>CM066328.1:200059456-201557789 GCA_033807585.1 Hydrophis major
TGAAATGGTGAAGTAGATATAGTCAGGAGCTTTAGGCAAAATAGAAGATGTACAATCTTAATTGGTAGTCATAGTCATTCAGATTTTATATCTAACTCATAGAGATTGATTACAGATTTATTTTTCACTTTGTTTGGCCACTCACTTGCCATGCAACTCTAGGTGGCTAGCACCCAGTTAAAAGTAGCAACCAAATAACACAAACAAATGATTCTATTGTGAATGTTCTCCTTGCTGTCTATTCCAGATCACCCAAAAAACCTGTAGTTCTTGGTCTGACTCAGTTTTCTTTACCTCAGCAACTGTTGGCTGAGAAAATTCTGGGAGATGAAGTCCATACATCTTGAAGTTGTTGAGACTGAGAATCACTGCTGTAATACTTTCACATAGTCCTGAAAGACGTGATATGTTCGCACATTTAATTTGCAGAGCAGTGCATGGCCTTTCTGCTGGGGCTTCCAGATCTGGCCTACAATTGTGAGGGACCTAAAAGGGTTAGAAAGGCCTACATCCTTGTGTTGCCAGTTAGAAAGGCCTACATCCTTGTGTTGCCAGCTATTTCTTACATTTCACCTTAATAGGTTGAAAAGGAAGTCTCTTGTGAGTTTGCAATCCACATTTGGCCAAATGCAGTTTCTAGAGCTCCATGCAGTTAGGAGCCTGCACAATTACAATTTGCCAACACACAAAGCATTAAACTGTGTCCTGCTCAACATATGGTCTTGCCAGACCTTCCCTATTGATACAATTGGGAATATGAGGGCAGAGAAGCAAGTGAGAGAGTACATTTTCCTCTATACATTTATGAATAGATGCTTTTTGTTTTGTTTTAAAATTCTCATTATGTATTATTTAAAAAAAAAAACCCTACCAAACAGCTTTTGAAATAGTCTTTTGATTTTCTAAAGGAATGAAAGACCCATTTTAAATTGCATCTATAAAAATTGCTTCTGGTCATTTCCTAAACTGTAACTATAGCAGCTGTGATTTAGGAGCCCCTAAGCTTCTCTCACCAGAAGCCCAGTAGGCAGGGATTGCTTATTCCTTTGCCATCTTTTTCTGTCAGAGAACACATGCCTTAAGTGGAGGGGCTGGGTGGCAGGAAGGAAGGAAGACATCTCTGTGACATTGACAGGGAAAAACAGCTTCTAGGAAGTGAGTTAGCAAAAAGGAAGAGAGGCAACATGGGAGGGAAGACTTGGGGGGAGGGTAGAACAAGGTGGGGGAAGGGTTCTAGTTTAAATAAATAAAGGATCTGTGCTTCATAACATTCCTGCCTGATTCTTCTGTTGCTGCAAGCAGACCTTATTTCAAGAAAACTTCCCAAGAAATCCACCATGGGAAGACCAGAAAGAAAGGACTGTCTCCATGTCAGAAAGAGAGGTCTTGTCCTAGTGCAATTTCTCCTAACCAATAAACAAAGGAATATATAACTGCAACTTTGAGGTTTACTGAAAAAGGGGAAGTTCCTGTTCATTGATTTTCCAGAGTTTTCATCAAATTAAAATGCCAAAACATAAAAATGGAATAGCGTTCTTTCTAGCAGACTAAATTTCAGTGCTAGCTCTTAACTTGACCACTGAAAGCAAGTCCAGACAAAAAGCTTTCAGTGCATCGCTTGAATATCTGCGTACTTTGGCTCATCTCCATGAGATGTGAATCTATATTTGGACTTGGTTCATGTGTTTGTGTATGTCTCTCTATGTAGTTACATGCTTTGCAAATCCCTGTGCAGTATCAGGTTCTAAGAACATAACACCAAGGCCTGTTTCCCTTCTGAAAAAGATCAGAAGAAATTCATGATGTTGTCCAAAAGTTATATTTATGAACAAATAAATTAGTTGGGAGTCAATAGTAGCTCCATTTCAAAATTTTCTGGACTGTGTAAACCCCCAGTTTGTGGAATGGCAGCAGTCTGTGGCATGCCAGAAATTGGGCCGCGCAAACAAGCGAAGCCCCATTCAGGCAGTACATGAAACCATGCCCCCTCCATTCCACGGAAAAAACCCTCTCTTCATGGAAGTAGTCCCTGGTGCTCAAAAGGTTGAGGGCCGCTGGTCTAAAGTTCAATGCTTCAACATCAAAACACCCAGGAGACATTCTGAGAAGTTAGTAGTAACTATTCAAAGTAGCAGTTCAACTCTGGCTTTTTCTGCCCCAAACTGGTGATCCTGGATCAAGAAGCAGTTACTACAATTTCCACAACAGAATTATAAGCACTGATAATGTGTAAATGAACACCTCAAGGAACTGGATTGGATGGATAAGAGAAAATGTAATATTAGACGGATGTCATTAACAGGAGAGGGCTGTTGCTCTTACTGCCTGCTCCTGAGCTTTCTGTATACATGGGGATGATTATGGTGAGAATCAAATGAGTGCTCCTTCACTTATACTCATGTTCTCATGTTAGGGGCGGGAACTAATAGCTGAAAGAATTCTCTGGAAATTTTATAATGGATTAAAACATTTCTAATGGCTACAACAGTGTTTCTGGGCCATATTCCCAACACTGTTACTTAACCTTCAGTGCTCTGCAGAGGTGGTATTCAGCAGGTTCTGACCAGTTCTGGAGAACCGGTAGTGGAAATTTTGAGTAGTTCAGAGAACTGGCAAATGCCACCTCTGACTGGCCCCACCCCCATCTATTCTCTACCTCCCATGGCCCAGCTGATCGGCTGGGTCTTCTTTGGTTGCCCTGCACAGGAGAAGAGAGCTGGAAAGCAGGTTAGTGGGGTGGGAGGGAATGGAGATTTTACAGTACCCTTCCCCTGCCATGCCCACCAAGCCACATTTTGCCCACCAAGCCACACCCACAGAACCGGTATTAAACATTTTTGAATCCCACCACTGGTGCCCTGGGTCCAAGACACTTGAATATGAACCAACAGATAGAATTTCATCATTCTCCAGACTATTCTAATGATGTCATTGAAAAGCTGATCTACATGGAGACGGCATACTTGCAGTACAGTCTGGATTCTAGTTGGACTTATATGAAAGCTTTCTGATGGAAGTGAAGATGACCTTCTGCAGGTAGTTGCTCTGTGTCTATGAAGAGTTGGCTGTTTATTGGTGCCTCCCTTTGTGGTTCATGTCCTTACTATTTCTGGCACTCCCTGTCCAATCAATATATGGGTCAGTTTTATAGATCAGATTAAGAAAACAGTGTCATATAGGATAGGACTATTGTTCTTGGAGCAAGCATAGAAACAAAATCTTGCAGGTCTGAAGGGACTTCCCGCATCCTCACTTTATTTACATATAAATTAGGGAACAGTCTGTTTGAGATGTTTACTCAAACTAGTTTCTTGAAATGGGATCAAACCACATTTATCTGAATGTTGCTTTGCAGTGGCTCTTCTTTTAAGGCCACTATCATATGTCAAGCAAGAAGCCATGGTCCAGATCCTTCTTCCCAAGGCGGTAACAGGGCTGGAGTTCAATGGCAGGCTTCCTCAGTTGCAGCCCAATTCTCTGGAACAGTGAATTTCCTGAGGTCAGATTGGTTCCTTTCTATAAATGTTCAAGAAGGCTCTTCTGGTGAGACTTTGAGCAGAGGGGCCACATCATGAGAGGCATATGTTTTTGGGTAGCAGCGCATTGTAACCTGGATTATATTGTTTTTTATAATTCTGGTTTTAGGAAAGCTTTTGCTGTTCTTACAAACAAAACCTGCCTGTAATCTTTTGATGAGATAATATATAAATAGCTTTATAAACAGGCCAACCAATTGGTAAATAAAGCATAATGGAGGCTACTCACTGCTCCTTGTGTGTTGAATGATCACAAAGATTTTATGGGTTTGGAATCAACTCTCATCTAATTCTTAAAATTTTGAATACTTGACTTGTTTGGGCCCAATGTTAAAATGTTTTTGTTTAGTCTTTAATAAAATGGAAATTTATTTAACCATGTTTTATTTTTTCTTCTTATAGAGATCAAATTCTGATTTGGTTGTGATGTTGTTATTGCTGTGGTTTTAAATGCCATTTTTTCTATCATTACTTGATGCTGATTGTTGCTGTTTTCCAGTTCTGGCAGTTGAGTAAAGAAAAAAACTAGGCAGCATTTTAGGTAAATAAATAGAGTGGCTTCAGTTGTAAGAGCTGTGGTATTTTTTGCTTTAGGCAAAAGAAACAACAAGGCATTTGTTTGTGTATTAACTCAGAAATCCCAGTATGTTCAATGAGGCTTACATGCTACTAAGTTTGTTTCATGTTTGTTGCCATGCTATTATAGCAAGTGTTCTTTTCCATCTTCTGTATATTTATTGTTATACCACAAGGACAGAGACGTTTTTGGGGTTCCAAGTTTTATCCAGTTTTGCTTTCCTTGGAAAGTCATGTTTGGACTGAACACCAATTGAAATTATATGGTGAGATTTACAGCTTAAACTCATCTTTGTTTCTCATCAGACATCTCTCTCTGTGTGCTTGTATCTCTCTCTGTGTGTTTGTATATGCACATCTGTATGCCTTTGACTTCTATTAACTCCTGATAACTGCCTGGATTTCTGTAGCTTTCCTGGTAATGTTTTCAGAAGTGGTTTGCCCCTGTTTTCTTTTTAGGACTGAGAAACAATGATTAGCCTATTGCAAGACTAGAACTCATGGCCTCTCAATTTGTAGCCTGATGCCTTGCCCAGTATAGCTCTCCATTGGTATTCTAGGGGATTCTAAATTCACTTCATAACCTGCTTTTTTGGGGTGGGGGGGTTCTCAAATGATGGTACCCTACTTGGTTCCTCCTTTTGACTCACGCAGGTGAAGAAAGATAATCATAAGCTGCCAGCCATCTCAGAGTCTTTCTTGAGCCATTAAAGTACAATCACAGCTATTCACTGTCCTTCACTGTTTCATCATAATTAGGGTTCATAGAGAAATTCTAGAGCCAACCTTTAAGGCCCATATTTACCAGAACAAGCAATTTGCTGGTATACTTTTAAAAATCTCTTACTGTAATATTTTAGAAGCAGAAATCAGTTTAGTGTAGTGATGAACAAACAGTAGGCTTATGGGCATTGCTAAATGTCTTCCCAGCAGAACTAGTCTATAAGTCCAATGATGAGTGATAGTGGAAACTATAGTGCACTCTAAACTACTGACGTAGAAATATGTGCAGCAGTACAACATACGGGATTAGCAGTTATACACGCCAACCATTGTTCAAGTCCCTAGACTCAAGATGGGATCCCTTCCATATGCAACATAGGCATAATGCTTTTAATAGCAGCACTGATTTCAATACAGGACACTTCCTGGGGATTACTGACCAGCTGGTTGGAGCTGACAGTGTTTGGCTGAGCTTCAGGCTATGAATATACTTCAAGAATCAACAGTTCCTACCAGCTGGTAACTAATCCACAGGAAATGCTCCTTATTCTCATTGCTACTGCTTAATCAAGAGTTCCACTGCTAAAATTCCATGCTCATCTTTTAAAATCTTGATAATTTAGTAATCCAATGCATGGAATCCCAGATATAGAAGCACAAGGTTCATCTTATTATTTCTATCACTGACAAGGCATGATAAATGTGTTATACACTGATTCTCTTATACAATTTATAATAAATTAGCTTTCTTTATGGATTCAAATGTTTCTTAAATATTGATTTTGTGGATAAACTAAGTGCATGCTTCAAGTAGAACACAATCATGGCAGTGTAATTAAAATAAAGTGATCTGTTGTATATACATAAGAACTATGTACAAATGGGAAAACAATATTTTTAATTTGTTGGTTCTGGTAGGAAGGAGAGGAGAACATTTCAAATGTCTTGGGTCTTATGCAAACTTACAAAAATTAGTCAAGGAGTTAATAATTCCTAGCAAAACTTGCACTAGTTTCATTGATTTCAGCAAGGTTTATTTAGAACAAAAAGTATTTATTTATTTATTTACATATTTACTTTTTAGTTTTATATTCTGCTTTTCATTAGGTGTTCAAAGTAGCACACATTCTCTTTTTCTCCACAATAATATCCGTGAGATAGGTAGAGGAAGAGTGAGTTAGCACCACCCAGATGAGAGTCGAATACAGTCCTTCTTCCTCCTACTCTAACCCCATCCCTACTATATCAACTGATATTGCTAGCAGCTCCTGAATGCAACACACTTTTATATTTTAATAAATCTAGTGAGGGGCTAGTAGGAGAAAATGTAAAATTTTTATTTGTTAGTGTAAAATATATTATCCTTAGTGCCCACTCTAGGGGTTTAGTATCAGGACAGCAGAAACACATTCCTTTTAATTCTTGTAGATATCATGATATCTGCATATGCTTAGATAATTCTAGTTGTTTAAATGAGAGTTGGGAAGCTGTTGTTTGCTTGCTTTAACAAATCAGGATGTGGCACTAATGGCAAAACATGGAATGATGATTAGAAGGATTAAGGCTCAATAAGATCTCAAATGACTGAACAGAGACACTGTGTATTGGAAGCCCACAGTAACCAGAAGACCAGAGTAATGTGGATGTACTAACTTTTTCAAATTGTGTGAAAGTTCTGCAATATTGAAAAGTTTGGGTCAGTGTTTCAGTATGATGCAATCAAGATAGTAGTTGGAAAGGTCAAAGGAGAAATTTGGAATTTCCCTGGCAGCTAAACTGTTCCCATCCTTAAAAAGCCATTTGCGCTTCTGGGAAGCATTGCTTTATAGGTCCGTCCTTTCTGTTTGTTCCACAGAATCTGCCTTCTTTATGTCCAGGTACTCAGCTGAATCCTAGACAAAACTGGATAATACAGGAAATGCCAGAGGGAGGTGCACTGGAAACTGATGGCAGGGTGTGCGTGTGCGTGTGTGTGTGTGCGCGTGTGTGCTTTGCTCTGTGAGGAAAGGGCTACTTTGCTCCCTCTCCTATGTCTGCCAGCTTTAACTATTGGTGTGTTCCACTTCCTTTAATTCATGCTTGTGTAAGTGGAGTCCTACTAGGTGTGTCCTACCAGATTCCAATTCCTCCTTCTAGGAAGAAAAAAAATCCTCATCTATCATTTCCAGCAATTGTTTGGCTCTGGGCTGAAAATGTGGGTGTCTTTATCTGGGAAAAGGTGGGAATGCCTCATTTCCTTTTGCACTGTGGTTAGTCGTGACATTTTAGTTAACAATGGAATTTTACAGAAAGACACCAAAACCCTTTTGGTCAATTGGATGGCAATAAGTCTGCTGCCATTTCTGTTCATAGCACTGGAATGGCTACCGAGACCACCCTTAATTCTTTTTTCATGCTGTCATAAATGGAAAAGCAATGTGATACTTTGATGTCAACAATAAATTAAAACTAGATTTCTGCTTCTTGACATCTGTCACCTCCCGTTCTGTTCCTGACTTGCTAAGAATGATGTTAAGTTGTGATCAACTCTTGGATTCAATTCAACTGCAAAAGTCATTTGTCACTACACATTCTGTGAGAAAAAGAGAGAATTCACAACATTTTAAGGCACTTTTAATTTTATTACAACACAAGAATCAACCTTATGTTTCTTCTCACAGCAGTTTAATACTATAATAATGCTTTATTTCTTGTCAGATTAGTTAGGGGTAAGGATCCAATACAAGCTTTAATAGAAAGTACAGTAAATATAGCCGTATTTACCAAAATCTGGATTTTAGAGAATTTACCCAGAAAAAAAAAATCTTGTCTCCATTACCAGTTGAATGAAACTAAGATAAGCCTCACATTTTAAAAATAATTTGAAGAAAAAAATATTCCCTTCTGTTAAAAATGTTGCTTCTTTGTTTTTTTCCTATGGTCAATCTATTAAGAAAAGTAAACATTGTATAGCAGCTACCTACCTCACATAAAGATTAAAAACAAAATCTGGATACATTAATTAGATTTTAAAAAGTAGCCATAAAAAGAAATGTGCTAATAAGCCTTTAAAGAAGCATCTACTTTTAAAGTTGCATCTACCTTTAAAGTTGCATCTAGCCTTTAAAGTTGCACCTACTGTTGCTGCTGCACTGTGCTACTAGCTTCTGAACAGTTGATCTGTATGCTAGGCATAGTGGCTCATCTCTTCTGTTGATTGGCTTGCAAAAATTCCAACATATCACTGGCCACAAGAAAGGCAAACATAATTAACAAAATATTAAACATAATCCAATCAAGATGGACAAACATCTGACTTAATATAACACCTGAAGACAATACTAGACTTCCAGGATCAAAGGATAGCTGGAGTGGAACTGCCGAACTATTACTATTCTGGGGGCAGATCCTGTCACAAAGTATGCTTCAGTTCCATCAGGTGGCATTGCTTAATAGATGGGACCTAGAGCATGCTGGTGTGGGAGTGTGGGAATTTCACTTGATGGGCAGAAACAATGGGAGAAAGGTGATGCTCTGAGAGACAGGCTCTGTGTCATGATGGGGTTGATGCATCACTACCTGTACCATGAATTTCATCCAAAAGCTTATAGGAAGCCATGTTACATGGACATAACATGGCATGCTCATAACTCATGGTTACATGGACATAACATGGCATGCTCATAACTGCTCATGCCATTGCTTTTGGACCAGCTGCAGATTCTAAGTGTATATAACCCAATGTAGAGTGCATTGCAATAATCTTCCTGTAAGGTAATTAAGATATGAGTGATTGTAAAAAGGTGCTGGAAAGGTGCAATTGGTACATCAGATGGATTTCCACTGTCATTTGTTCTTCAAAAAGACTGATTGTATTGGCAATCTTGAAAACATTACTCTTTTTCTGGGTACTAGTTCATGTGGAAACTTCTCCAGAATGAAAGGTTTCTGAATGGTCTCCAGTTTTTAAGATGTTGGACTTCAACTCCCAGAATTCTCCAGACAGGATTCTGGCTAGGGAATTCTGGTTGTCAAATTCCTTATCTTAAAATCCTTATCTTAAAATAAATAGTTGTTATTGTTGTTATTGTTGCTCTTGTTATTTTTATTGTTATTATTTTAATAAATAACATGGTGGCACAAGTTAAAATTGGCAAGGTTGAGAAACACTGGTCTATACAGTGGTCTCAGTTGTTCTATTACTTGCTATTTTGTTATTTTATTCTTTTTTTAAATAGTTCTGGGCACTGTTGTCCTTTAGTTTTAGCTCTTCTGATTTTAATATTTCTATCCAATTGTTAGACTCCAAGAGTCACTTATGAGAATTGGGTGGCAATATAAATCAAATCAAAACAATGAACAAGAAGCAAGCAAATAGGAGCTGCAAGGCCAGGAGAGTCCTGAAATTGCAAAACAGTACTGTTTGAAGAAGTACAGTCCCATTTAGAACTAGAAGCAGATAATCCACTGTAAGCACCACAAACCCACAGCTGCAGTTTTGGCAGGATTGAATTTAGGCCTGTTCTTTCACATTCAACCCTAGTAGTGCAAGCAGATCTTGAGAGCATCATTTGGTTGACCCGGGAATGTGATATGCAGCTGAGTATCATCACCATTTGTGCTGGTGACAGCTGACTCCATTTATATGAATGACCTTACCCAATAAAGTCAGATGTTAAACAGAAGAGATGAGAACACCTTACAAACCAAGAACTTCTGGCTTCCACTTCCCTTAACACTGGGATTGTAATCTCAACCACAGAGAAAAGAGGAAAACCACTACACAGAGGCACAGAGAAAGGAGGAAAACCACTACAACCATATGCCTCCCTTTGTCAAGAACTGCAATTAGTCCAGAAGGCTACCACAATCAACAGTATAAAGAGATCAAGACTATGATACATCCCTAGCTTCACCAGAAGAGGCTATGGTGGCTGATGTGGTAAGGAAACTGAATCAGGAAACCATTGAGAGGTTGACAGCTCAGCAGTTCAAACCCAAATGTACAAGTTGTGTGATGGAATGAGCTCCTGCCAATTTGTCCCAGCTCCTGCCAATCTAGCAGTTTGAAAGCATGAAAATGTGAGTAGATAAATAGGTACCACTTTGGTGGTATTAACAGGAATATGAGAGAAACCCTCTTGGGTGTTCCTTTGGCAACTGTGATGTCTCCAACTAATCCTTCAACCCAGAATCGCCTTGGTGGCTGCTTCTGACAAAAGTGCAGCAACTTCACAAGATTTGAAATCAGAAATATTCTTGTTGGTTATATTACCAAAGCAATATAATAAAGGGAAAACATACTTAATTTTACATGTACTAATGGCAGCAAGAAATGTGTTTGCACAACAATGGAAAAATGAAGAGATCCCTACAGATGAAAGTGTTATAAAAATATTAGAATGTGCTGAGATGGATAGATTAACACTTAAAATAACAATAGAAAAATGAAGAGATCCCTACAAGTGAAAATGTTTTAGAAATATTAGAATGTGCTGAGATGGATAGATTAACACTTAAAAGAAAAGGAAGAAACAGACTACTTTTTAACATGGGATTTGTTTTACCAATGATTAAATAATAGAAACAGAGGTTAGAATCTAAAAAGTTCAAAAAGGTAAAAAAAAATTGTATTGAAAATTTTATAAGATGGATATACTAATTGTATCACTATTTTGTGATTAATATTGATATGAATATTATGATTAATGTTGTATCTCTCCTTAAAACTGTGCCCAGACAACATGCTGTTCAGATAGATATGGAACCTTTTATAAGTATACATATATTAAAAATGTATCAATAAAACTTATAAAACAAAAAGTGCAGCAACATCACCAGAGGCCATCAACAAGTGCAATCAATGTCATTGCTACATTATTTCACCTGAAACCAGATTTGAAGCAACCATTTGACCATCTTCTCAACAATCTTCTCCAAATAGGCAAGATTGGAGACTAGATGGTTGGGCAAATGGCTTCTTGGATTAGATGGTCCAGCAAATGGCTTCTTGAGGAGGTGACACAACACTACCTCCCTAAAGACAAGTAGTACCACCCAATAGCTCATAATGATTCTATCCCCTCCCCACCCCAAAAACTAACTATTTACTACTTCCCCAAATCAATTCAATCAGAAAGCTCAGTCTGAACATCAAATTATATGACTGTGACTAAATGGAAATTTAGTATAGGTATCGGCCAAAATCAATGATTAAACTATATCAGTATCTTTCCTCTCCCAGCCATGGTCTAATATGATGGGAAAAGCAGGGAGCTATTTTTGATTTTCTACAAGATTGACATCTAATCTTTAATCCAAGGCCAGGTGGGATGTCTTTGCTTTAATAGTTTTTAGCAGCTTGACGTTAAGTGCAGGTGGGCTAATAAAGGAATTGGTTATTTGCACACATCATTGGCCTAGGAACAGGGGGTGGGCTGCTACCGGTTCACCCCGGTTAAGGCAAACTGTTATCGAACTAGTAGCTAATTTTATGGCCAGTTCAATGAACCAGCAAATCCCCCTCCTGGCTGGCCCCACCCACTCCACCCCCTCCTCTCCCAGTAGTCCCCATGCAGCCTGATTTGGATCCCAGGTAAGGGCTGGCACAGAGGCTCAGGGAGGGTGAAAAATGAGTCTCCCGGAGGCTAAGAAAGGTCAGAAATGGACTCATTTCCAGCCTCCAGAGGACCACTGGAGCCCGGGGAGGCCATTTTCGCCCTCCTGGAGGCTTGATGAAACTAGCCTGGTGCCTTAATCATCAGACTAAACTGGCTTCATATTATTCCAGTAATTTGCCTACACATGGAGTACAATATTCTAGAAAGAATAGACTTATGATTGGTGTTGTACTTCAAAATGTGAATTGACTACATTCATACAATGGTGCTTATTTTAATAATGGGCCTGACTGCAAAGTCATGATGTCTACTACATAAAGAAAACTTTTAGACTTTGCTATGGAAATAATTTCCTTCTGTAGAGCTGTCAGTAGAGAGCACTGTGTTTTCTTGACTGAAATGTTTCTCTTCCAACTATGCAAGGCACACACACCCATTCCACAAAGCAGCTGTAAATTACTGTTTTGTTATATTCCAACTTGTGAACTTTTGGGAACAGATACAAAGAGTGCCATTGAGGATAAAGGATTCCATGCTAGCGCATTAACAAAACAGATGGAGATCTTAAACAAAACAACAATAACAACAATCCCCCCACTTTTTTTTTGGAACTCTTGTTCCAATCCCTTTCCATATTTTCATATGAGTTTACAATGAAGACCATGTTACTAAATCCCACGTATATAAAATACTAGAAACATATTTAATATTTCTTGGCAAAGAAGAACAGAAACTCCTGTAACCACTTAAACCCATCTAAGCTTCAGAGATCTCAACTTCAACTATCAAATAGTAGTTTAATTTAAAGTTTAATTTATTAATTTAGACACACATGTGGGCACACATTTGGAGAATTTGGGGAAAAAATGGAAAATTGTAATTTGGGATTTGGGATTTGGGATGCTTTCAAATATGTTGTTTACATGGGCTGGCACCACTAGGTTTTGTCAGTAGGCAGTGCCTCAAATGCAGCTTCCTCCTTCCCATTTCCTCCTCTTTCTTGTTTGCTCACCTTTGCTATTCTGTATTTCTTAAAGAAAAGTTTGGGTGCAGAACAAGAGAAGCTTTAATCTTGTCTGAAAGAAAATTGTATTCCTATGTGCATTAATTCAGGGGTCCCCAACCACTGGGCCCTGGACCGATACCGGTCCGTGGAACATTTTCTACCGGGCTGCCGGTTTGCTGGGCGCCGCCATCTTGTTTTGATGAGAAAGTGCTTCTGGTGAGCTTTTCCAGTTGGAAAGCAGTGTTTGGGTCCTGAAGGAATCCTCGCGCCTTAGTTTCATTGAAGGGGGGGTGGCTTCGAACAAAACTAAGGCGCGAGGATTCTTTCAGCACCCAAGGCAAGGCAAGCCGAGCGACCCTCCCAAAGCCATCCCAAAGCCCATTGACAAAGGTACAAACGAGGAGTTGAAGGTGGCAGGGAGAAGCGGGGGACAGCTGGCTGTCCAGTCGCTCAGCTCGCCTTGCCATGCGTGCTGATGCTGGTACCAGGCCGTGGATCATTTTGTGATGACAGTACTGGGCCATGGCACAAAAAAGGTTGGGGGCCATTGCATTAATTGAATGGATCTAGATCAGGGATAGTCAACCTTTTTATACCTACCGCCCACTTTTGTACCTCTGTTAGTAATGAACTTTTCTCTAACCGCCCACCGGTTCCACAGTAATGGTGATTTATAAAGTAAAGGGACAAAACCCCTACCACCCACCATGAAAGCTGGAACGCCCACTAGTGGGTGGTAGGGACCAGGTTGACTACCACTGATCTAGATGAAAGATGAGGTACAATAGAAAAGAACAAGGGGAGAATAAAAGAATGGGCAGAAAAGAAGAAAAGCCTGGTAAGTGAATGTGTTGAAGCACTAATGTGAGAGCCTCCCAAGCAGCAGCAGTGGGATCCTACCTGTTCTTGCTACTGGTCCGGTGATCACCCGTGCGCACCTAACTCATGCGCGTAGCTTTCCACACACCAGCTGAGTCCTGCAGGGCCAATCAGCTGAGAGGACAAAGAAGAGAAAAGTGCAGGGGCAGGTGGAAGAGCCAATCCTGCACTTTTCTCTACTTATTCCTCTCAGCTGATGAGGCTTTTCCACCTCCTCTCAGAAGATCCTCGGAGGCTTTTTTTTTTTTTTTACTACAAGTTCAGCCGAACCGGTAGCAATTTTTCATACTGGTTCGGCTGAACCAGGCCAAACAGATAGCATACCACCACTGATCCCAAGGGCTTCTTCTTCAGTAAACACATTGCTGACATATTGTTTGCACTAAAGGCCCTTCCATACAGAACATTGGGGTCTCTTACCAGGCCCTTCTGTCTGCAAGACATAAAGGGATGTCGGTACTCTTCTTCAGCTAAGTGGATTCACTTCTAGCTCGGCTGCTCTCTCTCTATCTCAGGATGACAAACTGGTGCCCCATAGGCTGGATGCAGCACATTCAGGCCATGCCCACCCCAGCTCCACAAAGGGAAAAAAAACATTGTGAAATATTGTGTGACAGCAATGTGATGCCACGAGTTTGACACCCATGCTTTATCTCTTTTCCCAAATCCTCCTTCCTAATCTCTGGTGAGTTTGCAGATGGAACTCAACAGAGCAAATCTGTGTAAGAAGGTTTTCCATTTTTTTTAATGATTAGCCTCACATATATAATTAAATTATTTCCATTACCCCTCTACTGTCAGAGAAAATCTTACGGTAATAGCAGTGTATAGATATTGGCAAGTATTCATCAAGAGCACACACCAGTGGTGGGATTCAAATTTTTTTTACTACCGGTTCTGTGGGCGTGGCTTAGTGGGCATGACAGGGGAAGGATGCTGTAAAATCTCCAGTCAGAGGTGGGATTTGCTGGTTCTCCAAACTACTCAAAATGTCCACTACTGGTTCTCCAGAACTGGTCAGAACCTGCTGAATACCACCTCTGGCACACACATTCACCTTAACTGACATGGGAAATGGTGCCTAATATCCTCCAATGGAATAGATTAGTCCAATGACTAATAAGATGAAGCTCTTTAAAAAAACACTAGAGTTCAAATAAATATGTAACTTTCTGCTATTCCCACCTTTCTCTCTGTTATGCACGCATACAAATATACAAATCCTCTTCCTGGGGCAAATGCAAAGTACTATAAAGGATAAAAATGGGAAAGTAATATTAAGTAATCCTGACTGCCATATAAAATCATCTAACAGAACCTTTAGAATGCAATTATAACTATTTATAATTGTAATAAAATTTCTTTTTGAATAGAAGGTAGTGAATTAAAAGATGGCTCACAAGAAAAGTAATAATGAGTTTTAAGCATGTTAGAATTTGTCAGGGGTTTTGAGCAATACTCTTGTCTCAGTTTTACACAATGCTTCTGCAAAAAAAAAACAAAAAAAAAAAACCACAATGGCTAGACACCATCAAAGCTGACACCAGCCAGAGCATAGAAAAATTCAAAAAAGCAGTGAAAGATTGGATGATGTGGAGAAACTTGGCCTATAGAATCACCAAGAGTCAGACACGACTGTATGGCTATCATTGTCATCGTCGTCATCATCATCATCATCATCATCCTATATAACCAATTCCAACACCCATGGAAACTTTTGATTTAAAAGTGGTTTTATAATCCATCTGCTCCCTTTTCAGACTAGTTACACCAATCCAGGTTCCCTGAGTGATAGACTCCCAAATTAGTTTCTGTGTTGCTGAATTTTAAGTTCTGAAAAAGAGACAGAATATAAAATATAAAACCACTTCCAATTATTTCTTTGCATTTTAGTACAGGTGACAGCAATATCTACGATGTAAGATAGTCTTGCCTAGAGCAAAATATAACTCGAATGACTTACCACTCTTCTAGCTCAACAATTATTCATCTAATACCCTTTCTCAACATTCATCTGTTTGACATTCTTTTTTAAAGTATGCGTCAAAGCACTGACTAAGTGTTGCATACCCAATGCAGAAAATCTTCAACTTTTTAATTTGAAACATTGCTTGGTGGATGGAATCTCATGAAAGAGAGTTGAACATCGTTTTGCAAAAATTGCCATCAGAGCTTGGAAAAGGAGAAGAAACAATTGCTACGAGCACGTAACAACTGGCCTTCCTGGCTTGTGTAACTGCAGCCATAAATTCATTGGTGCATGCAGGACAGTTTTTGCCACTTCAATATGTAACAGAAGTAGAACTAGAATTCAGAAGCAACCTACCAGTTACCAAGCTTAAAATTATATCTGATTCTAGTTCACGAGTTATAACCATCAGTACATTGGCAGTTTATACCATATACACACATGGTATACACATATATGCAACCTGGGAATTGCATTCCTATCTAATCTACCAAGTCATTGATATTAAATTGTGTTGTACAGATAGTAGAGTTTGAATAGCTGGTAAATAAATGACAGTGTCATAATATTGAGCCATAGGAAGAAAAACAATTACCATCAGTGGAAATAAAAACAAATTTAGAAGTGACATTAAAAAAAAAAACTGAATTGCAGGCTAAAACAGGACAATCAATATCCAGGTCAAATGAAATGTCAAAACATGACATGATTGATGTGGGAGATGTCACTATATGTGAAATATAATAACTTCAGCTCTTGCCAAAAAGGAGAATCTAATCAGAACTGATACAGGGTGAACATGGTAGCAGTACAGTTGTTGTCATAGAAGCAGACAGTCTGAATAGCTTAAGCCACCTATTCCTGCCAGTGCCTTGTCTTTTCTGATCATTTCTTTTCAAGAACACTTCTTGTGATTCTTCTTAAGTTTCCCTGAGTTCTAGAGATTGTGATGATGTTCTTTTCCACCCAAAGTACCCCCTCCCCAAAGCAATTAATTCAGGCTGCGTGGGAGCACAAGGCTGCGCTGCCCACATGGCCCACAAGAATACAAGGCTGTGCCATCCACATGGCCCGCCCACCCACTGGCCCCCACCCTTCAGCTGAGTGCAAACCTTACCTTGAGTAGAGCCATGTGAGCTGGAACTGGAAGGTAAGACCAATGGCATGGGAGGGAAATCTGCCCCTGGGTGGCTTGCTGACATTGGTGGGAAAGTCAGTCCCTATTCCAGAGCTGCAGTAGTCCCAGGACTGCCCTTTGGTCATCCTAAAGCATGTCCTCCAGTCCATGGCAGGCCACTGCATCTGGGTGGAGGAGCAGTTGATCCAGGATGACCAAAGGGCCAGTCCTGTGACTACTGCAGCTCTGGAATATGGGACCGACTTTCCCACCAATGTCAGCAAGCCACCGTCAGTCAAAATTCATAATAGTGGTCTACGGGATTTAAAATTATGAGTTTGGTGATCCCTCGGGTCCAAAAGGTTGGTGACCCCTGGATTAGAGCACATGCTGGCTATGTGGTAGGTATGAGCCTCACTTGACCTTCTTTATCTCAGCCTGAGGATTTGTTGAGCTGTTGAATACTTTCCTGTTTGTCGCTACTTGGCTTGTTTGGATGTCTTGGGATTCTACCTCCTCCCTGCTGTTCATCTTTCCTGTTTTTTTTTTTTTTTTTGTTTTTTGTGTGTGTCCTGATGGAGGTGCCTGGAGTTTCTATTACTCTCTATGTCTTCAGGTCATTTGTACTCAGAGATGCTCACTTTTGCAAAAAGATAGAAATAGATCATCTGTCAAAAATTAGGGTTACATATCCAGGATGAACTCCAAGTTCTGTGTGCATTTGATTTTCCTAAAGGCTCAGCAGTCACACAGCAAGACATGTTTCAATTTTATCTAGGCCGAAGGCACCAGCTGAGAACATCTGGAACAAGGCAGAGGGGGCAATGAACTTGTCTCTATTTCTCTTTAAATAAAGGGCAATTGAAGAATTTCTCATTGTTATGAGCCTCATAGAAATATTTCTCCAACAGCTGCTTGTGTTATTATTTTGGATTCTTAACAATGTGTCCATCCTGAAGAAGTGGAACAGGATATGGAGAGAGAATTCCTAAAAACTGTGTACTCAACTCTTGCTTCTGCTGGCAGGTTGGGTCTCATAAGGGAAGAATTATGTGCCTCCTTATTTACCCTAACCCATTTCCCTACTCCCAAAGGGGACAATAGTAAGGATTTTACTAAAGAAATTTTCCCTTGATCAAAGAGATAGGTCATTATAGATCAGTCTCAAATATGTCATTTATGGTGATGCCAGAGAGCCAGTTTGGTTTAGTTCTTAATGCGCTAGGCTGGAAACCAGTTCTGTTTCCACCTTAGGCATGAAAACTGTCTCGTTGACTTTGGGCCAGTCACTATCTCTCAGTCCAATTCACCTTAAAAAGTTGTTGCGAGGAAAATAGAAGGACGAAAGAATATTATGTGTGTTCACTGCTTTAAGGTATATATAAAAATAATAAGACAGGATAATAAACAAACCTAAACGTGGTAAATATGATGGTGGTGCGTTCACAGCCCTAAACATGCAAAACTGATTTTTTTGGATCCATTTCAGTCATGCTTTCAATCAGAATATAGTATTGCAACTTTCTGGACTACTTTTGTTAAGTCTGGGCAGTGGGTCCCAAGGAGAGACGAGACTCGAAGTAGTGACAACAGCTCTTTATTAGGAAATCAGATACTGAGACAAAAACCCTAGCTGTGGCAGCTCTTTTTATAGAGCTGGCTGCGGCTAGGCAGCCTATGACATGCTTTTGAGCTTGCTGCGCTTGGTTTTACCCAATTGTTCGTCTATTTTAGGCTTGAGTGCAAAAGGCACTTGGTGCGGTTTGAGACGGATGGAAGCGATGTCAGGGCTGAGATTAAAGGAGATAGGGGACCCCTTGTACTTGCCTAGATGTTCACTGAAGACTTCTTGGAAGTCCTGGATGAGCATTGCTTCCCAGTCTTCATCTTCTGTGTGGTTGATGCCTGCCATCTCGATCCCAACGGTGCGAACCACTGCAACCCGAGTAGGCTGGGTCAGTCTTTATCAATGATTGTGAGTGGTAGGATGATGGTATGGTTTTTGAACAAAACTTTAAAATGTCCAGTGCCAGCGACCGGAATGCGATTACCTTGATAGTCTCTCAATATTAGCTTCTGGTCACTTAGCTCTTGGCGGCGGATGCTGGGAATTAGTCATTTTATGGTCCTCCAGGAGACCATAGAGAGGGAGGAACCAGAGTCTACCTCCATGGTGCAAGGTTGATTCTCGATGGTGACCTCTACACGTATCTTTCGTGCGTCAATTGATGAAGCATGGCCGATGGTGACTGTTTGGTGCATTTCTTCTCTTCTGGGTACCTCGATGAACTTCCTGGGTCGGCTGTCCCGGTTCCACCGGCTGTCATTTTGGCGGTCCCAGTTCATGATGAGGGTGCCATCACTTCTTCTTGGGCTGTTTCCTCATCATCAGGGGCTGGAATTTCGTTTGTTGTGGCATACTTTGGCAATATGCCCTCATTTTTCACCAAAATGGCAAACAATGTCCAGAAACTTACATTCGGAACACAGGTGATTTCCTTCGCAGCTGGCACATTGGTAACTCGACTTATGACCATGCCGGTCTCATCGCTCGTGTTCTGACTGAAGTCTGTAAATTTCTTCCTCTTCACTGTCAGAAGGGGATTTGATGTTGCCATGGTGGATGGATGCTGCGTGTTTTTCTGCTATGGTTGTCGTCTCGCTGGTGGGTTGGCGGTTGGTTCCATTTGAATACCACATTCGTGCTGCTAACTTACGGGTGGCCTCGGCTGCAGTGGCTTTGGCTATGGCGTCGGCGTCGGCGAGGGAGATGTCCCCTTTAGCCATCAGCCTGCTTTGGAGAGTTGGATCTTTCAGGCCAAGGATGACTCGGTCACGCATGGCTTTGTCTAGATTGGCGAATCTGAACAAGCCTCCTAGGTTCCTCAGGTTGGCTACGAACTCTCCGATGTTCTCTCCCTCACACTGATCCCTCTGGTAAAAGTCATGCCGACAGATGATGGTCAGCACTGCCGGGGTGTAGTGGTTCCGGAGGATGGGAGCTAGGATATCCCATTCCATTGTCTTGACGTCTGCGAGCTTCGCGAGTGCCTTGGCCATTTTAAAAATGGCGGGTCTGCAGTTTGTTAAAAAGGCTGCTCGCTTCTTGCTGCCGGTGGCGTCCTTCAGGTTGTTTGATTCCAAGAACATTTGGAAACGATCGATGTAGGACTCCCAGTCCTCGCTGGCCGGATCGAATGGTGCGGGTGGCACGGCACTACTGGCCATCTTGCTGGTCGTCTATGAGCTTTCTGCCATGTGCTAGTTGGCTCTGTTGTGTCAGTATCCCACCCTCATCGCCAGTGTTAAGTCTGGGCCGTGGGTCCCAAGGAGAGACGAGACTTGAAGCAGTGACAACAGCTCTTTATTAGGAAATCAGATACTGAGACAAAAACCCTAGCCGTGGCAGCTCTTTTTATAGAGCTGGCTGCGGCTAGGCAGCCTACGACATGCTTTTGAACTTGCCGTGCTTGGTTTTACCCAATCGTGGCAGCCTGAATGTGAACCAATCAGAAATGCTTAATATTGTCCAATCACGGCCTGGCTTTACTGGATAATGGATGGGAAAATGCAACCCTCTGGAACATTTAGTGGCTTTTTAATATCATCAATTGGAATTAAGGCTTGGTGGATCTGTTTTGGCATGGTTCAAGTTTTTCCTGCTGAACCATATCCAAAAAAATGATACTGAAGCACCTACTGTATGACAAATAGACTTTTGTTCTCTTGCTGTTTAACCCTTGGAAAAAATAATCCAGAGTGGGAAGTGGGGTATCATGAATACCGTGGTGGTCTTCTTCCTGGCATTATTCCTATGCTATGGCAGGGTCTATTTGTTGGCAAAGCCACCTTCATTTGGGTTGATTTCAGGGTGTCTTCAGGGGCAATGCCCAGGAATTTCATGTCCTTCTTGATGGGATTCATTCAGCATTTCTTAGGTCTGTCATGGGGTCACTGTCTAGGGTTCAGATGCATGCTATCCTTGCCACTGAGCCTTCTTTGCCACATATGACATGTCTAAACCATCTAAGTCTTCCTTCCTGCAATTTTGCTATGATTGGCCTGACTCCCAGTTCATATTGGATATCATCGTTCATGGCATGGTTGAATTACATTAGTCTAAGACACTATCAGACCATTAGTATTTCCAACACATGGGCCTGCTCATGCTTTGCTGTCACTGGTTGTTCTGACCAAGGCTTCCTGAAACCATAATTAAGCACATGCTTAGTTAAAACAACTCTTGTTTTGTTTCAATGCTGGGAATTATGTTCATTCCCTGCCTGTAATGAGTCCCAAACAGTCTCTTGAGATAAACACCCACCTTTCTCTCCTTTGAATTGCTGCCAACAACTAAAGCGCAAAAGTAATGATAAAAAACCAACCGAAGTACAAAGTCCACACAGAGCTTCAAGGTTTAATCCATACAGAGTGAATGACTTTGCTTCCTGCAAAGGTTTCTCTACCTTTGCATTTCTTTTATACCTTATGGGAGGGGCAATCACTTCCAAGCCTTACTCCCGAGTCGCCCCTTTTGTTTCAGCTGCTCTTGCCTTCTAGCAGCTCTGTGCACATACGCACTGGGAACAGGCTCCCCTTGTTCCTCTGCCTTGCTGCTGCCAGACTCCAGAGGCTCCGGAGTCAGCACACCACTCCCAGATGGTCCCGGCCCCATCTTTGCAACAGATTCAGCACCCTCATCTGAGTTCTCCCCAGACTTCTGGACTGGTCCCCGTTCTTCCCCACTGTCCAATTTCGCTTCCGTCTGCACATGCTGCCGGAGAACCACAACACCAGCTAGCACTCTGATCCATAGAGGAGACTGGGTGCACTACAATTCTGTAAATCTTTGACTTGAGTTGTAGGGTCATCCAAAGATCACATAGGATTCCAGTCACCTGGCACCACTTCAAATGGTACCCAGTGCTATTATGCCTTATCAGCATCCTTAAATATTATTTAAGTTCAGTAATTAACTAGATGAGAAGAAAGATAAAAAGAGACAAATGAGAAGAAAGACAAAAAGAGACAAATATAAGTTGCTGGTATAGAGAAAATTGGGAGACTGAAGTTCAGCCTGGGATTCTACCCCCACTGAAAGAGGTTGTTTGCATTCTGGGAATCCCTCTTGGCTGTCTAACACCCCCTGAGCTATCAGTTTGTTGAGTTGTTCGTCGATTTTCAATTTTAAGGCAAACGGAACCCGATGGGGCTTTAGGCGAATGGGAGCTATTTTTGGATCTAGACTGAATGAAATTGGGGTCCCCTTGTACTCGCCTAAGCTGTCCGCGAAGACGTCCCTGAACTCAGAGATAAGGTCTTCCTTCCAGTCACCGCCGCTGATTCGGTTTATGCCGGCCACTTCAATGCCGAGTGGCACGAACCATTGGAGGCCTAGTAGGCTAGGCCTATCTCTATCGATGACCGTTAAAGGTAAGTATGCTCTGTGCTTCTTGAAGGAGACTCGGACTCGGCAGGAACCGACGACGGGGATTCGATTCCCTTGGTAGTCCTTGAGGATGAGGCGTTGGGAGCAGAGATCTTGGCGTTGAATTGTGGGGATGAGTTGCTTGAGTGTCTTCCAGGACACCATCGAGAGGGACGATCCTGAGTTGACCTCCATGTGGCAAGGCTGGTTCTCGATGGCTACTGTGACTCGGATTTTCTTAGTGTCCAAGGCTGAGGCGTGACTGATATTGATAGTATGGTGAGCCTCTTCTTTCTGCAAAACTTGATTTCTGTAGGAGTGGTTTACTGGCTCTCTCCGTACAGGACGGTTTCCTGTCGATTGGCGATGGTTAGCCCCTTTTGAGGCCTGGCTGGGTCCTGGCAAGCTGCGGCAGACCTGTCCGATGTGGCCTCGTTTCCCGCACTCATGACAGAGTGCATCGCGGAATTTGCATTCGGACCTGGCATGGTTGGCTCCACAGCCAGCGCAAGGGTGTAAGGGCTTCGGGTGAGGGTCCCGGTCAGACCGCAATCGATGGACCCCTTCTTTGTTGCTGTCTGACGATGAAGAGAGGTCCTCGTGATGTGTCGTTATGAGCTGTCCTTCTGACTTGGATAAAATGTCGCTTGTCAGTGTAGGTACCGGAGCGCGGTTTTGGCATAGTTGTGCAGCCGACTTCCTGGTTGCTTCCGCCGCAGTAGCATCGGCGATGGCATCAGCAAGGCTGATGTCGCCTTTCGCCATCAGCTTGATTTGGACGCCTGGTGCATCTAGTCCCAGAACTATGCGATCTCTTAGTGCTTCTTCCAAATCGGCAAATCTGCAGAGGCCTCCCAGGTTTCGGAGGTCTGCTATGAAGTCGGCCACGCTTTCTCCCTTCCGCTGGCTCCTTTGGTAAAACTCATGGCGTCTCACGAGCGTAGGCATGGTCGGGGTGTAGTGATCTCGTAGGAGAGGTTCGAGGTCGTCCCAATCCATGTCTTTCACTTCTCGAGGTTTGGCTAGTGCTTTAGCCATCTTAAATACGGTTGGACCGCAATGTGTTAGGAACACCGCCCATTTCTTTCCTGGTGTGGCATCCTTTAAGTTGTTGGTTTCTAAGAACATTTGGAAGCGATCCATGTAGGACTCCCAGTCCTCCTGTGCTGGATCGAACAGAGCAGGTGGTACGATGCCACCAGACATGGTTCCTTTGTTGGCGTCATCTATCACGTGCTCGGTGTTCTTCGAAGTTTCGTTGGTTCAGATTTCTCCACATCCCACCTTCGTCGCCAGTGTTATGTTTTGAGCATGGGCGAGAAAGAATGGAGACAAGCCTCTGAATGGTGAACTTCAGCTCTTTATTTACATTGTGACTTCTGCTTCAATAGCAGTTAAACCCGCCTTATATAGGTAAACCCTGTAACTTTTAACCAATAACAAGCTAGGAATGCTAGCTCTTAGAACCAATAGGAACTCTCTGTTAAGGGCCAATCAGATTCCCCGGAACGGGCCAATCCGGTCCGGCCGCTTAACAGCCAATCAGAAGTGCAGGGCCAGAACCCTGCACTTACTCCAAGCTCACACTTTATTAATCTTTATGCATACACAACAGTTTACCCTCTTGGGGACTATGTTTGATTCCTACCATCTAGTCCTTTAGAAACATGTAAAGATGTATCATGGGGAGGAGGAAAACAGGCTTATTAGATTATTTCACTGGCCAGATGATTTTAGTATTCAATGATTATTCATTTTAATTTGCTTTTTTAATTTTTAAAATTCTATTTCCACTTTTATTGCTTGCTAAACATCTTACATGCCTGCCAGAGGGAAAAGGTGGGATGGACCTCAATTAAATATAAACATTGGAAAGACTCAGCAATTAGTCTCTTGATGCAAAAAAAAGATTTTGGAGAGTTCTACAAGTGGAGACATTGCTCTGTGTAAAGTTAGCATTTTAAAACAAACAAACAAACTCACTAAAGGTAGTGAGTTTTGAAATGCATTGTAAAGCTTTCTGGTTTCAGGCAGGATGTTGCACAACAGCTCTTCAAGACAAGGCTAAAAGAATGCCCCACAGAAACACCTCATTAACTCTAACTTCGAATCTCCTATAATATATTTTCACTCTCCTTGGACCCATATTCTCCCTGCTCTTTCTGTTCCATGATCACTCTTCCACACTTGATTTTTTTTTCTCCCACTGAATATTTCTGTCTCTCTTGATTTATCTCTGCCCCTCAAGTGCCCTGAAACATAAATCAATGTTTCAGCTATCTTTGATATTTCTCCAGTTTGCTGATTTGTCTTCCATTCTTGGCTAGGAAAGATTGTTTAAAAAATACTGTGAACAGTATATTTGAACTTGACATTTAAAAAGCAATGTGAAAAAGTGGAATCCCAATCCATGATGTCAATATAATCTTTATATTTAGCATAGTAAAGTGAAAAATATGGTGTCTCATGCCCACCTAAACTGTCTCTCAAGTGAAACTTTTTCTGGGATTCCAGTTTTTTGATATTTGCCAAAATATTGGTTAGAATGCAGATTGCAGGCTAATTCTGCCCACTGCCAGGAGTTCAAGCCCTACCAGCTCAATGTTAATTCAGCCTTCCATTCTTCCAAAATTGGTAAATTGAGGACCCAGATTGTTGAGGGCAATATGCTGACTATGTAAACCACTTAGAGAGGTCAGTAAAACACCATGAAGTGGTATGTAAGTCTAAGCACTATTGCTATTGTTATTTATCCAGTGGCTGCATCTTGGCTGGACAAATGCATAAAGCCACCAATTGGCAATCAAGAGGTTAAAAAAACACCCTCTGATTTCTTGCTACTTCTGTAATATTTTGTACAAGTCATTTGCTTTGGAAAAATTATGTGGATGTATCTGAGAATGCTCTATAACTTCATATGTTTGCTCCATATATCCACATTGTAGACAAGAAAGCCAAATTCTTCACTGCCATCTTGTGATTTTCAGATCTACAGGAAAATGGTCCTTGGGGGTGGTGGTCAATGTTAGGGTGGGACACCAGGAATGTGCAAGCAGTGTCATGTTTGATGACATACATGATGCACAGTGGTTGGTGGGGGCTTTTCCTAGAATTGATGACCTTTGAATTTCATATGGGGACACAACTAATCATTACTCTTACATGCAATACAATTGTACTGACAGCAGCTCAGTCTGCGAATCTCTCTAAACTCTGAGGTTTTCTCCAGTATTCCTTGCTGATCCTTCAGTGCCTGCCATGAGAAAATGTTTAAAAATCTATGAGGGGCCTTTAGGACTGGGTCTGTTATCCTAAAACAGGCATATTATTTACATATTTTACTTGGAAGAGGATAAAATATATTTAACGATTTAATTTTTTGGTATACTTTTTCCTTTTTAAAATTTTTTGAGGTTCTCTTTTGCTTTTCTCTTATATGTCTTTGATTTCTTAATCTCTCTCTTACACACATATCTTTTGTGTCTATTTTTCATTCTGCCTGACACATATGTAGATGTGTACACATATTTGTACACAAGTTTTTATACTTGTTTTTAACTAGATTGTTTTTTACTCTTTTTATCAGTTGTGAGCCACCCAGAAGTGTTTAGCTGAGATGGACAGGGGTACAAATTGAATAAATAACAATTGCAGTAAGCAAGATTCCAAGGTACTGCCTGTCATGCTGTCACACACATATAGAAAACCACTTTTAATGTTTCTCCCAACCTCCTTCCTTTGTGCTCCAAATTTTCTTTAGAAGTTCTGAGAACAAATTGAAATAGAGATTTGGGAGACAAAAAAAGTGGGAGAATAGAATCTCAAGCTAGTTTGGTCTATTGATTAAGGCACCAGGTGAGAAATCAAGACACCATGAGTTCAAGTCCCACCTTACCCATAAAAGCCAGCTGGCTGACTTGTGGCCAGTCAGGCTGACCCACCTCACCAAGCTGTTGCTATAGGGAAAATAGGGGAGGAGGGTGTGTTGGATACGTTCGTCATCTTGAGTTATTTGTAAAAAATAATAAAGGTGGGATATAAATAAATAGGTGAATAAAATAAAAGCACAACATTCATGGATTTCACTGTTTCATTTATATTTTCTCTGTCATTGTTTGACTCCCTCTATTTTTGTCATTGTTGTCTTTCTAACATGCACAGTGATTCTCTTTGCCCATGTCTGGGTCTGACTCACTTTTACTATATGTACAAATGTACATATATGCAGGCTCGACATACATGGCTCAAAGTCACCCAGCAGGCTCAAGGTCAACTAGCTGACTTTGTGCTTAATGCAGAACTACAATTCATAGTCTCCCAGTTTCTATCCTGATACCTTAACCACTACTCCAGACTGGCTTTTGTATATGTGAACTATATCATAATACAGATAGTTCTCAAGTTACACAATTGAGCCCAAAATTTATGTTAAGTGAAATATTTGTTAAGTGGCTCATTTGCCCCAAATGTGACCTTTCTTGCCACATTTGTTAAGTGAATCCCTGCAGCTGTTAAGTAAGTAACATGATTGTTAAGTGAAACTGGCTTCCCCATTGCCTTTGCTTGTCAGAAGGTCACAAAAGAGGATGACATGATCTCGGGACACTGCAGACATCATAAATGTGAACCAGTTGCTAAGCACCCAAATTTTGAACACGTGACAATGGGGATACTGCAATGGTCATAAGTGTGAAAAACAGTCATAAGACACTTTTTTTTCCAGTGCTGTTGTAACTTTTGAATGGTCACTAAATGAACTGTTGTCAGTCAAGGATTACCTGTACAGGAATAAAAGGTGGAGTTTGCATCCTCCCTCTTGCCATCGGTTCCTCACTGCAGATCTTTCTGTAACCAAGTCTTCAAAAGAGGATTTGAGACAAATAATCTTTGTCTTCTGGCTCTTCTGAATGTAATTTAAAATGCATCTAAGGTATAAAATACATCACACTGCTGTAACTATTTTCAGATCTTTTTGGACAATGATGAATCATAGTCTTTCTACCAAGTTTGCATGTTTATGAATCTATACAGCTCCCAGAAAACTGTGGATTAGTAAGTAAAATACTTGATCTTTTCAACCAATAGCTGAGCAGAAAGGACTGCTGGCCAATCAGAGCTAGCCAGTTACTGAGCATTACCTCTCCCACTCCCCTCTATTCAAACTTTCTCCTACTTCCCCTCACGGCAATAAAAGATAATAAATCACTACTATTTCCCCTTGTTTCTGTGGTTACCATGGTGGCAAATCCTCCATTGTCTTCCAAAGTCCTACTGCTGGCTTGTTGGAAGATCTGAACTTGGATTCCTTTCTCTGACCATGACATCACACTGCTTTAATGGGATCCCTGGAGGTGGGAGGCGAGACAAGCCAAGATTTCTTTCAACCAATAGCTGAGCAGAAAGGACTGCTGGCCAATCAGAGCTAGCCAGTTACTGAGCATTACCTCTCCCACTCCCCTCTATTCAAACTTTCTCCTACTTCCCCTCACGGCAATAAAAGATAATAAATCACTACTATTTCCCCTTGTTTCTGTGGTTACCATGGTGGCAAATCCTCCATTGTCTTCCAAAGTCCTACTGCTGGCTTGTTGGAAGATCTGAACTTGGGTTCCTTTCCCTGACCATGACATCACACTGCTTTAATGGGATCCCTGGAGGTGGGAGGCGAGACAAGCCAAGATTTCTTTCCAGCTACAACATAGATCATCCCTTCACCAGTGATAAAATTTGTCAGGGAGATTTGCTGCCCTCAAATAACATTTCCCATATGCAAATACAATAACACTAGCCCAGGAAAAATTGTTCACAACCGCAAACTGTCAGTTCCAATGTTGTGATTAACAGTCTGTGTATACATGTGTGTTTCTCATCTTTTTACAAGTCTCGGGATCGTGCCTTTGGCTGGATTTCTTTGTTATTTTGGCAGAAACCCATTGCGTTTTAATGCAGTTAAGATTATGCCAACAATCAGTGACAATATTTTGCTCTTTCATTGTCTCATCTGTTAGAGCTATGAACATTGCCTTCTATTTTCTTATATCCTACCTTTATTCTTCTGACAAATAAGGCAGTGAACATAACCAACACACTTTCCTCCTCCTATTTTCTCCACAACAATAACCCTCTGAGTGGTTTTTTCTGAGAGAGAGTGACTTACCCAACTGGCTTTCAGAGCTAAACCTGGACTGGCATTAAGCCAAGGTTTACTTTTCTATCTAAGCTGAAAAATATGGGGATTCTGTTATTCTGACCAGAATCATTTCAGCTTCATCTTTTTATTATTCATTACTTTTCTTCATTGTGTGCCTTATCCTGCCAGAGTACATTAAATCTTTCCCCTTATCAATGATCATCTTGCAATTTGCATATATTGAATCAAATGCTCATGCAGACAAAGATGTATTCAGGTTCAATGATGTCATTTTAATGAGAGTTTGAAACTATACATATATATGCCTAGTCATGATATCTCTATATCATTAAATCTATTTATCAATCTTTACAAAGATAATGGAAGCACATCCTCACATTTTACTCTAATTCATTCTGAAGAAACACCAGAATCATCCAACATCCCGGACTCAGAAGACTTCAGCTTTAAACCAAACTTAGAAAGATCTAACAAACCCAGAAATTCAGCTTTCTGGATGCAGAAATTGGGTTACGTGGCATAGTATGTGTTTTATATCCGACACAAAAAGCTGTGGACTCATTAGAATGTTCGTTCTTGCTCATATTTCAAGGAAAACCATGCTAATGTGGTATCTTTTTAGAACAAAGTGTCCTGATGCTATTTGCAAAGCTAGGCATATTGAAATTGTATAATTAAGCCCATGGAAAGTTTCCCATGGGAAAATTGAAAGAAAACATTATCTCTAGCTGTAGTAATACATACCCATTGTTTCAGAATTCTTTCCAACAATGGTGAACAGACACCATATAACAAAGGGCAAGAGATTGTTTTCCAATAAGTTGTTTTTCATTTCTCAAAGTTACTTTGATTTGCTGATGATTAAATGTGTTCATGGAAAGTAAAACAAACCCAACTGGAATATAAACTTCTCTGAATATTTCTAATTAGCTCATTGTTTCATTAAGTTTATGATTTTATAACACTTATATGGATTTTTTTTTTAAAAAAACCCCTTTTTAAAATAACCATTGTGCACAATATATAAATTAATAAAATCTGAAGTATAATACTACAAATTTTCTTGAGTGTATGTAACACTACAAATTTTACATAGACATATAAGGATGTAGGATACACGATGTTCGGAGCATTGTGGCTTTTGTTAACAATTTTCCTGGATGTTGTACCAGTTTCTTTGGCTGGTCCTTTGGCATGAACTAAGAACCGTCTCTGATATATTCTGTCCATACTCAGGAATAAATAAATAGAAATTCTTTGTTGTAAAACCTTCTTAATTTGACCTTGTACTGGAAAATTTATGGGCAGAGTATTATCAGTACAATGTGTTGTGTCCGTCGCGGTAAAGGAGACTCGGAGCCAGTGACTCAGTTTCAGCTCTTTATTTGGTCCCGTGATCGGCTCGGGATTCAAGGGAAAAACAGCGGCTTTTATTCTCTGGCCGCGGCAGCCGCGGCCAATGGCACCACTTTGAATCTCCCGCGATTAGTTTCCACCAATCACGGGGGATTCGTTACGGGCCAATCAGTGTGGCTCGCTCGGCCAATGAGATTGCCATGCGCTTTGGCCAATCACAGTGTGGTGCTTGCAAGTATGCTAATGACTGTACAGAACACCCCTCCCCTCTTGGTACGGTCCTATGTAACGTAGTCCCGTAAGTAGGCGGGGCTTCGTACTTGCCTACTTGACCTGCGCAGGTTAGTTGTTGCTTGGCTCCCGGCCGGTTCAGTCGGGTTCTGTGTTGCTCTCTGCCTCGTTGATGGAACCGCCTGGAAGGCCTCGCCGGGCCTTTCGTCACAGTTCCCTCCCAGTCTACCCGGGCTGGTTGAGCTGCGGTTGTTGCCACTCCGCCTGGTCTTTCTGGGTTGGTTGAGCTGGCCTGGCTGCTTCTCCCTGGTAAGGCTTCGAGCTGGCTGCTTGCCAGTGAGTATAGCTGGTTTCTTTCTATTGGTTTTTGGTTCCTGGGGTATTCCTTCCCCTCTTGGTTTGTGTTGTGGGGGCTGTCTGTGTCTGTTTGCATGTCGGTTGTGTTTCCCATGGTTGTTCTCGATCTTATTTGATCGATGTGGCGTTTCCATGCTCGTCCATCGGTTGTTTGCAGCTGGTACGAGTGGGAACCTGTCAGCTGGGTTATAGTTGCCAGTACCCAAAGTGGATCTCCAGTAAGGTTCTTTGCGTAGACTGCATCACCTGGGGAAAATGTTTGGTTTTTGCTTGAGGAGTTTGGGGTTTTTTCTGGGTTGTATGTGGGGTGCAGTCTGTCGAGTGGGGACCTTAATTTTCTCCACATTAATAGTTCTGCCAGGCTTTTGTTGGTAGTCGTGTTCAGGGTTATGTGTTGTATAAAGAGCATTTTGTTTATCTTTTCTTGGATTTCCCCGTGTTCAATTTTTTGGATGATTTTTTTTGTGAATTGAACCATCTGTTCCACCCTCCTGTTCACCACCGGATGTGCCGGTGCTCTCAGTGCATGTCGTATGCCCCATTCCGCTAGGAATTTTTCGAATTCCAGCGAGGTAAATTGGGATCCGTTATCCGACATGATGACATCTGGGAGGCTGTGGGTTGCGAACAGCTTGCTGAGTTCCTTGGTCACGCCCTCCGTGGTGGTGGCTTTCATGTTGCTTACCTCCAACCAGTTGGAGTAAGCATCTACCGTGATAAGGAATATATGTCCTTTCGTGGGCCCGGCAAAATCTATGTGAATCCTGGACCATGGTCCCCTGGGATTTTCCCATTCCAGGATTGGTGCTGCGGGAGGGCTCGGTCTGGTTTCTTGGCAATGTTTGCATGTTGCCACCCAACTCTCGATTTGCTTATCCATCCCTGGCCACCAGGCATAACTCCTGGCCAGGGCTTTTGTTCTAACTATGCCCGGGTGCCCCTCGTGTAACAACTCCAATACCTTCCCTTGTAACTTTTCTGGAATAACAACCCTATCCCCCCAAAGTACACAACCTTTTTGTAATGAGAGTTGTGTTTGCCGGTTCCGGAATGTCCTGAATGATTCGTTGTCGTCCTTTTCCGGCCACCCCTTTTCTACCCAATGTAACACCCGCGCCAGACATTTGTTTTTATTAGTCTCGCGGACAATGTCTGATGCGGTTATGGGTAGATCGGGCAGAGTCTCTATGCTGAGGGTGGCTGTCGTGGGTGCTGGGTCGGTGTCTAGGTCAGGTAATGGCGTGCGGCTCAGGGCATCTGCATGGGTGATTGTCTTCCCCGGTCATTGTGTGAGCCGGTAGCTGTAGGCGGCAAGGAATTCGGACCACCTTGTCATTCTAGGAGATAGAATGTTCGGGGTGGCCCTATTCCCTGCCAGGATTCCCAGAAGTGGCTTGTGGTCGGTGATGATGGTGAACGTGCGGCCGTAGAGATACTCATGTAACCTCTTCACTGCGGCAATGATAGCCAGGGCCTCTGTCCAGTTGACTGTAATTTCTCTTCGGTTTGGTGAGTGTCCTCGAAAAGAAGGCGATGGGTGCTTCTTTTCCATTGTGGAGCGTGTGGCTGAGGACAGCGCCGACGCTGAAGGGTGAGGCGTCACATGTGACGGCAAGTGGTAGGGTCTCATTGTATTGGATTAGGACGGCATCCGAGGTGAGCAGGTCCTTGGTTTTGCTGAAGGCGGCTTCCTCACGTTTCCCCCAAGTCCATGTGGCTGCCTTGTCCAAAAGCCTATGCAAAGGCTCCGCCGCGGTCGCCTTTTGGGGCAGGAAAACATTATAAAAATTAAGCAGTCCTAGAAATGCCTGCAGTTCCATTTTATTCTATGGTGTTGGGGCTTCTTTAATGACTCTGATTTTTTCCGTGATTGGGTGGATGCCGTGTTGGTCTAGGAGGTATCCTAGGAACTCAACCCGCTCTGTGTACAGCTGGCATTTCTCTTTTTTCACCTTTAGCCCAGCCTCTTTGAATTTGGTTAGTACCTCCCTTAGACGACCCTCTAGTTCTTGTTGGTTGGCCGCTGACACCAGTACGTTGTCGAAGTAGGGTACCACCCCCTTAATTCCTTGCAAGAGTCTCTCCATGAGGCTCTGGAAAATTCCTGGAGCCACGCTGACTCCAAACTGGAGTCTGTTACAGCGAAATGCTCCCCAGTGGGTGACTATGGTCTGCGCCTCAGCGGTTTCTGCGTCAACTGGCAACTGTTGATAGGCTTACGCCAGGTCGAGCTTCGCAAAGACCTTGCCTCCCCCCAGTGAGTGTAGAAGGTGCTGCACTACTGGGACGGGGTAGGCGCTTTGTTGTAAGGCGTGATTTAGGGTGGCCTTATAGTCCCCGCAGATTCTCACCGACCCATCGGGCTTGACTGGGGTGACTATGGGGGTCTCCCACCGGGCGTGATCGATTGGTTGTAGGACCCCTTGTTTGATGAGCTTGTCAATTTGCTCGTCGATTTTGGGCCGGAGTGCAAAAGGTACCCGCTGTGGTTTTAGGTGTATTGGGGTAATGCTGGGGTCTAGGCTGAAGGAAATAGGGGGCCCTTGTTACTTGCCTAGGGTGCCATCGAACACTTCCTGGAAGTCCCGTGCCTGTTGCTCTTCCCAGTTGGCATCTGCGACGTGGTCGACGCCTGTAACTTCGATCCCGAGTGTTGCAAATCACTGTAGTCCCAAAAGGCTGGAACGGTCTCGGTCCACGATCATCAGAGGAAGCTTTGCTGTGCAGCCCTTGAAGGTCACTTCGAACTGTCTGGTTCCGACTACCGGGATGCAGTTCCCCTGGTAGTCTCTGAGGATTAGTTTCTGGGTTTCCAACCTCCTCTTGTGGATTTCCGGCACCAACTGCCTGATTTCTCACCAGGCAACCATGGAGAGGTAGGACCCAGAATCCACCTCTATTTTGCATGGTTCGCCTTCGGTGCCCACTTCCACGTATACCTTTCGGGTGTCTGTGGTTGATGAGTGGCTGATGACGACCGTCTGGTGGGTTTCCTCTTTCTGCCGTTTTTTGCCGCTTCGTCAGTTCCATCCGTCTTGGTTCCAGTGATTTTTGGCTTGGCGGTCTCTGGCCCTGGGGGGGGGGTGCCGTCTCATCTCCGGTTGCTGTGATCTCGCCAACGGGGGCTGTAGGCTTTTCTCAGTCAGCAGACTCGGGCGATGTGACCTTTTTTATCGCAGTGTCAGCAAATCGCATTGAAAAACCAGCACTCTGATCGAGGGTGGTCGCCTCCGCACCCGGCACATGCGGTCCCCGACTTACGACTCAGCCAATCATGCCGATCTCGTCCCGTCTGTAGCCGATGTATTTCTTCTTCCTCGTCTGTGGTGTCGGAGGCGGAGTGGAAGTTGCCATGATGGGTGGTAGTTTCCCAGCGGCTTGCTTCTGGGTGGGCCTCGGTCGCCCAGCCCATCTCGGTGGTCACGGTGCGTTCCCCGGTGTCCAGTCTCCGCATTCGATTCACTGATTTCCGGGTTGCCTCGACTGCGCTGGCTTCAGCGAGGGTGTCGGCGAGGGTGATGTCGCCTTTTGCCATCAGCCGGCTTTGTAGGACGGGGTCTCTGAGTCGAAGCACGATACGGTCCCGCAAAGCCTCGTCCATGTTCGAGAACCTGCACATGCCCCCTAGGCTCCGCAAATCAGCCACAAAGTCGCTGATGCTCTCACCTGATCTCTGGTCCCGCCATTAGAAATCGTGCCGCCTGATGAGGGTGGGCACGGCAGGGGCATAGTGGTTTCGGAGCAATGGCTCGAGGTCGGCCCAGTCCATCTCCTTCACGTCCCCGGGTTTTGCAAGAGCTTTTGCCATCTTGAACACTGCAGGCCTGCAGTGTGTCAGAAAGACGGCTCTTTTCTTCTGCCTGGTTGCATCCTTCAAGTTGCTACTTTCAAGGAACATTAGGAATCGGTCTGTGTACGATTCCCAGTCCTCGGTAGCTGGGTTAAAGGGTGCGGGTGGTGCGATGCTGGCCATCTTGTCGGTCTCGCTTCCTCAGGACACGTGCTTGATGGGGATTAGTCTCGGGATCCCACCTTCATCGCCAGTGTTGTGTCCATCGCAGGAAAGGAGACTTGGAGCCAGTGACTCAGTTTCAGCTCTTTATTTGGTCCCGAGATCGGCTCGGGATTCAAGGGAAAAACAGCGGCTTTTATTCTCTGGCTGAGGCGGCCGCGGCCAATGGCACCGCTTTGAATCTCCCGCGATTAGTTTCCACCAATCGCGGGGGATTCGTTATGGGCCAATCAGTGCGGCTCGCTCGGCCAATGAGATCACCGTGCACTTTGGCCAATCACAGCCCAAGACAATAAAATCAAGGGTTTTCCAAACAGCAATTATTTATGGCAAATCAATATACTATGTATTCTAATTAATGGGGTCCATTATTCTAATATAAATATGATTTACAATTCTAATCCCATCATAAAAACAGCTATAGGAGCAAGACTTACTTGTAAATCAGGCATGCTTCCTCTGAGCTATCCTAGCCAGCCATAAATATAAGCGGTACCTCCTACAGTTGTCATACTTGACTGAAGTACAAAGCTACCATGAATGAAGAAAAATAGTTCTATGGTATATGGCTAAGAAGCAGAGACTTCCACTGTTAAGTACTGAGCGTGGGCGTGAAGAATGGAGACGAGCCGGTAAAATAGTGAACTTCAAAACTCTTTATTAACATGGTGTGACAGCTCAGTTCAATGGCTGCAACGGGCCTCCTTATATGGGCAACTTCTTAACTATTCAACCAATGAAAACTTGGGAGCGCTAGCTCCGTTAACCAATGGGAGATGCTCGTTAATGGCCAATCAGATTCACCTGAACGGACCAATCTGATGTGGCCATTAACGGCCAATCAGAAGTGCAGGGCCAGAACCCTGCACTTGACTTCAAGCTCTTGATAACTTTATTAACACATTTATTCATTCACAACATCCACCACAACCCTGGCAGCATATTCTGAAGTTAAGAGAGTCTTTCAGAGCTGTAGGCCTGAATTTTTTCAGTGTTGATTTTTCCTAGAGTTTATAATCTGTGTTACCTGCAAATCCACGAATTGAATGCAGCAATGCATATACCGCAGAAAACATTGTTCCCATTTGTTTCTGAGGCAATGCAATTTGGTCCTACTACTATTTTCTGAGTGAGTTTGCTTGTGGGCACATTTTTTTCCTTACAATTTGGCTTTTAGATCCATATAAATCTAATCTTATGAATAGGGTGAAGATATTTAGTTTCATAATAAATAACAATAATAAAGGAACTAATTGCAAGGTGGAATGCAGAGATGGTATTCAGCAGGTTCTGACCAGTTCTGGAGAACAGATAGAAGAAATTTTGAGTGGTTTGGAGAACTGACAAATACCACCTCTGACTGCCTCCCCCCCGCCCGTCTATTCTCTGCCTCCTGAGTCCCAGCTGATCAACTGGATCTTATTTTGGTGCCCTGGACAGGAGAACAGAGCTGGAAAGCAGGTTAGTGGGATGGGGAGGGAATGGGATTTTGCAGTAACCTTCCCCTGGAGTTGGGTGGAATTGGACATTTTATAGTATCCTTCCCCTGCCACATCCAACAAGCCAGGCCCACAGAACCGGTAGTAAAAAAAGGTGAATCCAACCACTGGTGGAAAGGAACATTCTTGCTCTTTTAGGACTGGGTTAAAATCTTTGCAAGTCATGACTATACTCTTAAGTATGATCTGCCTATAAATATGTGCATGTTTTGGCTCTTAAATTATTTCACAGCCTCTTGGGAATTTTGTAAGCTCCAGGCTTTATTATGCTCACTTTGCCAGTGTACAATCCAGTCCCACATATAACTCTTCAGTATACAATAAAACTAAAAATAATCACCATAAAAGAAAGCTTTGTAAGTGAACATCTTCCATAAAGTAACCTAAAGTTAATTAAACATGTCAAAGAAATATGTAAATGGTTTGATTGTATAAATTGACTGCTTTCAATGAGCTTGGACATGTAAAATATCTCTTCTTTAAAATATGTGAAATGGTTCTCTCCAATTAAGCATGATTTGCAGCATTAACAAATAAGTATAACATCCCCAAGGTTTTTATCCAGAACTGAAAACAACCTCAATGTGAAAATAGAATTGTATGAATATGAAATATTTATACTTTCAAAACATAGGTCTTGTAAAGATCAATCATTAAAAATCTATAGGCTTTGGTAATAGACAATGTGAAATCTGTTTTAATAAAAGCAGATATATGAAGAGAAAATGTATGGGTTGAACTACTAATATGGTAATAATTGCATTGAGTGTTGAATTTTGACTTAGGTATATAACTAGTACTCATTTTATAGAGAGAAAAATAATTTGATGAGAAAGGAATCTATTTGATATGGTTTCAGGCATGGGTCAAATGAATGGAGACAGTCTTGGTGAACTTTCAGCTCTTTATTACATAGTGACTTAAGACTTTAATAACAACAACTCTGCCTTATATAGGCAACCTTAATGCGAAATAACCAATAGGGAGCTGTAAGATGCTAGCTCCAAAACCAATAAGAGTCCTTTGTTAAGGGCCAATCGGATTCTCTGAACCCAACCAATCCGATCGAGCCGCTTAACAACCAATCAGAAGTGCAGGGCCAGAACCCTGCACTTTACCCCAAGCTCGCTTTTATTTTAACTATTTACATACAAAACACCCCTTTGCCCTGGCTCCTCAATTATGGTGTGATTATATAGTCCTTCAAATAGGACAGTTGTCTTTTGGGTCTATCAGATTTTCTTTGGACTGGCTGCGTGCAGTCCTGTTGAGGTGGAATGTTGTTTGGCAGTGGCTCAGCTTCTTGTTTTGGTGTGATTTCCCTTGGAGCGTACGATTCTTCCTTCTGCTCCATTTCCTGAGTTTCACTTGATTCATCGCTCTCATGGAACAGGTTCCCTGGAATTTCGTCTTCTTCCATTCCTTCCCCCCCCTCAGTTTGGTCGTAGGGGAGTTGTTGGCTGGCTGATATGAGTCGTGACTGTAATTGGTCAATATGTCGTTTCCACAGTCTTTCATCAACACATTTTACAATATAGGATTTGGGCCCAGTCTCACGTATTATCGTTGCTTCAATCCAAACCGGGTCGCCCGATAAATTTCTTGCATAAACGGGGTCACCTACCTTGAAGGTACGGTAGCGTCCTCTGGATCCTGCAGGCTTTTCTGGCTCGTAAGCAGGGTGCAGTCGGTCAAGGCGGGAATGGAATTTTCGCCCCATGAGAAGTTCTGCGGGAGTTCTGCCGGTTACGCTGTGCGGAGTGATGTGTTGTAGAAGTAGAATGCGGTTTATTTTTTCGTCAAGATTATCATAGTCCACTTTTTGCAAAGTCTATTTTACAAATTGGACCATGCGTTCCGCTCGGCCGTTGGTAGCAGGATGCGCAGGCGAGGTGAGCGCATGGCGGATGCCATTATCAGCAAGGTACTGTTCAAACATTAGCGCTGCAAACTGTGGTCTGTTATCGGACACCAGGACGTCCGGCAATCCATGAGTTGCAAAGAGTCTATTAAGGACTTTAATGACTGCTTCGGAGGTTGTATTGGTCATTCGATGAATTTCTAACCAATTAGGGTATGCATTGACAGTCAACAGCAATGTATGCCCTTTAATTGGCCCTGCGAAATCCAGGTGGATTCTGGACCAGGGTCCGCGTGGCGTCTCCCATTCAGTCGTTGCAGCTTTTGGCGGTGCGTTACTGGTTTGTTGGCACTTAGTGCAGGCCTTGACCCATCGCTCGATGTGTCGGTCCATGCCTGGCCACCAAGCATAGCTCCGTGCGAGTGCTTTCATCCGCACGATCCCGGGATGTCCTTCGTGCAAAATTTGTAACAGCGTCTTTTGGAGTCGTTCTGGAACGACGACTCTATTGCCCCAGATGACACAGACATTTTGCGAAAACAGTTCAGTCTGCCTTGTTTTAAATGGCACGAAGTCATCTGGGACCTGGTCCAATGGCCATCCACGTTCTACCCAGCCTAGGACTCGAGCTAGGGTGTGGTCTCGTCTGGTCTCTCTCGTGATATCTCGAGCGGTCATAGGGGGCGAGTTGAGCATCTCGATTTGTAACGCTGATACTGTTGGTGCTGGATCGTCGAGAGTCTCTGGTAGTGGTGCTCTGCTGAGTGCGTCGGCGTGGGGAATGGCTTTCCCTGGGCGATATAACAATCGATAATTATAAGCAGCTAGGAACTCTGACCATCGAGTCATTCTTGGGGACAATATATAGGGGGTTGGTTTGTCCCCAGCGATTATCCCCAGTAAAGGTTTGTGGTCAGTTACAATGGTAAATGTCCTTCCATATACATACTCATGGAATCTTTTTACGGCTGACACAATTGCAAGAGCTTCCTTATCTATTTGTCCATAGCTACGTTCTGCATGGGAAAGAGTCTTCGAAAAGTATGCAACGGGGGCCTCGTTTCCATTAGGCAGCACATGGCTCAAAATAGCGCCCACCCCAAACGGTGAGGCATCACAAGTTATAACCAATGGTAATGTTTCATTATATTGCATAAGTACAGAATCAGATGTAAGTAAATCTTTTACATTTCAAAACGCTTTTTCCTCCTGGTAACCCCAAACCCACAATGCTTTCTTGTCTAATAACCGGTGTAACGGTTCAGCCACAGTCGCCTTATGCAGTAAAAACACATTATAGAAATTGATAAGGCCTAAAAATGCCTGGAGATCTGTTTTGTTACGGGGTCTGGGAGCATTTTTTATCGCCCTTAATTTACTCTCAGTAGGGTGAATACCCTGACTATCAATGCGATAACCTAGAAATTCAACACTGTCGGTATACAGATGACATTTATCCCTTTTTACTTTCAGTCCCGCTTCTTGAAATTTTTTAAGGACACATTTTAAACGATTCTGCAGAATTTTTTTACTAGGAGCTGCAATTAACACGTCATCAAAATACGGAACCACGCCCTTGATTCCCTGCAATAATCGTTCCATTAAACTTTGGAATATTCCCGGGGCTACACTTACCCCGAATTGCAATCGGGTACATTTAAAAGCACCTCTGTGCGTTACTATCGTTTGAGCTTGGGCTGTTTTATCGTCCATGGGCAATTGTTGAAAGGCTTGAACTAAATCTAACTTAGCAAAAACCTTTCTGCCTCCCAGGGAATGAAGGAGGTGCTGCACCACCAGCACTGGATACGCGTTCTGCTGGAGGGCGTGGTTTAGAGTGGCCCGGTAGTCCCCACAGATTCAGATTGACCCATCTGGCTTAATGGGGGTTACAATAGGAGTTTCCCATGGAGAATGATCAATGGGTTTCAGTACCCCTTGTTTAATTAGTTTGTCAAGTTGTTCATCTATCTTGGCCTTAAGGGCGAACGGAACTCGACGGGGCTTTAAATGGATCGGGGCGACCTTAGGGTCGAGGCTAAACGAAATTGGGGTCCCCTTATACTCGCCCAGACGATCTGCGAAGACATTGCTGAATTCAGAAATAAGGTCCTCCTCCCACTTGCAATCACCGACTCGGTTCACGCCAGCTACTTTGATGCCAAGTGGCGCAAACCATTGGAGGCCCAACAAACTAGGCCTGTCCCTATCGATGATCGTTAGAGGTAAGTATGCCGTATGCTTTTTAAATGAGACGCGGACTCGACAAGACCCAACCACAGGGATCCGATTCCCTTGGTAGTTTTTAAGGATGAGACATTGCATTCGAAGGTCTTGGCGTTGGATGGTAGGAATGAGTTGCTTTAATGTCTTCCACGACACCATCGAGAGGGATGATCCCGAATCGACCCCCATGTGGCAAGGTTGGTTCTCTATGGCTACTGTAACTCAAATCTTCTTAGCGTCCATGGCTGAGGCATGACCTATAGTGATAGTATGGTGAGCCTCTTCTTTCTGCAACGCTCGATATCTGTAGGAGTGGTTTGCTGGATCTCGCCTTACAGGACGGTTTCCTGCCGATTGGCGAAAGTTGGTTCCCTTTGAGGCCTGACTTGGTCCCGGTAAACTGCGACAGACTCGACTGATGTGGCCTCGTTTTCCGCACTCATGGCAGAGTGCGTCGCGGAATTTGCATTCGGCCCTGGCATGGTTTGCTCCACAGCCAGCGCAAGGGCGTCAGGGCTTAGGGTGAGGATCCTGGTCGGACCGCATTCGATGGACCCCTTCTTCGTCGCTGTCTGACGACGAAGAGAGGTCCTCGTGGTGCGTCGTAACGAACTGCTCTTCTGACTTGGATAAAATGTCGCCTGTTGGTGGGGTCGTTGGGTTTCGGCTTCGCCGTAGTTGCGCCGCGGACTTTTTGGTCGCCTTGGCAGCAGTGGCTTCGGCGATGGCGTCAGCAAGGCCGATGTCGCCTTTTGCCATCAGCTTGCTTTGCACGCCTAGCGCATCTAATCCCAGAATTAACCGGTCTCTCAGTGCTTCATCTAAGTCTGCGAACCCGCAGAGGCCTCCTAAGTGTCGGAGGTCTGCCATGAAGTCAGCCACACTCTCTCCTTTTCGCTGGCTTCTTTGATAGAACTCGTGGCGTCTCACGAGTGTAGGTACAGTTGGCGGGTAATGGTCTCTCAGGAGAGGTTCGAGGTCGTCCCAGCTTATTGCTTTCACTTCTCGAGGTTTCGCGAGTGCTTTCGCCATTTTAAAGACAGCCGGGCTGCAGTACGTCAGGAACAGCGCCTGCTTCTTGGCTGGTGTGGCGTCCTTCAGGTTGTTTGTTTCGAGGAACATTTGGAAGCGATCCATGTAGGATTCCCAATCCTCTTGGTTCGGATCAAACGGAGCGGGTGGTACAATGCCGCTGGACATGGTTTGCGTTGTTGGCGTCGTCTTAACATGTGCTCTGTTTTTCTTCCAAGTTCCTTAAGATCAGATGTCTCCAAATCCCATCCTCATCGCCAGTGATATGGTTTCAGGCATGGGTCAAATGAATGGAGACAGTCTTAGTTGGTGAACTTTCAGCCCTTTATTACATAGTGACTTAAGACTTTAATAACAACAACTCTGCCTTATATAGGCAACCTTAATGCGAAATAACCAATAGGGAGCTGTAAGATGCTAGCTCCAAAACCAATAAGAGTCCTTCATTAAGGGCCAATCGGGTTCTCTGAACCCAACCAATCCGATTGAGCCGCTTAACAACCAATCAGAAGTGCAGGGCCAGAACCCTGCACTTTACCCCAAGCTCGTTTTTATTTTAACTATTTACATACATAACACTATTCAACTGTATATACTTTGCAAAAATTGCTTTCTTAAAATAAATACCCAGTTCTTGATTTAAGATGGGGAAAAAGCTACAAAGAGGAATGATGTGAAGAAAGGTACTTCTAAAATAAGGTTATCTTATAAAGAATTAACAGAGTACACTGGATACTCTGCCAGATCACATTGTTTGCATCCTATTGTAAGCATTTAATGACTTTGTGGTTTGTACAATGCTTTCTACTTTGAAACTTTATCATTTCTGTGACTTAACGAATGGTGAATTTTTGAGGCTTTTTATTGGCTTCCCTTTTTTCTGTATAAAAAACATAAATTGGGGAAATGTACATTTTTCTGTAGCTTTAAGTCACAAAAAGGAGTAAGAAATGATACAACCTATGTACTCCCTGGCATCCAATATTGAGAATATATTATATATATAGTTTAGGTCTTGCATTGACTTCTAATTGGCTTCCAGGTACAATTTAAAATCCTGGTTTTGAGCCATAAAGCCTTTTAGGGCTTAACAAAAATGTCATAATGGGAGAAACTACCCACACTTCCAGGACATATAGGGAATTGAACAGTGGTGGGATTCAATTTTTTTTACTACCAGCTCTGTGGGTGTGGCTTGGTGGGCATGCAAAATCTCATTCCCTCCCCACCCCACTAATCTGCTTTCCAGCTTTGTTCTCCTGTGCATGGCAACAAAAGAAGATCCAGCCAATCAGCTGGGACTCAGGAGGCAGAGAATAGATGGGGTAGGGCCAATCAGAGGTGATATTTCAAACTACTCAAAATTTCCGCTACCAGTTCTCCAGAATTGGTCAGAACCTGCTGAATACCAACTCTGGAGTTGAAGCTAGAAGGCACTGCTTCTCAGGTGCAGCACCATCCCTCTATAAGAGTATCACAGTGGACATCAAATTCCTTCCCTGATGACATTCAGAAAGTTACTCTTAAGGAGAACCACTTTGGTCTAGTGGTTAAGACTCTGAGATGAAAAGCAAAAGACTGTGAATTCAAGTCCTGCCTTATCCATGAAAGTTGGTTTGGTGACTTTGGACCAGTCCAAACCACTTCAAAGGGTTGTAGCTGTGAGGAAAAGATAAGGAGGAAAATGTGTTGGATATATTTGTTGTATAAGATTTGTAAAAATAAAAAAGGCAGATACAAATAAATTTAAACAACAGGGTGAGGTTGCAGTACACTCTATATCATCATAGATTTTTAGAAATTAATCAATATTGAATTTTTTAATGGTATACTAGTGCTTACATGCTCACATGTAGGCAAAAACTCTTGGGTTCAGTTGATAGAATATGTAAGTAGATTGATACTCAAAGCATAAAATCTCAGCTTACAGTTCTGTCAGATCTCTTGAGGTAGAGTAGCAGGTCATCTCAATTTGCTTGAAATTGAAGACCTTTCTGGCACATTGAAGCTTTAAAGCTATTGTTGCTTTTATCTTTAGCTGTGTGGAGAAAGTTGTAAAAGAAGTCCATCAGCTTTTAGAGTAAAGGTCTTATGAAAGCTGTCAAAAATGTTTTCCTTCGTCTTTTCTCAAATGGAGTGTCTTTTAGTAGATTCTCCCTTTCACAACCCCTTTTTCATATTTTGTCATGCTATTTTTTGTTCAACTCTGTCAATTTGTATTTCAGATGAAGTCTTGGCAACAACCTGAGTCAACGGTGCAATTATTTCCTGTGCCTTTGAAGTGAAGCTCTTCAAATGAATCTTAAAATAGAATTAATTTCTGTATGTCAAAAGTTCATGGATTCTTGTCAAATTTGTTTAGCTTTGTATCATTTAAGGTCCTCAAGAAGTCTTCCTTGGAGCCAGATTACTATTTTGCCATCATTCAAAGACTGGATGAGACCATTGTTGGTACAGTGTTGTCTGTGGGTTGAAATTGACAAGATAAGAGATGCAGCATCTGAATACAAAATCCCATGCTTTTTAAATGTGGATGCAACCATGATGCCCATTCAAAATGGGAAGGGCAGAATCAGAATTTTGTTTCCCTTTCCTACAAATGCCACTAGCTGATAAAGATAATATGAATGACACTTTCTATTAACTCACACACACAGACATCAAAGTACAGTGAATCAGGGTATTATCCAAATTTTTGGTGCTGACTTTGTGGAAAACAATGGCAGACATTAATCTTTTTTTCTCTAAAGCCATAGACAGAGATGTATTCTCCTCTGGGAAACCTCTGTGATAGAAAAAAACTATTCTGTAATCTGAAACTCTTACATTGCAAAAACATATGGACTACACAACTCGATCAGGGCAAAGCAATAGATGTAATCAACATAGACTTCTGTAAAGCCTTTGATTCAGTGGTACACGACAAACTACTCCTAAAACTAAAATCTTATGGTATCTCTGGACGACTGCATAACTGGATAGAAGCATTCCTGTCAAACAGACAACAAATGGTCAAAATTGGGAGTGTCCTATCAAATTCTGTACCTATCAATAGTGGTGTCCCCCAAGGCAGTGTTCTAGGACCAACTCTCTTAATACTCTACATAAATGACCTCTGTGATCATATTAAGAGCAACTGTGTTCTTTTCGCTGATGATGTAAAGCTGTTCAAAACCACAGACAATACTGCTACCCTTCAAAAAGATCTTGACTATGTATCAGAATGGTCAAACAAATGGCAACTTCAAATCTCAACAAATAAATGCTCTGTCTTACATATTGGCAAAAAAATTCAGAAAATAAAATACAAGCTGAATAATCAAGATCTTGTTGATGATCCAAGCTCTGTAAAGGACCTTGGAATACTCATCTCTAATGATCTAAGTGCTAGAGCCCACTGTAACTACATAGCCAAAAAGGCATTAAGAGTTGTTAACCTAATCCTACGTAGCTTTTTCTCTGGTAATATCACACTACTAACGAGAGCACATAAAATATTTGCTAGACCAATACTCGAATACAGCTCATCAGTCTGGAACCCACATTACGTATCTGATATTAGCACAGTTGAGAAAGTCCAGAAATATTTCACAAGAAGAGTTCTCCACTCCTCTACTCGTTGTAGGATACCTTATGCCACCAGACTTGAAATTCTAGACCTAGAAAACCTTGAATTACGCCGTCTTCGGTCTGATCTAAGTATGGTATATAAAATCATACATTGCAATGTCCTACCTGTCAATGAATACTTCAGCTTCAACCATAACAACACAAGAGCACACAATAGATACAAACTCAAGGTTAACCGCGCCAAACTTGATTGCAGGAAATACGACTTCAGCAACAGAGTGGCCAATGCCTGGAATATTCTACCTGACTCTGTGGCTTCTTTCCCAAACCCCAAAAACTTTAACCTTAGACTGTCTACTATTGACCTCACCCCCTTCCTAAGAGGCCTGTAGGGGGCGTGCATAAGTGCACCAATGTGCCTACTGTCCCTGTCCTATTGTTTCTTTTATTTTTCTTATATGTACCCATTTCATGTATTCATAACTATGTATACACTTATACTTATTATCTTGTAAGCAATTGACAAATCAAATCAAATCAAATCAAATCAAATCAAATAAATAAATAAATATTCAAGGAAGGGGTAAAATACATACGGTTTGAATTTACACACTGTGCTTTGTCATGGGTAAATTGTGGTTTGTTGAATGGTTTACTATGTGGTTTGCTTTACATAATTCATATGTAAAGCAATAATTCATATTTTCAGCAAAGCAAAAAGTTAGAAAGCCAAACCCAAGCAAATCCCATTATATTTTGATGTAGGGTCATTTCTTAATTGAGACATAGCTCCTTGTCTAGTTAGAGCAATTGCCATGGTCTTGTTGTGTCTCGCCTGTAAACAGCTCTTTCTGGAAAAGAGCCATTTTGATTTGGCAGACTCCAGAAAGACAGACAAAGTTTGGGAGAAATGTGTATGCATATGACAGAAAAAAAAGTATGGAAAATCTGTGATTCTCTTTTCTATTAAGAAGATCAAAACATTCATCACTGAAGGGCAATTTGGGATGGGATTCAGTATAGCCATTTTTCAATTATTTCTTACAATTGTGTGCGCAATTTAGCTTTTCTGCCTCAGGTGCCAAATGTTATTGGCCAGCCAGTGATGTGGAGCTGGAACTAACTGTCCTGTGACAGGTTCTCGGCTCCTTCTGGGCTTATATATATCTACATAAAAGAGTATTATAAAGGAACCATCCATCTCTCTAACCCAAAGGAAACATCTCCTTTAAATGTTGACCTGAAAATCCTATTACGGACCAACAAACCAGGCAAAATGAAGGAAACTCATTTATCTCTGCAGCAATGGAGCAAAGAAATCTTATTTTAAGATGAAACCTATCTTAATTCATTGATTGCCAGCTTCATGCCTCCTGTTTTTCTGCCCTCAGACTTTAAACCAGATTCCTCCATTTCCCCAAGGAAACAGAACAAGGGTTTCTTGTCTATGGACATTAGCGTTCAGGGGATAATTAATGAGGTGCTTACTAGCTGAAGTTTGAGTATCCAGGCCACTTAAAAGGAGAAAGGAGATATTCCACAGTTAAAACAAGGACTGGCCCATTTTACTGACAGTGCCAATGCAAGTTCAAAGCGTAATGAGCATGGTGGGGAAATCAAATAAAAATAATGCAGAAAGAAACTTAATGTGATATTTGAGACCTATTTATGTTTATTGTCTCTGGCATATAAAATGTTTCCATAAATCTAGGAGAATGGCAGTCATAGATCTCAGCGAGTGTTGAAGTAGACCTGGAACTGAGAAAATAAAACAAACCTGAAACTCTAAAACTGTTAGCAAATGTGAGGCAACATTATTTACCCTTGGCTGTGTCATTTCTGATTCGACCTGAAGAAAAAGGGGAGAAGGGAAGAGAGGCTGCTAGACTTCTTGCAAAAGAGTTAAAGTAGAAACGCAGCGCAAAAAACAAATAATGCTGATTCTGATTTAAGAAAACCTGAAGCAAACATCCTTGTCATCACCTTTCGTGGAAATGTTTACACAATTGAATTGCCTGTGCGAGTGACTGTTTGTATTCAATCTGTTCCCAGCATTTCATCTATAAACTCATTTCCTTTTTCCTCCTCAGTTTCCTTATTTTAGCTTCAGTGGTTGTGTCATTTTAAGTTACATTGTACCCTGAATAAAATCTGCTTGTTGACCTTCAATTGGGGGGGTGGGGGTGTCACATGCCTTATCTTCCCTCAGGCTAAAATTAAACTTAATATAATATTCATATTGTGTAACTCAGTGTTTTACCCAGCCCATTCTTCACAGTTGCCAAGCAAAATGGCCTTCAATAGGCACATAACAAATCAACACTGACATTATGAGCATTAATGAGTAAGGTGTTTATAAACCTAAAATGCCAAACATCTCATTTCAAAATTTATTGCAGCTACATTTTCTTTATTGAAGGCTAGAAACTATATATATATATCTAATATAAATTGATTTATAGCTTGTCTTCTCATGTATGGTTTGGAATTTTCCACTAGTGGCGGCAGGACAATAAATGGAAAGAAGAATACGAGACAAAGAATTTTAATTGTATTTTAAGTGCTGCCTTTTCTGTCCTGGTATAAAATTTGTTATTTTAAAAAACACATTATGTCCAATGCATCCAGCCATGCTTTTGATGAGCAAACCCAAGGGATAAAGATTCCTTGAGAGACTCTGTAATTCATGACTAGATAAGGCTGTAGTGGTCGGCTAGAACTGACTGAAGCCCAACTGAACCCTATACACTCAATGAATGATTTGGGACCAGTAATTTACTTTCTCCCTCTTTCAACCCTGCCAACCTAACTGAATTGTTGTGGGTATCTAAGTTGAAGGCCTCTTTAAAGACAAGGCAGGATATAAGTCAAAGAAATGCACAGTAGAAAGTTTTGATTCAGATGACAGGTGTCTTCTTAAGCTTTAAATCTAAACCTATTTAAACCTATTTGTTTGATTCTGAAGACTAGGGATGCTCCTCTGAACTTGAGCTTCTGGATCAGCCTTAGGGACAGGACTCACTGGCTTTTCTGTTGTATGCATTAGAACAGTGGTCACCCACCAGTGGGCTGGAGACCACTGGTGGTCTGTGAGAAATTTTTGGTGATCTGCAGAGAAATGTCACCTCCAAAGCAATTAATTCAGGCTGAGCGGGAACCCAAGGCTTGCATTGCGAACAACATGAGGTACTGAGGGGAGGGGGGGAACTTGCCCTACTCACCCCACGCACCTCACCTGGCCACCGGGCTGCTTCTTTCCGCTTCTTTCTTCTTCCACTTTTGGCTGCATGCAAGGAAAGCAGCAAAAGTCTTTCTTTCTCTCCCCCAAACTCCACCAGAAATGAGTCTTTAGGATCCTGTAAGGCATCCAGCTCCAAGAGGCTGCACCAGTGGGACAAGTCTCACAAAGACTCATTTCTGGCAGAATTTGAGGGAGAGAAAGAAAGACTTCTGCTGTTTCTGCTGCTCTCTCTCCCCCACTGAGAACGAAGCTGGAGACAAGTATCCTGTGATCCCAAATAAAGAATGATTGATTAGTAGGAAAATGGGGTGGGGAATTTTCCTGCAGACTTTTGGGGGGATTTTTCCAGGGTCTCTGATCTGCGGGATTTAAAATTATGAGTTTGATAGTCTCTGAGGTCTAAAAGTTGGCAACCCCTGCATTAGAAAAATCTTTCTGGTCTGATTCTGAGCTGGGTGACCCAATGGGGAAAATAACCCACAGGACAATTGCTAGAAGTAGAGGTAGGATTTTATTCAAAGAGACAGACAGCAAAATGGAGGGTCAGCAATTCAAAGGTGGCCACCAAGCTAGAAAGCTAAGAGTGATAATACGTATAGTGACAATGGGCTTTGATCGTGAAATAATGGAGTTTGATGTGGAGCCTGTTAGATATGTAAATTAAGATGTCCTTGTCTTGGGAACATATAAAGTCCTTAGAGGAAGATCTTTCTTTGCTCTGTGGGGTGGATGGTCTTAAACATGCAGATCCTTTCCTGAGGCAGATTTTTTATGAGAGTAGTCTGGCATCGAAGTGAAATATTGTTATAAAACATTTCCTTTATTTTGAGGGGATTCCATTTGTCTGCAGAACTGGAGAAGCATGCTTAATCAATTTTAAGCATCAAATGCTGGCAGAGAGAGCCCTAAGAATTTGTTTGTTTTTTTGTAGCTCTATTTTGAGGCTTCTGGCAGATCAGAAGTGGCCCAGGCTCACATGTAACCTGGCTAAAAGCAGAGGAGATGCTACTGGAACTTTTATTTTCCCATGTAACTTAATTTTAATTAACTTGCTTATATATATTGAATAGGTTTTATGCAGTGGTGGGATTCAAATGTTTTTACTACTGGTTCTTTGGGCGTGGCTTGGTGGGCATGGCAGGGGAAGGATACTGTAAAATCTCCAGTCAGAGGTGGTATTTGCCAGTTCTCCGAACTACTCAAAATTTTTGTTACCGGTTTTCCAGAACTGGTCAGAACCTGCTGAATACCACCTCTGGTTTTATGGCATCCAGGTTATCTATTCTTTTTATTATTATTATAAAGAAATAATCTATATGGCACTCCATTATTTTCTTAGAATTAGACCTCTTAGATTTTAATGCATATATTCTGCATTTATTTATATTTTCTAATGAAATGATATTTTGGTGTTTCTATTCCACTTAGATGTTATCTGTAACATAAATGATGGTGATGATAGGAGACCTTACTGGAAAAGCATTTGAAATAATACATTTGGTGTAGTGGTTAAGCTGCTGACCTAGAAAGTGGGAGAGTCTGAGTTCAATTCCTGCCACAGCCATGAAAGCTATCTGGGTGACTTTGGGCCAGTCCCTCTCTCTCAGTCCAACCCACCACACAGGGTGGTTGTTGTAGGGGAAATAGGATGAGGAAGGAATAGTAGGTATGTTCACTGTCTTGAGTTGTGTATGAAAAAAGGCTGGATAAAAATCTAAAAAACAGAAAAAGGAGATCATTTTATAAGGTAGTCAAGTGCCAATATTTGACTTGTTTTCCCAGTTTTAATTAAATTGTGGACCTGGCGTGTGGGACATTACCAGGTAGAGGGGAAATTGAGGGACTTACTCTATAGAGATATACCTCTAGAGCTGTTTTCTCCTTGCTGTTTCTTTCTTTAGCCTCCCCCCACAGCTTTTTGGTAATTTATCCATCAACTGTTAAATGGGTGTGCAAAAAGGAAGGAGCAAGACCGTAGGAGTTGGAGAAAATGGTTTATTTTAAGGTGCAGGAAAAAAGCGGCAAGCCGCAGCAGGCACCAGCTTTTGACTGAGGATCATTACTCAGCTCACTTCTGGATGTACCTAAACTTGGGCTTAGGATTTGTGTGTCATCATCTGACTGCTCCAACTAAACAGGAGATGCCTCTGGTCGATCACCTGGTATTAAAACCTGGCTTTTTGATTCCTGTAGCTGACCATTCTAATTGGCTTATATTCTTACATCTTCAGTCCAGTCTATCACCTGTAGTGATAAAATAAAAGGTGGTTTTAATGTTAACTGTCCCAGACGGGATAGAAATCTAACAAATAAATAAATAAATTGTACAGGATCTTCTTGATAAAAGATTAATGAGTGGGCCAGAGGTGGTATTTAGCCAGTTCACACCGGTTCTGGCAACCTGGTAGAAAGAATTTGGCATGGGTCAGGGAAACTGGCGTTGTCCAACATTTCAGCCACTGACGGAGCTTTATTATTCCCGCCAGTGGCTGGACCAATGAGTGGAGTGTGACATCAGACTCCACTCTACATATTACACACATGAATATTAATGAGGCATCAATGAATATTTAATACCCCTCTCCTTTTAGTTAGGTCAACCAATCACAGACCATTTGGCAGACATAGTCATGCAGGTAGGCAGGGCTTCGGTGGGTGTGACTGGGCCTCTGCAATTCAGCTGTTCCTGAGGTGGCAGCCTGTGTGGACGGGTCCACCGTTGTCCAGACTCTGCCCTTGGAACCGCCTCGAAGGTTCCCAGAAGTGTGGCGGACTCTGTTGAGCTGGAGGTCCTAGAAGTACTACACTGGACTTCTTCACCCAAAGCTAAGTACTCCACTATTCTGCTTGGGTTTGAGTTAGTGAATAGAGGTGTTAGTGGAGTTTCTGGTTCTCTGATTTTAGTTAGTACTGGTTTTGTTTTCTGGTGTTTGGCTTCTTGCGGGGGCTGTGTTATGCAGCCCCACAGCTGGTCTATGTGCTGGCTCCATGTTTTCCCCCTTCCATCTCTATTCTATATGATCTGGGCCCAGTGCTTTCTATTATTTTAGCCAGAACCCAGGTTGCCCCACCTGTGTTGTTGTGAGCATATATCTGGTTCCACGGTGTAAATATTCTGCACTTCCCAGTGAAGTCTAGTGGGGTGTCATTATTGTAATTGGAGTGGACCCTGTCAAGGGATGACCTTAGTTTCCTACCGATGAGCATTTCTGGTGGGCTTCTATGTGTTGTTGCACTGGGTGTTATGTGTTGTGTTAGCAGCATTCTATCTATCTTCTCTTGCCAATCCCTAGGGCCCATTTTCTTTGGTCTTTCTGACCATTCTCTCCACTTACCTGTTAGTGGCTTGGTGTGCTGGCAATGATAGGGCATGGCGGATCCCCAATTTGGCAAGAAAACCCTTAAATTGGTGTGCTGTTAATTGAGGGCTGTTGTCTGAAACTAGCACATCAGGTAGCCCATGGGTGGTAAACAGTGTTCTTAATGCCCTTATCATAGCCTCGGTCATTGCAGACTTCATGATGACTACTTCTAACCACTTAGAGTAGGCATCGACTACCAATAAGAATGTTTGCCCTTGGCAAAACCAATGTGTATGCAGGCCCAAGGTGCCAACGGCTTTTCCCATTTAAGTGGGGGTGCAGCAGGGGGAGCAGGTTGGGATTTTTGGCAGGTGGGCATATGGCAACCCAGGTTCCAATGTCTTTGTCCAGCCCCAGCCACCTTATGTAGTTCCTGGCTAGAGCCTTTATCTGCACTATGCCCGGATGCCCTTCGTGTAGCAGTTCCAAAACCCCTTTCCTTAGCTGTTGTGGTACAATCACCCTTTCCCCCCACAACAAACAACCCTTCAGTGCTAACAGTTCTAATTGTCTATTTTTAAATGGTGTGAATTCATCCCCTTCGGTTGTATCCAGCCATTCCCTCCACACCCAGTTCAAAACCCGTGCCAAGGTTCTGTGTTTCACCATAAGTCTTGTGATGTCCATTGATGTTAGTAGCCCTGGCTTGAGACTCTCAGTGAGCAACACAGAAATGGCAGGAGTTGGGTCTTCAACAAGATCTGGCAGCAGGCATCTGCTGAGGGCTTCTGCATGGGGTATCTCTTTTCCTGGTTTGCTGGGTTTCACTTGGTGTACGTCTTCATTGTCCTCTCCACTGCTTTCTGAGCTGGGTGGGTTTCGAGTCGATCTCCTCTCAGCATGGGTGGCGTGCACCTTGCCATTTTTCTTGAGTTGGGCTGCAGAGCTGTCAGAGGTTTTTGTGGCTCTGGCTTCTTCTAAAGCCTCCTTGAATGAGACTTCTTCCCTTGCTAACAGTCTCTTCTGTAAGGTTAAGTCCCTAAGACCAGCTGATCCTGATCATGTCTTCAACATTGCCAAACTTACAGTTTTTAGAAAGTCTCCTTAGGGCAGTCACAAACTTGTTGATGCTCTCCCCTCTCGCTGGCTCCGGGTATAGAATCAAAGTGTCCTTTCAGTGTGCCATTTCATTCCAGGAGACATTCTCGAGCTCATCTGCGACAAGGGCTTCTGCCAGTTCATACAGCTCTGAATAGCAGTAGGTTAAGAAGAAAGCCTTCTTCTTTGCATCAGATGCTGTCTGCAGTCCATTCACTTCCAGGTTCAATTTGAACCTTCCCATATACGAAGACCATTTTTCTTTTGTTGGCTCGAATGGGATGAATAGTGGTTGGTGGGCCATCATGATCGCTGGTAGGGCTAGAAACAGTTGAGTCCCAATGGTCAGCTGAAGATGGCCATGTGCCACGATGTCCTTTGTCTTCCTCAGGATCCCACCTTCATCACCACTGTTAAGTGAGTGCATGAAAGGAAGGAGAAGGACCATAGGAGTTGCAGAAAATGGTTTATTTTAAAGTGCAGGAAAAAAGCGGCAAGCCGCAGCATTTCAGGCACTGACAGAGCTTTATTATTCCCACCAGTGGCTGGACCAATGAGTGGAGTCTGATGTCAGACTCCACTCTACATATTACGCACATGAATATGAATGAGGCATCAATGAATATTTAACATCAACCCTACCTAAAACTTTCTCTACTGCTAATTGGGCATGAGTGAAGTTAAGAGTAAGTATGGGGATTCCCTCTCCTTCTGTCACACATATGTCTAATTAAAATAGTGAGCATTATTCTGTCTTAGGTGTTAATTTGCATTGCTATCGTGCTTCAGTTTCTCCACTCCATATCTATCTGTGACTTTCACACTCAATCTCAGAGTCCACTATTTCCTGTTGTTCAGTAATGTCAACTCCTTTTCCACAGCAGCCTGATAAAACTCTTTTCTAGGTCATATGTTTGAAGCATCAGTGCAAAAAGGGCACCATTATTTGATGGTATATGTTCACACCTCTTTGGGACAAGACTAGTTTCTTTCAATTGTCAGTTCAACTCTAAGCTTTTTAATTTCTGCAATGCAAGCCAACTCTACTGTCCTTAGAAATCATAATAATCCAGTCTAAGTGTTTTGCCTTCATTATGAACAGGTTTGATGATGCCTTCCTGATATAAGTGGACAGGCAAACCAGAGAACCTACAATCCTTCCATCAATTATAACAACAAATTCTGGCTTTGTTGCTTTCCTAAGCGGAGTCGAAAGCTGGCATCTGATCCTTGGTTAATTTAGTAAAGAGAAGCCATAGATTTAGTTTAGATGTCATAATAAACAAACTGGTAGAAACTTCCATTGTTTATTTTGCTGCTCCTATTGGCATGAGGAACCAAATAGGAACAATGCAGCAGCATATCCTATTTGTGGCTCATGTGTATCTAAGGCTCAATGTTTAGTATCATATAACTATAACCCTAAATTAATAGCACAGCCAGCACAACAATAAAATATTTTGTTGGTGTATCAGAGCCATTTAAGCAAGTATTTTAAGATCCTCATTTCTTTATGGGGTTTTGTACCTCAACAGAAAGCAAGAAATAAGAGCTAGAGGAGAGTAGTCTTAACAGAATTAAATGACATAGATCTCTTAAAATTTATCCAGCATGTCAGCTGAGAAACTGAGGTATCATTTTGAAAAAGGGAGAAAATGCAATCATTTATTTGAGGCAGAAGAGATAAATAGGCACACAAAATTTTTAAAAGGGAAATAAGCCAGTACTACCAGGAAACAAATAAGGACACAACCACAGACCACAAATTAGTGGTTAACATAGTATGGCCTCTGTACAGAAGTTGACTAACCACATTTGGAGAGAGGCCTGTATTGAAAAATTAAAAATTCTGATCCAAAAGGATATTACCCTACTCCTTTACACAACAGTTGATCGTATTCTCTCAATGTACGGATTGCACCAGTAGAGGCTAAACCAATTTTGTTGTATACATGATGTACAATGACAATAAAGGCTTTGAACTTTATTCCTCAGGCTGCAGGTAAAGGAAAAATAGCTTTTACCAGATGTCTGAATTGCAAGTCAGGCCTACAAGTGACTTCAAGAACATAAGCTGATATATCTCTTTAAATCTTCCCTTGAAGTTAATAACATTGTACAGTAACCATATTTTCTGATACCAACTTTTCCAAGTTCCTGATACTGATCCTTCTTTGTGGTTTCCTTAAACCCTAAGCATTGTTAACAGCTCCTAGTCTGGTTTAAAGTATGTTTGATTAACAATGACTTGTGAAAATATTCTAGAAGAAATGTGATCTGCGGGAAAGTTAGGGTTTCCTTTTTTCTGCTATTCCTCTGCTCCTATCCTCTTTAAATTGTTGTTTGGGCTTTGTTGAGAAAAATAATGAAAGATACACTGTATATGTTCTATGTCACATTTATGTTGCCCTCCATAAAAGTTTATCTTATTGACTTAAATTTTGTTGAGGTTGGATGAGTTAAGTAGTGTTATTTGTGTGATTTTTAAAAATTACAATAAAGCTCATACAGATTTCACATTGATTGTATAAATAAATCAGATATCTATCTTTATATATGGGGGAAATTAAAATACATCTAAAGGATGATTCCATTTCAAGTAATAATGACATACCTTTGAGAAATGGCAGTTCTCAAGGTAACATATTAACATCACCTTATTTGAGAATCTTTATTGGAAATCAGATAAGAAATCTCAGAAATATGTTTTCATGAAATTGGTACCTTCTTTCATATCAATGAATGATTCAACAAAGACATGTGCTGCTCAGTTCTGAAAGCTGTTAATGCAATTTATCCCCAACTATCTTTTACTACCAAAGTTTGGTTCCTCTTTAATGTGAAAAAATTAAATGCCAAAATAATATCCTAAAATAACCCAGTTGATAGGACTCAGATGGTAGACACACCTATGGTGACCAAGAACAGAACCGTCCTACCCTGTGACCACACAATCAGTCATGTTGCCAATAAACGTGTTGTGTGATCTCCATAAAAGAAATTGAGTCAGCTGATGAGAGAAAACAGTACTTTTAAAATGGAACAGTTACAGAATGACTTTTGCTGTTTCAGTTGTGTGGATAAAACAAAGCTGAGTTCATGAGAACATAGCATAAATAAACAGTTACCCAAGTAGGTATGTTTTTTTTGGGGGGGGGAGGTGTTTGAGAATAAGCTTGTGGTTTGGGGGTAGTTGTTTATTTATTTTTTGCTTTGTTCTAAGAAGTCTCCTGAAGCAGCAGGATTAAATACAGAACAACAGATGATAATGTCAGCCCTTCAAAATAATCCAGAAAAGAATTAAAAACATGAATACTAACACAACATTAGTTGGAAGTAACAGAATCTCCCATCCTTTATTTTTACTTTCCAGAAAACTAGGGAGAGTCCCTTATGAGTCACTTCCTATGCCCCTTTTCCTACTGTGAGTTCACATATCTCTCGTATGACAGTTGTCTAGACTGCAACTTTTCCTCCTATCTTCCTACGTCACTCTCACATAGCATGACCCATATTGCAACAACAGCATGTAGCTAGCATGCCCAAACCTTCTTTATCAAATGGAATTGAGTAATATAGAATATGTGAGGCAACCATTTCTGCTGGTTGTCATTGGCTGATTAAGAAAATACACCACGTCACTGGAAACAGGATAACTCAAATAGGATACTACACAGTGGTGGGATTCAAATAATTTAACAACCGCTTCTCTGTCCTAGTGAATTCTTCCAACAACTAGTTTGCCAAACTGCTCAGAAAGTTAACAACTGGTTCTCCCGAAGTGGTGCGAACTGGCTGAATCCCACCACTGCTACTACAGTATGTGATAATAGAGCAAACAGAAATTCCTTCACTTCCTCTCCTAAAACTTATGTTTTGATTTCTCTGAAGTAAGCAAAACTCCTTTCTCCACACATTTGAATTCTGGTTTTTTAAGTTTCTTGCTTCATTGTTTTTATTATTTGTTCTGCTCAGCAATGAACAATTCCATTTAGTGCACTTATAATTGATGGCAAAAAAGAATTATGGGAAAAGAAATTAGCTCAAAGATGTTTCCATGGAGATTTTTTCTCATAAACAATTTCACAGTTACCCAAAATAATTTCAATAGTGAAATAAACAGTGTGTAAATTTAATAAACAAACAAGTAATAAAAAATTAGGGAAAGATTGATAAATCAATTGATGGATGTATGGTATGTTATTTAATGCTCAGGTACTCCAAGATCGGAAAGAATCTGAATTATTTGCAGTTTGTTTTTAGAAACCATAATCAACATTTTCTTGTTTTTATTCATTTTACTGTTTATATTCATTCAAATGCTTTCTACAGAATTACCCAGGTTTATTATAAATACCAACTTTATTTGAATAGATGCCTGAGCAATAGTGGATACTGTAACATATAACACAATTCTCTTCTTCTGATCCTTTCAAAAACTTGTATCCTTCAATTGCCCCTTTCCAATTATGTAGTCAACTTAATTTCACCTACAATATTAAATCATATTTGTCTTCCTATACCAAGATCTCATCTTAATTATTTCCCACATTTTGACCATTAGAGCATAAATAATGAAGGTCTAAATTCTGTAAATCAATTTTTCTAATTTTTCTTTGGGTAATTTAATACTATTACAGAAATATTCTCACTTCCTTTTATTTTTTTTTATCTCAGGTTCTTATATCAAGGATTTTATTACCCTAATATTTAATTTAAAATCACACTAACCATGTTTTCTATGCTTTGACCAAACACAGGTCTACCAGTCCTTTATGCAGATAACTCAGATCTCAATGCTGGAAATTTCAGAGCTCCCATAAAAACCAGTCTCATAGAGCTGGGGTATGAATCATTCACATATAATACTTTTTTTTCTCCCCTTTAGACTGGAAAGATGGATTATCACATCAGCTGCATCCCCAGATTTTTGAGCTTCCTTCTTAAAGCTTCAACATTCATGGTGATAATTGTCAGTGAACTCAATAAATCATGTAAGATAATCTGTCATATCCCTGATTAATGCTCCCCAAAATATACACTTGCGAACCAATGAAGTTTGGTTATTATACAACCTCTTGTACTCATAGGAAGTAATCATTCATTGATCCATAAATAAACCACCAGTAGTTCTTAGGATACATTAATTAAACCAACGCTCATTCAACATATGCTCTTCTTGCCCCTCATTGTAATATTCTCACACTCTCAGAGAGTAGTTTCTATGGTTACTATCCTTCCTTATCTTCCTGTTGAAATCCATTCAGGCAGGTCAAAGATAATTCTGATCAATGGTAAATAAAGGATACTATTACATTTTGTTATTGCAATTTATGGTTGTTTGGACAGTCAGTCAGATGTTTAGACTGGATTTGGCATTTCCCCCCATCTATTAAGTCTTTCCCAAGGGCCTGGGATAGCCAGATGTTGTTTGATGGTGTTAAAGCAGGGATGTCAAATTCAATTTCACTGAGAGCCACATCAGGGTTGTGTTTAACCTCAGGAGGCTGTGGTGGGTGTGGCCAGGGTGGGTGTGGCCAGCTCAACATCACCCATGTCAGGGGCACCTGTGGTGGCTCAAGTGCTCTGCCAGTGAAAATGGGCTCCAGAGCTCCACTTTTGGTTGTGATGGCCTTCTGTAATCCCCTGCCAGTGAAAATGCAGCTCCAGAGGGCCACTCATGGTCTTCACAAGCTCTTTTTTCACTGACAGAAGCACTACAAGCCAGTCCTTCACTCTTTCCAGGGTGGCTCCACAGGTGAGATCAAAGCATCCTGCAGGCCTATCTAGCTGCCGGGCCTTGAGTTTGATACCCCTGTATTAAAGGTACCATTGCAGGATGCAAGCTGTTCCAAGTAAAGCTGCCTTTTGTGATTGATTGGTGGTGATTTTGCCAATGCCAATGATGTTCAGGCAAGGTGCCTATTATTATTGGTACTGTTCCTGTTAAGTCCTGGGCATGGGTGAAAGGAACGGAGACGAGACATCGAACGGTGACTTCAACTCTTTATTATCAAGAAAGAACAGAGCAAAATACTTGGGCAGCAGCAGCTCTTTTATAGAGCTGGCTGCTGTCAAAACAACCAATGAATTGAGTTTGCCACTTTCACAAGCGTCCAATCAGGGGGCCCCGTTAACAGCCAATCAGACTGGCCAAAACGACCAATCACGACTCGCTATTTACAGGCCAATGAGAAGTGCAGGATTACAAGCCTGCTGTAAAGTAAAGTTGTTTAGGGTTATATCGCTGTGTGGCTTAGTCCATAACACCCCTCCCCCCTAGGTTCCATCTGAGGGGTGGGGTGATGTAGTCTCGCAAATAGGCAGGTCACTTCACCTGTCTGCTTCACCTGCGCTGTTCCACCGGCTTCTGTCCTGGTTCTGGTTCCGGTGGGCTGCTAGCTGGGTTGGATGGTGAAGATTGCGGCCCTGGGCTGCTTTCCCTGCTTATGCCAGTACTGTCTTCCAGGTTCCCTGGATCCATTTCCATCGCAGTGCTGTCACACGGCAAGGCCACTCCCTGGCTCAGTTCTCCTTCAGATGGTGAGTATCCCCTGGTTGGTTGTGTAGGCTGTTGGGTTTCGATTATCATTTCTTCTTCAGCCTCCTCAATGTTCCTTCCCCCCCCCCCAGCTGGAGGTTCCAGTGCTAATCTGGAACGGAGTTGGTCTATGTGGCGTTTCCACATCTTACCATCTGCAGTTTGTAGGCGATAGGATCGGGGTCCCGTAAGTTGCGTTATGGTAGCGGGGACCCATAATGGTTCACCTGAGAAGTTTTTTGCAAACACGAGGTCACCTTCCTGGAATGCCCGACACTTGCTGCTGGATCCTGGGGATTGTTCCGGTGTGTAGTTTGGGTGGAGGCGATCGAGATGCGATCGAAGTTTGCGGCCCATCAGGAGTTCAGCTGGGGTTTTGTTCGTGGTACTGTTTGGGGTTATGTGCTGGAGGAGAAGCATCCGGTTTATTTTGTTGTCAATGTCACCATGGTCCATTTGTGCAAGGTCTGTTTTCCAAATTGAACCATTCGCTCAGTCCTACCATTGGCCGCAGGGTGAGCTGGCGATGTTAAGGCATGGCAGAAGCCCCGATCTGCCAGGTACTATTCGAATGGCAGGGCAGTGAATTGGGGGCCATTATTGGAGACCAGGACATCCGGAAGTCCGTGGGTAGTGAATAGTTTATTCAGCTTTTTAGTGACTGCCTCTGTGATGGTGCTTTTAATCTTGTGGACTTTGAGCCAGTTTGAGTAGGCATCCACTGTCAGGAGGAAGGTGTGTCCTCTTGTGGGTCCCGCAAAATCGATGTGGATACGGGACCAAGGACCTCGAGGCGTTTCCCACTGAGTTGGGGGAGTTTTTGGAGGAGCGGGGTGAGTCTCCTGGCATTTGCTGCATTTTGCTACCCAGGTCTCTATCTGTTTGTCGAAGCCAGGCCACCATGTGTAACTCCTGGCCAATGCCTTCATCCGCATGATGCCTGGATGTCCATCGTGCAACATTTTCAATACCCTATATTGCAATTTCTCCGGGACTATGACTCTGTCTTCCCACACTATACAGCCCTTCTGGGAGAATAGCTCTGTTTGACGATTCCTAAATGGCTTGAACGTGTCATTGGTTGCGCTGACCGGCCAACCCCCTTCTACCCAGCTGAGGACTTGTGCCAAAACAGGGTCCTTTTTTGTCTCTAAGGCAATGTCTCGAGCAGTGATTTGAGGGTTTCGACTTGCAATACAGCTAAGGTTGGAGCAGGGTCCTCTATGATGTCTGGTAGTGGAGAGCGGCTCAAAGCGTCACCGTGGGGAATGGTTTTCCCCGGGCAGTGTTGCAATCGGTAATCGTAGGCGGCTAAAAATTCTGACCATCGTGTCATTCTTGGTGATAAGATATGGGGAGTTGGTTTGTTTCCCACCAAAATACCAAGTAGCGGCTTGTGGTCTGTAATTATGGCAAAGGGTCTCCCATATACATATTGCAGATACAATAGCGAGAGCCTGTTTATCAAATTGACTATAGTTCCTTTCAGTTTTAGACAAAGTTCTCGAAAAGAACGCAATAGGTGACTCATTTGGAAGGACATGGCTTAAAATGGCTCCCACTCCAAATGGTGAGGCATCACAGGTCAAAGGTAGAGTCTCATTGTATTGCATTAATACAGCATCGGAGGTTAAGAGGTCTTTTACCCCTTGGAACGCTCTCTCTTCACGCCGTCCCCAGACCCAGGAAGCCTTTTTATCAAGAAGTCTATGTAGGGGCTTGGCTACGGTTGCCTTCTGGGGCAAGAAGATGTTATAAAAGTTAATGAGTCCCAGGAAGGCTTGGAGGTCTGTCTTATTCCTAGGTCTTGGGGCATTTTTGATTGCGGTTAGCTTTTTTTCGGTGGGGTGGATTCCCTGTCTGTCGAGAAGGTATCCCAGGAACTCCACTCTCTCCGTACAAAGTTGACACTTGTCCCTTTTTACCTTCAGACCAGGGTCTTTAAATTTCTGAAGAACTTTTTTGAGTGGTTGTACTAATAACTCTTTAGTGGGGGCAGCTATTAGGACGTCGTCAAAATAAGGCACGATGCCTTTTATGCCTTGTAATAGTCTCTCCATTAAACTTTGGAAAATGCCCGGTGCCATGCTTACTCCAAATTGGAGTCTATTGCACTTGAAAGTGCCTCTATGTGTAACTATTGTCTGGGCTTCTGCAGTTGTAAGTCTACAGGTAGTTGCTGGTACGCCTGAGCTAAGTCCAATTTCGCAAATATTTTTCCGCCACCCAGGGAATGAAGAAGGTGTTGAACCACCGGTACTGGGTAAGCGCTCTGTTGAAGAGCGTGATTTAGGGTGGCCCAGTAATCCCCACAAATTCTTAACGAACCATCTGGCTTCATGGGCGTTACTATTGGGGTTTCCCAGTGGGCATGGTCAATCGGTTCCAATATGCCCTGGGCTATCAGTTTATCTAGCTGCCCGTTAATCTTAGGTTTTAAGGCAAAAGGTACTCGATGGGGCTTAAACCGAATGGGAGTGACATCAGGGCTGAGATTAAATGATATAGGGGTCCCCTTGTACTTGCCTAATGTTCCTGTGAACACGTCCTGGAATTCCTGGATGAGAGCCTCTTCCCAGTCATCGCTTCTGGTTTGGTGTATGCCGGCTAGTTCAATCCCGAGTGGGGTGAACCACTATAACCCTAACAAGCTGGGTCGGTCATGATCGACGACAGTCAGGGGAAGCATCACTGTGCGGTCCTTGAAAAATACTTGGATGTGGCTGGAACCGACAACTGGAATTCTGTTTCCCTGGTAGGCTTTCAGGATGATTTGTTGTGTGCTGAGGTCCTGGTGGCAGATGGCAGGGATCAGCTGTTTGAGGGTTTTCCAGGATACCATCGATAGGGATGATCCTGAATCGAATTCCATCACGCATGGTCAATTCTCAATAGTAACCTTTACGCGGATCTTTTTTGCATCGAACGATGAAGCATGGCCGATAGTAATGGTTTGGTGGGCCTCTTCTCGTCTAGTTGAAAAGGCAGGTGCTTGATTTCTGTAGTAGTAGTGGTTGTTCCATTGGTGGTTCAGGCGGTCCTGGTTCTCAGGAGGTTTGCCTGTCTCCCGACGGAGGTTGTTCTCCTTTCTGCTGAGACTGGACTCTCACTTGCTTCTGCAGACTTTTGCGATGTGGCCTCTTTTTCCGCAAGTACGGCAGAGTGCGTCGAAGAATTTGTAGTCCGATCGCGGGTGGTTTGCCCTGCAACCAGCACATTGGCGTGGACATCTCTGGTTCCTTTGCTCTCATTCCGAGCAGAGCCGGTTGACCTCCTCTTCATCACTGTCTGAGGATGACTCGAGGTCTTCGTGGTGGGTGGTAGTGTGCTTCTCAGAGGCGAGTGGGCTATCGTTAGGGAGTTGGCGAAGCGGTGCGTTCACTCGGCGCATTAGAGCGGCTGACTTCCTGGTTGCTTCTGGGGCAGGAGTGTCGGGGATGACATTTGTAAGGCTGATGTCGCCTTTCGCCATCAGTTTACTCTGCACATGTGGTGCATTTAATCCCAGAACTATTCGGTCTCTTAGGGCTTCCTCTAAGTTTGCAAAACCACAAAGGCCTCCTAGGTTCCGGAGGTCGGCTACGAAATTTCCAACGCTCTCGTCCTTTCATTGGTCCCTCTGGTAAAATTCGTGTCTTCGTATCAGTGTTGGTACTGCGGGTGCATAATGGGCCTTGAGGATTGGGGTGAGGGTATCCCAATTCATGGTCTTCACTTCCGCCGGTTTTGCCAGTGCTTTAGCCATTTTGAAAATGGCAGGGCCGCAATGAGTCAGGAACACAGCTCATTTCTTGCCAGGCATAGCATCTTTTAAATTGTTGGTCTCCAGGAACATCTGGAAGCGATCTATATACGAGTCCCAGTCTTTGGTTGCTGGGTCGAATGGAGTGGGTGGTATGGCGCCACTGGTCATCTTGCCGTTTGTTGCATGCGCTCTTTCACCACATGCTCTGTCTTGTTTGATGCATACTTAGTCAGCTCTATCTTCTCCATATCCCATCCTCGTCGCCAGTGTTAAGTCCTGGGCATGGGCGCAAGGAACAGAGACGAGACATCGAATGGTGATTTCAACTCTTTATTATCAAGAAAGAATAGAGCAAAATACTTGGGTAGTAGCAGCTCTTTTATAGAGCTGGCTGCTGTCAAAACAACCAATGAATTGAGTTTACCGCTTTCACAAACATCCAATCAGAGGGGCCCATTAACAGCCAATCAGACTGGCCAAAATGACCAATCACAACTCGCTATTTACGGGCCAATGAGAAGTGCAGGATTACAAGCCTGCTGTAAAGTAAAGCTGTTTAGGGTTGTATCGCTGCGTTGGCTTAGTCCATAACAGTTCCTTCTCTCTTTTGACACAGTTTCTATTTGCAAGTGTTTGTATTTTATAATTTTCTCCAGTTCTTTCTCTTCTCTTCTGCTATGTCCAGATTCTGTCACATCCAGTATCCAGACATTCTTTTCAACAATTGTTAACTCTGAGGTGTTATGTGACAGGTGCTTCACCCCTCCCCTTTTCTCTCTAATCTCTCCTCTATATGTATATGTATAAGTCATGTTTATCTTAATACAAGGTGATAGTATTTAATTTTGACAAAATTAAAATGGTATTTGAAATGATATTGTTAATAGGAAAATGGCTTGTTTCTGAGTAATATGGGGATATTTTAAATGAATTTCTTAACATTCCAAGATAAGATTGATCTATTAGATACATTTTTATAAACATGCATAGATCTACAATCAGTCTACAAAGGAACTCCATTAGGGTAAAGGCTCTGGACTGCAAATTAAAACAATGGTAGGAAATGTCCTATGAACTGGATTTGTGTTTGTGTGTGCAAATTCAGCAGAATTAAATAGGAGGGGGGGGGTATTTTTTTAAAAAAATATCCAAATTACTCCCCACAGGGACTATGGCTACTAATTTACTTCATTTTCCACATTTCACTCCCAGCTCCATATAGAGACAGAAAATCCTTTCATGAAAGTCTTTTCACATAATATGACAGTGAACAAGTCTACCAAATAATAACATCCTCACATAAAGTAGCTAAAGAAATCTTTCCCTCCTAGTGTTAACAAGTTGGAATGATTTGTTAAAGCTATTCATCTCTGACATGTCTTCCTCTCTCATTTTATCATTTCCTTCCTCCTGTTTTCATCTGTTTCAATAGCCAACAGGGTGGCTTATCTTCCAGGCTTTTTTTTTTTTTAAAAAAAAACATGTTCATATAATCTTGGCTCAACTCCCTGGACTGTAGTTTCTTGGCAAACACTCATCTATCAGGGTTCCAACTGAAAATGTCATAAGTTAAAAAAATCCCACTCAATTGTTTGTTAACATAAGAAATGGTGGTCAAGCATGGACTTTACTCCAAACAGTCAGCCATATCTATCAAGTGGGAGGGCAGTGATGCTCTCATCTTCCACAATGTACCAATGGAATATTTTATTGGTAATTCGGCAATGCAGAAACACAATATGCTTCTACATATTCTCTATGTACTAGATCTGGCTCCAGTAAAGCAGATGCAGTAGTCATTAATGGGCAATTATCTTATTTACTTTAATGGTGAAATTATAGAATTAAAGTAGAATGGGAGGAGGAGGAAGAGGAGGAGGGCCAGTGGATGCTGCTGTTTATGCTTGCATATCCTGTTGTTCCCAAAATGCTTACCTAGAACAATAGGATGATGGTGTATTGTGGGAACCACAAGAAGAGATAAACTAATCCAATCAACTTCACTGCAATCCAGTTTACAACACAAAGTGGTAAACTTAGGTCAACACAAAGGGGTAAACTTAGGTCAAACAAACTGAGTCATAATAGCAGTTGTACTGTGGGAACCTTTAAAACTAGCCAGTTGACCTGTTATCATATCGAGTACTCCAAGAAAAAAGAATTGGAAAGTGTTTCCTTTCTGTTCCTTTCAGTGACACAACCTCAAGCATAAAAAAACACTAGCTGCAGCAGTCAAGTTATGTCTAATCCCACCTGCCAAACTTGATAAAAGATGCTAGTGATGCCATGTAGTCTTGCTAATCCTTTTCTGAAGAAGCTTCTTAGATGAGAACCCAAACATTATTAAATGAAGTCGTTATTGATGGAGCCATTCTTACCTGCCATTCCAAGAATGCAGGAACATCACAGGGAAACAGTGCCTCCAAGCCTTGTCCCACTTTATTTTTCAGAAATGATCCATACCAATATCTTCTCCTGAGATAGAAAGCTTGGATGGGTTGAATCTAGTTGATGGAAATGACCTTGAAGAAATCTAGGGGCCAAGCTATAAAAGGCTTAACAGATTAAAACTTTGGAACTGCAGCCAGCAACCAGTCCAGGGCCTGAAAAATTGAATCACCATAGTATTGAGTGCATGCCCATCCTGTGGGTTATCTCATCCCAGACCATTTGCAGTTTCCAGAGTGGTTGTCAAATACCATCAGCCCATTGGTGGGTCAATTTTTTTTACTATCAATTCTGTGAGCGTGGCTTAGTGGGCATGAAAGAGGAAGGGTACTGCAAAATCCTCATTCCCTCCCACCCCATTAACCTGATTTCCAGCTCCGTTCTCCTGTGCAGGGCAACAAAAGAAGACCCAGCTGATCAGCTGGGATTTGGGAGGCAGAGAATAGATGGAGGCAGGGCCAATCAGAGGTGGCATTTGCCAGTTCTCCAAAATATACAAAATTTCCGCTACTGGTTCTCCAGAACTGGTCAGAATCTGCTGAATACCACCTCTATCCCATACACAGCACATTGCACACTCCCAAGTAGGTGCCCAATTGGTGCATCAGCTGAAACTGAGCAAAGGACTTTTTGGCCACAGCCTATATTTGCTCTTCTAATAATAGCTGTGAGTCAAATCAAAGGGGAAAATTTCTTACCCATGGACTACCTGCAAAGGTTAGGGATTGGAAGAATTGTTCATTGGTTTTGCTCCTTCCTTAATGGGCAGACTGAATTAATGCAGTAAGGGGGAAGAAAGACCTTTGAGACTGTTATGTTTTGAGCATGGGCGAGAAAGAATGGAGACAAGCCTCTGAACGGTGAACTTCAGCTCTTTATTTACATTGTGATTTCTGCTTCAATAGCAGTTAAACCCGCCTTATATAGGCAAACCCTGTAACTTTTAACCAATAACGAGCTAGGAGCGCCAGCTCTTATAACCAATAGGAACTCTTTGTTAAGGACCAATCGGATTCCCCAGAATGGGCCAATCCAGTCCGGCCGCTTAACAGCCAATCAGAAGTGCAGGGCCAGAACCCTGCACTTAACTCCAAGCTCACACTTTATTAAATCTTTATGCATTCACAACACCCCTTCCCCCTGGCTTCTTATTTGCAGGGCACAGTTACATAGTCCCTTAGGTAGGACGGTTGTCTTATTAGTCTCTTTGATTTCCGTTGTATCGGCTGGCTGCAATCACGCTGAGGTAGATTGTTGTTTGGCAGTGGGGCTGTTTCTGGTTCAGAGTTCACTTCTACGTCGTTGCCCACATTCTCTGCAATTCCCTGAGGTGCAACCGTTTCTCCCTCCAGCTCCGCTTCCTGAGTCTCTATCAAGCCGTCGTTTCCTTCGAACGGGTTCTCTAGGAATGCATCTTCTTCCGTACCTCCCCCCCCCTCAGGGGAGTTGTGGATTAGCTGCTGGAAGCCGCGATCGTAATTGATCAATATGACGTTTCCAAAGTTTATCGTCAAAGCATTGTACAAGGTAGGATCTGGGGCCGGTTACATGTACTTCTGTCACCTCCACCCACAACGGGTCGCCCGATAGGTTTTTAGCATATACCAAGTCTCCTACCTGGAAAGTACGACAGCGGCTGCTGGATCCTAGTGGTTTCTCCGGTTCGTAAGCTGGGTGCAACCAGTCGAGGTGGGAGTGGAGCTTTCGTCCCATTAGCAGTTCGGCGGGAGTTTTGTTAGTGACGCTATGTGGGGTGATGTGTTGCAAGAAGAGGATTTGATTGACCTTGTCATCAATGTTGTCGTAATCTACCTTCTGTAAGGTTTTCTTCACAAATTGGACCATGTGTTCTGCTTTGCCATTGGTCGCAGGGTGCGCAGGCAAGGTGAGCGCATGGCGAATGCTGCAGTCAGCAAGGGATTGCTCGAACGCTAGTGCGGTAAATTGAGAGCCATTATCGGATACCAGAACGTCTGGTAATCCGTGGGTTGCAAAGAATCTGTCTAAGGTTTTGATAACTGCCTCGGAGGTCGTAGTCATCATGCGATGGATCTCGAGCCAATTTGAGTAGGCGTCGACGGTAAGCAGGAAGGTGTGGCCTTTGGTTGGCCCCGTGAAGTCCAAGTGAATTCGGGACCAGGGTCCACGTGGTGTCTCCCATTCAGTAGGCATGGCTTTTGATGGGGCGTTGCTGACTTCTTGGCATTTGGGACAAGCTTTAACCCACTGTTCGATTTGCTTGTCAATGCCCGGCCACCATGCGTAGTTTCGCGCAAGGGCTTTCATTCGCATGATGCCGAGGTGGCCATTGTGCAAGGTTCTCAGCAGCACTTTCTGGAGTCATTCTGAAATAATGACTCTATCGCCCCAGATGACACAGCCTTTTTGGGAGAAGAGTTCGGTTTGTCGAGTCTTGAAGGGTGTGAAGTCATCTGATAACTGGTCCAATGGCCATCCGTGTTCTACCCAGCTTAGGACTCGTGCTAGGGTGTGGTCGCGTTTGGTTTCTCTTGCGATATCTCGGGCGGTTAGTGGCTGCGAGTTGAGTGCCTCGATTTGCAACGTGATTACCATTGGTGCAGGATCATCGAGAGTCTCTGGAAGCGGTGCTTGGCTCAATGCGTCGACATGGGGAATGGCTTTCCCTGGGTGGTATTGCAGCCGATAGTTATAAGCAGCTAAGAATTCTGACCATCGGGTCATCCTACGGGATAATATGTAGGGAGTCGGCTTATCTCCGGCTATTATCCCCAATAATGGTTTATGGTCAGTCACAATAGTAAAAGCTCGGCCATACATGTATTCGTGGAATCTTTTCACAGCCGAGACAATTGCGAGGGCTTCTTTATTGATTTGTCCATAGTTTGCTCAGTTTTTGAAAGAGTCTTTGAAAAATATGCAACAGGGGCTTCGTTCCCATTAGGCAGTACATGGCTCAAAATGGCACCTACCCCGAAAGGTGATGCATCACAGGTTATAACTAACGGCAAAGTCTCGTTATATTGCATGAGTACAGAGTCAGAAGTGAGCAGTTTTTTTACATTTCGGAACGCCTGTTCTTCATGGTAACCCCATAGCCAATTTGCTTTTTTATCTAATAACCGGTGTAACGGTTCAGCGACCGTTGCTTTGTGCGGCAAAAATACATTATAAAAATTGATGAGGCCTAGGAACGCCTGGAGATCAGCCTTGTTTCATGGCCCGGGAGCATTTTTTATCACTTTTAGTTTACTTTCGGTAGGGTGAATGCCCTGGCTATCAATCACGTACCCTAAAAACTCAAAACTGTCAGTACACAATTTACATTTGTTTTTTTTAACTTTAAGACCAGCCTCTTGGAATTTTTTTAGAACTAACTTTAACCGGTCCTGTAAGAATTTTTTTGTAGGGGCTGCAATTAATACATCGTCAAAATAGGGGACCACGCCCTTAATTCCTTGCAATAACCTTTCCATAAGGCTCTGAAAAATCCCCAGGGCTACACTAACTCCGAATTGAAGCCGGGTACATTTAAAGGCACCTCGGTGTGTCACAATAGTTTGGGCCTGTGCCGTTTTTTCATCGACTGGTAATTGCTGATACGCCTGAGCTAAATCTAATTTAGCGAAGACTTTCCCACCCCCCAGGGAATGGAGGAGATGCTGCACCACCAGAACTGGATATGCGTTCTGCTGCAGGGCATGGTTCAAAGTGGCCTGGTAGTCCCCACAAATTCGGATTGATCCGTCTGGCTTAATGAGTGTTACAATAGAGGTTTCCAAAGGGGAGTGATCGATGGGCTCTAACACTCCCTGAGCTATCAGTTTGTCGAGTTGTTCGTCAATTTTCGATTTTAAGGCAAACGGAACTCGACGGGGCTTTTGGCCAATGGGAGCTATTTTTGGATCTAGACTGAATGAAATTGGGGTCCCCTTGTACTCGCCTAAGCTGTCTGCGAAAATGTCCCTGAACTCATAGATAAGGTCTTCCTCCCAGTCACCGCTGCTGACTCGGTTTTTGCCGGCCACTTCAATGCCGAGTGGCGTGAACTATTGGAGGCCTAGTAGGCTAGGCCTATCTCTATCGATGACCATTAAAGGTAAGTATGCTGTGTGCTTCTTGAAGGAGACTAGGACTCGGCAGGAACCAACGACGGGGATTCGATTCCCTTGGTAGTCCTTGACGATGAGCCGTTGGGAGCGGAGATCTTGGCGTTGAATTGTGGGGATGAGTTGCTTGAGTGTCTTCCAGGACACCATCGAGAGGGATGATCCTGAGTCGACCTCCATGTGGCAAGGCTGGTTCTCGATGGCTACTGTGACTCAGATTTTCTTAGTGTCCAAGGCTGAGGCGTGACCGATAGTGATAGTATGGTGAGCCTCTTCTCTCTGCAAAACTCGATTTCTGTAGGAGTGGTTTACTGACTCTCGCCGTACAGGACAGTTTCCTGTTGATTGGTGATAGTTAGCCCCTTTTGAGGCCTGGCTGGGTCCTGGCAAGCTGTGGCAGACCCGCCCGATGTGGCCTCATTTCCCGCACTCATGGCAGAGTGCGTCGCGGAATTTGTATTCAGACCTGGCATGGTTGGCTCCACAGCCAGCGCAAGGGCGTAAGGGCTTCGGGTGATGGTCCCAGTCAGACCGCAGTCGATGGACCCCTTCTTCGTCACTGTCTGATGATGAAGAGAGGTCCTCATGGTGCGTCGTTGTAAGCTGTCCTATAAACCTGGATAATATGTCGCTTGTCGGTGGTGGTACCAGAGCGTGGTTTCAGCGTAGTTGTGCAGCCGACTTCCTGGTTGCTTCTGCTGCAGTAGCATCAGCGATGGCATCGGCAAGGCTGATGTTGCGTTTCACCATCAGCTTGCTTTGGACGCCTGGTGCATCTAGTCCCAGAACTATGCGATCTCTTAGTGCTTCTTCTAAATTGGCGAATCCGCAGAGGCCTCCCAAATTTCGGAGGTCTGCTATGAAGTCAGCCACACTTTCTCCCTTTCGCTGGCTCCTCTGATAAAACTCGTGGCATCTCACCAGCGTAGGCACGGTTGGGGCGTAGTGATCTCATAGGAGAGGTTCGAGGTCGTCCCAATACATGGCCTTCACTTCTCGGGGTTTGGCTAGTGCTTTAGCCATCTTAAATATGGTTGGACTGCAATGCATTAGGAACACCGCCCGTTTCTTTCCTGGTGTGGCATCCTTTAAGTTGTTGGTTTCTAAGAACATTTGGAAGCGATCCATGTAGGACTCCCAGTCCTCCTGTACTGGATCGAACGGAGCGGGTGGTACGATGCCACCGGACATGGTTCCATTGTTGGCGTCGTCTGTCACGTGCTCGGTGTTCTTCGAAGTTTCGTTGCTTCAGATATCTCCAAATCCCACCCTCGTCGCCAGTGTTGTTTTGAGCATGAGCGAGAAAGAATGGAGACAAGCCTCTGAACGGTGAACTTCAGCTCTTTATTTACATTGTGACTTCTGCTTCAATAGCAGTTAAACCCGCCTTATATAGGCAAATCCTGTAACTTTTAACCAATAACAAGCTAGGAGCGCTAGCTCTTATAACCAATAGGAACTCTCTGTTAAGGGCCAATCGGATTCCCCGGAATGGGCCAATCCAGTCCGGCCGCTTAACAGCCAATCAGAAGTGCAGGGCCAGAACCCTGCACTTATCTCCAAGCTCACACTTTATTAAATCTTTATGCATTCACAACAGAGACCACCCTTCAGTGTTTCTTTTTTGGTTTTGTGCCTTTTACTATTGGAGTTTTCTATTTTGGATTATAATTGGCTGCTCTACCAGTTGAATTAAAAGTCAAGAAGAATTTGAAGCTTTGGAAGCATTGAAATGAGCAGGAAACCAATACCATCTGGCATTTCTACTTCTACCTCTGCTTCCCCACCAGCTGGAGGACAACGTTTAATTCAGACAATGTTGAAGCAAGATAAGGAACAAGAAAGAGTAACTTTACAGATGATTATGCAAGGAATCCAAGATCTCAAGACAAAATCAGACATCATTGAACAAAGAACAGGAAATATTGAACAAAGAACAGAAAATATTGAACAAAGAATAGAGAAGACTGATGAAAAAGTGGAAAACATTAAACAAATGATGGTCAAGTATGAGGAGAGATTCCAAAAAATTGAGGAAGAAGGAAAACAAAGAGAGAAGAAGATTGGAAATATTGACAGTAGATTAACAGCGGTTGAACAAGAAAAACGTGGGATGTTGAGGTGGGAGATGGAAAGGTCAGAATTTTACCTCAGATTTCAAAATATAGAAGAGGAAAAAGGAGAAAATTTGGCAGCGGTAATGATAGAAATTTTGGCAGATGCTTTGGAAATTACAGAGGAAAAGATGATGGATGGAATAGATGAGATATATCGAGTCTATACAAGGTATGCGATGAGAAATAAATTACCCAAGGAAGTCCATATTAGATTTACCAAAAAATCCATTAAAACGCATATATTACAAGTAGTAAGAGAGAAAACATTGAAATATAAAGGTAAAGAGGTTGTGGTTTTAAAACAAATACCCAGAAGAGTGAGAGAGATGAGAAGAGAATATCGATTTCTGACCAAAATGCTATTGGAAAACGAAGTGAATTATAGATGGCTGATTCCAGAAGGACTAATGTTTAGGTGGCAAGAGCAGAGATATAGAATTGATTCAATTGAGAAAGCGGAACTTTTCCATGCAGAATTTTTTGGAGGAAGAAGAGAGGAGGCAGAGAAAGAGGTCTCATTAATTGAGTTTCAAGAGGAACAACTGGAGATTGAAAAAGAGAAAGGAGCAGTAGGGGGACAGATGGATAGCAAAGAACAGCGTGAAGTGAGATCCACAAGAGCGGTTAGACCTAAATATAAAGCATAATCATGGAAGAAAAAAAACTGATTACAATGAATATAAATGGACTTAATTCAGCTGTTAAAAGAAGGAAAACTTTTCATAAATTAGAGAAATTAAAATTTGATATAATTTGTTTACAAGAAGTTCATATTAAAAAACAACATGGACAATTGTTATTACAGCCAAAATTGGGGAAAATATTTACTTCTTTGACTCAATGTAAGAAAAGAGGAGTGGTTCTATACATTAAAGAGGCTATCCCAGCAAAATTGATTTACACGGATGAAGATGGAAAAGTATTAATGGTAGAAATAATGGACAATAATATAAAAATACTCTTGATTGCAATTTATGCTCCGAATGATAAACAAGAAGAGTTTTATAAAAAGTTACACATGAAAATAATTGGGCTGAACTATGTTAATATAATTATGATGGGAGATTTTAATGGAATTGTGGACAATAAATTGGACTATATAGCAACAACAACAAAGCAAAATAGAAAGGCTCTCCCAAGGTCTTTTTTTAAAATGACAGATGAATTAACTTTAAAAGATATTTGGAGAGAAAGAAATGTTAAAGCTAAACAATATACTTTTTATTCAAATAGACATCTATCATGGTCCAGATTAGATATGATTTGGATCTCAACAGAATTAATATCCAATATTCAAGAAACAAATATTGAAACAAGTACTTGGGCAGATCATAGCCCAATGACAATTAAATGGAAGGGACAAAAAAAAAAAGATCGAGATGGACATTAAATAATACTATTTTAAAGGAGAAAGATTTTATACAATGGATGGAGAAGGAATTGGCTTTTTTCTTCAGAGAAAATAAAAAAGAAGATACTTCAACGCAGAATGCGTGGGATACAATGAAGGCATACGCTAGAGGTTTGATAATAGATTATACAAGAAAAAAGAATATTAGGAAAAGGCAAGCTTCTAAGACCTTGGAAGATGAGTATAAAATTCTTGAAAAAGAATTACAGAAAATGCCACAGAAAAAGGATATTAAATTGAAGCTGGATGTAATTAAACATAAAATGGAATTAATAGAGAAAGAAGAACTGGCACAGAAAATCAGAAACTCTAAACAGAATTATTTTGAAGATGCAAATAAACCAGGTAGATGGCTAGCATATAAATTGAGAAAAGAGAAGGAATCAAGAAAAATATTGAAGTTAATAGATGAACAAGGCCAAGTTTGTTATGGGAATAAGGAGAAAAAAGAAATTATTCGAGATTTTTATGGGCAACTATATAAACAAGAGAATATTGATGAGGAAAAAGTCAAACAGTATTTACAGGAAGCTAATTTACCGAAGATACCTAAAGAGACTGAAGAAATGCTAGAAAGCAATATAACAATGATGGAACTAAATGAAGCATTTAAGAGACAAAATAATGGGAAAGCACCGGGTCCAGATGGGCTTCCAGCAGAATTCTATAAAATATTTCAAGAATCTTTGAGCACCTCATTGTTAGAAGTTATGAATGAAGTTATGTTAAAAAAGATGATACCCAAAACATGGTCAGAGGCTTATATTACACTTATACCGAAGGAAGAGACTGACCCACTGCTAATTAAGAATTATAGACCTATTTCTTTATTGAATGCAGACTATAAAATCTTTGCTTCAATCTTAGCAGAAAGACTTAAAAAATATTTAAATAACTTTATTCACCCAGATCAAAATGGATTTCTGCCAAAGAGACAAATTAGAGACAATATGAGAGTAATCTTGGACACTTTGGAATACTATGAGGCTCATCCTGAAAAGCAAATGGCTTTGATATTCCTAGATGCTCAAAAAGCATTTGACAACGTGAACTGGAGATTTATGTTATTATTATTGGAGCAGATGGGTTTTGCTAAAAAATTTATTCAAGCAATAGAAGCCATATATAATAAACAGACAGCAAGGGTAATGATGGAGGGGGAACTTACAGATTTTATTAATATAAGGAAAGGCACAAGACAAGGATGCCCCCTATCTCCTTTGCTATTTGTGTTGACCTTGGAAGTGTTGAATATTAGGGATGATAAAAGCATAAAAGGAATGAAAATTAAGAAGGAAGAATTTAAGCTACAAGCTTTTGCTGATGATTTAGCTTTTATTTTGGAAGACCCATTAGAAACAGCTCCAAAATTATTGGAAAGGATAGAGACATATGGAGAGGTGGCTGGTTTGAAAATAAATAAAGATAAAACAAAGATTTTGACAAAGAATATGCTATTGAGACAGAGAGAAGAACTGGCAGATCTTTTGAAAATTCAAGTTTCAAATAAGGTTAAGTATTTGGGGATATATTTGACAACAAGATGTAGCACATTAAAGGAGAATAATTATATTAAACTTAAACAACAGATAACTACAGATTTGAAGAAGTGGGAAAACTTGCAATTGTCATTAATAGGGAGAATTTCAACAATTAAGATGAATATTTTACCTAGAATTTTATTTTTGTTTCAAACAATACCAATTAGGCTTGGAAAAGACTATTTTGAAGATTTAAATAAAATTATGTTGAAGTTTATATGGCAAGGGAAAAAAGCGAGAATAAAACTAAAGCTTTTGCAAGATGCTAGAATTAGAAGAGGTTTTGGCCTGCCTAATTGGGAATTGTACTATCAAGCTGCAAGTTTGATGTGGGTCAAAGAATGGATAACATTAAGGAAACATAGGTTGTTGATATTAGAAGGGCATGATTTGTTGTTGGGCTGGCATGCTTTTTTATAGTATAAGGGAACTAAAACACAGGGTTATTTTAGAAGACATTATGTACGGGAGTCTTTGTGGTTAAATTGGGAGAAGATAAAAAGACAATGTTATTTGAAAATTCCAGTTTGGTTATCGACCATTGAAGCATTTTCCTATCCTATAATCTACAAGAAGGAACAAACAGTTAGATATGGGGAACTTTTGGATGAAAAGGGTGAACTTAAATCGATCCAAAACTTAGAGGAACAAGGTATAAGAATGAATTGGTTTTCATATGCACAAATACATTCAAGGTATGATGAAGATTCTAAAACGGAGGGATTTTATGATAAGCAGACTGATTTAGATAAGATCTTGATGGGTACTGATGAGAAGGTGATTAAAAAATTATATGGTTATTTACTGGGAATGAAATTAGAGGAAGAACAAGTCAAAGAAACTATGATTGTTTGGGGGAAGAATTTTGGATATGGGATTGATTTAGAGAAATGGCAGAAATTGTGGTCTCAAAATTATAAAATGACAATGTCAACAGCATATAAAGAAAACTTGTATAAGATGTTTTACAGGTGGCACTTTCCTCCGACAAGAATAGCAAGAATGTTTAAGAACAAATCTGAAAAATGCTGGAAATGTCATCAGATACCCGGCTCGTATTACCATATGTGGTGGACTTGTGAGGATGCTCGAAAATATTGGACTATAATTCGCATGTGGTTGGAAAAAATGACAAAGAAACATATAGACTTGAAACCAGAGATCTTCTTATTGGGAATTTTACCTGATATATATAGTAAAGATTTGAAATACCTGATTGTAAATGTAGTAACAGCGGCCAGGATTGTATTTGCTAAAAATTGGAAGAATGAGAAAATACCATTACAGGAAGAAATTATTAAGAAAATATTGGAATGTGCTGAGATGAGCAGATTGACATTTGAAATTAGAGAGCAAGAGGATAAACAATTTTATGAAATTTGGGATCTTTTTTATAAATGGCTAGATGATAAAATACGATAATAGAATATTTTAGATAGTAAGAAATATCTTTATCTTCTATTTTGCTATTATTTTGTTACTTGATATTATATTTATAAAGGGTTTTTTTAGGATTGATTTGGTATGATTATATGATTTGTTGAATAATCTGTTTAAAGTATTGTTAGCTCATAAAGCATGAATGATTAAAAGTATAGTCAAAAAAAATTTTTTATTTTTATTTTAGTGATTATAAGATATATAAGTTTGGATTGATAATATGAGTTGTTATGTAACATAATTGTAACTGGGACTACAGAATGAATGCACAAAAATGATGAACCAACTGACACACTGGATGTACATACGAGAGTTGAATGTTTTAATGTTTTGTTTGTCTTGTTTGTTTGTAGAAAATTAATAAAATTCTCTTTAAAAAAAAAAAAAGAAGTGCAGGGCCAGAACCCTGCACTTATCTCCAAGCTCACACTTTATTAAATCTTTATGCATTCACAACAGAGACCACCCTTCAGTGGCCTCTGATTTACAAATTTCTTCAGGGGTTGGTCCTCCCTCACATGCTCTTGAAATGCTGTGTGTGAAGCCACTGAGTGAGCCAATCCAACAGTTCAGGATGCAATATCATCAGTATCCTAGGGAATTGACCTTTACATTTCCATCCCTGCTGGAGGAGAGATGCTGTGGATATCTTTAGTTGGTGCTGAGCAAGCTGAAACTGAACACAAGCACTTAGTCTGCCTGCTAACTTTAATGTTATCTCTGTAGGGATATGTTAGAGCCAAAATTGGGGTTCCTTTTAGATTTTCCAGTTCTGCCTGTGTGCTTATAGAAGCTGTCACCAGAGAAACTTTTGTTCAGCTTATTTGGTAAAAGATTACCATGTTGCTACAGCAATTCTTACTTTATTACCTCCCTAATTGACTCCTGCAATGCCCTTTTACTAGAGCATTCAAAAGTTGAATGCTAGAGCATTCAAAAGTTTCAATTGTCAAGAATGCAGCATAACCATGTGCTAACTAGTATCTGCCATTGGGTGCACATCAGCCTAGGCTGTGGAACTTGTCCTGGCTGTCAATCATCTCCTAGGCTCTGATTTTGATCTATAAGACTCTTTATGACTTAAAGTTATTCTGGCTACTACAGGACCAGTTGCTCCATCCAGAACCAGCTAGATCCACTAGGTCATCTAGGAGGACTATTTCTAGTGCCCCACTTTCAGGAAATTTAAAAAAAAAGTTGAGGCAGGAAACATACTAAGTACAAAACAGCACTGGAGGACATTCTAATCAGACTGAGTAATCTCTATTTTATTCCTGAGTTGTTTCACTTCTGTGCTTTTATTTTATTGTTACCGTACACTGTTTTGATTTTATGTTGATTTTTTCTCCTAACCGATGTTTTCATTGTTTTTTTTTTTATATTATGTTAACTGTTGAGAGTTCTTTGGTTGTAATGAAATACAAGCCAACCAATTTAAATAGGAAGAGGAGTATTGGTATGTTTGCCACCATGAGTTGTAGAGGAAAAAAGATAGCATCAAAATCTAAATATATCTATATCTATATAGATATGTATATCTCTATATATCCATGAGGCTGGAGCATTATATAACTATATCCATGTGTACACATATACGTATCTGTTTTGTAGACCCAAGCACGCCAAGATCTACGTATCTATATATACATACACATTTATATACATATATACACGTCTATATACAGTATTTATATCTATGGTGCTAGAACACTGTATATCTGTATATATGGATATATCAGTGTGTGTGTGTGTGTGTGTGTACATAAACTATATACATGGGGCTAGAGCACTTATTTCAAGATTGAGATGGAACAAGTTCACTTATCATTTGTTCCATATGGAATCCTTAGCAAATTTAGCTACTGAATGATCTCTCCTGTTTTATTAGTTGCTAACTATTCACCCTTGCTTCCAAAATCTGTTTTTTTTTTCTCTTAACCTATGAGGCTTACTACTTAGTGAACTTCATGCTTTACCTATTGGGTTCCCCAACTACCTTTCCCCCCTCTTTTTTTCCAGTTATAATTCATCTTTTGCCTTCTGTATTTGTATAAAGTAATGTAATTATTTGTTGGCTTGTTTATAATCGAATTTATATTCTTCCACAACTATAAGTAGACTTTTGGATGTTCAGGTAGCAAAACAATACAGGGTTTTGATCCAAATGGCCCAAATATCATTCACTGTTTTCAATTTACTTACTATGGACCCCAAGGAAATTATTTGAACATTCTGATATGGCTGGGTTTACATGCTTGTTCAGCCCTAAATAAACAATTCCACTACTTTCAATGACTTTTTAAAAAAGTCTTTTAACATTTTATTATCTGCCACAAATCATAAATAGAGTGGATACAAAGAGCAAGAATTGCTAAAACAAAACAAAGTCATTCTATTATCTAAACTATTATTACAAAAACTACATGACAGGAAATAAGTGAACAAAAAGGGAAAATTAAGGGAAAAGTTTCAAAATAATAACAATGTAGTTATACTCTTCATTATTTTTAAATAGTATGTGAAATCTAGCCCAAATGCAATCATATTGTCTGAGTGTGTTGAGAACTGACAACCTTCAATAAACCAAATTGGTACAGCAATATAAAGTAATCTTCTTTGCTATTGTTGAGGCACAGGGTTTTCTAAGTTCTTCATATATAGACAAGCACTGTAAGTTTGAAATTTACCTTACATTTACATTTTTGAAATTTAACTTCCTTCTGAGAACCTTCCAGATTCCAAAAACCTGGCCTATCATTATATTAATCTCAAACTGTACCCATGGACATGCCCATAGCATGGGCTTTAACTTTTCTTCACATTTATTGCATTTATGTCACTCCACTGTCCCAGTATTCAGGCATCTGTTGCCTTTATTTCTCATAATCCTGTTATTATTACCTTTATTATTTATTTATTTATTTATTTATTTTTGTCAATTGTTTACAAGATAATAGGTATAAATAAAAAACATAGTTATGAATACATGGATACATATAAGAAAAATAAAAAATAACAGAAACAACAGGACAGGGATGGTAGGCACGTTGGTGCACGCCCCTGCAGGGAGTAGGGGTGAGGTCAATGGTAGAAAGTCTTCTTCTTGAAAGAAATTTCAAGACTGGTGGCATACGGTATTCTGCAACCAGTAGAGGAGTGGAGAACTCTTCTTGTGAAATATTGCTGGACTTTCTCAACTGTGTTAATGTCAGATACGTAATGTGGGTTCCAGACTGATGAGCTGTATTCAGGTATTGGTCTTGCAAATGTTTTGTATGCTCTAGTTATTATGTAATATTACCAGAGAAAAAGCTACATAAGATTAGGTTAACAACTCTTAATGTCTTTTTGGCTATGTAGTTACAGTGGGCTCTAGCACTTCGACCATTAGAGATGAGTATTCCAAGATTCTTGACAGAGTTTGGATCATGACATTTGGCCAGAGTACATGTGTACATGTGTACAATAAGATTGGCTGAACCTCCCTTCATGCACCCCCCCCAACACAACTCACAGTGAGGACAGAAGTCCCAAACCCAGTCCCAATCTTCTTACACTATGTGACCTTGTTGCACAACATGCCGGCCAAGTCTACCATACTATGTTGACATGATGTTATTTTCTGTTCAGAAGTCTGTCAGCCCATGGGTAGAAACTGTTCTTCAGCCTGTTGGTGTGGCTGGCTATGCTTCTATATCTCCTACCCGATGGTAGGAGAATGAAGAAGTGCTGACCGGGATGTGAGTTGTCCCTGAAAATTTTCCTCTCTTCTAAGGCAGCGAGTCCTAGCAATGTCATCTAGTGGTATCAGGGAACAGCCCACAATGTTTTGTGCTGTGCTCACCACCCTCTATAATGTCTTCCTATCCATGGCTGTCAAGCCAGCATACCACACCTTAATGCAATATGTGAGGACGCTTTCTATTGTGGACCAGTAAAAGGAGGTCATCAGTCATTGTTCCACTTTTTTCTTTTGCACGACCCTAAGGAAATGGAGTCTCTGTTGGGCCTTTCTGGTCACTTGGGTTGTATTGATTTTCCAGGTGAGATCTTTGCTGAAGGAAAGGAATTTAAAGGAGGAAACTCTCTCCACATAGCCCCCCTCGACGTAAAGTGGGGCGGGTTCCTCTTTCCTCTTCTGGAAGTCTAACACCCATCTCCTTTGTCTTGCTGATGTTTAGGTGCAGGTTGTTTTCTAGGCACCATGAGGATAATTTTTGAACCTCCCTCCTGTACGCTGTTTTGTCTCCACTTGTAATGAAACCCAATATGGTAATATCATCAGTGAACTTAATGATCACAGTGGATGGGTCAGACAATACACAATCATGTATGTGTAGTGAGTATAGGTAGGGACTGAACACACAGCCCTGTGGGGAGCTTCAGTGCTAAGCTTCAGGGAGGTGGATGTGACAGACTCAACCCGTGCTGTTTGTGATCGGTCCCTCAGAAAGTCTTTGATCCAGTCGCAGATGGAAGAGGGAAAATCCAACTCAGTCAGCTTTTTGATAAGGATGCTTGGCAGGATAGCATTGAAGGCTGAGTTGTAGCATACTGACATAGTTCCTGGATTTCTTCGTATGGCTCACTACAGAATGTAAAGCAGTAGCTATGGCATCGTCTGTTGACCTGTTTCCCTTGTAGGCAAACTGATGTTTGTCAAAGTCTGGTGGGAGGCATGTTCTAAGGTGCTGGAGAACCAGTCTTTTGAAGCATTTCATCACTGCTGATGTTAACGTGATAGGTCTGTAGTCATTTAGGCAATGAATTGCTGTTTTCTTGGGGACTGGGACAATAGTGGCTGTCTTCAAGTATGATGGAACACAGGCTGTTTGCAGGGAGATGTTAAAGATCTTTGTCAGGACCCCTGCTAATTGATTGGCACAAGTCTTTACCACTATCCCCAGCAACCCATCTGGACGTTCAGCTTTCATGGGATTCACAGCCTTCAGTGCAGCTCTCACTTGATGTTCGTATAGAGTGAGTGGCTGGGAATCAGAAGGCTGGCAGGCAGAGGCTACGGGTCTGGTCTTTTCACCTTGTAGTGGGTGAAGATGTTCAACTCCTCTACCAATGACCATGTTCCTTGTGTTGCCCTTATAGTTAGTTAGATGCTGCAGTCCCTGCCATATTTGCTTCAGGTTGTTATCTTCAGGTGGTTCTCCACTTTATATTTGTATTGTTGTTTTGCTGTCTTAATGCCTCTTCTAAGGTTTGCCCTGCCCTCTCTCTATATATCCCTGTCCCCTGCCTTAAAGGCAGAATCCTGGGCTCTCAGAAGTTTCCATACCTTGGCAGTCATCCAGGGTTTACAATTCCCATAGACTCTGATGCACTTGTCCATTGTTACACTGTCAGTGCACACTTTGATGTAAGAGAATACGGCATCAGTGTATTCATGCAGGTCTTGATGTTCAAATACACTCCACCAGTGGTTTCAAAACAATCCTGCAACTAACTGAGAGCACCCTCTGGCCAGATTTTAACCATTTTCATGACTGGCTGAGTTCTTTTCCTGACAGGGACATACTTTGGGCATAACAGAAGTGAAAGATGGTTGGATGTACCCAGGTGGGGTAGGGGGATTACTCAATATGCCTGTTTCAGGTTAGAGTACACAAGATCTAAAGTGTTCTTCCCTCTGGTGGAAAATTGCATGTACTGCACAAATTTAGGGAGACCTGTCTTTAACCAGGCTTGATTGAACTCCCTGGCCACGACAAGAGCACCCTCTGGGTGAGTTTGCTGCTGCCTGGAAATACATATAGCTTAGAAAGTGTCACATTGACATTGGTATCAGGTGGAATATAAACAGCTATAATAATTATCACAGTAATTTCTCTAGGTAGATAAAATGGCCTACATCAGTTCCACATCTGGGGAGCAATATGTATAAACTACTCTGCTGTTCTCACATCAGTCACTGTGTGTATGTATGTATGTATATATGTATGTATGTATGTATGTATGTATGTATGTATGTATGTATGGTATTCAGCTTTGTTCAGGTATTTTCCCACGTCATTATAGTTGTGCTTTTAAAGTTGTAGTGATGTTTTGGCAGAATCTCATCTGCCATCATCAGACTTCTGTATAGTGTTTGTTTGTGAGTCAGACTTTCACAGCCGTTTCTGTTTTAAATTTGGTGCTAGCCTACTGCATTGCCTGAATGGTTTTTTCTTCATCCTGATTGGTTGGGAGTCTTGGTCTGTACAGACGTGGGAAAATACCCGAACAAAGCTGAATACCATACATATAAATACCCGCGAAAACTTAAGAATGAATATATATATATATATATATATATATATATATTCCTAAGTTTTCGCAGGTACTTACATGTATGGCATTCAGCTTTGTTCGGGTATTTTCCCACGTCATTGTAGTTGTGCTTTTAAAGTTGTAGCAACATTTCGGCAGAATCTCATCTGCCATCATACAGAAGCCTGATGATGGCAGATGAGATTCTGCCGAAACATTGCTACAACTTTAAAAGCACAACTACAATGACGTGGGAAAATACCCGAACAAAGCTGAATGCCATATATACATACATATACACATACATACATACATACATATATATATATATACATATACATACACACACACACACACACACACACACACACACATATATATATATACACACACACACACACACACACATATATATATATACACACACACACACATACATACATACATTTATATACACACACACATATACATACATACATACATACATACACACTGTGTATATAGATCCTCCTTTGCTCTTACTAGAGTCACCACTTCTATCAGAGCGATAAATGACTTGGCTTGTTAACTGCACTGCTGCATCGGGTATAGCTGGCTGTAGCCAGGTCTCTGTTACAATCATCACACAGCTTTCTCTAAGAAGCCTGCTTGCTGCCATCTGGAGCTCTAATTCATCAATTTTGTGGACAAGGGATCTGGCGTTGCTCAAAAAGACACTTAGCAGCACTAGTCTATTGGGTTGCTTTTGGAGCTGAGCCAACAGACCAGCACTACAGCCACACTTTTGTTTCTGCTCCTTTCGCTTTCACTGGCACCTCCACGACCCAATGACAATCTATGGAGATCTTGGAAACCAAGCTATGCAGTTCAGTATGTTGTGGGACTGAGGAAAATCACTGGTAATCCTGGATTGACTTGCAAGCCCGATGTTTAGCAGCTCTACCCATGTGTAGGCAAATTTTGCTCCTTGCTCTACACTGTGCACACACATCAATACACACCTCATTCCAAACACCACACACTAATGCTCACTCCTTAGGAGCCGGACTTTACTTTTGTTCCCCAGTCCAGGGTCAGTTGTTAAGTTTTGGCTTTCATGAATCTGAACATGTGACTCTAGAATTAGCTATCTCCTTCCCATCATTAAAATGGGGCATTTGTTTAATAGAATTAATTTACTAGCACCTGTTTTTAATTAAAAATGGAGACAAAACATAAATAACAGTCTTGGTGGCTCAGTGGCTATGATGCTGAGCTTGTTGATCAGAAAGATTGATGGTTTGGTGGTTTGAATCCCTAGCACCGTGTAATGGAGTGAGCTCCCATTACTTGTCCCAGCTTCTTCCAACCTAGCAGTTCAAAAGCATGTAAAAAAAAGGGACCACTTTGGTGGGAAGGTCACAGCGTTCCATGCACCTTCGACATTTAGTCATGCCGGCCACATGATCACAGAGACGTCTTTGGACAGCACTGGCTCTTCAGCTTTGTAACGGAGATGAGCACCACCCCCTAGAGCTGGAAACGACTAGCACATATGTGCAAGGGGAAACTTTACCTTTACTTTATTAAAGGATTCTTCAAGATTCTTTGATGATCTGTTAATTAACAAAACAGCAAATTATAATATGAATGTTATTTCTCAGTTTTTTAAGGTTAACGGAACAAGCTCATTTTAGTTTCTAATTGTAAAGTAACCCTCACATATTAAAATAAAGAAAAGGATGATAGAGTTCCACTAGAATTGTTAATGACTGTAATGTTTTCAATTTCTCCACACTGAGAAATTAAACAGCATTCTCTCCTAATATATATCTGAATATACTTTTTCAATTGAATAATTTGTTGATTTTATTACAATCTTGTCAGTCCTGAAAGTTTCAAATAATGTTTGAATAAAAATAATGTTTCAGGTCAGATGTGCATAAACATGCATCTTTAAAATAACCAACAGATTGTAGAAGTGCACAACATTTGATGAAAATTGGCACATTTAATCCTATCATTAAAAATCTTGTGAGCCTCCAACTTCATTCTGTTCTGCCCAAAAGCAAAAATTAAGGCCACTTAGTTTTTTAACTGTAAGAAACAATGAGATAATCAAAATCAGAATAGACAATTTATGTTTCAACCTGGAATCAATCAGACTTTTGAAAACTCTTGGCTGGACTCTTAAGTCTTATTGTGAGGTCTGTGTACCCTCCTAGTTCATGATCAAACGCTGTCCATGATCATACACTGTCTTTCATTGAATGTAAGTTTTGTATTGTTTTCATTCAGCTCTTTTAATGGCTCTCCAGGTCTGACAGAATCCTTCTGAATCCTGTCTAGGTATAAAATATATTATAGTATCTCTTTTCTTCATAACTATTGTGCATCCTCATTGAACTACTTTCTTCCTTTTTTACATTTTATTTTTGTTTCATTTTATTTTTCCTATTTTTTTGAAAAAAATCTAGTTAGATTTAATTTGCAAAACATGCACTGTTGAAGGCTGTATAATTATTGTCCATTTTGAAATCAGTTATTCTGACTTATACTTATCAGCTAAACAATTCAGCGCAGGTGGTTAGATTTTGCGCAGAGCACTGGGGATTTGTCAGAAACAGGTGATTAATCCATCATAACTATTTTACATAATTAATGCAGCAAAACCTTTTGCATTATCTTGCAGTTTAGTATTTAATGACTATGGGCCTCACAATTTAAGGATTGATATAATATTATAATTAGGCCATGCTGTGTTTTGCTCCATGCAACTGAAAGATTGATGCCAAATTATGATTTTTAATAGAGATTTTATGTTATTTATTATTTTATTCTAGAGTTTTTAACTCTAGTTAAAAGTTTTTTAGAGTTTTTTTATTCTTGGATGTTTTTAACTTGCTCTGGTCTCTGGTCTTTAACTGTAAAAAACATTGACTTGACTTGACAGTTAAACAATCATAGCTGTGGACATTATTACCACTCTTTATGTGCATTCAGACTTTTTAGTCATTAAACAAATCAGTGTTGTTGAAGGAATTTTTCACCCGATTATTCTGGTTGGTATTTGAGCTCCAGCTTCAGAATAAAGGCTTACGAAGCAATGCCTTAATACAGCATCCACCCATTGCACTAATTATGCAGGTTCAAAAAATTTCCTCTGCAGATTTTGCTCCACCCATTTAACAAGCAAAGTCTGGACACTTGTGATGACACAAACATTTCCTGCATTTATGAGATGAGCAGTTACAGGAACAGTTCCTAATCCCAAATGGTATGCTTTGTTTGAAAAGCCTCACCTTAATACGAACTCTTGCTAGCTGTTTCTTAAGAGTCATTATAAAATGAGAGGTCTGAGATTGCTCTGCAGTAGTTGTGCAAACTGAATTTTCCATATTTGACAAAAGGTACATAAAATTGACAACATTTCATAATCCACCTATACCTGCAGGTTAGTTTATTTTCTTTTTCCCTGCAAGAAACTCCAGATGCCTTATGAATATTTTAGAAGAGACATTATTTTCTGTCTTTACAGCTTGGCAAGAGTTTGTGATCAGTATATAGGTGTCCCTTCTGGACCATGAGATATTCTGGATCCCATTTTCCTAAGCACATCTCATAGGTTCATGTGGTCAATGCACGCAAAGACCTTTCTGTAATCAAGAAAAGCATATATCGACTTCTTTATATCCTTTGATCTTCTCAATCATCTAGCATGCATCTCCAATAATGTTTCTTGTTCCTTAACTCTTTCTAAAGCCAGCTTGAACATCTGGCAGCTCCCTTTCCTATTAGGACATTAATCTGTATTCTAAGCATGATCCTAAGCATGAGACTGCTTGTTATGTTCTGTGCATGGCGCAAGAAGCGGAGACGAATCGACGAACAGTGAACTTCAACTCTTTATTTAACATGGTGCAACAGCTCTCTGAACGGCCTCAACAGCCCCCTTTTTATAGGCAAGCTCTTGGATATTTAGCCAATGAAAACACAGGAACATTTAGCTCTTTTTAACCAATGAGAAGGGCTCGTCAATAGCCAATCAGATTCTCCTGAACAGACCAATCCGATATTGCTATTATTGGCCAATCAGAAGTGCAGGGCCAGAACCCAGCACTTTGCTTAAAGGTTTCAACAAACTTTATTCAAGCACTTTTATTAATTCACAACACCCCTTCCCCCCCGGGTTCCATTTAAGGAGTGCGGTAACGTAGTCTTTGAGGTAGGCCAGTTGTTTTGATTGTCTATTTGATTTAAGCTGTCCTCCTGGTATTTATCTAGAGTCTTGTTGGGGTAGGACGTTATCTGGTGAACAGGGTGCCTCTGATTCTGTATCTAAACTTCTGTTACCACTAATGTCCTCGGTATCCCTTTGAGGCAAGTTAACCCCTGTCCCCGATCCTTCCTCACATGTTGAGTCTGAGCGGTCATTTCTTCCGCTTGTGCTTTCCGCCGTTCCAAACTCAGCCTTCTTGGCGTCTCCTCCCCCCTCAGTTTGGAAATCACCAGAATCGTAGACCCCAGACTGCAGCCTTGAATGCAGCTGATCAATATGGTGCTTAAATATTCTATCGTCGCGACATTTCACTCGGGACAATCTGGGTCCGGTTACTTGGATTACAGTTGCCTCGACCCATAATGGGTCGCCATAAAAGTTTCTCGCGAAAACCAAGTTGCCTACCTGGAAATTTCAGCATTTCCCGCTGGATCCGTGTGGTTTTTCAGGTTCGTACGATGGGTGTAGTCGGTCCAGGTGGGAGCGGAGTTTCCATCCCATCAATAACTCAGCAGGAGTTTTGTTGGTGACGCTGTGTGGAGTGATGTGCTGCAAAAGGAGAATCCGGTTAATCTTGTCTTCGATATCACCATAGTCCATTTTATGTAGAGTTATTTTGACGAATTGTACCATGCGCTCGGCCCTCCCATTAGCCGCAGGATGCCCTGGTGAAGTTAGTGCATGGCGAATACCGCGGTCCACCAGGTACTGTTCAAAAGAAAGCGCGGTAAACTGAGGCCTGTTGTCGGATACCAGAACGTCCGATAGTCCATGTGTTGCAAATAATCTGTCCAATTTCCTGATGACTGATTCGGTTGTTGTATTTTTCATCTCATGGATTTCGAGCCAGTTCGAGTAGGTATCCACTGTTAATAAAAATGTGTGTCCATTCGTAGGTCCCGCAAAATCCAGATGAATACAGGACCATGGTCCCCTGGGTGTTTCCCATTCTGTTGGGGTTGCTTTCAGTGGGGCATTGCTGACTTCCTGGGATTTGTAACAAGTCTTTACCCAGGCTTTGATCTGCTTGTCTATGCCTGGCCACCACACATAGCTTCGTGCGAGTGCTTTCATGCGCACGATGCTGGGGTAGCCATTGTGCAAGGTTCTCAGTACTGCTCGCTGTAACCGCTCTGGGACAATGACTCTATCGCCCCAAATGATGCAGCCTTTCTGAGAAAACAGTTCTGTCTGTTGACTTTTGAATGGAGCATAGTTGTCAGGGATTTGGTCCAATGGCCATCCACGTTCTACCCAGCTGAGGACATGTGCTAAAACGGAATCGTGTTTAGTTTCAATCGTGATATCGCGAGCTGTCAGTGGCGGTTTTTGGAGTGTCTCAATCTGCAGTGTTGTGACGGTTGGAGCAGGGTTGTCAACGGTTTCTGGAAGTTGTGCACGGCTTAATGCGTCAGCGTGGGGAATGGCTTTCCCCAGGCGGTATTGCAACTTATAATTATAGGCAGCTAAGAATTCTGACCAGCGGGTCATTCTGGAAGATAATATATAAGGGGTTGGTTTATCTCCTGCTATTATTCCCAGTAAGGGTTTGTGGTCAGTTATTATCATGAAAACCCGCCCATAAATATATTCATGAAATCGTTTAACAGCAGATACAATAGCAAGAGCTTCCTTATCGATTTGACTGTAATTGCGTTCTGCTTTTGACAGTGTTTCTAAAAAATAGGCAACAGGGGCTTCACTTCCGTTTGGTAAAACGTGGCTCAAAATGGCGCCCACTCCGAAGGGTGATGCATCACAAGTAACCGTTAAAGGCAAAGTCTCATTATACTGCATCAAAACAGTGTCGGAGGTCAATAAGTTTTTTACTTGTCGAAACGCCTGTTCCTCTCGGTGCCCCCAAACCCAGGTTGCTTTTTTGTCTAATAAATGATGTAGGGGTTCAGCTACGGTTGCCTTGTGAGGAAGGAAGACATTATAAAAATTGATAAGGCCTAGGAACGCTTGGAGATCCACCTTATTGTGGGGTCTTGGGGCATTATTGATTGCCCTAAGTTTGCTATCGGTGGGGTGAATGCCCTGTTTATCTATTAAATATACTAAAAATTCTACTCAATCAGTACGTAGTTGACACTTGTTTTTCTTAACTTTGAGACCCGAGTCTTTAAATCTCTGAAGAACCAACCCCAGGCGCTCCCTTAGTATTTCTTGAGTTGGAGCAGCAATAAAAACGTCATCAAAATAGGGGACAATGCCTTTTATCCCTTGTAATAGTCTTTCCATCAAACTTTGAAAGATTCCCAGGGACACGCTTACTCCGAATTGGAGTCGGTTACATTTAAACGCACCTCGATGCGTAACGATCATTTGAGCCTCTGCCGTTTTTCTGTCTACAGGTAGTTGTTGATATGCCTGGGCTAGATCTAGTTTAGCGAAGACTTTTCCATCCCCCACTGGTACCGGGTAAGCGTTTTGCTTCAGGGCGTGATTCAGGGTGGCTCGGTAGTCCCCACAAATTTTTAACAATCCATCTGGCTTGATGGGTGTCACAATTGGGGTTTCCCAGGGAGAATGGTCGGTTGGTTCTAACACCCCCTGGGCTATTAATTTATCAAGCTGCTCATCAATCTTTGGCATAAGGGCGAATGGGACTCGACGAGGCTTAAGGCAGATGGGAGCTATTTCAGGGTTGAGGTTAAATGATATTGGGGTCCCCTTGTACTCGCCTAGTTTGTCTGCAAAGACGTCCTGGAATTCTTGGACGAGAGCCTCTTCCCAGTCATTGCTGCTGGTTCGGTGAATGCCGGCTACTTCAATTCCAAGTGGAGCGAACCATTGGAGGCCTAACAAGCTAGGCTGATCCCTGTTGACTACAGTCAAAGGTAGAGATGCAGTACGATTTTTAAAGGAGACACATACTTGGCTGGATCCCACGACTAGAATTTGATTTCCTTGATAATCTTTGAGTATGATTCTTTGGAATCGGAGGTCTTGTCGCTGGATGGTAGGGATGAGTTGCTTGAGGATCTTCCAGGAAACCATCGAGAGGGACGATCCTGAATCGACTTCCACCATACAAGGCTGGTTTTCGATGGCCACCTTCACCCGGATCTTCTTGGCATCCAAGGATGAGGCGTGACCAATCGTAATAGTTTGGTGTGCCTCTTCTCGCTTCGTTGAGTGGTTTAGGGGTTTGTTTCTGTAGGGGTGGTTGTTCCATTGGTGGTTCAAGGGTTCTCGCTTTGCAGGACAGCTTCCTGTAGATTGGCGATAGTTAGCCCCCCTCGGGGTTTGGCTGGGTCCTTGCTTGCTTCTACAGACCCATCCGATGTGGCCTCTTTTCCCGCACACATGGCAGAGCGTATCGAGGAATTTGCAGTCTGATCGAGGGTGGTTTGCCCCACAACCAACACATTGGCACTGCGATTTCTGGCGTTGGTCTCGTTCAGACTGGAGCCGGTTTACCTCTTCTTCATCGCTTTCTGATGATGATTTGAGGTCCTCGTGGTGTGCTGTCGTTGCCGGTTCTTTTAAGTGAGATGAAACTTCGCTGGCTGGTTGGCGAAGTGGAGCATGGGTGCGGCGCATTCGGGCAGCCAACTTCCTGGTTGCTTCTGCTGCAGTAGCGTCAGCGGTGGCATCTGTAAGGCTAATGTTGCCTTTCGCCATCAGCTTACTCTGCACGCCTGGTGAATCTAATCCCAGAACTATTCTGCCTCTCAGAATAGAGAGGTCTTCAAGGTCGGCAAACCCGCATAGGCCTCCCAGATTCCGGATATCTGCTATGAAATCTGCAACGCTTTCGCCCTTCCACTGATCTCTCTGGTAAAATTCATGCCTTCTCACGAGCGTTGGTATGGTCGGTGCATAGTGGGCCCTTAGCAGGGGTTCGAGGACGTCCCAGTCCATGGACTTCACTTCTGCCGGTTTTGCATACGGTTGGCCCGCAATGAGTTAAGAATACCACCCGTTTCTTTCCGGAAGTGGCATCCTTCAAATTGTTGGTCTCCAGAAACATCTGGAAGCGATCCATATATGAGTCCCAGTCTTCTTGTGCCGGGTCAAATGGAGAGGGTGGTATGACGCCGCTGGACATGGTTCCGCCGTTGGTGCATTTCAGCCACGTGCTCTGTTATCGTGTTCAGTCAGCTCTGACATCTCCACATCCCATCCTCGTCACCAGTGTTATGTTCTGTGCATGGCGCAAGAAGCGGAGACGAGTCGACGAACAGTGAACTTCAACTCTTTATTTAACATGGTGCAACAGCTCTCTGAACGGCCTCAACAGCCCCCTTTATATAGGCAAGCTCTTGGGTATTTAGCCGATGAAAACACAGGAACGTTTAGCTCTTTTTAACCAATGAGAAGGGCTCGTTAATAGCCAGATTCTCCTGAACAGACCAATCCGATATCGCTATTATTGGCCAATCAGAAGTGCAGGGCCAGAACCCAGCACTTTGCTTAAAGGTTTCAACAAACTTTATTCAAGCACTTTTATTAATTCACAACACTGCTAGTGTGTGAAAGTGACAATATTGCACAGTATCGTATAGCACTGAACCTCTCTTTTCTATTGTACTGGTTTTTGTGCCTATAAAAGAGAACTATTACTCATACCTGCAAAATAGTCCGATTTGCTCTGGGCAATCCTGATTGAAAAGCAGTTCCCAGGAATATCCAATGTTGCCAGCAAGGTGGATTTGATGTCCTATGGTCATCTCTACACCTCTGTTTTCTCAAGTACCTTCTTATCTACTGTCATCTTTCTTGAAAGTCAACAAAGACAAGCTTGACTGCCAAAAAAAATCACTTTGTCCCATCCAATCAGTGCATTCTAAGGCAATATGTAGAGAATGTATTTGATTAGAAAGGAAAAAGTTAACGATTTACCTATTCTCTACATAGTCCGTTTGGATGGTAGCGGAGAAGCATGGACATGAGTGCTTCCCAGCTGGCCAAGCATGTTGCAATTCCTGTGTGGACATGTAACAAGGAGCTTTCTTATCATATGATGAAGAAAGCCCTCTGATGACAATATTTCAATTGAAAACTAGGGAAAGGAAAAGTTATTCTTATCCCGAGTTTTATTTTCCAAAGTGATTGAAGGCTCCAGCTCAGGGCTTCCCATATATATAGCCATTTCATTTTCAAGGTTTTATGGTTGCTCACCATTGCTATATCCAAACAGGGGTTCAAGGGGAAAAAAACTGAAACAAGAAAAGACAAATGTAATATCAAAAGTATGTTTACATTAAGAAAAAGAAAATCTAACAAAATTTCTGTTTTCTTCATGAATTCTAAGTATATATAAAAGGTTTATCATGGGAAACTGAAGTCCATGTCAAGCCAAGTGCTAAAAGTAGATATATAAAAGGAAACAGATTTCCCCAGATTTATTTTTAAAATATCCTGTAAAAAAAGTCCTTTAGTACTTTCAAGCCATTCATGAATTCAGGAAGTAAAGAAATGAAATAAATTATCTTTTTTTCTTATCAAGTCTCCCTGAGGAATTGCTCATTTCAGTTTCACATGTATTGAAAATTCTGAATTAATGATTTTATTAACATATTACTTGTCTATAAAATTACTTGTATTGTTACTGACACTAGCATACATTTGCAATGTAGCTATGATATACAATCAGATATTTAATTAAACTCTAATAAAATTTTTGCAAGAACATAAATTGGCAAGAAGCGGGAGAATAGCCCTGAAAGTATTAATTCTATCTAGAATGTGTCATCCTGCTCAGAAAATTACATTTAAAATTGCACTCAGAAAAAGTTGAAGAAGCTGAGGGGAAAAAATGTATCCAAGTTAGCTGAAATATATCAAAATATATTTAAGACAAATGTGCTCTCTTCCAAGAGAAAGGACAGTAGACAGAAGGGTGGAGTGTCTATCTTGGCCTGAGGACCAGATGGCCTCATAGGACATCTTGAGGCTGGATGACATCAGAGGGTGGAGTCCTCTCTTCCTTCAAACCTTGTAGTATCTCTCTGTGGATGGAGAAGGGCGCAGTCTCCTATCAGGCCTTTGTCTGAACTCACGAAATTGGAAGTAGAGCCAACAATTGTGATCTAATTCCTGTTTTCATCTTTCCTGTAAGCATGTTTGACCACATGAAAGGGTCTATATGATGTCCCCTTTTCTCTCTTATCTGCATGTTTCCTTTGCACAACTGAAACATAGAACCTTTCTGAATTGGCTATAGGGTGGGCCAACCTGTCAAACCACCCCTTTGAATCAATTCTTTGAAGTAATTCAGGGAGCCTGGTTGTGCAGACTCTTTGTTGCATCTTTCCTTCCATTTAGAAGCAAAGCAACTCAGCAGGGAACTGGGGGTGAGATTCTGTAATTGCTTTGTACTGTATGTTATCAACCTTGTTAACTTTCAAGACTCTTTTTTCTGCTATGTGTTCAAAATGGACTGGGATATATGCATATGTGTATGTATCTGTGGCAAGAAATGCAGTTGATAAGTTAGTAACCAGGTTGTTAAGTGAATCTGGCTTCCCTACTGACTTTGCTTGTTAGAAGGTTGCAAATGACCCCGAGAACCTGCAATGATCATAAATCTGAACCAGTTGCCAAGCACCTGAATTTTGATTACACATAAAAGTGACAATAACAGTTATCTTAATCTAGTAGTTCATTGATTCTGAGCCTTGAGTGTTTTGTTTCCTTTTTAATATATGTATTTATTAATTTTAATTATGATTTTTATTTATTTTTATTTGATTTTGTTCTTCCCTAATCTGTTTTCTGACTTGTTATCCTTTGTATCAAATATATACTTCATTGAGTCACCACTAATTCTTTAATATTCTATTCTTTGCTAGACTATGTGTTTAATAATTTACCTAATTGGAGGATTCAGCATACAGACAGGAGGTAATACAACTTGCCTTGTAGTGTAACCGGAACAATCTGGAACTGAACACATTCAAAACTGTAGAAATGGTGGTAGACTTTAGAAGAAACCATCCCATACTACCACCTCTTACAATACTAGACAACACAGTATCAACAGTAGAGACTTTCAAATTTGTAGGTTCTACTATATCACATGACCTAAAATGGACACATAACTGTTAACTTCTGCACATGGGGGCAAGGAACGGAGACGAGACGGTGAACAGTGAACTTCAACTCTTTATTATACATTCTGAACAGAGCAAAACCCTAGGGCAACAGCAGCCCTTTTATAGGCAAGTTACTCTTGGTTACTGCTGCTCTAGTAACCAATAGGAAACGTGGAGTGTTAACCCACTTAACCAATGAGAGTGGCTCGTTAACAGCCAATCAGATTCTCCTGAACGGACCAATCCGATATCGCTATTATCGACCAATCAGAAGTGCAGGGCTAGAACCCTGCTATTTTCTAAAGCTTTTGATAAACTTTATTGAAGTGTTTTATTAGTTCACAACACCCCTTCCCCCAGGTTCCGTTTGAGGGGTGCGGTGATGTAATCTCTGAGGTAGGAAGGTTGCTTTGACTGTCTATTGGATTTACACTGTCCCATCGGTTCTTGTCCGTAAGCCTGTTTTGGCGGGGCGTTTTCGGGCAAGTCGGGTGCCAGTGGTTCCTCGTTGGAAGATTCGGTGCCGCTAATGTTCTCGTCATTGTCCTCTGGCCCTTGTGGGCTTGCCTCAGTGGCGAGGCCATTCCCATCCCTGATCCTTCTTCACTTGTTACGCCCACTGACTGCCTTCTTTCGTTCCTGCTTTCCGCAATCTCAAATTCGGTTTCTTCGACATCCCCTCCCCCCTCAGTTTGGGAGTTACTGGAGTCACGGAAACTAGGTTGTAGCCTTGAGTGAAGCTGATCAATATGGCATTTCCATATTTTTCCATCGCAGGTTTTCACCCAGTACAACCTGGGTCGTAATTGAATAACAGTGGCCTCAATCCACAACAGTTCGCCAGAAAGGTTTCTGGTGAAAACTAAGTCGCCTATCTTGAACTCGCGGCATTTCCCGCTAGATCCACAGGGTTTCTCTGGCTCGTAAGATGGGTGCAGCCGGTCGAGGTGGGAGCGGAGTTTGCATCCCATCAATAGTTCCGCTGGAGTCTTGTTGGTGACGCTGTGTGGAGTGATGTGTTGGAGAAGGAGTATTCTATTTATCTTATCTTCAATGTCCCCATAGTCCATCTTGTAGAGGGATTTTTTAACAAACTGTACCATGAGCTCGGCTCTTCCGTTAGCCGCAGGGTGCGCTGGCAAAGTTTGCGCATGGTGAATACCGCGGTCCGCGAAGTATTGTTCAAAAGGAAGCGCGGTAAACTGGGGTCTGTTGTCGGATACCAGAACGTCTGGCAGTCCATGCGTCGTGAATAATCTGTTCAACTTCTGGATGACGGACTCGGTTGTAGTATTTTTCATTTCATGGATCTTGAGCCAGTTTGAATAAGCATCCACTGTTAATAGGAATGTGTGTCCCTTAGTAGGTCCTGCAAAGTCAATATGAATGCGGGACCACGGTCCCCAAGGTGTTTCCCATTCTGTCAGAGTTGCTTTTGGTGGGGCATTGCTAACCTCCTGGCACTTATAACAAGTCTTTACCCAGGCTTCGATCTGTTTGTCGATGCCCAGCCACCACGCATAGCTTCGTGCGAGCGCTTTCATGCGCATGATGCCAGGGTGGCCCTCATGCAGTGTCTTTAGTACCGCTCATTGTAACCGCTCTGGGATAATGACTTTATCCCCCCACAGGATGCAGGGTCATCGGCGGTTTCCGGAAGTGGTGCATGGCTCAATGCGTCAGCGTGGGGAATGGCTTTCCCCGGGTGGTGCTGCAGCTTATAATTGTACGCAGCCAAAAACTCCGACCAGCGAGTCATTCTAGGTGATAATATATAGGGGGTTGGCTTGTCTCCCGCTATAATCCCCAGCAAAGTTTTGTGGTTGGTAGCAATAGTAAAAACTCGTCCATATACATATTCATGAAACCGTTTAACAGCAGATACAACAGCAAGAGCCTCTTTATTGATTTGACTATAGTTACATTCAGCTTTTGATAGAGTTCTTGAAAAATAGGCAATAGGGGCTTCACTATCGTTTGGTAACACATGGCTCAAAATGGCTCCTACTCCAAATGGTGACCCGTCACATGTGATTGTTAAAGGCAAAGTCTCGTTATACTGCATTAAAACAGCATCTGAAGTTAATAGGTTTTTCACTTGTCGGAACGCGTGCTCCTCTTGGTGCCCCCAAACCCAGGTTGCTTTTTTATCGAGAAGCCGAGGTAGGGGCTCAGGTACAGTCACTTTGTGGGGCAGGAAGATGTTGTAAAAATTAATAGGCCCCAGGAAAGCTTTGAGATCAGTCTTGTTTCTGGGTCTTGGGGGTTCTTGATTGCTCTTAACTTGCTGCTGGTGGGGTCAATGCCTTGTTTATTGATTAGGTACCCCAGGAACTCTACTTTATCTGTACACAGTTGACATTTATTTTTTTTAACTTTAAGGCCAGAGTCTTTAAATTTCTGGAGAACCAGTCTAAGACGCTCCTTTAGTATTTCTCTATTTGGGGCAGCAATTAAAACGTCATCAAAGTATGGTATGGCCCCTTTTATTCCCTGTAATAATCTCTCCATCAAGCTCTGAAAGATTCCTGGGGCCACGCTAACTCCGAATTGGAGCCGGTTGCACTTAAAAGCGCCTCAGTGCATAATGATCATTTGTGCCTCTGCTGTTTTTTTATCTACAGGCAATTGTTGGTACACCTGTGCTAAATCCAATTTAGTGAAGACCTTTCCACCCCCCAGGGAATGGAGGAGGTGTTGTACCACTGGTACTGGGTAAGTGCTCTGTTGAAGGGCGTGATTCAGGGTGGCACGGTAGTCCCCACAAATCCTTAACGATCCATCCGGTTTGATGGGTGTTACGATTGGGGTTTCCCAAGGAGCATGGTCAGTTGGTTCTAAAACACCCTGGGCTATTAATTTATCAAGCTGCTCATCAATCTTTGATTTAAGGGCAAAAGAGACTCGATGAGGCTTAAGGCGGATGGGGGCCACTTCAGGGTTAAGGTTAAATGATATCGGGGTCCCCTTGTACCCGCCTAGTTTGTCTGCAAAAACATCCTGGAATTCCTGGACGAGGGCCTCCTTCCAGTCATCGCTGCTGGTCTGGTGAATGCCGGCTACCTCAATCCCAAGTGGGGCGAACCATTGAAGGCCTAACAAACTAGGCCGATCATGGTCAACGACGGTCAATGGTAAGGATGCAGTACAATTTTTGAATGAGACCTGGACTAGGCTTGATCCAGCGACCAGAATTCGGTTTCCTTGATAGTCCTTGAGAATGATTCTTTGGGTTCTGAGGTCTTGTCGCCGGATGGCAGGGATCAATTGTTTAAGGGTCTTCCAGGAAACCATTGAGAGGGACGATCCTGAATCGACTTCCATCACGCAGGGCTGGTTTTTGATGGCGACCTTCACTCGGATCTTCTTTGCATCTAAGGATGATGCTTGACCAATCGTGATGGTTTGGTGTGCCTCTTCTCATTTTGTTGAATGGGTTAGTGCTTTATTTCTGTAGGAGTGGTTGTTCCATTGGTGGTTCGAATGTTTCCGACTCACAGGATGACTTCCTGTGGGTTGGCGATAGCTGGTCCCCCTCTGAAATGGGCTGGCTCCTAGCTTGCTTTGACAGACCTTTCCAATGTGGCCTCTCTTCCCACAAATATGGCAGAGCACGTTGAGGAATTTGCAGTCTGATCGTGGGTGTTTTGCCCCACAGCTTGCGCATTGATATTGCAGTCTCTGGTTACGCTGGTGGCGTTGGTCTTCTTCAGACCGGAGCCGGTTGACTTCTTCCTCATCACTTTCTGATGACGATTCAAGGTCCTTGTGGTGGGTTGCCGTTGCATGTCCCTCAAGGTGAGGTGAGGTTTTGCCGGCGAGTTGGTGGAGCGGGGCGTTGGTGCAGCGCATTCGGGCAGCCGACTTCCTGGTTGCTTCTGCTGCAGTAGTGTCAGCGATGGTATCTGCATGGCTGATGTCGCCTTTCACAATCAGCTTGCTTTGCACATGTGGTGCATCTAATCCCAGAACTATTCGGTCTCTCAGAGCTTCTTCGAGGTCGGCAAACCCACAGAAGCCTCCCAGGTTCCAGAGATCCGCGATGAAATCTGCAACGCTTTCTCCTTTCTGCTGGTCTCTCTGGTAAAATTCATGTCTTCGTACAAGCGTTGGTACAGTAGGTGCATAGTGGGCCCATAGGAGGGGCACGAGGATGTCCCAGTCCATGGATTTCACCTCAGCCCGTTTCACCAGTGCCTTGGCCATCTTGAAAACGGCAGGTCCGCAGTGAGTCAGGAATACCGCTCTCTTTTTCCCAGTAGTGGCATCCTTCAAGTTGTTGGTCTCCAGAAACATCTGGAACCGGTCCATGTATGAGTCCCAGTCTTCTTGTGCCAGGTTGAATGGAGCGGGTGGTATGGTGCTGCTCGTCATGGTTCCCGCCATTGATGCGCCTTCAGCCATGTGCTCTGTTTAGTGCTCTGTAGTGTTCAGTCAGCTCTGACGTCTCCATATCCCACCCTCGTCACCAGTGTTAAGTTCTGCACATGGGCACAAGGAACGGAGACAAGATGGTGAACAGTGAACTTCAACTCTTTATTATACATTCTGAACAGAGCAAAAACCCAGGGCAATAGCTGCCCTTTTATAGGCAAGCTGCTGATCTAGTAACCAATAAGAAACATGGAGCGTTAACCCCCTTAACCAATGAGAGTGGCTCGTTAACAGCCAATCAGATTCTCCTGAACAGACCAATCCGATATTGCTATTATCGGCCAATCAGAAGTGCAGGGCTAGAACCCTGCTATTTTCTGAAGCTTTTGATAAACTTTATTTAAGTGTTTTATTAGTTCACAACACTAACATCAAAAACGTCATCAAAAAAGCACAACAAAGAATGTTCTTTCTGCACCAACTCAGAAAGCTCAAACTGCCCAAGGAGCTGCTGATACAGTTCTACAGAGTAATTATTGAGTCTATCATCTGTGTTAGGGATAACATTGTTTACCCTAACTGGTTTAGGTAAAATAATAAATATGTTATCATGGTTTGTTGGTTAAAGTGTCTGTAACTTTAACTGTAAAAATGTAATTAAGGGAGTGGTTGTAAAAGCACCATAAAAGAAGCAAGACAACGGCAGCTTGCTCTCTCTGGCTTTATGATCCCTAATTACTTGATAGACTGAAGACTGCGTTTTTCCCCTACTGGAACGAGAGAGAAAGGACTGTTGATTTATCAACTGTGAGATGACTGATTTATTGTAAGTGAACTGACATTGGATATTCTACATGGATTTTGCTTATTGAATATCCTTGAATGGACTGACTAAAATGATACATGACTAATGGACTGTTATTTTGACTATGCTATAACTCTAAATGGAATAAACTATATTTTTGATAACATAAGCATATCTGTTATTTTTTACTGTATGTTAACTTACATACAAACTTATCTCACACATTTATCTGTATGCCTATCTGACTAACGCTGTACATTCTGTTTAGCTTGTCTCCTTAACCCTGGTTGGGGAACACAGGCTTAACAATCTGCACCTCTATAACTGTCTGGTTTGGTTCTGCAACCCAACAGGACAGACACAGACTTCAGAGGATAATTAGGACTGCAGAAAAAACAATTACTACCCACCTGCTTTCAATCGAGGATCTGTATACTGCACAAGTCAAAAAGAAGGCTGTGAAAATATTTACAGACCCCTCACATCCCGGACATAAACTGTTTCAATTCCTTCCCTCAAAACGATGCTATAGAGCACTGCACACCAGAACAACTAGACACAAGAACAGTTTTTTTCCTGAAAGCCATCACTCTGCTAAACAAATAATTCCGTCAACAATGTTCAACTATTTACAAAGTGTGCCCTACTATTACTGTTAATCTTCTCACCCATCCCCTCCCACTTGTGATTGTACGACTGTAACTTTGTTGCTTGTATCCTTACAATTTATATTGACTGTTTCCTAGTATGATTTGATTGTTGATTGTACTCTATGACTATCATTAAGTGTTATACGTTATGATTCTTGATTCTTAACGAATGTATCTTTTCTTTATGTATACTGAGAGTATTTACACCAAGACAAATTTCTTGTGTTGCCAATCACACTTGGCCAATAAAAGTATTCTATTCTATTCTATTCTATTCTATTCTATTCTATTCTATTCTATTCTATTCTATTCTATTCTATTCGAAATATAGAAAATTTAAAACATGTAGTTAAATGCATTATATATTATGCTGTCTATGACATAACTATTTGATTCTCTCTCTCTTTCCCTCCCCCCCCCCGCTCTCCCTCCCTCAAATAAAAATACAAAAGAAACATACTTTCCCACTTGTTGGGAACATATAACATTTATTACTATATAATTTAGTCATCTCACAAAACTGGAGGCCCAAATTTTGTCAGAACAACCATGGTTTTAGCACTTTCTTAAAACAAAGCAGGACCAGGGTCAGATGGGGAAATGCTGTTTCAGAGATCAGAACTGATAACATGTCTCTGAGGTCTCTGACGCACACCAATCCTGCCAGATCTTATGGAACAGGCAGAAAAAAGTGGATGGAAATGATCCTGTAACCGTGGTAAAATTATGTTTTGACAGGCCCTTGGAGGCTGCTATGTTGTCCATTTCTCATCCTTGGTTTTGTCCTGTTTTTTTGCTTTAAAAGAAACAGGATTTATCTTGAATCCATCAAATTATAGACTTTGATAATGTCCTGTAGAACACGAGATCTCAAAAACTCCAAGGCCTTCCCTCCCATAGTAAAACGGCTCAGGTGTTCTTCCAGGTAGATGGCAGAAAGGGAAGAGAACAGTCACAGGGCCAGTTTTTATCCACAATAGCAGAGGGACTGTGTTCTGTAAGGGTCTTCTTTTATTTCTTTGGTCACACAAATAATCCTTTCTTCCCTCTGCTCAACCATTAGATTTGAGAGTGATTGTGATAGCAACGATTGATTGGGAACAGTCACAGAGGTAGTGATGGTTGTGGTCATGGTAGCAGCAGATGTCAGCTCTTCTCTAATTTGCTTCTTCTTAGCTTCTGCACTGCTTTTCATCTAAAATTTCCACTGGGGCCTGTGTTGTGAATTAATAAAAGTGCTTGAATCAAGATTATTAAAATCTTAAGGTAAAGTGCAGGGTTCTGGCCCTGCACTTCTGATTGGCCGATAATAGCGATATCGGATTGGTCCATTCAGGAGAATCTGATTGGCTATTAACGAGCCCTTCTCATTGGTTTACAAGAGCTAACGTTGCTGTGTTTTCATTGGCTAAATACCCAAGAGCTTGCCTTTATAAAGGGGGCCGTTGTGGCCAGATTTTGAACTGTTACACCATGTTAAATAAAGAGTTGAAGTTCACTGTTTACCGACTCGTCTCCACTTCTTGCGCCCATGCGCACAACTTATCACTGGCGACGAGGGTGGGATGTGGAGACATCAGAGCTGACTGAACACTACAGAGCGATAACTGAGCACGTGGCTGAAATGCACCAACGGTGGAACCATGTCCGGTAGCATCATACCACCCGCTCCATTCGACCCGGCACAAGAAGACTGGAACTCAAATATGGATCGCTTCCAGATGTTTCTGGAGACCAACAACTTGAAGGATGCCACTACCAGAAAGAAACAGGTGGTATTCCTAACTCATTGCTGACCGACCGTATATTTAAGCGATGAAGAAGAGGTCAACCGGCTCTGGTCTGAACGAGATCAACGCCATCAACTTAACCAGAGATCGCAGTACCAATGCGCTGGTTGTGGGGCAAACCACCCCCGATCAGACTGCAAATTCCTCAATGCGCTCTGCCATGTGTACGGAAAAAGAGGCCACATCGGAAGGGTCTGTAGAAGCAAACAAGCACCCAGCCAGCCCCCGAAGGGGGCTAACTACCACCAATCCACAGGAAGTCGTCCTGCAGATCGAGAACCTTTGAACCACCAATGGAACAACCACTCCTACAGAAACAAACCCCTAAACCACTCAACGAAGCAAGAAGCAAGAAGCGAGAAGAGGCTCACCAAACTATTACGATTGGTCACGCCTCATCACTGGATGCCAAGAAGATCTGGGTGAAGGTGGCCATCGAAAACCAGCCTTGTATGATGGAAGTCGATTCAGAATCATCCCTCTTGATGGTTTCCTGGAAGACCCTCAAGCAACTCATCCCTACCATCCAGCAACAAGACCTCTGATTCCAAAGAATCATACTCAAAGACTATCAGGGAAATCGAATTCCAGTCATTGGATCCAGCCAAGTCCGTGTTTCATTTAAAAATCGTACCGCATCTCTACCCTTGACTGTAGTCGACAGGGATCGGCCGAGCTTGTTAGGCCTCCAATGGTTCGCTCCATGGGATTTGAAGTAGCCAGCATTCACCGAACCAGCAGCAACGACTGGGAAGAAGATCTCGTCCAAGAATTCCAGGACGTCTTTGCAGATAAACTAGGCGAGTACAAGGGGACCCCGATATCATTTAACCTCAACCCCAAAATAGCTCTCATCTGCCTTAAGCCTCGTCGAGTTCCGTTTGCCCTTAAACCAAAGATTGACGAGCAGCTTGATAAATTAATAGCCCAGGGTGTGTTAGAACTAACCGATCACTCCCCCTGGGAAACCCCGATCGTGACACCCATTAATCCGGATGGATCATTAAGAATTTGTTGGGACTACCGAGCCACCCTGAATCATGCCCTGCAGCAAAACACTTACCCGGTACTAGTGGTGCAACACCTTCTCCATTGCCTGGGGGCGGAAAAGTCTTCACTAAACTAGATCTAGCCCAGGCATATCAACAACTGCCTGTAAATAAAAAAACGACAGACGCTCAAACGATCGTTACGCATCGAGGTGCGTTTAAGTGTAACCGACTCCAATTCGGAATAAGCGTGGCTCCGGGAATCTTTCAAAGTTTGATGGAAAGACTATTACAAGGGATAAAAGGCATTGTCCCCTATTTTGATGATGTTTTAATTGCTGCTCCGACTCGAGAAATACTAAGGGAGTGTCTGGGTTGGTTCTTCAGAGATTTAAAGACTCAGGTCTCAAAGTTAAAAAAAACAAGTGTCAACTATGTATGGATCGAGTAGAATTTTTAGGATATTTAAAAGATAAACAAGGCATTCACCCCACCAATAGCAAGCTTAGGGCAATCAAAAACGCCCCCAAACCCCGCAATAAGGCCGATCTTCAAGCTTTCCTAGGCCTTATCAATTTTTATAACGTTTTCCTGCCTCACAAAGCAACTGTAGCAGAACCCCTACATTGTTTATTGGAAAAAAAAGCACCCTTGGTTTGGGGGCACCGAGAGGAACATGTGTTTAGACAAGTAAAAACCTATTGACCTCCAACGCTGTTTTGATGCAGTATAATGAGACTTTGCCTTTAACGATTACATGTGATGCATCCCCATTCGGAGTGGGCGCCATTTTGAGCCATGTTTTACCAAACAGAAGTGAAGCCCCTGTTGCCTATTTTTCAAAAACACTCTCAAAAGCAGAACACAATTACAGTCAAATCGATAAAGAAGCTCTTGCTATTGTATCTGCTGTTAAACGATTTCATGAATATATTTATGGGTGAGCTTTTACTATAATAACTGACCACAAACCTTTACTGGGAATAATAGCGGGAGATAAGCCAACCCCTTATATATTATCTCCCAGAATGACTCGCTGGTCAGAATTCTTGGCTGCCAAAAATTATAAGTTGCAACACTGCCCGGAGAAAGCTATTCCCCACGCTGTCGCATTAAGCCGTGCACCACTTCCAGAAACCGTTGATGACCCTGCTCCGACCGTCACAACACTGCAGATCGAGACACTTCAAAAACTGCTACTGACAGCTCGAGATATCGTGATGGAAACTAAACGCGATCCCATTTTAGCATGTGTCTTCAGCTGGGTAGAGCGTGGATGGCCATTGGACCAAATCCCTGACAACTATGTTCCCTTCAAAAATCGACAGATGGAACTGTTTTCCCAGAAAGGCTGCATCATTTGGGGTGATAGAGTCATTGTCCCAGAGCGGTTACAGCGAGCAGTACTGAGAACCATGCACGAGGGCTACCCCGGCATCGTGCGCATGAAAGCCCTCGCACGAAGCTACGCGTGGTGGCCAGGCATAGACAAGCAGATCGAAGCCTGGGTAAAGACTTGTTACAAATGCCAGGAAGTCAGTAATGCCCCACCGAAAGCAACCCCAACAGAATGGGAAATACCTAGGGGACCATGGTCCCATATTCATCTGGACTTTGCAGGACCTACTAATGGAAACACATTTTTATTAACTGTAGATGCCTACTCGAACTGGCTTGAAATCCATGTAATGAAAAATACAACAACCGAATCAGTCATCAGGAAATTGGACAGATTATTTGCAACACATGGACTACCGGATGTTCTGGTATCCGACAACAGGCTCCAGTTTACCACACTTTCTTTTGAACAGTATCTGGCAGACCGCGGTATTCGCCATGCACTAACTTCACCAGGGCATCCTGCGGCCAATGGAAGGGCCGAGCGCATGGTACAATTCGTCAAAAAAACTCTGCATAAAATGGACTATGGCGATATCGAAGACAAGATTAACCGGATATTCCTTTTGCAGCACATCACTCCACACAGCGTCACCAACAAAACTCCCGCTGAGTTATTGATGGGACAAAACTCCGCTCCCACCTCGACCGACTACACCCATCGTACGAACCTGAAAAACCACACGGATCCAGCGGGAAATGCCGTAATTTCCAGGTAGGTGACTTGGTTTTCGCGAGAAACTTTTATGGCGACCCATTGTGGCAACTGTAATCCAAGTAACCGGACCCAGATCATACCGAGTGAAATGTCGCGACAATAGAATATGGAAGCGCCATATTGATCAGCTGCGTTCAAGGCTGCAGTCTGGGATCTGCGATTCTGGTGATTTCCAAACTGAGGGGGGAGGAGAAGCCGAGGAAGCTGAGTTTGAAATGGCAGAAAGCATAAGTGGAAGAAACGACCGCTCAGACACAACACGTGAAGAAGGATCGGGGACAGGGGTAAGCTCGCCTCAAAGGGATACCGAGGACATTAGTGGCAATGAAAATTTAGATACAGAAACAGAGGCACCCTGTTCGCCAGATAACGTCCTACCCCAACAAGACTTTGGACAAAAACCGGGAGGACAACGTAAATCAAACAGACAATCAAAACAACCTGCCTACCTCAAAGACTACGTTACCGCACCCCTTAAACAGAACCCGGGGGGAAGGGGTGTTGTGAATTAATAAAAGTGCTTGAATCAAGATTATTAAAATCTTAAGGTAAAGTGCAGGGTTCTGGCCCTGCACTTCTGATTGGCCGATAATAGCGATATCAGATTGGTCCATTCAGGAGAATCTGATTGGCTATTAATGAGCCCTTCTCATTGGTTAACAAGAGCTAACGTTCCTGTGTTTTCATTGGCTAAATACCCAAGAGCTTGCCTATATAAAGGGGGCCGTTGTGGCCGGATTTTGAGCTGTTACACCATGTTAAATAAAGATTTGAAGTTCACTGTTCACCGACTCATCTCTACTTCTTGCGCCCATGTGCAGAACTTAACAGCCTGCAATTGGTCTACAATGACTAGGCTTCAAAACCCTGACAACTATAAACCCTGATGAGAAAGAAACATAGAAATCTTTAACTCTGCTGTCATATTTGCAACCCATATATTGAAGATCTACTCCAGACGATCAGGCCTGTTAAAGGAGAGGAGAAAGGGCAGCAAAGATAAATTTGCTGTATTTGTGGGTCTCAAGATGGTTGCTTCTTCTGCTTCCTCTGCATCTTCTGCTGCTGCAATGAATCCATATTTTGATATTCTTCTGGATAGTATCCTTGACCAGTTTTATCTCTCAGTTTCTTCCTGACCTTTGGCTTCTCTACTGCAATTCATTTCTTTTTTAAGAAAATTGAAGCTACTTATTAAAATGCTATGTGTTTAATGTGCCCTAAAGAGCCTATCAACCCTGGTATTTTCATTCCATTTCACTCCAATATAAATATAAACATAAAATATAAATGCTTGTACTAAATCAGATTTGATATTAATTCAGAGAGATGTTTGTTGCTTGGAGTCCTTGAATTAAATTAAAACATTAAAAATATCTTGCCATCTTCCTTTCTAAAATTTTAACTGGAACTTTGCATATTCCTAAAGAACAACATTCTAGCTCCAACTCTGTTTTTCCATGTGGGTTGGCCTTGTGAAATTACCTTTACAAACTTCAAAGTATTTGGTGCTTTCAAACAACCAAGACAATCAAGAAGAGGTACACTTTTTTCCCAAGGAGCTGAAAATTTTAATCAATTATTAAAAAGAAATTTAATGGGGAGCAGTAAGCATGTTTGAATTAATTTCTCCAGCATTCTGTTCACTGAATCATAAACATAATTCATGTGGATGCACTGAGTGAGGCAAGGGAATGCAAAAGCATTTAATGTAAAAAGCACAAAGATGTAGTTAGAAATAAAGCTGAGATGATAATAAATGCTTTAGAAAAGATAAATATGTAAATAAATGGTTAGGCTTTGTGTATTCATGAATTCAGCCAACAGCTTTCGGCATAAGTGAACTCTAACGTAGTAGAAGAAAAACAGATTTTAAATCTCTCGTCTCCTTTTCTAAACATAAAAAGACAATTATAAATGAACATTCTGTGAAAGGAATAAGATTTATATAGGAGATAGAAGGAGAGATGAGAAAACCATTTCATCTGACAAAGCTGTCCTAAAATACTTTTTCTACACAGCCATTCCACACCAAATGGGAATTAAAAATGATCTATATTGTTAGAGATAACATTGTTTACCCTAACTGGTTTAGGTAAAATAATAAATATGTTATCATAGTTTGTTAGTTAAAGCATCTGCAACTTTAACTGTAGGAATGTAATTAAGGGAGTGGTTGTGAAAGCACCATAAAAGAAGCAAGGAACGTCAGCTTGCTCTCTCTGGCTTTATGATCCCTAATTACTGGATGGATTCAAGACTGCGTTTTTTTCCCTACTGGAACGGGAGAGAGAGAAAGGACTGATTGATTTGTAAGTGAACTGACATAGGATATTCTACATGGACTTTGCTAATTGAATATCCTTGAATGGACTGACTAAAACGATACATGACTAATGGACTGTTATTTTGACTATGCTATAAACTCTAAATGGAATAAACTATATTTTGATAGCACACGCGTATTTGTTATTTTTACTGTATGTTAACAAACATACAAACTTATCTCACTCATTTATCTGTGTGCCTATTTGACTAACGCTGCACATTCTGTTTAGCTTGTCTCCTTAACCCTGGTTGGGGAACACAGGCTTAAAATCCTTCATGCAAATTTGGTAGAAATTAGTTCCTGATCAGTGTCTATAGGATTGCAGCTATACATACATGTTCTGTCTCACCTGTGACCACGAAGTGAGAGTCCAAATTTCCAAAGGAATATAAATAAACAGACAGGACCAGGAATGACAGAGTTAAATTCCTTTGGCTGGAGAAGTCCTTGGCAGTCTTCCAAAGCTGCCTGCCAAGTCCAATAACAAGACAAGACCATAAATCAAATGCAAACACCGCACAGAGAATTTGTCAAAGCTTCTATTCCAAATAAACAAGTTGTCCCAAACAAGGATTCAGAGCTAATACGCCCCCTTTTATTTCCTGAGGGGCGTGTCAGTCTCTCATCTCAGTCCCTGATTTGACATTTCCTTTTACATTGCATTTCATGTCTATGTCTACATCTTTGCCTTGCATCAAACCAACATTCCTCAGTCAGAGGCTCCGCTACGATCTCCTGATTATCTGCTGACACCTGAGGCACAACCAGGGAGGAAGGTCCTGGGGAGGAAGATGATTCCAAATCCTCCAACAAAGCAGGCTCAAACCTCAGAGCCAAATCCTCCTCTTCCTCCTGGCTCAAGTCTGTGTCTTCCAGCAAAGCAGGCTCAAATCTCAAGGCCAAATCCCTCTCTTCCTCATTGCTTAAGTCTGTATCTTCTAACAAGGCAGGCTCAGACCTCCAAGTCACAACACATACATGTCAAGATCAGAGCCCAATAAAGCTCAGTTCTAGGAAACTGCTTAAAAAATTGTAACTCAGGTTGCAGTTGTAGGTATACATGCTGAATTCAGTAGAACCTATTTCCAAGCAGACATGTATAGCAGGGTGTCAAACTTGCGTCATCATGTTGTTATCATGTGACACATTGTGACTTTCCCTCCCTTCACTAAAATGGGTGGGCGTGGCCAACACGTGACACATCCCAGCCTGCGGACCACGAATTTGATGTATAGGATTGTACTGTCAAACAATATATAATGGGATTCCCCTACCCCCCAATGTATCTTCAAATAATACCTAACTGAAGTGACTCTAGGAAATTTGTATGGATCTCATATCTTAATTTTAAAAAAGCTAATAAAAAATCCTAAATCATTACCATCAGAAACCAATGTATTTTTATGCATTTATTTCATATATTTATATAATAAAGAATAAACTGTAAAATAAACAATAGTAAAATATTCTACAATTTAAAAATATCAATATTACTATTAACAGACTGAATTGAGGATTCGGTGTTATTGGAAATGCAACCAACTTATCACTTCATTATTTCCTCGAGATCCCCAAATTGTTGCCACAACCATGTTTTAAAGGACTTCTAGAAGGACATTAAAGATGGAGCCAGTCTCACCTGAAGGGGATAATGTTACACAGGACAGGTGCTTGTCAAGCCTAAGGCCAGAGATAACAACCGCAGTGTTAAGTTCTGCGCATGGGTGCAAGGAGCAGAGACGAGACAGTGACAGTGAACTTCAACTCTTTATTAAGCATACTGAATAGAGTAAAACCCTAGGGTAGCAGCAGCCCTTTATATAGGGTTGGCTGCTTACCTATTAGCCAATGAGAAACATGGAAGTGTTAAACCCTTGAACCAATGAGAGTTGGCCCGTTAACAGCCAATCAGATGTCCCAGAAAGGACCAATCCGATATCACTATTATCGGCCAATCAGAAGTGCAGGATTAGAACCCTGCTTTTTCTTAAGGTTGTTAAAACTTTATTAAACGCCTTTATTAGTTCATAATACGCAGGTTCCAACTGAGTTCAATCTTTTATTTACTAACTTTTAATGGACTGAATCTTGCCAAACTGAAGCTATAACGTTCTAACCTACTACTGGTAGATGTATCCTGAGGAATTCTGGGGTATAGATACTCTGAACCTCTTTTCCTTACCTTATCCAGCTTGGTACTGCACAGTCTCTTTATCCAGGCCTCTATCTGGGAAATCTCTATGTAGCCAAAATTCTCTCCCACTACTTCTCCAGTTGCGCATTCCATCACAGTGCTACTTCAGAAAAAGCCCATCCCCTGGTCCTGGCAGATGTAACTCCTTCGCGGATGGGACCTACCTCTTCTGCCAGACCTGATGTAATTTGGCAGAGGTAATCTCTCTAATAACTCAGCACTGATTTTTATGGTGCACATATCATTGCCTCTTCCTATGTCTGATCTGCAAGAATCTGGATGATACTACATGGAAGGAAAAGTTAGTGGTTTTTGTATCTACCTTCTGTTGCTTATCTAAATTTCTGCAGTCTAGTTCTGGCATCTTTAGTAGTATCTTTACAAGTTGTAATAATAACACCTGAGCAGGGCTAAGGTTAAAAAGTATCTGCTTCTTTGAAGTATATAGAGCCAGGAATATGAATGGAGGCAATCTATGGGGAAATTAGATCTGTTCTGAACATCAGAAAGAAATAGGACCAGGACTTAAATGCCCTGTTCTCCTTAAACGGCAGGCCTACATTTTTCAAAATTAATCTCCACTAAATAGTGGAACTGTAGCAATACATTTTCTCCTTCCGTATTGTCTGTCCTAACAAGAGAAAGATTAGTTTTCTTGTCCCACAGAAATATTTATTTTCCCAGAATCACAAAGTCAGTGCATCAGGTCAAGAAATATTTGCTTTTCACTTCAAATCTTCTTCAAGACTAACTGTAAAGGGCACATCACAATTCTAATCAGAAATCCACTAAATCTTATTTCCCTAGCAAACATGCCCAGGATTGCAGCCTTAGCTCTGGTAAGACAACTGGAAGGGCCTTATATCTGTGTGATGTGGTATGTTTGTATCCTAGTCATGATAGATACATCCCACTGATCTGTTTTTGCCATGGGTCAAAGATAAAAAGAAAGCAGTAGCTCCTTGAACAAATAGTGCAGTTGAAGGTATTTTAGGAAGTTGCTTTCCATAAGGGAAAACATCTGAACAGGAAGAATAAGCCATATCAAGGTGCTTTTCCATTCCAGACTACAGCCTGTGTGTTGGTCTGAAGGACAATTAACAAGAGCATTAACACCTGCTTCCTCTCTCTCTACAATTTGGAAACAGAGATACTGGTGGAAGCAGCTTGCATGCTTTCTCCTCCTCAAAACATTCCATTTATATTTTCTAGGATGGTTAGAATTTTTCTGTTTTTCCATTTGTTTGGGATTTGCTTGAAGACTTTTCTTTAATGTAATAACTCCCTGAATGGCTAGATAAACTTAGTTTTTAGAATGTCCTATGCTTTTGACATCCTAGGGCATCCTATACATCAGAACTGTACCAATATGAGATGGATACCATCCTTGTAGTTTGCTATAACAATGGCTTTCAGTAATGTTTCTTGAGTCATATGATATTAAGAAAATAATTACCTTTGCAACAGCTGCAAAGGTAGAGCAATGAAGATAGATTTATTGTATATCCTTGTACCTAGGCCAAGAGGAAATTCTGCCACATTTGGGATTTTCCCACCTCTCCTTAAACAAAGCCATTATGGGACTGTGCCACTGTTTTGACATTGATTTCTGGCTCATCTGAGGGCAGTTTTGATGCATATCTTGTCAAGTGATCCCACATGCCAAGAGTCTGTTTGTGTCTGGATGAAAAACATACTTTGGTTCAATCCTGATAAGATTGAGTGGCTATGGCAGTTTAGGATACCTGGCTGGAGACTTTCACTTTTTGATTTTATTGGGGGGTACAGTTCCCCATACAAGACTAGTATTGCTACATGGACATCTGCCTATTTTTTCCAGGTAGCTCCTTTTCTTTCTCCCCCCCTCTTTTTTAATACTCCCAAAGGTGCTTTTTCAAAAGGCAATGGGACTTTCTGGTTTTTCTTTGAAGATGTTTTGCTTCTTATCCAAAAAGCTTCTTCAGCTGTGACTGAATACCATGTTGTTCAGTTTGTGTCTGGATGTTTCATCCTTGCAGTGGACAAACTTCTGCCTTAGTGTATTCTTGGGTTTGAAATGTGCACATATTTTGTATTGGCTGAAGATCCTCCTGAGCTTTTCTGATATTCTTGCCACATATGGAATGACGATGTTGCTTCATTTATTGTTCTCTTCATTGTCTGTTAAGGGGGAGCTCCTGGAGGATCTTTTTTAAGATTTGATGAAGGCCCACTTGGGATACCCCATGTTCTGAGGGCTTCCTTGATGTGTTTTAGTTCTTATTGTTTTTGTTAAGTTCTGCACATGGGCGCAAGGAATGGAGATGAGACGGTGAACAGTGAACTTCAACTCTTTATTAGTCATTCTGAACAGAGCAAAAACCAAGGGCAGCAGCAGCCCTTTTATAGGCAAGCTGCTGATCTAGTAACCAGTAAGAAACGTGGAGCGTTAACCCCCTTAACCAATGAGAGTGGCTCATTAACAGCCAATCAGATTCTCCTGAATGGACCAATCCAATATCACTATTATCGGCCAATCAGAAGTGCAGGACTAGAACCCTGCTATTTTCTAAAGGTTTTGATAAACTTTATTTAAGCGTTTTATTAGTTCATAACACCCCTTCCCCCCGGGTTCCGTTTAGGGGGTGCAGTGACATAATCTCTGAGGTATGAAGGTTGTTTTGACTGTCTATTGCATTTACGCTATCCCACCGGTTCTTGTCTGTAACCTTGTTTTGGCGGAACATTTTTGGGCAAGTCAGGTGCTGGTGGTTCCTCATTGGAAAACTCGGTGCTGCTAATGTTCTCATTGTCCTCTGGCCTTTGCGGGCTTGCCTCTGTTGAGGTGTTCCTCTGTGGCAAGGGCACGCCCCTCTCTGATTCTTCTTCATTTATTACGCCCGATTGCTGACTTCTTTCGTTCCTGCTTTCCGCCACCTCAAATTTGGTTTCTTCGACATCCCCTCCCCCCTCAGTTTGGGAGTTACCGGAGTCACAGAAATTAGGTTGTAGCCTTGAGCGAAGCTGATCTATATGGCATTTCCATATTTTTCCGTCGCAGGTTTTTACCCAGTACGACCTGGGTCCAGTGGCTTGAATTACAGTTGCCTCAACCCACAACAGTTCGCCAGAATGGTTTCTGGTGAAAACTAAGTCGTCTATCTTGAACTCGCAGCATTTTCCGCTAGATCCACAGGGTTTCTCTGGCTCGTAAGACGGGTGAAGCCGGTCGAGGTGGGAGCAGAGTTTGTGTCCCATCAATAATTCAGCTGGAGTCTTGTTGGTGATGCTGTGTGGAGTGATGTGTTGAAGAAGGAGTATTCTGTTCATCTTATCTTCAATGTCCCCATAGTCCATTTTGTAGAGGGTTTTTTTTAACAAACTGTACCATGCGCTCGGCTCTTCCGTTAGCCGCAGGGTGCACTGGCAAAGTTAGCGCATGGTGAACTGGCAAAGTTAGCGCATGGTGAATACCCCGGTCCGCTAAGTATTGTTCAAAAGGGAGCGTGGTAAACTGGGGTCCGTTGTCAGATACCAGAACGTCTGGCAGTCCATGCATCGTGAATAATCTGTTCAACTTCTGGATGACGGACTCGGTTGTGGTACTCCTCATTTCATGGATCTCGAGCCAGTTTGAATAGGCATCGACTGTTAGGAGGAATGTGTGTCCCTTAGTAGGTCCCGCAAAGTCAATATGAATGCGGGACCACGGTCCCCGGGGTGTTTCCCATTCTGTCGGAGTTGCTTTCAGTGGGGCATTGCTAACTTCCTGGCACTTTACACAAGTCTTTACCCAGGCTTTGATCTTTGTCGATGCCCAGCCACCACTCGTAGCTCCGTGTGAGCGCTTTCATGTGCACGATGCCGGGGTGGCCCTCATGCAGTGTCTTTAATATCGCTCGTTGTAACCACTCTGGGACGACGACTCTATCCCCCCATAGAATGCAGCCTTTTTGCGAAAAAAATTCTGTTTGCCTGTTCTTGAAGGGGATGAAGTCGTCAGGGGTTTGATCTGCTGGCCATCCTCGTTTGACCCAGCTAAGAACTCGCGTTAAGATAGAATCGCATTTTGTTTCAATTGCGATATCTCTGGCTGTTAGCGGCAGTGAATGTAGCGTTTCAATCTGGAGCGTTGTAAGGATTGGAGCTGAGTCATCGACGGTTTCCGGAAGTGGTACACAGCTCAGCGCGTCAGCGTGGGGAATGGCTTTCCCTGGGCGGTGTTGCAGCTTGTAATTGTACGCAGCCAAAAACTCCGACCAGCGAGTCATTCTAGGTGATAATATATAGGGGGTTGGCTTGTCTCCCGCTATAATCCCCAGCAAAGGTTTGTGGTTGGTAACAATAGTAAAAACTCGTCCAAATACATATTCATGAAACCGTTTTACAGCAGATACAACAGCAAGAGCCTCTTTATCGATTTGACTATAGTTACGTTCAGCCTTTGATAAAGTTCTTGAAAAATAGGCAATAGGGGCTTCACTATCGTTTGGTAACACATGGCTCAAAATGGCTCCTACTCCAAATGGTGACCCGTCACATGTGATTGTTAAAGGCAAAGTCTCGTTATACTGCATTAAAACAGCATCTGAAGTTAATAGGTTTTTCACCTGTTGGAACGTGTGCTCCTCTCGGTGCCCCCAGACCCAGGTTTCTTTTTTGTTGAGGAGCGTATGTAGGGGCTCGGCTATGGTCACTTTGTGGGGCAGGAAGATGTAAAAATTAATAAGCCCCAGGAAAGCTTGGAGATCAGTCTTATTTCTGGGTCTTGGGGTGTTCTTTTTTTTTTTTTTTAAACAAATTTTATTAATTTTATAAAAACAGTGCACAAACAATCAAGGTATAACAGCTTACAAATTCTTTTCTAAAAAAAAAAAATAGTAATAATTAAAGAAGAAAACCAATAGAACATACAAAATGATTCCAAATTATAATATCAATATTTACGTTATCTATTTAACTTCATATCTTATCCCAACTTCTCCTTTTCATTCTAATTATCCAAATTATTTCTTGCTAATTAAAATTTTATTGCCTTTTATCAACATACAAAACACAGAACATAGAAAACATAACAAAACCTAAAACATCTTTTCTGAAGGCTGCTTGATCCCGAGTTAAAACTCTTCACACAGACGAAATTTACACATCATATACACTTTATATATCCTTCCATATCTTATTACCATTTTCAATAACATTCTTTGTCTGTTCTATTTCCAGCTATCCATTCATCTTTTTTCTTTTACTATATTTCTCCTATACACTAATTGGAATGACGCCTTTAACTCATTGCCCTAACTTAAAAGTACTTCATATAACACTTAATTTATCTTGGGATTCTGTTTAGTACATTCTAAAATTACACAATAAATTTTATAAAAAAGGTTCTACTCTAAATACACATATAAAAACACAATCTTATGTACCTTCCAGAATCCCCCCCCTTTTTTCCCCCTAATTAGATTCACCCATTGTCTCTAAATAAGCTTTTTTTCTTTAAATCTTGCTTCCCACCATTGAGGCTTCTCCCCCCCCTTTCTCTCTTGCTTATTCTTCTCCTTGCCCTTTTTACCCCTTTGTCTCTCCTCCTCCCTTTCCTTACTCCCTTTCCATTGTTTTCTAACCTTGCTTCCACCTTTCCTCTCATTTTTCTCTTTTTTGGTTGTTTTTTCAAACCTTAAAATCCCCTTTTTCTTATCTCTTTCTCCTCCTCCCCGGAAAAAACCCATTGTTCATCAAAGATGGCTTCTTCTTCCTCTTCTTCTTTGTCCCAGTCATTCTGCTGCATAGTCAACTTTTCATAAGTGCATAACGCCATTTCTAAAAATTGAAATAGAGTGCCCAAAGTATCTTTTCCATCTTGTCCTTTTTATATTTTTGATATTCAGTCTTTAGTTCATCCACAAGCGATGCCATCATGAAAAGAGAAACTTTTCCCAAAACAACCACCCAAGTATTTTTAATCAAAAATAATTCAAAAAAAGTTCCAAAAATTAATACTTTTCTTCCTTCTTCTATTTCTCTTTCTGGGGTTAATGTTTAATCAAAGAGGTCCAATTACCATATATTTTTCTTTGGGGGTCTTGGCAATCTCCTCCTTTTTCAACTTCTGCTCCAATTTTTTTTCCTCTCCCTTCCCACTTGCAACAACAATTTTTAAATGATCAGAAATCCATACCTCCAATAAGGGTTTTCCGATTTCTTAAATTATTAAGTTCAATGTCCAAGGAATATTTTGTCCCTTGACTTTAACTTTCAAAATAATTCACCTTCAGTGCCCAAATAAATTTCAAATCTTCATCTACTGTTTCTATGGGGTGGGAGAGTGAAGAAAAAAAAAAGTTTCCTTTAACAGCTTCTCCACCGCTTTCTGATCTTCTTAGGGATACAATGTATCCTCCAGCAATTCAGACAGCTCAGTTCCAGAGAGTTTAAAAGATGCTTATTGACCCGCTCAGCCAGCACTTTCACTTTTCTTGCTTCCTCCAGCACAATCTTACCCGATTGCAGGCTTCTTTGTGGTGGCCATTACTGACCGTTGCTCCACCACCTCAGGAAAAAGGAGTTTTTCCGGACAAGGAGGGGGTCTGCGACACCCCCAACCCCCTGTCCGGCTCCGGTCTGGGGGCATTCTTGATTGCCCTTAACTTGCTACTGGTGGGGTGAATGCCTTGTCTATCGATTAAGTACCCCAGGAACTCTACTTTGTCTGTACACAGTTGACATTTATTTTTTTTAACCTTAAGGCCGGAGTCTTTAAATTTCTGGAGAACCAGTCTAAGACGCTCCTTTAGTATTTCTCTATTTGGGGCAGCAATTAAAACATCATCAAAGTATAGTACAACCCCTTTTATTCCCTGTAATAGTCTCTCCATCAAGCTCTGAAAAATCCCTGGGGCTACGCTAACTCGGAATTGGAGTTGGTTGCACTTAAAAGCACCTCGGTGCGTAACGATCATTTGTGCCTCTGCTGTTTTTTTGTATACAGGCAGTTGTTGGTACGCCTGTGTTAAATCCAATTTAGTGAAGACTTTTCCGCCCCCCAGGGAATGGAGGAGGTGTTGTACTACCGGCACCGGGTAAGCGTTCTGTTGAAGGGCGTGATTCAGGGTGGCACGATAGTCCCCACAAATCCTTAACGATCCATCCGGTTTGATGGGTGTTACAATTGGGGTTTCCCAAGGAGCGTGGTCGGTTGGTTCTAAAACACCCTGGGCTATTAATTTATCAAGCTTCTCATCAATTTTTGGTTTAAGGACAAAAGGTACTCGATGAGGCTTAAGGCGGATGGGGGCTACTTTAGGATTAAGGTTAAATGATATCGGGGTCCCCTTGTACTCGCCTAGTTTGTCTGCAAAGATGTCCTGGAATTCCTGGACGAGGGCCTCCTCCCAGTCATCGCTGCTGGTTCAGTGAATGCCGGCTACCTCAATTCCAAGTGGAGTGAACCATTGAAGGCCTTACAAGCTAGGCCAATCATGGTCGACAACGGTCAATGGTAAAGATGCAGGATGATTTTTGAATGAGACCCGGACTAGGCTGGATCCAATGACTGGAATTCAGTTTCCCTGATAGTCCTTGAGTATGATTCTTTGGAATCTGAGGTCTTGCCGCTGGACGGCAGGGATTAATTGTTTAAGGGTCTTCCAGGAAACCATCGAGAGGGACGATCCAGAATCGACTTCCATCACGCAGGGCTGGTTTTCGATGGCGACCTTCACTCGGATCTTCTTTGCGTCTAATAATGAGGCGTGACCAATAGTGATGATTTGGTGTGCCTCTTCTCATTTCATTGAATGGGTTAGTGCTTTATTTCTGTTGGAGTGGTTGTTCCATTGGTGGTTCAAATGTTCCCAATTTACAGGACGACTTCCTGTGGTTTGGCGGTAGTTGGTCCCCCTCTGAAGTGGGCTGGATCCTTGCTTGCTTCTACAGACCTTTCCGATGTGGCCTCTCTTCCCACAAACATGGCAGAGCGCGTCGAGGAATTTGCAGTCTGATCGTGGGTGGTTTGCCCCACAACCAGTGCATTGATACTGCAATCTTTGGTTACGCTGGTGGCTTTGGACCGGAGCCGGTTGACTTCTTCCTCATCACTTTCTGATGACGATTTGAGGTCCTTGTGGTGGGTTGCCATTGCATGTCCCTCAAGGTGAGGTGAGGATTCGCCGGCGAGTTGGCGGAGCGGGGCGTTGGTGCGACGCATTCGGGCAGCTGACTTCCTGGTTGCTTCTGCTGCAGTAGCATCAGCAATGGTATCTGCAAGACTGATGTCGCCTTTCGCCATCAGCTTACTTTGCACGTGCGTCTAGTCCCAGAACTATTCGGTCTCTTAGAGCTTCTTCGAGGACAGTGAACCCGCAGAGACCTCCCAGGTTCCGAAGATCCATGATGAAATCTGCAACGCTTTCTCCTTTCCACTGGTCTTTCTGGTAAAATTCATGTCTTTGGACAAGCGTTGGTATGGTAGGTGCATAGTGGGCCCGTAGGAGGGGCTCGAGGATGTCCCAGTCCATGGATTTCACTTCAGCTGGTTTTGCCAGTGCCTTAGCCATCTTAAAAATGGCAGGTCCACAGTGAGTCAGGAATACCACTCGCTCTTTCCCAGTAGTGGCATCCTTCAAGTTGTTGGTCTCCAGAAACATCTGGAACCGGTCCATGTATGAGTCCCAGTCTTCTTGTGCCGGTCGAATGGAGGGGGTGGTATGGTGCCCCCAGACATGGTTTCCGCCATTGATGCGCCTTCAGCCACGTGCTCTGTTTAGTGCTCTGTAGTGTTCAGTCAGCTCTGACGTCTCCGCATCCCACCCTCATCACCAGTGTTAAGTTCTGTGCATGGGCACAAGGAACGGAGACGAGACGGTGAACAGTGAACTTCAACTCTTTATTAGTCATTCTGAACAGAGCAAAAACCCAGGGCAATAGCTGCCCTTTTATAGGCAAGTTGCTGATCTAGTAACCAATAAGAAACATGGAGCGTTAACCCCCTTAACCAATGAGAGTGGCTCGTTAATAGCCAATCAGATTCTCCTGAATGGACCAATCCGATATCACTATTATCGGCCAATCAGAAATGCAGGACTAGAACCCTGCTATTTTCTAAAGGTTTTGATAAACTTTATTTAAGTGTTTATTTGTTCATAACAGTTTTTGGTCTTTGCTGGTAGGCAGGCCTTCAGCTCAGTGGCACAGAGTTCTGATGTCTCCCATTTTATATTCCAGAGGGTGGTGGGAAGCAAAATATTGATCTGTGTGTGGGGGTCCACATTTTGGACAGAGAGGACCAATGGTTTGAAAGAGGGGTCAAAGAGGACATCTATGTCAAAACTGAACAAGTCCCCCAATTAAATGTCATCTTGGGAGATCAAGAAAGCAAGCCTTCCTTGTCACAGCCCCTGCCATTTAGAAAAGTATCCCCCTGGAGATACAGATGGTTCCTACTCTCCAAGTGATATGGAAATCTTAAAACCAGTCAGGCCTGCGATTAGGGTTTCCGTGGAACCTCTGTTGATTTAAAAATTATTATTTTAATCTTGGGAATGCTGTTTTGGTCCAGGCTGTCATATTGTTTTGGCTATGTTCTTAATTTATGCACTGTATATAATGTAAACTACCCAGAGTCTTTCTGTAATTGGGTGGCCTTAACATTATCAGATCCAGATCAATCAGCCAAGAGGCCATAATTTTGCTGCTTAACTACACAGCTTGTGTTCGATTGAGTGAACGGAGAAGATAAAAGAGACAAGTTGCTGGCTAGTTCCCCATTGACTGATTGGAAAGACCACTGCTTGGTTGAAGGGGGTGGGGGAAATAAGAGACATTCGTGGAGCATTATCAAGTGGCAAGGTGAAAGTGCTGCTGACAATTTGGGGACCAACCTGTTGCCTGCATGTTGTGTGCTTAGAGTGACTTCTGGCATTGTTTTTATATTTGGTCATAATATTGCTGTATCTTTCAGTTAAACCAAAAGCATATATAATAGCAATAGCACTTAGACTTACATATCGCTTTACAGTGCTTTACAGCCCTCTCTAAGCAGTTCACAGAGTCAGCCTATTGCCCCCAACAATCTGGGTCCTCATTTTACCCACCTTGGAAGGATGGAAGGCTGAGTCAAACTTGAGCCTGGTGAGATTTGAACTGCTAAATTGCAGGCATAATGAAATAATAATAAAAAATATGTCATGTTTCTTTTTCTAGAGCAGGGGTCTTCAACCTTGGCAAGTTTAAGATTTGTGGACTTCAACTCCCATAATTCCTGAGCTAACATGACTGGAGGAGGAATACTGGGAGTTGAAGTCTACAAGTCTTAAAGTTCTCAAGTATGAAGACCCCTGTTCTAGAAGCACATCTATAGTTTTCAAGACTGCTGAAAAAATAGAGAAACTTACAACTGAACTGGGAATTTTCCATATAACCCTCATGGAAATACCTTGAACAAGAAGTCTTAATTTCTTTATAGGCGGTCCTTGCTTAACAACCAGTTATTTTACAGAGTTACAACAGCTACATAATGGATTCTTTACAACCTATAAAGCCATTGTAAAATGGTTATGTCCTCATCTCCCATGGGCACGTGACTGCACACCAGGCAGGACATTTTAATGACTGGGTGTAGTATTCTGCACTCACGTGACTACCGTTCACAGTGTTATTGTTGACTTCTGGCAAAAAAAACCCTGGTCGAATGAATGGATATGCTTTACAACTGCAGTGTTTGCTTATTGATTACTGAGAAAATTACTTCCGGTCATATGTGCCTCAAGTTACAATCACAATGATTTATGACTACAATTCTTGGCTGAATTATGGTTGTAAATCAAGGGTTACATATATTATAGCACCATTTTGGTGAATGCTTATGTCCAATAATTCTACAAAAACAACCATCAAACAACTTCATATAGGCATGTCTCATTATTCAACATAGATTGTAAATTCTCAAAATTATTATCTAATCAAATTAATTATCAAATTAATTATTATCTAATCAAATTAATTATCAAATTAATTATAGGTAGAATTACACACATGCAGAATAACCTGGGTTTATTATAAAACAGAAAGATTAAGTCTGACTATGTATGCTGAAAATAAGAACAAAAGCTTTGATGAATTTATGGTATAGCCACAGAATAGAAGCCTATAGGATTTCATTGATTTTTTTTTTAAAAAAACATAAATATTAAAACTGCATATTTAAAAATGAATGGGAAGAAACCTACCCATTAAGGTTAAGATCACTCTTAAAATAGCAGGACCTTTCACTTTAGATTTATATAGCAGCCTGGCTAATGATGAGATGATTTAGTGAACAGCAGAAAGGTGCTAGATCATGCGAAGTCTGAAACATTCCGCCCCCCAATTATTATCAAAACAGTCACAGGGCTAATACATGTTTGTTGGGCTATTCCATTGAGCAGATGTGCTTTTTATGTATGCTTGTATGCATGTGCCTTTGAGTAAGTCTTGAATCTTGGAGATTTCCTAGATAAGTTGTGCAGGTTTCTTAGAAATGGTTTGCTTTGCCTGCTTCCTGGGGCTGAGAGATGATGACCAATTCAGGATCACACAACTGGATGCATCTAAGGTAGGACTAGAACTCAGAATCTCCCAGCTTCTAACCTGGTACTTTTAACTACTACAGCACCCTAGCTTTCACACTCAGGTATGCTACTGTTGTGAAAATGTGAGGTTGTACATAGAATCTTACTCTCAAACAATTCTAATTAGGAACCCTTATGTTTTGAAGTATTTTATTTCTCAAAAATGAAGACGTGTTCCTTTAGATATGTTACACATTGTCTAAACAAATATGCTATTCACTGAACATTAGTTCCAAGAGGATTGATGTATTGTTCACAGTGAATCAGCTTGCCTTGTTTTAAACAAGGTAAAACGATATACTTTGTCTTTAATGAGAAAAATAATTACTCAATTAAAGTCATCATGCTTTGGAGAAGGTATGAATAATCACATGGCACCTATAACAAACTACTTTTTTTTTTGAAGCCATGTAGTATTGCACAATCCCAGGAAAGCACATGCTTGAGTTGAAGATGTGCCATCCAGATGGCCACGCTTGCTCCAAAGCACTTTCTAGCACCCTGTTGGATATTCCTTAACTCAAAAGGACCCAGCAGTCTGGAACATGGTCCAAATAACTGATGAAAGATTTCCAATGACCATCAAAGAATGAGCAGTGATAAGAATAGTTCTGAATTTATATTAACACTGATATTCTTTACAGTGGTATTTTGGTACTCAACTGCTTTGAAATTCATTGAATTTTATACTCATCGTATTTTGATGTGAAAATTTTGTCCTGATACTCATCATTTGTTTGGTACTCAATGTATAAGCTAGAACCTGTCAGTGTAGGCCGCCTTGTGATTCACTACATTATTCCTTATGGGAAAAATTTGTTAAGTAGTTATCACTTTTGGTACCCATTGTGCCTCCTAGAACCAATTAACGATGAGTACCAAGGTACCACTGTGCTTCTCATTTTAAGAAATTAATTCCAAATACTCACTTATTATTCTATATTTTATAGTATTCTTCCCTTTTCTCAACAAAATAGGGCTTATTCTCAAAAAACTTACACAGCTACCCTAAAGAAGTCTCCATCCCATAATAAGATTGTTAAATCCAGGAACTGATATTACCCAGCTATACTACTTCATATGAACCAAACAAACAGCGGACTTTTGAAATTGTGAAAGGGCAGCACATTATTAGTTGTTTAATATGTGCCTATTGAAGTCCCAGGAATGGAAGAAGTGCTTGCATGTTATTGTTTTTGTTGATTCTCTCCCCACTACTCACCCCTGATGCCTCACTAACTACCATTGCTCCCATTTCCTTCCTAATCCTGAGCTTGACCTGAATTTTAAAGACACAACAAAACTCTGAAACTGGAGTCCTGGGGATTGTTATAAGTGACCAAGAGTTCCACCCTTCAGCTTGCTTCCTCCTTTATCACAAACCCAGCTGATTAGAGAGGAAAGCCTGTTGCCTGGCGCCTTCCCATCCGGTGTGTTTTCAATACCTTAATGTTACTCAGCCTAAAGTTCAGACTCTTATTATATGATCTACTTTTTATAGCAATTCCCTTTTACAGTAAGTAAAGGCAGGCAAACACTGTGCCTCCTGGCAGCCTTGGGCGTTTTATAGTTTTTTAATACTGAAATCCATCATTCAGTTTCCCCAACGTTCTATTTTCCTGTCAGTAAAGCTTTTATTATTTTTCCCCACCTCATCTTCAGTCTTTGAATTTCTTTCAAATATAACATATTTGTTTTTGACTTTCTTCATTGGCTACTTGTGGTAGAAAACACTGTTGCTGACTTTCCCTTTATTGTGTTTGTATGAAGACATGCACATTGTACTGTAGTTTCACTGGTTGCCCCCAACTCCTTGAAGAATCTACCACACAGGGGGAATATACATCACTTCTGCAGCATAACCCTTTCCATTCCCTATCATATCTTAATTTCTTCTTAGACACTCCTTATGGGCTCCTTATTTGTGCTATAAATGAAGACCTGTTTCTTCCATCTCTGTGAGCATCTGCTTTCTGATTTAAGAGACTGCCTGACACATCCTCCATCTCTTAGTCCTAAGATAAACTCTTAGATTGGTCATGTCAAACTCAAGGCCCAGGGGCCTGTGGATTGCTTAGATCTGGCCCTCAGGGCCACCCTGGAAACAGGGAAGTCTGGGCCACGGTGCCTCTTCCAGCAAAAATGGAGCTCACAAGGGTCACATGTGCCTCCCCCAAGCGCTGGTAGAGGGTTGCAGGAGGCCATCCCAGCTGAAAACAGAGCTCAAGAGCTCATTTTCACCAGCAGAGTACTCGGGCTGCCACAAGTGCTCCCCGAGACAAGTGATGCCATGCTGGCCACACCCACCCTGGCCATGTTTCCCCAGCCTACCAAGGTTAAACACAACCCTGATGTGGCCCTCAATGAAATTGAGTTTGACACCCCTGTCTTAGATGGCATTGTATTAGCATGTAGGAAAACACAGTGATGTTTGACCCGCTACATATCATCCCATGGTATATTTGCAAACCAACCAAAATATGCAAACAAACGAGGATTGGAGAATTCTCACACACCATTTCATGATGATTTCACATTGTTTTGCCTCACTTTAAGATTTTTGTTTCTCTTTTCTTTGTTTATGTTAAAAGCAATAGGGGATGTGGTGCTATAAAACCCAGGAAGTGGCAAAGTATGGGCAGGAAGAATAAGCACTCATTGGCTCATTGTTCCCAAGTAGGTTAAGATGTGATGTTTGTGTTTGGCTATTGGTTGACTTGGGCTGAGTTATGATTGGCTAAAGTGTTCTCAGTGTACTCTGCTAGTCTGTCATCTGCACCTCTATAACTGTCTGATTTGGTTCTGCAACCCAACAGGACAGACACAGACTTCAGAGGACAATTAAGACTGCAGAACAAAAACAATTATTACCAACCTCCCTTCGATCGAAGGGAGTCAAATACTGCACAAGTCAAAAAGAGGGCTGTGAAAATATTTCCAGACTTCTCACATAAACTGTTTCAACTCCTTCCCTCAAAACGATACTAGAGAGTACTACACACCAGAACAACTAGATACAAGGACAGTTTTTTCCCCAAATGCTATCATTCTGCTAAACAAATAATTCCCTCAACATTGTCCAACTATTTACAAAGTCTGCACTACTATTACTATTAATCTTCTCATCACTCCTTATCACCCATCCCCTCCCACTTGTGACTGTATGATTGTAACTTTGTCGCTTGTATCCTTATGAACTATATCGACTGTTTCCTAGTATGATTTGATTGCTTATTGTACCCTATGACCACTATTAAGTATTGTACCTGATGATTCTTGACTCTTGACGAACTTTTCTTTTATGTATACTGAGAGCATTTGCACCAAGACAAATTCCTTGTGTGTCCAATCACACTTGGCCAATCAAGAATTCTATTCTATTCTATTCTATTCTATTCTATTCTATTCTATTCTATTCTATTCTATTCTATTCTATTCTGTTCTGTTCTGTTCTGTTCTATTCTATTTTATTCTATAAAAAAATGAAGGTACTTGGAAGGAACATAGAGAATAATGAAAGGAAAAGATGTGATAGCAATAAAAAATATTGGGAAAGACTGGTGGTAAGATTTAACAGATTGATCAAATGGCACTTTATTTTTGATATTGCCTTTTCTTTTGAGATTTTATTTATCAGTTTATACTGTATATCAAATGTTTCACCAACCATTTGCTTGTAATCATGCATAAAAAATCCACAAAGCTGCTATCCTTTGAAATATTGCATAAAAAAGAAAATAAGTTTTTATTCCTGGAAACTGTGTCTTCCTTTTGTTTGTTTTGTCCTACAATTATGCTGTAATTTTTTTTTTAAATGATTCTTTTCTATTGTCAACATTTCTGAGAACCTCAGTGTTGCAGAACATCAGTTGTATGGGACATATTATGGTTTCTGAGTCAACTATAATGAAATTCTCTTTATTGAGGAAGTGGAATTTCTTTTCTTTTTTTCCTTTTTTTCTTTTCGCAAAGATATTTATACAATCACAGAACTGAAGTTCAAAAAGACAATACTATCAAGCTGAAAGCTTCCCAATACTAGTCAAAGGAGAAAAACTATCTTGATCAACAAAATCTTTTCTGTTTGGCTACTGTGGATCCCACCCCTCACTGCAATTCTTTTGACACAGCTACTTGCTCCCAAACTGTCAATGGATTTACATTAGCTTCAATATGATTGCCTCAGTCCTGTGTATTCGTTATGCTTAACACTACTTATGCCAATCATGTAAACATTAATTTATATGTAATAACAATAACGTAGAAGTAAATGAACATGAATGGATAGTGTGCTGGGGAACAAGCAAGAAAGAGAAGTGTAGAAATCAGGGTAGCCAAATTTGATTGTGTATCTGCTTAGGCAAGAGCAGTTCCTTTTGAACACATGTTTAAGGCATAAATCTGTACAACTAGTTATCCATAAGGAAGGAATTAACTTAAACCCAAAAGCCAGATTAACTACGGTATACAGTTTATGATAAAAGGCTGTGAGAATTAGTGAAAGGAGAAAAAGAATACATGTAAGGAAAGAGGATATAAAAGCTGCTTGGGATGGGGCAAAAAAAGAACCGCATTATAAAATACCACAGAATTGCATTAGATATAAACTAATGGGAAGTGTGAAAAAGAATGTTTGGTGGAATGAGAAATAAAAGAGGTCTTGGGAGGGAAATAATACAATATAAAACAATGATTGCTGTAAAAAGAATGAATTGCAGAATGGTTTTGAAGGAAATAAAAAAAATGTTTTAGAAATTCAGTTCATTTGGGAGATTAAACATGCAGCTCATGAAAACGTTGAACTACGTTTGATACTAAGCCCTAGGGGAAAAAAATAGTGAACTTAGACTCCAAACACCAGTACTCTGCCTGAGCAAAGTTTTCCTAGGAACTGACATAAGTAAAATTTAAGAGGCAATGTGTAGAGAGTCGGGAAGATGACTCAGTGAAAATATGTAGGAATCTTTACCTAAGAAAAAGGGATTAAAACATTTTTTAAGTCCAGAACAAAGAGAAAACCTTTGGAAGCGGATTAGGCAGCCACTACCCTGGTTCCCTAGAATGTAAGAAAGGAAAGACCTGTAGGATTGATGTTTGCCTCACTAGATAGGCCAGACCAGGAAATCAATCCACAAAAAGGCTATAACTGCTTTTATGGAGATTGGCTGTAATGATAGAATCTTGCTAATCCTTCAAACAAATCATGAATGTACAAACTTATTTTAAAACTACTAAAATTTATTTTCCTCCCACACAAAGCAGTTTACCAAATCTACCCCTTGTGGTCCCTGAAAAACAAAATAACCATAGTTTTAAAATGCAGCCTCCCCAGACCAAACCAAGATTTCTGTCCTCCCCACATTAACTAGCCAAGATCCTGCAAATCCAGCCTACCTTTATCCCATGCCCAACCAAGTCACTGTTTTCATTTACACATACATATACTGGGATCCTAGTAATAACAATTGAACGTTATGACCTTTACATTAGATATAAAATTGTAATTCTTTGAATCTATGTAATGATGTGTTAGCAATTTTTTCTAACTTTGGTCCCTATTTGTTGAACATCTATAGCTCCTTTCTTCCCTGACCATTAATCATTCTGGCTAGGAAGATAGGATTGTAGCTGAAAAACTTCTGAGGACCTCATAAGGCTGAGCTACAACTTGCATATTTAGTTCTTTGCAGTTACCCCAATATTTCTGAAATTAGAGCAAAGGGCAACTTCTGTGCCTAGGATTTTCATCAGAATTGTAGCCCAGGCGGGCTTCCGGTTTGCAAGGTTTCGGCAGCGGCAGGAATCCGCGATCATGCGCAGTTCCTGCTGCGCTCGCTGCTGGCGTACCCCAGATCCAGCTGGATTTGGGGGTTAATAGTCACCCCGTAGAGGTGACTGAAAATAGAGAAGGCCCAGCAGGGGTCCGGGGGAATTGCAATCCCCCTCCCCAGCTGGCTTAACTCCTTTTTCCAAAAGTGGTGGAGCCGCGGTCAGCAATGGCTGCTACAAAGAAACTTTCATCCGGACAAGATTGTGCAGGAGGAAGCTGAGAAAGTGAAAGTTTTTGGCTGAACCGGGATAACAAGTAACATCTATACCCTGGAAATTCAACTTATTCAAGATACATTGTTCCCTAAGAAGATCATAAAAAGCAATGGAAGAAAGTGAAAAGGGAAAGTTTGTTTTTTCTCACTCTCCTTCTCCATGGAGATAGCAGATGGAAATCGGAAAAACCCACTTTGGCAACAGAAGGTAATTAAATTTGAAAATTAAAGCCAAGGGGACATTAAAGATTTCTGAACATTGGAATTAAAAAATTAAAAAAAATTCTTTTGCTATAAATGGGAAGGGAGAGGTAAAAGAATTTATATTAAGACTTTGCTGGAGGACACTGCTTGGAACTTATAACATCAGAGATAAATTGTCATAAGACTTCTAAAAAATACATTTTGGAACTTTGCAATTGAATCCTACCCCAGAAAGAGAAAGTATAAAAAGAAGAAAGTGTTAAATGAAACAGCTTGTGTTGATTTGGATTGCTTGGTGACTTTGGGACTTTTGGAAACTATTTTTGAAAGACTAAAAACTTTTGCGTTGTTTAAAAAAATCTCACAATGGCATTATCTGTTGAAGAATTGAAAATGGAATTTCAAAAGTTAAAAGAAGAGGAACAAGAAGGGAAGGGCTCTTCTGAATCTGTTTTGCACTTTTTGGAAATGGTGATTTCTACTTATCAGGAATTACAACAGCAAGAAGACTGGGATGATGAAGAAGAAGCCATCCTTGATGAACAAACAGCTTTAGCTGAGGAAGAAAAGGGAAAGAAGGGAAAGAGAATGGAGAATTTAAGACTTAAAAAAACAACCAAAAAAGGGAAAAATAAGATGAAAAATCGATATAATGTCAGAAAGCAACAGAAAAGAGGAATACAACAGAGAGGGGAGACTAAGAGAGTGGAGATAAAGAGATGGGAGGTGTAAAAAGGCTAGATTGGACAAGAAAGGAAGGGAAAAAGGGAAGAGAAGTTACAAAGGCTTGAAACATGATGTAAAAAAACAGATTTTTTTCAGAGACAAAGGGTAAAATACAATTAAAAAAGAGATTCTGCAAAAGTACATTAGACTGTATTGTAGTATTTCTATTTGAAATAGAGTTAGAAAATTGGAATATTATATGATTTAATAAAATATTAAAGGGAATGTGTAAAATGTATAAAATTTAATGATATAGTTTAATTTGCTATGGATTATTGTTTAAATTATATTATAAACTTATTATTTCCTAATTTTAAAATGTAGTACGTAGAATGTACTAGGCAGAATTAGAATGGAAATTATATATTTAACTATATTATAAATTTATTATTTTCTTATTTTAAAATGTTGTATGTAGAATGTACTAAGCAGAATCAGAATGGAAATTATACATTATTTTAAGTGTTAAATTTAGGGGAAAGATAGAAAAGCGTCACACTTCAATTAGTGATTACAGGAGAAATTTTGTGTTAAAGAGAAGAGATAAATAGATAATTGAAAAAGAACAGACAAAAGATACAAGTATAATGATTTAAATCAAGATGAAATAAATAAAATAGAATTAAGAGAGTGAAAAGAGGGAAGAAGCTATATAGAAAATGTAGAATGGTAAATAAGATATGAAATGGTATATAAGGTGAGCATGAACTTGATTTATGTCTGTACAAAAAGATGTAACCCAGGATTAAGCCGCTTTCCAGAAAGAAGTTTTATGTGTTTATGTTTTGTGTTTTGTTTGTCTATGTTTGTTTATTGAAAATTAATAAAACTCTTTTTTAAAAAAAGAATTGTAGCCCAGGCAAAATGAAGAACCTATTTTTTTTCTGCTAGCTTCATGCTTGATCTTAATGGAAGTGTAACCTATTCTTCAATTAAAATATATTACTGAAATTGTAAGTTTGGTGTCACATATTGAACTCTGCAAAGCTCATCCAAGATATTGCAAAATATGTTCGTTCTAACTCTTTATCCTGATGCCAGAATCATATTCCAAAACAGAACCTCCTGATTTCGAAGAAAAAAGTCACCCTTGCTGGAGGACTTGGGTGTGTGTTGGGGGGGAGGCACACATTTCTGAAAAAGCATTTATTTTATTTCAAGTGGAACTTGATGTTGAAAGGATAATAAGCAAGTGAAGGTGGCTTTTGGAGGCTATTGCTACTGCTCTTCAGCCTGTATTATGAGCGGGTCAGAAATTTTGTCCAGTTGCACTTGCAGAATATAATCTTTTGTCTTGCAAACATTGTTATTTCCCCCCAGAGTAGGAAAGGTAATGCAGATTTGGATTGGGGATAAAATAATATTCCAACATTCCAGGCTTTTAAAACACTGTAATCACACAAGTCAGCTAAATGGAAGAGGAAGGAAAAGCAGAATGAGGCTGAATTCAATTGTTCTTTTTCCATATGCCAATAGTTGATATATTGAATTACTAATGTTTTATAAAGGGCAACATGGCTAGTGTATGGGTACATACTTATTTCTATGTCATACAGAGTATGAAAGTGCTCAGTCCACATTTGCCCAAGCTAGATCAGATAATTTGTGTGCAACTCAATATTTAATTTATTTTTTAAAATTGAAAAGCATAAGACTAGGAAAATGAACCAAACTTAGTATGTGAAGTTTTTATTGGATATATATTCTCTGCATGTTTGTATGTAGTGATGTCTTCTGCAATATGTCTTAATATGAACCGAAGTTCCTTGCACAACTAGTACAACTGCAAGGTACTCATGTATTGTTATTACTGAGTTTTGAAAAAAAAAGTTCTATTGATAGCAGTAAAATAAAAATTACAATTACTGCCTCCAGCTAAGGACCAACAGGAAATTTCAGAATATATCATATATATTAATCAAATATGGTTTTGGAATGCAAAAGATACATTGCAGAATGCTTCATCCAAATTGATATAGGCCAAAGGAGTCCAGCAGCTGCTGGTAAAACTCTTGCACTCCTGTCTCACATCCAGCAGCTTCCATCTTAATCAAGATTTCTTGGGAGACCCAGTAATGTTAACACTCAAGAGAGTGCTTTGTTACACCCGTTGTGATGCTTGTGGCTGGCTGTGCAATGTTAACATTCAAGGGAGTCCTTTGTCACAGTGAGTGCATTGTGACACTTATGGTTAGCTATGCCAGGTAAACATATACACTTTCCCTTGTAAACAATATTGATTTCACACTTTTTATACTCCACTGGATTTTCGTGGAACATGATGCTGATATTAATGGATATTCACATTTGACAGTTTATAAATTGAGCTACCAGAGCCATTCAAAATACGTAATTTCATCTGATAATTTGCTTGCTTAGCAAATAATGCTATAGACTATGTAAGGTTGCTTGCCAGCAGCACAAGAGGTAACCATAGTAACCATAATAAATTTGAGACAGATTTTTTTTTTGTAAATTTTATTTGAGTTTTCACAAAGAGAAAAAAAATACAAATAAAACATCTTTTTTGAAAGCAGCATAATCCCGAGTTACATTTCTTCGTACAGACACAAATTCAGGTTCATGCTCATTTTTATATTCTATTCCATATTTTATTACTATTTTACATTTTCTACATAGCTTCTCCCCTCTTTTAATTTTCTCAATTTTATTTTAATTATCTCATCTCAATTCAAATCATTGTATTTATATTTTTTGTCTGTCCTGTTTCAATTATCTATTATCTTTTCTCATTAAACAAAATTTAGTTACTGATTGGAGTATGATGCCTTTATATCTTTTCCCTAAAGTTGTAACATTCAATATAATACATTCGGATTCTGCTTGGTATATTCTTAAAATAAACACTGTATTCTTAAAAAAAGAAAAAAATTATAAATATATATAATGTTATATATAAAACATTCAATTCCAATTCAATTCTATCATTGATATTAATATTCATTAAAGTCTTAACATCTTTAACATTACTTTTCAATTAAATATCATACTTCGATGGGAACAATTATAAGCTTTCCATAGTTAATTCCCCCCCCCTTATATTTTATAAAACATTAACTAATTAAAATGTTCCCATTCCTTCTTAATTCAATTTTCTCATTTATTTTATTTCACTTATTTTATTCACAAACATTTTACTAAATTACACCAATTATTTTATCCCTCATTTTAATCATACACTGTTTCCAATTTTCTAAAGTTATCTCTATTACTAATATAACAATACAATCTTATGTACCTTTACAGAATCCCTTTTTCAGTTAGATTTTCACCCATTATCTCTAAATAGGTCCTGTTTCTCTATATCTTGCCCCTGTCCTTTGTAACTTCTTTTCCTTTCCTTCTTCCCTCTCTTCTTCTCTCTCCCTTTTTTACCTCCTTGTCTCTCTACCTCTATTTCTCTCTTCTGTATTCCCTTTTTCTGTTGCTTTCCAGTATTATACTTATTTTTCAAATTATTTTTCTTTTCTTTGGTTGTTTTTTTAAGTCTTAAATTCTCCATTCTCTTTCCCCCCCTTTCCTTTTTCTTCCCCACATAGAATTACTTGTTCATTAAAGATGGTTTCTTCTTTGTCCCAGTCTTCTTGTTTTGCAGTTCTTTCTCATAGTTCCAAATCTCCATTTCTAAGAATTGAAAAACAAAGCCAAAAGAACCCTTCCCTTCTTGTGCATCTTCTTTGTACTTTTTAAGTTCCATTTTCAATTCATCCAGAAGTGGTGCCATTGTATAAATTTTTAAACAACCACCCAATTGATTTTAGTCATTCAACTATAATAACCAAAAATCCAAAGATCACCAAATAGTCCAAATACACACAAGCTGTTTCTTTTCTTTTTTTTCTACTTTCTCTTCCTGGGGTTACTATTTAGTTGCAAAGTTTCAGTTAAAATGTATCTTTTAGAAGTCTTGTTGAAGTTTTACTTTAAATTCTTTTTAATTCCAGGCAGTCTCCTCCCTCTTTCCAGATCCTGCCCTTATTCTTTTTCTCTCCCTTCCTGCTGATGAAAAAGAAAGTTTTTAATGTCCAGAAATCTTTATTATTCCTTTGGCATTTTGTTTTATTTTCAGCTTAATTGCCTATTGATGTCAAAGCAGATTTTTCTGATTTTTTATTTAAGTCTCTTAGTTGTCATAGTATAGGGAAGGAGAGAGAAGAAGAAAAAAAAGCCAAACCTTTCCCTGTTCACTTTCCTTTGCTGCTTCTGACTCTTCTTTGGGAGCAATGTTATTTTTTTGTAAATTTAAATTCCAGGGTACCTTGGTTGTTGCTTTTACAAATAACCTGGTCAGCCAAAACTTTCACTTCTTATCTTCCTCCTGCACATTCTTTTCCAGTCAAGTTCTTTTTTGTGATGGCCATTTCTGATCACCGCTGCAACCACCTTCGGGAAAGGGAGTAATGGCCAGCTGAGGAGGAGAGATGCGGCTCTCCTTGACCCTGCTGGCGGTCTCCCCCCTCTTCACCACCTCTACAGGGTGGCTTAGCCCAAAAACTAGTCGGCTCGGGATGCTCCAGCGGCGAGCCCAGACAGAAACTGCGCACGATCATGGATTTCTGTCTGTCACCGAAGCCCTTCAAACCAGAAGTTCCTCAATAAATTTGAGACAGATTAATCTCTGTCTTGAGACAAATTAACCCCTTTCTTATGCCCAGAACTGGGACTATTTCTTTAGGGACATAAATCTGGCTTTGCCAACTAAAATTTCAGATTAAATTTGGTTTTTGTTAATGGTTCTCTTCCTAAGATTCTGCAGGGTAATTTCCATTCATTCTGAAGAAAGGACTCAATTTGGACTTCCACTTTTATAGTGTCTCGGCATAATTTCTAGTCATACCTAATTCTCAGAGAGCTACAATGAAACTGAAATTGTAGTTTTTTTATACCGCTCTCCAGAAAGATTAAAATCTGGCACCTACCACAAAAGTTCTGTTTTTCTTGGAAGGAGTTATATTTTCAATAAGTTCTTAGCTCATGTTCTGTTCCAGACACACAGGATAATCTTTTTCTTTGGCCAGGTTTAATGCTGCTTTTCTTATATCAACAGAGATGAGATTTCCCAACTTTCCATTATAAGACCATCTATGGCCTTGCCTGACTGGACAAATCAGGGCAATATGCAGGTGTTACTAGATAGCTAATTTTACTCAGCATTATATGTAATAAAGTAATCTTTAGTAGGTTGGAGTAGAAGAAAAGTATTATTTTGTTAAGATAAATCTCTACTTACTCTGCTAGAGTTGCTAAATTGGTTTAATAGTTTTCATAGGGTCCACTTTGCTTTAAATTTTATTCAGATACATATGGAGACAAATATGTTTCACCATGTTTTCATTCATTTATGTTTACTTTTGTTAAATTTTTCATAAATTTTCATTTCCATTATGTCTAAATCTGATGTATAGTTTATAAGTTTTGATCTTTGATCATAAGTAAGCAAACAAATAAGAAAATAAAGCCAAGCAGCCATGGACTAGGGCTGTGTGACCGAGCTTTGAAAATGATTCAAAAGTAATGCTCAGACTAACAGGATTGCAGTAATTCTTTACTGCTCAGCTGCATGGGTGCTTTAAGAAGGCAAATTAAAAAAAAACAATTGTTTTTTGAATTGACTCTGAAAAAAAGAGATGTGGTTCCTTTAAGAAGTAGCAGAAGGGCATGCCATTGCTCATGTGATGAAGCATTGCTTTCAGATGATTTTCAAAACATGCAGAATCTAATCTGGGTTTATATCTGAGGTGGACATTCAAGATTATTCTCACTAATGTTAAGCAATTTTAAAGCTAATTTAGTTCTAAAAGATCCCAAATTATAACAGAGCCAGAAGGGACTTTGGAGTCCAGCCCCCTGTACCATTTCAGACAAGTGACTGTCCAATCTCTCCTAAAAAAAAACCAAAAAAAAAAACCCCAGTGATTAAGCACTCACAACTTCTGAAGGCAAGCTGTTCCCACTGGTTAATTGGTTCCACTGTGAGGAGGTTTCCCTTAATTTCAGGTTGCTTCTCTCCTTGATTAATTACCTTCCATTGTTTCTTGTTCTGCCCTCTGGTGCTTTGGAAAATAAATTGACCCCCTCCTCTTTGTGGCAGTCTCTTAAATATTGGAATAATGCTATCATGTCCTCTGTGTCCTTCTTTTTTCTAGACAAGCCAAACCCAAATCCTGCATATGTTTTAGTCTCCAGGCTTTTAATCATCTTAGTTAGTCTTCTTTATACTTTTCCCAAAGACTCAACATATTTTTTGAAATGTGGTGACCAAAACTGGATGCAGTATTCCAGGTGTGGCCTAACTAAGTCTTTATATTCACATGATTTTGATTCTATACCCCTATTGATACAACCAAGGATTGTATTAGCTTTTTTGGATTCTGCTCCACAACTGCTGACTCATGTTTATGTGATTGTCCACTAAGACTTCAAGGTTCCTCTCACTGTTACTATTTTTGAGCCAGGTTTCAACTAATCTGTAATTGTGCCTTTGATTTTTTTTTCTGCCCAGGACTCAACTAAGCTACAAATATTTGGTTCTTCAGTGAAGTACCAGATGGATATGGGGCAGATATTGGGAAGGAAACCAGGGGTGGGATTCAACCAGTGTAACAGACGGTTCGGTGAGTGTGTACTTTGCACACATGCAGCATTTGCAACTCACCTTCTGCTGCAAGCCTTGTGTTGTAGAGCGGCGGAATAACCTGAGGCAAACACGGAACGAACTTCAGCTTTTACTTTATTGTAACAATAAAGGGTTGCTGCGGCTGCCGCGCTAACAAGGTAGCCAGCTGGCAGACAACAGCTGATGCCGTTTGACAGCTCCCTTTTATAGCCGGCTGTCAAATGGCATCAGCAAATAGGAACGGTCCATGTTCCCACTGGAAATATGGACCAGAGTGAAGACTTCAGCTCAGTCTTTTCCAAAAGCCACACTCCTTTCCCCCAGATCGGAGCATGCGTAGTCCTTCAGATAACTTGGGTGCTTGCGCAGGTGGCCAGATCTTCTAGGTTCTGACGAAGCTGCTGCTGGAATGAACTTTTCTGCTTGTTGGGCAACTTCTGGTGCTGATGAAGCTGGTGTCTCAGCTTCAGGCATCTCTGGGCGAGGGACAGATGGCTGCTCAGGTAGGGTTGCATTCCTGTCAGATTCGTGGGAAGTTTCTTCAGGTGCCGGCGGTTTCTCTGTTGCAGGAATGTCTTGAGGGCCATCTGCAGATGAACTCCAATGCCTTCTAAGTTGATTGATATGGCGGCGCCAGATGCGCCCGTCTTGCAATTGGACCCTGTAAGACTTAGGACCAGTTACCGCCACAATCTGCCCAGGCATCCACAAAGGGTGTCCCGTATAATTCCGGACATAGATCTGGTCATTTTCAGTGAACTCCCTTGCCTGGCTATTTGATCCTAGGGGCATGACTGGGGCATAATATGGATGGAGTCTGTCTAAAGTAGTCCCTGAGAAGTTCAGCTGGGGACTTATTAGTGGTAGCACAGGGAGTCGTGTGCTGGGTTAAAAGATACTTAGCAAGCCTAGAGGACCAATCTATGGGCCCAAACCTTTCCAGGACCTCCTTAGCAGATCTGATTGCTCTTTCAGCCAGGCCATTAATGGCAGGATGGAAAGGAGCTGTAAATGCGTGCCTGATTCCCAGGTTAGCTAGGAAGACCTCAAACTCACAGGAAGTAAACTGGGGGGCATTATCAGACACAATAGTGTCAGGGAGGCCATGGGTAGTGAATATCCTTGATAGAGCCTTAGTGATGGCTTCTGAAGTTGTAGTGGTCATCAAGGTCATCTCTACCCATTTAGAAAAAGAAGCAACCATCACCAGGAATGTACACCCGTGAAAGGGGCCAGCCAGATCAATATGCACCCAGGTCCAAGGGGTCCCAGAATCTTCCCACCTGCCTGGAGTGGATGTGAGTGGAGCAGGTCTAGTAACTTGGCATGGCTGACAAGCATTCACCCAACTTGTAATCTGAGCATCCATGCCCGGCCACCATACATAACTGTGAGCTAGGGCTTTCATTCTGACAATGCCGGGATGCCCTTCATGCAGGACCTTTAAAACTGAGGCTTGCAAATTGGAAGAGATAACTACCCTAGTTCCCCAAAGTAAACAGCCTTGCAAAGAAGGCAGTTCTTGCTGGCGAGTTTTGAAAGGCACGAATTCGGGGGCATAAGGAATTGCAGTCCCACCCAGTCAAGGACTTGGGCGATTACCTTGTCCCTGGCAGAGTGGGCAGTGATATCAAGGGCAGTGATGGGAAGTTTGAGATCATTGAGCACAGCATTAGTTGGTGCAGGATCCTCCACAGGAACAGGCAGGGGACAGCGACTAAGAGCATCAGCATGGCAGAGACTTTTGCCAGCTCGATGAACCAGTATATAGGAATATGCAGCTAGAAATAAAGTCCACCTGCTCATCCTTGGAGACAAAATCTGAGGAGTTTGTCTATCCCCTGACAGAAGGCCTAACAGAGGCTTGTGATCCATAACCAACTCGAAATAGTGTCCATATAGACAGCATGGAAGGCATGGGCTTCCCTAGGTCCCCAGTGCCAGGGGGATTGCTTATCCAAGAGTCTGTGCAGAGGCTTTGCAACGGAAGCTTTATGTGGCAAAAATGAAGCGTAAAAGTTAAGAAGTCCTAAAAAGGCCTAGAGCTCAGTTTTGTTAGTTGGTGTGGGTGCCTCATGAATAGCCCTTACTTTGGATTCGATTGGGTGAATACCAGAGGTGTCAATTCTGTATCCCAAAAATTCTACCTGTGGGGTGGCAATAGTACACTTCTCTTTTTTTAGCTTAAGACCATGCTTCCTGAAATGATCGAGGACTCCTCTGACCCTTTGCAGTTATTGAGACTTGTCAGGGGCAGATATTAAAAAGTTGTCAAAATATGGAATTACACCTGGTAATCCTTGAAGTTTTTCCATTAAAGATTGGAAAATCCCTGGGGCCACACTTATGCCAAATTGGAGGCACCTACATTTAAAAGCGCCCCTGTGCATTACAATAATTTGTAGTTCAGCAGCTGTGTCATCAACAGGGAACTGTTGATAGGCCTGTGACATGTCTAATTTCGCAAAAATGGTTCCTGGCTCAAAAGAATGTAGTAGATTCTGGATAACAGGGACTGGATAAGCACTGATTTGTAAATATTTATTCAATGACATCTTGTAATCTGCGCAGATTCTTACGCTACCATCTTTTTTCAGGGGTGTCACTATTGGGGTTTCCCATTTTGCGAAATCCACAGGCTCTAATACACCCTGTTTAATTAATTTGTCAAGCTCCATGTCTAATTTGGGGTGGATTGCAAAAGGTACCCTTCGAGGCTTTAAACAGATTGGTACTGCCTAAGGGTCCAAGTTGAAAGATATTAGGGTTCCTGAATAACAGCCCAGCCCCTCGCTGAACACATCAGCATAGTCATTAAACAAGGTGTCCACTTCAGCATTTGTAATAGAGTGGATTCCGCTTATATGGAGGTCAAGGGCAGGGAACCAGTCTAACCCCAACAGGCTAGGGAGGGCACCATCCACTACCACTAAAGGCAAGTGACCTTTAAAATTTTGAAATTGAACAAAAAACTTGCCTTTTACGATGACTGGGATGGTTCTGCCTTGGTAGTCACGTAGGGTTAACTGGCAGCCGTGAAGCTTCTTCTTAGCCATTCTGGGAAGTAGTTGTTTCAAGGTGCTCCATGAGATGATGGACAGTGCTGAGCCTGTGTCAACCTCCATCCTGCAAGGTTTCCCTTCTATAGAAACAAAAACACTGATTTTGTTAGAGCCTTTGTTAATCAGCTTGGCTTGATAGCAGGTAAAACAGTCTTCAACTTGTTTTTGGAAATGTTGGGTTGTCTGAGGCTTTTGGGCAAAAGTCTTTCCTACTTGACAGATCCTGGCTAAATGACCCTTCATCTGGCATTTTAGACAAATGGCATTCCTGAACTTGCAGGATGCCCTGAGGTGGTTTCCCCCACAGCTTAGACAAATGGGCTGAGGCCGTGGAGGTAGATTGGGGTTTGGCCTGTTCTCCCTTTGACTGGTTTTTTTTTTTTGCTGCCTAAGGTGATTTACATCATTAGCCTCTTCATAGCCTTCTTCTGAGGAGGCTTCATCGTAATGGATGGCTGAGCTGCTCTAGCTAATTGGATTTCCCTGAATTTCTGCTGCTGAAAGTGCTGATAGTTCAGCAGCTTGAGACTCTTCAATTGCTAATTTAAGGGTTAAATCCCCTTTAGCCAATAGACGCCTTTGTAGCCTTAAATCCCTGACTCCACAAACTAGTTGGTCTAATAACATGTCTTCCAGATAGTCTCTAAACTTACAATACAAGGCAGCTGTTCATAGGGCAGCCATGTACCCACTAATAGTCTCTCCCTCAGCTTGAATCCACCTCCTAAAAGCATGACGCCTGGCAATTTGGGATGGCTTAGGGGAATAGTGGTTGGAAAGAATTTCCTGCAATTCTTCCCATGGAACAGTCTTAATTGAACATGGAGCCAATAATGCCGTAGCAGTGTCAAATACTGTGGTTCCACAAAAACTTAAAAAGTAGGACTTTTTCCTATGGTTGGAAATGTCAGCAAGGACTATGGCATCTAGGAAACAGTCAAATCAGTTCCTGTAAGACTCCCATGTTTTCGCTGTCAGTCTGAAAGGCGGGAATGCAGGGTTCAAAGTCATTTCGACTCAGTGGTGCCAGATCTTCCAAGGAAAGTTGAAATTCACGCTAGCGAATAGTGACAGTAAACTCTTAAAGTGACATTCAGCTCAGTAGTGACTTTGGCTCTTTTTTGTAGTGACTTCGCTTAGCGATTCTTTGCCCGGTTGCCTCTTACATGTATCCTGCCCTCGTCGCCAGTGTTGTAGAGTAACAGAATAACCTGAGGTGAACACGGAGCGAACTTCAGCTTTTACTTTATTGTAACAATAAAGGGTTGCCGCAGCTGCCACGCTAACAAGGCAGCCAGCTGGCAGACAACAGCTGATGCCATTTGACAGCTCCCTTTTATAGCCGGCTGTCAAACGGCATCAGCCAATAGGAACGGTCCATGTCCCCACTGGAAACACGGACCAGAATGAAGACTTCAGCTCAGTCTTTTCCAAACACCACACCCTGTGTGTAAAACAGCTGACACGTGGCAATCTGCTGTGCCGCATGAAGCAGCAGAGTCAGAAAACCTGGAAATAAAGCACAGACTAGAGCCAGGGTGAGCGGGTGGGACCAACAGATGATCGTTGGAGCAAACCAGTTCACTTCCAGCTGATCTTTGGAGATACCAGTTTTCTCAAACTGGGCTACACCAGTAGAATCCCACTTCTGAAAGAAACTAACTGAACCTTTCTGCCTTTCCTTCCTCTATCCCCACCAGTTGGTTTTCTCAATTTTTAGACTTAGACTTAGACTAACTTATTATCACCTTAAAGATACACTAATTGTCATACATTAAAATGAACTTTTGTTGTATACAGCTGTCAAAGGGCCACCTCCTCCAATACACACTACATAAACATGACAAACAAATAAGTAAAATATTATGCATATACACACATATATTATATGACACAGAGAAACAGCATAGACTAATTCAGAAGTATACATGCACATGGCAAGAAAAATGAACATTGTGAGTTTATCAGATGGATGGCATAGGGAACAAAGCTGTTACAGAATATGGTAGTTCTGTTAGAAATACTTTGAATCCTCCTCCCAGAGGGGAGCAACAGAAACACACCATGAAGTGGGTGTGTAGGGTCTATAACAATGCTTTGAGCTCTAAGCACATAGCACTTATAAACAGTATGCTGAACGACAGGAAGCGAGCTTCCAATAATCTTCTCGGCTGTCCTTACCACTCTCTGAATAGACTTTCTGTCTGAGGTGCTGCAGCCACCAAACCAAACAGTGATGCAGTTTGTTAAAATGCTTTAAATCACGCCTCTTAAAAGCGGTCAGAACAGAAGGAGAAAGATGTGCTCTCCTCATCCAACACAGGAAAAACAAACACTGGTTTTCACACTTCAATAAGGATGACATGGGGAGAGACCAATTCAGATTGTTAGTTATCTGTACCTCTAGATACTTAATACTTAATTCTGGTGTATTTGTCTGATTCCTGGCCGCAGAGAAAACAAGTAAGTGTGTCTGTCTGGGACATTTTAAGGTTGCATTGTTCCAGCTTGAGGGCCTAATGCTCTGACAGCTGTTCAACAGTCATGCCTTTTGAAACTGTCTCTGAAATTGGTGATTTCTGCATTTTCAAAGATGACGCAGATGTCTTGCTGTGCTGTACACAGCTGGACTTGGCTTTATGCCCTGAGCATCATTTTTACCACACGATATAAGCCCCATCTATTAGACATATGTAGCAGCATCAAAGAATACTAAGGTCACCACTGCAATGGTATTTTTGAATAACAAGACAGTTTCCATGAGCAACCAAACTGACTGATCTGAAACAATGCAGTCCAAGTTAGGGCAAAAGATCAAATAAACAATCAGATTTCTTTTGTTGAATAATTACAGCCCTACACCCTTTTTCATAATGGAACAGGATATCAGGTATTTATAACAGGGAAGGGTTGGCATTTTTATAGAGACCATTTTGAATATGATACACGCCCTTTTCTTATCCATCTGCCAAACATTCATGTCAGTCACTTGATGAGAGTGGCTGAACTGGACAGAATTACTAAAGCTACTAGCAGGTGCAGCAACATTACTTGGCTCCTGACTCAGAACATCAGATTCAAAAAAATCTCAGACATCTCCAATAAATGGACAAATGTGAAGAAGTGGGTTTTGATTGTATAGTCCAGGGTGCCATCTTGGCCTTTTGATCATCCTGCAGAAGCCCCTGAATGGATGTTCAAATCCTCTAGGTCAACTTTTTGGATCATGTGCCTTTTCCAGCAAAATGCTTTTGAGCATGCATCCCTAATATAGGCATAAATAAATAAATCATGTGTGTGTAGATTGATTATCTACCATCTAGTTGGTCATGATTCTTAGAAACTACATAGGCAGATATTCTCCCAAGATGATCTGCCCCCAGCCTTGTCCTTCTGGGCTCCCCACTGTGATCCTATTACTGCAGTAAATGAACTCATCCCCTTTGCTGCTGGTTCTCATCCTCTTTTGCTTGCACAATGTTAGAGACTTCTCCCAGAGCTCTAAACCTGCTGAAGACCACTGTCTTGCTGTCTCCTGCAGAGGAGCAGCTGTCTAAAATACTTGTTCTCTCCTTGCCTGGAGAGGAATTATTGAAGAGAAAGTCCATTAGCCAGCATTTCATTCTGCTGTGGTTACTGATTCCATCAGAAATCCATCTACCTTTTTTTTTTTAACAGAAGTCCTTCAACCTTCCTTATTAAAATTAGTATCTGCTATTCCCTCAGCTCTAAAGGGCAGAACTGAAATTAATAATGTATAAATATTCAATTATACGTTTTTCTTGTATATTTTTCATTTTATGAACTGTAAATTATTTTTTATTTAGTTGGTACATTTAGGAAAGAAATTTCTGAATGAAAGGGAGATTTAACTCTCTGTACCAAGGGTCTCCAACCTGGGCCACTTTAAGACTTGTGGACTCCAACCCCCAGAATTCCTCAGCCAGCTTTGCCTGTGCTCTGTACTAGCCCTATATTTGATTTTCATTGTGCAATCTTGTACCATCTGCCCATATTGTTGTTGTTGTCTTTTTTGTTATCTCCTGAAAATAAGCTGCTTCTTTTCTTTTTTAAAAAAAGTATTGTTGATCTGTAAGAAAGGTTTAATTCTTTATCAGCAAGGAGAATTGACTTACTCAGGCTTTTTTTTAAAAACAACAACAACAACAACAACACAATCTTAGAGACAATAGAAGATATTGTTTCAAGAAGTTAATAAGAACTCTGAAAAGATAGCGCTGATCTGTCTACTACCACACTCTTAACTGCACACAGACACAATAAAATAGTCCAAATAATCTAGCATTCTATATTGATAAATAAATAAATAAACAATGAATGAAAGATAAGTTAGACTGTATATATAGAGCTCAGTGGTGGGATACATTTTTTGGGGCTACCAGTTCTGTGGGTGTGGCATGGCTTGGTGGGCATGGCTTGGGCATGGGGAAGGTTGCTGCAAAATCCCATTCCCTCCCCATCCCACTAACCTGCTTTCCAGCTTCCTTTTCCTGTGCAGGGCAACAAAAGAAGACCTGGCTGATCAACTTGGACTCGGGAGAGTCACAGGTGGTATTTACTGGTTCTCTGAACTACTCAAAATTTCTGCTACCAGTTCTCCAGAACTGGTCAGAACCTGCTGAATACCACCTCTGATATAGCTAGAATATAACATATGTATATATGTGTCTCAGGGGTTGCCATAAAGAAGAGGGAGTCAAGCTATTCTCCAAAGCACCTGAAGGCAGGACAAGAAGCAAGGGGTGGAAACTAATTAAGAAGAGAATCAACCTAAGGAGAGATTTCCTGACAGTTAGAACAATTAATCAGTGGAACTTGCCTTCAGAAGTTGTGGGTGCTCCATCTCTAGAAGTTTTTAAGAAGAGATTGGACAACCATTTGTCTGAAATGCTAAAGGAGGGGGGGGGTTGGACTAGAAGTCTTCCAAGGTGCCTCCTTTCTATTATTTTGTTCTGTTCTGCGTGTGTATGTCAAAAGGACACAAGCCAAATGAGCATTATATAACATAATAAGCATATTGAACTAGGGGTCCATTGGAGTGGCCTAGGAGATTTCTCCCTATTGTACTATTCCAGTTTCTTTCTAACTACTGTATGGCACAGATACCAAAGCAGAACCTTCTTTCTTGTATATTTTTAGCTTTGATAAGTTTCCCTCCATAATTCCAACATGATGTTAAATCTGCTAGGCTTGGATTCCATAGCATCTGTTGATGTTGTCACTAACATTGACTGGGAACAAAAGCAGGACATTGATCAGCAGCGTGGGCATCAAAGTGCATGCCTGTCCAGGTTTTTTCTGACTCAGAGCTCTATGTGATTCTAGTGCTCAAGTTTCTGTGTCCCTCCTATAATATGGGTATTTCAGTAGGAACAAATCAGTCCATTTCCAATGGCCATCTTCTGTGAATTAGAAGGAAAGTCAACAGATAATGTCGTGAAAAAACAGGCAGTGAAATTGCATCATACTCATGCTCTTTATAAAAGACAAGATGACAGAGTTGGAAGGGAACTTAGAGGTCTTCTAGTCCAATCACCTGTTCAAGCAGGAGACCCTATACCATTTCAGATAAGTGGATGTCCAGTTTCTTCTTCTTGAAAGCCTCCAATGCTGGAGCACCAACAACTTCTGAAGGTGAACCATTCCAATGGTTAATTGTTCTCACTGACTTTCCTTGCCTCAGGATTTGACACAAATGAAGGCTATCTATAGCATCCAGAAGCTATCAATTAATGCAAGTTCTGCTATTACTGTATCTGCTTCCACAAGTTGGAAAATGTCTATGCATAGGAGAAGAGGGTAAGGAGACTTCTGTTCATGCCCTCCACTTTATTTTTAAATTATTTGGGACCTTTTCAGGTTTTTATTGTAATATTATATAATCAGGAAAGGAGTAGCTTATTTGCATCTGTTTTAATGGCAGAAAAATATATACTTGTGTATTTTTCTCCCCATCTAAGAAAAACATCTTGTAGGAAATGGAAGCTGTATAGATTGCACAGTGTGATTGGTTGTGCTTTTCATATTGCTTCACATTCAGATTCTTGATGGAATTCTTATCTTTCACATCTGTTTCCTTATGGCTTAGAGTTCTTTAATTTCTTTTTATTTCTGACAACTTCAATGTGGTTTTTCACACCCTCAAAGCTGCTATAAAACTTTCTGTCATTTCATATCACCAGTCATTTTTATAAAGATATTTTTTAAAATAGAAATAATTAGATGATGGTGTGTGCTCTGTTCCCTGGCTTTTTTCAGGATTCTAGTTCTTCTGTCATCTCTTAATTTCACTAGATAATTATCCATCCAATGTATGCAGTATATTGCTGGTACATGAAAAGAAGCCAGTGATTTTCACGGCTGGAGCTTAAGTGTGGGGTTTACCTTGAAGGATCATCTCCCTGTGAATAGGAAAGCAATGCTTGCAAAAGCTGCTATTTTGTGGTTAATCCGAGACACGATTCTGTAGTGAGGTTTGAGAAGAGGAGGCACAATATGTGACTGGATGCCTCATTATATCCTCAGTTATTCACATCTGTTCCCCTGTGTAGAAGGCTTGGAGAAAGATGAGGTCATATAACTGCTTGGGAGTCTCACACCTTAATGTTTCTCCCAGAATAACCAAGTTGTTTAGTAAATATCTGGCATGTGTAAATGTGCCTATTGCATGGTATCAAGACAAAAAAGAATATTATTTATGCTGATTTCTAAACATTTGTTCCAAGCTTGGGAGCCATTCTCCCACAGAAAGAGATGAAGGAGATGAAGGAGAGAGAAAAAAATTCTGTCATCCTTGGTCTACTAAAACAAGGAGAAACTGCAAGCTCAAGTCAGTATTTCACATCTGCCAGTAACTAAAATTAACCCGACAATATGCTTGATGAGGAATTCCTTAAACCAGAGTCTCAACTTAATTGCCATCTTGCTCAGATATGCTGGGTGATAGATTCGGGACTTCTCTATAAACTCAACTAAGTCCAACAAGATCCTCAGAAATGAAATAAGTCTTTGTTTCTTCCTTTCTTCGTTGAGAGCTTGGAAACATGTTTCTCCTGCATTGACTATCCTGCCCTTTGGCAGACATTGTGGTACCCATTCCTCTGTGGAGAATGAAACATCTCCCTCCTGTTTCTTTCTTTTGGTTCCCGGCAGCCTTTTGTCCAATAGCCTTTCCTGAAAGCTTCTCTTTGCATTGTTTGTGAGACAGTGAGTGGAATTAAGGGACTGATTCCTTGTGCCTTTCTGTGCAATAATGCTCATTGAGAACAAATCCAATTCATAATTGCTGAATACAAGATTACACATTTCAATCTAAACTATCAAACTACATGTTAAAAGCAACAGGTGTAAAACCTGAAAAGAAAGAGAAGAAAACCTAGCAGAATGCAGTATGGTAATACTGTATCATAAGCCCTCCCCCTCTACTATCTAGTTAAGAAAAACATTAATTAAAATAAATTATTCAACAATAAATTAAACCAAGTTCTTCCAGAATTATATAATTCAAACTTGTTGGTCCAGTGATAAAAAGTTGTTTAAATGTTGAATGTTGACATATTTTATTTAGTCCTCAAGAATTATAATTCATTGCTTAGCTTCTTCAGTTAATTACAATAAGCATGAAAAATGACCAATTCATATACTGTATACTCAATATATTAGGAGAGACATAGCACCAGCATTGTCTTTTTCTCCATTTGATCAATCCTAAAGGTCAATAAGAAGTAACACAAATATTAATTATTGTCTTGTTCATGTGTGTGTGTGTGTGTGTGTGTACTATGCCTCACTTGTATCAACAGGTGAGCAATCACAATTCTGAAGTTCCAAAAATATAAGCAAACAAAAACAAACCCCAAACAAGATAACTGCTGAAGTTTTTCCAGTCCTCAGCAGTAATTCCGTTATCTGTTTGGCAAACCTGAAGTGCCTATAAATCACAATGCCTCAGAGAATCTTCACAAGACTTTCGCTCCAACAAGATACTTTGCTTCTGGCAAATTTCTCAAGCCAAACTGTTTCCTTTTATCCCCTAAGGGGGCATGTTAGTCTCATCAATTAATCATCGGCTCGATGCCTCCTTCCCAATTGAGATTGATGTCTCAATCTCTGTCTATTTCTCACATCAAGCCAGGATCCCTCAAATCCCTCCTCCTCTCCTGAAAACTCTCGCCCATTTTCCTGATTATCTGCCACCGGCTGCTGCATAATCAGAGAGGGAGAATTGGAGGAGGCAGAAGACTCTGATAGCTCTAATAAATTAGGTTCGTCTCCGATAGCCAAGTCCACTTCCTCATCCTGGTTATCCTCAAAATCACTCAGCAAGGCAGGCTCAAATTTCACTGCCAGATCCTCTTCACTTGAGCTCACATCTGCCAATAGAACAGATTCAAATCCCGGAGTCACAACATTATATATATATATATACCGTGTTTCTCCAACAATACGGCCTCCACCAACAGGAAGCCCCACCATGTTTCTTTGGCATAAAATCAAATTAAGCCCCTCCCCCCAAATTTAGGCCTATTTTAAAACATGAAAAATAAGGGGGAAAGGCGGAGAACTTGCCATTAGGAGCGCCCCACGGGCAGCAATTCCTGGCCACCAGCTGTTCCTAACGGGTGATCATGGTGAAGTACGGAGCTCCCTACTCCCACCTTTGCTGCAGGCCCTTTGGCACCCACCGCTGTTGCTTTCCCTTCTGCCCATTCCACCAAGTTTGGAGCTGCTGCTTCCATGTTTGGAGTGCCGCCGCCATTTGGGGCTCCAAACAGCGGCAGTGCTCCAAACGCGGAAGTGGCAGCTCCAAACATGACAGCGGATAATCTTTTTATTTTGGTCCGCGTGAAGCTCAGAGTGAGCAAGAGAGGGAGACTGCAATGCCTCCATCTGAAATGGCAACCTAACTAGTGGATCACAATGTGGCTGGAAGCCTGAATCGGTGGGAAACAATGGCGATCTTTTTGGAGCAAGAGGAAAGGGAGAGAAGAGTTGCGAGGCGTAATTTGCAGGAGGAAGTGGGTGTACCCCATGGCAGGGAGCCCAAGGAAGAAGGGCCGGTAAGCAACGGAGAGCATCCCGTAGCTCCGGAACCAGCCTAGAGACGTGCCTGGGAAGAGGCACAGATGCTGCCTTGTAGTCCCCAAGCCAACTGCGTGCGCCGCCTTTAGTTATGTGCGTGCGCACTTTGGGCGTCTCTGTGTGATCGCGACCCTGTCCTTTCCACCTGCTGCCCTTGCTGCTTTCTGGCTCTTTAGGAACTGGCTTTGCCTTTGAAGCACTGCTGCTGTTTGGAGCTCCAAATGGCGGCGGAAGCTCCAAATGCGGAAGCTCTAAACATGACGGTGGGCAATCTTTTTATTTTGGTCCGTGCGAAGTTCAGAGCGAGCATGAGAGGGAGACCACAATGCCTTGCTAAAGAGCCAGAAAGCAGCAAGGGCGCCAGGTGGAAAGGACAGGGTCGCGATCACACGGAGATGCCCAAAGCGCAGAGTGCACATAACTAAAGGTGGCGCACGCAGTTGGCTTGGGGACTACAAGGCAGCATCTGCGCCTCTTCCCGGGCATGTCTCTAGGCTGCTTCCAGAGCTACAGGATGCTCTCCGTTGCCTACCGGCCGTTCTTCCTTGGGCTCCCTGCCGTGGGGTACACCCACTTTTTCCTGCAAATTACGCCTCGCAACTTTTCTTGTTCTTTATATATTCTATTATCAAACCTCTAGCATATGCCTTCATTGTATCCCAAACATTCTGTGTTGAAGTATCTTCTTTTTTATCTTCTCTAAAGAAGAAAGCCAATTCTTTCTCCATCCATTGTGTAAAACCTTTTTCCTTTAAAATAGTATTGTTTAATGTCCATCTCGATCTTTTTTTTTGTCCCTTCCATTTAATTGTCATTGGGCTATGATCTGCCCAAGTACTTATTTCAATATTTGTTTCTTGAATATTATATATTAATTCTGTTGAGATCCAAATCATATCCAATTTGGACCATGATAAATGTTTATTTGAATAGAAAGTGTATTGTTTAGTTTTAACATTTCTTTCTCTCCAAATGTCTTTTAAAGTTAATTCGTCCGTCATTTTAAAAAAAGCTTTAGAGAGAGTCTTTCTATTTTGTTTTGTTGTTGTTGCTATATAGTCTAGTTTATTGTTCACAATTCCATTGAAGTCTCCCATCATAATTATATTAACATAGTCCAGTCCAGTTATTTTCATATGTAATTTTTTATAGAATTCTTCTTGTTTATCATTCGGAGCGTAAATTGCAATCAAAAGTATTTTTATATTGTTGTCCATTATTTCCACCATTAATACTGTTCCATCTTTATCAGCATAAATCAATTTTGCTGGGATGGCTTCTTTAATGTATAGAACCATTCCTCTCTTCTTACATTGAGTCAAAGAAGTAAATATTTTCCTTAATTTTGGCTGTACTAACAATTGTTCATGTTGTTTTTTAATATGTACTTCTTGCAGACAAATTATATCAAATTTTAATTTCTCTAATTTATGAAAGGTTTTCCTTCTTTTAACAGCTGAATTGAGTCCATTTATATTCATTGTAATCAACTTTTTTTCTTCCATGATTATGCTTTATATTTAGGTCTAACAGCTCTCGTAGATCTTACTTCATGCTGTTCTTTACTCTCCACCTGTCCACCTACTTCGCCTTCCTCTTTTCCAATCTCCAGTTGTTCCTCTTGAAACTCAATTAATGAAACCTCTTTCTCTGCCTCTTCTTCTCTTCTTCCAAAAAATTCTGCATGGAAAAGTTCTGCTTTCTCAATTGAATCAATTCTATGTCTCTGTTCTTGCCACGTAAACATTAATCCTTCTGGGAACAGCCATCTATAATTCACTTCCTTTTTCAAGAACATTTTGGTCAAAAATCGATATTCTCTTCTCATCTCTCTCACTCTTCTGGGTATTTGTTTTAAGACCACAATCTCTTTGCCTTTGTATTTCAACGTCTTCTCTCTTATAGCTTGCAATATTTGTGTTTTGATGGATTTTTTGGTTAATCTGATATGGACTTCCCTTGGTAAGCTATTTCTCATCGCATATCTTGTATAAACTCGGTATACCTCATCTACTCCATCCATCATCTTTTCCTCTGTAATTTCCAAAGCATCCGCCAACAATTCTATCATTATTGCAGCCAAGTTTTGTCCTTTTTCTTCTTCTATATTTTGAAATCTGAGATAGAATTCTGACCTCTCCATCTCCCACCTCAACATCCCACTTTTATCTTGTACAACCACTGTTAATCTGTTGTCAATATTTCCAATCTTTTCCTCTCTTTGTTTATCTTCTTCCTCAATTTTTTGGAATCTCTCATCATACTTCACCATCATTTGTTGAATATTTTCTACTTTTTCATCAGTCTTCTCTGTTCTTTGTTCAATAATATCTGTTCTTATCTTGAGATCTTGGATTCCTTGCATAATCATTTGTAAAGTCACTTTTTCTTGTTCTTTGTCTTGCTTCAACATTGTCTGAATTAAATGTTGTTCTCCAGCTGGTGGGGAGGCAGAGGTAGAAGTAGAAACACCAGAAGATATGGGTTTCCTGCTCATTTTAAATGCTTTAAAATCTTCAAATTCTTTTTAACTTTTAATCCAAATGGTAAAGTAGCCAATTATAATCCAAAATGGGAAAATCCAATAATAAAGAGCCCGATGGCAAAAAAAAGAAAAAGAAAAAAGAGAAGAAGAAAAATCTTCAAGGTTCTTCTAAACCCTAATCCAATTATGAAATAATCCACAATAAAAAATGAAAAATAAAAAGAAGAAAAAAGCCCAAAAATAATAATAATAATTAAGAAGAGGAACAAAAATAAAAGAAAAAAGAAAAAATTCCTTCGGATTCTCCACACCTTAATCCAATTGAGAAATCTCAATAATAAAAAGGAAAAGGCAGAATGGTCCAAAAACATGAATGGAAAAAGCAAAAAAATCCCAGTAAAAAGAAGAAGAAAAGAAAAATAAAGAAAAAAAATCTGAGGCTTTCCCTTTAAAATAAAAAGCAAAAATAAGAATATTACTAAAATTAAAATTTACTGAGAGGCTGGTAAGGAGGGGTACCACAACTGAAAAAAAGAAAAGAAAACACTGCACTTTGTTTAATTGTCCAAGGCTCTTATTATGACTCTCTTCTCCACAAGCTTCAAAGCCAAGCCTCAAGTGTTGAAATGTTGATAAGAGTCCAGGAAAGCACCTGTAATAATATTCTGCTGCGCTCTTCCCTCTATCTTACCAAGTTGAAATGTCCTTGAGAAGGAGTCTTTTCACAGTTCTCTCCAATTCAAATAAAATATTTTCAAGCCTCTAGTTGGCAGTGTTACAAAGTTTCTTAATGCACTCCCCCCCCCCAGCCAGAAAAACTTAGTTTGAGTTAAGATAAAAGCAAAGGTATTTACACATATATATATAAAAAGAGAAAATAGCCAAAGGGAGCCTCTATCCTAAAAAAAAATAAAAAAATAAAAAAGAAGCATAAAAATATATGTAAGGGAAAATTCAGTCTGGTTAACTACAAAATCACACTAAAGTCCAAAGAAAAAAGTAATAGAAAGAAAAAAAAAGACCCAAGCCTCAATTTGACATCCCTTTAAAATACGCCACTCATACAGATTTGTAAAAAAAAAATCTCACAGGTTTCTTCTCATATTCAGAGTGTCCTTTGAAATCTCAGTGAATTTACAAAAAAAAAAAAAAAGAATTTCTCACCCAGCCGACACACTTTCACTTCCAGCCTCTTCCTTTCTGGAGCTGTCCTGACTTCAGCAGCTATGGAGGCTGCCTCTCCGCCACCAGCAAAAGGACTTCTCCCAGATCAAACCAGGGACTTTGCGATGTCCCTGGAATCCAGAGAGTGTGCCCTTCACGGTCACCATCTCTACGGGACGGTTTAGATCTGTTGGGACCGACCAGGGGCGAAAATATCAGCTGAGATCTCGGAGCCCTGAGATTGCAGCTGTAACGCCGAAATGAAGCTCCGCCTTCTCGGAAGTATTTTCTTTTCTTCTGACTGCATTTTTTTGGGGGGGGTAAAAAAATTTTTTTATTGATTTTAATGACAGACAAAAAACATATAAGACATAAAACATAATATAAAAAAAATTATATTATTCTTCATAAATTTACAGTGTATAGATTGGTTTACCACTCCCTTTTTGTGCATCCATTTCATAGTCATCAAAATAATTATATTACATAATAACTCACATTATGAATCATCAATAAAATATCCCAATATCATTATTGAACAATCATTTGACTATAATTTTACTAATTCATACTTAAGCGAGATAACTATAATTAAGTTAAATTATTTTATAACAAATCATAGAATCATACCAAATCTATCTTAATAAAATATTCTTAAAAATTATCAAAACCAAGAAAAATTATATATTCATTATTTCCTAAATTTCTAAATATTCTATTATCATATTGTATTATCTAATCATTGATAAAAAAGATCCCAAACTTCATAAAATTGTTTATCTTCTTGTCTCTAATTTCAAATGTCAATCTACTCATTTCAGCATATTCCAATATTTTCTTAATAATTTCTTTCTCTAATGGTATTTTCTCACTCTTCCAATGTTTAGCAAATACAATCCTAGCTGCTGTTAATACATTTACAATCAAATACTTTAAATTTTTATTATATATATCAGGTACGATTCCCAACAAAAAAATCTCTAGTTTCAAATCTATGTGTTTCTTTGTCATTTTTTCCAGCCATATGCGAATACTAGTCCAGTATTTCCTGGCCTCCTTGCAAGCCCACCACATATGGTAATATGAGCCAGGTATCTGATGACATTTCCAGCACTTTTCAGATTTATTCTTGAACATTCTTGCTATTCTTGTCGGGGGAAAGTGCCACCTGTAAAACATCGGATACAAATTTTCTTTATATGCTATTGACATTGTCATTTTATAATTTTGTGACCACAATTTTTGCCATTTCTCTAAATCAATCCCATATCCAAAATTTTTCCCCCAAGCAATCATTGTTTCTTTAACTTGTTCTTCCTCTAATTTTATTTCCAACAAAAAACTATATAGTTTTTTAATCACTTTTTCATCAGTACCTGTCAAAATCCTGTCTAAATCAGTCAATTTATCATAAAATCCTTCTATTTTAGAATCTTTAAGATACCTTGCATGTATTTGCGCATATGAAAACCAATTCATCTTTATACCTTGTTCTTCTAAATTTTGCATCGTTTTAAGTTCACCCTTTTCATCCAATATTTCCCCATATCTAACTGTTTGTTCCTTCTTATAAGTTATAAGATATGAAAAAACTTCAATAGTTGATAACCAAACTGGAATTTTCAAATAACATTGTTTCTTAATTTTCTCCCAATTCAACCATAACGATTCCCATATATAATGCCTTCTAAAATAACCCTGTGATTTAGTTACCTTATACCATAAAAAAGCATGCCAACCCAATAATAAATCATGACCTTCTAATGTCAACAATCTAGTCTTTCTTAACATTATCAATTCTTTAACCCACATTAAGTTTGCAGCTTGATAGTACAACTCCCAATTAGGAAGGCCAAATCCTCCTCTAATTCTAGCATCCTGTAAAAGTTTTAATTTTATTCTCGCTTTCTTGCCTTGCCATATATACTTCAACACAATTTTATTTAATTCTTCGAAGTAATCCTTACTTAACCTTACTGGTATTGTTTGGAACAAATATAAAATTCTGGGTAAAATATTCATCTTGATTGTTGAAATTCTACCTATCAATGACAATTGTAGGTTTTCCCATTTTTTCAGGTCGGATGCTATCTGCTGTTTAAGCTTAATATAGTTATTCTCTTTCAGTGTTGTACATCTTGGCATCAAATATATCCCCAAATATTTAACTTTGTTCGTAACTTGAATTTTCAATAAATTTGCCAGCTCTTCTCTTTGTTTTAATAACATGTTCTTTGTCAGAATCTTTGTTTTGTCTTTATTTATTTTTAAACCAGCCATCTCACCATACGTCTCTATCTTTTCCAATAGTTTTAAAGCTGTCTCTAAAGGGTCTTCCAAAATAAAGACCAAGTCATCCGCAAAGGCTTGCAATTTGAATTCCTCCTTTTTGACTTTCATTCCTTTTATGTTTATATCCTCTCTAATATTTCTATTTAAGACTTCCAAGGTCAATACAAATGACAAAGGAGATAATGGGCATCCTTGTCTTGTACCTTTTTTAATATTGATAGAGTCTGTGAATTCTCCATCTATCATTACTTTTGCCGTTTGCGTATAATATATGGCTTCTATTGCTTGGATAAATTTTCTAGCAGAGCCCATCTGTTCCAATAGTAATAACATAAATCTCCAGTTCACATTATCAAATGCCTTTTGGGCATCTAAGAATATCAAAGCCATTTGTTTTTCCGGGTGCGCCTCATAATATTCCAATGTGTCCAGGATTACCCTCATATTGTCTTTAATCTGTCTCTTTGGTAAAAATCCATTCTGATCAGAGTGAATAAAGTTATTTAAGTATTTTTTAAGCCTTTCTGCCAAGATTGAAGCAAAGATTTTATAGTCTGTGTTAGGGATAACATTGTTTACTCTAACTGGTTTAGGTAAAATAATAAATATGTTATCATAGTTTATAAGTTAAAGTGTCTGCAACTTTAAATATAGGAATGTAATTAAGGGAGTGGTTGTGAAAGCACTTTAAAAGAAGCAAGACAACAGCTTGCTCTCTCTCTGGCTTTGATGATCCCTAATTACTGCATGGACTCAAGACTGCGTTACTTGAACGGGAGAGATAAACAAAGGACTGATTTGTAAGTGAACTGACATAGGATATTCTACATGGACTTTGCTAACTGAATATCCTTGAATGGACTGACTAAATGATACATGACTATTGGACTGTTATTTTGACTATGCTATGAACTCATGGAATAAACTATATTTTTGATAGCACAAGCGTATCTGTTATTTTTACTGTATGTTAACAAATATACAAGCTTATCTCACTCATTTATCTGTGTGCCTATCGGACTAACGCTGCACATTCTGTTTAGCTTGTCTCCTTAACCCTGGTTGGGGAACACAGGCTTAACAGTCTGCATTCAATAAGGAAATAGGTCTATAGTTCTTAATTTGTAATGGGCCAACCCCTTCTTTTGGAATAAGTGTAATATAAGCTTCTGACCATGTTTCAGGTATTTTCTTATTTATCATAACTTCATTCATGACTTCTAACAGTGGAATGCTCAATGATTCTTGTAATGTTTTATAACATTCTACCGGGAAACCATCTGGTCCTGTTGCTTTTCCATTGTTCTGTCTGTTGAGTGCTTCAGTTAATTCCATCATTGTTATAGCACTTTCTAACATTTTCCGAGTTTCATCAGGTATCTTAGGTAGGTTAGCATTTTGTAAATACTGTTTAATTTTTTCCTCATCAAGATCCTCCTGTTTATATAATTGTCCATAAAAATCTCAAATGATTGCCTTTTTCTCCTTATTACCATAACAAATTTGACCATGATCATCTATTAACTGTGATATTTTCCTTGACTCTTTCTCTTTTCTCAACTTATATGCTAACCATCTACCTGGCCTATTTGCATCTTCAAAATAGTTCTGTTTAGCACTTCTAATTTTTTGTGCCAGTTCTTCTTTCTCTGCTTGATCCATTTTATGGTTAATTATGTCCATTTTAAGTTTGATATCTTTTTTCTGTGGCATCTTCTGTAATTCTTTTTCCAGCTTTAATCATTTACCTCTTCCTAATGTTCTTTTTCTTTATATAGTCAATTATTAATCCTCTTGCATATGCCTTCATTGTATCCCAAACATTCTATATTGAAGTATCTTCTTTTTTGTTTTCATTGAAGAAGAAGGCCAATTCTTTTTCCATCCATTGTATAAAATCTTTTTCCTTTAGAATAGTATTGTTTAATGTCCATCTAGATCTTCTTTTTTGTCCTTTCCATTTAATTGTCATTGGATTATGGTCTGCCCATGTACTTGTTTCAATATTTATTTCTTGAATATTAGATAATAATTCTGTTGATGTCCAAATCATATCTATTCTGGACCACGATAAATGCCTGTTTGAATAAAATGTATATTGTTGAGTTTTAGCATTTCTTTCTCTCCATATATCTTTTAAATTTAGTTCATATGTCATTTTAAAAAAGGATTTAGCTGAAAGCTAGCCTGAGGATGGTGAGTGGGACTTTGCCAAAACATCGCGTTTTCCCATGTCATTGTAGTTGTGCTTTTAAAGTTGTAGCAACGTTTCGGCAGAATCTCATCTGCCATCATCAGGCTTCTGATTGTGTCCGTCTGTGAGTCAGGCCCCCACAGTTGTTTCAGTTTTAAATTTGGGGCAGCCTATTGCTGTGCCAGAATGGTTTTTTCTTCATCTTGATTGGTTGGGAATCAGGATGAAGAAGAAACCATTCTGGCATAGCAACCATTCTGGCACAGCAATACAATGACGTGGGAAAATACCTGAACAAAGCTGAATGCCATGCATGTAAGTATCCACGAAAACTTAAGAAAACACACACACACATATATATATATATATATATATATATATATATATATATATATATATATATATATGTGTGTGTGTGTGTGTGTGTGTGTGTGTGTGTGTATGTGTATGTGTATGTGTATGTGTATGTGTATGTGTATGTGTATAGATAGATAGATAGATAGATAGATAGATAGATAGATAGATAGATAAATAGAGAGAGAGAGAGAGAGAGAGAGAGAATGAATAGTGGGGAGAGAGTCATATCATCTGGAGTTCTGTAATCAGTGTGATTAAGAAAAGTAATACTTGGGATCCACCCAACTTTTAAACTGATCTTCATATACAATACTTATAATGAATTGTGAAAACAATTCTTTAAATTTCCCTTTTCTCCAGCATGGAATCTGAACGAAGGTGTGCCCTGCAGTACTGCCTGACAGTTCTCTTTTAATTTAATGACAGATAATTTGTTTTCAAAATTATTTCAAGAGAAAAAGATATTTTTGGCCATCTTTTTAGTGGAAAGGCCTTGAGTTTTGGTCCTACCTCAGGCATAAAAGAAACTCAGTGATATTGGGTCAGTCACTTTCTTGTAAAGGATAAATTCCTGTAGGGAATGAAATAGTCTAGGGGCTGCAATGCATACATTTCCAAAACACTTTAATGTGATAATCTTCCCTTTGGGATGGTGAACATTTCTTTGGATTGGGGAAAGAACACACCAATCAGCAAAAATCTGACAAGAGTCAGAGACAGAGTACATTCTTAAAACCAAACCTTTGAAATTGACTTCTCCTTGGAGGTCTTGAATTCATTTAGGCCAGGAGCTATCCATGAATCATTCTTAACTTGATGTGGTTTTTCCTCAGTTTGTTTGTGTTGCTAAATCAGAGAATGTGAACTCCGCCAGTGATCTTTTTTTGTCCCTGTAAGCATTTCATTGCATGGCTTAGAAGAAAGATCTCATCAATGATACTTTTATTTATTTTTATTTTTTATTTATTTTGTCCAGCAAGTATTAGACAACAGGTATAAGTATAAACATGGTTATGAATACATGAAATGGGTACGAATAAAAAGGAACATTAGGACAGGGATGATAGGCACATTGGTGCACTTATGCACACCCCCTACAGACCTCTTAGGAAAGGGGTGAGGTCAATAGCAGATAGTATAAAGTTAAAGTTTGGGGAGTTTGGGGAAGAAACCACAGAGTCAGGTAGAGCATTCCAGATATTTACCACTCTGTTGCTGAAGTCGTATTTCCTGCTATCAAATTTGGTGTGGTTTACCTTGAGTTTGTATCTATTGTGTGCTCTTGTATTGTTGTGGTTGAAGCTGAAGTATTCATTGACAGGTAGGACATTGCAGTAGATAATTTTATGTGCTAAAGGCGGTGTAGTTCTAGGTTGTCCAGGTCTAAAATTTTAAGTCTGGTGGCATAAGGTATTCTGCTACAAGTAGAGGAGTGGAGAACTCTTCTCGTGAAATATTTCTGGACTTTCTCCAACTGTATTAATATCCAATATGTAATGCAGGTTCCAGACTGATGAGCTGTATTTGAGTATTGGTCTAGCAAATGTTTTGCATGCTCTAGTTAGTAGTGCAATATTACTAGAGAAAAAGCTGCACAGGATTAGGTTAACAACTCTTAATGCCTTTTCGACTATGTAGTTACAGTGTGCTCTAGCACTTAGGTCATTAGAGATAAGTACTCCAAGGTCCTTGAAAAATATATCTTTCTCTAAACTTTACCCTTGCAAACTCTAAAAACCCAGAATTACAGAATTACAGAATTTGTAGATCATGTTAATCACTTTGCTAATTAAAAGACATGACTTCATAAAATAGTATTTAGTGAGTTCTCTGAAATTAAGTGGACATATTGAGAACAGCATGCACCAAAATGTTTCTAAAAGAGCTTAAGTGCAGATCCTCAAGTAGAGTTCATCATGCCTTAACTTGTGCCTGACAATTTCTTTGTTTTCACTGCCTCCTGGTTTTCCTGTTGTGTTTTGCTGATTGTTCATCTCATTCCCTACTCTTTCCATGCCTTCTTCAGTTGTAATTGAGAAGCCTGAATTTGTTCTCTTTAGAGTGTTTCCATATCCATTTATCCATTCTTCCATCTGTTTGATGTTTGTGTATTCATAAGAATAACAAAGGACAATGAATTGGATGAAGATCAGCATCATTCAAAGGGTCTACCATATCTCATTTCCTCCTCCTTTTAGGGGCATCTTTTGTTAACTCATCACACTCACTAAGCATTTTCCTGTTTCTGTTCCCTTATGGAAGGATTCTTCTGAAACCTAGGCATCTCCATTGTCTAAATATGCAGTAATATCAGTTCTGAATCTCTGTTTTTGTGGATGATAATTTATTTCAATCAAGATTTTTTTTTTAAAAAAAAAAGGTTATTTAAATCCTGAAACCGGAAAGTATTTACTACATTGCATATAGAGCTGCTACCTTCTCATCCTCCTGCTGATTTCCCCGCCAGAACCAATGTGACAACTTTTAGTGATACAAAACATGTAATATTATGTCATCATAATATATCCCAAGCTTCTAAAACAGCAACCAAAGAAATGGAGGATGGGCCAAGGAAGCATACTGTGAAATTTTTATTTATTAACATTTCCAGAGGTGCTTTCATAAAACCAATCTTCCAAGGCAGCATAGATATGAAATAAAACAATGAAGCATGGCATTATGAAAGCAGAAGAACACCATCTATAGCAATTGAAAAATAGTTAACCATCAAGCTTGTGGATATAAAAACATTCTACAAATGAGGTGTCACCAGTAAGAAGGGCCTCTTCTTAGCAGCCCTTCCAGATGACATCATCATCCAAGGGAGGTCTACTGAATCAGAGTAAGGGAGTAGGAGTGGGAGAAAACATTTGATAACAGGAGGTTCTTTATGTACCCTGCCATAGATCTGCATTTAGTAGAAAAGAATAGAAAACTAGCTATTTTATTGATCATCTAGCTCAATATTATTGTGGGCAGTAAAACAAACAACTTACAACAGCTACCTTTTTTTTTTAATTGGAGATAAAACAAAGACCTTTTGTAAGCAAAAGAAGTGATCTTATCCAGGTTTGGTTCACATCCCCTCAGGAATAATAATAATAATAATAATAATAATAATAATAATAATAATAATAATAATAATAATAATAATAACAACAACAACAACAACAACAACAACAACAACGATGACAAGGACAATGATAATGACAATAACAACAATAACAGCAATAGCAACAGCAACAACAGCAGCAGCAACACCAACACTAACACTAACACTAACACTAACACTAACACTAACACTAACACTAACACTAACACTAACACTAACACTAACAATAACAATAACAATAACAATAACAATAACAATAACAATAACAATAACAATAACAACAATAGCAGGGTGGGTGGGGAGAAAACTTGCCTTTAAGAGAGCCCTGCAGGTAGCCTAGGCTGGAATACCCCGACCTCCTACCAATAGAACATCAGCCAATAGAAGCTCCCCGAAGGCAGAGTCACCAGCCGCTTCAATCGGCCAGTAGAAGGGGCCTCAGGGCAAGCGCCCACGCACACTCCCCTCACTGTGTTTCTGCTTCTATCACCCAATGATAGCTCCCCAAAAGCAGAGTCACCAGCCGCTTCGGGGTGAGGCATGACTGCCCATGTCCCCTCGCCATGAGGCAGTGTCTTTTGGGTGATGGATGTTCCCCAAGGGCAGTCACCAGCCACTTCGATTGGCCGGTAGAAGTGGCCTCGGGGCGAGCAGCCATGCACACTCCCCTTACCACAAGGCCATTTGTATTGGCTGATGAAAGCTCCCTGAAGGCAGAGTACCAGCCACTTCAGGGCGAGGCGTGCCTATGCATCAGGTTCCCAACTGCAAACTCAATGCAACTGCAAACTCAATGCAATGTATATATGCTGTTTCAGAATAAATATCAGATGACCCCAAGATTCCTGCATTTACTGCATTTCTGTTTCCTGAGCCAGACGCTCTTCTTTGTCCCCTCAGATAGCCCTATTCCCCCCTGCCCTGATTTCCCACTGCAACCATTTGGATCGCAGGAGGGTCACTAAAGAAGCTTTTGTCTTCTCCTGTCCCTCTCTTTTAAACTTCTCTCTCCAGCCTTGGAAATCCTCTCCTGGGGACTCCATCCCAGCTCCAACCCTACTTAGTTTCCATCCTAGACAAGCCCCTTCCCAGGTGTGCTCTGGGAATCCAAGGACTGGTTCTGCCCCCCACATCTCTGATTTGAGCAGAGCAGGCACTGGGGGGCCAGGGAGGGCAGAGTGGAAGGGCTCCTGGGTTTTTTGGCTGAGCTGGGTAAAGATCATCCTGGTGGCCCCAAAGGGTGGTCTTTCAGATTGCTTTAATGATTAACAGGACACTTCCCTGAACCCCCAACTCCCTCCAGTGAGGAGGACGGCATCTTGCTGGGCCCGGGAGAGATGATGGTTGCATTGCAGGGAAGAAACAACTCCCCCCAAAAAAGTCCCTTGGGGAAATGTAAATGAATGAATAAACTCAAAGGGTCTTGGGACATACCCCCCCCCCACAGGTAAAAAGAGAGAGGTGGTGGAAGAGCAGGGACCTTCAGGTTCAGAAACTCCGTTAAGCACAAGCTGCTACTTCTTCCCTCCCTGCACTCATTTCACGTTGCCTTTGATCACAAAGCAGATCTTAATGATAAACAACCCTTTTGTAACTTACCACCACCCCCAGGTGGCTTAATGTGTTTGGGTTAATTGATTAATTTAGTTAATGATCTAAAGTGATTTTTATTTTGGTCTAGAGAGAAGATGAGTTTAAAAGGAAAGAGCTACTCTGGAATTCAAGAAAGCAATTGTGGAGGATTCGTGTGGTAAGAATCTGACCGCTTTCTGCAAAGAGAATATGCCGCATCTCTGTATGGTCTGAAAATGGAGAGCTAAGTATGATAATCTCAGTCAACAGGTGCAGAAGGGAAATGCCAAGAAACACACGTGTGGATCAGGTCGGCATCCATTATATCCTGAACTTGAAAACACCATCTCTCAATGGATTGCTGACAGGAGAGCAAAGGCTTTGGTTGTAAGCAGGGCTGATATTCAAGCATTTGCCCTTGCAATGGCACCACAGTTTGACATTACCCAAGGAGAATTCAATGCCTCTCATCGCTGGCTGGATGGCTTCCTTCAGCAATATGAATTGTCTCTGAGGAGATCCACCTTGCTCTTCAAGCTAGAAGATGTTGAAATTGTCAAACGGGCAGTTGCTTTTAAATCATTTGTTGATGCCATTGATTTCTCCAAATATAATGTCTCTCACATGATTGCGATGGATGAGACTGCAGTTTTTATGGGCCAAGAGGCTCAAACAACAATTGATAAGAGGGGTGCCTCATCAATTTATATTCCATCAACTGGATATGAAAGCGCACATATTACGTGCATCTTGGCCATTCACCTGGAAGGGACCAAAGTAGCACCTCTTGTCATTGCCAAGGGCAAAAAAGAAAAAATTGAACGTGTTTCAGGGATTTATGTACTTGAAACCAAAAAGGCTTGGTGCACACAGGGTGTTATAAGGAAGTGGGTCGAGTTATTACTGCCACTTGTTGTGTGAGGTGGCCAAAGAGGCATGCTGAGAGGGGATGCAGCCAGCACTCACCATGCCAAAGACATGAAGCGTTTCCTTGCACAAAGAAGAGTGGATCAAATAATGATCCCAGCAGGAATGACAGCACATCTCCAAACATTAGACATTCAAGAACAATCTGCAGGTAGAAATCAATGACTATATTGAGAATCGCATAGAGAGAAACCAACGAGGAAACTTTGTGAAGCCTAGCCTGGCAGAGGTTGTGAGTTGGGTGAAGAAGGTATGGGATACCATCACTGACACCTGTGTTGCCAATGCACTATGAACAGGATACATGGACAAGAGATACTCCTTTAAGGAGACCTCTATTGCTAAACATCAGCGATTAGGACCAATTCTTTTACAGGCAATGGAATCACAAGAGATGCCAGGCGAAGTGTTATAACGATGTTCCAGAAGAAAATGACATAACTGTTTTTGAATAAATTGTTCCTACATATGTTTGCATAAATTGTTCCTGTATATGAATAAATGGTATGGTTTATTTATTTTTATTAAAATGGTAAATTTTTAATAAATTGAGCTGTTGCTTTGTGGTTCCCCTGGGGGGGGGGGGGGTTGGGATTTGGCATGCAGTTGGTAAGTTACAAAAGAGTTGTTTATCATTAAGATCTGCTTTGTGATCAAAGGCAACATGAAATTAGGGCAGGGAGGGAAGAAGAAGTAGCAGCTTGTGCTTAACCGACAGTTTCTGAACCTGAAGGTCCCTGCTCTTCCACCACCTCTCTTTTGTTGGTGCAATTTACGTGGGGGGGGGTTGTCCCAAGACCCTTTGAGTTTATTCATTCATTTACATTTCCCCAAGGGGCTTTGGGGGGGGGGGAGTGTTTCTTCCCTGCAACGCAGCCATCATCCCTCCTGGGCCCAGCAAGATGCCTTTCTCCCCACTGGAGGGAATTGAGGGTTCAGGGAAGTGTCCTATTAATCTTTAAAGCAATCTGAAAGACCACCCTTTGGGGCCACGCAGCTCAGCCAAAAAACCCAGGAGCCCCTCCACTCTGCCCCCTCCCTGGCCCCCCCAGTGTCTGCTCTGCTCAAGTCATAGATGGAGGACAGAACCAGTCCTTGGATTCCCAGAGCACACCTGGGAGGGGGCTTGTCTAGGATGGAAACTAAGCAGGGTTAGAGCTGGGATGGAGTCCCCAGGAGAGGATTTCCAAGGCTGGAGAGAGAAGTTTAAAATAGTGGGACAGGAGAAGACAAAAGCTTCTTTATATAGCAACCCTCCTGCGATCCAAATGGTTGCAGTGGGAAATCAAGGCGGGGAGGAATAGGGCTATCTGAGGGGACAAAGAAGAGCGACTGGCTCAGGAAACAGAAATGCAGTAAATGCAGGAATCTTGGGGTCATCTGATATTTATTCTGACAACAGCATATGTACATTGCATTGAGTTTGCAGTTGCATTGAGTTTGCAGTTGGGAATCTGATGCATAGCCATACTTTGCCCTGAAATGGCTGGTGACTCTGCCTTTGGGGAGCTATCATCAGCCAATAGAAATGGGCTTGTAGCTAGGGGAGTATGCATGGGCGCTTGCCCTGAGACCGCTTCTACCAGCCAATCGAAGTGCCTGGTGACCGCCCTTGAGGAGCTTTCATCGCCTGAAAGACACTGCCGCATGGTGAGGGGAGTGTGTGTGGGCGCTCCTGTCAGGAGTGCCCCACGGGCAGCCACACCTTGCCCAAAGCCATACTTTGCCCTGAAGCAGCTGGTGACTCTGCCTTTGGGGAGCTTTCATCGGCCAATAGAAGTGGCCTTGTGGTGAGGGGAGTGTGCATGGGTGCTTGCCCCAAGGCCGCTTCTACTGGCCAATCGAAGTGGATGGTGATTGTCCTTGGGGAGCTTCCATCGCTGGAAAGACACTGCCTCATGGCGAGGAGACGCAGGCAGCCACACCTTGCCCTGAAGTGGTTGGTGACTCTGCCTTTGGGGAGTTTTCATTGGCCAACAGATATGGCCTCGTAGTGAGGTGAGTGCGCATGGGGCACTCTAGGTGGGGGAGGAAATTAATCACCCCCAAAAAGATGACCTAGCTGTTTTTTCGGGGGTCAAACAAGTAAGGCCGGGCCTTATCTTGTAAGAAACATGGTATTACTACTCCTAGTAGTTTTGTCTTTACTTTATGAAATCTATAAAAAAATAAATGAATACATTTATTTTCCATTTTTTACCAATAAGTTCAGTGTAACTTAAAAAAAAAAACTACTTTTTATACTGCTCTGAATTTCCCTCCTCTGTTTTCTAATAAGTCTAGTGGGGTTTATATATTGAATAGTGCTTCTTTTCAAGTATACGCATATTCAACCAGGGAATAATTAACACTCATTGCGATTGTGCAGTAAATAGAATTAATTGTATCTATCTAATGTGCACATATTCATAAATGCAATCAAAGAATATTAATACCAAAAGTTCAAACATGTTCTGCATGTTGATGAAAATTACTAAACATTCCAATCCATTTCATCTCATTCATATTTTATATTCTCTTTCACACCTATTCTTTCTTTACAGACAGTCTCCACATATATCCGTGTATATCTCAAACCTCTATCTACCAGCTACTTTCAGTTTCTTATTTCTCATAGTTTCCTCCTTCTATATCCACATATATTTATAAAACTACATACTTTGCAAAATCATGTTTCACAATTAGCAGTGCCTCAGTCACCAGGATTACAAATAGTTCTGGTACATTTTGAAATCATCCTATCTAAAACTTTGGTTCATGTCTCTTTATTCTGGGGCCTGCTATCATTTATTTATTTTTATTTTATTTATTTATTTGGTTTGTCAATTGCTTACAAGATAATACGTTTAAGTAAAAACATAGTTATGAATACATGTTTACATATTGGAAACATAAAAAAAATAAAAGAAGCAATAGGACAGGGACGGCAGGCACATTGGTGTGCTTATGCACGCCCCCACAGATCTCTTAAGAAAGGGGTGAGGTCAATAGTAGACAGTCTAAGGTTAACATTTTTGGAGTTTGGGGAAGAAACCACAGAGTCAGGTAGAGCAGTGGCCCCCAACCTTTTTTGAACCAGGGACCGGTTTTATGATTATTTATTCTTCCAAGGACCAGTACCTTCTACTACTAGTCCCTAAAGCAGTGCGGAGCTGCTTTAGCCAGGCTTCTCTCTCCTTTCTCAGTCTCTCTCATCTTCCTCAGTGACCTGTTGCCCTTCTCCTTTCCAGCCTCAGGAAAAAAAAAAAAAAAGACTTGGCACAGCCAGCTAGAAAGCACACCCGAATTCCTCGCAGCTTCCCACCTCTGCCTGGGAGGAAGTGAGTGGTGGTGGGGGCGAGGGGTGCAATGACCTTCCCCAGGAAAGTCGGAGGTGCAGCTGCCGCCGCTGCAGCAGCTGCTGCTTCTTTGGGCTCTGGTGACAGATGCCATGGCGCTCCTTCAGCACCTGTGCTCAATCTGTTCTTCTGGGTTGTGGTGCAGCAGCAACAGCAACAGCAACAGCAACATTTTTATCTGTGCGCGTGCGTGTGCGTGGTTGACAAAGGAGAAGGAGAAGGAGAGGAAAAGGGAAACTAGCGCTGGGCATACCGTAGCTCTCTTTTCTCCCTCTCTCCCCCTCGCGGCACCCAAGCTTTGCGGCCCGGTAAAAAATGATCCATGGACCAGTACCGGTCCAGGGACCGGTGGTTGGGGACCCCTGAGGTAGAGTATTCCAGACATTGACCACTCTGTTGCTGAAGTCGTATTTCCTGCAATCAAGTTTCGTGCAATTAACTTTGAGTTTGTATCTATTGTGTGCTCTTGTGTTGTTATGGTTGAAGCTGAAGTATTCATTGACAGGTAGGACATTGCAATGTATGATTTTTCCTATACTTAGATCGGACCAAAAGCAGCATAGTTCTAGGTTTTCTAGGTCTAGAATTTCAAGTCTGGTGGCATAAGGTATTCTGCAATGAGTAGAGGAGTGGAGAACTCTTCTTGTAAAATATTTCTGGACTTTCTCAACTGTGTTAATATCAGATGTGTAATGTGGGTTCCAGACTGATGAGCTGTATTCAAGTATTGGTCTAGCAAATGTTTTGAATGCTCTAGTTAATTAGTGATTAGTTATATTACCAGAGAAAAAGCTACGTAGGATTAGGTTAACAACTCTTAATGCCTTTTTGGCTATGTAGTTACAGTGGGCTCTAGCACTTAGAACATTAGAGATGAGTACTCCAAGGTCCTTTACAGAGTTTGGATCATCAACAAGGTTTTGACTATTCAGCCTATATTTTATTTTCTGATTTTTTTTGCCAATATGTAAGACAGAGCATTTATTTGTTGAGATTTGAAGTTGCCATTTGTTTGACCATTCTAATACATAGTCAAGATCTTTTTGAAGGGTAGCAGTATTGTCTGTGGTGTTGAATAGCTTTACATCATCAGCGAAGAGAATGCAGTTGCTCTTGATATGATCACAGAGGTCATTTATGTACACTATAAACAAAGCTGGTCCTAGAACACTGTCTTGGGTAACACCACTGTTGACAGGTACAGAATTTGATAGGACACTCCCAATTTTGACCATTTGTTGTCTGTTTGACAGGAATGCTTCTATCCAGTTATACAGGTGTCCAGAGATACCATAAGATTTTAGTTTTAGGAGCAGTTTGTCATGTACCACTGAATCAAAGGCTTTACAGAAGTCTATGTAGATTGCATCTATTGCTTTGCCCTGATTGAGTTGTGTAGTCCATATATTTTTGCAATGTAAGAGTTGCAAATTACATGATAGTTTTTTCCTGAAACCAAATTGTTTATTAGAGAGTAGGTTGTTTGTTTCTAAGTGGAGGATGATGGATTGGTTAATAACTGATTCCTTGACTTTACAGGTGACGCGGCATCAAGAGATTGGTCTGTAATTTTCAATTAGGCTGGGGTCTCCCTTTTTGAAGATGGGGATGACCATGGCTTGTGACCATAGTTTTGGCAAGGAGCTGGTCCTGAAAGATTTTTCAAAGATTATGCTTAGAGGTTCTGCTATGGCAGTGGATAGCTTTTTAAAGAAGTAGGCACATATTCTATCTAGTCCAATAGATAGAAATGGTTTTAAATTGCGTAGTGCTTTTTCAGCATTGTCTTCTGTAAAATCGATATGTATTAGATCATTGTAGTTGTCTGTGGTTTGACTAGGAAATACTGGGCATGATCTATTGCTGTTTACAAATACTGAGCCAAAGAATGTGTTAAAGAGGTTGGCTTTAATAGTGTCATCATTAGGTCCTTTCAGGGGTGGGATGGACCCTGAGTCTTTTAGTTTGTTGTTTACAAAATTGTAGAAAGCGTGGGTGGAATTAGTGCATAGAAGGTTTTCTTCTTGTTTAATGTGATAATTGGTGCATTCAGTCTTTATCTGGTGGTATAAATTTTTGTATTGGCTTTTGAAGTTGGCAACATAACCAGATTTGTTTTTCCACCATAGTTATTTCTTTTTGAATTGAAGCTTACTTATTGTTAAGGGTAATTTGTTTTTTCTGGTTTTGGGAGTTGATATTGGTACATATAGTTTGATGACTCTTTTGACTTCAAGTAAAAATACATTGTAATGGTCTTCTGCAGTATTGCATCCAGTGAATAGAAAATGCCAATCAAGGGATCATCCGAAGGCCTTATTGAATCTGATAGATCAATAGCCTATATTTTTGTTGAGAAATGAGAAAGAATATAATTCTCTGATTCAATGAAGTGTAGAGTAGAGACAGACTGTACACATGCTCCATAGGCTGTGAGATAGAAAGGAAGAGCTAGGTTTGCAATACACCTCAGCTAATCCAGAAATAAATTAGCTCAGTTTGAGCCCATGTTTGGATGTCTGGCAATGCTTTCAAATTACTGCAGAATCCTCATAAAGGATTGCCTTAAGTTGACATGAGAGGGGGATAGGCCTATTAGCTGCTGAGAAGTACAGAAACCTGGAACTCTGGTAATCACAATATAGTCAACATCAACCTGAACATTTCATTGGGTATAAGGACTGGAGTATCTAAAGAGGACTTTCCCTTTGGTGAAAATTCAAAGATTTGCACAAACCTAATTCAGCTGCATTGTACTTCCTTTTGATGATTCAGAAAATCAGTGTGGGCAGCAGAGAATTTAATATACTTGTTGTGAATGCATAAAGGTTTAATAAAGTTATCTTGAGCTTGGAGTCAAGTGCAGGGTTCTGGCCCTGCATTTCTGATTGGCTGTTAATAGCAGGATCGGATTGGCCCGTTCAGGGGAATCTGATTGGCCATTAATGGGGCATTCATATTGGTTAATGGAGCTAGCGCTCCTGGATTGTTATTGGTTAAATAGTTATTGGGTTGCCTATATAAGGAAGGCTATAGTGGCCATCCAGTTTGAGCTGTCACACCATGTAAATAAAGAGTTGAAGTTCACCGTTCCACAGGCTCATCTCCATTCTTTCTTGCCCATGCTCCAAACATAACACTGGTGACGAAGGTGGGATGTGGAGACGTCGGAGCTGACTGAACTAAGAAGAAACACCGAGCACGTGACTGACAACGCAACACAACGGAACCATGTCCGGCGTCGTCGTACCACCCACTCTGTTCGACCCAGTGCAAGAGGACTGGGAGTCCTACATGGATCGTTTCCAAATGTTTTTGGAAACTAACAATTTAAAGGATGCCACAACCGGGAAGAAACGGGCGGTATTCCTAACGCATTGTGGACCAACCGTATATAAGATGGCTAAAGCACTAGCCAAACCTGCAGAAGTAAAGGCGATGGACTGGGACGTCCTCGAATCCCTACTAAGAGCTCATTACACACCGACCGTGCCCACGCTCGTGAGATGGCACGAGTTCTATCAAAGAAACCAGCAAAAAGGAGAAAGCGTCACCAACTTCATAGCAGACCTCCGAAATCTGGGAGGCCTCTGCGGATTCGCCGATTTGGAAGAGGCATTGAGAGATCAAATAGTTCTGGGATTAGATGCACCAGGCATGCAGAGCAAGCTGATGGCAAAAGGCAACATCAGCCTCGCCGATGCCATCGCTGATGCTACTGCAGCAGAAGCAACCAGGAAGTCGGCTGCCCAATTACGCCGCAACCGTGCTCCGGTACACCAACCGACAGGTGACATTTTACCCAAGTCAGAGGGACAGATATCAACAGCCCACCACGAGGACCTCTCTTCATCGTCAGACAGCGACGAAGAAGAGGTCCATAGATTGCGGTCCGACCAGGACTCCTACCAGAAGTCCCTACACCCATGCGCCGGCTGTGGAGCCAACCATGCCAGGTCCGAATGCAAATTCTGCAACACGCTCTGCCATGAGTGCGGGAAGAGAGGCCACATCGGACGGGTCTGCCAAAGTTTCCAAGGACCTGGCCAGGCCTCAAAAGGGGCTAACTATCGCCAATCAACAGGAAACCATCCTGTAAGGTGAGAACCAGTAAACCACTCCTACAGAAACCAAGTTTTGAATCAACCCACGAAGTGAGAAGAGGCTCACCAGACGATCATTATCGGTCATGCCTCTGCCTTGGATGCCAAGAAAATCCAAATTACAGTGGCCATCAAAAATCAGCCTTGCCAAATGGAAGTCGGCTCGGGATCGTCTCTCTTGATGGTTTCCTGGAAGACCTTCAAGCAACTCATCCCCACTATCCAGCGCCAAGAACTCCGTTCCCAAAGACTTATTCTTAAGGACTATCAAGGGAATCGAATCCCTGTCATTGGATTCAACCGAGTCCGGATCTCATTCAAGAATCGCACAGCGTACTTACCGCTAACTGTCATCGACAAAGATCGGCCTAGCCTGCTAGGCCTCCAATGGTTCGCGCCACTTGGCATTGAAGTGGCAGGCATAAACCGAGTCAGCGGCAGTGACTGGGAGGAGGACCTCGTCCATGAATTCAAGGACGTCTTCGTGGAAAAATTAGGCGAGTACAAGGGGACCCCAATATCGTTCAGCCTTAATCCAAAGATAGCTCCCATTCGCCTTAAGCCCCATTGAGTTCCGTTTGCCTTAAAGCCGAAAATCGATGAACAGCTCGATAAATTAATAGCTCAGCGGGTGCTAGAGCCAACCTGGGAGACCCCAATCGTAACACCAATTAAGCCGGATGGTTCAATTCGAATTTGTGGGGACTATTGGGCCACCCTGAACCACGCCCTACAGCAAAATGCATATCTGGTGCCAGTGGTGCAGCACCTCCTCCATTCCCTGGGGGGCAGAAAAGTCTTCGCTAAACTGGACTTAGCTGAGGCATATCAGCAACTACCTGTTGATGAAAAGACGGCACAGGCACAAACGATTGTGATGCACCGAGGTGCCTTTAAATGTACCCGGCTCCAATTCGGAGTCAGTGTAGCCCCGGGAATTTTTCAGAGCCTTAAGGAGAGGCTACTACAAGGGATTAAAGGTGTAGTCCCCTACTTTGACGATGTATTAATTGCTGCACCTACAAAAAAATCTTACGGGATCGTTTAAAACTAGTTCTACAGAAATTCCAGGACACCGGTCTTAAAGTGAAAAAGAATAAGTGTAAACTGTGTACAGATCGTGTCGAGTTTTTAGGATATCTAATTGACAGTCAGGGTATTCACCCTACTGACAGTAAATTGAGAGCAATAAAAAACGCTCCCAGACCTCGGAACAAGGCCGATCTCCAGGCGTTCCTAGGCCTTATCAACTTTTATAACGTATTTCTACCACATAAAGCAACTGTCGCTGAACCATTACATCATTTACTGGACAAAAAAGCAATTTGGTTATGGGGTCATAAAGAGGAACAGGTGTTCCATAATGTAAAAAAAACTACTGACTTCTGATGCTGTACTCATGCAGTACAATGAGACTTTGCCGTTAAATATCACATGTGATGCTTTGCCTTTCGGAGTGGGTGTCATTTTGAGCCATGTACTGCCTTATGGTAACGAAGTCCCTGTTGCATATTTTTCAAAGACGCTTTCAAAAACTGAGCGAAATTATAGCCAAATCAATGAAGAAGCCCTCGCAATTGTATCTGCCGTTAAAAGATTTCATGAGTACGTGTATGGCCGGGCTTTTACTATCGTGACTGACCACAAACCTTTATTGGGGATAATAGCCGGAGATAAGCCGACTCCCTACAGATTATCCCCCAGGATGACTCGCTGGTCAGAATTCTTGGCTGCTTATAATTATCGGCTGCAATACCGCCCGGGGAAAGCCATTCCCCACGCCAACGCATTGAGCCAAGCACCGCTTCCAGAGACTCTCGATGACCCCACATCAATGGTAACCACGTTACAGATTGAGACACTCCACGCACCGCCATTAACCGCCCGAGATATCGCGAGAGAAACCAGACGAGACCCCACCTTAGCACGAGTCTTAAGCTGGGTAGAACGCGGATGGCCATTGGACCAGTTATCAGATGACTTCGCACCATTCAAGACTCGACAAACAGAGTTGTTCTCTCAAAAGGGCTGTATCATCTGGGGTGATAGAGTCGTTATCCCAGAACGACTCCAACAAGCAGTACTGAGAACCTTGCACGATGGCCACCCCGGTATCGTGCAAATGAAAGCCCTCGCACGAAGCTACGCATGGTGGCCGGGCATCAACAAGCAAATCGAGAATTGGGTTAAAGCTTGTCATAGATGCCAGGAAGTGAGCAACGCCCCACCAAAAGCAATCCCAACCAAATGGGAGACACCGCGGAGACCCTGGTCCCGTGTTCACCTGGACTTTGCTGGGCCTACCAAAAGCCACACCTTTCTTCTAACCGTCAACGCCTACTCGAATTGGCTCGAGATTCACCGCATGACAAACACGACCACCGAAGCGGTCATCAAAAGATTGGAAAGACTGTTTGCAACCCACGGATTACCAGATGTTCTGGTATCCGACAACGAGCCCCAATTTACCGTGCTGTCTTTCGAGCAGTACCTGGCTGACCGCGGCATCCGACATGCGCTCACCTCACCTGCGCACCCTGTGCCCAATGGCAGGGCTGAGCGCATGGTCCAATTTGTTAAGAAAACTTTGCAGAAATTAGACTACGATAACATCAACGACAAAATCAACCGAATCCTTTTTCTACAACACATCACACCTCACAGCGTCACCAGCCAAACTCCCGCTGAACTGCTAATGGGACGAAAGCTCCTCTCCCACCTCGACCGGTTACACCCAGCTTATGAACCAGAAAAACCACTCGGATCGAGCGGCCGATGCCGTACCTTCCAGGTAGGCGATTTGGTGTACGCTAAAAACCTATCGGGCGATCCACTGTGGGTAGAGGCGACAGTAATCCATGTAACTGGCCCAAGATCCTACCTTGTACAATGCCTTGACGATAGACTATGGAAACGCCATATCGATCAATTATGAACACGGCTCTGGTCGGGCACTTCTGAACTCCCTTATGACCAAACTGAGGGGGGGGGAGATACAGAAGAAGACGAAATTCAACAAGAGGAAAACCCGTTTGAAGGGAACGATAGTGGAATAGAGACACAGGAACTGGAATCAGAGATGGGAGTAGGTTCACCTCAGGGAGTTGCCGAAGATATTGGTGACAACGGAAACGCGAACTCTGAACCAGATGCAACCCCTTCGCCAAACAACGATCTACCTCAGCGAGATTGCAGCCAAATGCAAAACGCACAGCGAAAATCAAGCAGACTAATAAAGCAACCGTCCTAACTTGAGGACTATGTAACTGCGCCCTGTAAACAGAAGCCAGGGGGAAGGGGTGTTGTGAATGCATAAAGGTTTAATAAAGTTATCTTGAGCTTGGAGTCAAGTGCAGGGTTCTGGCCCTGCACTTCTGATTGGCTGTTAATGGTAGGATCGGATTAGCCCATTCAGGGGAATCTGATTGGCCATTAATGGGGCATTCATGTTGGTTAACGGAGCTAGCGCTCCTGGATTGTTATTGGTTAAATAGTTATTGGGTTGCCTATATAAGGAAGGCTATAGCGGCCATCCAGTTTGAGCTGTCATACCATGTAAATAAAGAGTTGAAGTTCACCATTCCACAGGCTCGTCTCCATTCTTTCTCCCTCATGCTCCAAACATAACAGTACTCATATAATAATAAAGAAAACAAGAGACTTTCCTTCACAGCAATTTAAAGCCCCTCACGATAGCAATGTGTCACTAGTATGGACCAATGTTACATCACCATAAAGATGATATTTTTAATTGCTAAGGCAGAGAAGCTGGTGCAGAGAGCTATATGACTAAAGCCTATAAATTCTTAATCAGACGCAGGCCTTCTTGTTCTTCCATTGCTCTTATTCTTAGTCATTATATTGAGGAATGCAGAAGGAATAATTGTGGAATGTAGCTGACAATTCTGGAAGCTGTACCCTAACATCTCAAGAGGAGACCAGCTGGAGAAGACTTTTGTAAAGAAGATCTGGCTGGATTAAGCTCCCAGCCACACCTCCACTTTGCACCCATTCTGCATTTCTTTGTTTCAACTAAATGTGTATTAGGTTTATCATTATTTGCTGGTGCTTCATCTAGCACCTTGAAGACTGTGGTACTGTTTATAAGACTTTCCTCTGGAGCTTATATTGCATTAACATTGCAGTGTTTTATTAACACTTTTTAAATCCTGCTAATCTCTCTTGTTGCGATGTAGCAATGTACTAGAGTTAGGGGGACTCCGTTATCTGCAAAACTGAACTACTACTTTTCCAAAGGAATTTATTTGCTGTTAAAAATATGTAAACAGAAAGGAAGGGGTTGTAGGCATCATGCCAGCAGGTGGGATATCGCTGCTGTTTGTGAACTGTGATTGTTAAAAATAAATAAAATAATTGGAATGTGTTAGTTCATAAAGGTTTTTTTTTTTTAAATATTACTTTGCATGCGTGCATGAATGTGTTGGTAAATATTTAAGTATTATTAATTTACTGGCCATAGCTAAGAAATAAAAATATACATTTATACATTACAATTTGGGAGTGTGGGGAAAGAGGCAAAGAACATGTATATGCTTTGCCAATTATATAAGACTGAAAGAGAAACTAGTTAAGGAGTTGTAAGAAACTGTAACACATTTTTATGGAGTGTCCCAGGCCGCTAAAATTTAAATGTAAAGAATATATCTACTTAGCACTGAGAAAATTTCCTAGAATATAGAGCAGAACAGACATTGGAGACCAAAAACAGATGACTTGCAACAACCTGGCTGTGACAAATCACTGCAGATTTGAATACTTCAGTTTCTGGGCTATTGTAATAATAGGGTTAGGGTTAGATATTAGGGATAAATATTATTGTATTGCAAAGAAGCAACTTGAATTGAGAACTGGAATTAGACCAATATGTTTTGCTGACTGAAATGGAGAAACCAGATGTGCTTTCCCTCGTCCCAATTCAAATCCATTAAAGTAAATCCAGACAAAGCCTGATGTACTTTGAAACACACAACATATTATTTCCTATACCCTGTACAGAATATTTAAGACAACTGTTTATTTGCTTTTTGTACAAGCTACTGAAAAACTACTTTTTGAAGCAGTTGCTCCATCCTACTTAATGACTGAGCTGGCCTTTAGTCAGGCTTCAATGTACTGCAGTCAACTTGACACATAATCTTGGAGGAAGCCAAGACAAAGTCAAAACACTCCACCCATGTAGTGCAGGGAGTATCCATAATTCCTAAATGATTCTGGAGATCAGAGAATGTTATCAGAAATTATCTTTTTTTCAAAAGATAATGTGCTACAAGGTTATGGTAATTCATTTTTTAATGGAAAAAAATAACCTATAATTCAATAAAGGCCCATTGTCACTGCTTTTTAAAATCACCAAAATATCATAAACAATTCTGAGGAAAGCGATGTCTGTGGTTCAGCAACATCTTCTAATCATTAAGCAACAAAAACTACCCATCATGGAAACATCCTCATTAGGCTCCACTGATGTCATTGAGATGCATCCTGCTCTTTAGGATATCCACATTTGTGTTGCAGATGTTAACACAAAGTGCGGTATCTGCCATCCCGCATCTGATGGGCGGCTCATGAAAGGGAGCGAAGGGAAGAGAAACGACAGGAAGCAAAGTTTCCTCTTGATGAGCGCGCCCCGAATGTCTTGGCACACGCTCTTTTATTGTGCTTTTTTACAAGAAAATGATTTAATCAAAAAGCTCAAGTCAAACATGATAATCTCATCAGGATGTGCATGTTTACAAAGCTGCATACCGGACAGATTATTTACAGTGTGGATAAGCTTATTAACAAAACGTCTAGCTCCTTGTCTCTTGTACGTGCCTTGCAAAGGTCACTGAAGAGACAGAAGTTAATGATTACACGTGAATGATACAATGTTGCAAACGCATGAATGATACATAGTTGCAATGATACATAGTTGCAAACACATGAATAATACATAGTTACAACATCTCCTCTGTTTTTATTATTTATGACGAGTCTTCTTCCTCGTCCGAGAAGACAGGAACCATTTTTCTGAAATGTTCGCCGTCCCCGTCATCTAGGCAAGAGTGCGACCCGTCAGCGTCAGGGTTGTCCAAGGAGCGGTGACTCAGCAATGACATTTTTTCATCCGGTGTTGAGGATATAACATGAGCTTGCAATAGCACATTAATATCAGCAGAGGATAATTGATTTTTAAAAATTTGCAATATTCTATAAAAACAACAAGGTCCTATAATACATATCAATATAGTGATTATTAATGATCCTGCCAATGCAGTTAAAAAGGTTGTAAACCATGGCAAAATAGAAAACAAGTCCCCCCCCCTGCTATCAGCATAAAAACAACATTCTTCTTTAAGCGTAGCACACAATCCCCCTTGTTTTAAAAAATAACGATCTAAATCTTTACGATTTTGCAAAAAAGGGGGTATTCCATGGGTACCTGTAGGGATATAAAATCATCAGAGTTATACGCACAAGCCATACTTGAATGCAAAATGATTTGGATTTAACAATTTCATCCCCGTGGACACATGCCATGAGACTGGTGGAACAAGTCCAAACAAAATTATTGCCAAGGATAAAATACATTCCTTTCAGGCGTGATGTTAAAGTTCCTCCTGAAGTGGTGTAGATTGCAGAATATCCCCTGGTTGTGTGGGTGCGTCTGCCAAATCGAATTGAAGTGGTGGGTAGAAGTCTTCTATGCGAGAAAAATTGGTTGTAGAACTTAAACGAACACCTTGAAAGTCAGTTATAGTCCAAGCAATATTATCTCTTCTATGAGGCTTCTGCGGATCGTCATGGACAGTTCTTTTGAAGAATCGTTTGTTGACAGGATCAGAGTTCGGGTATATAAAAGCATGACAAGTAGGAGAGAGAGCTATGGATAAGTTAGTTGTAGAACATTTGCGAAATGAGGAGGGAATTCAATTAGTAGAAAAAGGATAATAATTACAATAATGACAATAAAGATTAATTTGGTAATTCATCAAGGATGTTAGTTGGGGTGGGGAAACCCATAATACAATAGAAGGACATCTAGGTCCTCCTATGTTTTAGATTGAATAGAGGAAAAGATTTTAAGGTTCCTTTCCATAGGAAGAGTAAAGAAGGAACAAAAGAGCGAGTGGTAGAGTGTTCTTTAAATAAAACAGAAGTGACAGAGTGAAAACTACGGGTAGCATTTTCATGACGTACCCACATGGAACAAGTATAATAGCCTTCTATTAATGAAATTGTTTTAACATGAATAGTCTTTTGACAGGAAGCATAGGTTTTGTTGAAGTAAGGTAGAAATTGCAAAGAAGATATAGGCAAGAATATCAGGAAGAGTTTTAAGATACAGATGTAGCAGAGGAATTCCCATGATAGGGTCTAACCGCCCTACCAGGGATCCAGCAAGTGGTTTTGTCTGGCAGTAAGATTGCAGCGTAGCCTCGTCCCCAAGTGAGAAGCTCAGCGGGACCCTGCCAGGCAGGATCTGGCAATCTGCGATAATATACCAGAGGTCTGTTAGGCGGGGGTGAGGGTGAGGAAAAATGACGCGAAGCAGCAGAAGTGGGAGGAATGCCAGTCAGGTTGAGAAAGTTTAAAGTGTAAAGACAAATGTTAAGAGAATTTTGCAATGCTGGGAGGTTCAGGGGGTTTTCCCGCAACGAATATCGATCAAGAGCACTTTTCAGAGATAAGTTCGCTTGTTCCACAATAGCCTGCCCCTGGCTGTTGTAGGGAATCCCAAACTTGTGGGTTACATCCCATCTGTTACAGAAGTCCTGGAAAGCAGAACTTGTATAGGCAGATCTATTGTCTGTTTTGATTTCTTTTGGACGTCCCAGCGAGGCAAAGGTACGAATTGAATGATTGATGACATGTTTTACAGTTTCTCCCCTTTGAGGAGTAGCCAGAATAAACCCTGAATATGTATCGATGGAAACGTGCAAATATTTCCAAGGGGCAAAAGGTGGATACTGAGTTACATCCATTTGCCAAATTTCACAAGCTTTTAATCCTCTAGGATTTACTCCTATGGGAATGGAATGTCCTTGCTTACTATATGTGGGGCATTGTTGAATAATGGCAGCAGCTTCTGCCTGAGTTAGGGAAAATTGAAAAGTTATCATAACTTGGTGGGGGAGATTCAAACACACTCCCTGCTTCTATTTTATAATGGACTTTTAAAGCCTCCATAATTTTCCTCCAAGTGACCAAAATGCCAATAGGTGCACGAGGAGGACTATGGAGATGTTCACCAATTTTTTGCCAAGTGGAAATTTTTAAGGACCCTTCCTCTGGATAATTGGGACAATGTTGCCACACATAAGCCAATAATGTAGCAATAGGTTTCTTTTTTACAGGTGAGCCCTTTAAATTAGCAGAGTATTTAGAAGAAGAAGCGACTAACTCCCTCAATTCCTTCAGATGCTGCGTCTGTTGTTGAGAAAAGTTTCCACCCATACTTACGAAAGTCGAGACCGTGTTTCAGATCCGATGATGCGCAATTCGCTTCAGGCCTGGCGATGCACAGCTCCCATCGAGCTGATAAGATATGGGCGCGTCGCTGCATATCCCCCTTAGGGAATCACATCGGGGTCACCAGAATGCGGTATCTGCCATCCCGCATCTGATGGGCAGCTCATGAAAGGGAGCGAAGGGAAGAGAAACGACAGGAAGCAAAGTTTCCTCTTGATGAGCGCGCCCTGAATGTCTTGGCACACGCTCTTTTATTGTGTTTTTTTACAAGAAAATGATTTAATCAAAAAGCTCAAGTCAAACATGGTAATCTCATCAGGATGTGCATGTTTACAAAGCTGCATACCGGACAGATTATTTACAGTGTGGATAAGCTTATTAACAAAAAGTCTAGCTCCTTGTCTCTTGTACGTGCCTTGCAAAGGTCACTGAAGAGACAGAAGTTAATGATTACACGTGAATGATACAATGTTGCAAATGCATGAATGATACATAGTTGCAATGATACATAGTTGCAAACACATGAATAATACATAGTTACAACAACAAAGAAAGAATTTATACATATCACGATAAACTTACATGATAGACACCCCAAAGAGTCAGGTAACATGGGAATGATGTGGATAGTTAGGGTTTATAGAAGTAAGACATACTCCTTTTTGAATAATACTATAGAAATGCAATAGCCCTTTATGTCATTTGTGGCAATGGGAATTTAAGCTTTTCCAAGTTGAAACATGTATTAATGAAGCCTTGCCAGATTTGGGATTAACCATTCCACACATATGGGAATAAATTAGCAAGCAGAGAATTCTCAGCTTTAAATTTAGCTTATGGTACAATCCAACGTGCTAGCCTCAGACAAATCTCCCTTCTCAGCCTTGTTGAGAATTGAAAAAAGGATTTTAATTGATCTGTAATTGCTTTGGTATATGCCATACTATTACTTATTTGCCTGTGGTTATATTTTATATGGTATAATAATTTTTTTATCTTTTGTCTCTTATGCTTATGTATGACATTTTATAACTGCTAATATGCAGTCAACAATTTAAATGTCTAGAATATTTATGCCTTTAGCAGAGCATGCAGTTTTAAAGATGTGTAATTCTTCTCCCCCTTCTTCTGCAGCTTATTAGAATAATAGTTATAGCCTTGACATATGCCCTACATCAGAGCTGCTATATTATATTTCAAGGAATGTATCTGCAGGATGTTCCTAATTTGAATAATAAAAGATCTTGTAGCCTTATCAGTTGTAAAGCAATTATTTCTGTATTTAACATCTTCTGCTAATGTATAAACTGTCTTTGACCAACATTCTATATAAGACCTAAATAAGTTAAAGTCTGTTGTTTTGGCTTATCTGGGTGCAAAAAGAACAAGCACTGTACAAGCTTTATAAAATAAGACTGTTGATCTCTCCAGCTATTGATGCTTAACTCAATGAGTTTTAAAGAAAATGTTTAATTCAGGGTTGAAATGACAGGTCCTTCGCACTCTCTGAGCTTCTTCTTTTCTTGCAGATGTTTCATTACCCAAACCAGGTAACATCAACAGTACTGTTGATGTTACCTACTTTGGGTAATGAAACATCTGCAAGAAAACAACCAAGCTCAGAGACGGCCAAGTACCCCTCATGGATGAGTTTTCCATGACAGTCTCTGTTTCACATCTATAACATGAATACTGCTAGGAATATAAACAGTTGCTTTATTGTTAGGCCAGTAATCTAGTTTATATCTCTTTTCTGTCTAATTCAGTATTAACTGTACTGGCTAGTAACTTTACTACAAGGTTTCAGATAAAAGATTTTCCTACTCCTCCCAGTTTCCCAATACCAAAACTGAATCTGAGATCTTTGGCCAACATGTGCCTGTTCTATTCTGCACAATAATAACAGTACAACTCACAAGATTGTTGTGAAGTTTTCTGAGAAATAGTGTGCCCTGTAGAATAGTGTGCCCTGTAGAAGTGCTAAATAAAAATAATTACTTTACTGATTTGCAATATTTGCTTTCTCTGATAAAACAGGCCACTGAGATTATATACCAATTTGATTTCATAAAAAGGAAATTAATTTGTTAGTATCAAATACATTCCAAATTGCCTTGTTCCACTTATTTTTTAAAAACTACTAATTCTTCCAAAAATTAATCGTACAAGATATATCTTAATGTCTTACTAGCTCATACAATTTTTCAGAATAGTGTGACTCAGAATGAGCAAAGACACATTAGTCAGGCTATGTGCAAATGCCAAAACTACTAACAGCTTCTTGTTTGTTTTTTTTCTTTTTAAATAGAGAGAGGAAAACTAGAATCTCAGTTGAAGTTCACAATTTTATTTTTTCTGGCATTGTCAAACACTGTCCTGGGGATATGACAAGTCAAAGAGTGGAGTTTCTTTGAAAATACACTTCAATAACAAAAGGTTAAAGTAGCTCTCGGCTTCCGGTTTGCGTGGCTTCGGCGGCGGCAGGAATTCGTGAATCTCCGCGATTCCTGCTGCGCTTGCCGCCAAGGTGCCCCTGATCCAAATGGGTCTGGGGGATATGGCTGCCCTGAAGAGGCAGCCGAAGAGAAAGGGGATCCAGATAGGGGTTCGGGGGTGTCGCAGACCCCCTCCTCAGCTAGAAACCCCCTTTTTCCCAAGGTGGTGGAGCGGTGGTCAGTAATGGCTGCCATAAGGAAGCCTGTAGCCAGGTAAGATTTGTGCTGGAGGAAGTAGGAGAAAGTGAAAGTGTTGGCTGAACCGGGACAATAAGAAACTCTTAAATACACTGGAAATTAAATTGCTTGAAGGATACATTGTTTCCCAAAGAAGATTGGAAAGCGGTGAAGAAAGCTGTCAAGGGAAAGTTTTTTTTCCCTCACTCTCCCTTCCCATAGAAATAGCAGATGGAGATCTGGAAAATCTACTTGGGCACTGAAGGTAATCCAATTTGAAATTTAAAGCCAAGGGATAAAGGATTTCTGGACATTGGATTTAAAAACTTAAAATTCTTTCTATTTGTTACAAGGGGAAGGGAAGAGATAAAGACTTATTATAAGATTGTACTGGAGGAGACTGCTTTGAGTCTATAAGAACAGAAATAAAAGACATTACGACTTCTAGAAGATTATCTTGGAACTGTGTATTTGAACTCTACCCTAGGAGGTGAAAATATAGAAAGAAGAAAGTGCTAAATGAAACTGTTTGCTCTGATTTGTTGCTTTGTGACTTTGGAATTTCTGTGAATTATTTTTTAAAAAGGGACTAAAGACATTAGGGTAGTTTCAAAAAAGAAAGAAAGAAAAAATGGCACTATCTTTTGAAGGACTACAAATGGAATTTCAAAGACTGAAAGAAGAAGATAAGGGCTCTTCTGGATCCATTTTTCACTTTTTAGAAATGGCGATCTCTACCTATCAAGAAATATGACAATGAAAGGAAGGCTGGAATGAAGGAGAAGAAGCCATCTTTAATGGACAAATATACTTAGTGGAGGAAGAAAAGTGAAAGGGGGGCAAGGAAAAGGGGAACTTAGAACTTAAAAAAGCAACCAAGAAAAAGAAAAATAAGATGAAAAAGCGATATGATGTCAGAAAGCAACAGAAAAGGGAAATACAACAGAGAGGGAAGACTAAGAGAGTGAAATTTGAGAGATGGGGGGGGTTCAAAAAGCTAGAATTGATAAGAAAGGAAGGGGAAAAGGAAAGAGAAGTCATAAATACTTTAAACGAGATGCTAAAAAATGAATTTTTTTCAAAGATAAGGGGTAAGATAATTTTATAAAAATGATTCTGCAAAAGTACATAAGAATTTATTGTAGATATTAGTATTTGAAGCTGAGTTAGAAAATTAAAATATTATATGAGTTAAAAATATATTAAAGGGAAGCCATGAATATTCCTTTTTCATTTTTTTAAAGTTTTATTATTACTTATTAAATTCAATATTATTTGTTTGTTTTATTATTTTGAAATGTAATACTTAGAATGTACAGAGCAGAATCAGTATGGAAAATATGTATTATTTTAAGTGTTATTTAGGGAAAAGATAAAAAGTTGTCATACTTCAACCAGTGCTTACAGGAGAAATATTGTATTAGATAGAAAGGATAAATAGGTGATTGAAACAAAACAGACTAAAGATGCAAATATAATTATTTAAACCGAGATGGAATAAATAAAACAGAATTAAAAGAATGAGTAGGAGAGAGAAAATATATGGAAAATAGAGAATGTTAAATAAGATATGAGATAGTATATTAAGTGAGTACGAACTTTGATTGGTGTCTGTATAAAAAGAGTTAACATGGGGTAAGCCGCTTTCCAAAAATAAGTTTTATGTATTAATGTTTTGTGTAATGTTTGTTTAAGGTTGACAGGATGTGGAAGAGAACTAATGAAATTATATTCAATGAATATATATACTTTAAGGCAAAAGAAATATAATTAAATAGAAGGAAAGGGAGTAATAAAGAAAAAAGTGGAAAAGATATGAAGTTGATTAGATAAGATAAATATATATATTAAATTATAGAAATGTGATAATTTGGAATTATCTTCTTTTTAAATAAGATGGTTTATTTGTTTCTTTGAGAAAAGATATTTTAGGTCATTACATCCTATGTTCTGTTTGTTTGTATATTGTATTTTTTTAAAAAAAACTGATAAAGTCTGTCCAAAAAAAAAAAAAAGGTTAAAGTAGCTCTCTAGCAAGAAAACAAATGTCATAATCATTTAAAAATAAACTGTTTTTTAAAAAAGATTTTGTATGTAACTCAGATAAGTATGCACTTAAATGTATATTTATTGTTATTTAATAAACTTGTTTAAGTAGTTTTCATTTCTTTTATTTCAATGTTAGGTTCAATACTGCAAGCTAGTATTTTGGGGGCATGGGGAGGGTTTGGCTGTTGTTGAATATGATGAATTTCTCAAAGGACTACAAGCTTATGCTTTGTCCTACACATTGGTAAAAAAAATCAGTACACCAAATACAAACTAGATGGATATGACCACATTGATGACCCTCACTCTGTCAAGGACCTAGGAGTACTCATATCTAATGACCTCAGTGCCGGAGCTCACTGTAACAGCATTGCCAAAAAGGCATTAAGAGTTGTAAATCTAATCTTATGAAGCTTCTCCTGTGGAAATATTGAATTGCTATCTAGGACATACAAAACCTTTGCTGCACCAATACTCAAATACAGCTCATCTGTCTGGAATCTGCACTGTATATCAGACATTAATACAATTGAGCCAGTCTGCTTGCAATAGAATACCTTATATCACCAAACTTGAAATTTTGGGCTTGGACAATCTTGAACTACGCCGCCTATGGTTGGACTTAAGCATAGTACACAAAATTATCTGCTACAATGTCCTACCAGTCAATGACTACTTCAGCTTCAACTCAACAATACAGGAGCACACAACAGATACAAACTCAATGTTAACTGCTCCAAACTTGATTGCAGAAAGTACGACTTCAGCAACAGAGTGATCAATGCCTGGAATGCACTACCTGACTCTGTAGTTACATTTCAAACCCCCACTCCTTTAACCTCAAACTATCCACCTCATTCCTAAGAGGTCTGTAAGGGGCGTGCATAAGTACATCATCATGCCTCCCATCCCTGTCCTATTGTCCCCATTTAATCGTACCTATTTTCTGTATTCTTACTCATGTTTTATATACCTATTATTTTGTAAGTGATTGACAAATCAAATAAATAAAATAAATAAATAAATTTAGTTTTAATTCAAAGGTTTGGAAATCACTCCACTTCTAAAATGGTACTCCAAAGTCCACCAGACCACAAACATATCTGTAATTCTTTTTTCTCAGATAACGTGCCATCAATTTAGTTTCTGTAACTATTCTTTAAAAAAGAAACAAACAAACTGGTAGGACCAAGAACTTCTATACCAGCAGATTTTCATTCTTGAGAAGAATTGATAAGTAATAAAAAAAACTTCCATTCAACATCATACATGTAGCTGTTTTATATCATGAAAGATTGCACTAAAATATATACCCTGTCATCTTCAACACACACATTTATACACACATATACATGCTATTTAAGAAGCTCTACTTGGAAGCAACACTATTTAAGAAAAAGCAAAGTACCGTATATACTCGAGTATAAGCCGAGTTTTTCAGCACATTTTTTGTGCTGAAAAAAACCCCCTCGGCTTATACTCGAGTCAGATTCCCCTCTGAAAAAAAAATGGTGTGGAGCTCCGAAGCTGGGCAGTCGCTTCCCTGCTTCTGTGTTTCCTTTGCAACTTTTAAGCATGGGGGTAATCGGAAGCAGAAAAGTTCTTGCTTGAGGATATATTGTTTTTTTCTTTTTTAAACTGTTTTTAGGGGGGGGAAGACCCACCGCCATGTGAGAATGCTCAGACACGAAATCTATCCGACCGAAAATAAGTGTGTGTGTGTGTGTGTGGGGATTTTAACAGAGGGAAGATGTAGGGAGAAGGCAAAAGCGATGGAAGATCCTTCAGGGGAAACTGAGGGGGAGACTCACCCTTGGTCTAGATAAGCCCCCTTCCCCTTTCTCTAGGCTGAGAAAACAACGCGAGCCGAGGTTGCTTTGGCTCCACTCAGCTTCGTTTCCTCAGCTCCAGCTGCTTTCAGTCCACTCGGGAGGAGGGAGAGGAGGTGGTGGTGGCGGCTCGCGTTGTTTTCTGAGCTCTAGGCTGAGAAAACAATGCGAGCCGAGGTCGCTCCACTCAGCTTCATTTCCTCAGCTCCAGCTGCTTTCAGTCCACTCGGGAGGAGGGGGAGGAGGAGGTGGTGGCGGCGGCTCGCGTTGTTTTCTGATAGTGAAATCATTTCCCAAATTAATTGATTCACTAACTCAAAAGAAGAAGATGTTGATGACAGTGGGAGGCAGGAGTCATTCTCTCCCTTGCAAGAAAAAAGCAAGAGCCATTCTTATGATCTCTCTCTCTCTCTCTCTCCCAGTAATACAGTCAAGCCCTTTCCAGCACGCGGGATCCGCCCCCGCTGCTTTGCACCTTGCAAATGCAAAAACCCCAGGATTTTGCATTTGCAAGGTGCAAAGTGGTGAAGGCAGATTGCGTGTGCTGGAAAGGGCTTGACTGTATTACGGGGAGAGAGAGAGAGAGGGAGAGATCATAAGAACGGCTCTTGCTTTTTTCTTGCAAGGGAGAGAGTGACTCCTGCCTCCCACTGTCATCATCATCATCTTTTGGGTTAGTGAATCAATTAAATCTTTCTTGATAGTGAGGTCGTTTCCCAAATTTCCCTTAAATCAGGGAAGAAATCAGAAACAAACCTTTGGACTGAGAATAAGCCTGTTCCTATGATGCCATTTTTGTTCACTGCAGTGTGAAAAGTGTGAAAAAACACACTTCTTTTTCTTCATCTTCTTGTTCCCTATTTACTGGTCTCTTTCAAAGAGGAAATTGTGAACATCAAACTTATTCTCAACTGTCCTAGTGAAAGTTTTTATTGGTATCTATTTTTATTTTTGAAATTTACCAGTAGCTGCTGCATTTCCCACCCTCGGCTTATACTCAAGTCAATAAGTTTTCCCAGGTTTTTTGTGGTTAAATTAGGTGCCTCGGCTTATATTTGGGTCGACTTATACTCGAGTATATACGGTATTTGTTTAATTTGTTTCCAGAACATTTTTTTCATGTTTTGAGAGTAGATGATTCACAATCCAATTGATATAGCAGTATTCTAGTATAAATCTTATAAAAATATATCATCTGCTTTTGCTTGGCTACACACACTTGTTTCCAAGCATGAAGTTAAACATTCAAGTATAAAAATTAAAGGCAAAGCATGCAGATGGATTAAGGACAAGTTTTTCTTCACTTCAAATTTCCATAAGTGTATATTTGCTTCCAGAAGAGATGCTGCTATTAATGTCACTGCTTGCCTTGAATCAATCATATGTTTTTCTCTCTTTGGAAATTGGGACTTTCTGAGTTTCTGGATGGGCATGGAGGGTTAAATTCTTTGCAGCCAAAATCATAATTCCAGTTCCGAACCTAGTTTTTAGTACAGAAAAATCATGCATGTGAGAATCAATCATAAGCTAGCTATTACTGTTTCATTCCTTTGGCTACTTTGTATTCCACTTGCATCTTGGTTTTCTCTGATGTAATTCAGGGAAATTGGCCACTTGGTCAGCCATATCTTCAAGCTGGTTTCTCAGTATAAATTCTGATTGGAAAAACAATGGGCAAAAACATAGGAAATCTTAATTTTTTCTTCATTGTTACAATTCCATTTAGAACAGCAGTTGGACTATGTGACTTGATGATGTATTTTCAGATCTGGTTTGTATGCACGTTTCATGTCCCAACAACTAACTTCTGAAGTATGACCAAGCAAAATTTCAATTATATCAATATTTCTTTATCAAGAAAACCTTAAATCTGTGTTTTTGCTATTCAATGTATTTGTATTTGTTTATTTGTTTTATTTATATCCCACCTTTGTTATTTTTATAAAGAATTCAAAGTGGCAAACATATCCAATACTCATTCTTCCTCTATTTTCCCCACAACAACTCTAATAAACAATTTGGTTTTAGAAAAAAACTATCCCTGTAATCTGCAATTCTTACACTGCAAAAACATATGGACTACACAACTCAATCAGGGCAAAGCAATAGACGCAATCTACATAGACTTCTGTAAAGCCTTTGATTCAGTGGTACATGACAAGCTACTCTTAAAACTAAAATCTTACGGTATCTCTGGACACCTGCATAACTGGATAGAAGCATTCCTGTCAAACAGACAACAAATGGTCAAAGTTGGGAGCTTCTATCAAATTCTGTACCTGTCAACGGTGGTGTCCCCCAAGACAGTGTTCTAGGACCAACTCTTTTCATACTTTACATAAATGACCTCTGTGATCTTATTAAGAGCAACTGCGTTCTCTTCGCTGATGATGTAAAGCTATTCAACACCACAGACAACACTGCTACCCTTCAAAAAGACCTTGACTATGTATCAGAATGGTCAAACAAATGTCAATTTCAAATCTCAACAATAAATACTCTGTCTTACATACTGGCAAAAAAAAATCAGAAAATAAAATACAGGCTGAATAGTCAAGACCTTGTTGATGAAACTCTGTCAAGGATCTTGGAGTACTAATCTCTAATGATCTAAGTGCTAGAACCCACTGTAACTACATAGCCAAAAAGGCATTTAGAGTTGTTAACCTAATCTTATGTAGCTTTTTCTCTGGTAATATTACACTAATAACTAGAGTATACAAAACATTTGCTAGACCAATACTTGAATACAGCTCATCAGTCTGGAACCCACATTACACATCTGATATTAACACAGTTGAGAAAGTCCAGCAATATTTCACAAAAAGAGTTCTCCGCTCTTCTACTCATTGCAGAATACCTTATGTCACCAGACTTGAAATTCTAGACCTAGAAAACCTAGAACTATGCTGCTTTTGGTACGATCTAAGTATAGTATATAAAATCATACATTACAATGTCCTACCTGTCAATGAATACTTCAGCTTCAACCATAACAATACAAGATCGGACTTCCTGTTTGAGCTTCTTCAGCGACAGACCGAAACCTTATCTCTGCAAGGCTTCGATCCATGCTTGCCGCTGGAGTGCCCCAAGCTGGCTGGTTTCAGGACTAAGCCACCCCATAGAGGTGGTGAAGAGCGGGGAGACTGCCTTTGGGGTTGAGGAGAGCTTCATCTCTCCTCCCCAGCTGGCCATTACTCCTTTCCCGAAGGCAGTTGCAGTGGTGGTCAGAAATGGCCACCACAAAGAAGAACTCAACCAGAAAAGAATGTGCAGGAGGAAGATAAGAGAAAATTTTGGTTGACCGGGTCAAACAGCAAAAGCAATAAATAAGGAATTGAAAACCCTGGAATTGAAACTATCAAAAAACAATAACATTGCTCCCTAAGAAGATTTTTAAGCTGTGAAGGAGAGAAAAGGGAAAAGATTTGGTTTTTTTCCTCCTTTTCCTATACTCACAGCTAAGAGACTTAAGCAAGAAATTGGAAAAAAAATCCACCTTGTCATCAACAGGCATTTAATGCTGAAAATAAAAAGTCAAAGGGATAATAAAGATTTCTGGATGATTAAAAGCTTTTGAAAACAGGAAAGGAGAGAAAAAGATTAAAAGGGCAGGATCTGGAAGGGAGAAGACTGCCTGGAATTAAAAAAGAACTTACAGCAAAATCTCAACAAGACTTCCAAAAGATACATTCTAACTGAAATATCACAACAAAAACCCCAGGAAGAGAAAGTCGAAAAAAAAATAAGAAGATATAACTTGGGACTATTTGGATTACTTGGTGACTTCTGGATTCTTGATTATTGTTTTGAATGACCAAAATCAATCGGGTGGTTGTTTAAAACTGTTTAAAATGGCTCCCCTTTCAGAAGAACTGAAAATGGAACTTAAAAAGTACAAAGAAGATGCACAAGAAGGGAGAGGTTATTTTGGCTTCGTATTTCAGTTTTTAGAAATGGAGATTTTGGAATTATGAGAAACAACAAGAAATGCCTGCAAAACAAGAAGACTGCAACAAAGAAGAAGCCATCTTTAATGAACAAGTAATCTTAGATGGGTGAAAAAAAGGAAAGGGGATAAAGAGAATGGAAAGTTTAAGATTGGGAAAAACAACTCCCCCCCAAAAAATAGAGTGAAAAATAAGTATAAAATCAGAAAGCAACAGAAGAGGGAAATGCAGAAGAGAGAATGAGAAGTAGAGAGACAAGGGGGTAAAAAGGGGAGGGAGAGGATGAGAGGGAAGAAAGGAAGGAAAAGAAGTTATAAAGGAAAGAAACAAAATATAGAGAAACAGGGCCTATTTAGAGATAATGGGTGAAAATTTAATGGATAAAAGGATTCTGCAAAGGTACATAAGATAGTATGGTTATATTAGAAACAGAAATAATTTTAGAAAATATGAAACAATGTATGATTAAAATGTCTGATAAAATAGCTATCATAATTCAGTGGAATGCTTGTCAATAAATAAATGTAACAAAAAGTATATTTAGTGATTTATAAAACATATGTGAAGAGAAATAAGGGAAAATTAATTATGGAGATTATATGTGTTTTTAAGGAAGTATGATATTTAATTGAAAAGAAATGCTAAAGATGTTAAGATTTTAATGATTATTAATGATAGAACTGAACTGGAATGGAATGAGGGTTTATAATTACATATATTTACAATCTTTTTTTAAAAAAAGAATATAGTGTGTGTTATAAGAATGTACCAAGCAGAATTCGATTGGAAGTTATGTATTATGTATTATATTGAAGGTCATTACCTTAAGGTATATATTGAAGTTTAAATAAGAGTTGAATGGATGTAATTAAAAGATATAAAGGTGCCATACTCCAATTAGTAACTACAGGAGAAAATTTTGTTTAATGAGAAAAGATAATATGAAATTGAAACAGAACAGACAAAAGTATAAATATAATGATTTGAACTGAGATGAGATAATCAAAATAAAATTGAGAAAATTAAAAGAGGGAAAAACTGTATAGAAAATGTAAAATAGTATAAGATATGGAATAGAATACAAAAAGGAGCATGAAATTTAGTTTTGTGTCTGTATAAAGAAGTTCAACCCGGGACCATGCTATTTTCAAAAAAGATGTTTTACTTGTATTTTGTATGTGTGAAAACCCAAATAAAACTTTATTTTAAAAAAAAACATACAAGAGCAAACAATAGATACAAATTCAAGGTTAATCGTACCAAACTTGATTGCAGGAAATATGACTTCAGCAACAGAGTGGTCAATGTCTGGAATACTCTACCTGACTCTACCTGTTTCTTCCCCAAACCCCAAAAACTTCAACCTTAGACTGTCTACTATTGACCTCACCCCTTTCCTAAGAGGTCTGTAGGGGGCATGCAGAAGTGCAACAACATGCCTACCGTCCCTGTCCTATTGTTTCTTTTATTTCTTTTATTTTTTTTATATGTATCCATGTATTCATAACTATGTATTTGTTTTCTTAAGTTTTCGCAGGTACTTACATGTCTGGCATTCAGCTTTGTTCGGGTATTTTCCCACGTCATAATAGTGGTGCTTTTAAAGTTGTAGCAACGTTTCAGCAGAATCTCATCTGCCATCATCAAGCTTCTGTATGGTGTTTGTCTGTGAGTCAGTAAATACTATGTATTTACTTACACCTATTATCTTGTCAGCAATTGACAAACCAATCAACCAACCAACCAAATAAATAAATAAATAAAATGAGTTGGGCTGAGAAAGAGCAACTGGCCCAAGATCAGCCAGCTGGTTTTCATGGCTAAGGCCAGAACTGAGCTTACAGTTTTCCAGTTTCTAGCTTATTGCCTTAACCACTAGACCAAACTAGCTCTCTAGACCAAACTCTCTCTCATATTTTCTCATTGAAGGCTGGAAAGTAATACTGTATTTTTTTCAAAGCTACTTGCTCACACAGATAAAAGTTCTCCTTCCTATATCAAAACTATGTCTATTCATTCTTAAATGTCAGTTTTCTTATTCATACTCATGTGCTGGTAAGATTTTCATTTTCTAGTTTGTTTCTCTTTTTAAATATTAAGTTCATTGGCTTCACTCTATTTCTTCTGTTTGTGGAAGAAATTAGGTTTCAGGGGGAAAAACCCAATGGAAAATACTTCTTGCAAACTCATCTGAATTATTAAGGATAGGTGGGTGGGTCTTAATTTATGAGACTATCACATTTAAAGTTCTGCATAGATCCGAATGCAGCTCACTTTTTTTTTAAAAAAAAATCATTTTTTAAAACAAACATTTAAATGTAGATATTTGATGTTATCAGTTTTCAGAAAGAAAATTAAAGAAGAAAATCCACTGCAAATATCAAGCTCTTGTGAGAATCCACTTACTAGTTAGTTTAATGTTTGCTTTGCAACAGCCAATTGAATAGCCAATGTAACCAAGGGATACTTTCTATTCATTGTTTTCTCATTTCCATGATTTAGAACAGTAGAATTGTACTTTTCTCCTTTTCATCTTGCATTATCATACTGTGGCAAAAGAAATAACAAATTACATTCTCATGCCAAAAACAGCACATCACTGTGAACTCCCAAAAAGGATCACTTATCAAGCCCTCAGTTGTATTTTACATTTTAAAAAGTCAATGGTCAAAAATTGATTTCTACAAAAAAACTAATCATTTTTATCAGATTTGTCCTATTTTTACTTTGAGAAGCTTGAAACACATTAAACTTTTACTCAAAATTCTTTTGGCTCAGTTATCTAATTCAATTACATAAACTAGCTACCTTTATTCACTCTGTTTTCATAGAAATTCAATAGATTGTGTGTGTGTGTGCATGTGAGTGTGTGTGTTGGTGTGTTGGTGTGGCTCAAAATATATCAGCACCAAAAATGAAAAAATTGAGAAACTGAGATTGTTACATTTTTGACTTGGGAGTGATGTTTCTTTGAAGCTCACACTCTCTTTTCATCCAGATTGCAATTCTATAAAACTCTTATCTTAGGTAATAGATTTTTATTACAACAAAGTAAGACCTCCATCATTGCTCCCACTGGGCTCTGGTTTTAATCAGAATTCAATTCATTCCAACAAAGTGTTGCTGCAGTTAATGTCATGTGAACCTCACTATTATTGTATGTTATGGTTCCACAATCTTTATTGGCTTTCTTTGTCCACCAACTTTTTGAATGTAGTTGCTGGAGTACTTTTCAAAACTGCTACTTTGAAATATGGTGTGTGTGTGTATGTTTGTGTGTGTAAAATAATAGGGACTATATTTAATTTATTAATTTATTTTGGTTTTTGATCTCACCTTAAAAAAATCTCATTTCCTATTTAGAATATGGCAGCCAGCCTAATATTACAATTGAAAATCTGGTTCTCAATACACGAAAATAAGATTGCCTGCATCTCTACATATATATCTTAGGGGTTTTAAAAATGAATTTATAGAGTTAATACTGAAAAATCCCAAATCCAAATGTGATTAACTAATATCAATGGGCACATTTTGCCTCATTTTGTACAAGTATACTGGAAAATCCTTCCTCCATGATACTGTCTTGAAGCATAAACAATTGGTAGACAAATGAGGGATATTTCCTAAAATTGGGGAGAGGAAATCCCATTCATGAGAAATGTCATCTCCCTACATTTCAACAATCCTCTCTATTTCTGTCAGTCATTTCTACCACAGCCTACTGTATTCATAAACAGCCTTCAATGTTTAAGAATAGTTTGGCAATGCAGCTGCAATGCAAGGAAGAAGACACATTAAATCATCACCCAATTCCTTTCAACTGCATTTCTTTGGATCCAACCCCTACATATTATCCTGGCTCTTCAACTTTTTTCAACATGGAATATTGTTTAATTGCAACATTCTTAAGATGAAAATCAATCACATTGATAACTGCTGCTGATGATAGTAAAACTGAGAGACCAACAATCACCCAGATATTGAGACTCTAGAAAGAGTACAGAGAAGAGCAACAAAGATGATTAGGGGACTGGATGATATAAAGTACAATTGCTGGAATTGGGTATGTCTAGTTTAATGAAAAGAAGGACTAGGGGTGACATGATAGCAATGTTCCACTATCTGAGGACCTGCCACAAAGAAGAGGGAGTCAGCCTATTCTCCAAAGCCCCTGAAGGCAGGACAAGAAGCAATAGATGGAAATGTAGAACTAGATCTAAGAAGAAATTTCCTGACAGAATAATTGATTAAAGGAATGACTTGCCTCCAGAAATTGGGAATTATCCAACACTGGAAGTTTTTAAGAAGAGACTGGACAACCATTTGTCTGAAGTGGTGTAAGGGTTCCTGCCTTAGCAGGGGGTTACCTAGAAGACCTCCAAGTTCCCTTCCAACTCTGTTATTCTTATTCTAGGAATCCTGAGGAAATGGTGCTTTTTGACATTTCATAAACTGGTCTCATTTTTTAAAAAAAGTTCATCAATTTGAAGTAAAATCATGCAATATTAAGAATTATTTTTAAATAGATAGTAAAATTAAAATGAGTGCCTTTCTGCCTCATTCTCTTGCATGTTTTCAATGACAAATTCTTAAAAGAACTTTCAACTGTAGTCTGAAATGCCATTGTTTCAAGAGTTGTCTTTTGTAGTAATATGTATAAAATAATACACCATTCATAGTATTTATTATTTGCATCAAGTGCACAACAACTACTTATGCTGGGTTCAAATAATTAAAGGGTTGGTTTATTCAAATTTCTTCTTTGTCCAGCATCTTCTGCTGGCACATATGCTTGAATAAGCTATCTGAGAGAACATTTTCACCATCTTGTTTCTGTTCAAATGTAATGTTTTCAGATTTATGACAGTACAGCAATAAAGTATTAAGGGTGTTCCAAATTATTTTCTCAAAGCAGTGCCTTGCTCATTAATTTAAAATAAATAAATAAATAGTCTTAGTAAGTGATTTTAAGCTGTGGTAAATCTGTTCTGAATTGTCTTCAGATTTGTGCCAACCAAAATGATGCTACACATTGTAATCTGTAGGAAAGATGATATCCTAGAAGATTACAACTTCTCAGAAGTCATCTTCTACTTCATAAAGATGAAGTTAGCATACCCATGACCAAACCAAAAAAAAAAAAAAAAGAGGAAAAGCTGGAACATGAGCATTTGGCTTTCCATGATGCAACAGTTAAAGCAGATGGAAGAAACATGTATGAGAATCAAAATAACACATTTTGTTGTGCAGGTTGGATCCAGATGTGATTCCAGATGTCAGCACATTGAACTTGCATTGTGAAAACAACATGAGAAGACCAAATCCATTTTTTGAAAATATGATTTCTCTGACCTGCATTCTGTTTTGGAAGTTTTCTTCATTTGTCTCATTTACATTACCTGTTACGTTCTTCTTGGCCTTGGGCTGAAGGCTAAGTGGATGTTTAACAATCTTTCAGGGGAAGCTGATTGCAGTTGTTGTTGGATTCCATTCTGTTTTGTTTTGTTTCTGAAATCCACTTAGCTTTGGTTTCAAGGATAAAAGCTTAACAATATTTTTTTTTTCACAAAGATACTTTCTTAAGAAAATAATTTTTGTAGAATTTTTTAAAAAATAATCATAGCCTGGACCCAATCTTGATTGCAGTCATGTTTTTCAAAACAAAGAGATGTGCCTGAAATTTTAAGGATCTTAAATATATGCCATCATCAGCAATTATAATACCCAAATAAATAGTCCACTGCCCATGCAATGAAAAAGTAAAATATAAGTGTTTACCAACTGTCACCTAAATTTGACCATAGAATTATTGATAATAAAGTCATTGTTCCCCCTCTCCCCCCATGTGGTTGGCTTTATATGTCCATTTGAGAACATGCCCCAATAGCCTGATTCACCCATATGGTTAAAGAAGAACTCTTTGATGTCTAGGTCGACAGAGGAAGCTAGCTTGAAATGAAATCAGCGACATTATAGCCTTAAGGTAAAGGTTCTCTCGCACATGCGCGAGTTGAGTTCAGCTCTAGGAGGTGGTGTTCATCTCTGTTTCTAAGCTGAAGACTGTCCATAGTGCCGAAGGCAGCGCTGTCCATAGACGTCACCGTGGTCATGTGGCCAGCATGACTAAATGCCGAAGGCACATAGAGTGCTGTTACATTCCCACCAAAGTGGTCCCTATTTTTGTACTTGTATTTTTATGTGCTTTCAAACTGCTAGGTTGGCAGAAGCTGGTACAAGTAACAGGAGCTCATTCTGTTACGCGGCGCTGGGGATTTGAACTGCTAAATTGCCAACCTTCTTATTGACAAGCTCAGCATTTTAGCCATTGAGCCACCACATGCCTCGAGTATAGCCTTAGTTGGAGGTAAACCCAGATAAAGCAGTTAGTTCTTAATCTCAAATATTAACCAAATAGCTGCTGACTGGTTGCAAAATGACAACTAGTGTGTACAGTATTTTTTGCTCCACAAGATGCACTCCCTCCCCCCCAAAAAAAGTGGATGGAAATGTCTGTGCATCAGTGCTGGTCCTTTGATGAATAGTAGCCGGGCTGTGGCGGTGGGATCCTTTTGCAGTGCTGAACCCTGCTTCTTCCTATCTTTGTCATTGTTTGTCTCTTCTGTCTCTTTTCCACAGTGCAGGAGTCAATAGGCAGAGCTGGCACATCAGGGGACACGTATCTGTAGTCCCCTCAGGCTCCGCCTGATTTTTTTTTTCTTGTTTCCTTCTCTAAAGCTAGCTGCATCTTACAGTCAGGTGCATCTTATAATGCAAAAAAATACAGTAACTCTGAGAAAAGAGGAGATCCACATGCTTCACAATACTTGGAGGGAGATTCTGCTGAAGATGAAGCTGCATTGGACATTTTACTCATTAATTTCAGGTAACAGAAGAATTTCAGTATGAGCATGCTTGATCAACAGCAGCAACTTGATCTTGTGCTTTCAAATTAAATTACAGTCAAGATATTTTTATGAGTTTTGAAAGGTTTATTTCACTTAACTTTGTTGTGATCCTGCATCTTTATTTTGCTATTCAGTATACAAGATTTATGGTTCTTTTTTTAAAAGAATGTTTCACAAAGGCACAGCATAAAGTTTTTTTTTTATCAAACTTCCTTGAAAGACATTTATCTTATTCATACCTTGCACAGTTCTGTATCAGTTAAAAACACAGTTTTATCAGTTTATCAGTTTTATTCATTTGGTAAATCACTTCTGAGTGTATATAAAGGCAGAAGAATAAAACCCAGTAACCCCAAGCAACACAAAGTTAAACCAGTTCTCCTATGCAAACCAGAAGAGGCTTCACTTCAGAAGGCTACATCTACAATCTTGCAAACAGCTAAGATGGCCTCAAATCCCAATGACTTCCATGTGGCTTTCATGTTTGCGGATAAGAATCAAGGACACTTTGCTAATGTAAAGTGCTAACTGTAGCCTCTTAAGGATTGTCTACAAGATCCAATAGGATGGCCTCATGGGCCATTTCATCCGTTTTCTACAAATGAACAAAGTGAGGCAAGCACACACACACAAATCAAAGGACTCCCACTGGAAATCTGCCCGCACAACATTTTTTTTGCTAATTTCACTTTGTCAACTCCTCCTGAACTGGCTCCCCAACTACCCAGAGTAGATTTGGAGACTATACAGAGCACTGTAAAAGGGCAAACAGTTTGCCCTTCTTTCCCTTCCCTCCAGTCATCAATGGAAAGAAAGAACTGCACTTTTCTCATTAGCTCTTAAAAAAAAAAGGTCGAGGTCTAGACAATCCTACTTGTGCTTGGCCAACATCCGTATGTTTGAAGCCAAAAGATTACCTATCTTAAGTGTCTGAATTGGGGTGCCTGGTATGATTAGATCATCAACATTTGGTCGTTGCTCACCCCAGTAGGAACAACGCATTTCTAGCTAGGATGTTGAGTGAGAATGTCTCTGCATCTGTGAAGGTTATAGAGGGACCAATGTTGTCTATAAGTGTTCAACATTCTCGCTGTGGGGATCATAGAGCCCCTGTGGGAAAGGCTACGTCTGTTACTAGATACTATCTTCTAATAATGATTTCCCATTCAGGAAAGTTTCCCATTCAGGAAAAATAAATAAATTAGGGTATGAGCCTCATCATTCTTCTCTGCTCCCTAAAAGCTGTTGCACTGTCTTGTCTTGTTCTTATTAAAGCATCTGCCTAATGAGAGAAGCCTACTTGCAAATTGGCATACTTTAAAAAAAAAACCAAAAAACTTGGCACTTAATTTCTTCACTGAATACAAACCAACCATCAACACTGCCACAATGAAGCCCAGAGATGCAGAGAAAATCTACCTTGTCATCACAGTTCATATGCCTACCAGATATTGATGGGGTGGCTATATTCTTTTCAATTGCTTACAGGAACTGAAGGGAAGAGGCATATTTGAAAATGTCGGCCCTCATATTTCTAGTAAATTTGAATCCATTTTATTTAGAATATTGCAGATTGGTTTATATCCATCTTTGTCAGACATAGAAGTTGCACAGTCAATCCAAAAAATGCTTTGCATTTAATGATTTTTTTCCCTTCAAGATTTAGTCTGTTTGTTGGTTTCACTTAAGACAACAGAATGTGATAAATACCGTATGTACAAGTTTTGAAGCAACATAATGGCTGCAAAATGACAGCCCAGTCATGATACAAACTGCTGAAAAAATACAGAACTTTCTTTGATTCCTTTCATATAAAATAAATTGCCCAATTTGTCTACACAGTAGAAGTTGAAGAGGCAAAGTTTATCTATCTCCAGATATATTCATATGCAGAAAACATATATACAAGTACAGATCTAACTAGGGCATGATTGATCCCATTAAAATCTCAATCAGCATCTTTCTGAATGTTTTAAATCAAGAGATTGAAGCTTAACATTCCAGTGTTTGGGTGTCACCAGCTCCAACATACAAGCATTCACATGCGAAGATATGCTAATGCATGTAGACACAATAAACAAATTGAAACTCATTATATTCTTCAAGAACAACCATTCCTCCCAAAAGTCACTGCTGCTCAGGGAGCCATCTACTTCAAATAACATATTGGTGAGAACTGACAGTCTTCTGTAATCACTCATACAGCTTTTCAGGTTTAAAAGCAACATTTTCCATCTCATTAAAGCTTTTTCCATTTAAATGTTCACTGGGGCAGTCATGGTTAACACTGAAGCTTTGGCCATCAGTGAAGGAGGAAGACACCGTATAAGAAGTTGACCGGAGACCATCGGAGTGGGCAAAACTATGTTCAAACTGGATCATATACTGATTCCAGTGCCTTCGTAGTACAGACTGGACCTATTTTAGAAAAAAAGAAAAAAAATAACTAATAGAAGTAAAAGAGGGAAAAAACTGGGACTTATTTTCTTTCTCTTCTACTTTGAATCAACAATTGCATATCATTGGTCAAAACGCAAGTCTATTGAGCTTTTTGCTCCTTTCCAGTGACATACAGGTGAAACTTGAAAAATTAGAATATCTAATTCTAATTAGGGTATTCTAATCATGGGGTTTTCATGAGCTGTAAGCCATAATCATCTCAATTATGACACATCACGGCTTGAACTATCTTGCTTTGCATGCAATGAATCTATCTCTTTTGCATGATATTCTAATTTTTCGAGTTTCACCTATAGAAGGAAAAACACTGAGCACTGAGCAACTAAGATATATAAAGACAGGAAAATATATTTCAAAAAGTCAAAATATAAGGGGAAAAACATATACAATAACCATGCTTTTTAGATGGTTCATTTGAGTAATTTAATGCTATACAAATTGTGGTTTTTAAAAATAACATTAATAACTATTAAATACTGATTTATATTTATATTTCCACTTTCCATTTCTACTGCACTGAAACCTGAATTCTGTGATGCGGGTTACTTTCCTTAAGAACTTTATGCACCCCAAATGTACACCTTTGATTTAGGTGCTTAAAGACACCGAAATGTGCATGCAATGACTGTCTTTTTGAATAAAAGCAAAAAGTTACAAAATATTTTCCAAAATAGTAGCTGTTTTAACTTGTTACGAGAACAGCAAAGAATCTTCAGATAGCATAAAAAGATTAATACATGCATTATAGAAGAAGCTTTTACGGAATATGGACCACTTGATCGAATATAATTATTATATTTATTTAAAACATAGATTATTTATTAGCCCTGAAATTGTTGGCCTGCGAGAAAAAATCTCTGGTTGTTTGAGAATCCACATCTCTCTCTCTCTAAGCAACTGTAAGGATAGAGATTACATATGTATGTAATACATTTTCTGTAACACTACTGATCAATTTTAGTTGCTCAGCAGCATGTGAAACAGTGTATTTTTTTTGGCTTAATCCTGCCGGATTTTTCAGTTGATAAATCTGATTTATATTTCCATCAAGCTGGTGGGAAAACTGTTTCCTGAATAGAATTCACCTTGGTTAAAAATATGTTGGCTAATACAAATGAAGCCACATAAGGTCTGGATTTGTTTACCCATTTCTTTGGAAGGATGTTCTGTTTTACAATAATTTCCGTTCAAACAATGTGGTAAGCCACCTGTGCAACAGGAAGTTTGATTTACTAGGGGCCTTGATGAAATGTGAATGGAATCCATCGCTTCTAAGAACAGTTTATAGCAGAAGAGAAAGACTGCAGGTCTGCTCTGTTAAAGATTAAGCGATATTGAAGAGAACAAACTTGTAGCTCAAAATCATCAGCTCCTGATCAGTGTTTCCCATTCATGATAATTATTTGGGGAACAACAATTTTCTGTCATGAATCATAGTTTTATTCTTTGAAAACTAATCAAAATGTTATAAGGGTCTTGTAGTTTGAAACTATCAAAATATAACTGCAAAATCAGCCATGTTTAGGTTTCATGGATAATTCTGGCTTAAATTTATTTATTTGTTTTGTTTTTACTTCAAGAAATTTATTTATTATATTTGGTGCTCATATTTTAGAAAGATGTTGTTTCACTTTTCAGCTACAGATAAGAAATTATTCCAGACAGAAAGTTCAGTGTGACTTATCGAAAGGTACAGTGCAGGAGTGCCAAACCCGTGGGCCATGGGTCAGATACACCACACCCACCCCAGCTTCACAAATGGGAAAAATGTCGCAAAACGTCATGTGACGGCAACGTGACACTGTGAGTTTGAAACCTCTGGTATAGTGCATTCTCTTTGAGCATTTTATGTGTGAAAATGACTAAAGCAGCAGTGGGAGGAAAAGATAGTTAATAGATTATGGAAGACAATCTTTTGAAAATTCCATGAAAGATGCAGGATGATTTAAGCTTGATCTGGAACCATCCTAAAAGCTTTTTCTTTACTATTATTAGCTCTAGTTACTTTTAAAACCTCAAACACAGCTAGGTGTCAAACCAGCAATCCAACTCATTCACAAAAAAAGATATATATAAATGAATTACTATACCTCTCCATTAAAAAAACAGAAGATTGTTGCCACCAGCAAACCCTGCAGGGTAAAACAAGAAATTATTACTCGTCTTACATATGTTTGCATTTGATAAATGAATGTTATAACTGAAACCAGGTGTACTCTCTGAAGTCATTCCATGGCTATGCTTTTAGCAGATTTCCTGAACTGCAACTCATGCCACTCCAGAGGAACGTTAATTATCAAGAATATTTCTTGAAAGAGTGACAGGCAGCTGGAAGCCAGTGCAGTTTACAGGTTATAAATATAATTTGATTTAATCTTCATTGATCCAACCTAGTTATACCAACTTAAATAGGACTAAAACAAGGGGAATCTAAAAAAAACTCCCCCCAAAATAATACCTTTCATGCACTAGTTCTCTGGTGGCTGCAGCTTTGATGTCATTTATTCTAATCTGAAAATTGTTCTTCTCTTTCTCATCTGGCTAAGAAAACAGATCTTAGAAGGAGATCTGTCAGAGCAGTTAACTACAAAGTTTAGAAGGAACTCATGCATGATTGTAAAAGACCAGGCTACAAAAAAACCACTTTTATTCCCTTTCATATCTTTAGAAAAACTGATCCTGAAGGGATCATTTTGTACAGGTTCCAAGCAGTATAAACTCCCAAACACTTCCGGACCCTTGATACCTGATAGTGCATCAGGATATGCGTCACATAGTTGAAAATCTCTAAAGCCACACGACCTTGGGGCACCCATGGGACCAGTATAAATTCAATGCCAAGTAGGGGCACCAGTATGAGGGTGGCTCTGACTGCCTTCATGTAGAGATTGGATTCCGCCTGATGGGTGACTTTTAACTTTGTGATTAGAACACGGACAATGTTCAAAAGGAAAAAGAGATTCACCTGCAAGGGAAAGAGGAGTCTTCTGTGAATGATTATGATTTTCTTTTACAGATTATATGTTGCACATTCAAATTGAAACCGTGAAAATATCTGAGTTATGGTGGGAATGACAGGGATAGGAGGTCCAAATCGTTGTGAAAAAATGTAAAAAAATGCAAGTGTTTGAAAAAGCATGTTACAATGTATTTGGCATTAACCATACTATATTATTTAAAGACTCTTTTATTTCACAAGAGGATAAAAGATTCTTTGCATTGTTTTATTATATTTTTCCAAGATAGCAACTAGTGAATGTTTTGGTCACTTTGTATCAGTAAATAATGAAAATTCAGAAAAGAGCTCTGAAACATATCTAGATAGACCAGAGCAGTCCAGACTTGTCAAAAACCAATTTTTCTGGTAAGATTGACAGGTTACTTTATTAGATTATTCTTAGCCCTAATACATTTTACATGGTTTATCATGAAAGAACGTTGAAGTAAGACATAACAAATTAAAAGTTTTCTACATCTTACATAGAATAACTATAGCACAATAGAAATCTTCACACTCAATATTTTCAAGGAAACTGGTCAAACATTTTGGAATTGTTTTGGATCTTGTAATATGTGGTCTATTTCCTCTATTTTTCCTGTCCCTCCTGCTTTTAAATTCTGTATTAATATGATGTTAGTAATTGTCCCGATTCTTTCCTTTTTTTGTATTTAAAGAAGAAAATCAAAGGAAAATATCCACACACACATACAAGTAGTCCTCAGCTTACAATGGTTCATTTAGTGACCATTCAAAGTTATAACAGCACTGAAAAAAAGTGACTTATGATCGTTTTTCTCAGTTACTGCATCCCCATGGTCATGTGATCAAAATTCAGACACTTAGCAATGTATCGTAGTTATGATGGGTCCCCATTGATTTTGTCTATCAAGATGGTCACTATGAAGTATCGGTCATCAGAAATTTATATAAGGACAGCTCTTGAACACAGTGATGCTGTTGCTTCCCCCAGAGATGATGGCTGGTTCTTCATCTCCTTTTGGTCCCACATCAAAATCTGTACAGTATAAGTTTTATCTTCTATATAAGTGATGTAAGGACCTATTTTGAGAAGCATGCTCTTTCTTAACGTTTTATAACTAGAATTCCCCTCTGTTCCCTCCAAATATGGAAGACATGAATTTCATCAGAATTTGAGTCTTTTGACTTACTGATGGAGCATGAAACTATTTTAACAACAAGCTCCAGGAAAATAGAATAAGAAACTTATATCTTCCAAAGCGATTCCAGTTCTCAAAGTTAGACTGAAGGAGGCTCCTACGATGTAAAGGAATCTCAATTCTTTTGTCTTAGGAGACAATAGGACAATAGAATTGTCTCTTATTGTCTCTTAGGAGACAATAGAAGACAATTCTGGTATTTGCATAAATGCCATGAAAAGCTTAATCTCATTTGGGAATATGACTATGCACACAGTCCCGGCTTCTCTTTTTTCCAGCCTCCACACATTCAGTGGAGGAGGACAGCTTTATTTGTATTGACAATCTGACTGCAGCTTTCTGTGCAAGAATAAAATAAGGAGGCTGGTTTGTTCTGATAACTAACTGCATCAAGCCAATGCAAATACAGTCACTCCCACTTTCAGATTCAGTGGAGGCTGAAGAGAAGCTGGAATAGGATTAACTGCATGGTCCCAGTCTCATTGTCTTTTGTATTTTCTATTGATTTGAGCTCTATCCTGGAGCCAGGAAGTAGACCATCAAAAGACCATAACAGCAACAGCCAATGTCCTCATATGTGATTATCATTCATTTCTGTGAGTATTGATCACCAAGCTGTGGCCAATTATTTAATCATTCAAACTCCAATTCCTCTGATATTTGCCAGGTTCTACACCAACATCAGTTAAGAGGGACATTACTGTAATCCAATGTTTTCTTTGGAAATAAAGTTGTCTGTTGGGGAAAAAAATAGAGGAAAACTGCGATTGTAGAAAGCATCCTGGGGAGGAAATGGCAAGGTAAAAGTTGGCTAATTTGGTTCCTGATGAATGAGGACTTTATGACTAGTCAGTAGTGGAATAGGTACATTTCCCCTAAACCAGCCATTTTGTAAGAATCTTCATTACATGAAAATCCCAATGATGCAAGCAAAACAGAGACCTTGGTCTATTAGTATACCTGTTTACATTGATTCTTAGCCTTCAATCCTGGAACAAATTCCATTAAATATAATGAAACTTACAGTGCATATGTTACCAGTCATTTGAAAGCAGATCTGTCAATGCTTGACATCCTTTAATGATGTCCATTGCCCTTTTCCATACCTTTTTGCAATACTGTAATATAACTGTTCAGTGGGTGACCAGAATCAGAGGAAGTATTCAAGAATACAGCTGTATCAGTTTATATATGCAACCTATGGTTACTCATTTATGATAATTTGTTGGATGCTTTTATACTATGGGAAATCAAAATGACATCCAATATTCAGTATTAAAACCAGTGATTATGCAACAAGTGGTTTTAGTTTCAGCCACTTTCCTAATGAACACAAGCAACAGCTGAGGCCGGGATCTAATTAGGAAAATGCTTGTTTCCCAAACATATGAAGGGTAGAAAAGACCAAAAAGCACTTGGATGATTGTCCTGATTTCAGGCAAACTTTTTCAGAGGACAAGTAGTTGCTAGAACGGAGGATGAGAACTCCTTGTTCAAGCTTGTGAGAAAATTGTTGATGGGACTTTGGCACATTTTTTGTGAATGCCACTCCTCAACAAGTTCCAGCCAAGATCTTTGCTATTAGTATCTGCAGTGTCCAGTGCCAAGATCGCTTTTTCCATTTCTTCAAAGTTTTCTTTTTCATCAGAGATCTGGTTTTTGTTTTTGTTTAAATATTTCATGTTTCTATGACTTGGGTGAGTATTTAGAAGGTTATGGTGTTACAATGGCTAAGGCTGGTAGTGCTGCTCCTACTGTTTTCCATTATCATGTTCTCAATCATTCTGCAGTTCCCCCATTCTGCTTCCTGTTTTGAAAAGACTCTTTTCTCAGGCTCCCTTCATGGGGATGAAAATTGGAAAAGTTAGGGAGGCTGCAGGCTACTGGAGAGATAGTCTTACAATGGAAGTTGTAACTGAAGTTGAAGGCATCTTAAAAACAAGACTTTTGTCATCCCCCCCCCATCACTTTGTTTTTGTAAGCAAGGCTGAGGGGGGAAAAACCTGAACATCTGTTGAACATGAATATAAATGGTAACCATAGGCATCTCCACCTAAGCATCTCAGTGCTGCTATTGCATAACCAAATCAACCTACCAGGAGGCAAGGGAGACTGGTGGAAACAGCCCTTGCTAGAGCAACTGATCCTGCTCCATGCTAACATCAATCTGTCCCAGGGGCCCAATAGTACAGACACTCAACTCTTTCAATTTCAACCAGTGAAACAGACTTCACAGCACTGACATCAAACACTGACACACGCAACTTCACAAGAAATCTCTATCCTCAAATGTAGGTGACAATGTTCAATGTACTTTTTGTTTAGTTTACTTCTATTTAAATAAAAGATTAACAGTCCTTACAGATTGAGGAAACATAAAACCAAGGAAGTTCTTTTTTTTAAAAAAGAGAGATTGTCTTTAAAAGTTCATACCAAAAGAGCAACGCAAATAGGACCATGGACGATGTACAGCAGATGAGTCTCTGAACTGATCCAGCAGCTGCAGAATATTAAAACAAAAGCAAAAACAAAAGTTAAAGAAGAATAATTTTGTCCTCTTTCTCCTAAGAGACTTTTTTTAATTAAAAACTTTTTCAAGGACAGGAATGACTTACTAGTCATCGAAATATAAGCTTCTGGCTACAGCATGTACGCAGGAAGGTATCAACGGGAAGCCTGTGAAGAGCAAATGATGGGTTTCTTACTGAGACATCTCAACTTAGGGAGTGCAGAAGCAAGAGTGGTGTAGTCTGCCATTCTCGCAAGGACACTAGGAAATATCACCCTTCCCTCCCAGTAGATGGAAGACCAGGCACTTAAGAGAGAGGGGGACTTCAACCGACTGGCAGCAGAAGGCAGCGTGATGGAAGAATCTTCCAATCTGCAATGGAAGAATCCCTAGATCCTCAGTCTTGTACCTTCTTTCTCTATCTCAGGGATGTCAAATTTGCATCATCACAGTGTTGCCATGTGACATATCACAACTTCCCCCCCTTCGCTAAACTTGGTGTGGCCATTTCCAGCGTGTGATGCATCCAGCCTGCAGGCTGTGAGTTTCACAGCCTTGGTCTATCTCTTATTGCCTAGGCCCCAGTTCTCCTTCCCTTATGGGACTAATTGCTTTTGACTAAAAACACTCATGTAAAAATATAATTAAATAAATATATAATCTAGTACTCCATCTGTTGTCACTCAACCACCCTTTGCAAATATATTAACCATTATGTATCTTTAGCATTGACAAGGCTGGCTTTGCTTCAGGCATCCTATCATGCAGCTTCCTTCATTCTGGATATCTAGCTATTTGGCATACCCAACTAGACTTTCCAATTTTTCTTTGAAGACATTTTGCTTCTCATCCAGAGCCACAGAGATGAGATCTACATCTACAAAGAAAAACCAGGAAGTCCAGTTGCCTCTTGAAAAAGCACCTTTGGGACAACACAGGCTGTATTTTATCAAAACATATATTACAATAAATCTGCTAATCTTTAAGGAGTTATACACAGTAGTTTTTGTGGGTTTTGTTTTTCTGAATTTTGGGCATTTCCTTATCAGTTATTTCTACAGTAGCATCTTCTGGCTACTTACTGTACAAATATAATAGAAATGAAGGGAAGATAAGATTACTTTTCTACACTTTCAAAGTAAGATCAACATTGTATAGTATACAGTTTGATTTTAAACTGTGAATTGGCCATCTGAGTGCTGGACAATGATAAAAATAAAACAAATACATGTGCAAAAATTAAAATACATAACAGACAGGAAAGCCAATAATCATCCAAGTAGCCAGGAGACAGGTCCTGTCACATACTTAGGGTCCCAGGCCTGAGCACAGTGCCTGGTTTTTAGGAAAGCCCAGAAAGATCAGGGCCATCCTAATCTCCAGGGGAAGAATATGCCAAAAGCTAAATGTAATGGCAGAAAATGCTCATTTTCTGAATCCTGTGAGCCTGTGTTTCTCAGCTGACAGGACCCACTGCATGCCATCCTGCTGGGAGAGATGGGACATATAGAAAAGTATGGTCCTTTAAGTAACCTGGCCCAAGGTTTTAAAGGTAATAACACTTAGCAGCACACTGGCAGCTCACAAAGTAATGTGTAAAATGCATGAAACAATCTATGTTATTAACTGCATTACACACCAACTGAAACTTCTGAATGTTCTTCAAGGGCAGCCCCATGTAGAGTTCATTGCAGTAGTCATGATGGGAAGCCATGGTGACATGACAAACGCATGAGTAGGCCTCCTCTTCAAGCAGGAACTGTGAGTTCAGTAGGATCTCCAGATTGTGCACCAGGTCTGAGGCAATGCCACCTCATTCAGAACCAAATATGAAAAATTCCCAGCACTATGAGGTCCAAACACCCAAAGCTGCTCAGTTTTGCTTGAATTGAGCCAAAGTCTATTCTACCCCATCCAGGCCTCCACAGCCTCTGAGTAATTGGACAGGATGTCCATGACATCACTCAAAAGGCCTGGAAGAGATATATGCTGAATATCATCAGCATACTGGTGATATAATCCCCAACCTTTGCTTGGCCTATTGAAAGTTTATCATTAGATGCTAAAAAGGAAAGAAGAGAGAATAAGCCCTGCAACACTCCACATTGTAGAGGGCGTGTACTAGATCTCCCTCCCCTTTCAATAACTATTGGAACCAGCTCTGGAGGAAAGAGATGTTGCACAATACAAAACCATCTCAGTACCTCCCCCAGGTCTAAATCCCAACCAAAAGAGATCCAGATAATCCATTTTTTCTGAGAGTCCTCTGAAGCTGCAGTGCGATTATATTTTCTAGAAGCTTCTCTAAAAGGGGAAGATTGGAGAATCGATGAAAATGATATAGTTGGGTCAAGTGATGGTCACTTGAGGAGGCATGATCTTTTTAAAAGCTGATGGGACTATCCCCTCACTCAAGGAGCAATTAACACCCCCCCAACTCCTATCACAACTCATCCCCCAAGTGCCTTAACCAACTGTATCATGGGTATGCACAGATCTATCACAATATCATCATCTTCTTTTTTTGCTATTATCCAAGCATGGTTATCCAGAGCTCTTTATATATGGACAATTTCCATTTTTGTTTAAAAAAGAAAACAATTTAACATCAGATCAGCATTGTAATAATTTGACTTTGTTCCATGAGCCTGATTAGAAATCATTTGCTTGGCTTTTGTTAAGAAAACTAAAGAGCTATTTCTGTTTAGGGAATGAAAGGCTATTGTTTGTTAATGCTCCTGAAACTAATGCTCCTGCAATTCTAACATTTCTAACATTTAACAAATCTCTGTTGACTAAATAAGCTTGTTTTAGTTACTTTGCCATTAAGATATAATTTTGGCCAGATGTTAAAGCCCATTTCACCTTTAATCCATTCATAAGCACACGAACTCTCCAACTTTTCAGAGGAAGGCCATTAAATTCATGAAGCCAGGCAAACATTCTAAGTGCTTTGTTGGAACCCAGACCATGAAAGTTGACCACAAACATCTTTTCCGTTGTTTTCAAGCCAATTTCGTTAGACGAGAAAGCACAAGTGGCTTGCGACCAAGTTTTGCTGCTCAACTGATGTGGCAAGGGAATTTTGAATATTGCATCAGTAAAACATCTCAACTTTTGATGCAATAGTGCCAGTAGAGAAATTCCTATAGAAGTAGTCATACACACACACACACATATATACACACATATACATATACATATACATATACATATACATATACGTATACGTATACGTATACATATACATACACACACACACACACACACACACATATATATATAAATCTTTGGTTATTCGGGTTTTCTCCCGTGTAAGATTGGAAGTATCTAGGCAACGTTTCGATGAAGTCTCATTCATCATCTTCAGGCTTGGTCTTCAGCTCTGTGCTTCTCAGAGTGATGTGAGCTTGCAGCTGCTTCTTCCTTTTAACTGCTAGTGGGGGTGTGACTTGATTGGGTGGGGGCTTGGCTTTGTTCTCATTGGGTGGGAGTGTGTTCTCATTGGTTGGGGGTTTGGCTGTGTTCTGATTGGCTGGAGGCGTGTTCTGTTCAGGTGGGGGCTTGGTTGTGCTCAGGTTAGTCTTAGTTGCTGGGGGATTTTTGCTGGTGAGCTGTGATCTTGCTGTTTGGCTTCGAGTTTGTGGTTGTGCTGCATCTTCATGGTGGGGGTCAGTTCGCTTCATGTATGGCTCAGAGGGGTTTGAAGTGGGTAGTGATGCAGCTGCAGTGCGGCTTCTGGTCCGTGGTCATGTCTCATCTTCTGTGTGGGTGTGAGTCTGCTTTCTATGTGGAAGTGTGGTGGTGGCATCTTGTGTGGCTCTCAGGGATGTGGGTCTGGTGTCATTCTTCATGTTAGGTACTCATCTGTTCATGAGGGCGGGTTTCCAAATGGCTGGTAGGCGGGAGGTATCATCTTGTTTATTCATGCTGTGTGGGCATTTTTCTATCTCTATGGCTTCTCTGATTATTCTGCTGCTGAAGTGTTCGGTTTTGGTGATAGTTCTGGTATTTTTAAAGTCAATCTCATGTCCTGTGGTTTTGAGGTGTTGGACCAGGGAAGAGGTCGGTTCTTCCTTTTTGATTGAGTTCTTATGTTCTTCAATACGTGCACTTATTCTTCTGTTAGTTTGTCCAATGTATGTGGTGGGGCAGGCAGTGCAAGGGATTTCGTATACTCCTTGATTTTCGAACTCGATTTTGTCCTTAGGGTTTCTTAGGATGGTGGATATCTTTCTGTTTGTGCAGAATGCTGTCTTAATGTTGTGTTTTTGGAGGATCTTGCTGATTTTGTCAGTAGTGCCTTTTATATATGGGAGGAGGGCTTTGCCACTCTCTTGTTCTCTGTCTTGGATTTTGGTTGGGGTTTCTTTTTGGATTAGGTGGGTGATCTTCTTTCTTTGGAATCCATTGGCTGTCAGCACGCTGGTGAGAGTGTGTAGTTCGGTCTCTAGGTGTTGTTCATCAGCTAAGCATTTTGTTCTGGAGATGAGTGTCTCGGCTAAGGAATTGATCTGTGCTGGGTGGTGGTGTGAGAGTGCGTGTAGATAGCGGTTTGTATGTGGTTTCTTCTGGTAGATGGTGTGTCCTAGGGAGCCATTGGATTTTTTGTATACCAAGACATCTAGGAAGGGAAGTTGGTTGTTAGCTTCTGTTTCCATGGTGAATTGTATTTTGGGGTATAGGCTGTTGAGGTGTGTGAGGAAGTTGTTCAGTTTTTCTTCCCCCCCCCCCCAAGTTTTTCAACCCCCCCAAGCACATCCTAGATCTGACCAACCACTGCCTATCCAATACATACTTCACCTACAATGGACAAAAATACAAACAAATAGAAGGAGCACCCATGGGATCACCCCTCTCACCTGTCATCGTTAACCTCTACATGGAACACTTTGAAACACAAGCTCTAGAAAAAAAAATATGATCACAAACCCAAACTCTGGCTCAGATACGTAGATGACACCTTCATAATCTGGCCACATGGGAAAGAAAAACTGAACAACTTCATCACACATCCCTTCCTAGATGTCTTGGTATACAAAAAATCCAATGACTTCCTAGGACACACCATCTACCAGAAGAAAACACATACAAACCGCTATCTACATGCACTCTCACACCACCACCCAGCACAGATCAATTCCGTAGCCGAGACACTCATCTCCAGAACAAAATGCTTAGCCGACGAACAACACCTAGAGATCGAACTACACATTCTCACTGGTGTGCTGACAGCCAATGGATTCCAAAGAAAGAAGATCACCCATCTAATCCAAAAAGAAACCCCAACCAAAATCCAAGACAGAGAACAAGAGAATGGCAAAGCCCTCCTCCCATATATAAAAGGCACTACAGACAAAATCAGCAAGATCCTCCAAAAACACAACATTAAGACAGCATTCTGCACAAACAGAAAGATATCCACCATCCTAAGAAACCCTAAGGACAAAATCGAGTTCGAAAATCAAGGAGTATACGAAATCCCTTGCACTGCCTGCCCCACCACATACATTGGACAAACTAACAGAAGAATAAGTGCACGCACTGAAGAACATAAGAACTCAATCAAAAAGGAAGAACCGACCTCTTCCTGGTCCAACACCTCAAAGCCACTAGACATGAGTTTGACTTTAAAAATCCCAGAACTATCGCCAAAACCGAACACTTCAGCAGCAGAATAATCAGAGAAGCCATAGAGATAGAAAAACGCCCACACAAAACAAAGAAGAGAAGGCTGATTTTCGAAAGAAATTTCACCTGATGGCTGATCTTACAGATATGTTTTCTATAAATGATCAAGAAATTTGAAGAACTGGTTTGGAATTACCGTATATACTCGAGTATAAGTCGACCCGAATGTAAGCCGAGGCACCTAATTTTACCACAAAAAACTGGAAAAACTTATTGACTCGAGTATAAGCCGAGGGTGGGAAATGCAGCAGCTACTGGTAAATTTCAAAAATAAAAATAGATACTAATAAAATTACATTAATTGAGGCATCAGTAGATTAAATGTTTTTGAATATTTATTTCAAAGAAAAACAGATTAATCAATTTGGGAAACGATCTCACTATCATGAAAGCTTTAATTGATTCACTAACCCAAAAGAAGATGATGATGATAGTAGGAGGCAGGAGTCACTCTCTCCCTTGCAAGAAAAAAGCAAGAGCCGTTCTTATGATCTCTCTCTCTCTCTCCCCATAATACAATCAATCCCTTTCCAGCACGCGCGATCTGCCGCCGCCGCTTTGCACCCTGCAAATGCAAAATCCCAGGGTTTTTGCATTTGCAAGGTGCAAAGCGGCAGGGGCGGATCCCGCATGCTGGAAAGGGCTTGACTGTATTACGGGGAGAGAGAGAGAGATCATAAGAACGGCTCTTGCTTTTTTCTTGCAAGGGAGAGAGTGACTCCTGCCTCCCACTGTCATCGACATCTTCTTTTGGGTTAGTGAATCAATTAATTTGGGAAATTATCTCACTATTATGAAAGTCAGTGTTCTCGGCCAGTGGGGCATTTGGAAGAAAATGCCCCGCGGCATATCCACGCGCGTGTAAGGGGAATCAGAAATCCCCGCATTCAATGCCTAGCACAGCAGAAGAGAAAACGCAGCTGTGAGCAAATACTAGGAAAACCTGATTGATCAGAAGGAAGGAGGCAAAAGAGGGAGGGGTGGTGGTGGACGGAGGTCCCGCTGGTATTTGTGAAACACTTGGTCGGCAGCGCTTAAAGTCAATGTCCTCGCTCCCACCTACCCAAAGCCACGAAGTCCCCCAATTGTGCAGCCCAGAATCGCCCTTCCCTCGGGGCAGCAACGACACCCGGTATTTCCTGAGATGAAGCTCCACCGTGCAATGAAAGCACCTTGGCTCTAGGCTCGCAGGTTCAGAAAACAACGCAAGGCGAGGTCGCTTCGGCTCCGCTCAGCTTCGTTTCCTAGCTGCTTTCAGTCCGCTCGGGAGGAGGGGGAGGAGGTGGTGGCGGCAGCTTGCATTTTTTTCTGAGCTCTAGGCCACCACCTCCTCCCCCTCCTCCCGAACGGACTGAAAGCAGCTAGGAAACGAAGCTGAGCTGAGCCAAGAGCTCAGAAAACAATGCAAGCTGCCGCCACTACCTCCTCCCCCTCCTCCCGAGTGGACTGAAAGCTGCTAGGAAACGAAGCTGAGCTGAGCCTAGAGCTCAGAAAACAATGCGAGGCGAGGCCACTTCGGTTCCGCTCAGCTTCGTTTCCTAGCTGCTTTCAGTCCGCTCGGGAGGAGGTGGTGGCGGCAGCTTGCGTTGTTTCCTGAGCTCTAGGCCACCACCTCCTCCCCCTCCTCCCGAGTGGACTGAAAGCTGCTAGGAAACGAAGCTGAGCTGAGCCTAGAGCTCAGAAAACAACGCGAGGCGAGGCCACTTTGGTTCCGCTCAGCTTCGTTTCCTAGCTGCTTTCAGTCCGCTCGGGAGGAGGGGGAGGAGGTGGTGGCGGCAGCTTGTGTTGTTTCCTGAGCTCTAGGCCACCACCTCCTCCACCTCCTCCCGAGTGGACTGAAAGCTGCTAGGAAACGAAGCTGAGCTGAGTCTAGAGCTCAGAAAACAACGCGAGGCGAGGCTGCTTCAGATCCGCTCAGCTTCGTTTCCTAGCTGCTTTCAGTCTGCTCAGGAGGAGGGGGAGGAGGTGGTGGTGGCAGCTTGCATTGTTTTCTGAGCTCTAGGCCACCCCCTCCTCCCCCTCCTCCCGAGTGGACTGAAAGCTGCTCGGAAATGAAGCTGAGTGGAACCGAAGCGACCTCGCCTCGTGTTGTTTTCTGAGCTCTAGGCTCAGCTCAGCTTTGTTTCCTAGCTGCTTTCAGTCTGCTCGGGAGGAGGGGGAGGAGGTGGTGGCCTAGAGCTCAGAAATAACGCAAGCTGCCGCCACTACCTCCTCCCCCTCCTCCCGAGCGGACTGAAAGCAGCTAGGAAACGAAGCTGAACGGAGCCGAAGCGACCTCACCTCGTGTTGTTTTCTGAGCCTAGAGCCAGGGCGCTTTCATTGCACAGTGGAGCTTCTTGTCTCAGGAAACACCGGGCGTCGTTGCTGCCCCCTGAGTGGAGGGCAATTCTGGGCTGCGCGATTGGGGGACTTTGTTGCTTTGGGTGGGTGGGTGGATGGGAGCGAGGATGGACGGAGTCCATGAAGTGAGGCTTGCCTGCAGGAAAGCGGCTGCCCAGCTCCAGAGCTCCACACCATTTTTTTTTTTTTCAGAGGGGAATCTGACTCGAGTATAAGCCAAGGGCGGTTTTTTCAGCACAAAGAATGGGCTGAAAAACTCGGCTTATACTCGAGTTTTTACGGTATATAAATCTGCATTTGGATATTTTTGCAATAGCAATAGAAATAACTATAAGTTTAACATACAAACAATCGAACACACATATTCATGGTTGATTTGTTTACAATTTACTGAACCACAGTTACCACGAATCAATGAAATGAGTTGATACCCATAGAGAATTAGAATCAACCTTAGCAATAAATATGTTTTAACATAGAACAATTTATTTTTATAACACTGGCATTTAAAGCTATAAATCAACCTTGATTTAAGCCTTGATTCATCTAATTAAAGTGACATTAAAATGTCTCTCTCTGTACATGGGTCTCCATAAATTAAAGCTCTCAGTTAGCTCCACATTTAATGGATTGTTAATCTTAAAATAAGCATGTGTTATGAAAGAATAAAAATTGATCCCAGAGGCTACATAATATCCAACACCCTTGATTTAAACAGTAGGCTCAACTCTAAATTACTCATTATAAAAGAATAAAAGCTTATGGTCATAATAATCCTGCACAAGGTAATAATCTTTCCCATAACAAAGACGGCTATTAGGAGGTTCCAATATCAGGGGGAAAAAACCAGAGTCTTCTCCAAACCCCAGAAATTATTTCTAGACTTTCTCTCCCTGATAGGAGACCAGGAGAGAATAGACTATGAAGTATTGAAGCTTATTCTATTCCCTCACGATGCTACAAGTGCAGAGATCACCTCTTATATGAACCTAAATAATTCCTTTCCTATTATTTGCATATTATTTTGGCTAAACCTAGAAACCATTCCTAAATGCCTATAATATTTGCTGATTAATCCTCACATCTGCTTTTCTAAAGATGCATTTTCAGCTGGAAAGAGGCTTTACATGATTGTGAAAGATGGCATAGGCTAGAATTCATCACAAGTTCAGAGCCTAAGTGTTCTGTCCCTAATTAGCATTCTTGAGATCCCCGCGCTTTGATTGGCCAAAGCGCAGGGCACTCTGATTGGTCAAGCGAGCCGCGCCGATTGGCTCGCTAAGAATCTCCTGCGATTGGTCCATTCGAATCGTGGGAGATTCAAAGCGGTGCCATTGGCCACGGCCGCCGCGGCTAAAGGAATAAAAGCCATGAACTTTTTCCTTTGCCCCAGTTCGGTTCCACCTTTAAATAAAAGAGCATGATTTGAAGTTACCGACTCCTGGCATCATTTCGCGGACACAACACTGGCGACGAGGATGGGATCCAGACCCTGAACCAAACCACGTGTCCGACGGAAGCCAGACGAACCACCACGATGGTGAAAATCGCACCCCCTGCACCCTTCAACCCCGCCACCGAAGACTGGGAATTGTACTCCGACCGATTCCGCATGTTCCTCGAGTGCAGCAACCTGAAGGATGCCACCGGTCCCATGAAGCGCGCCGTCTTCCTGACCCACTGCGGGACCGAGGTATTCAAGATGGCCAAGGCACTTGCCAAACCCGCCGATGCGACCGCGATGGACTGGGACGTCCTCGAGCCAAACTTCGGTGGCACTACGCTCCAGAGGTACCCATCCTGATCCAACGCAACGAATTTTACCGTCGGGACCAATGGTCGGGTGAGAGCTTCAGCGACTTCGTCGCCGAGCTACGGTGCCTAGGGGGGCTCTGCGAATTCGACAACCTGAATGACGCCCTGCGAGACAGAATCGTGCTCGGTTTGTGGGACCCCATCCTCCAGAGCCGGCTGATGGCCAAGGGCAACATCAGCCTAGCAGACACCCTCAACGCAGCCGCAGCCGCCGAAGCAACCCGAACCTCCGCCAACCGCATGCGCAGACCGAATGCTGGGAACCGCAGCGGAAACAACAACCCTGCGAGGTCGGCCGAGGCCCAACCCGAGACGACCACCCACCAGGGCGACTTCCACTCGGCATCGGGCACTTCCGATGACGAGGAGGACATCCATCGCCTCCAGACAGGCCGCGACCCACGGAACCGGTGGGGTCGTAAGTCGAGGACCAACTGTGCCAGTTGAGGCGGCGACCACCCCAGGTCGGAATGCCAGTTTTTCGAATAGATCTGCCGGCATTGCGACAAGAAGGGACACATCGCCCGTGTCTGCCGTCTAAAAAAGAACCGCAGCCCGGCACGATGGGACCAGAGCGACTGGAGGAGAAAGAGCACACCACCCCGGACCAGAGATCGCCCCTCGGACAACAGATGGGACTGGAACGGATGATCCCTGCGAGGCGGCGATAACCGGCGAAGAGAGGAGACCCATCAGATGGTCACCATCGGCCACGCCATAACCAATGATGCCCGGAAGGTCCACGTGGAGGTAGGCATCGAGGGCCAGCCATGCAAAATGGAGGTGGACTCCGGGTCCTACCTCTCCATGATAGCATGGCATGAAATAAAGCGCTTGGTGCCTACCCTCCAAAGGAGGAAGCTAGACAGCCAGAGACTCATCGTAAAGGACTACCAGGGAAACCACATCCCAGTAGTCGGAACCAAACACTTCAACATCACATATAAAGGGCACATCGAAAGGCTTCCCCTGACAATCGTCGAGCGTGACCGCCCAAGTCTACTGGGACTGCAATGGTTCGCCCCGCTCGGCATCGCAGTCACGGGAGTCGACCACGTCACCGACGACAGCTGGGAGCAGCAACTGGCCCAGGAATTCCAAGAGGTCTTCGACGGAAACCTAGGCAAGTACCGAGGGCCCCTTATATCATTCAACCTAGACCCAAACGTTCCCCCAAAACGCCTGAAACCAAGGCGGGTGCCATTCGCACTTAAACCCAAGATAGATGAGCAAATTGACAAGCTCGTCATGCAAGGGGTCCTACAGCCAATAGACCACACCCGGTGGGAGACCCCCATAGTCACCCCGATCAAGCCCGATGGGTCGGTGAGGATCTGTGGGGACTATAAGGCCACCCTAAATGGCGCGCTACAACAAAGCGCCTACCCCGTCCCAGTAGTGCAACACCTACTGCACTCACAGAGAGGGGGCAAGGTTTTCGCCAAGCTTGACCTCGCCCAGGCATACCAACAGTTGCCAGTCGATGAGCAAACGGCAGAAGCGCAAACCATAGTCACCCACCAGGGAGTATTTAAATGCAACCGACTCCAATTCGGAGTCAGAGTGGCACTGGGAATATTCCAAAGCCTAATGGAAAGACTACTGCAAGGCATCAAGGGGGTGGTACCTTACTTCGACGACGTCCTAGTGTCGGCAACCAACCAAGCTGAACCAGAGGGTCACCTAAGGGAGGTCCTAACCAAATTCATAGAGACCGGGCTCAAAGTCAAGAGGGAGAAATGCCAATTATACACGGAACGGGTAGAATTCCTAGGATATCTCCTTGACCATCACGGCATTCACCCCACAAACCAAAAAATCAAGGCCATCAAAGAAGCCCCCACACCCAAGTCGAAGACGGAACTACAGGCATTCCTGGGGCTACTTAACTTTTACAATGTTTTCTTGCCCCAAAAGGCGACAGTGGCGGAGCCCTTGCAGAGGCTCCTGGACAAGGCAGCGACTTGGACTTGGGGAAGCGCGAGCAAGCCTCCTTCCAAAGAACAAAGGACCTCCTCACTTCGGACGCCGTCCTCATACAGTATAACGAGACCCTACCTCTGGCCATCACATGCGACGCATCACCCTTCGGCGTTGGCGCTGTCCTCAGCCATACCCTTCCCGACGGAAAAGAAGCGCCCATCGCGTTCTTTTCAAGGACCCTCACCAAACCGGAGCGGAACTATAGCCAGCTGGACAAAGAGGCTCTGGCTATCGTTGCCGCTGTAAAAAGATTCCACGAGTATCTCTACGGCCGTACATTCACCATCATAACTGACCACAAGCCGCTACTGGGAATCCTTGCAGGAAACCGGGCCACCCCTTACATTCTGTCTCCCTGAATGACAAGGTGGTCCGAGTTCCTGGCAGCCTACAACTACGGAGTCATACACAAACCGGGTAAGACGATCTCCCATGCAGACGCCTTAAGCCGCTCCCCGCTACCGGAACCTGACACCGACCCAGAACCCACGACAACCACCCTCAGCATAGAGACTCTACCCAAGCTGCCCATAACCGCATCAGACATTGCCCGAGAGACGAATAAAGACAAACGTCTGGCGTGGGTGTTGCATTGGGTAGAGAAAGGGTGGCCAGAAAGGGACAACGACGAGTCCATCAAAACGTTCCAAAACCACCAAACGGAACTCTCGCTATTAAAAGGGTGCATACTATGGGGGGATAGGGTGGTCATTCCAGAAAAGCTACAAGGGAAGGTTCTGAAACTGCTACACGAGGGGCACCCTGGCATCGTTAGGACTAAAGCCCTGGCCAGAAGTTACACTTGGTGGCCAGGGATGGACAAACAAATTGAGACCTGGGTAGCAAGGTGCCAATGATGCCAGGAAACTAGGCCAAGCCCACCCACAGCACCCGTCCTAGAGTGAGAAACCCCAAGGGGACCTTGGTCTAGGATTCACATAGACTTCGCCGGGCCCACAAAAGGACACACCTTCCTTATAACAGTAGACGCTTACTCCAACTGGTTGGAGGTAAGCAACATGAAGACAACAACCATGGAGGCCGTGATCAAGGAACTCTGCAAACTCTTTGCAACGCACGGCCTCCCAGACATCGTCGTTTCCGACAATGGGCCCCAATTCACCTCGCTGGAATTCAGAAAATTCCTAGCGGAAAGGGGCATCCGCCACGTGCTGACAGCACCGGCGCACCCAGCGGCGAACGGTAGGGCGGAACGGATGGTGCAATTCACTAAGCAAACCATCCGGAAAATAGACCATGGGGAGATCCAGGAGAAAATAAACAAACTACTCTTCACCCAACACATAACCCCAAATACCACAACGAATAAGAGCCCAGCCGAACTATTAATGGGGAGGAAATTAAGGTCCCCACTCGATAGGTTACACCCCACGTATAATCCGGAGAAGCCCCCAGACTCAAACAGCAAACACCGAACTTTTGCACCCAGCGACCCCGTATACGCAAGAAACCTGACGGGAGACCCACTATGGATACCGGCCGTCATCACACAAATAACAGGCCCACACTCGTACCGGCTACAAACAGCAGACGGATGAGCCTGGAAACGCCACATCGACCAATTAAGGTTGAGGACTGCCAACCAAGAGACCATCGACACACAAACAGGCGAAACCAACCCCCACAACACAAACCAAGGGGGGAGGGAATACCCACGGGACCAAAACCAAAGAAGAATAAACCAGCCCTACTTACCGGAAAGCAGCCATCACGACTCCTCGCCAGGAAGAGACAGCCAGGCCAGCTCGACCGACCCGGAAAGACCGAGCGGGAGCGGCGAAACCCGCAGCTCAACCAACCCGGGAGGCCCAGGAGGGAGCTACGGAGAGCAGCCCGGCCCGACCGACCAGCCAGTTCCCACGACGGCATCAGGAGCAACAGAGATCCCGACCGAACCGGCCGGGATCCAACCTACGACTGAGCTGCGCAGGTCCAGTAGGCTCAGACGGAGTCCCGCCTACCTACGTGACTACGCGACGTAAGGACTGAACCAAGAGGGGAGGGGTGTTCTGTCCCTAATTAGCATTCTTGAGATCCCTGCGCTTTGATTGGCCAAAGCGCGGGGCACTCTGATTGGTCAGGCGAGCCGCGTCGATTGGCTCGCTAAGAATCTCCTGCGATTGGTCCATTCAAATCACGGGAGATTCAAAGCGGTGCCATTGGCCGCGGCCGCTGCGGCTAAAGGAATAAAAGCCGCAAACTTTTTCCTTTGCCCCAGTTCGGTTCCACCTTTAAATAAAAGAGCATGATTTGAAGTCACCGACTCCTGGCATCATTTCGCGGACACAATACTAAGATACAAAACTGAACTTGAAATAGCATCTGTAGTCAGCCAAAGCGATGGACCACAGATGCATTAGCAACAAATAAACAATCGCAAACACAATTGTGTTTGGGGCAGGAGCTGCACTTAGATGATGCAAGATGTTGTGCATGCAATATAACTCATAAAGTATGAGCTTGGAGTCAAGTGCAGGGTTCTGGCCCTGCACTTCTAATGGCCTGTTAAACGGCCGGACCGGATTGGCCCGTTCCGGGGAATCCAATTGGCCCTTAACAGAAATGTCTTATTGGTTTAAGAGCTAACATTCCTAGCTCGTTATTGGTTAATCGTTACAAGGTTTGCCTGTATAAGGCAGGTTTTACTGCTGTTCAATTGAAGAAGTCACAATGTAAATAAAGAGCTGAAGTTCACCATTCAGAGGCTTGTCTCCATTCTTCTCGCCCATGCTCAAAACATAACACTGGCGACGAGGGTGGGATATGGAGACATCTGAACCAGTGGAACCAAGAAGCAATACCGAGCACGTGACAGATGGCGCCAACAACGGAACCATGTCCGGCGGCATCGTACCACCCGCTCTGTTCGATCCGACACAAGAGGACTGGGAGTCCTACATGGATCGTTTCCAAATGTTCCTTGAGATGAACAACTTAAAGGACGCCATACCAGGAAAGAAACGGGCGGTGTTCCTAACGCATTGCGGTCCAACTGTATTTAAGATGGCTAAAGCACTAGCCAAACCCCGAGAAGTGAAGGCCATGGATTGGGACGACCTCAAACCTATCCTGTGAGCCCACTACGCTCCTACCGTGCCTACGCTCATGAGACGCCACGAGTTTTTTTTTTTTATTAAAACAAATTTTATTAATTTTACAGAGAACACAATAAAACATAAACAAAACTAAAAGATCTTTTCTGAAGGTTGTCTGATCCCGGGTTGAAACTCTTCACACAGACACAAATTCAAACATCATATTCACTTTATATATCCTTCCATATCTTATTATCATTTTCTTTTTTATATATATATATAAACCATTTTTATCAATTTTATATAAACAATGCACAAGACATAACAGCTTATAAGTTCTTTTCTAAGAAAAAATAATAAAAGAAGAAAACCAATAGAACATAACAATTCCAAATTATAGTATCAATACTTTGTCTATTTAACTTCATATCTTATCCCAACTTCTCCTTTTCATCCAAATTATTTCTTATTAATTAAAATTTTTTTTGCCTTTTTTCAATATACAAGATCAAAAAAAAAAAAATAACAAAACCTTTATATATCCTTTCATATCTTATTACCATTTTCAATAATATTCTTTGTCTGTTCTATTTCCAACTATCCATTCATCTTTTTTCTTTTATTATACTTCTCCTATACACCAATTGGAGTAACGTCTATAACTCATTACCCTAACTTAAAAGTACTTCATATAACAATTTTTCTTGGGATTCTGTTTAATAGGTTCTAAAATTACACAATGAATTTTATACTCTAAATACACATATAAAAACCACAATCTTATGTACCCTCCAGAATCCCTCTTTTATCCTAAATTAAATTCACCCATTGTCTCTGAATAAACTTTTTTTCTTTAGATCTTGCTTCCCCCCATTGAGGCTTCTCCTCCCCCCCTTTCTCTCTTGCTTATTCTTCTCCTTGCCCTTTTTACCCCTTTGTCTTTCCTCCTCCCTTTTCTTACTCCCTTTCCTTTGCTTTCTAACCTTGCCTCACCTTTCCGCTCATTTTTCTCTTCTTTGGTTGTTTTTATAATTCTTAAAATCCCCTTTTTCTTATCCTTTTTCTCCTCCTCCCCAGAAAGAACCCATTGTTCATCAAAGATGGCTTCTTCTTCCTCTTCTTCTTTGTCCCAGTCCTTCTGCTGCGTAGTCAACTTTTCATAAGTACATAATGCCATTTCTAAGAATTGAAACAAAGTGCCCAAAGTATCTTCTTTTTTATATTTTTGATATTCAATCTTTAGTTCATCCACAAGCGATGCCATTATGACAAAAGAAACTTTTCCCAAAACAACCACAAATATTTTTAATCAAAAATAATTCCAAAAAAAAATTCCAAAAATTAATACTTTTCTTCCTTCTTCTCTTTCTCTTTCTGGGGTTAATGTTTAATCAAAGAGGTCCAATTACCATATACCTTTCTTTGGGATTCTAGGCAATCTCCTCCTTTTTCAGCTTCTGCTCCAATTTTTTTTCCTCTCCCTTCCCACTTGCAATATCAATTTTAAATAATCAGAAATCCATACCTCCAACAAGGGTTTTCCAATTTCTTAAGTTTTTCAATGTCCAAAACCCCTTTTGTCCCTTAGCTTCAACTCTCAAAACAATTCACTTTCAATGTCCAATATGTCCAAACATATCTGCTGTTTCCATGGGGTGGGAGAGTGAAGAAAAAAAAAAGTTTCCTTTAACAGCTTCTCCGCCGCTTTCGATCTTCTTAGGGATACAATGTGTATGCAATATAACTAATAAACTTTGAGCTTGGAGTCAAGTGCAGGGTTCTGGCCCTGCACTTCTAATTGCCTGTTAAACGGCCAGACCGGATTGGCCCGTTCCGGGGAATCCGATTGGCCCTTAACAGAAATGTCTTATTGGTTTAAGAGCTAATGTTCCTAGCTCGTTATTGGTTAATCGTTACAAGGTTTGCCTATATAAGGCAGGTTTTACTGCTGTTCAATTGAAGAAGTCACAATGTAAATAAAGAGCTGAAATTCACCGTTCAGAGGTTTGCCTCCATTCTTCTTGCCCATGCTCATAACACAAGACATTTAGGGTGAGAAAGGGTTCCTCCCCTTTGGAATTTAATTAGAGAATAAAGCAAATCAACACCTATTGACCCATTAAAGAGGGGAAAAGCTTAGGTTATTCAAGAGGTGTGGCTTCTTTTTACTCTGGGAACAAAAGAGGTCAAAGGAATTCCTGGAAAAATAAATGGTGGGCTTATCCCCCAGTGTAGGAATGGGTAATATATTTTTTTCAACAAATAATGTTGCCTGTATAAACACTCCTAAGATGGGAAACAATGAATAATTATGACCTCATGCCCTTTCCAAATAGAAGACTACTTTTTCTAAATCAAAGAAGTCATTTCCTGCCCAACACATTCCTCATTTAGCTAAGATAAGATTTGTGAGTCGGTAATACACACTTAAAAGCCACAAATGATATATTTCTAGTGTGGGGAGTGGTATCTAATGTAAAATGATATTTAGAATCTCTTGATTGCATAAAGAAAGTAACAGAGGTTACAAATTGCTGCTGGGTTTTCTTTGGATAAATTAAAATTCCCCTTGAATTAAAATTACAGTATGAGTGGGCCCAGAAAATGATATTAACATACTTAGGAAGGGGGAGGGGAAGAAGAAAAATAGCTTACCCCATCCAAGGAGATAATACCACAGTAAATGCTGCTTTTCTGCAAATACAGCCACCACAATCAGAGTGTGCAAGTAAATGCCTTCACAGAGCATCCAGAAATAATTGCAAACCGTTAAGTAAAAGTGAAGGAATTGTGCCACTTTGCATCCAACCTATGGGAGAAAAGACCAATATAATTATATATATTTTTGTAATATGCAGGGGATAAAACCAACTCAATTTGTATTGGACCAGCAACAATAGAAGCACAAAGAGAAAACAAATTTCTAAGACTGCTCCATTCAAACCACTATAACAAGATGCTTATTTCCTTATGTTGAGAGTCTACAGGTGCCACTCGGCAGCCACTTCCATCCAGAAATTAATAAGGTATGGGTGTTCAAGGATACAGTTAGCAGCAATTTCTACTACTCTCATCAATGGGATTAAGGATATTTTGGTGGTTAAAGGCACCTGGCTACCAAACAGAAGAGTGTGAGTATTAGTCCTGCTTAGGGTAGCTGGGTAACTTTTAGCCAGTCTCAGTCTTTCTGTCTCTCAGCCAGAAAAAAAAAAAAAACAAGGGCAAACCATTTCTGAAAAATATTGCCAAAAAAAATAGCATGGACATATCCAGTTGAAAGGACCCAAGAGAAAGAGAGACAGAAGGCTACTGTACAGATTAGTATCAAGATATGTTTTTCTTCTGTTCAATTGTTCCTGATTCTTGGAGATTGCCTGGATGGGTCCCTGCAGTTTCCTTGGAAAGCTTGACTACTACATTTCAGAGGAGGTTTGCCATTGCCTCCTTCCTCGGACTATGAGAAAGTGACTGCCCAAGGTTGCCCATTTGGTCTGTTTCTAATGTGGGACCAGAACTCATGACTTTCTGGTTTCTAGCTTGATGCCTTAACCACTACACTACATTGGCTCTTTTTTCAAGAGACACTGTACCCATAAATATATTACCCATGAATATATAATACAGAATAATCAGGATTATATTCGGGGAGCATATGAGATTTCCTATAAACACTGCTCCTCTTTCATATTATTTCACTGATTATTATAATTGCTTAATTAACAAGCTATGCATATTTACATAGAATGACATTCCCCTGAGTTTAGTAGATTATGTTGCCAGGTATTTTATGAAGCAGCAAAAATATTAATGTGGCAGTCACTTACTGGGTAATTTGCAGCCACTGCTTGGCTGTTGGCAGCTCCTGATAGAATAATAATTGTTACAATAGAGTTGCAAACAAAAGAGAAAAAGAGATTCTTATGCAATGTAATCCTTTGGCAACTGAGGCTCCTGAAAGAAAATGAGCAAGAGAAAGTTAGGTTAGAGAGGCAGAAAATATGTGGCTATTTTTTTTCCTTTGCACACAACAGTTTTTTGTTAGCAGTTTAATTGCTAACTGGAAAGTTGTTTTGTAGTTCAAGAACATTTGACCCTCTGAACCAGCCAGAAAGAGCCCACAGTCACCCAACTGACTCTCTGAACTGAATTCATTAACTTACCCTCATCGCTCCAAGTCTTGTGTGATAAAATATTCTACAAATGTTCACTCTACATTGTGAGTTAAAGATTGGCCATAGTACCTTAATTATTCCAGGAAGCCATTAATTTGGGAAAGTTGTCCACATTACAAACTACAGTGATCAATATCAAGACAAAAGAAAATATTAAACTATCTTCTGAAATTGGTTTAGTATCCTGGTTTATTTTGAACCTGATCACCATTGATTTCTGGTTTGAACAGAACAAAAGCAGAGATTCTTTACCCACAAAGAAGGAATTATTTAACGAGATGCATGTTAACAGATAACTACATATTTTTCTGAATATGATCAATGTACATTAAAGAAACAATTGCAAGTATATAAACAGCATTCATTTAAAAACAAAATTAAGGCAGAAGATGTATTCTAGATGTAAGCCAAAGTTCCTAAAAATTTACTTGGATGAGATAGAAGAGCTTTACACTGAAGTTTTTCAAGATTTGGAATAGCAATAAATTGTTTATATAATATAGAGCAGTGGTCGCCAACCAGCGGGCCGGGGACCACTAGTAGTCCGTGAGAAAATTTTGGTGGTCCACAGAGAAATGTCACCCCAAAGCAGCTCCCAAAGCAATTAATCTGCATGGGAACCCAAGGCTGTGCTGCCCACATGGTCTGTGGGAACACAAGGCTTGCAGCACTTGCATTGCAAACAACACGAGGTAGTGAGGGGAGGGGGGGGAAGGCAGAGGGGGAACTTGCTCCACTTGCCCCACGCACCAGGCCTGGCCACCGGGTTGCTTCTTTCTGCTTCTTTCTTCTGCTTTTGGCTGCATGCAAGGAAAGCAGCAAAAGTCATTCTTTCTCTCTCCCAAACTCTGCCAGAAATGAGTTTTTTGGACCCTGCAAGGCATCCTGCTCCAAGAGGTTGTGCCGGCATGACAAGTCTCACAGACTCATTTCTGACAGAGTTTGGGGAAGAGAAAGAAAGATTTCTGCTGCTTCTGCTGCTTTCCTTGCATGAAGCCTCTTCCCCTGAGAATGGAACTGGAGACGGTATTCTGCAATCCCAAATAAAGAATGATCGATTGGTAGGAAATTGAGTTGGGGAATTTTGCTACAGACTTTTTTGGGGATTTTCCCAGGGTCTCTGGGATTTAAAATTATGAGTTTGGTGGTCCCTGAGGTCCAAAAGGTTGGCAACCCCTGATATAGAGAACAAAACAGAGGTCAGAGTGATTTGTGACACAGTGTATATTTTTTGTTGGTTAATTATTCCTTCTCCTCATTTCTGAAATCTTGAAGGACATTTATCACAGCAATTTAAATCAATTGCCACTAACAGTCAGTCATGCATATGGGCTGTATACAAATTCATATTTGAGCATACAACTTGCCAGAAAAATTGTATTATATAAACTATATTGTACTTGCAGGTTTGGTCTCTCTATACCCATCCCAGTAAACAGTGGCTTCATATGTTTCTCCTGTATCAAAATTGCTATAAAATCAGACACAGACTTTGAAGTCATATGATCCCAACAGTTTTCTGTGAGGTAACTTCAAAAATTTAATGTTAGGACAATATGAACACAATTTAACAACTCTTGCTGTAAATTAGTACTCAGAATACCAGAGATAATATATTAATTACATACAGGTACAGACTAGTGGGTATGCTATAGGGGTAAATGCAATTTAGAAATGAAAATTATACTTACTTAAAATAGAAGAATATGCCAAGGGAAATGAGAAGTGAAACAATTGAAAGGCTATGGCCAATTATAGAGATATAGTACAGATTCAGAGCTGTCTATAATAAAATGCAGAAAGAAGAATGAGCATTTAAGTATAGTTTACTAAGTATTAGCTCAAACATTATTTCAAAATGATTGCTCGAGAACAAGAATATCAAATCCAATATCTGAGAAACATTTCAGCAAATCTCATTAGTGGCAAGGTAGGTTAGGGTTGGTGACAATTTCTGAAATTGTGCTGCTATTCTAGTTCGAGGCTAGTTTGATTGTCTTCCAAAATCTATCTCCTTTTTCTTTAAGGATGATCAAGTAGGCAGGACAAGGGTGACCATTTCCACTGGTGGTCTCTCATTCTGAAGTCCCTCTGCTAAGAATTTCTGTGGAGTTTTAAATAGGAACTTTTGTTTCTTCTGATTTTCTGATCGCTGGGGATATTTAAAAACTGTTTAAAAAACTACTACCTTTTGCCACTCTTTTAAAGAAAATGTGATTCTGTTCTTTATTTTAAGTATTTTATTGTAAGAACTGAGAATCTGAAAACAAAATCTGAGCTTGGAGCCATCCTGCTCAAAATGTTCTACCAAGTTGGCTGTGAACTGACAGAAAAAAATCCGAATACGCCAAGCAATTTGTTCTATCCTAAAAACGAAGCATGTGTTTTATGTCAAGCTTAGAACTTCTCTTTATTTTATTGTATAATATTTTGAGAGATTTTGTCCTGATAGGTACCATGAATTATCAGAAAGAATGTTATCAAAGGATAAATTATATCGGATCTTAACTCTTTAAAATATTAATGAGAGCTGATTTTTTTTAACAATTATCCTGCCTTGCTTATTCTTAATGCAGTCTCTCTGAAAACAAAGAGCACTTCTATGCTCATAAACTTCAAGTATTATTTTGTTAAACACAACAGCGATACTAACATGATCTCCCATGCTGTAGCTTAACAATATTTTACTTATTTTTCTATATATTTTATTGACTGCACTAATTTGTTCTATGTCAATCCCTATTTCTTTTTACAAGTGAGCATACGTTCTGAGTATATACTAAGTATATACATACATATTGAGTTCATTTTCTACAAGTGAGCATACTTCCAAACTGTTTTTATGAAAGCCATGTGTATTGTAGTATGGTTGTAAACAGCATAAGAAGGGAAATCTATACACTACAGATGACATGGCAAATACAAATTTTCCACCGTGTTTTCAGGAGGAGGGGAAATAAACCAATGCTAGCACAAATGCCATTAAGGCAATCAGATATGCAGGGAAAACAGAACATATTTCTGAAACAAAGAGATTCACAGCAAACTTGACTTCTCTTATCTCTATCAAATATTTCTGTTTCATTGTAGCTGTCCCATCAAGATTAGGAGTTTAATGTTCCACAGCCAAAAGGACTGGTAATCTTTTTGTGCCAGGAATTATAGGGAGTTCATCAGAAGGGCACAATTAAATTTAGGCAAACATGGTTTTTTGGGATAGGGGAGATTCTAACTCTAAAGAAATGTGCTAACACACCATTACTCTCACAACTCCTCCTCTGGGGTAAGCTATGCTGAGAAGGACTGACCTGAAGATTCTCCAAGGAATCTCTGTGGTTGATTTTGATGAAAGCAAGGATTTCACCACACCTGGTCTGTCACCTTCACCACTATACCACACAAGCTAGTGTATACCACACAATAGAAGAGGGGTATGTGTGTGAGAGAAAAAGGCGGGGGGGGGGGCGGCGGTGAGAGAGAGAAAGAGAGAGTGAGAGAGAGGAATGGAGTGGGGGGAAGAGAGGATTTAAAGATAGACCAGTGTCTCTAGGAGTTAAAACCTTGTTTCATAGTAATAGTAGTGTTGAAGCAATAGTAATAGTATAGTTATAGTAGAAATAGTAAAATATAACATATTAAGAACAGGTAAGTATATATTATAATTGTAGTAGTAGACTATAGTATGTAGAATAGTGCATAGTATAAATTGTAATGGAAATAGGGTGTAGTTCAAGACAATAGACATAAAAAGAAATCACCAATACATGTTTGCAGGTTTCACTTTTGTATCTGGATATTTTTTTCAAAATAAAACTTCTCCTCAGCTCTTACTGGAACTAACTGTATAAGTTCCAGTGCTTTTCAAATCTTTTGACCTTGAGTCAATCAAGTTGTGTATAATTTAAAAAGCACCCATGACAGATCCAAAGCCACTGAGCTAGCAGTCCAATCTGGTCATTGCAGCTCTGAATAATCCACACATAGAGAGAAGAGACAGATAAATTAGCCTTGCTTGCTCTTGAAATGATTCCAGGTTGGGTGTCACTTCTGGAAGTCCATAGAATTAGCTGCCCAGATTCTCATGCATCGAAAAAGCAGAGCAGAACTTGAATAGAGGATCAGATTTCAAACCAGGCTGCATGACTGGTAAACCTCTGCATTGGTCTGCCTTTGATTCTGCTGCACTTGAAAACACTACAGGATTAATTGGCCAGAATAAAAATATAGCCATAGGATGGGTAGCAAAGTGCCTGGGGGGTGGGAGGGTGTCACACAGGATGTGTATTGCTTGTCCTAAATGGAAATAGTATTTTTCCACTGTTGCTGCTGCTACTGTTGCTCCATTTTTTGCTCTTATAGAACAGGTTCTCAGGTTTCTTGCACATTATTAGCCCTTCACAAACGAAGCTATTTCCCACCCACCCCTCTGGAATGAAGTTTCTAGGGTCAGTCAAGGACTGCATCAATCGGTCTTATAAAATTTGTAAACCAACTGCACGGTAATTCAATAGCCTCTTCTTCCTTCCCTTAATTTCCTATTTTTTCCTTCTCTTCTTTGTATTTTATTTAATAAAATAACACCTTTATAAACATTAAGAGAAATAGGCCCTGCTTAATTCAATGCGCCCTCTTCCAGGGTAATTTATTCTAGGATGGCAATGTGAATTAATTAACCTTACTGAAATATAATGCAGTGGCAAGCAAGAAGAAATTAACATAGTCGACATTTCACAATTGTTAGGCTTTTAAAATCCTTTATTCTTCCGAGAATGCAATTACCTGCAATTTATAATATATTTGATGAGTGCAAAGGCTATAGTTTGTCCAAATTCTGTTACTCTCAGGGTGCACAAACCAGTGTCCACTTTCTTCACAGATCTTATGAACTTTTTCTTTTGGAGAAAAATTAAGGAGAAAAAAAGTGGAATTATAATTTCTGTGTGCCAAAAGAGTTAACATTTCAATAAATGCAACAGCAAAAAGCATTGAAATGCACATACGCTCACATCACCATTATTTCTTTTTGGTGTAAGCAACATTATGCAGAGCATAGAAAATGAGTAATAAATAGTAAGGCAATTACATCTGAAGAACAAAGTAAGAAAAAGAAAAGATTGCTTAAACTAATTTAAGCGACTGTATTTACTCCATACTTCTCTATGCTTGCAAACCATCCTTGCTTCCATCTTGCTGAGACAATGCTTCAGATATTACATTACCATTTGTTCTTTAGAGTTTAATCCCATAAATTTCAACAAACCACAACCATTTCCATTCTTCCATTTTTTCTCAAATATAGCATGTGATAATTGGATCTGCATTTTTTTTCTATATATGACCTTCAATGTATTTTTTTTTTTACTGATTGGTCACTCACTTTTGTATTCAATCCATGTTTATTTACCATACATATTTCTTAAGAGCCTCATTCCCATTCCCATTGCATTCAATTTACTTTTATATTTCTCTTCACTGAATTATTATTTCCATAATAATTACACAAATATTATTTCCATATAGCAATTCCTTTATATACTGCCAATTTATATCTTGCAAGAAATATATATTACATATTTTGTCAATTTTCAGCTGTTTCAACAATCCACTAAACAGCAAAAATCTAATCTAGCCCACCAATTGGCAGAAAGCCTTACTAAATTCTTCTGTTTTTTCTTGTTATCACTTTCTGTACCCCCTTTCAATCAAAATTCTATCAAACACATTCTCAGGAATGCTTAACAAATTAACCCTTCTTCAGTAAGTTATCTTACACTTGCTGGCTAAACCATAACTTGATGACTAGGATTTTCCAGGTAGTGATGTCAAATTGATTAGACAACACTTCCTGGGTCCCCCCCCTTAAAAAAAATATTCTAATTATTTGAAACACTTGTAAGAATGATAGCTCTTCAGTTTTCAGACATTCACTCTACACTCCACTGAGTCAGCAGTTCAGAGATCACACTAACACTGGGGTGAGCCCCAGCACTTGAATTCATTCAATGTAACCAGATGTTTTCTCAACACTTCCTTGCCTATTTTGATCTGCGTTCCTCTTTCTTCCATTAAATCCATAAATTACTAATTTTAACTTTGTAGCAATAAAATATGCATTTAGACAGGTTTAAATTTACATAATTACTGTAAATGATGGATTATAATCAATGCAACTTCTTAACTGAAATAGAAGCTCTCCTTAATAAGCTTCCTCAATTGCTTGAAATACCCTGCTTAAATGCCTGACTTCGTGCTCTAGCTCTGAACTTAGGAAGAGAGACAACAAGCAACTAGTTGCAAATCTATCTATGGATACTTGTTCTGCACATGCAAATTCCAAACTATTTCAAGAGATTTGGAATAATTTGATTTTTCTAATTATTTGAAACATCTTTGATCAAATGTCCATCTGGAACATAAATCTGATACTTCAAAATATAAAGAAGACCCATAATGTTGTTCTTGCATACACAACATATGACCTACAACAATACGGCCTCCACCAATAGGAAGGCCCAGCATGATTTCTAGGCATGAGGTGAAATTAAGCCCCACCCCCAAAATTTAGGCCTATTTAAACCACGTGTTTCCCCACCATTTCTCACATTGTTCATTAGAACTACACGAGGTGAAGAGAAATGGGGGGGGAGGGAAGGGGGGGAGAAAACTTGCCTTTAGGAGTGCATCAGAGCTGACTGAACACTACAGAGCACCAAACAGAGCACGTGGCTGAAGGCACATCGACAACGGAACCATGTCCAGCGGCGCCATACCACCCACTCCATTTGACCCGGCACAAGAAGACTGGGACTCGTACATAGACCAGTTCCAGATGTTTCTGGAGACCAACAACTTGAAGGATGCCACTACAGGGAAAAAGCGAGCAGTGTTCCTGACCCATTGCGGGCCTGCCATCTTAAAGATGGCCAAGGCACTAGTGAAACCGGCTGAGGTGAAAACCAAGGACTGGGACATCCTCGCGCCCCTTCTACAGGCCCACTATGCATCCGCCATACCAATGCTTGTCCGAAGACATGAATTTTACTAGAGGGACCAGTGGAAGGGAGAGACCGTTGCAGATTTCATCGTAGTTCTCTGGAACCTGGGAGGCCTCTGTGAGTTCGCAGATCTCGAAGAAGCTCTGAGAGACCGAATAGTTCTGGGATTAGATGACCAGACGATACAGAGCAAGATCATGGCAAAAGGGGACATCAACCTTGCTGATGTCATCAAAGATGCTACTGCAGCATAAGCAACCAGGAAGTCGGCCACCCGAATATGCCGCACCAACACACCGCTCCGTCAACTCATCAGCGATACCTCACCTCGCCTAGAGAGGCACACAACAGTGACCCACCACGAGGACCTCGAATCACCATCAGAAAGTGATGAGGAGGAGGTCAACCAGCTCTGGTCTGAACGTGACCAATGCCATCAGCTGAATCAAAGACTACCGCACCAATGCGCGGGTTGTGGGGCAAACCACCCGCGATCAGACTGCAAATTCCTCGATGCGCTCTGCCATTTCTGTGGGAAAAGAGGCCACATTGGGAAGGTCTGTAGAAGCAAGCAAGGATCCAGCCCACTTCAGAGGGGAAACAACTACCGCCAGACCACAAGGAATCGCCCTGTGAGTCGGGAACATTTGAACCACCAATAGAACAACTACTCCTACAGAAATAAAACACTGGCCATTTCAACGAGACGAGAAGAGGCACACCAAACCATTACAATCGGTCAGGCCTCATCGCTAGATGCAAAGAAGATCCAAGTGAAGGTCGCCATCGAAAACCAGCCTTGTGTGATGGAAGTCGATTCAGGATCATCCCTCTCGATGGTTTCCTGGAAGACTCTTAAACACCTAATTCCTTCTGTCCGGCGTCAAGACCTCAGAGCCCAAAGAATCATACTCAAAGATTATCAGGGGAACCGAATTCCGGTCGTTGGATCCAGCCAAGTCCAAGTATCATTCAAAAATCGTACTGCATCATTACCACTGACCATCGTTAACTGTGACCGGCCTAGCTTGCTAGGCCTTCAATGGTTTGCCCCACTCGGGATTGAGGTAGCCGGCATTCACCAAACCAGAAGTGATGACTAGGAGGAGGCCATCGTCCAGGAATTCCAGGATGTTTTCGCAGACAAACTAGGCGAGTACAAGGGGACCCCGATATCATTTAACCTTAACCCTGAAGTAGCCCCCATCCGCCTTAAGCCTCGTCGGGTACCTTTTGCCCTTAAACCAAAAATTGACGAGCAGCTCGATAAATTAATAGCCCAGGGTGTTTTAGAACCAACTGACCATGCTCGTTGGGAAACCCCAATTGTAACACCCATCAAACCGGATGGATCATTAAGGATTTGTAGGGACTACCAGGCTACCCTTAATCACGCCCTTCAACAAAACGCTTACCTGGTACCAGTGGTACAACACCTTCTCCATTCCCTGGGGGCCAGAAAAGTTTTCGCTAAATTGGATTTAGCACAGGCGTACCAACAACTGCCTGTAGATAAAAAACCGCAGAGGCACAGACGATCGTTATGCACCGAGGCACTTTTAAGTGCAACCGACTCCAATTCAGAGTGAGCATAACCCCAGGGATTTTTCAAAGTCTGATGGAGAGACTCTTGCAAGGGATCAAGGGGGTTGTGCCATACTTTGATGACGTTTTAATTGCTGCCCCAAATAGAGAAATACTAGAAAAGCGGCTTAAATTGGTTCTCTAGAAATTTAAAGACTCTGGCCTTAAGGTTAAAAAAAATAAATGTCAACTGTGTACAGACAAAGTAGAGTTCCTGGGGTACCTAATCAATAAACAGGGCATCCACCCCACTAACAGCAAACTGAGGGCAATCAAAAACGCCCCAAGACCCAGAAATAGAACTGATCTCCAAGCTTTCCTGGGGCTCATTAACTTTTACAACATCTTCTTGCCCCAGAAAGCAACCGTAGCTGAGTCCCTACGAAGACTTCTCGACAAAAAAGCAACCTGGGTTTGGGGACACCGCGAGGAGCACGCATTCCGACAAGTGAAAAACTTACTAACCTCCGATGCTGTTTTAATGCAGTATAATGGGACTCTGCCTTTAACAATTACATGTGATGCATCACTGTTTGGAGTAGGAGCCATTTTGAGTCATGTGTTACCAAATGGTAATGAGGCCCCTATTTCCTATTTTTCAAGGACCTTGTCAAAGGCTGAACATAACTATAGCCAAATCGACAAGGAGGCTCTTGCTGTTGTATCTGCTGTGAAACGATTTCATGAATATGTGTATGGACAAGTTTTTACTATTGTTACCGACCACAAACCTTTGTTAGGGATTATAGCGGGAGACAAGCCAACCCCCTATATATTGTCACCTAGAATCACTCGCTGGTTGGAGTTTTTAGCTGCGTACAACTATAAATTACAACACCGCCCGGGGAAAGCCATTCCCCACGCTGATGCATTGAGCCATGCCCCACTTCCGGAAACCGTCGATGACCCAGCTCCAACCCTTATGACACTCCAGATTGAAACACTACATTCACCACCGCTAACAGACAGAGACATTGCAATTGAAACAAAATGAGATCCTGTCTTGGCGCAAGTTCTTAGCTGGGTTGAAAGAGGATAGCCAATAGAACAAACCTCTGATGATTTCACCCCTTTCAGAAACCAGCAAACAGAACTTTTTTTTGCAAAAAGGCTGCATCCTATGGGGAGATAGAGTCGTCGTCCCAGAGCAGTTACAACGAGCAGTATTCAAAACATTGCATGACGGTCACCCCGGCATCGTGCGTATGAAAACGCTCACACGAAGCTACGCATGGTGGCTGGGCATCAAAGCCTGGGTAAAAACTTGCTTAAAGTGCCAAGAAGTCAGCAGTGCCCCAGCTAGAGCAACTCCAACAGAATGGGAAACCCCCCGGGGGCTGTGGTCCTGCATCCACGTTGATTTTGCGGGACCTACTAAAGGAGATACATTCCTCCTAACAGTGGATGCCTATTCCAACTGGTTCGAGATCCACGAAATGAATAATACTTCAACGGAGTCTGTCATCTGAAAGTTGAACAGGCTATTCGCAATACACGGACTGCCAGATGTTCTGGTCTCTGACAATGGACCCCAGTTCACCGCCCTAGTGTTTGAACAATAGTTAGCGGATCGGGGCATCCGCCATGCACTAGCTTCGCCAGCGCACCCTGCGGCTAATGGCAGGGCCGAGCGCATGGTACAATTTGTTAAAAAAACTCTCCACAAAATGGACTATGGGGACATTGATGAAAAAATAAACAGAATACTCCTACTCCAACACATCACTCTGCACAGTGTCACCAACAAGACGCCAGCTGAATTGTTGATGGGACGCAAGCTCCGTTCCCACCTCGACCGGCTTCACCCTTCCTATGAGCCAGAGAAACCCTGTGGATCTAGTGGAAAATGCCACGAGTTCAAGGTAGGCAACTTAGTTTTCGCTAAAAACCTCTCCGGCGAACCATTATGGATCGAAGCAACCGTAATTCAAACCACTGGGCCCAGATCGTACCGTGTGCAAACCTGCGATGGAAAAATATGGAAACGCCATATAGATCAGCTTCGCTCTAGGCTACAACCCAGTTCCCATGACTCCTGGGACTCCCAAACTGAGGGGGGAGGAGATGTCGAAGAAACCGAATTTGAGATGGTGGAAAGCAGAAGCGAAGGAAGACAGCAACCAGGCACGATAAATGAAGAAGAATCAGGGAGGGGAGTGTCCTCACCACAGAGGAATACCTCAATGGAGGCTAGCCCGCAAAGATCGGAGGACAACAACAATGACAGAATTAGCGGTACCCAGTCGTCCAGTGAGAATGCGGAACCGCCGGTACCAGATATGTCCAAAAACATCCCACCAAAGCCAGACTGCAGATGGGAACTGGTGGGACAGCGCAAATCTAACAGACAGTTAAAACAACCTACATATCTTAAGGATTACGTCACCACACCCCTCAAATGGAACCCGAGGGGAAGAGGTGTTATGAACTTATAAAAATGTTTAAATAAAGTTTTAACAAAGCTTAAAGAAAAAGCAGGGTTCTAATCCTGCTCTTCTGATTGGCTGATAATAGCGATATCGGATTGGTCCATTCTGGAGAATCTGATTGGCTGTTAATGAGCCACTCTCATTGGTTCAAGGGTTTAACACTTCCATGTTCTCATTGGCTAATAGGTCATCAGCCTGCCCTATAAAAGGGCTGCTGCTGCCCTACGGTTTTTGCTCTGTTCACGATGATTAATTAAGAGATGAAGTTCACTGTTCACTGCCTCGTCTCCATTCCTTGCACCCATGCTCAGAACTTAACACTCCCCAAAGTCAGAGTCACCAGCTTCTTCTATTGGCTGGTAGAAGTGGCTGGTGACTCTGCCTTTGGGGAGCTTCCATCAGCCGATAGAAACAGCCTTGCGGTGAGGGGAGTGCGCATTAGTTGTCTTTGAATCTACCAACAGGGCAGGAGATGTGTATCTGTGTCTGAATAAAAATTGTGAGATTTAGCCGAAATGTGTTCTTGTTTTGCTTTCCTGCCTATTCTCTGATCAGTTTCTCCAGGGCAGCTTTTGGCCTAAAATCGCCCAGGTCTCCCTCAGCTAAAAGAAAGGGGAGGTTTCCAAAGACCGTCCCTAACCTCTGCCATTTGAGAGGACTGAACTCATTGCTTCTCAAAGTTAGACCTGCAAGTTTTTCAAAAGTTCTTCTGAATGCCTCGGACATCTGATGAAATCCAGAAATGTCTCGTGATTGAACTCAATCAAAAAAAAAAAAAAAGAACCTGCACCTCATCACCAAGTTCCTGATTTTACTGCTCCTCTCTCATCCCGAATTATGCCAAAATAGGGGATTCCAAGGCTGGTGTAGGTTAATGATGGGTGCTCTTTCAGGCATTCAGAAAGAGAGAGAGAGAGAGAGAGAGAAGGAGGCATCGCTGAAGTTCTCAGACTCCCCCAAACTGTTAGCAGCGACACCCATGAGCTGTGGCAGGATTGCTTCGGATCACGTGCAGAGTGCCTTCGTCGTTCAACTCCCCCCACAACTCAAGGTTCATACCAAAATTAGGCCTTTCCAACGAGCCCCTGCAAATATTCGGCCCTCACCAGAGCAATAGAAAGGATGGTTTAGCTTCTCCCCGGCCCTTCTTTGCTCCAGCTCCCTCCTGCCCTCCTGTGCCATGGCGGTGACCCTTTCACTCTCACCCCACTTCCCTGCCGCATTCCCACAAGCACTGCTCCCACAACTCCTTTCAGGAGCCTACCCGATCTCACTTCTAAGGGTAGCCGAGCTCTGCTGCTTCCTCTTCCCTCCCCGGTGGCCCCCCCACTCCCCAAACCAGTGGCGACAGCAGGTAAAGGAAGGTCAACTGCCCTGGGACTTTGGCAGGGTGCCCCGCAGATGCTAAGACCTTCTCTTGCCAAATATGATACCAAATGCATTTGAAGTAATAAGAAACCTATACTAGAAAGAACTGCTTTCAAATTATTTAAAGATTAGTCATAATGTTGAATTTGCATAATCCTACCCAAATTCTCAGCACTCCGAAAATATTTTTACTGGCTTTCTCTAATAGACATACAGTACTGTCTTAAGTCAGTCTTAATCCTTACCTGAAGGGTCAAAGTCCTGAAAGTAGTCTGGACAGTTTTGTTCTACAGTTTGTCCTGCTGTAGTGGTATCCCAGCATAACCAACCATCCCATGTCCTGTTGCAATGTGGACCTACAAAGTGAAGAGGCATCACTTGAAGCATTTCATCCTAATTTACCAGGGTTGGCTACATTTTTTTTCTGTACACACACACACACACACAAAATCCTCTCCTTGTAAAGAAGCAAACATTTGGATCCAATCCAAACTCCTTATGATTGACACATGCAGTATTTGCTTCCAAAGAGGCTTCCATATCAGCCTTGGTTGTATAACCCCTTCCTACCAAGAGAAAAAATACCACTCATTGCTCTTGCTTTGTGCTCTTACTTACAACTTGTTGGATGTTTACATCTTTCTAAGTTTGCCATTTTGACTTCTTAACCCATCATCTAAATCTTGACTATTAAAAATGCTGCACTTGAGCAGAAAAAAACAAAAAAAGTTTTAATAATGTTGTTCACGATCATGCTTTCTTATCCTGTAACTGTTACTCTACAATTTTGCAAGAACCTTGCCTGGAAACACAACTGTTTTCCAATAAATTTCCCCAAACAAAATAAACCAACTGAAGCAGGGGAAGGGAAGCAAATCCATCTCACCCTCTGAATACTTTCTTTGCATGCTGAAATCAGTGTTTCACCTTCTGAACTTGTGCAGGTTTCTTAGTTGCAGGTATCACTAGGACACCTATCACTTTTATTGGAAACTCACATTCAAGGCTAATCCTGAGAAGCTTCTAAATATTTTTGTCTGAAACAAACATTTGTCTGAAATAAATGTGTTATCAGAATTTTTCCATTTTTAAAAAATTCTTTGCAGAAGAAATTCTTTACAGTGTTTTTCTTTTGTTTCTCCAGTGTCTTGGGATTTATACTGATGAACTTTATTCTGGGGAGGTGATAGAAAGAGTTTTTGCTGCCCATTGTTGCTGTGATCGCTTGCACACTTCTCCATCTGCTTAAGGCCTCCTTCTCTGCTTGCTTGAAATGAGTTTGTTTAGGATGCTTCTCTTGGAATTTAGGAAGTATAAGAAGGAAAGTTACAAACTGTTGGAGCCATTATTCTGTTACACTTGCCTCCATGTCTTGCCCATGTTGCAAAAAATAAACCCTTAATGTAAATATTTTGATTTACTAAAAAGTCCTCTTCCCCATTTTAAAAAGCCCTTTCTTTTGCTAAACCAATGAGAATGGTTTTCAAGGTTTGTTTGTACATTAATAATTTTACTTCTGCAGTGTAAATCAAGCTGCTGTTTTTACAATGCTGAATAAGATTTTCATTCATAACAGGTAAGTTACAATTATGTACCACTGCCCATCACTGCCCATCAAATTAATGTATGTCTTTAACTACAGTATCTCAACAGCAAAATATTTTTCAACAAAGATCTCTATTCATTAATTTATCTGCATTGTATTGACTCCTTTTCACAACCCAAAGCCAGTTACATGTAAAAGATAAACCAACAAACCAAATAGTTGTTGCACTATCACATTCAAAATAAATAAACTCACGATTCAATTAAATTAAACAGCGCTAAATAAGAATACCCTGGAATGCCTTACTGAAAAATTTATTGGAACATATAAGACTTCCCAGTGCTTTCTTGTAAAGAACTTTAAAAGATCAAATCTGCTCCTTTAGACAGGAAGAAAACCAGAATCGAAAGCTCTTATACTTTCAAGTATTAAGTTATTTCCAAGAGAAATACAACAAGCACAGTATTAGTAGGTAAAAACCATTTTTAAATTATATTTGCATGAATTAACAGACAGAATGCTTTATTTTAGGGAAAATAACAAGATCAAAATATGTTGATGTACATTGTTTTACCTTCATATTCTTCAGTAGTTTGCATAATTTTCTGATAACATTCAAACTGTGCTGTCATGATTTTATTATTCGTTACACCTAGTATTGCTTGATGGTTTGTATGGTTCTTAATTCCCATTTCACTGGACCAATTTCCTTCTTTTTCATCTGGAACTGCTGTGACAGAAGCCTGGACAGATAATGAGAAAAACTAGATTGTCACAGTTACCAAAATAATTGCAAACATTATACAGAGTGTTAATTGAATTGGATGGATTGAATTGGATGAAACCATTTTGAAGTATGTAAAGGTGCACACCAAGTAATTGGGCAGAAGAGCATTAAAGAGGTTCACAATTTTTAATACACATTATTTTGTGAATCTATTAATGTGATGCTATCTGATAAAAAATTCCTCTGAAGAATGTCTTGAAAGGTATAGTCTCTCTGTCTCTGTCTCCGTCTCTCGCTGTCTCTCTCTCTCTCTCTCCCTCCCTCCCTCCTTCCCTCATGTATAACTGTCTAAAATGTGTTGAGTTTCGGACACCTCAGCCTAATTTTGTAAATTATTCAAATCAGCTATGTTAGCATTAAAGGAGACTTCCAAAGGATTGTGAGAATGGAGCCTGTTTTCACAGGGCTTCAAAAGCCTCTTTCTCCAAACTGCAATTTTGAGAAGGCAAAATTCCACAATCCTTCTGAAGGATCATGAAAAGGGAAGCTGCTTGGAGATTGTCATGAAGTGGTCTCAGTAAGAAGGCCACACGTCACATAGTCTACCGTGTTTCTCGTATAATAAGGCCGGGTCTTTTTTTTTTTTTGAGCCCCCCCAAAATGGCTAGGCTGTCTTTTTGGGGGTGACTTAATTACCCCCCCCTTGCATCTTTGGGTGGGCAGGCAGTGACGGCTTGGATGTTGACCTCGGCATTGTTGGAGCACTTCGCATCGGGGGCAACGCAGGCAGCACCATATCCGGGTGTGCCACAAAAGTACTTCCTAATGCCAAGCCCCCCCCCACCATCCCCCCCCCATTTTGCATGTTTTAATATAGGCCTTAATTTGGGGAGAGGGGCTTAATTTCATTTCATGCCTATAAAACATGCTGGGACTTCCTATTGGGGGAGTCTGTATTGTTGGAGAAACAGGGTAGATCCCTAACAGTCTTTACTCAGAACTCTGTCCACTTATTGTAACATATTTAATAATTGCAACCTTTTGTAATAAAGTAACAATTTGTTTTTTTCACTTCTGAGTTCTACTTGACCTGTAAATCATCCTGCAGAAATCACTGCTGCTTTAAGGTCCCCTCTGCACCAATATTCTGATATTGTTATTTTGCCATTTAGAGTGATTTTCTGTTACCCCTGCAAAAGCTTTACAAGTTTCAGAAAGGAGGTTATGATACCTTTTCATAAACAATAAAACTCCAGTTCTTGTCTTGGCTAACATCCTGACTAGAAAAGTGTTCCAATGAACAATGAATATCTTGAGTTTGACTATCTTCTAGCAAGGAATGTTGACATCACTTTATATTTTGCAAATTTAACATAAATCATATTATTTATCAATAAAGCTTTAGTAAAAAATATTGTGATTTGTATTATTTATATGTGTCTGCTTATCTTAGCTTTGACACCTGGAGTTGCTGTTTCCAACTAAGAATCCTAAAATCCTTTCAGTTGAGACAATTGAAAGGAAAAACTGCTGTTATTTCCTGCAAAGGTTTTCTATTGCATTTGTTTCCATCTTTTTTTCTGCCAAACAAACTGCTATTGGTTGTAAGAAAAGACCCAGGGAATTCAAATGCCACAGATTGTCCAGCACATGTGGTCATATAATTGTGATTTACAATTGTCTCTGCTGGCTTCTGAAAAGCCAAGTCAATGGGGAAACTGCCGAAAGTCAAAATTTATAATTATGTGAGGTCCTCACTTAATGATCCACAGGATTCTTGCTTAACAATGGGAACTGGGGATTGCTGGAAATGCTATTGCTAAATGGTTTGGTCACATGACCAAACTTTATAACCACATTGCTTAAAGATGGAAATTCTAGTCTCAATTGACATTATTAAGTGAGAACTAACTGTACTGAAAAAAAATCAGAAATCAAAAGCCATAGTATAATTTATTTGTTTTTAGTTTAGCATGAAATGTCAAAGCAGCCATTGTGGTTTGTAACCCATAATTAATGGCACAGTATGTCATGGAAACCCAGTCAACTGGGTATTATTTAATAAAACTTGGTTAAAACATAAAATAGCATGATGCCTATGGAATGGGGCTGTTGGAATGCAAGACAAGCAAGTGGAAACATTCATGTCATCATCATAATGTGTGTCAAATGTCATTTAATATAATTGGGATCTTGGAATGATAACATTATTTCATATTTGTTCTCAGGAACAACTCTAAGAGCAATGTTTGTTAGTGTTACAGATGTTGTTGATCTACAGTATAATATATCTCATTAAATTAGAATTCTACAGATATGCTAAACTACAACCCACAAATTTCTCATCCAGAACTCTTCGAGTGATATCCCACCTGGTAGGCACTAGGTTGAGAAAGGCTGATAACAAGTAGATCTCCAAAATTAACTTCTTTCAAGCAGAAGCCTTCCTCAAGAAGCCAAAACTGAGACTATCCACACAAAGGATATGTGCTATATACAGCATAATTTGTGCTGTGTTTGATATTCTGATCATAAGACTGGATGCCATAGAGGCACAGTGATTAGAATGCAATATGACAGGCTAGCTCACTGCTAGGAGATTGATTCCACCAGGCTCAAGGTTGACTCAGCCTTCCATCCTTCTGAGGTCATTAAAATAAGGACCCAGATTGTTGGGGCTAATATGCTGACTCTGTAAACCATTTAGAGAGGGCTGTGAGAACTGTGAAGCGGTATATAAGTTTAAGTGCTATTGCTATTGCTACCTTGGATCTTTCCAGTTACTCCTGCTAGGTTTGTAGTTAAGGAGGTTGATCAAAGGATTATATTGAACAACCTGGAGTACCCTGCAAAAATAATGTATATACCGGAGTGTTGCTACTTTGTATTTTACACATATGTATTTTATTACTGTATTTTTCTTGCATCTATTTTATCCTGGAATTATCCCATATTTTATTTTTGTTTTATATTTGATATCCTCATACTAGCAATAGCACTTAGACTTATATATCACTTCACAGTGCTTTACAGTTTTCTCTAGTCTCTAGTGGTTTACAGAATTAGCATATTGCCCTCAACAATCTGAATCTTTGTTTTACCAACCTCAGAAAAATGGAAGGCCGAGTCAACCTTCAGCCAGTGAGGATCGAATAGAATCAAACTCCTGCATTCTAACCACTGCGCCACCACTAATAAATCAATAAACTATCAATCCAGCTAACTAGCTAGCAGCAAGCAAAATTTAAGAGCAATTCCCTTTCATGTATACATACTATTATATAAATACCTGCAGATGTGCATGTAGAGGGAACAGACTCACCAATGTCAGAACTAAGAGAGGCAGCAGCTGTACAGTCCAACTGGTTTCCATCACTAAATGCAGCTTTACAATTCAGCAAAAAATTGTAGCTGAAAAAAACAAAACAAAATATAAACATCTTAAAATGTTATGGTTACGATTCTAAACTCATTCACCGGGGAAATATCTCACTGAACGTAATCTGGTTTACCCCTCAGTAGTCATATATAACTTATGGTATGACTCAACTTTCAGTCGGAGGGCTGAAGTTTGCACTTAACTTTCCCACTTCAGCCAGTGAAACTTAAAGCATCCAATGCTGGCTGAGTTGTATTCTGAGTATTTATTAAACAGAATTAAAATAATAGTAGCAAACTGCAGAAGATACTTTTTTTTGTCTTAACCCTGAGGGAAAACAAATCAACTGAAAAAGACTGGCCAATTTGTCTGTGTTGTTTCCTTTTGTTTGGGAAGCTTGGGAAAAAAATTGAAATAAGAACGATAGGTCAGTAAAGGGGAGGTCTCAATGCTCCTCTAATATGGCCTCTAAAAATATAATGTCAAAATATTCCAATATGGTAACTCAGCCATATTTAACATATCTGATTTTGATCTTCATTTCTCACACTCCTGCACTGTTGACTATGGGAATTTGCAGGAGTTTGTATCCACATTAAATTTACTTCAGTTCCATAGCCAGTAAAAAAGATGAAGGCACACATAGAAAGGGTGAAAAGAAAAGTCAGAAGATAACAATTTTTGAAATTGGAAGTGTTTCTTATTTTATCCTTTATTTATGATAAAAAATATGTAAGAAGAAAGCAATACAGGAAATTCTATCAATAGATGCCTAGTTCCCTTTAAATTTCTCTTAAAGCCTAGGAAACAAGGATAACCCAACCTAATATAACAACTTGATTCATATTTTGTTAGCTAATATTTTGTTCTGCTTTCAACTATATATCATAGAGGCAACTATAATACACACAGGTCTTTTATAGATGAAGAAATTTGCACTTAGGAATTGCTCTTTAGAGAAATAAACACTGTTCACATTCATTAATCTTATAGTTCAAAAACATTTAACACAAAAATTACATATAATTAACAACTATTAAGTACTTGGACATGGGTCAGAGTAAATGGAGACAGCCTCTGAATGTGAACTTTCAGCTCTTTATTGCAAAGTGACTTCTCTAAACAACAACAGTGAACTCTGCCTTATATAGGCAACCCTTGTGAGAATTGTCCAATAGAGAGCTATGAACGCTAGCTCTTTTAACCATTAATAATCCTCTGTTAAGGGCCAATCAGATTCCTAAGAACTAACCAATCCGATCTGGCGGCCTAACAGCCAATCAGAAGTGCAGGGCCAGAACCCTGCACTTTACCTCAAGCTCATACTTTATTAACTATGGTACATACACAACACCCTTTCCCCCTGGCTTCTTAATTACGGTGTAGTTATATAGTCCTTTAAATAGGACGGTTGTCTTTTAAGTCTTTCGGATTTTCGTTGGACTGGTTGATTGCAATCCTGTTGAGGTAGATTGTTGTTTGGCAGTGGATCTGCTTCTTGCTCAGGTGCAATTTCTTGCAGTGCAAACAATTCTCCTTCCTGCTCCATTTCCTGAGTCTCACTTAATTCGTCGCTCCCTTTGAGCAGGTTCCCTGGAACGTCATCTTCTTCTGTACCTCCCCCCCCTCGGTTTGGTCATGGGGGAGTTGTTGACTGACCGTTGTGAGTCGTGACCGTAATAGGTCGATATGCCGTTTCCACAGTCTATTGTCACAGCATTTCACTACATAGGATTTGGGGCCGGTCACTCATACTACCGTTGCCTCTATCCATAACGGATCACCTGATAAGTTTCGTGCGTACCCGTGGTCTCCTACCTGAAAGGTGCGATAGCAGCCACTGGATCCTATTGGCTTTTCCGGTTCGTAAGCAGGGTGCAACCGGTCGAGGTGGGAACGAAGTCTTCGTCCCATCAGTAGTTCGGCGGGAGTTCTGCCAGTGACGCTATGTGGAGTTATGTGTTGCAAAAAGAGAATTTGGTTGACCTTGTCATCGATATTGTCATAGTCCATTTTTTGCAAAGTCTTTTTAACAAATTGGACCATGTGTTCCGCTTGGCCATTGGTCGCAGGGTGCGTAGGTGAGGTGAGCGCATGGCGGATGCCGCGGTCAGCGAGGTACTGCTCGAACATTAGTGCCGTAAACTGTGGCCCATTATCGGACACCAGGACGTCAGGCAATCTGTGGGTTGCAAAGAGTCTATTTAGGATCTTGATCACTGCCTCAGAAGTTGTAGCCGTCATACGATGAATTTCTAACCAATTGGAGTATGCGTCGACTGTCAGCAGGAAGGTGTAGCCCTTGGTTGGCCCCGCGAAATCCAGGTGGATTCTGGACCAGGGTCCACGTGGCGTCTCCCATTCAGTAGGCATGGCTTTTGGTGGGGCGTTGCTGGCTTGTTGGCAATTGGTACATGCTTTGACCCACTGCTCGATTTGCCGGTCCATGTCCGGCCACCATGCGTAGCTTCGTGCAAGCGCTTTCATCCGCACGATGCCGGGGTGGCCCTCGTGCAGAATTTGTAGCAGCGTCTTCCGGAGTCATTCTGGGACAACGACTCTATCGCCCCAGATGATACAGCCTTTTTGGGGAAAAAGTTCAGTCTGTCGAGATTTGAATGGCGCGAAGTCATCTGGTACTTGGTCCAATGGCCATCAGCATTCTACCTAGCCTAGGACTCAAGCTAGGGTGTGGTCTCATTTGGTTTCTCTCGTGATGTCTTGGGCGGTCATAGGCAGCGAGTTGAGTGTTTCGATCTGCAACGTGGTTGCCGTTGGTGCCGGATTGTCGAGAATCTCTGGGAGCGGAGCTCGGCTTAATGCGTCGGCATGGGAAATGGCTTTCCTCAGGCGATATTGTAGGCGATAATTATAAGCAGCTAGGAATTCTGACCATCGGGTCATTCTAGGGGATAATATGTAGGGGGTTGGCTTGTCCCGGCTATTATCCCTAGCAACAGTTTGTGGTCAGTTATAATGGTAAATGTCCTTCCATACACATATTCATGAAATTTCTTTACAGCTGAAACGATTGTGAAAGCTTCTTTATCAATTTGTCCATAATTCCGCTCTGTTTGTGAAAGAGTCTTCGAAAAGTATGCAATAGGGGCTTCGTTCCCATTAGGCAGTACATGGCTCAAAATGGCGCCCACCCCGAAGGGCAATGCATCGCAGGTTATAACTAATGGTAAAGTCTCGTTATACTGCTTAAGTACAGAGTCAGATGTGAGCAGTTTTTTAACATTCTGGAACGCTTGTTCTTCCCGGTAACCCCATACCCACAATGCTTTTTTATCTAATAACCGGTGTAATGGTTCAGCAACAGTCGCCTTGTGCGGTAAGAATACATTATAGAAATTAATGAGGCCTAAAAACGCCTGGAGATCGGCCTTGTTTCGTGGCCTGGGAGCGTTTTTTATCGCCTTTAATTTACTTTCGGTAGGATGAATGCCCTGGCTATCAATCCGATACCCTAGAAACTCAACAATGTCAGTATATAAGTGACATTTATTTTTTTTTCACCTTAAGTCCTACCTCTTGGAATTTTTTAAGAACACATTTCAAACGATCCTGCAAGATTTTTTTGGTAGGGGCTGCAATTAATACGTCACCAAAATACAGAACCATGCCCTTGATTCCCTGTAACAACCTTTCCATGAGGCTTTGGAATATCCCCGGGGCTACACTAACCCCAAATTGCAATCAGGTACATTTAAAGGCACCTCTGTGCGTTACAATTGTTTGGGCTTGGGCTGTCTTTTCATCCACTGGTAGTTGTTGATAAGCTTGAGCTAAATCTAATTTAGCGAAAACCTTTCCGCCCCCCAAGGAATGAAGGAGGTGCTGCACCACCGGAACTGGATACGCATTCTGCTGTAGGGCGTGGTTTAAAGTGGCCCGGTAGTCCCCACAAATTCGGATTGACCCGTCTGGCTTAATGGGTGTTACAATAGGGGTTTCCCATGGAGAGTGATCAATGGGCTTCAACACCCCTTGAGCAATTAGCTTGTCGAGCGAATGGAACTCGACGGGGCTTCAAGCGAATAGGGGCTACTTTTTGATCTAGACTAAATGAGATTGGGGTCCCTTTATATTCGCCTATATACTCAGTCCGCGAACACGTCGCTGAGCTCAGAAATAAGGTCTTCCTCCCACTCACAACCACCGACTCGGTTCACGCCGGCCACTTCGATGCCGAGTGGCACGAACCATTGGAGGCCTAATAGACTAGGCCTATCTCTATCGATGATCGTTAGAGGTAAGTACTCTGTATGCTTTTTGAAGGAGACTCGGACTCGGCAGGACCTGACAATGGGGATTCGATTTCCTTGGTAGTCCTTGAGGATGAGGCATTGAAATTGGAGGTCTTGGCATTGGATTGTGGGGATAAGTTGCTTGAGTGTCTTCCAAGACACTATTGAGAGGGACGATCCCGAGTCGACCTCCATGTGGCAAGGCTGGTTCTCGATGGCTACCTTGACTCGAATTTTCTTAGTGTCCAAAACTGAGGCGTGACCTATAGTGATAGTCTGGTGAGCCTCTTCTTTTTGCAAAGCTTGATTTCTGTAGGAGTGGTTTACTGGCTCTCGCCTTACAGGATGGTTTCCTGTTGATTGGTGATAGTTGGCCCCTTTTGAGGCATGGCTGGGTCCTGGTAAGCTGTGGCAGACCTGGCTGATGTGGCCTCGTTTCCCGCACTCATGGCAGAGTGCGTTGTGGAATTTGCATTCGGCCCTGGCATGGTTTGCTCCACAGCCAGTGCAAGGGCGTAAGGGCTTAGGGCAAGGGTCCCGGTCGGACCGCAGTCAATGGACCCCTTCTTCGTCGCTGTCTGACGATGAAGAGAGGTCCTCGTGGTGCGTTGTTGAGAGCTGCCCTTCTGAGTTGGGTAAGATTTCGCCGGTCGGTGGTGTTGCTGGAGTGCGGCTTCGCCGTAATTGTGCAGCTGACTTTTTGGTCGCCTCCTCAGCTGTGGCTTCGGCGATGGCATCAGCAAGGCTGATGTCGCAATTTGCCATCAGCTTGTTTTGCACGCCTAGCGCATCTAATCCCAGAATTACTCGATCTCTTAGTGCTTCTTCTAAATCGGCGAACCCGCAGAGGCCTCCTAAATTTCGGAGGTCCGCCACGAAATCGGCCACACTCTCTCCTTTTCGTTGGTTTCTCTGATAAAACTCGTGGCGTCTCATGAGTGTAGGCACGGTTGGCGTGTAATGGTCTCTCAGGATGGGTTCGAGGTCGTCCCAGCTCATGGCTTTCACTTCTCGAGGTTTGGCGAGTGCTTTATCCATCTTAAATACAGCTGGGCCGCAGTGCGTCAGGAACAGTGCCCACTTCTTTGCTGGTTTGGCGTCCTTCAAATTATTCGTCTCGAGAAACATTTGGAAGCGATCCATGTAGGATTCCCAATCTTCTTGGTTTGGATTGAACAGAGCGGGTGGTACGATGCCGCCGGACATGGTTCCGTTGTTGGCGTCGTCTTATCACGTGCTCGGTATTACTTCCTGGCTTCTTAGGTTCAGACGTCTCCAAATCCCACCTTCGTCGCCAGTGTTAAGTACTTGGACATGGGTCAGAGTAAATGGAGACAGTCTCTGAATGTGAACTTTCAGCTCTTTATTGCATAGTGACTTCTCTAAACAACAACAGTTAACTCTGCCTTATATAGGCAACCCTTGTGAGAGTTGTCCAATAGAGAGCTATGAACGCTAGCTCTTTCAACCAATAATAATCCTCTGTTAAGGGCCAATCGGATTCCTAAGAACTAACCAATCAGATCTGGCCACCTAACAGCCAATCAGAAGTGCAGGGCCAGAACCCTGCACTTTACCTCAAGCTCATACTTTATTAACTATGGTACATACACAACAACAACGAATAATGGAAAAACAGTGACTCAATCTCTATCAATTAAGTGATAGTGACAATAGTCTCCATTTAATTGGATAACAAATGGTTATTCTCCCCCACAAAAATATTGATGTCCTCATTCATTCTTCTACTTTTAATATATTGACTACAGTATTTCTTCTCATTCAAGTCTCCCATGTTTGTCTTTACAGTCTATACAATACATCTTCATAAAATCATTTAAACCCCTCTTCCTTTCCTGTTTATTCTTCTCAGAGATGGTATTCAGCAGGTTCTGACCGGTTCTGAAGAACTGGTAACGGAAATTTTGAGTAGTTCAGAGAATCAGCAAAAACCACCTCTGAATGGAGATTTTACAGTATCCTTCCCCTGCCATGTCCATCAAGCCATGCCCAAAGAACTGGTAGTAAAAATTTTTGAATCCCACCAGTGATTCTTCCCCAGTATTCTACAGTACTACCATTTCCCAAATTCAACCATTCATAACAAATATGATCTCTAGCAATGTTGATTTTCCCCATTCATTTGAACAGAATTATCTCCTCTACTACCTGTGGCTTTGATGTTTTCTAACGTCTGACCTGAAATGGCTTGACCTGATTCAACACATTATACATTCTATATTGTATGGTTAAAATTTTAAATGAATATGAAATTGCATGAGAGTACCTTTGCCTTGTTTATTTCAGGTACTGGAAAAACCAATGTATTTATTTTTATATTAAACAGATTTACATAGATGCCTGTGTACCAAACCTGGGGTGGCAAAGTTAAAAGATAAAAATAAAACAAATTATAATGGTGATGATAGAGCTGTTCTCCTGTGTTCCATTTATTTGTATCCCAGAACTATTTGACTAATCCTTGAAAGGATACCAGTCAGGATAGAATGCTTAGTAAGATTCATCAAGGCACTTCCTTCCTTCCTTTGATCACATAAAATAGGAAGAAATATTACCAATAACAATATGGTGCTTGTATTAGCACAATACTCATATTTTTATATGCCACATTAGTAATATAAAACTATTAATATAAAAATATCCCTGCACTGTGGAAAGCTAAATACCTACATATATTTAGACTCATGTAGCATTTTCTCATGTATTCCATTAATCTTCAGTTTTCTTTTCACCAACAGTCATGACCTTCATAAGATGTATGTCAATAAACAAACAGTTGATTCCCTGGATACTCTTTCTGGCATTTTTTTCCCTCAAACAGACAAGATAATTCATAACAGAATAGAGATGGAGTAATTTTGGTATGGTTTGGTAAACATCCTATGCATGATTACTTAATCTTAATAGAATTTACTACCCAATAAATGTGAAATAATAATAATTTTATTGTCTGTCTAATATTCTTAACCAACTATCACAAAATTCTGACCTTTTAATAAATGAATTTATATTACTCTAAAACTAATTACACACCTATAATATAATCATGACAAGAAGCTTGACTGATGCTTAGGGGCAAATGTTAATTGTTAAATACTTTGGTATTTATTTGATACAAATTGGGTTTGTTTTTTGTTCAAAGTTAGCAAATTGCTATGGCTATTCAAAGCTTTAGAAAACACTCCGTAATCTCCATTTCATTCCATTTAAATGTACTTTGAAATCTTATAAATGTTCACTAAGGTTTTCTTTTACCTTGCTGATCTTTGTTGACTTCTCAGAAGTCTTGGCAGCTCACAACAATAAAACCAATAAATAAAACAATCATAGTAAAAACAGAGAAACAACAAAACAAAAAACCCTGCACTTTAATTATCTTCTTTGAGATCCCCACCACAGGCTCAGCTGCTCTCCTTTTAAAATATCTGCCTACACAGTTCTATCCCAGCATTATTCCCAATCCTGTTGAGATTTCTCCACTTCGCTGAAGAACCTGCTGTGCTTCATTGGCTGACTATCTGAAAATACATTCTTAAATTTGCTCACTGTGGTTAAAATGCAAATAGCAGAACTCATGCAAATGGCAGGAAAAAAACCCACTTTCTCTTCAGTTGTGGCTCTGAAACAATGTGGAATATAATAGTATGATGCCCTGCTACCAACTGATGATAATGTAAGGTATCACCTATCCTATGGAAATATCTTACATCTGTAATATAATTTAGGTGGAGGTATGCAAAGGCCCTCTTGACAACTGCTCTACAGGTTCCATGTCACTTCTGACTGGGGAGGAGGAAGTATTTAGGAGAGGTTAGGTGGATGGGAAGAACATCCAGGAATAATAATTTTAGTTGTACTTCAGTAAGTACCACAATAAAATTCTTATTTTGCAAGGTGCACCAAGTCTCAGTAGGTTTCTGGGTGCAATTCAAACTTCTGGTTACTACCTTCATGGCACAAACCTGAATTGCTTGCATGACTGCATATTTCTGATTGTTTCAGCCTGTCTCAGATCCAATGGGATGAGCATGAGCATGGAGTTCCTTTTGTTAAATATGTTATCTGGCAGGATTCACTCTATGCCTTCTTTATCATGGCATCTGTCCTTTGGAACAGCATACTGCCTGAGATGGTAATGGCCCTACCTTTTTGTTTGTTTTTTGTTTGTTTTAACCCTATGTTAGTCACCCAGAATTGAAATTTGTGAGTTGGTAGCCATAAAAGTCTACTAAATAAATATTTCCAATGCTTCAACTACAAGGAAAAGAGAAGTTTTCTTTTTTTAAAAAAAAAGGGATCTTCAGAGCTCAGCCAACAACTGCCTAGACTTTGTAGTCAGTAAATAAATCTGCTATTTATTTGCATAGTATAAAGTTCTGAGTGTAGTGTGTGTGTGTGTGTGTGTGTGTGTGTGTGTGTGTGTGTGTGTGCATTTTACACATACAACCAATCTTTCACAAAGTAATACTATACTGACATCATTTACTAGTATGCTGGATTCTGCGCCATCGATTCCTACAGTGGGACTTAGTTCAATGTGATAAATGCATTGAAGTTAAAGCTGCCTCCAGTTGATGAGAATACTTCCAAAATACTAGGGGATGAGGAAATGCAATAAAAGTAGGAAAGCACTGTAGAAATAGTATTACAAGAAGGGCAATGGCGAAACAGTTGCCTCAGGCTGAGATGATGGACAGCACAGTACAGCAATTTTCTATTCTCTGGTTGGCTATCAAAGGATCAAAAACATGTGCTTTTGATTCTGAGTATATTGCTATGTCCAAAGAGGAATTCTTTTTAACTAAGATTTTCTGAATAAGGCATAACAGTAGACTGTGGTTAGCTTGAAATTAGTAATAGCAGCCTCTTATTAAAACTTATAATGTGAGTGATTCATACAATTTCAATTTGCAATTTGATGAGTCAATAGAATTCAAATTTGTGATTCAAAGTCTTTAAACCTGCAGTTTGTGCAATAAAACCAAAGATTCTGCCCACTAACAGTATATGCATGCATATTCAAAAGAAAATCTGTCTTTGCATCTATTTGAAGTTATTTAATGACTCCTTGTGATGTAGAATCACCTTTGGATTAGGTCAATATCCGGTCTCCATAATGGTAGTATGGTAATATTCTGTAGTAGTCAACCAAGAATTTCCAACTTTTGGAGAGCAGATGGCAATGCTTGGTCTTTGGATAGTAGGCCAAGAACTAAATTCCAAAAGTAGAAAGGGCCAGACGAAAATTGTGTGTGTGTGTGTGTATCTTTGAGTCATTTTTGACTTCTGGTGACTGCCTGGACCAGTCTCTGAGTTTTCTGGCAAGATTTTGGAATTGGTTTGCTATTATCTGCTTCTTAGATCTGAAAGACAGTGACTAGCCTAAGGGCACCCCATCTGGCTTCAAGCCTAAGGCAGAACTAGAATTCCAAGTCTCCCAGTTTCTAGCCATGTTTCTCAAACATTACATCAAACTGGCTCCCTCGTTATATTTACTTAACTATATTGAAATAATTATTTCTAACCATTTTCATTTCAATATAATGAAAGTTTATTTAAAACATTTGTCTACTGTCATTTTTGTTTTTCTGCTGCATTGAAAAGTACAATTTGGTTGCAATTTTCAGGATTCTATTTAATTCTGGGTTCTCAGATTCTGCAACTTTGTGCTGAAATGTAAGACATCCAATAAATACTCTTAGTTTCTGAAATACTGTAGGACATGCCCTTAAGTAAAAAAGGTCTGCACAATATTTTATTAAAAAATATTGTTCTGGTGTACATATCCAAGCATACAATGGTACATAGTAAAAATCACTGCACACTGTCTTCTTTTCTAGAGAGTTCTTGGTTTTTTCTACTTGTACTCACTGAGTAGATTTTTTTTTTTTAATAAATAAATAGGGCCACCTTAGCTTAAACATGGGTTTTCTTTTTTTTTCTTTGTTTTAGTTCACACATAAGAAATTAGTTAACATGTATTTCAAATTAAAACCAGAACTTCACAGAAAGAAAACTATTCTGTTACACATTACAGCTCTTAAACCGTAAATTCGTGTAGGATGTTGTATTCCGTTTAAAAAAGAAGGCAAACCCATTTTAGTTGTGCTAACCTTTTCAGTGAACTATTATCAACTCATGGCTATGTTTTTTCCTGTTTTAAAAACATGTCCTCAATAGACAGTTAAAATAACTTTCTTTCCTGCATAACCTGGTGCCAATTTTCTCCCCCAACCTATTTAAAACAAAGACTGGTTAAAAAAGAAATGCAATGTCATGTCTGAGTGATTTCAAACAGTACAAAAACACATTTCCCAAATATTCACTTTTCCTAATAGCAACACATGTGCATTACTAGACATAATTACTGTGGGAATGAAAAAAAAGTCAATTTGCAAACAAAGTTACTGTCATTGGATCATCTCATTAAAAGAGTTCAGAAGTTTAAAGGATAGTAGTTAAAACTGCCTACCGGTATAACTAACACATTAATTCTGCTGAATAAAATACTCTCCAGTTTTACTGATAAAGAAAGTAGATAGTTTAAACATGGCTTCTTTTTCAGAAACACAATTAAAATTTTTATGTAAACATCATGGGGAATTTTATACTTTGGCATGTTTTATGGCAGTGGTCTTACAGTTCCACTTCTTTTTTAAAAAAATATAGTTATAAGTTTTGAGCCATGCAATAAATCTTAGTCTAAAATTGCAAACTATAGAGAACTCAGGAGGTCACAAAAAATACAAAAGTAGAAAAGTGATCTATGTTCCTATCGAAACTTGTAATTTAATGTACCAATTTTAAATCTGATTCAATTCAATTTCTGGAGAAGTCAACAAACATTTTTGCAAACAACAAGATAGCCATGACACTTTATCAAATTATAAGAGGTTAATGTGTCTATCCATCAGAAGCTGAGTCACTGTGGTAAAGATTTCAAAGCAGAGGGTCATGCATTCAAGATGGAAATCAATCACTGACCTCAGAATTTTAATGAAATTTTACAATTACCTTTCCCAATTACCTTACCTTAGATTTCTTGTTTAATAAAATAATTTTAATGCAAAAAAAAAAAAATCCAGTAAAATCTCAACCAATTCTAAATCAACTGAAACATACATATACACACAGTTGGGCATGTTTGCACAAACACAAACACATGTTAGGATCTGCAAAATCAAAGAATCTGGTGCAACCAAAATAATATTGTAACACAACTGTAAAAATCAAGTGTGAGAGCAAAATGACAAATGTGATTAGGAATCCAGAAAAAACTGAGCTAAAGCATTGATGCTTTTATCTTTGGCTAGCAAGATTAACAACTTGGTTTGTCATACAAGCCTCAGTGGGGAGAAATGATTAAATATTATCATGTTGTATTTATCTTAATTGTACTCAAAACACAATTACTGTCTTGTAATAATGAAATTAATGCTGTGTCCTCATAAATTACCCACATGGGTTGGAGTCATTAATATAAAATAGCAACCCTGCTCCACATCAGATTCTCTCTCCATATCTGGGAGAAGGCGCATTGGATAATGCAACCTTTAATCAGCTTTCTGCAAAAGGTCATTGTTAGTAAGAATATCTTCATCTTTTATTTACAAATGGCATGGTAGCTTCAAGGGCTTGTCTATATAGCTGAGGTGAGTTGATTTCCCATGGCTATTTGCCATGGGAAATCATTTGAAGTCTACTGCCAATGTCTTCTTGAGATTGTTGCATTCATCAATGATTTACTAACTGGCAAGCCCAAGGCTGCATATGCAGAACAAGTTCCCTAATCTGGTGTGATTGATGCTGAATTGCATAAAACTTTGTAGCTAATTTGAAAATGACAAGGGTACCTAGGCTTTTGATGGACTGGCATTCTTCCACCTGCTGTTGCTGTTTGGTGATAAGATCTAACATTGTGCAGTTTTTAAGTTGTTTATGGTTTAAAATGCATGTTGTCAGAGATGTTAGCATAAATTATGCTATTCTAATCCATATTGAATGGAAACCTGTGCACACAGCCATAATATGAAAAGAATGGTAACTAATTTTTAACTAATTTGTTATTTCAGTTACAACTGTTTAAACATATGGAGAGTCTTTCTTTAACTACTGCCTAGTTTAACAAACATTTGTAGTTACAACAGTGATGCATAAGTAACTTTGAGGACATTTACAATCTCTGCAGGTGTGTAAGCAAAGGAAAATTGAAGTAACATTGTTAGCATACTTTGTGATTGTGATTGCTTTGCTTAATGACCAGGTTGCTGGTCCAAATTGTGACAATTAAACAATGACTACCTGTAGGTGTCTTATCTTTCTACCAGAGTCAGAAGTTAGAGGTGAAAAATGAATTCCAGCAAAAAATAAATAATTATCACAAAGTGCTTATGCAGACTTATAAATTTTCCTATTTCCATTACCCTTCAAAATGGGACCATCAATAGCCTTAATTCTAATACTCTGATAACTTACCGGACTGCTATAAAGTTATTGAAAACACAGATCTCTATTTTAATTATTTTTATTTATGAATTAAAATTATCCTCCCCCCAACTTCTTCAACCTGCAAGATTAACTTTTAACCATAAGTTGCCTATTTAATGGCAGGATAAATAGAGAAGACTAGAGTCAAAAGTTATCAATATATAATCATTTCACACAACCCTCTTTCATTTGAGGGACAATTCGAATATATCTCCTTTAGTCAACAATGAAAAAAACAATGGGGCAATGAACAGATGTAGGAACTTGTAGCAAAAACTTGCGTGCATGCACAGATGAGCTTTCTTCACAAGTAAGACTGCCAGTTTCATTTGTTCTTTGAAAAGTGGACAAAAGATTGTAATGAATTTGGGTCAAGCTCATATACTTAAGGTGTGGTTGTGGGAAAGATTGAAGCATCTAAAACTTGGCACCTAAAGTCCAATTAGCATTCCCCAAATGTATAAACAGACTACCTCCTCCCATATCCTTTCAAAGTTACTCCACCCTGTCATTCTACCTGACTGTGCAAAGTAATAATATTGAAATAAGTTAAAAATGAACCATTAGAACAGAATGGGAAATCTTTGAAATTTAGCAAAGGCATTTGTGAGAGGAAATTAAACTAAAAATAAAAAGCATTGTGCATTAAAAAACATATGGTTATGAGCAAACAGTTCAAAACAGTGTGTAGCTATGCTATAATCCAAGAGTTATGAGGGAGTCCATTTGTCACCTGTTTCCTCCCACCCATTCCCACTACACACACTAGAAATTTTATTTTTGACACAAAGGAGAGGAACTTAGACTAAACAGTACAATAAGATGAAAAGAACTGTGGACATAGCACTTAGAATCTTTTTTCTTAGAGAAGATGTATTATACTTTTACAACAATAAACCTGATGTACGTGTAGCAGCCAATAATATTTATAAATATTACATTATTTATTACCACAAGATGCAATAATTCTACCAAGAGGCAATGAATTCATCCTTAAATGATGTAATTCTAAGAGCTGCTGGTTGGTTAAATTTCAGAATTCGCAAAAACATCCCAGTAAGGATGATCTGACTGGACAAAATAATTTGCTGAAAGTGAACAAAATGAATGAAATGAAGATTACATTGGAAAATACCAAGTGCCTTCTACACAAAATCGAAATGTAACAGAGTTCTTACCTTTGAGTTTGACTCAAGTCTCTTGAGTTATAGGAGACAAAATGTAAAACAGATGAACAATTAAGATTTTAAGTCTCATTGAAAAGCAGTGCAGTGAACGTGTTTCACTATTTTAAAATTTGAAATATTTAACAAGAAAAAAATATGTAATATATTTCTAAGCTACATTAACAAGAATGTACTGTCAATAAGCAACTGTTCAAAGTCATGAAGGTACTAAACAAGATCTTACAACCAGTCCACAAAGTTGCAGCTGTTGTGTCCGTGAAATGATGCCAGGAGTCGGTGACTTAGTGCAAAGCTCTTTATTGGCAAGTTGGAAACGAATTGGCGAAAGGAAAAAAGCCCGCGGCTTTTATTTCTTTCGCCGCGGCGGCCGCAGCCAATGGCACCGCTTTGAATTTCCCGCGGTCCGAATGGACCAATCGCGGGAGATTCTTAGCGAGCCAATCGGCGCGGCTCGCCTGACCAATCGGAGAGCCCCGTGCTTTGGCCAATCAAAGCGCGGGGATCTCGAGTATGTTAATGAAGGACAGAACACCCCTCCCCTCTTGGTTCAGTCCTTACGTTGCGTAGTCACGTAGGTAGGCGGGGCTCCGTCTGGTCCTACTTGACCTGCTCAACTCAGTTGTAGGCTGGATCCCGGCCGGTTCGGTCGGGATCTCCGCTGCTCCTGCTGCCATCGTGGGAACCGGCTGGTCGATTGGGCCGGTCCTTTCTCCGTAGCTCCCTCCTGGGCCTTCCGGGTTGGTTGAGCTACGGGTTTCGCTGCTCCCGCTCAGTCTTTCCGGGTCGGTCGAGCTGGCTTGGCTGTTCCTTCCTGGAGAGGGGTCGTGATGGCTGCTTTCTGGTGAGTACTGCTGGTTTATTTTTCTTTGGATTCGGTCCCCTGGGTATTCCCTCCCCCCTTGGCTTGCGTTGTGGGGGTTGGTTTCGCTTGTTTGTGCGTCGGCAGTTTGTTGGATTGTAGTTCTCGACCTAAGGCGGTCGATGTGGCATTTCCACGTTCGTCCGTCTGCTGTTTGTAGCCGGTACGAGTGTGGGCCTGTTGCTTGTGTGATGACGGCTGGGATCCATAGTGGGTCTCCTGTCAGGTTCTTTGCGTATACGGGGTCCCTGGGTGCGAAGGTTCGGTGTTTGGTGCTTGAGTCTGGGGGCCTCTCCGGGTTATACGTAGGGTGTAACCTGTCGAGTGGGGACCTTAGTTTTCTGCCCATTAATAGTTCGGCTGGGCTTTTATTGGTTGTGGTATTTGGGGTTATGTGTTGGGTGAAGAGTAGTTTGTTGATTTTCTCCTGGATCTCCCCGTGGTCTATTTTCCGGATGGTCTTTTTAGTGAATTGGACCATCCGTTCCGCCCTACCGTTCGCCACCGGGTGCGCCGGTGCTGTCAGCGCGTAGCGGATGCCCCTTTCCGCTAGGAATTTTTCGAATTCCAGCGAGGTGAACTGGGGCCCGTTGTCAGAGACGACGACGTCTGGGAGGCCGTGTGTTGTAAAGAGTTTGCAGAGTTCCTTGATTACGGCCTCCGTGGTTGTCGTCTTCATGTTGCTTACCTCCAGCCAGTTGGAGTAAGCGTCAACTGTTATGAGAAAGGTGTGTCCTTTTGTGGGCCCGGCGAAGTCTATATGGATCCTAGACCAAGGTCCCCTTGGGGTTTCCCACTCTAGGACGGGTGCTGTGGGTGGGCTTGGCCTAGTTTCCTGGCATCGTTGGCACCTAGCTACCCAGGCCTCTATTTGTTTGTCCATCCCTGGCCACCAAGAGTAACTTCTGGCCAGGGCTTTAGTCCTCACGATGCCAGGGTGCCCCTCGTGTAGCAGTTCCAACACCTTCCCCTGTAGCTTTTCCAGAATGACCACCCTGTCCCCCCATAGTATGCACCCTTTTAACAAAGAGAGTTCTGTTTGGCGGTTTCAGAACGTTTTGACGGACTCGTCGTTGTCCCTTTCCGGCCACCCTTTCTCCACCCAATGCAACACCCGCGCCAGACGTTTGTCTTTATTAGTCTCTTGGGCAATGTCTGACGTAGTTATGGGCAGGTTGGGTCGAGTCTCTATGCTGAGGGTGGTCGTCGTGGGTGCTGGGTCGGTGTCGGGTTCCAGTAGCGGAGAGCGGCTTAAGGCGTCTGCATGGGAGATCGTCTTACCCGGTCTGTGTATGAGTTTGTAGTTGTAGGCTGCCAGGAACTCGGACCACCTTGTCATTCAGGGAGACAGAATGTTCGGGGTGTCCCGGTTTCCTGCAAGGATTCCCAGCAGCGGCTTGTGGTCCATTATGATGGTGAAAGTCCGGCCGTAGAGGTATTCGTGGAATCGTTTTATGGCGGCAACTATAGCCAGAGCCTCTTTGTCCAGTTGGCTATAGTTCCGCTCCGGTTTGGTGAGGGTCCTTGAAAAGAATGCGATGGGTGCTTCTTTTCTGTTGGGAAGGGTATGGCTGAGGACAGCACCGACGCCGAAGGGTGATGCGTCGCATGTGACTGCCAGAGGTAGGGTCTCTTTGAATTGTATGAGGACGGCGTCGAAGGTGAGGAGGTCCTTCGTTCTTTGGAAGGCGGCTTGCTCCTGTTTCCCCCAAGTCCAGGTCGCCGCTTGTCCAGGAGCCTATGCAAGGGCTCCACTGCCGTCGCCTTTTGGGGTAGGAAAACATTGTAAAAGTTCAGTAACCCCAAGAACGCCTGTAGCTCAGTCTTTGACTTGGGGGTGGGGGCTTCTTTGATGGCCTTGATTTTTTTGCTTGTGGGGTGAATGCCGTGCCGGTCTAGGAGGTAGCCCAGGAATTCTACTCGTTCCGTGCATAGCTGGCATTTCTCCCTCTTGACTTTTAGTCCGGTCTCTTTAAATTTAGTTAGGACCTCCCTTAGTCGACCCTCTAGGTCGGCTTGGTTGGCTGCCGACACTAGGACGTCGTCGAAGTAAGGTACCACCCCCTTGATACCTTGCAATAGTCTCTCCATTAGGCTTTGGAATATGCCCGGTGCCACGCTGACTCCGAATTGGAGTCGGTTGCATTTGAATGCTCCCCGGTGGGTGACAATGGTCTGCGCTTCTGCCGTTTGCTCGTCGACCGGCAACTGTTGGTATGCCTGGGCGAGGTCGAGCTTGGCGAAAACCTTGCCCCCTCCCAGTGAGTGCAGTAGGTGTTGTACTACTGGGACGGGGTAGGCGCTTTGTTGCAGCGCGCCATTTAGGGTGGCCTTATAGTCCCCACAGATCCTCACCGACCCATCGGGCTTGATCGGGGTGACTATGGGGGTCTCCCACCGGGCGTGGTCTATGGGCTGCAGGACCCCTTGTTTGACGAGCTTGTCAATTTGCTCGTCTATCTTGGGTTTCAGTGCGAATGGCACCCGCCTTGGTTTCAGGCGTTTTGGGAGGACGTTAGGGTCTAGGTCGAAAGATATAAGGGGCCCTCGGTACTTGCCTAGGTTTCCGTCGAAGACCTCTTGGAACTCCCGGGCCAGTTGCTGCTCCCAGCTGTCGTCGGTGACGTGGTCGACTCCCGTGAGGGCGATGTCAAGCGGGGCGAACCATTGTAGTCCCAGTAGGCTTGGGTGGTCACGGTCGATGATCGTTAGGGGGAGTCGTTCGGTGCGCCCCTTATAAGTGATGTTAAAACTTTTGGTGCCGACTGCCGGGATGCGGTTTCCCTGGTAGTCCTTTACAATGAGTCTCTGGCTGTCTACGTTCCTCCGTTGGAGGGTAGGCACCAAACGCTTTATCTCATGCCATGCAATCATGGAGAGGTAGGACCCGGAGTCCACCTCCATTTTGCATGGCTCGCCCTTGATGCATACCTCTACGTGCACCTTCCGGGCGTCGTTGGTGATGGCGTGGCCGATGGAGACCGTCTGGTGGGTCTCCTCTCTCCGCCAGTTGTCGCCGCCTCGCGAGGATCGCCCGTTCCGGTCCCATCGGCTGTCCGAGGGGCGATCTTTGGTCCGGGGTGGTGTGCTTTCTCTCCTCCGGTCGCTCTGGTCCCATCGTGCCGGGCTGCGATTTTTCTTCAGGCGGCAGACACGGGCGATATGTCCCTTCTTGTCACAATGCCGGCAGATTGATTCGAAGAACCGGCATTCCGACCTGGGGTGGTCGCCGCCGCTGGTCCTCGACTTACGACCTCGCCGGTTCCGTGGGTCGCGGCCTGTCTGTAGTTGATGGATATCCTCCTCATCATCGGAAGTGTCCGATTCCGAGTGGAAATCGCCCTGGTGGGTGGTCGTCTCGGGTTTGGGCTCAGTCGACCTCACCGGGTTGTTGTTTCCGCTGCGGTCCCCAGCGTTCTGTCTGCGCATGCGGTCGGCGGAAGTTCAGGTTGCTTCGGCGGCTGCAGCTGCGGTGAGGGTGTCTGCTAGACTGATGTTGCCCTTGGCCATCAGCCGGCTCTGGAGGACGGGGTCCCACAAACCGAGCACGATTCGGTCTCGCAGGGCATTGTTTAGGTTATCGAATTCGCAGAGCCTCCCTAAACGCCGCAGCTCGGCGACGAAGTCGCTGAAGCTCTCACCCGACCTCTGGTCCCGCCGGTAGAACTCGTTGCGCCGGATCAGGATGGGTACCTCTGGAGCGTAGTGCCGCCGAAGTATGGGTTCGAGGACGTCCCAGTCCATCGCGGTGGCATCGGCAGGTTTGGCCAGCGCTTTGGCCATCTGGAAGACCTCGGTCCTGCAGTGGGTCAAGAAGACGGCGCGTTTCATTGGGCCGGAGGCGTCCTTTAGGACAGTGCACTCGAGGTACATGCGGAATCGGTCGGCGAACGATTCCCAGTCCTCGGTGGCGGGGTTGAAGGGTGCGGGTGGTGCGATCTTCGCCATCTCGGTGGTTCGTCTGGCTTCCGTTGGACACGTGGTTCGGTTCAGGGTCTGAATCCCACCCTCGTCGCCAATGTTGTGTCCGCGAAATGATGCCAGGAGTCGGTGACTTAGTGCAAAGCTCTTTATTGGCAAGTTGGAACCGAACTGGCGAAAGGAAAAAAGCCTGCGGCTTTTATTCCTTTCGCCGCGGCGGCCGCGGCCAATGGCACCACTTTGAATCTCCCGCGGTCCGAATGGACCAATCGCGGGAGATTCTTAGCGAGCCAATCGGCGCGGCTCGCCTGACCAATCGGAGACCCCTGCGCTTTGGCCAATCAAAGCGCGGGGATCTCGAGTATGTTAATGAAGGACAGAACAGCAGCCATTGCAGTATCCCAAAAGTCACATGATCACTAATTGTTCCTTCAGCATATCAGATGCATTTACAAATGTCGCAGCATCCCATGATCAGCATATGCTACCCTCCCCGCCAACTTCTAACAAACAAACAAACATGGAGAAGCTGGCAGGAGATTGTATCGTTGCCCTTAACAACTATAACCAGAACTGATGAACTGACATTGCAATTTGGGCATGATCATATTAAGATATTTCACTTTGCAACTCTGTTGCTTAATGATGAAGTTGCCAGTCCCAATTTCAGTCAGTAAGTGGGGACTACCTATATTGCAAGAAATATTTGATCAATCAATTATGAACCATCATGGTCAAAATACTGAATGCAAAACCAATATGTACATATTTATGCAAAAGGTGATAAGCAACCAAGCTCACTACTGTAATGTTTTAGAAATATTGCTAAGAGCTTACAGCTATTTCATGCTGGGCTTTAAAAGTTGCTGCACATATGGGGCTGGATCATGTGCAATGACTGGGTACAATCTGATAATAAGAGACATAATAATAATTTAGATGACAAAGTTTGAATTACAAAAAGTGTAATCTTTCCAAAGCTATTCATGGTAATTTAAGTTGCAGCTAGCTCTTTTGACTTGTACCTAACTTATGTGGCGAATAAATTCCTCAAAGAGAATCTTATTAAGCTGCCCCATTAACAAGAGAGATAGTAGTACATTAAAGTGAATTCAAAATAAAGCTCTGCAGTATCTAAGGAACTATGAGGTTATGAGTTAGACAGCTCCTTATTAATATTTTAGTCTCCAAGACCTAAAGTCTCTGGACATAAGATTTATACCTGTTTCCAAATCTACACTCATAATTCATTGTTTAAGGATCTCTCTAGTTTCCTTATATTTACTAATGGTAAAAACTCTGACGAAAGACCACATTCTATCTGATAATACTTTCTTCCAGTCTGATTCATATTTGTCAAGGACTGTTATGGGTGTCAAGCCTACTGGGCAAAAGTTTAGCTTTACCACCATTAAAAATCAAACTTAATTTTCCACGTTAGGCAGATCTATCTCTCTTCAGGAGTATGCATGAAGTACCTATCAGCAGTGCGGCTTTCCAAAAATGTTGAATAAACTGACTCCAGCAGTACAGTTGGAATAAAGGTATGTATGCAATGAAATTCACAGATGAACTGTGCCAAATAATTGGCTGCAAAGAATTTGATAGCAACCAAATTACAAGAATTAATATTTTATTCCATTCTGTACCAGTCAGACTATTGTATAACTGTACTAATTCCAAATCTGGGCAGCAACATGAAAACATCCAGAAAAATGTTAAGACAGCTTAGTCTTGAGAGGAAAAGAAATTAAGGGAAAAAAACAATTGTTGTGCTTACATATCTGATAACTATCCTTCAGAACATGGGAGAGTTCTCTGTTGATCCAGAGAGCAGAACTAAAACAAATGCATGAAAAATGAGGGAAATAATTTTGGCTACTCATTAGGAAGAGATCACTAAGATCAAGAGTTCAAGAATGGGACCACCAACAACCAACCAACCACACTGTTTAGTCCTTAATGAAGTGCATTTACATGGATGAAAGTATGCAGTGGGGCACTCCAAGGCACTTCTCTTAGGCCCAGTAGTCTTCAATATCTTCATCAAAGATTTAGATATGGGGATAGATAAGGAACTCATCTAATCTACAGACAACACCAAGTAGGCAGGTATAGCCAACTTTTCAGAAGATAGGCTGAAGATACAGAAGGATCTTGACATACTTGAACACTGGGCCCAACAAAATTTAATGGTGAAAAAAGTAAGACTCTACATTTAGGCAAGAAAAACCAAATGTATAGGTATAGTATATGTGGTACCTGGCTCAACAGCAGTAATTGCAAGAGGGATATTGGAATCCTAATAGATAATCATTTAAAAATGAGTGAGTAGTATGCTGCAGCTTCCAAAAAAGCCAATACAGTCCAGGATTCATTATCAGAGAGATGGAATCAAGGTCACATGAAGTGTTAATATCATTTTATAATTCTTTGGTAAGACCACATTTGGAATACTTCATTCAGTTTTGGTCACCAAAATATACAAAAGGTGTTGAGACTCTAGAAAGAGTGCAGAGAAAAACAACAAAGATTATTAGGGGACTAGAGGCTAAAACGTATGAAGAACAGTTGCAGGAATTGGGTACATCTAGTTTAATGAAAAGGATTAGAGGTGACATGATAACAGGGTTTCAATATCTAAGGGGCTAAGAAGAGGAGGTCAACCTATTCTTCAAAACACCTGGAGGCAGGACAAGAAGCAATGGATTGAAACTAACCAAGGAAAAGAACAACCTAGGACTAAGGAGAAAATTCCTGACAGATAAAAACAATGACTAATGTAATGTTGGTGTGGTGTCGGGGGGTTTCCGGTTCAATGTGTGAAGGGTGAAGGATGTGTGAATTAAAAAGTAGTAACAATTCCCTTGCATGGACTCACTAAGAGAGAGAAAAATGACAATAGAGAATATAGATCTGCAATTGTGAAGATCACATTTGCTAAATCAATGTGTGTGTTTTTTTTTAAAAAAAACAACAACTGGCAAATGCTCATAAAGGTAGTTCTTGACTTTTGACCACAACTGAGCCCAAAATTTCTGTTGCTAACTAAAACATTTGTTAAGTGAATTTTATGACCTTTCATGCCACAATAGTTAAGTGAATCACTGCAGTTATTAAGTTGGTAAGGTGGTTGTTAAGTGACTTCCCCATTGACTTTGCTTGTCAGAAGGTTGCAAAAGGGGATCACATGACCCCGGGACACTGCAACCGTCATAAATATGACCCAGTTGCCAAGCGCCTTAATTTTGATCACATGATCATGGGGATGTTGCAATGGTGTGAAAAATGGTCATACATCGTGTTTTCTTGGTGATTTAACAGAACGGTCACTAAATGAACTGCTGTAAGTCAAGGACTACCTGTACTCATCCAGCAAAAGAGAGGCAGATGTGGGCATTGCAGTTAGCCAGTTTGCACTTAGTTTCAAAGTAGATCACAGCTTCCCAGATTCAGCACTAGATTTCATCTGGCTGGAGATTCTCAGATTTGGCTAGATAAAAATATTTGACAGCAGACAAGAATGAAATCTTAAACAGAAGAGCTGATTAGCCTATTTCAGTGCAAAGAAGTCAAAGCTTTTATACAGATCTGTGTTCCAGAATTTAAATGCTAGGGTTTCCACTTTGACCGTAACTAATATTTGGCTGCTCTTTTGTTGGCCTTGGGGGACAGCAGATAATAAGTCTCTGTGGCCTCTACTCCATGCCTCACTGGTTTCATAGCTGCTAAGGAATCAATACTGTATAGATGTGCTACAATACAATACTCATATACATCTCATAGGCCACAAAGTAGCAGTAACATTTCAATACTGGAACATTTTTATCCAAAAACATTGGTTCTAATTGTGTACAAATATAGCTTCACCAGGGGATGTGGTAGCTCAGTGGCTAAGATGCTGAGATTGTCAATCAGAAAGGTCAGCAGTTCAGCTGTTTAAATCCCTAGCACTGTATAATGGAGTGAGCTCCCGTTACTTGTCCCAGCTTCTGCCAATCTAGCAGTTTGAAAGTATGTAAAAATGCAAGTAGAAAAATAGGAACCACTTTGGTGGGAAGGTAACAGTGTTCCATGCGCCTTTGGAGTTTAGACATGCTGCCGCATGACCACGGAGATATCTTTGGACAGTGCTGGCTATTTGGCTTTGTAACGGAGATGAGCACCGCCCCCTAGAGCCGGAAATGACTAGCATGTGTGTGCGAGGGGAACCTTTACCTTTACCTATAGCTTCACCAGGACCACAGTGGTCAGGAAAGCAAAAATTACAAAATCTTTAATGCAAATCATCACGTTCATGCTATATCATTCACATAATACACCAGATCAAAGGAGGCATTTCTGTACAAAAACGTTATTAGGTTTCCAGCAAAAGAGAACACATTCCTTAACTTAAATGAGAAGTCTTACAATGGAAATACTTGCAATACTCATTAAAAGTAACCCTTAAGTTTAAAAACATAAAAATATTATCTGTGCACCACCACCCAACAGAAATGTGTATGAAGGGTGTTGTCCTCTCAAGGCATTGCCATACATACAGCAAAACAAAAAAACTGAAAACATCCAAAAATGTTATTATAAAATTTTTATCTGAAGACCAACAATAGTGCTGAAGTAATATAATTGTGAGAGATATCAAACTTAAAAAGATATCTGGCATAGAATTGGCACACTAAACCTGTGGTTTCCAGCAGCTATAAAGTATTAAAACAATTGTTAGGGCAGAGGAACACAATCAGGGCAGAGGAACACAATCAGAGAGAGCACTAAAAACCAGATGACTACAAAGAGATACAGTCCTTCCATTCCCTTCCCCATCATCCTATCAGAACCTGTTCTTCCACACCCCACCCTCACCATTCAGTCACAATTGCTGAAGCTTCTTGGATGAGAAGTGAAACATATTCTTTTTACTTAAGGAAAAAAACCAGTCCAATTGTCTTTTGAAAAAGCACCTTTCAGTCAAACAGCCATGTTTGGGAGGAATACCAACATGGATGGAGGTAATTGGTGGTAAGCCTTTCCTACTAATGTATTGATTTTGGTAGATGCCCAAATGTATTGATTTTGGTAGATGTAATACTGGAGCTGCCTGTCATGAGAATGAAATGTTCAGTTAATGAAATGTGACAACGGACCAAAAAGTGACCCAGAAACTAATTGAAACATTATAGGACTGTAGGTTTATACAGTCATCTACCAAAATCAATACATTAGTATTAGGTTTATACACCTAAGATATCAACAAGAAGTGTCTGAAATTACATTTTTTAACACTGCCATAAAGCCATATTGTAAATATTCCCTGCTACATAGATACACTCATTTATTAAACCTATTTTCATTTAACTCTACCCATGTCATGAGATCCAACCAAAGCGGCCTACTCCAAGCCCCTTCTACGAAATGCTGACATCTAGTAGAACCTAGGAGTTCTGCCTTCTTGGTTGCAGTGCTTGCTGTCTGGAGCAACATACTCCCAATTTTTGGATTGCCCTAACCCTGTTGGTTTTCCAAAAGCCTAGGCATCGGTTGCTGGATGAGACATCTGTATTGGTTGGAAACTGAATTACTGTTGGTTGGCCTTGGTTATGTCACATTTTCCTTTGGTTTGTTTTTACCTTGTTGGCTAATGTTTTTGATTTGACATCACAATTTTAAAGTTGGCTAGCATATAAATAAACCAATTAAATAAACACATATGCAAATTAATATTCTCACAAACAGCAAAAAATGTTTCATTTAGCAATAAACTGACATGGCTTGAGGAATTAGATTGACCTGTGAGTGCTATTGCTATATATATGGGTGTGTGTGAGAGAGAGAGTTAGTTTTCTAACATTGGGAAGCAATTTAGATTAATTATTTCATTTTACACCTCCTCCCCCCTTGTGATTTAAATTACATCCCTCCTAAAATGTAATTATAGGGCTGGGTTTTAATTAGAAAAAATAGAATTAGGTTCTTGCTCAGACTTTTGATTTGGTTTATGCAAGCCATTTCTCTAGATTCAATTCACAGGACTGTTATCAGGAGGAGATAATCCTATTTAATATTCCATCAGTTTATGACAATCAGAAACAATACTTTCTTGGGAAGAAGGTGAAGCCTCCTCACTGACAGACCATAGATCGCATTTCTCTGCGGCTATGGTCTGTGCTCTTTCATTGGAGAGCCCCAATCATTACGATTAGGGGCTGAAGCTGCTTTGGAGGGGCAGCGGAGTAAGGGAAAGCCACAAGCCAGAGTGAGGGGAGCCGCATCTCCCCTCCTGGGCTTGGTCTTTTCCCCCCTGAAGATGACTGTAGCGGTGGTTTAAAATGGCCACCCCAAAGAGGAGGACTCAGCTGGATTAAGATTTGTGCAGGAGGGAAGGAAGAGGTGGATAACATCTGAACTGAGACAATTGGGTGATGCAACTAAACAAAAGTACCCTGGGATTAAGGTAATATGGAATTTTTAAGAAAAGAAAAGTGAGCAGCAAAATTACAAAGGGACAGGAAAAATAATAAAAAAATATTTCTGACAGCTAAGCGGGGCTTCGAACTGGGAAATGAAGAAGCCGGAACTAAAGATTTAACTAAATTGGACTAAAATATTTTGGCAATAAACAGGCATAAAATAAAGCTGGACTTAAGATTGTCAAAAAGTAATAATAATAAAGTTTACAAATTGGAGACTGGACTGTGTTGGAATATTGAGGTTCAAAAAATCCTAAATAAAAAAATAGGGGAAAAAGGTGAAGACTTTGTATAATGGAGAGTGCCACCTTTTGACAAAAACTTTTGAGCTCAAACAAGGGAAAGCATCTTGTTTCTGAATGAACTTGTGTGGATATAATATTAAAGAAATATTGAAACAAAGTAAGAAACTTAGAAAATGAAAGCAGAACTAGAATAAAGAAAAAAGCAAGGAAAGACTGACTGTGGGATTGATTGATGTTTTTGGTATAGACCCTGGGCTGGAACAATTGAGAACTTTAGAAAATTGAAAGAAGAAAGAAGGAAAGTAAAAGTAGTTTTTTTGTGGACTTTAACGATCATAAAATACAAGAGCATGTAATGATGATATCTCTTCGGGAATTAAAAATGGAACTTAAAAATATGAGAGAATTACTACAGGAAAGAGGAAAATCACTTTGGTCTGTGTTGGAAAAAATGGAAATGCCGATTGAAGAACAAGAAGAAAGAGCTTCAGAGGAGGTGGAGTTGACTCAAGGAGAAGACATCTTAAATAGACAATTAACACAAAGAACGCTACAAAGAACTGGGGAAAGAAGGAAGGCTAAAAAGTTGAGACTTAAGAAGACAATCAAAAGGGGGAATACCTGTGAAGTTGGGAAAGACAGAAAGACCCAGCATAAAAGGGGAAAGGAAGATATTAAGAAAGAGAGGAACTAAAAACTGGAATGAGAAAAGATATGGGGAAAAGCAGGGGAGGAGAAGCAGTAAGAAACGGGTGCATGAAATAAAGAAATACAGAAATAGTAAAATATTGAAATTGTTTTTTCAGAGATAATGGTTGATGAATTAAAAAGGGGATTCTGCAGGGTGACAAGGGGTAATTAGAATATTTCTGCAATTAAAAATATTTTGAAAATAGGGTAATATAGATATTGATAACTCTTATTAAAAATTAAGGGAGGGAAATATGCTGCGGAATCCAAATGAAACAATGTAATGATTATTATTGTAACTTCTTAAAAATAATGGTTTATTGGGAATCAAGATGAGGGAATAAAGGTATATTTTAACCATTGAGGTGTCACACTCAAAGCAGTAAAAGGAGGGAAACCTATACTTGTTTTTTTTTCTTTAGTGTTAAAATTTGTATTAATTTAGAATCTATAAAAAGAATGTGTAATGGAAAGGGAATATGACAGACTAAAGAACCAACTAAATTAATAAGTCATACAGACTATTAAAAGCAAAGAGAGACATTGGCAACCTATTATTATTATTATTAGTAGTAGTAGTAGTAGTAGTAGTAGTAGTAGTAGGCAAACACATATTGTTTATCTTTATTTTTAAAATAAATATTAAAGGATTATATTTGAAATAATTGAAATGAAACAAAAAGATGTTTCACATCTTCTCTACTATGTATAAGCCTCTTGTGATATGAACCAATTAAAATCTGAAAAGATAATTCATGAATGGGATGGCTGAAATGAAGACAGGTGAGTTAATTTCTAGATTGAAAACATTAGAAATATTTAGAACCAAGTTAGGCTTTATTAAGTACTTGAGAATCACAAACCTCTTCAATTTAATTAAAGTTGAGTGTTGGCAAGAACATTATGCTATATAGCAATAGCACTTAGGCTTATATACCGCTTTATAGTGCTTTACAGCCCTCTCTAAGCAGTTTACAGAGTCAGCATATTACCCCCAACAATTTTGGGTCCTGTAACAATGATGTCAATGGAACATTTTTGCAGTTACTGTTGTTCGGAGTTGGTAGATTGTAATAGCCATAAATCTTGTAAATAGATAAATAAAGTAACAAATCAATCTTCTCAAATGAAAATTGAGCAAGATCAAGATTAGGTTCTGCCATTCGGGAAATGAAGTCATAACCTTAAGTCATGAATCTTTCTTAGCCTTCTTCCCACCCCAATTCTCTCAAGGGCAAACAATTATGTTCATTGTACATAATCTTGACACTTGCTAAACTAGCCACTTAGGTGTTTTGGAGAAAATTATCAGATTTACAGTGTTGAAAAAAATCGCATTAATACCAGATCAACAATCAAGCAGTAAACAATACCCCAATCAAGGAACTACAAATTTGGAAAACAATTAAACAGTAAATAACAGCCTAGTCAAGGATCTACCAAGAAGAAAACAACCCTCCCACTAACACTGATAGGGCAAGCTGTTGTATATAAACAGAAAGCAACTCCTACTCCCTCTAGATTTGATGATGTTACCTAGTTGGATGATGAAACATATTTAAACAAACAACCAAGCTCAGAGAGCACCAAGGATCCACAGTGTTGACAAAAGTGAGTCAACACTGCTATTAGCTCACCTATCAACCTTAAGCAGCAAATGTCCTAGAACAATCCTCAGGAGGATGGCAACAAGTTTGGGTGAAGTCCTGACTAGATAATCTGAATTATTAGTATAATTTTATCTGGAGATTCACCATCACCTGTTTAAAGGAAAGAGATGATACCAGGTACACATTCCCTTCCATCTGTCAAACAGAAGACACTATTGTGTAAAGAAATCTGGGATTGTGGTATTGGAGAAAGTAAGTTCAAGTTCTTCCTTGTGCTGGTTGAGAATTTGGGGAATTGTAAACCCAACATTCTACATCTCATTACATAAGGAAAGCCTCAACTAGCCCCTATTTCAAGGACTACAAACATTGAAATGTTCTATGAATTTCCCCATTTTATTATTTTTCACTCATTCATTTATATCCTATATCAAAGATTCTCAACTTGTGGTTCGCGGATCCTGGAGCACCACAATGTCATCACAGAGGGTCCACGAAGGCTTGAAGAAATGTTATGATTTAAATCTGGAGTTAAAGTCTTGGGGGTCCATGGCCCTGGCCCTGGCCCCAAAGGTATTTAAAGGAGGTATGTGGTGAAGAAAATGTTGAGAACCATAGTCCTATATTTACTCTAGGAATTTAAAGATGCAGAATAAATAGAATTCTCATTCTCATTTTAGTTTCACAATAACTCAGTGTATGTGATGATCCGGGGCATGGCACAAAGGCAACACAGTCAGATAATCAATAAGAGTCCTTTTATTATCTCCAACTTTGCCCCCTATGTCCAAGTTACATTCTTGCTGGAGAAAAACTCCCAGGAACAGCCTTTGACTAGATAAAATTAAGTCCAAAACAGGGTAAACACAAACTGTAACTTAAAGTCCAAACAAGCCAAACTGAAGTAATTAGTGTAGCAGGGCAGGAGCAAGAATTTCAGACTTGAAAGCATGGCAAAACTCACACAGTTGGGAAGATACCAGGAACACAGATAAGTCATGACAACACAAGATAAAGTCATGTTTGCTCCCAACAGCCTGCCGCACACAGCTTGCCTTTTTTATAAACTGTGTTCCCGGCTGCAGCTCATGAAAAGAATCAGGGCCCTTTCCTCCCCCATAAGCCACGCAACCCACATAGCTCTCTTCTCCATTCCTTCCTGCATGCCCTAGGTTGAAGAGGGGGTGGGCCTGGGTCTTCCTCTGAATTCTCCCTTGTTCTACCTCTCCTCTGTCCAGCTGGACTTTGCCCTTCCCCAGTTTCCTCCACAGCCAATGGTGCCACACTCCCACTCCTTGTCATCTGTTCACCTTCTTCCTTGGATTCAGACTCCGACAGGGGCATGACAGTGTAGTAGGTTAGGCTAAAAGGTAGTATTGGGCTTGTAGTCTTCTATCTTAGTGGACTTTCTCATCAAATGTTGTACTCCAGTGGCACATTGCAATGCAACTAAATTAAATAAGCAGCTCCACATGAACTAGGAAAGAGTATTATAACTTTCCCTCTTTGTGTAGTTTATTTAAAAATAGTAATGTTTGGCAAATTCCTCTCTATCATATTCTGACACAAAAAGCAGGCTTGAATATTAGAAAGCTTTTACCAAATTTTGCAGTAACCTTTAAAAAAACCACACATAAATTAACAATTTGTGATAAAATAGTTTTGAATTATAAAACGGAATTTGATATTTCTTATTCCATCAGAATCTGAAACTGGAACAAAATGGTTTTATGAATGAATACCTACAAAACAAAGTCCGGAAATGGACTGTTCTCTCTGTTTGGATTCTCATTAAAGAAATAATATGGATGAAGATACAGGAAATTAGCACAGAACTTTCCAGGACCAATGAATGGAAATCACTGCATAAGCAAAAGCCGTTTATGCCATTTCTGGCCATTTTTTTTACAAGTCTTTCCTGAATGGATGCTAATTCAGGTGAATTCTGTTCACTGCTACAGCTTGAAATATGGTGGTTATATGCTTTGATGGATCATAGCATATTGGTATAAAATAAATTTATGCTGGATTTTTCTGTTCCTAGACAAAGATAGATCTTCCAAAAGTAATATTTAGAAGAAAATTCTCCTGCTAAGTTTAGTAGATTTGATTTAGCTGAATCTTAGTTTTCCCTCCTGTTTCACTTGATTTTCTTGTCCAAATCTCACTTCCAACCCTCTGTTCAGCTCTTCTAAAATAAATAATCTAAAACATGTATTCAGGCATAGGAATGTTTTATGAGTTGACATTCAGCACTTCGCATATTAACAAGATAGGAAGAAACTAATATGCCTAGTTATTTAAATGAGTAGTTTCATATGGATTTTTAAAACTGACATTTGATAATAAATCATCAGTATGGTCCACATATTAAACTGGTTTCTAAAATCAGAGTTGTCAGGTTTAAAGCTGAACCATTCAGTTTCAGGCAGTCCTCAATTAAACCATTTGTTTATCAAACATTTGAAGTTGTAATGACACTTTTAAAAATGACTTATGACTAGCACTGATGGTTATTGCTGCATCCTCATAGTCACGTGATTATGACTTTGGGTGCTTGCCAACATTTATGATGATTGCAACATCCTGTGCTCATGTGATTGCCTTTTGTGACTTCTCAGCTGACTTTTGGCAAGCAAAGTCAAGGAAACTGGCAGGGAAAGTTGCAAGTCAACTTTTTGATGTCTTTCTTATTGATCGCACCGCTGAAGGATGAATTTTCCAGTCGTTATTGTAGTTGTAAGTCAAGGATTACTTGTATATCAATCCTATTTTCTGATATTCTCACTCAGATCAGGCTTGTATAATTTTCAGACAAGAATTAAACAGGATGACTAGATCCAAGTAGGAAGAGGCCTCTGTACAATTAATAAAAATCAACCCAGAGTTCTCACTCAAGGCCTGAGTGACCAGACTCAAATTATTTTGCTTTGGGCACATTATGAGAATATTTAGCTTTCTGGAGAAAGTGCTAAAGCTTGGAAAAGTAGGAGAAAAGGCAAGAGGATGACTAGCATCAAGGAAAATGAAATGGTAATTAGTGCATCATAAGAAGATCTGAGAGATCGGGTTAGGGACAGATCCTCTTGGAGAAAATATATGTATATGGTTGGTAAGACTGATATAAACTTGATGATGCATAATCAACAGATTATATGAAAGAGATGGAACAGATACAGAAAATTCTTTGCCTTGAACAACTGTTTTAAGCACAGTACTCTGGTCTCTTTTGAATGTGGATTTCACGTTGAACAAATTAAACAAGAAAAATTGCTTATGTGTCCAAACACACTTGGCTTAAAATAAAGTCTTCTCTTCTCTTCTCTTTAATTCCATGAGGAAAGACAGGAAATATATGCAAAGTGTTTATGTTATAAACATTATAAAAGTTTTAAAAGAAAAAGACCCAATATAATAACAACCGTAACCAAATTTATTTATTATTTATTTGTTTTTTTCTGCATATCAAGAGCAAGTCATGGCCATTTTTCTTTTCTCTTCTAGGATCCAAACTGGATCGGTCATCAGGACCAGACATTTAGTCTTCCGAACTTTTGGATACATGTTGGAGCCCATCCTCTGGGAACTTTTCTCTATGTGAGTGTGTGCTTTGGGCTATTCTATGTGTAGTATTTATATGGTGCCTGACTGTGTGGCCTTTTATTTTGGGGTGTTGATTGGGGTGTTGACAGCCGCCTATTTTCTGTTCTAATTTGAATTACTGCTAAAGAGGTGGGATAATTGGGAAAAAAAATGAAGGCATTGGTCCTGACATAATTATTTGCATTAAATTTATCCTCTAAATTTTGTTGTGTAAGGAATATTGTAAAGAGACAGCAATGTCCGGACAGTAGATATTAAAAAGAGCTAATCACTTCCAGGGAACTAGGCTAAATTAAAAACCTAAAGACCATCTAAAGGAAAATCTAAAAAGCAGAAATATCAACAGCAAGTAGTCCTTGACTTACAACAGTTTGTTTGGTGATCATTCAAAGTTATAACAGCACTAAAAAAAAGTGACTTATGACTGTTTTTCGCAGTTACAACCATTGCAACATCCCCATGGTCACATGATCAAATTTCAGACACTTGGCAACTGGTTCATATTTATGACAGTTGCAGTGTCCCGGGGTATTGTGACCACCATTTGTGACCTTCTGACAAGAAAAGTCAATGGGGAGGTCAGATTCACTTAACAACCATGTTACTAACTTAATAATTGCAGTGATTCACTTAACACATGTGGCAAGAAAGGTCATAAAATGGGGTAAAACTCACTTAACAAATGTCTCACTTAGAAATGGAAATGTTGAGCTCAATTGTGGTTGTAAGTTGAGGACTATCTGTAATAGAAGAACAAGTTTTCAAAGTTTCTCACATAAAAAAATATCAATTTATATCTTCCATCTACTTTAAACTTTTGAAAAAGTAGAAACATAGAAATTGTATTTGGTAATGTAAAGTTCATATTTATCTTTGAGAAAGCTACACCACTTCAGTTTCTCAACAACAAATATGCCAAGATTGAATTAATAATAAATAGTTTAAATCAAATAATGAAAAACTTGCCTCAGGCTTTTTATCCTTACTTCCAACTTCTATTTTACACAGAAAGTAGAATTTGTAAGTTTAATTTTAGTTTATGTTTATTTATTCATATTATATGCAAACTACATCTTGCCTTTCCCTTCCAAGACTGTTTAATGGAAATATATTTTTTAAAAAAAAATAAGCATAAAGGCTAGTTCTTTCTTGAATTTGAAAACAGCTTGCTATGTTTCTCAAATTGGGTTTCTATGAATCCAAAATTATGATATAGGAATTTGTTTTTCTTAGGAATGAATACTATCTATGGTCTGCTCAACAACCTGGTTAACACAATTAGAAGCCATTAAAAAAAGCTTATCAGACCAAGGAAGAAAAATGAAAGGTAAATAAGGAAGCCTCATGCCTGATCTTTTAGAACAGAGGTGGGTAACTTATGACCTTTCTAACCCTTAGCATAATTTTAAAAGCCCTGAGCAAAGTACTTATTGTGAATTTTTGTGACAAGTTATCTCTCCCTAGGAAAAAAGAGAAAGAGAAAATAAGAATGTCGGAGAAGGAGAATACTGGTACCAATAGAAGACAATAGAGCCAAGGACCCCACAAAAGAATACTGATTCTCTAGTTCAGTTTTTGCTCTGGCTTAAACACTGCTATCCTCACCTCCCTCTAAGATCAACCTGGAAGAAATCTAATATGAAAGCAGTTGCTGTTTTAATACAACGATACAGTATTGGGTTCAACTCTACAACTTGCCTTGTTAGGAGATAAGATTGTAGTATACTGGGAAAAGTGAAATAACCAAACATAAGATTTGGGGTTGGGGAGGAAGGAAGTAACCAAAAGTAAGGAGACATTTTTTTGGGAAGACCTTAATTAAAAATCATGGAACAAATTCAAAACAGTCCAAGTGACAAAGGAACAAATGGGATGTTGTTGTAAGCTCTCTCTTCCATTATCTTTCCTCCTAATTACAAAAAGAGATGGGATGGCAATCCATGTTGAATACTTCATCAATGGATTGGGTGGGGTGGTGAGGGAACAAAGGATAGTTTTCTTTTGAAATCAAATTTCCTAGAGCAAATAATGAAAGCAAACAGTTTTGACAGGCTGAGGTATTAGCCTTTCAACCTCTCATAGAAGCAGACACCACAACAGTGATGGATTCACTTCAGTGCTTGACATAATAGCAAAAACAGACTTTTTTTATCTAAAAAGACTAACTAGTAAACAAAGCAACATAATTTCTGCATCAATCAACCCAAAAGCTCAACAGCTAACTGTAGATATGCATATTGAACATGTCCTGCATATTGTACACATTTGCATTTGATCACTTGCCTGAAAAAGAGAAATAGAAAATAAAAAAATGTAGAATAAAATGTTTAGTTAGATGCAGGTTATATCAGAAAATGTTATTCCAAACTTGGTGAACTAGCTAATCATAGATTAGCTAATTATAGATTTCAAACATCTGCCCAACTACATGTGAATTAGTTAAGCCTTTCCCTCAGTTATGCACTCTTTTTTCCTCCACAATTATATATTAACAATTGCTACTTTAAACAGAGTAGCTATGGGATATACCCTTCAAAGTAAATATGTTTAAAACTTAATCACAGCATGCTGAGTTTGGAAAACAAAAATATATGTAGTTAAATCAAATGCAATTTTTGGTGTGCCAAAGGAGAAGAGTGAACAGTATCTTTCTGAATGTCTAGCATGATTATTCTACCAGGTTGCTGAAGCTGCAATGATTGTAAAATATACACACTGTCAGTTCTCTAGCAACATTATGTCTATAAGAAGATGTACATTTTGGAGACCAGAGAACTCTTAACAGGTTTATTTGTGCAGTCTTTATTATAAAATATTGGTTCTTCCTGAAACAAATTTATCCTAAAGCATTGGTTCTCTCTAAACAAATGACAGCTATACACTTAATTATCCTTCTCTGTGTTTGTTGATGTGGACTTCGCTGTATGGAAAAGATTAGTCATCTTATCAAGTGGGTCTGAGAAAGGAAAGGGAAACTGGCTGCTCTGTTGATGGGGGGAAAGCCCAGGAGTGAAGAAAATGCAAAGATGTTTCCTTGCAAATGTGCAGATTATGTGGAAAATAAAACTGGAGGTCAGGGTGATGCAAGCTGGAAAGAAGCAAAGGACAGGCATTCAAAATGATTCAGTGAACGTGTTCCCTTCAGGTAAATTAGCTGCTATGTTAAGAAGCTGTTCCAACTTCCTATTGGTGATTGGGATGGGAATCTCATTAGAATGGCCTTTCTGTAAGATTTTTTTTTTTTTTTGCACAATAAAAATCAGCAAGCTATAAATAATCCAAGACAAAGAATAAGAGTACAGCTTCTGCCTTTTTCCAGGACATTTTTGTAGTGGTTTCCATATCTGGTCTAAAGAAAGGAAATATGGAAAAATATAATAAAATTAAGAGAAACACACAACTTATTTCCACTTCTTTGCTTAGGGACACAGAAGGTAAGGAGCAGCTAGGTTTTTGTAAGAGCTGAGGCTGTTTTCCAGACCACAGAAAATGTTTTTTAAGTTTTGGTAGTTCTCAAGGCCATCAAGGGAGATGCCCAGTATCTATTAATTCAGAAAGGCTGAAGGAAATAACCTGGAATATAATATATATCCATATTATTTTTTTATTTTATTAAATTTATAGATACATCTAATAATAATATTTTATTATTCTGTAATATTTTTATTTATTTAATTTATAGGTACATAACATGCCTCATTTCTTTGCAATGGACTGGGCACTCAATGTGGATGTGATGTGAGGCATTGCAGCTGCATCTTTGGTCTGTGGTGAGGTTTCTAATCTAGCCATTTTATGATGCCAAAATTAGCTGAGGGAGTTAAATCTTTCATCAGAGTTAAATATCTAGAGTTCTGTAAACTGCTAAACCCTGGTTCAAAGCCCAATGGTATTCGCCATATAAACGACATTTTATTTATGTCTTTTATCAATACCAAACATATAAGAAACTAGAAAATTCTAAAAGTTTTCTACAAATGGTTAACAAACAATTTGACTTGTCAAGGAAATCTGTGAGACTATTACATGGGCTACTGATTGATTGGGAAAATGTTCAATTGTGATGGGCAAGGACAACAAGCAGCAGTATCTAAGATAAAAATATAGGTTTTAGCTACTCATGTTTCCTCCTAAATGTAGCCTAGATTGCTGTTTACTTACCATGTGTTAATCATAATTCAGTGGAGTCCTAACACAAATTTTTTTAGTAGTCTAGGAATGATGGGAGCTGCTGTCCAACAACATTTGGAATGCAAAATTTTGCCCACTTCTAAATGTAACAAAAGCATGAGCACATGTTATGATAGGCATTCCCCGGATTATTTCTTGCCTTTTCAAGCAACAAAAATAGACAAGATTGATTATTTTAAGATCTTTTTTAGACTATGTCCACTCTTGTACTTTCTCCTATATCACATACACACATACACATGCGTGCACACACACACAGAGAAGGGGGGGAAAGATTTGCAGCTGACAACATGGTTTGCCAAAATGCCATAGACTACAGAAACAAGCAACAATTGTACAATACTGCAGCCTGGGATTTCCCCTCCCACAGGTTCTCAGCCAGCATAATTTATTGTTAAGAAATCTGGGAACAGAAGTTTACACATCTGGTTGGCACCAGGATTGGGAAAAATTGTAATATTGTATGTCCTTGGCATTTACAATTCCCAAACTATAATTTATGACCTCATATATGCAGCCACTTGTGAGGGTTTATGAATAATACCAGAACATATGAAATTTCTGAAGTACTGAAGCATATTTTTTACTAAGATAATAAACTATGATCTGGATTAGGAATACATTATGCTGTGTGATGTTATCAGCGATCTAGCTAGTTCAATAAAGTAGATAAGCTGTTAAAGTAGCTCTTCAAGGTTTCAGATAGTGAACTTTTCTGCTCCAAACTGGATATGTTGGAAATAGAATATAACCACTATGTTCCTTCCTGATTACATCAATTTGCATCAATTGGAAGGCAGGAGTGGATCAAAATCAACATCTCATTTCAGTTGCCTGTAGACAGATATTAGAATGTAGGATCTATTCTAGTTGTTCCAAAGATGCTTTTTCAAGAGGCAATGGGACTTTCTGGACTTTTTTCTTTGAAGACATTTTGCTTCTCATCTTAGAAGCTTACAAGCTTCTTAGATGAGAAGCAAAATGTCTTCAAAGAAAAAAAAACCCCAAAAATCCAGTTGCCTCTTGAAAAAGCACCTTTGGGATAACCATGACCCAGATGACTGATAATCTCCATAGATCTATTCTGGTGTTTTTCCCAACTTGCTAGTTGTCTATGATTATTCTACATATCATAAGGGGATGTTTCACTGTGTTGAAACCCACTCCCAATACCATGATTTTTTTTGTTAAAATTAAAAGAATAAGAAATAAGAATACAAAGGTTTTTATGCCACTGTTACTCTTGTAATAACCATCAAACAATTGAAAACAAACCATGATGCAGCCAAAATGATTTGAAAAAGAACCCCATCTACTGATTCAATTACTTCCAGGAAAAAAAGCCTTTAAATAAAATATTCTATGTTCAAAACATTGAGTGCCACACTCAAACACCAGTTTGATTTTAAGATAACAAGATTTCATTTAGCCAAAAAAACCTGAATATAGGTAGTCCTCAACTTACAACCACAAATGAGCCCAAAATTTATGTTGCTAAGTGAAAAATTTGTTCAGTGAGTTTTGCCCCATTTTAAGACTTGTCTTGCCACATTTGGTAAGTGAATCACTGCCAAATCACTGTAATCACTGTAATCACTGTTAAATTCGTAACACGGTTGTTAAAGTGAATCTGGTTTCCCCATTGACTTTGCTTGTCACAAGGTCACAAAAGGGGATCACATGACCCCCGGATGCTACAACCAATGGTGGGCTGCAATTTTTTTTTAACAACCAGTTCTCTGGCTGGGTTGGCGTGGCCAGTTGGTCATGTGACTGAGTGGGTGATGTCACTCATTACACCCAGCTCTGTCTCCCAACCACTCGCCTCAAAGGAAGAGATGGATTCAGCTGGTTGGGGCGAATCCCACCACAGGCTGGCTCTGCTCCCACCCATTTTTTGGCCTTTTTTGGGCCATTTTCAGGCCCTCTTGAGGCATTTTCAGGCTGTTTTTGGACTAGAAAACCAGCCTGAAAATGGCCCCAAAATAAGCTGGCATTCGGCCATTTTCAGGCCATTTTCGGGCCATTTTCAGGTTGGTTTTGGACTAAAAAACCAGCCTAAAAATGTCCTCAAAATAGCCCAAACACCAGCCTGAAAAATAAGCTGTTTTGGGGCCCAGAAAATAGCCCTGAAAACAGCTCAAATAACAGCCTGAAAATGGCCCAGAAAATGTCCCCAAAACACCCTGAAAAAGGCCCCAAAAACAGGCTGGAAAATGGGCAGGGATGGGGCCAGCCAGTGGTGGGATTTGCCGGTTTGCCTAACTGTGCCTAATCTTAACTACTGGTTCACTAGAACCGGTGAGAAACAGTAGCAGCCTACCTCTGGCTACAACCATCAAAAATTTGAGTCAGTTGTCAACCATCTGAATGTAAATATATGGGGCTGCTGCAATGGTTATGAGTCACTTTTTTCAGTGCTATTGTAACTTTGAATGGTCACTAAGCAAACTGTTGTAAGTCGAGAACTACCTGCAATCATTTTTGAAATTGCTTATCCATTACTTTTTAGCTATTAGGAACTATTGGATTAACAAGTTTTACAGCATCTGGTGAATTTCCTTCAATCCTTAGTGAAAGATGTTTTAAATATAAGTGTAAGAACTTTTTCGATTAAGCAGCAAAATATGATTTTGGAAAGTTACAAATAGATAAAGAGTCCAGATGGATATGAAGTAAGATTTTGGAATTTATTATAAGAATTTTCCCTGTGGGACAATGTTTTTCTTCTAATTCTTTTTTTTTTTTTTAATGATAGGTTGGGACATTGAAGGCTGGATACTAGAAGGAACTAGCAGGAACTAAAGATTACAATTAAAGAAGAATACTTCAATTTGACTTACGAATGCAGAATGGAGAAAAATATTTTAACATTGGACATATTGAAGGATGTTTTTGAACAATGAACCCAAAAGGTAATTTTAAAAATGTCTGTCTCTATAGACAGACTGTGTTTAAAATATATAATGGACAATTTTTTTCCAGACGAGACTGAGACAGATTTGAAAGTGGATTTAAAAATGACAGGTTATATGAATGATAGAGAAAAGTGTGCTGCTCAGGACATTTAAAAAAAGAAAGCAGCTGATGTCTTGATAATTTAAAAATGTATTCAAATGCCAAGAGAGTGACCTGGATAATTTTCCAATATTGGATTTACAAAAAAAGGCTTGTCAAGTTTGGTAGAATTTTGTGACATAGAAAAACAATGACAAGAAATTAAGTTGTCGGACATTATTTGAAGAGACAAAAATTAAGATTGTTAAAAGGAAAAAAAGGAATATAAAGTTCATATATTTCTTCAAGGTTAACATAAATATGTTGTCATCTAAATTGACATTTGCTAATATCAGGACTGAAATGATGAGGTGTTAAAGATCTGTTTATAGATAAGAGATGCAATATGGGAAGAATATTGTTGTATTTCAGGAGGTGATAAATTACTAAAGATGCTTATACTTATGAAGAAGGGAAAATAATTTATTTATATATTTTTTTCTTTTTTCTTTACTGTATTATTTTTCCCTCTTTTCTATTTTATTCCATTTTTCTTTTCTATTTTATTCTATTTTTCTTTCATGCACCTATTTTTTCATTCTATTAATTTTTTTAGTTTGTATTTTCTTCATTGTGATTGGTTTTTTTTAAAAAAAATATTATGTATAAAGATAAGAATGCCCAAATGTCTACCATAATCTTGTAGCATTTGAGCTATTTATAACAAATACATAAGTGTATAATGATGACTTAAAACACCCTAGCAGACCATCGGTGGTTCAAAAGTCACAGTTTGGGAACTGATTAATGTGTATCATTGCCAGACAAGGTGTGCATCACGTCAGAAACATTTCAAGCAACATTAAATATTCAGTGTAATCATATAAATGTTTTAAAATATATTTTATCTCTCAGTTCCTCGCATGAAAAAAATACATGATACAATATGTATTTCAGAGATGTGCTGGAAAATGTCAACTATATCAAAAGGGCAGCTGCACCGTGGCAATTGAAAACATAACCCTTTTAACGTGCATCACACACATTCTCTACATGTTGAAAGGGACAGGGCTTCAATTTCTCAGCCACTGCCAGCATTTTGGTTGACGTACTGACACACAAATGTACACACACATCCTACATATCCATTGATACCTTAATTAATCCTGATTATTAATCTGAGCATAATGTAACAAAGAGTCATGTGATAGTGAGATCGGTGGCATAAAAAGGTAATTAATAAATAAATAAGTATAAAAGTAAATAAATAAATGCATAAAAATGGAATGGAATAGAATGGAATGGAATATTGGGAAATAAGTGGACCCAACAACACTTTTTTGAGTAGTCTCTGAATCTAAGATTTTTAGGGCTACAGCTTTCTCCTCTTTTTCATCCCAATCGCTGTCTTTAAGTTATCAAGGAAAGATCTCCGAGGGGCAATGACCCATACCAGTATCTTGAATTACAGGATGTGATACCTTCTTAACTGGAAGGCCTGTAATAGTTCCCCAAATCCAAAAGAAGCAGTATGTGCTATACAATCATTGACCAGCACTGAAGCCATTTAAAATTTAGTGGCCCAGTGTGTAACTTTAAATATTAGAGTGAATACCAAACACACTTGGCTACAGCTTTGTGAAGCAGCCTCAGTTAGGAACCTAGCAACAACGACTAGCCTTTTCTAAGAAGCAGAGACTAAAATAATATATGTATAAAAAATTAAAATAGCTTAACTATATATTGATCCTTTAACACTTTCTTTGCCTTTTTTCTTTCTCTACTTGACATTTTGAAGAGAATCACTTTCCTTGCTTCCTCTGTTCCTTGTGGGATTTCTGAAGCTCAAATAGAATTTCAGATGAGGGATTCGATTGACTAAAGAGGATTTCATAAATTTTCAACATCCTATGAGCTGTCCTCTCCACACTGTTCTTCTGTATCTGATAGTTGTCTTCTTCAACACTCTTTCCTTCAGTCTACTCCACATAGGCTTTCACAGCCCTGAATGGCAGTACCAATACTAGCCTTCTCAACTTTAGCAAAGACCCAATGCTGCATGTGGTTCTGAGGCATATTCCATTTGAAAATCAGGTTGTTTCTTTCCACATTGTCTGTTTTTTTGTTGACACAGCTTAATCAGCTGCTCTTATCTTCAACACATTATCTGAGAAACTTCCCTAGTTCCTTGGGTTATTTTCCCATGCCCAATGAAGAACCCATTTCATGGTTGGTTAAAATATGTTTTTGAGTTGGGAGAAGTTTCACATCAAGGACTTTAATTGAAAAAGAAGGCTCAAATGGAGAGCTTCAAACTGATGAAATGCCAAAATCAGTTTAAAACATCAGCTATGCTTTCACAAGGGTCAGGTATCTTCCCCCCTTCCTTCTGACCTCTCCATCCACCCATAGCAGAAGCTTGCCAAACATTGAGAAGGCCGCTATGCTGCTACCCATATAGTTGTTTTGAGATGTAGTTTTCCATGTGTTGTAACAGGACTCCAAGAAATGAATTTGCAGCAAATTCATGTCCATATCTATGTCATTGAAGAAAACTGTTCTACAGGTATGGATCAAGTTCTGTCTTTCCAGAAAACATGAAAACAGGTCAAGTATATTTTTTCATTTTTGTTTTGTATTGTGTACAGATGTTTATTTGCATATAACCGAAGGAAAATATTGCAATAAAAGCAAAGTGGTGTATCTCCTTATGGTATTTTTTATTTCACCTTCCCTGTGTTTATGAATCTGTACACACATTTATAATAATATTCATTGGAGAATGAAAAGGCACTGCAAAGTGAGTGGCATATGCAATATATTTGATAAGTAAATGAAAGGAAACTGAATTTTCTAAAGCACTTAATAGAATAACAGTGTTGGAAGAGCTTTGTTTTATAAGATATGGCAGTATATGTTATCTCACAGAAAAAGAGTAGGATATCAAATGTAAAAAACACACAGACTTCAGAAAGGAAAAAAAACATTAAGAATTTTAATAAATTCTTTCCCCACCTCTTTTTACCAAGCTTGTTCTAAAATTGATAGCTGCCAATGGTACATCAAAAAACAAGGACCCATCATTCTTCCCTTTGACTTTGGGCCGAGGGAAGTAAGTATGATTTTTAAAAGGCATATGACTCATATAAACTTGCAGATTTCTGTAACAGTTAAGTCAAATTGACAGTATTATACCAGAATACATCAAAGGATTTGTGAAGACTGTAAAATTCACATAATTGGAGAAGTTAGAAAAAAATGGTATAATCTTTACAGAAGCGTTTGTATAATGGTATGAGACAATGAACTCGGGAGACAGAACAATGAGACCCAACCAAAGAAATAGCTTAGCCTGTAATAGGATTATGGAGTCTTCCTAGTTTGGGGGCTATGAAGGAGACATGATTTAATAAACCATACCTGTCTCAGATTTTTTGTCTTTATTTTTTTATGTAGCAATAGCACTTATTACTCTACACTGCTTTACAGCCCTCTCCAAGAAGTTTACAAAGTCAGCATATTGCCTCCAACAATCTGGATCCTCATTTTACCAACCTCGGAAGGATGGAGGGCTGAATCAACTGGAGAGGGTCAGGTTCAAACTCCTGGAGTGAGCAGTGAGTTAGCCCTACAGTACTGAATTCTAACCACTGCGCCACCATGGTACCACAATATTGGGCAAGAAAGAAAAAGAATATTTAAAGCAACAGTACATTGTGGCTGAAGTCTTATCTTAAGAGCATGGCATGTTCCAAATCCAACAACGATTGTTTCTAACCTTTCATAAAATTAGACAAATTGGATTCACACAGTGTAAACCATAATTGTGTTAATAAAGTAAGCCTAGAAATCCCCTTCATACGTCCTACTAATCATAGATAAATAGAATTATTTATTAGCCAAGTGTGATTGGACACACAAGGAATTTGTCTTGGGACAAATGCTCTCAGTATACATAAAAGAAAAGATACATTCATCAAGAGTCAAAAATCATAAGTTACAACACTTAATGATAATCATAGGGTACAATAAGCAATCAATTCATGCTAGGAAACAGTCAATATAAATCATAAGGATACAAGTGACAAAGTTACCATCATACAGTCACAAGTGAGAGGGGATGGGTGATAAGGAGTGATGAGAAGATTAACAGTAATAGTAGTGCAGACTTTGTAAATAGTTGAACAGTGTTGAGGGAATTATTTGTTTAGTGATGGCTTTAGGGGAAAAATTGTTATTGTGTTCTGGTGTGCAGTGCTCTATAGCATCATTTTGAGGGATGGAGTTGAAACAGTTTATGTCCGGGATATGAGGGGTCTGTAAATATTTTCACAGCCCTCTTTTTGACTTGTGCAGTATACAGGTCCTCGATGGAAGGGAGATTGGTAGTATTTTTTTTTTCTGCAGTCCTAATTATCCTCCAAAGTCTGTGTCTGTCCTGTTGGATTGCAGAACCAAACCAGACAGTTGTAGAGGTGCAGCTGATATACTCAATAATTCCTCTATAGAACTGTTATCAGCAGTTCCTTGGGCAGTTTGAGCTTTCTGAGTTGGTGCAGAAAGAACATTCTTTGTTGTGCTTTTTTGATGTTTTTGATGTTAGGTGACCATTTTAGGTCATGTGATATAATAGAACCTAGAAATTTGAAGGTCTCTAGTGTTGATAATTGGAGAAGTTAGAAAAAAATGGTATAATTTTTTGTCTAGTTGTCTAGTACGTAAGAGGTGGTAGCATGGGAGGATTTCTTCTAAAGTCTAACACCATTTCTACAGTTTTGAGTGTGTTCAGTTCCAGTACACCATTAGGCAAGTTGTGCAATCTCCTGTCTGTATGCGGATTTGTTGTTGTCTTGAATGAGACCAATCATGGTTGTGTCATCTGCAAACTTCAGTATTTTAACAGTTGGATCGTTTGAGATGCAGTCATTGGTATATAGGGAGAAGAAAAGTGGAGAAAGCACACAGCCTTGGGAGGCCCTATGCTAATTGTACAGGTATCAGATGTGATTCTGCCTACCTTCACCTGCTGCTTCCTGTCTGTTAGGAAGCTTATGATCCACTTACAGGTGTGTTCAGGTACCGCTAATTGGTTTGGTTTAGTTAGGAGAATGCCTGGAATGATGGTATTGAATGCTGAATTGAAGTCTACAAAGAGGATCTTTGCGTAGGTATTTGGAGATTCAAGGTATTGTAGGATGTAATGCAGAGCCATATTAACAGCAGCATCTGTCGATCTATTTGCTTGATATGCAAACTGCATGGGATCTAAAAGCGGATCCATTATGGTTTTCAGGTGAGACAGCACTAGCCTATCAAAGGTTTTCATAACTACAGATGTTAGAGCAACTAGTCTGTAGTCATTCAGTTCCCTGACGGAGGGCTTCTTTGACACTGGGATGATAGTAGAGCATTTGAAGCAAGAAGGAACATACCACATCTCTAGTGATCTATTGAAGGTACAGGTGAGCATGGGAGCCAGTCATATTTATTAATCATATTTATTAATTTATTTAGTAGTTAATCATATTTATTAATCACAGTAGCTGAGTTTATACTACAGGTTGAAGCCTAAACCAATTCTACCATGGTATAATTAAGGGCAATCTTTGGATCTAATCTATGACATCCTGAGCTGAAGAAAGATGCTCATCTTTTGCACATTTCTTGTCTTACCAAACAAAAATGTGTATGTGTGGATGAGGCTATTTTTGGATTGCATAATTACTCAATATTTTTCTTTAGCAGCATTTAAGCAACAATATATCAGCAACATTAATAACCATACAGTTGTTAGTGATTTTGAAATATACCTGAACACTAACAGAAAATAGTTTAAAATGTTTTTAAATGCCTGCCAGAATGACTAATTCTGTACCTTTGGTGCAGAGGAAATGGAACAAAATAAAAGAGGAACAGGATGGACATACAGAGGAAAGAAAGGAAACAGGAATGTTTTATGTAGCCCGAAGTTACAACTTCTGGATGTTCCACTGATTAATTATATTCATTGCATCCTTCCAGTTCAGGGACTGGTTGGTTAGAAATTCTAATAATAATATAATATCAGCCTACCATAAATTGCCAAGCCATTTCACAACTTCTAGGCTACAACAGCACTTGGTTGTATTCAAAATTTAGTCACATATTATATATATTCTTTTTTTAAAAAAATGTCTTGAAAGTTTTACAAAAACATACAAACTAATAAAAAGCAGAAAAGAGAGAAAAGAAAAACAAAGAAAAAAGACAAACTTGCATAAAAAAAGAAAGAAATAGCAAGGAGAAGTATCCAATTTCCTTTGCAGCAAATATAAGTAGAATTCAGTTATTCTATGATTACAGCTCAGTCTTTCTATTATCCAGTTTTTTTTTCCTTAATCACCAAAGCCACAAATCAAAAGATATAATGCATGGGTTTTGTCTGATTGCTTGGCAGATTTTATTCCTAGGAAATGAAGAAATGTGAATTATATTTTCAGAATTCATGCATAGTAAGGGATATAGCCTATGCCTGAATTTGTTTCCTACAAATTAAAGATTTTCCCAAATAAATGTGTATTACCATTAATGGACCAAACTCTCCAATTTATTTGGACTAGATATGATCACTTCAATTTGTAATTATTACATCCATACAAGTTGTATGTATGTTGTTTATAAGAATATGCTCACCTTCTTCCTCCAATAAAGAGTAGGATTTATCATCCCTTTCACTTTAGGCACAATTCAGCTATTGTGTCTATACAGTGAATCTCCTTTGCCACTTCTCATAACAACAATTAAAATTCTAGATAGAAAACCTCCTTCTATTGCTTAACTTTATAGATTAGTTCATCACTGAGCCCCTAAGATAGTTTCAACACACATGCATATAGAAACATAGACTTACACCCATTTATTGAAAGCAACAGCAATAGCACTTAGACTTCCATATTGCTTCACAGTGCTTTTACAGCCCTCTCTAAGAGGTTTACAGCATCAGTATATTGCCCCCAAGAATCTAGGTCCTCTTTTTACCCATTTCAGAAGGATCTAGGTCCTCTTTTTACCCATTTCAGAAGGATGGGAGGCTGAGTCAACCTTGAGCCTGGTGAGATTTGAACTGCCAAACTGCTGGCAGCCAGCAGTCAGCAGAAGTTGCCTGCAGTACAGCACTCTAACCACTGCACCACCAAAGTGGAAAAGCAAATAGATATGCCCTTTAAAAAAACTTGATTACTTTGTTAAGCCTGTGTTCCCCAACCAGGGTTAAGGAGACAAGCTAAACAGAATGTGCAGCGTTAGTCAGATAGGCACACAGATAAATGAGTGAGATAAGCTTGTATGTTTGTTAACATATAGTAAAAATAACAGATACGCTTGTGCTATCAAAAATATAGTTTATTCCATTATGAGTTCAAATAGTCAAAATAACAGTTCATTAGTCATGTATCATATCAGTCAGTCCATTCAAGGATATTCAATTAGCAAAGGCCATGTAGAATATCCAATTGTCAGTTCACTTACAAATCAGTCCTTTGTCTCTCTCCCGTTCGAGTAAGGCAGTCTTAAGTCCATGCAGTAATTAGGGATCATCAAAGCCAGAGAGAGCAAGCTGTCGTCTTGCTTCTTTTAAAGTGCTTTCACAACCACTCCCTTAATTACATTCCTATATTTAAAGTTGCAGACACTTTAACTTATAAACTATGATTACATATTTATTATTTTACCTAAACCAGTTAGGGTAAACAATGTTATCCCTAACATTCTCCCCTTTTAGGAAATAATAATAAATATAACTATTTACATCTTTAAATCACATTTGTTACAACTCTCTTTAAATTTGATTACTCCTTGAGCTTTTGTAAATTGGTCTGCAATGTTTTCTTCTGTCATGCAGTATTCCAATTTAATTAGCCCATTCTTTACAGATTCTCTAACATTTAAATATCTTAAATCAGTATGCTTTGATCTAGTTTTTACAGCAATACTAGTAGCTAACTTTATAGCTGCCTGGTTGTCCTCGTACACAATAATGGAATCTTTAACAGTTACACCCATGTATAATAATAACTGTTTGTACAGAATTAAGTCAGTGCATAGTAATGACATGAAAATTCCGCTTCCATTGTGGACAAGCTGATATGCTGTTGTCTGATTGACTTCCACCCTATTAGTGTCTTACCAAATAATATAGCCATCCCAGATGTTGATTTTCTAGTGTTTATATCAGTTGCAAAACTTGCATCTGCATAGGCACTAAGACTCAAATCACCCTTTGGTTCTATATACAATGCATGGTTCATTGTTCCTTTAAGATATCTTAAAATTCTCTTTCATGATTGCCAATGACATTAATGTGGATCTGAATTAAAACGAGCCAGCTGATTAACACTATAAGCTATATCTGGCCTAGACCAATTGCTTATATATGATAAACTGCCAATCAAAGATTGATATATAGACTTATCAAATTTGGGACTTTGATCATTAGTTTGGCAAACTTCCTGACTCATTGGAGTCTTTGCTGGTTTACAAAGTTCCATTTTATACGTTTTAATGAATTGGCAAATTTTATCTTCTTGAGATATTTTAAATCCATTTTTTGTTTTGTTAATTGTCAATCCTGGATACTTTTTAATTTCACCTGAATGCTTTAATTTTATCTTTTTGGCAAATAATGATATAATCTCATTAGCTTCATTATTAGTCTTAGTTATCAAAGCAATATCATCTGTAAATAATAACAATAATGACAACGTTCCATTATTTTCTCTTCTAAACACACATGGATCTGCTAAACCAGATTTAAAACCTATATTGTTTAATTCTTTCACAATATATTGGTTCCACTCAAAGCCAGATTGTTTCAACCCGTAAAGACTCTTTTTGAGTTTCCAACAATCATTACTATTTACTTTATTGTCTTTTATAATCATTGGCTTTTTCAAATATATAGTGTGCTGCAAAGGCGCATGCAAATAAGCAGTTTCTACATCTAAATGGTTAATGACATAGTTTTTCTTAGCTGCCCACACTAATGGTGCTCTTAAAGATGTTGCTTTAAGACTTGGTGCAAAAACTTCATCGTAATCAGATGCAGTTTGATGAAATCCTTGAGCTACCAACCTAGCTTTATGGGTAACAGTCCCATCATTTCCAGTTTTTACTTTAAATATCCATTTGCACCCAATGGATTTTTCTCCTGGAGGTAATTTAGCATCTTCATATACTTTCATTACCTTTAATGAATTTAGTTCTTTTTCCATTGCCTTTTGCCAATGATCCTTAGCAGAATACATCCTAAGCAGAATACCTGACCCTGATCCTTAGCAGAATACATCCTAAGTTCATCTACACTAGATGGAACTTTAGTTACTTGGCAAACTATACTTGCTTGATACCTATCAGGTGGTCTAGTTATACGCGTAGTACGTCTAGGTATTACAGGACTTACAGGTGGACTTTCATTTATTAACTCTTCCTGATCAACTGTTTCCTCTTGTTCTGGTCCTATTTGCTCTTCGTGGACTTCTTCTTTAATTGGACTCTTCTTATAACTAGTCTGTTCTTTCTGCCTTTTGTAGGGTTCAATAATTACTTCATTATTTAAATCTTGCTCTAATCTATTCCATCCTACATGTTCTAGGAATTTTGCACTAGCACTGGTGTAAACTCTAGATGTACCTGGTTCCCAGAATCTATAAGATCTGTAATTAGATTTATATCCTACAAAAAATAATCTTTTAGCTCTATGCTGTTCTTTTTGTGTCTGAGTTGTGAAGGGATATGCACCCATGCTGGTGCTCCAAATGTGTGCATATAACTTAAATCAGGTTTTGTACCATGCCACAGTGTGAATGGTAATTCACCTGTTGTTGAATTAACAACATTATTTAATATATGATAACCACACATTATTGCTTCTCCCCATAAATTGTCAGGTAATCCTGAATCAGACATCATAGTTCGTGCCATTGATTGTAGCGTTTGGCCTCGTCTCTCTATAAAGGCATTATGTTGTGGCCTATATGGTGCAGACTTTTTATGTTGAATACCTAACATTCTAAGTCTATTCTGGAATTTATTATTTGTAAATTCCACACCATTATCTGTTATAAGAGTTACTAATTTCTTTTTAGTTTTCCTTTCAGCAAATTTTATCCAATTAAAGATATTTAGATACGTTTCAGTTTTGCTCTTCATTAAATAGCAAAACCCATATCTAGAATAGTGGTCCATTATACTTAATATGTATCGAGCTCCTCCTACACTTGGTTTTTTCGGACCTATTAAATCTGCAAATACTACTTCTAAAGGCTCTTTGGTAGTAAATCCATCAACTCTATTAGCCGGTGTGACCTTGCTCTTGCTTTGATTGCAAGCATTACATTGCAAATACTTATTACAAGGTTTCAAACTTATTCCTTTAGATAATTCAACAGTTTTCTTAAGCATTTTAAAATTTAAATGCCCTAGCCGTCGGTGTAACAAGTGAATACATTCATCATGAGGTTTCTTATTATCATAAACTGTGTTAGCCACCTCTAAACCATTATCATTTAAAACATATAATTCACCTCTTAAAGATGCAGTAATTTCCTTATCTTCTTTCTCAATTATGCAGTTATCTCCTTTAAAGGTAACTACATATCCTAGTTTAACCAAAATTCTAACTGAAATTAAATTAAACTTAAGTTGTGGTACATATAACATTTTTACATTCTCTTTTATGAAAGAACAATATGCTATACATTGACCTTTAGCTTTCAGTTTCCAGCCATTGGCTAACGATATCTGCTGTGTACTCTGGGACATTTTAATAAAATTTTTGTTATCATTTGTTATACAGTGGGAAGTTCCACTGTCAACCACCCATAAATTATTTTTTACAGCTTCGTTAGTATACATGGCTAACTCTAAATTTTTATTTATCTTTTGATGACTTTTAGTATTCTGGCCAGCGTTCTGGCATTTTGCTTTTTTACAAAATCTTGCCAAATGTCCTCTTCCTCCACAATTAAAACACTTTTTAATTGCGTATGCAGTAGTTGATTCATTATCTTCTTTTTGAGGTTGCTCCCTCCTTAACTGGTGTCTTTCAAGTCTTCTTCTTGCCTCTTCAATCAATCTGCCAGTTATATCAGTTAAAGTTAAATTTTCCTTAGGCAAAACTTCAAGGGAAGTTACGTAGTTGTCATAACTTTCATCTAGTGAAGGTAGAATTATGTAGACTTGGTGTAGTTCAGAGAAAATAAGCTCTTTCTTGTGCAGTTCTTGAAAAATGTTTTGCAGTTTTCAAATGACTCAACATATCACCGTCCTGAAAAGCTTTCGTGTAAGATTTATGTGAGCACCAACGTTATCTTGGACATAAATCCTCTTCAGCTTCTGCCAACACCCAACAGCCGTTTGCTCTCCATGGATATGAACAAGTTGCTTGTCAGACAGTGTTAAACCTATTATGCAAATAGCTTGTTGATTTTTATGCATAAATTCTTCTATTTTTAGTCTATCTTCATCATCCTCTGGATCCCATTCCTCTATGTTTGGTGGATTTTCAATTATGTTCCACAGACCTTCTCTTCGTAGAAGTAGACTACATTTCATAGACCATGATACATAGTTTGTTCCATCCAGCTTGGATATAAGGGACAAACTTTGGAGATTGACTTGTGCCATGTTTTCTTATATGGATTAAAACTATAATTAATAAAACACAGCTTTCTGTTTACTGTAATGTATAACAACAAAAACTCTCACTTTTACATAAATCTGTTTTATCCTAGTTAAACTGACATTGCAGCCTCTGGGCCCATAACCAGTGTTATGTCTGGGCCCATAACCAGTGTTAAGCCTGTGTTCCCCAACCAGGGTTAAGGAGACAAGCTAAACAGAATGTGCAGTGTTAGTCAGATAGGCACACAGATAAATGAGTGAGATAAGCTTGTATGTTTGTTAACATACAGTAAAAATAACAGATATGCTTGTGCTATCAAAAATATAGTTTATTCCATTATGAGTTCATAGCATAGTCAAAATAACAGTCCATTAGTCATGTATCATATCAGTCAGTCCATTCAAGGATATTCAATTAGCAAAGTCCGTGTAGAATATCCAATTGTCAGTTCACTTACAAATCAGTCCTTTGTCTCTCTCCCGTTCGAGTAAGGCAGTCTTGAGTCCATGCAGTAATTAGGGATCATCAAAGCCAGAGAGAGCAAGCTGTCGTCTTGCTTCTTTTAAATTGCTTTCACAACCACTCCCTTAATTACATTCCTATATTTAAAGTTGCAGACACTTTAACTTATAAACTATGATTACATATTTATTATTTTACCTAAACCAGTTAGGGTAAACAATGTTATCCCTAACATACTTCAGGTACACATTTTACCATATGTGATGGTCCTGTACAGTAAGTGTGCTAAATCATATTGGATAAATATAATAATAACAATGCAGATTTTTTTTAAAATGCAAATACCAATGGAACCTGAAGTCTTGCTTCTAAATATTGTGGATAGAAAACCAGTTTGGGATGTTATTTCTTTACATAATGATTGTCGCAAAGACTATTTATGTTAAGTATTGAAAAGAAAAAGGAACACTGAGTTTAAATGGACTTTAAAATTGACTGAACTGGCAGTAATGGCAAAATTAACCTCATTGATTAGAGGCAATGGACTAGATACGTTCATAAGAGTTTGGATGCTGATTGTGGACTTTCTGAGTGTTAAATACAGTAACGGATGGTTAACAGAGGTTTTTGAAGATTAGTTTTGGGGTTACCTGTTTTCGTCTTATTTTTGAGATTACCTGTTGACTGCTTTTTTTAAACAGTGATAGTAGGTCAATTTTGACGATACATAGATTTCCACATCAATAACACCTTTCTACACATAATGGTATTTTTATTAAATATTTTTATAATTACTTGTAGACCTATTAAGTAAGGAAAAGAAAATATACCAGATATTTCCGATATATTTTTCAACCAGAGTGGACATTTTATATTTAGCATCAGTATTAACAATTAGATTTATCATTTGTTCATTTTTGTACACATTTTTTTTTTATTGGTAGTGTTTGTTGTTTGTTTTTTCTCCCCCCCCCCCCATTTTTTTATTTTAACTTTGGAAATAAATAAAATATTTTTTTTAAAAAAAATTACATCGTATGTCATAAGACTTCCTGCAAACCTTTTTATAATATTCATAATGTACAACTATTTACTGGCAAGGCCTTTGCTTCCTACTGACAATTGATATTATTGTGACTATCTGAATACTCCTCTGTAGCTGATGCATGTCAGTAATATCATTTTTATAAAGGGGGATTTTATTGAAGCATTGTTTTATAAGGTAAACAAACATTTAAATCACCCTTACTTCATTGCTCAGTCTATCCCCAATCCAGTCTGCATGCACTGAAGGTAACTGTAGTCCATGTACCCAATTTGGATGCCAACCAATTTAAGTAGATGAATACAAACTGTAATTGTGCCTAATTTATTTTAATTTAAGATGTAGCCAATATAACTGCTGTCTACACAAACTACCCCAGAAACCACAAATTTGATAAAGCCAAAAGGGAACAGAGAAAGAGGGAAAAGCTGGCGATAAAAATGTTTGTAAAAGAGAAGGTTATATAGTAGGTGTATTTTTTTCAATAAATTTTGTCTTCAAACCCATTTAAGTTGTTAAAATGCAGTCCCCAGAGTGACACCTGCTGGAGTTTATGGATAAAAAAGAATATATGTGAATTTTCATTCCTAGGATCTCAAAGTAAGCAAGAAACTGTTAGCTCAGCAATATTCTCTACTCATTAGAGAAGTTTTATCTTTAGTTATCTTTAGTTAACTGAATATAGATCCCAATAGTTGAATTGAAATCAAAGAGATGGAAATCCCAAACATTTTCTCATATTAACTTCAATGAATTTTCAGGGGATACAATATAAGAAAAACATCATTTTTCTCATTTATTTATACTCATTTATCATTCTATGAAAAATAGATGGAAATAAAAGCTTAAATATGAAGAGAAATTTAGTTTGCTGTTGAGAACGAATTGATATGTGCAGGTGTACATGCATGCTTGTGTAACATACTGTATGTCTATAAGAGGTCCCCAAGGAAGGATCCCTGTAACATTTTGTTACAGACAGCAGAGGAATTTAGCAGGCATAATTTGTATACTTCATCTTAACCAAATAATGAGGACTTTATCCAATTTAATCCAATATACTATTAATAATAATCTGATGGTTCCAAAGAAAATGATTCCAGTAACTAATTTGCAGATCAAAAATTGCTTTATTTTCAAAACTCGCAATGCTAGTAGTAGCAGTAGCCTAAGCAGTAGTGTTCCTATTAGATATATTCTAATCTTTTTATTCACAGTGTTTGCAAGTATTTAATCTTTAAAATGAAATTTGTTGGGTTCTGAATTTTACAAAATCATAATTTCACTTTTATTCTTAAAATGTAATAGTTTGAGCTGGATTTGTGAGTTTTATATTACAGAGAAAAATATTTATCTTTAGATGTAAGTATGTATATATCATAGTATATTTAAATGAAAGCAATAAATTAATGTAGTAAATGCAGTATCCTGCGGAATCTTTTGCACCCTATATGCCCACATAAAAATCATATAATTAAACTGCCATTTTTTAAAGAGAAACATACAGAAACAACATCCCAAGCTTTTCTGATTTCCATTTCAGCACATCCAAACAAGAAAAATGATTTACTGAATGCATAAAAGACAGACATGTATATCTGAATCCTTATTCGAAGAGACAAAATAGCATAAAATGTATGCTTCAGTCTCCATAGTCAAAAAAGAGTAGTCAGAAATTTATATTACAAAGTAGCGGCAGCAATCTATGGGTAGAGATCATTTCCAATTGTAAATCATTTTATTTAAAAAGCAAATCATTTCTGTAATTCCAGTGCATGTCTCATACCAGGAAGAAAAAAATATTATTTGTAAAATCAATTATATGAAAGAAGAGCCTTCAGCAGTTCAGAATCAATGGGGGGAAAAACCACCCACATATACTGCTGTGCCATAAAGGAGGGTGTCCCCCCCCCCCACAAACTAGGATAAGATATGGAGGAATCCAGATTTTCCCCCTCCAATGTATGTAATGTATACAACTGCATATTACAGTGGTTCCACATCTAAAATGAACATCAATAAATGGTTGAGAACCAAGTGAGAACATCAAAAATAAGAGCAGTATAAGTGGTATGGTCCTACCTTTTTGTTGTTGTGCCATATCCTTCATCGGACATTGGCAATCATATTGGTGATCCTATTTTTATCAACAGCTGCACAAACAAATTCTGCTGAGTTTTGTCCAAACCAGTCCCTTAGATTTTGAAGTCATGATGTTCTTCTTCTGCCTGGACCTCATTTTTCTTCAATCTTTCCTTGGAGGATTAAGTGAACTATGCTGCATTTTTCTGGGTTTTGCATCACATGTCCAAAATATTGTAACTTTCGCTTTTTTATGATTTTGATAATTTCCTTGGGCTTTCTCAGGTGAATTATCACCTCATTTCTGATTTTGTCAACCCAACTTATATGTAACAGTTACCTGTAAATCCACATTTCAAATGCTTCTAGTCTCTTCAAATGGCTTTCTGTCAGAGACCAACTCTCCACTCCGTAGAGGATAGAAAAGATGTAGCATCTGACAAGCCTGATGCTAGCATGCCTGAGACCAATTCAACTTCTATCAGAACTTCTCTACTAACTCTAAGTCTTATCCATCCATGGTACAATATTGATTAAATTTACCAGCTAGCTGCAAAGACTGCAATTCGACAATACTTGTCAAAAAATCTAGAGACCTGCAATATGGTATAAATGTCAACCATTGTTTAATTTATGTCAAGTGCTGTCAGCTCCAAACTCTTGTTTGTTTTAAGTCTTTAAACGTTATCTTCTAACAGTTCTATTTTTTCCAGGTTGAAAATTTAACTAATTAAATTAAGACCATATATTTATAAAGTGCACATTATAAATTTATGTTGTTAAATGCAAAAGGCTTATAAGTTTTCATAGAATGACATTTTTGAGATGATCGGATAGGTTCAGATATCTGGATGGTTAAGCGTTGTTTATAACAGACAAGGTAATTCCCCCACTTATCTTTCTCCCCCATTTCATGCCCATATTTATGGCTATGTCTAGATGAATAGGGATGATTTGCATTTAAGATGTCAGTAAATTATATTGTGCATATTGCATACAAAACTGACAATTGCTGAAATCCACATGGAACAGTGAATAACAATAATTATGCATCAACTGCAAATTATGACATAAACTGAGCAGTTTCAAATACTCTTGTTGAGTTTTCTTATTCTGGTAGATGGAACTTTTTGTTTTTTAATCATCTGCTGAAGATGTCCTCCACTCATCTCGGATGCTTTTGCACAAGTGACTACAGCTCTCATTTGAACTCTTTTTTACTTTCTGTTCTTTACCTTTCCTACTTGCTGTCTTTTCCAAGAGTTGCTAAGAAGCATCTTTGAGACCTTCCTATGGCATGCAAGAATTGCTCTTATGAAAGGTTGTTCATTGTGGGAAACAGGATGTTGTGTAAGATGGGCTTTTGATGTAATCCAACATCAAAAAGTTTGTCTTCTTCTTTTAAGGAAGGATGGGATGGAATTAAAAACAGAATACGGCCCCTAGCCCTTCAAATGCCGGGCAGAATTTCAGAGAAAGATATTATTTTTTCTGCGATACCTTCTTAAAAACTATTTTAATTGTTCTATTGTTACTAGAACTATATATCCACATCATCAAGAAATGTAAGTAAAAGGTGACATGATTTAAGTCTAGTTAATTACCTCATCTTGTCAGCCTTTCTCATTTAATCCTCATTTTGAGGTAAAATAATATTGATTTTCCCTCTCAAGAGTACTGTCATTATGCGAGAATATACCCCAATCTCCCAAAGGACCTAAAAGGTGCTTGCTTGAAAATTAATCTTGTGTCAAACAATTCTTGTTTTTCCAGATAAATTTACATTTACTGAAAAGGTGCAAATCTTAAACCATTTTTAACCTGATGCCCTCCATTCCAACTGGGAATACAAGTACCACAATATTCAGAATTCTACACCTGACATACCTGGAAAGGACCACGATTAAATCTTAAATCATATTTGTTTAATTTCACTGCTGTATATAGTCAGTTTTGTCTTAAGAGTCTTTATATCCTTTATTCAAAAGCCAGTCTCTTTAAAGCACAAAATTCTGTTTTTCAGACACCACTTATGTGTTTAGGATTCCTTGATATACTGTATCTTCCATTGATTTCCAGATTTCCAAAATAAAGCAGAGCTGTGCTCCAATCAGTTAGGAATGCTTTCAAAAGGACAAAATAGAAGGTAAGTGTTTTCTTGGGTCACATCCCGCAACCACAGAAATCAGGAGCTACATTCAGATTTATTGCAATGTTGGCATTTTCTTTCAGCAACCGCTATTCATATCTTGGCATGTTCACTGTGGACAGTTCATCACTTTTGCACTTTCTTTTTTGTACACTGAAAATCAAACACCAGAAAGCTGAATGTCATGGTGCTAGGAGTAGGGAAGAAATAGATAGATAGATAGATAGATAGATAGATAGATAGATAGATAGATAGATAGATAAGAAAAGGTTGTTCAGGGTCAATCTATTATGCCATATCCATTCATATTTTCACAACTGCCAAGTTTTAAAACAAAAGATATAAGAAAAAAAGCAATACCATTTATCAATCTCCAGGTCAGAGAAGGAAAAATATCATCACCTTCCACCACCTTCATCATATTAATCATACTTAATAAAAAGCAGATTCAGTGTGAAATTTGCAGCAGTTTTAAAGAATTTAGCTTGAAAACTTAATGTTTTATACACATCTAAACCACCAAGTGGCCTCAACCATCAGAGAACCAATGACCAGATGACCACTAAGGAACATAAATCCTTCCATTCCACACCATTCAACCAGAAGTGAATAAATTTCTTGAATGAGAAATGAAAAAGTTTTCAAGAAGAAAAGAAAACCAGAAATCCAGTTGCCTTTTGAAAAGCATCTTTGGGATGACCATGACCTGGATGATTGAAAATCACCATAGATATACATCTAGAATTGCCCTCTTCACCATATTCCTCTGAAATCAATGGACAGTTTTACTTCAAAGCATTATCTGGCAAAACCAAACCAATCCGCAGGTTCCTGTTTAAAACATCCAGTACTGCCTCATTCTGTGCAAGAATAAGATACAACAGCCATAGGATGGTATTATCTTCACTGCGACTACCCAAAAATTTGCAAGCTTTTACATATCCCACAGCTCATCCTCAAGGAAGGTATTAAGAACAGTCAGGGATAAGCAACATGCCTCAAGGCTAAAACTTAGGTCTGATACTTTAATTTGTTAATTGAGAAGCCAGAGAATTAATTAAGTCTGCTCTTTGAGGAACAGTTTTAAAAAATGGGAACAATTTTTGTGTCATTCTGAGTGGACCAAATAAAGCCACTGACTACACCCAATGTTAGATTTTTGTGGTTCATCATGAGCTCCTATTTGACTCTCACTATACATCCTATGCTGGTTAACTCCCAGAAATAAACCTCCCTGCAACAACTACAGTTAAAGAGGTGTTGCTCACACGAGTATACAATCACGCCGTTTTGAGGAAGGAGCGGCCCCCCAAACACCAAGGCATTGACTTCTGATTTGTCCGACTTCAGATGAAGCTGTTAACGTTAGTTTTACATTTGGTTCTCTCTTTGACTCACACACACACTCAACCACACAAACCAAAACTTCCCCTCTCCTTTTGGGACCGGAGGGACGAAGGGACCAGCCGCGCTGCTGCTCACGCCGAAATGAACCCACTGAAAGGCCGGAGGGGGAGGAGGTCGCTACAAAGAGACCGCACAGCTTGCTGGTTCTCGCTCCCTTCTCCCGTCCGCTTATCTCGGGATTGTTGTTGTTGTTGTTGTTGTTGTTGTTGTTTTGTGGGCTTCGTTTTGTTTTTGTTTTTTGTTTTTATTAGAAAGAGATGCTTACAGAACTTGGTCCAAGATTCGGTGCAGAAGATCGTTTCTCTCTCACACACGCTTCCAAATTCACTAGGTTTCCAGATGCCCGGAGTAAAACTCGGTTCGCCCCTTTCTCACGATTTCTCCAGCAGCCGAAGAAGCACAGGCGCGCGCGGGTCAAAGAAACGCAACCCACGGCTTAGTTTAGTTTTGACTCGGGTTTCTAACCCGCACCGTTTGTATTTGACAAGGCAATTCATTTATTGAGCAGCGCTGGGAAAGGGGGCGCTCCCCCGCCTCCCTCCCCCCCCCGCCCCTTCCACCTCTTTTTTCCAAAGCCAATGAATTGGATGGTCCGAGAAATTTCCTCCCCCGCCTTTTATGAATCTTATTCCCCCGCAAGCAACCGGAGAAGGGTTGCATTTCTCTCTTTCCGCCTCCCTTATAATGTTTCACACCATCTCTCTCCCCCACTCCCTTTTATTTTACTCACCGAAAGCTGTGCTTTCCTTCCCGGGCTTAATATCAGGAATCAAATGAGTTTGACTTTTCCCGGTTGGGAAGAAAAAATTCCCACTACAACCAACCCTCCCCTCAAAAATGAGATTTTTTTAAAAAAAAAAATAATAATAAAAGAGATGTTTTTAAAAAAGGGATTTAAAAAAAAACCGAGAGAGGAGTTGAAACGGTTAAAAAAGAACAGCCGCAATTCGGCTAGTTGCTGCTACAGGTCTAGGTTACAATCCAATCAGCGGAGGGCTTCGAGGGAATCCGAAGCGAACGACGGCCGGCTCTGCCGCCAGGAGCGCTCAGAAGCTTTGTGAGGTTGTAACTTATCGGCAGCCAAAGGGGAAACATCCCCGCTTCCTGTTACATCAGGAGGAGACCCCGCCCGTGTCGAGTATTACATTTCTTTCTTTCTCAAATAACGCGCGCGCTCGGGCCGGGCGAGCTTTCGCTCGTCTTTCCAAAGGCAAAAAAAACCCACGCGCTTTTTTCTGCCTGCGCTTGGAGCCTGCCTGCTTTCCTCCCTTTTTGTTCACCTTGGAGCTAGGCATCGACTCCCATTAACCCTTGCTGCGTGACCCTGTCAATAGAGGTCGATGGGAGTCCAAGTAGCAAGCAGCTGATTGGTTGCAGGGCGCTTGGGACGACCCCCACCCCCCAAAAAAGCTTGAAGGTCGAGGCTTTCCCCTTGGTAAAGGGGAAGTGGGTAGAAGGGCCTCAGGGTAAAGGGGAAATGGGTAGAAGTGCCTCGGGGAAGTTACAGATTTCCTGGAGGGGTGGAAAGCGTGGTGTTGGATTTTGAGCCTATCTGTCCCCTTGATGGCTTGAATCGTTAAGGTAAAGGGTTACATCAGAGCTTGGTTGGTTTGGACTATCTAAAGTTACAACAGCTTGTTTGAAGTTTAGTTAGTCCAAACTAACCAAGCTTGAAAAAGTAAATCTCTGGCCCCAATGATCGACCCAAATTTGAGTCCAAACTATCCCCATCTCTATTCTACAGTGTTGGAGATTCCAATTATAGAAGTAAAATTTTGAAAACTACAACTTATCACTTTGTTTGCTTGTGTGTATATACTGAGAGACAAATTCCTTGGGCATCCAATCACACTTGGCCAATAAAGAATTTAATTAGGGTGATTGCTGGAATCCTGATAATTCTATATTGTGCCCCAAACTTTCCTGTAGAGGAAGAAAGAGAAACTACAGGAACCCTGAGACTCAACTGCCTAAGTTCTGTGTTGTATGTTGACTTGATGCCTGTAAGATGGAACTTGCAATTCATAAATCCCATCAATAAATACAAAAGTAAAAACACACCTGGTTGACCTAAGTAAAGGTCCTTTTGCTTCTTCACCCTTAACAATCCTACTTCACAGGATTGTTGTGAGTAAATATGAGATGGTAGAAATGGGGGACATAAAAGAAATAATTTGTAGCTCCTCAGAGGAAGGTTGGAAAGATTTTCTTGCCTATTCCTCCAAATGTAACTTGATAAATGAGGAAAAATAGATATAGGCAGGTTTCTTGTAACTCAGCTGCAGTATAGGTATTCCTCAACTTACAACAGTTTGTTTAGTGACCATTCAAAGTTATAATGGCATTAAAAAGAGTGACGACTGTTTTTCACACTTATGACTGGTGCTGTATCCTCATGGTCAAAATTTGGATGCTTTGGCAACTGACTCATATTCATGATGGTTGCAATGTCCCAGGATATCATGATCAGCTTTTGCAACCTCCTGACAAGCAAAGTCAATGGGGAAGCCAGATTCACTTAACAACCATGTTACTAGCTTAATAACTGCAGTGATTTTCTTAACAACTGTGGGAAGAAAGGCCGTACTTGTCTCACTTAAAATAACATAAATTTTGGCCTCAATTGTGGTTGTATGTCAAGGACTATCCCCTTGGCCCAACATCTAGTTTAACCACACTTGCCTATGATTGTGTGAGACTGCCTTCCCTTCTCATTATAGCTAGCTAATCCACTGATATCTCTGGTTCTTCAGATGAGGCTTGACCTTCAAGAGTTCTCCGCTGGGATATTACCTACTGAGGAACTGGGAGGAAGAGTAAATGAGATAACAAGGATTCACCCCACCACCCCTGTAGCAGTTGAAAAATAGAATTTGGGTGTCATCTTGACAAGTGGATATGAGAGGCGTCAGTTCCGCCTACTCACCTGAACAGCTTCCTTAGTTACAGCTAAAAGTGTTAAGTCAGTTGAATTCATGCAGTAAAACAGGATTGTTTTGTAAAGTCATATAACTGATGATAAGAAGTAAAGAAAGGAAGGAAGGGAATATTTAAACCTTTGACCCCAGGACTGAGTTTGCTTACATTGCAATGAATATATTAGAATAGACTATTTCTTCTGTGCAGAAGGTTTTTATAATTACCTCCTTTATAACTGATCTTTCAAATCTCAAATTTTTTCATAACTTCAGCTGAAATCAGAATGTGGGTTTTGGATCATTCTTTCATCCTTCAAAGTGATCGTGTAGTGGGAACATATATTACAAAATTTAAATGGAAATGAATTTCAGGTATTTTATTGTTCAATACTAATAGGTTCTTGCATGACATAGGTGGTGGAGCTAATGTATATACAAAGTATATATACATTAACAAGCCTACTAAACATTACACGTTTCATTACCTGCCAGAATAAAAATCTACAATTAAATCTCCCTCCCTCCCTCCCTCCCTCCCCCCCAGGAAAAAAATCTTGCTTGAAAAAACTGCAGAGACTAGCCCAGGCTGTTTCCAGGAGTCAATACTGACTGAAGGCACCATCTCCCCAAACACCAAAATGACACGTATCTTCACAAAGTGGAGTCTGTGGACAGAGAAAAACCATATAATTAGGACTATACTTTTTCTTTTAAAGACAGCATTCTTAAAACTGGAACTTCCATGAAAGAGAAATAAGCTTTATTAGGTAACAATAAGGTGGTCCTGTCCTTAAATCACAATTGGGGCTAGAATATCAGTTGTTGACCAATGAGGTCATAAAGTGAGATATCATATGATTGATTCACTCAGTGACTACAATCTTGGCACTTCCAGTTGTGGTTGTTAAGAACTCTCACAGGAAGGAAAGAAAAGGAAGGAAGGAAGGAAGGAAGGAAGGAAGGAAGGAAGGAAGGAAGGAAGGAAGGAAGGAAGGAAGGAAGGAAGGAAGGAAGGAAGGAAGGTTGGTTATTGACCCTCTATGTATTCTTGAATTATAATATGCATTTATCTGCTGGCTGACTCTTATCTTTTATTGACATATCAACAGCATCAGGTTACTAACTTCAGAATTATATGTTTTTGATTTTTTTTTAATGAAATAAACTGGCTTAAATATAAACTATGCAGGGTAGAATTTCTTGAAGATATAATCCCAGAACATCTGAAAGACAGAAATTGGTGACTCACTTGAATTTTGCAGGTGTTTTTTAATTACACAATCTGTGGTTTTGTGTTTTACAAAATTAAGGAGTTGGACAGACAAGAAAAAAAATGTGAATATGTGTCAATATTTGTCCCTCTGTGGTGGAGATGGGAGGTTTTACAATATGACAAATAAATAAAATAAATGAAAAAAACCTGTTCTCTAACTCTCTTTCATCTAATTTTCTTTCCTAAGAAGGGCCGCACCTAAAGTTGATCTGAAATTTGATTTTGATCTTTGGCAATCCTGATGCTCAGACACCAAGCTAAGTAGTTACTTGACCTCAAGATATTTGAAACTCTATCTATATCACAAGATGAAATAAGAGGAGGAAAAACACTGGCAATTTAGCTTTTTTCCATATTAAAATATAGCAAACATTACTTAACCCTCAATTTCTTTTATTTTATGGAATACACTATATTATATTTGGTTTCTAGTTTCCAGATGGTTATCTTGAGTCCACAATTTATATATGCCTACATAAACTCTACTATAGTGCAGAGAACCAAGAGCTGTGAATGTTGCACAGAGAGAAATTTCATAATCAGCTCAACACACCCACACAGCCCCCAAAACTGGAAATAAAGTAGCTTGAATTAAGGTAAAATGATCACTGTAGTTTACAGTTCACAAGACTTGATATGCTATGTAATGCTGCCATCTAATGTCTAAACATTGGCCTGTCTGCAACATTAATTTATCAGTATTTTTGTTGCCATGGCAGGGTGTTTATTCTGAGCAATATTGGTTGGATATCCATATATAGAAGTAGAGCTTAACTAGAAAGACATAAAGCAACCCTTTCCCTGCAGAATGTGAGGGCTAAAATAGGAAAGGGATATGAGTTGGCTGTTAGAAATCTTTCTATTGTGGATATCCAAAGTGGGGTTGAGAATGTGTTTGTATGAATGTAGGGCTGTGCAAAGCTTTGAGGAGGCGTATGGGGATTCTCAGTCATCCAGGCCATGGTTGTCCCAAAAGTGCTTTTTCAGAAGGCAACTGGACTTAGTTTTCCTATTTTTTGTTTCTCATCCAAAAATCTTCTTCAATTGTGAAGTTCTGGATGAGAAGTGAAACGTCTTCAAAGAAAAACAAAGTCCAGTTGCCTTTTGAAAAAGCACATTTGAAGAGGTGTTTCACTTCATTAAAGATTGAAATAAAGGAACCCAAAAAACTCATTTCTAAACATAAGTGGGAAATGCTTTTAGTTTACTTTGTGAGCCTATGTACTTCCTATGCAATGATGAGTTATGAGCGTGTACTCAGCACATCTAACAACTTATCAAAGGATCAGTCTGAACATTATCCTGATTTTTTTTTTTCACAAGCAAGTGAGATACTCACACCACATAACTGTTTCCAAATTCTGAAGAGCTTTAACTCTAGCATGCTTCAGTATTCTCCTCACAGCAATTTTGAAGGGCCAATGCAATAAGTTGACTGCTCCCCGTGGACAAAGAGCTATTGAAACAACAGTTCATGCCCTCTATAAGAACTGAAGGGCCTACTTCTGTAACTCCTTACATAGTAAAATACTAGGGAAATGTTGATCTTTTAAACTGACATCTAAATCTGTACATTTATAAATCAGTAGTATTCAGTCTCCTTGAATGTACTTAGTAAAATGTTATATTACCTGAAAAAATAGGCAGATGATTGATTGTTCACCAATGAGCCCACCCAGTGTAATATTTTATCTTGTTTTGTTTTTTATTTTTAATGTGTTTCTGTTTGCAATTCTGGTATTCTGATCATAATAAAAACATTCCTTCCTGTGCATTTTTGTTTGTAGTATTTATAGTTTTTTCCAGGTAAATTTTGGTGATTTCCCATTCATGCTCTTTTGAACCCACATTTAGTGGATAGCTCTCTATCTATTTTCAATGATATTTTAGGCTGTTCTCCCCCCATTTGTTTCCTCATTGGAATTTTCAGGGTTCCAACAGTTACTCCAATTAAATCATGAGCCTCGAGCCACACTTTATTTATTTATTGATTTGATTTGATTTGTCAATTGCTTACAAAATAATATATATAAGTATACATGAGTAAGAATACAGAAAATAGGTGCAATTAAATGGGGACAATAGGACAGGGACGGTAGGCACGATGGTGCACTTATGCACGCCCCTTGCATTTATGCAGGCCTTTTAACTTAACACCTTAACCTTAACACTCCCAAAACTAAAGAGGATTTATTTGAAAGTAACATTCTACCTCCGGCACTAACCTGGGCATAGCCAACTTTGAGATATGTAATTCACTGTCACCCTTGATCCTGCTTTCCCCCCGACCTCTCTGGGTGTATCATCCAATGAAAAAACATCCATAGCCAAGAGTGATCAATCATGCTCTCCAATTAGATTTTTTTTAAAGCATTTAATCACTCTTTGAAGAAAATATGAATGGAATGAACTTTTGATTTCACACTGTTGCCTGCTCTTTGAAACTCCCCTCCCCTTTCTTTCTGTTGACAATTAAAAAATGTGCATACAAAATGTTTTATGAGTTGACAGGAATGTTATATACTTTAAAAGTTTCTAGTCTTCTACACTACTGAAGAGTTTTATCCTGCCTAGTGCTTTTCTAAGATTCTTGGAATCGACTCTGATTTGATGATGTGCCATCAAGTCATTTCCTAACAACCACATAGATTTTCTACATGGTGAGACATATCCCTAACCTGTTTTTTTAAGTCTCCCAACAATGCACTCATTGCCAATGTAACTGAATCCATTCCACCCTACTACTGGTTTTCCTCTTCTTCTCTTTCCTTCCACTTTTCCCAGCATTAAAGCCTTTTCCAGAGAATTAGATCTTCGCATAATGTGTCCAAAATAGGACACATTCCTACTTTGGGAACTTTACAGGTAGTCCTCAACTTACAACAGTTGACTTAGTGACCATTTGAAGCTATAACAGAATTGAAAAAAGTGACTTATGACCTTTTTTCACACTTACAACCATCGCAGCATCCCCCTGATCATGTGATCAAAATTCAGACGTTTGGAAACAGACTCATATTTATGATCGTTGCAGTGTCCCTGGGTCATGTGGTTACCTTTTGCGAGTTTCTGACAAGCAAAGTCCATTGAGAAGCCCAAGTCACTTATTAACTGTCTTCCTATCCCAGAGGTTCTTTTTTCAGGAGGCAACAGGACTTTCTTGTTTTTTTTTCTTTTGAGGACATTTTGCTCGTCATCCAACAAGCTTCTTCATCTCTGACAGGATAGGGGAGCTAAGAAGCTTCTTGGATGAAGCAAAAGACAAAACAACATAATATTATAATGTTATATTATTTATGACAAAACAAGAAAGTCCAGTTGCCTCCTTAAAAAGCAACCATGCCCTTTGGAACAACCATGCCCTGGATGACTGAGAATCTCTACAGACTTTTAATTGTGTTTCTAAGTTAACAACTGCAGAGATTCATTTAACAACTGTTGCCAGAAAGGTTGTAAAATGGGGCAAAATTAACCAAACACCTGTTTCACTTAGCAACATAAATTTTGGGCTCAGTTGTGGTGGTAAGTTGAGAACTACTTGTATGTGTCCCCAGAAGATGGGAATTAGAGCATGGGAATTTGTGCCTAGAGTTAGAAGTCTGGGTTGATTTGTTTCATGATCCATTGGTTTGTTTTCTTGGCAGTCCACCGTATCCTGATACTAAAGGCAGAAGATTATAGAGATGTCTCATGATAATCTAATAATAAATTAAATAGTATCCTCTGGAGTCCTTCGCAACACCAATGTTCAAAGGCGTCAGTACTGTTCTTATGCTATGACTCTTAGAAGTAAGCAAATAATCAAGCACTTCGACATATATAGACACAAAGAGAGTGACTATGGTCAATGGAAACTATCGTGCTTGATATATAATTAATAGTGCTATTGCTTTATGCTCCAATATAAACAAGATTTATTATAGGCTTTCGACTTCTGTAATGAATTGGCTGCCTAAGGAGACTTATTTTGAGTGTCATAAAAAAGCAACAAATTGTCAGCTATTTAATGTATTATTACTATGGCATTTTTCATACCAGGTGGAAGATGAGACCTCTCTACAATCTTCTGTCTTTAGTATCAGAATAACCCGATCAGCCATAATTTGCTAAAGTAATGGTAAATTGATTTTTTTTTATCATAAATGTGTTTTATAATCAAAAGGACAAATCAAGATTGTCCCCTCTCTTCTCCTTTAACTTTATTGGAGTTAGAATCATTGCCATGATACAACAAAGCATTTCAGAATTGAATTGGCAAATCAAGCACATGTATTAAAATTATATGCTGATAACATGTATTTATTTAATTTATTTAAGAAAATGTATATGGCTGCCCAACTCATTCTCTGTGACTCTGAGCAGCTGAGAAGAATAAAATTCCAAGACAAAAACAATACAAAAAGCAACAACCCTCACCCCCTTGGTGACTATGATCAAACAAGCCTCTTGAGGCGCTCCATATCATTGTGGGGACTCCAGGCCCATTGGCAGAACCATGTCTTCAGACCTTGCAAAAGAGTGTGAATGCTAAGGCCGATATTATCTCTGTGGGGATGATGTCCCACAGGTAGGGAGCCATCACAGAGAAGGTCCTTCTTGGTCCCGCCAGGTGGACCAAGGTGAGGGGGATTCCCTCAGGTAGGTTGGGTAGATCTGGTTGGGAAAAGATGGTTCTTCAAATAATCTAGTCACAAGCCATATAAGGTATTGAAGGTAAGAACCAACACCTTGAATTGGACCTAAAAGCAAATCGGCAGTAGATGCAGCTCTTGCAGGAGAGGTATCACATGTAGAAATCTAGATTTCCACAAAACCATGGGGGCTGCTACATTTTGAACCAATGTTATCCATCAAAAAGATTTTTTAGATTAAGTAATGGAACATATACAGCAATATAATTTAGTATCAGGATACTAGATTAACGAAATTATGACATAAATAATTACATGGAATTTTTTTTATCAGAAGAAAAGCAATATTTGCAACAAATAACAGGGTGTACATAAATAATACCTTTTATCACAGTCCTTGACCAGCTTTAACAATAAAAATAGAGATAGTTTGACACAACAATTTGTCATCAGGAAAGGCAGGGAGAACCAAACAGTAGGACAATAAAACAACATGTCTAATTAAAAGTTTTGTGCAGTTGTATAACTTGGTGAAGATATTTGGCCACTTGATATGTAAGTTAGCATCCCTTGATATGGGGTTAGCATCCCTTAAAAATAATAAACATAAAATTGATCAGTGTGGCTTTTGCATTTGGAAATGACTGTGACATCCGAGCACATCTTGGACACTGTGTGAGGACATGAGCCACTTGCCCTCTCCCTGCTCCTTATATTTGTGTGAATTAGGGATGGGCGTGCGTGGGACATTTACTCATGTTACATCCTTGGGCCAGTCCTTTTTAATCTGATGGTCTTGGTACAGCTTTTCTTCCTGTTCCTGAAGGTCATTCCTCTGCCTTCTACCAGCATTGTGGGCATAGTACATTAGATGAGCTTGTCACAAAGGGTAGAGTATATGTTAATATAGCCTGACTGTGTGTTTTGTTCTCATTGTTGATTTAGGGGCATTTTTATTGTTGCAACTCAGAAAACTTTTTTGCAAGTTGGATGGACATATAACTCCTTAAATCAGGGGTGTCAAACTCGATTTCATTGAAGGATACATCAGGGTTGTGTTTGACCTCGGCTGGGGTGGCCATGGCAGGGTGGGTGTGGCCAGCTTGACATCACTTGTGTCAGGGGCACCTGTAATGGCCTGAGTGCTCTGCCAACGAAAAAGGGCTCCCAATCTCTGTTTTTGGCAGGGACGACCTCCTGCAACCTCCTGCCAGAGAAAACAGAGCTTGGGAGGGGCAGCCCTCCCAAACTCCATTATCATTGACAGAGGGTTGCAGGAGGCCATCCCAGCCAAAAACAGAGATTGGGAGCCTGTTTTCACTGGCAGAAGTACCACAGGCCAGTCCTTCACTGTTTCCAGAGTGGCCCTGTGGGCCAGATCTAAGCACCCTGAGGGCTGGATATGGCCCACAGGCCTTTAGTTTGACACCCCTGCCTCAACTGAATAAATAATCCAGACGTTTACATAACTAGTGATCAGTTTTTTTTCAAAACAAAATCACAAGAGAAGAGTGTCTAATTCAATTATAATTAGGACTGTTTAGATGTTCAAAGGAGCACTTGAATGAAGCATCCCTTAAAATGTCCATTGCAAAGTGATGTGGCCCCTTGCTTTTCAAAGTGAAGGGGTTTTGCTGCTTCTGTTCACCTTTCTTTTGAGCCTGTTATGACAACAGGCTGGACTATGTTTTCACCCTTGCCTGCATTGAAGCCTTTTGAACCCATGCCTGCAGGCAAGGCAACACAGAACATCTTGTGGAGATAGACCTGTTTTCCCCAGGCCTAATGATCATTGTACATTTTAGAAATGGGTGGGTGGGTGGATTTTGCAATTCCTTTCTTTGAAAATGTTGTGAATAATAAACTCAACACAGGAGGAGTATAATGTTTGATGTTTCTTCTTTTTAATGGGATAACATCTACTCCAATGAAAGTGGAAAGAGGCTATAATCCTATACAAAGGATTTCACATGCAGCCATTGTCTTCATGAGCCAGTCTCAGTTACTCCATGGAGATCCAATCATCAGATCTATAGTCCCATAAAAGGAGTAAAAAATGCTCAGTGAGAACAGCTACATGAAGCAGCAGACCTGAGTCAGTGTTATTGTCATTGCATAAACCAAGGGTCATAAAGTTAGGTCCCTATGATAAAACTGCCAAACAGACACAACATTTGTGGGAAATTAACTTGAGAGCTTCCCATCAGCTACTGATTCAGGGAGTTGGTGAAAAGTTGAGCAGATTTCTTTTTGAGTCATGGCTGCCATTTGCAAATGTCCATTTAAACCACAGATAAAGATTCTTAGTGGTTAAATAGAGATGATATAGATTCCTTTAATATAAGAACACGTCTGCTGCTCAACTCTAGCTGCTGAGGCCAAATAACACAAGAAGATACATTGGTGCCATTCAGTGGTGGGATTCAAAAAATTTTACTACCACTTCTGTGGGCATGGCTTGGTGGGCTTAGCTTGATGGGCATAGCAGGGAAAGGATACTGTAAAATGTCCATTCCCTCCCCACCCCACTAACCTGCTTTCCAGATCCATTCTCCTGTGCAGGGCAACAAAAGACCCAGCCGATCAGCTGGGACTCAGGAGGCAGAGAATAGATGGGGGTGGGACCAGTCAGAGGTGGTATTTGCCGGTTCTTCAAACTACTCAACATTTCCACTACCGGTTCTCCAGAACTGGTCAGAACCTGCTGAATACCCACCTCTGGTGCCATTGACAACATCCAGAATCAGAACAACCAATTATAAGGAAATTGTCTTTTCCTACAAAAGTAAGGAAGACTTGGGATTTTCAGATCGGGAATAACTCTCCTTTGTAGTCATCTATGAAGAAAGTCACTGAACCACAGATGAGAAATAAAGATTCTCATATGATATTTTCATTCCCTGTACCTGAACTTTCATTCTCCACATTCGTTCACTCTGTTCCCAAAAGAAAGAAAAAAAGGAGGAAACTGGAATACCAAAAGCTTGCCTACAAGTGAACCTGTGAAAGTTCTAACATTGTGGTACATCTAAGCAAAGTATTAAGTCATGCTAACCTTACAATTACATCTATGCACCCTCCCTCCATCTCCATCTTCTTTCATTTCATACATTATTAAAGAAAGACCCTGTGGCTAGCAGCATCCATGTAATCTGTAATGATAGCAATTGCACGTAGACTTACATATCACTTCATAGTGTTTTACAGCCCTCTCTAAGCAGTTTACAGAGTCAGCCTATTGCTGCCAACAATCTGGGTCTTCATTTTACCCACCTCAGAAGGTTGGAAGGCTGAGTCAACCTTGAACCTAGTGAGATTCGAACTGCTGGACTGAGTAGTGAATTAGCTTGCAATACTGCATTCTAAGCACTGCCCCACCACGGCTCTTAATGATACCAAAATGGAAATGGGTACCCAGTGATAAAGCCACAGGATTGCCATGATTATGACCTTGCATCAGGACCATGCTTTTTGACCCCCACATGCCAAGAATATTCCAGGTATTGTTAAATTACAATTTCCAGCAGCCCTAGCTCATATGGCTAGCTAGGGATACAATGAGGGTTATGGTGAATTTCTGTGGGTTGATTATGCCATCATGCATGCCCTCCCAGCTGTCTATAAAGCTTGATATATGAGAAGTACAATGTCAAGGCATTCTAAATCTCTCATTTCCTCCATTCTGAAATTTAGAAGCTAAGAATAAGGCTGGCAAAGTCTTGTTTTTTTTTAAGGCAATTTCTGATCACTACTTGAATTGTTCTCTGTTTCTGGGCCCACCACACAGTGGATTGTATGATTTTTATGACACTTCAGCGACCTTTCATATCCCTGCTGATCAAATGATGTTGGTAGAAAATGAGTGTAATATACTGCAAAGCCTCAGGTCTTCCTTTTACTTTAAAAATTAGTTTTTGTTGGGGGTGGGGGTGGTTTCTTCTTTGTCTGTGGATTAACTTTGGTTATTGGAATAATATTTATAATGCAGCTCCCTGATTATGTCATAGACATACCACCAGAGGCTCTTGCTCTATCTCCTTTCCTTGGGAGTTAGATCAACTTCATCCAAGATAAATAAAACTAAAGGGTAGTTTAGAAACCATAAAAAAGAAGAAAGAAGAAACCATAAAAATATGAGTTCAAATATTAAATTTTAAATAATCAATACTGATCATGATAAAGCTGTGCTGTTTAGGGACAGCAACTTAAAAGAAAAAAAAACACAAAAGCCCCCCACAAAAGTATTTCAAGTAGAGCACAAGATTATGTTGTTGATTTGAGCTCCGAGCTGGAGTCCTTTAAAGAGTGGTGCTCTCCCAAACAAGCCCAATCCAAAGGGTCCTGAAGTTGTCTTCTCAAATGGGGACAAAAATTGCAACCAAATGGCCAAGCTCGGAGCTCAAACCAACAACATAACTACCAACCCAAGCTACTAATATGCAAAGACATTTCAGACCACAAGATGGTGCTGGTCTGTTGGGGGAAAAAAAAGAGCCTGTGCAGCCTGCAGGATGATAAATTGCTTCCAAATTGTATTTCAATCCATAAGAAGTTGATAAAGAGAAAGTAGCTTTTTTCTTAGATATAAACTTAAATGGAGAGGGGGGACAAAGGAGGGAAAAAAAACCTGACTTTACAAAGAATTTTCTTGGATTGTTCATAGAAGTAGAAATTGCTACCACATGCTGAACAGAAATAAAACACAGTACAGGTCTCATCTTATCCCCCCCACCCACCCCAATTCACATGGAGAATAGACAACACTTGAAAGAAATGTTACTTTTGTTTCCATTCTTACTTAAAAATTTCTTCCTGGAATCCCACTTCAATCAGAGGCTAAAGGAGAATGCATTTATCTCTCTAATTCTTTCCACTGTGGCATACAACTATTGCTCTATTCCTTTCTTTCTTTCTTTTAAAAAGATTCAAAAGCTCAAAATTCCAGCAATGAGGGAGGAGGTGAGGTATATTGCTTTGTATTTAAGTTACAGCGCACATTTCTCTCTTCTGAATATTGATTGAAAGTCAGATGCCAACGGGCTGTCAGGGAACGTGGATTGGGGGTTGTCAGCCTACACAATTGGTGACAGAATGAGTTGCAAAAATGGGGAGGGGGGGGCAGAGCTGATTTATTTACTAAGACTCTGGAGAGGCAGGAAATAATTCCTTTTGAGAAAATGACTATGAGTAAGGAATACATAGGGGGACTGTGGGGAAGAAGAAATATAATAAAAGGCATATGAAGCTGCTTCCCAGAAGGGAGGAAGAAAAAGTTGTAGACCAAGGCAGCAGTGGGCTAAGAGCAATTTAGTAATGATGAAAAAGAAGGAGGTGAAAAGAGGAGGTTAATTTGAGGTAACAAGAAAGTACTGTACTTTATTTGTACGAGAAAGTAAGATACTTCATACTTTTTAATGATCAGCCTGGGAACATTCCAATGCTAGAGGATTGTGGAGTTTTCTAACAAGGCCATAAATATAGATGGGAATATGCTACCTGTTATGGGCCAGGCAGTTTACATAAAAATGGCTAAAGTTAGAAAGAAAGGAAAATGGATAAGGGGAAAGGGGAAAGGGAGTCATAGAACCACTGCAGTGTGGCTGGGAGGCAGGCAACGTATGCATTTAATAAATTATATTTATCAATTGTCGTGTCCGTTTGGCAAGGAGACCAGGAGGCAGTGACTGTGGTTTCAGTTCTTTATTAGGCCCCCGGAACCGATCTGGCTCCAAGGGAAAACTTGCGGCTTTTTATTCTCAAGCCACGGCGGCCGCGGACAATGGCACCGCTTTGAATCTCCCGCGATTCGTATCCGCCAATCACGGGAGATTCTCAGCGGGCCAATCAGCGCGGCTCGCTAAACCAATCAGATCACCCCGCGCTTTGACCAATCAAAACGTGGGGTTTCAAGAATGCAAATGAAGGTACACAACACCCCTCCCCTCTTGGTTTGGTCCTACATAATGTAGTCCCGTAAGCAGGCGGGGCTCCGCACTTGCCTACTGGACCTGCGCAAGTCAGTCATTGGTTGGCTCCCAGCCAGTTTGGTTGGGTTCTCTGTGTCTCTCGGCCTCGTCGATGGAACCGCCTGGTAGGCCTTGCCGGGCCGCTTGTCACAGCTCCCTTCCGGTCTACCTGAGCTGTTTGAGCTGCAGTTCTCGCCGCTCCTGCCCGGTCTTTCTGGGCTGGTCAAGCTGGCCTGGCTGCTTCTCCCTGGTGAGGCTTCGAGCTGGCTGCTTGCTGGTGAGTGTGGTTGGTTTTCTTCTGGGTTTTGGTTCCCGGGGTATTCCCTCCCCTCTTGGCTTGTGTTAAGGGGATTTTCTGTGTCTGGTTGTGTGTCGGTTGTGTTTCTTGTGGCCGTTCTCGATCTTATTTGATCGATGTGGCGTTTCCACACTCATCTGTCGGTTGTTTGCAGCCGGTACGAGTGGGGACCTGTCAGTTGGGTTATGGTTGCTGGTACCCACAGTGGGTCTCCGGTTAGGTATTTTGCGTAGACGGTGTCACCTGGCGCAAAAGACTGGTGCTTGCTGGAAGAGTTTGGGGGTTTTTCCGGGTTGTATGTGGGGTGCAGTCTGTTGAGTGGGGACCTTATTTTCCTCCCCATCAGTAGCTCTGCCGGGCTTTTGTTCATTGTTGTGTTCGGGGTTATATGTTGGATAAAAAGCATTTTATTTATTTTGTGTTGGATTTCCCCGTGTTTGATTTTCTGGATGGTTTTTTTCGTGAATTGAACCATCTGTTCCGCCCTTCCGTTCGCCGCTGGATGCGCCAGAGCTGTCAGTGCGTGTCGTATGCCCCATTCCGCTAGGAATTTTTCAAATTCCAGCGAGGTGAATTGGGGCCCATTGTCCAACACAATGACATCTGGGAGGCCGTGGGTTGCGAATAGTTTGCAAAGTTCCTCGGTCACGGCCTCTGTGGTGGTGGATTTCATGTTGCTTACCTCCAGCCAGTTGGAGTAAGCATCTATGGTTACTAGGAATGTATGTCCCTTGGTGGGCCCAGCAAAGTCTATGTGGACCCTAGACCAGGGTCCACTGGAGGTTTCCCATTCCAGGATCGGTACCACAGGAGGGCTCGGTCTGGTTTCTTGGCAGCGTTGACACCTTGCCACCCAGGCCTCAATTTGCTTATCCATCCCTGGCCACCAAGCGTAACTTCTGGCCAGGGCTTTTGTTCTAACTATGCCCGGGTGCCCATCATGTAACAACCCCAATACCTTCCCTTGCAGTTTTTCCGGGATAACCACCCTATCCCCCCACAGTACACACCCTTTTTGCAGCGAAAGTTCTGTTTGCCGGTTCCAGAATGTTTTGAATGCTTCGTCATTGTCCTTTTCTGGCCACCCTTTCTCTACTCTATGTAACACCCGCGCCAGACGTTTGTCTTTATTGGTTTCTCGGGCAATGTCTGATGCAGTTATGGGTAGATCGGGCAGAGTCTCTATGCTGAGGGTGCTCGTTGTGGGTGTTGGGTCGGTGTCTAGGTCAGGTAGCGGTGAGCGGCTCAAAGAGTCTGCATGTGTAATTGTCTTTCCCGGTCGGTGTGTGAGCCGGTAGCTGTAGGCGGCAAGGAATTCGGACCACCTTATCATCCTGGGAGATAAAATGTTCGGGGTGGCCCGGTTTCCTGCCAGGATGCCCAGCAACGGCTTGTGGTCCGTGATGATTGTGAAGGTGTGGCCGTAGAGGTACTCGTGGAACCTCTTCACTGCTGCGACGATGGCTAGGGCCTCCTTGTCTAGCTGGCTATAGTTCCTTTCTGGTTTGGTGAGTGTCCTGGAGAAGAAGGCGATGGGCGCTTCTCTTCCATCCGGGATTGTGTGGCTGAGGACGGTGCTGACGCCAAAGGGTGAGGCGTCGCATGTGACGGCGAGTGGTAGGGTCTCATTGTATTGGATGAGGACGGCATCCGAGGTGAGCAGGTCCTTGGTTCTCCTGAAGGCAGCTTCCTCGCGTTTCCCCCAAGTCCAGGTAGCCACCTTGTCCAAGAGCCTATGCAAAGTCTCCGCCGCGATCGCCTTCTGGGGCAGGAAAACATTGTAAAAATTAAGCAGTCCCAGAAACGCCTGCAGTTCTGTTTTAGTCCTGGGTGTGGGAGCCTCCTTAATGGCTCTGATTTTAGTTTTGGTGGGGTGGATGCCGTGCCGGTCTAGGAGGTATCCCAGGAATTCGACCCGCTCTGTGTAAAGTTGGCACTTTTCCCTCTTCACTTTTAGCCCGGTTTCCTTGAATTTGGTTAACACCTCCCTTAGCCGACCCTCTAGTTCTCGCTGGTTGGTTGCCGATACCAGCACATCATCGAAGTAGGGCACCACCCCCTTGATGCCCTGCAAGAGTCTCTCCATGAGGCTCTGGAAAATTCCAGGCGCCACGCTGACTCCAAACTGGAGTCGGTTACATCAGAAAGCTCCCTGGTGGGTGACTATGGTTTGCACCTCCGCGGTTTCTGCGTCGACCGGCAGCTGTTGGTATGCTTGGGCCAGGTCGAGCTTTGCAAAAACCTTGCCTCCCCCCAGTGAGTGTAGAAGGTGCTGCATTACTGGGATGGGGTAGGCGCTTTGTTGCAAGGCGCAATTTAGGGTGGCCTTATAGTCTCCACAGATTCTCACCGAACCATCGGGCTTGACTGGGGTGACTATTGGGGTCTCCCACCGGGCATGATCAATTAGTTGTAGGACCCCTTGCTTGATGAGCTTGCCAATTTGCTCGTCAATTTTTGGCCAGAGTGCAAAAGGTACCCGCCGTGGATTTAGACGTCTCGGGGGAATGTTAGGGTCTAGGCTGAAGGAGATGGGGGGCCCTCGGTACTTGCCTAGGGTGCCGTCGAACACTTCCTGGAAGTCCCGTGCCAGTTGCTGCTCCCAATCGGTCTCGGCAATGTGGTTGATGCCCGTGAGTTCGATGGCAAGCGGTGTGAACCATTGCAGTCCCAAAAGGCTGGGTTGGTCTCAGTCCACAATTGTTAGGGGAAGCTTTGCCATGCAGCCCTTAAATGTTACTTCGAATTGTCCGGTTCCGACTACCGGGATGCGGTTTCCCTGGTAGTCTTTGATGATTAGTCTCTAGTTCTCCAGTCCCTTCTTGTGGATGGTAGGCACCAAGCATTTGATTTCTTGCCAGGCGACCATGGAGAGGTAGGACCCAGAATCCACCTCCATCCTGCATGGCTTGCCTTTGATGCCTACCTCCACGTAGACTTTTCGGGCGTCGGTGGTTGATGCGTGGCCAATGATGACCGTCTGGTGGGTTTCCTCCTTCCGCCGGGTTTCTCCGCCTTGTCGGTTTCACCCGCTCCGGTCCCATCAGCTGTCGGCTGGGCGATCTCTGGCTCTGGGGTGTGTGCTGTCCCATCTCCGCTCGCTGTGGTCCTGCCATCTGGGGCTGTAAGCTTTCTTTAGTTGGCAGATGCAGGCGATGTGGCCCTTTTTGTCGCAATGCCGGCAGACTGCGTCGAAGAAATGGCACTCCAATCTTGGGTGGTCGCCTCCGCAACCAGCACACGCGGTCCCTGACTTACGACCCCGCCGATTGCGCTGGTTGTGTCCCGCCTGGAGCCGGTGGATTTCCTCCTCCTCGTCCGAGGTGTCGGAGGCGGAGTGGAATTCGCCATGGTGGGTGGTGGTCTCACGGTGACTTGCTTCCGGTTGGGCCTCGGTCGCCCGTCTCGAGTCGGTGGTCGCGGTGCAGTCCCCAGCGTCCGATCTCCGCATGCGGTTCGCCGACTTCTGGGTAGCCTCGGCTGCGGTGGCTTCAGCGATGGCATGGGCGAGGGCGATGTCGCCTTTGGCCATCAGTCGGCTCTGGAGGACTGGATCCCGAAGTCCGAGCACGACTCGGTCCCGTAGGGCCTCGTCCATGTCGGAGAATCCGCACATGCCTCCTAGGTTCCGCAACTCGGCAACAAAGTCGCTGATGCTTTTGCCCGGTCTCTGGTCCCGCCGGTAGAAGTCGTGCCGCCTGATGAGGATGGGCACGGTGGGGGCATAGTGGTTGCGGAGCAAGGGCTCGAGGTCATCCTAGTACATCACTTTGACGTCGGCGGGTTTCGCGAGGGCTTTCGCCATCTTGAACACTGCGGGCACGCAGTGTGTCAGGAAAACGGCTCGTTTTTTCGGCCCGGTGGTGTCCTTCATGTTGCTGCATTCGAGGAACATGAGGAATCTGTCCGTGTAGGATTCCCAGTCCTTGCTAGTGGGGTTGAAGGGTGTGGGCGGAGCGATGCTGGCCATCTCGTCAGTCTTGCTTCCGGCGGACATGTGCTCGATGGGGTTCAGCCTTGGGATCCCATCCTCGTCGCCAGTGTCATGTCTGTTCAGCAAGGAGACCAGAAGGCAGTGACTGTGGTTTCAGCTCTTTATTAGGCCCCCGGAACCGATCTGGCTCCAAGGGAAAACTTGCACTTTTTATTCTCAAGCCGCGGCGGCCGTGGCCAATGGCACCGCTTTGAATCTCCCGTGATTTGTATCCGCCAATCGTGGGAGATTCTCAGCGGGCCAATCAGCACGGCTCACTAAACCAATCAGATCACCCCGCGCTTTGCCCAATCAAAATGCGGGGTTTCAAGAATGCAAATGAAGGTACAGAACATCAATAATTTATTCAGCTATTTAAATAAACTCTGCGGTATATGTCTAACAAACTAATAGGAAAAAATCACTATCATATCAAAACTCTGCCTTAGTAAGAAACACTTGGTAGCCTGGAGATAAATAAAATAAAATTGCTGCCAGGAAGGTGCAAATTAAATTCTGTGCCTATCTTTTTGTAACTTCTTAAAAATTTCTTGGTTGTTTATAATTCTTGCATTGATTCATGGATCATTCAGGTATAAGCAGCAGAACCAACAAAGTTACAGTCAAAGACTTTACAACCAGCAAGCAAAGTATGTCCTAAATTCATGCCAAACATTATAAAGGCAAAAGAGCAATTGCACACCAAGCTTAGCAACAATCCCACCAAATCAAACCAGATTCTTGGCATTTTGAAGTAAATTGTGGATGCTCAATATTAACAGAACACAAGAATATGTTCAAAGCACATATATATGCCAAAACTTTACAAGTCCATCCATGCCAGGCATTTTCAAATGCAACAGGAAGGTCTACATCAACAAGGGTAAAAGCAAATACAAATATGCTTCTTGAAGCTCAACAATACACAGACTCAACATAGCACACTTTCACATCTCTGATGGTGTATGCACAAAGTGCATATACCCATCAAAGCTCAACAATTTAATCAAAGCAACATTCCACTTCTTTGTACTATCTGACTGCAAAAGTAAGCAGAGCATATTTTGCATTCGTACAACTCATTGACATGAATTCTAACTTCCCCAAAGAGAGGTTAATTTTTTAAAATAGTGTAATTTTCCAGGCAGTCTGGCTAGTATGCAGCTGTTTGCAGTTTCCTTCTTTTATTTAGCCATCTGTTTCACTGCTGCTTTTCCCTCACCATTTCCCTCCAACAACATCCCAACCATTCTAACCTAATGATTGATCCTTTCATGAGCCAAATTTGGATGACTGGGGGCAGTAGAAAAGCAGCTCAGCACACTAGCCACAGAACAACAAGCCATCTGCAACCTTTGGAAAGTAGAAATATTTGCAACAGATAAAGTAATGTGTTTTGTTTTGAACCTGGAAAATCCAAACAATTGTTACATGGTTGAAATGTTTTCTGATTGAAGTATTTTCCACCTCCTTAAAAAAGTGATGAAGTGTTTCCCCCCATGTCAGCTGAGAATGCCAATACAAGCAGAAAATCTGTGTTTTGTTAACTGAATCAGAATAGAGCTGAAAGGGACCTTGGAGGTCCTCTAGTCCAACTCCCTCGTCTCCCAGGAAGATTATATAGCATTTTTTTTTTCTGCTTTGAGTTTTTCATTTGGTCTTGATAGTTATGTTTGCTAGTTTGCTGAAAGGAAAAGCCATTAAAATGGAACATTTTGACAGCATGTTGTGGTTCTAGAGAAGCTGGAATTTAATTGAACATGTTCTGAAAATCATGCACAATGATAGCGGGTAGGCTAGCCCTATTCACCAGAACAAGAACTCTCTAGAACAGGAGATTTTATATGTGTCTAATGGTTACTCTGATGGACTTGATAGAAGTCAGTGTATAAGTTATTTCTGCAAAAGATATTTTTCTGATTTTCCTTGAGGACAGTTGATGGTTAGGTGTCATACCATGCTAGTGTGAAAGCCTGCAGTATTTATGATCTGTGAACTGCTCAAATTACCTAACTCTGTGATGGTGAACCTATGGCACGCATGCTGGAAGTGGCATAAAGAGCCATTTCTGCCAGCACTCAAGACCGGAAGAGCCCCACTGCACATGTGCGCATGGCCCCTTGCCAGCCAGCTGTTTGTTGGGTATCTACCATGCATGCGTGGGGGAAGACACGTGCAGGGGAGATGCACGTGCATGTGCAGGGGGCAGAGCAGAGGTGCATGGCATGGGGGATCATGTGTACATGCACAGAGGTATGTGGTGCCCGTGTACGGGTCGCATGCGCAGGGGGCATGGTTCTTGTATGCATTGCATCATGGGTGCAGGCACGCGAGTACACACACCTTCAGCACACGACGTGGAAAAGGTTAGCCATCAATGACCTAGCTAGTCAAAACAGCTCTTATGGTTTCTCATCTGAATTTAAATTCAGTTCAGTTTACATGTCCACATAAAGATCATATTTACTTAGGCTTTCCCATGGCCTGTTTGTAGCCCAAAACCTGAAGAGACTATCTGCTGTTTGGTGAATTAACAATAACACCATATTTATAGAAAGATCAAGAGCTACCCACCAAGTTAGACAGATGAACTTTGGGAGAGAAAACTAGCCAATAATTGACTTTCTTCTTGGTGAGAAACATGTATTACCACTTCCCAGTATGTGCTTGTCCCATAAGGTGGTTTCTGTGAACAAATTCATCATTATGTCACTTTTATATGTACATCACAGTTACAAAAGAGCAAAGCTTGTGTTATGACAATCTGAGGCTGCTTTTGTCCTTCTGATTAAAACATCAGTTCCTGCAGGCAACACTGCATGTTTATTATACTGTCACTTGACCTACCTCTCCCAGAGTTTCCTGCCACTTCAAGCAAAATTGAATAAATTCAACAGCACTTAGACCTATATACAACTTCACAGTGCTTTATAGCTTTCTCTAAGTGGTTTATAGAATCAGCATATTTTCCCCAACAATCTGGGTCCTCATTTTACCAGCCTTGGAAAGATGAAAGGCTGAGTCAACCTTGAGCCAGTCAGGATCGAACTGCCAAACTGCTGACAGCCTGTGATTAGCAAAAGTAGCCTGCAGTACTGCATTCACTGTGCCACCTCGGCTCTTTATATGGTTCATTCAGCATTATTAGTTGTAAGAGCACAGGATTCAAATGTGGATATAAATGTTATAAAACATACTTCTCTGGATTGAGGCCTCCTCTAACCAATAGCCTACCACTTATCAAGTCCTAGTTTTGAAAAATGCACTGGAGTTAGCTCAGAAATTTACTACTGATCTAGAGGTAGTTGATGTACATAGCTCATCAATGAGAAGCTTCTGATTCAGGATCCTGGATACAAGATCATGCTTTCTATCCAGGACCTGACTTTACCTGGAATTATTCCATTATACTAACAGAACCTTGTTCTGGGTTTAAGCTTTTGTATAAGCCTGGAAAAGATATCTTCCCCAGTGGATCCTCAAGTTCAACTTTTACAGCAATAAGAAGAACATCATTTTGCAAAGCTCTTTATTGAAACTTCCAAGTCAGTTTCATCTCCAAAATGGAGTTGTTAAACCCCTTTATATTATTTGATATACTTTTTGTGTTATTATTTTGTTATTCACAAGTCTTGCAGTAAGCTACTGAAGATTTGCTTTGCTGTTTCCTGTTGACTTTTCTTTTTCAAATCTAATTTTTTATCTAGTTCTTATTTCTTATTCCCATCCTTTAGCATCTTCTTGGCTTAATCATATTGTATCTTTGTCCCAGACCATCTAGCTTTTCTCTCCTTCCAATTGTTTTGAACCACTTTTGCAATTGTTTAATGATGCAGTCCAAAATTACCTACTTCTTGCAAGACTTGGTTATAGAATACACTTAAATATTATTAAATGCCTTAATAATGTAAACAGAAAACCTCAGTGAAACCTGCTCTCTTATCTTCTCATAATTTAAGAGTTTGCATTATCTCAGAGAGACAGAGATTTGTTTACCTGATGCTTTTGACATCAATTGTCATCAGTTATAGCCAGTATGGCCAGAGGCAAAAGATATGGGAATGTAGTCTAAAAACATATCTTGGTTTTTATCTATAACTGCTAAGATTGGAAGCTGTTTTTTTATAATCCTATTTCTTTGCAATTTTTTCACACACATTTCTGCATATGTATCCAATACTCTTTCTTCCTTTCTGCTATGTATTCAAAATGGGCAATGATTATGTCTGTGTGTAGCATGTGTATATGTGTATTATGTATGTGTATGGATATGTATATATATTTCATTTTTAATGTGTGCCAATGTACTTACAGTAAAAAAAATGACAATAAAAGTTATCTTATCCTATCTTCCTTCTTTCCTTCCCAACTCCATTCCTCCCCACACCCTATTTTGTGTTCGTTTCCCAGCCAAGTACTTACCAGGTATGATCCTGTTTAGCTTTCTAAAATCAGCCTACTGAAATAAATACCAAACTAAACTATACAATAACTTACCTACTATCACTGTCTTGCACCTGATTTCAATGTAAATAGCCAATCTGCAGTATTACTGAATTTTGCTAGGCATCCGTTGCATGTTATTCTCTCTTCCTTGACAATCTAGATTCTGGTCTTAGCTCGGCAAAACAGTGTGGAGTCCCTGGTGAGAGCAGCTCGTATTTCTTTCTCTGCGAGCAGCCTTGTCCCCTCCTCTTCATTTGTGAAGCACGCCAAATTTAAAGGTGCTGCGAGAGGCTGCTTGCAGAGAGAGGAATATTGGGTGACTTTTCTCCGCACCAAGTGGGCTGCACTCTCTCTCTCCCTCACACACACCTTTACTCTTAGCACAGAGAAAAGTCGGTGGGAGCAGCAGCTGAGGTGGTCAGTCACCTTTCACGGGGCTCACTCTCACTGTGGTGGGGGACACAGTGGCAGCGAGGCGGCAATGGCAATGGCAATGGCAGCAAGGAAGGCAATGGAGATTCCGGTGGCATCAGGGCTTCTGGGACCAGCTCCCCTCCTGACACCTGTGTGTCTGCACACATGATGCATTGGGGCTGTTGTTACTATGTCTACCTCACAAGTGGGAATTAGAAAAGCACTTAGGGTTTAGCTTTATTCTGCAGAGAACATAAATTAGAATAAATTATCAGAAAACCAAGATCTTAGTTTTTGCCTGACATTATCAAAAAAATGTAGAAGTGCTAAATAGTTGGGACTTCAATCAAACAGATGTGCACTTATGATATAAATACCTTGGAGTGCAATATGTAATTCTCTCTTCCTTGACAATCCTTATTTTAGTGTACTCATTTTTTATTTATCAAGTTTTGCACATTGTGCCTCTACAGTTATTCAAAAATTTTACTATTCAAAAGGACCCCATTATGTTCCTGCAGCCTGCAAGGACTGTCAAACTAGACAGTCTCATAGCATGTTTATCATTCATTCCAATTTTAAAATTTTGTAAGAATTTTATTTTAGCCAGGTTGCTTTCAGTTCTTTTTTGGACATTTCAAAGGTATTCCTACACATTTTTGGTTATAACTACATGGCAATGGTTCAATAGAAACTCTAGGTCATATGCTACTATATTGTTCCCTATATAAGGACTCTAGACAGACCCTTATAAACCCTGTCTTGAAGAAGTGTCCAGGTAGGGAATGTAATTTCTCTTTAATGCTAGTATTCTCACACAAGGATTCAAAAATAACCTCTCAATTTGCCCAGTTCTGTGCTACCATTTGTATGATACACCATACCATTATTTAGAATTGAATTTGTAATAGTATTTTATTGGAATTTGTTTAGTAAACATGTCCTAAACTGTCTTTATACACCATTATACCCAGGGGTGGGATTCAAATTTTTTAACAACCAGTTCTGTGGGCGAGGCTTAGGTGGTGGGCGTGGCTTGGTGGTCACATGACTGGGTGGACATGGCTTGGTGGTCATGTTTTTGGCTGGGCGTGGTCAACTCAATATCACTCACATCGAGGCACGCATCTCCTCACCTCGCCTCTCATGACTGTGGGGATGCTGCAACAGTCGTAAATGGTCATAAGTCACTTTTTTCAGTGCCATTGTAACTTTGAATGGTCACTCCACACAAGCAAAGTACCAGCAAATGAAGGAAAAAAAATTCCAGAGACATTCCTGAGACAGGAAGTCTAGTCCTGCCAAGAATGTAATAAGGGTTAACGGAGAGGCAGTTTCTGTAAGCAACACCACAATGTTTCCTTCCAGCCTTCCTTACAGGATTAGGCCAGTAATTTCTTCTAACAACTGGTTATCTGAACTGCTTAGAATGTTAACAACTGGTTCAGGTGAATAGGTGCGAACTGGTAGAATCCCACCCCTGATTATACCTATTGTTTTTTCTCTAGTACACAAATACTTATATACAGAAGGATTTTTTATTTCAATATTTTGTTTGTATCTGTCCTTAGGGCTGTAATAAATTTGATTTGAATTCAATGGTCCAAATAAACCCATTCAACTAATATTCTATGGACCTATGAAACTTTCATCCACCATTAGATTCAATTTAATTGTGTCCTTATACAGTGTGGAGACTACTATTTATTTCTTCCATTGGTTTGTTGATAGGATCGTGTGAATTATGCCTTAAGTTGAAAACATGTAGGTATTTCTGATGAAGGCTGAGGAAAAAAAATCAAATGAGCAAGCAATCACTTTGTATTCTGAATGAGTTCTTGTGCTCCTCAGAAGGCAAAGTAGCTGTGAAAATAGCCTTTCGGGATTGCCAAATCAATTCATTTAGAACATATTACTTCCATTAGATTGTGACAATCTTCAACATGAAAACATGAAAGCAAGAGGGACTGATTTTATACTGTATATAATACAGTACATAATATTCAATGTCTTGATACTTAAGCTTGTACTTAAGTTTAGATTGGAAATTTCATTAGCTAGATCAGTGCATAAATGGCTTCCTTAAATTCTCCATCCCATTTGTAAGTAACAGATGTGAGAAGCCATATCAGCAAATTTATCCCAGGGAAAGAGAAATGTGCAGCTTAGGTGTCCTCTTAAACTCACAGCTACCACTTGAAGAGTGAGGGTCACTCATACCTTAGTCACTTCCCAATTGGATTATTATCACATGTTGTACATGATGCTGTCCTTGAAGACCACCTGGAAGCTGCAACAGGTACAGACTGCAGCAATATTGGTATATGTGGGCATATCTCATTATACCTATATGATGCTTCTGCAAGTTGCACCAACTCCCAATAGGCTTCTGCATGCAAATCAGTGTGCTGATCAATACCTACAGAATCTTACATGATTGGTTTATTTGTGGGACCCCTTGTTCTGAAAGGTATTTGTCTATCCCACACTCTCCAAAAGCGAGGACACAATCTGGCATCCTTCAATGAAAAAGGTATCCTTTTAAGTCCCTGGAGATATGTCTAACATACAATAACTCCAGTGCTGCAGGTCTTTAGAAAGGGTTTAAGATGTGACTCATTCTTCAAGCCTATAAATCATGTTTAACTCTAATCTTCTAAAATCTATTATAAGTTGTTACAACTCTAGGTATTACTAATACTTCATCTCTAAGGCACCTTATTTCCCTCAGGGGCTTGAGTTTACAGGCATTGTCAATGTGCCTACTTCAACACCTCAGCTTTTCCAATATTGGTATATTTCTGTCTTTGTTTTAAAAACGCTATAGATATAGAAATTATTTGGAAGAATAAATTTTCTCCAACAAAATTGTTTTTCAATTTATTACCATCTCTACAGTATGTATTCTTGGGTGTACTTATAATATGTTTTAGCTAAATATTCCTCATTAAAAATAGATATATTCTATATGAAGCATGAGCCATTAATCTGTTGGATGCAAACTATACTGGACCCTTGGGAAGGCAAAAAAAGTGGCCCTACCGGAAGAACCACTTTGCCCACCATGGCCACACCCACCCAGCAACTGGGCAGGAAACCAGTTGCTGGGATTTTTGAATCCCACCTCTGGGTTAGGGGAATCAAAGTAATAAACTTGGGTTAGGAAAATTAGTTCAGAATTCCCCAGGATCTGAATAGATATAGTAATTAATCCCAGATTTAGGTTTATTAGCAAAAGAATATAAGGAATAAAAGGTTATAGAGAAATGCTTTGGTATATGTGCTGAGACAGACCATATTTAATGAGACACAGGAATTATATTTAGGATGCAACAGCTGTCTCACAATTTAAAAATCAGGCAGAAACAAAGGAAGAATTCTAGGAGCATAGCTAGCAAACTCTGTTGGAAAATTGTAAGTAGGCTGTATATTTACAGGACTTCGCTATGAAATTGGCTACTTTAAATTAGCTTGGGGAGGAGGGGAAAAACAAAACATAACCAGTGGTGGTTTTAAAAAATTCTATCCACCCTAAAATCAAGGCAGTAAAAGAAAAACATAAAGGCAAACTTCTCACAAAGATAGTATCATAAGAATAATTAAACAATAAAAGAACATACAACCAAAGTAGAGCAATTGATTTATATAGCATTTATGATACTGAAGTTATACTAATTTTCATTGCCTTGAATATTTAAAATTGATCCTCAAAATGGAAGCTTTTTTTGCTACAGGAAATATTGTCTTGTAGCTTAAGCATTTTCACTGGCTTCCAGTCTGCCTCTGAAGAGAACAAAACAATTACCACTGTCTTGTGAGTTCTGAAGGGGGGAGGTTCAAGTCAAAAGGATTTATGAAATGCATTCATGCAGAGATATATTGAAGGATTTAACAATTATGGTGATGAATTATCTTGAGTCCAAGGTCCCAACTTCTACTTTGACTGTGTTCACTTATGACTCTTGCTTGTCAGAAGATATCCTTTATTGCTGCTAATCAAGGAGCAACACTAAAGTAAGTCAGGAGTTCTTTAATGTTTGTTTTGGGATTAGGATAGATATCCTTGGCAGATGGCATGTGCATTTTAATGTTTAAAGTCCTAAGCAGTTTTAGTGGGCCACAAGCAGAGGTGGTATTCAGCAGGTTCTGACCACTTCTGGAGAACTGGTAGCAGAAATTTTGAATCGTTCAGAAAACTGGAAAATACCACCTGTGACTGGAAATTTTACAGTATCCTTCCCCTGCCATACACACCAAACCACATCCACAGAACCGGTAGTAAAAAAGTTTGAATCCCACCACTGGCCACAAGAAAGAAATAGTCTATTTAATTGTATATATTTTAGACAAATCATAGATCATAAATTTATGACAGGAGTGAGTTGTAGGGAAACAATCAGTTGGCTTTTCAGTCTTATTCCTTTAAAATATTGTCAAATGCCATCAGGGTAGGAGATTTTTTTCTCAGTTGTTCACATAATTGTGTTCTAATAGTAAGGAACCAAGAAGCTCACACTAACCTAACTTTAGGAAAAAGTCTAAGCAGGGAGTCACATCAGCATTGGCTCATCCCTGTCAATAGCAGTTTAGGAAACATTGGATTAAATGTGCTAATTTAGAAAAATGTGCATTCAAGTCTAAGTAGCATAAAAATTATCCATGATGCTACATACTAATATAATTATTTTATAGAATGCAAAACAAGAGTTACCTTTTTCATATTGGCTTCCAGTTTGAGTCTCTTCAGTGACAGACCGAAATCCACAATCGTGCACGGTTTCGATCTGTGCTTGCCGTCAGAGTGCCCCGTAGAAGTGGTGAAGAGTGGGGAGACTGCCAGCAGGGTCGAGGAGAGCCACATCTCTCTTCCCCAGCTGGCCATTACTCCCTTTCCCAAAGGCGGTTGCAGTGGTGGTCAGAAATGGCCACCTCAAAGAAGAACTGAACCGGAAAAGAATGTGCAGGAGGAAGATAAGAGGAGAAAGTTTTGGTCGACCAGGTTAAACTGAGAAAGCAATAATGTAAGGTACCCTGGAATTTAAACTAAATACTATTGTTCCCAAAGAAGATTTTGAAGCAGCGAAGGAGAGAAAAGGGAAAGGATTTGGTTTTTTTCCCTTCCCTTTCATATAATGAGAGTGAAGAGACTTAAGCAAGAAATTGAAAAAAAATATCCACTTTGACATTAATAGGCATTTAAGCTGAAAATAAAAGTCAAAGGGATAATAAAGATTTCTGGATATTTAAAAGTTTTTAAAAGCAGGAAAGAAGAAAAAAAAGAATAAAAGGGTAGGATCTGGAAAAATGGAGGAGACTGCCTGGAACTAAGCAATGGAACTGTAACTAAAAGGAACTTACAGTGAAACTTTAACAAGATTCCCCAAAGATACATCCTAACTGAAACTTGGCAACAAAATAATAGAACCCGAGGAAGAGAAAGTGGAAAAAAGAAGCAAGAAGAAACAGCCTTGGATTATTTGGATTACTTGGTGATTTTGGTTTTTGCATCTAAATGACTAAAACTAATCGGGTGGTTGTTTAAAAGTGTTTAAAATGGCATCACACTTAGAAGAACTGAAAATGGAATTGAAAAAATGGAAAGAAGATGCACAAGAAGGGAGAGGTTCTTTTAGCTTCGTATTTCAATTCTTAGACGTGGAGATCTGGAACTATGAGAAACAACAAGAAATGCTTGCAGAGCAAGGAGATCAGGACAAAGAAGAAGCCATCTTTAATGATCAAATAATTTTAAGTGTGGGGAAAAAGGAAAGGGGGGAAAGAGAGTGAAAAGTTTAAGATGAGAAAAAACAACCAAAAAGAAGAAGAGTTTGAAAGATAAATATAATATTAGAAAGCAACAGAAGAGAGAATTACAGATGAGAGAATTAGAAGTAGAGAGACGAGGGGGTAAAAAGGGGAGGGAGAAGAAGAGGGGGAAGAAGGTAAGAGAAAAGAAGTTGTAAAAGACAGAAACAAGATATAGAGAAACAGGGAAAAAATATAAGGATTGAAACCATAAGCCTGTTTAGAGATAATGGATGAAAATTTAATTGTAAAAGGGATTCTGCAAAGGTACATAAGATAGCATTGTTATATTACAAATAGAAATAATTTTAGAAAATATGACTAAAATGATGGATAAAATATTCACTGTAATGTAGTGGAATGTTTGTTAATAAATAAATGAATTAAAGTGACTGAGATAATTAAATTAGGAAAGAATGGGAACATTTTAATTATTATTAATGATTTATAAAAATATAAATGAGAAATGGGGGGGGGGAATTAATTATGGAAAGTTTATAAGTGTTCCCAAGGAAGTATGATATTTAATTGAAAAGAAATGTTAAAGATGTTAAGATTTTAATGAATATTAATGATAGAATTGAATTGGAATGGAATGTGTGACTTATTTACACACATATATATAATCTTTTCTTTTGAAGAATATAGTGTGTATTTTAAGAATGTACCAAGCAGAATTTGATTGGAGGTTATGTATTATATTGAATGCTATAATCTTAAAGGTATACATTGAAGCTTAAATAAGAGTTTGAATGGATGTAATTAAAAGATATAAAGGTGTCATACTCCAATTAGTAACTACAGGGAAAATTTGTTTAATGAGAAAAGATAATATGAAATTGCAATAGGACAGACAAAAGTATAAATATAATGATTTGAATTGAGATGAGATAATTAAAATAAAGTTGAGAAAATTAAAAGAGGGGAAAACTATGTAGAAAATATAAAACAGTAATAAGACATGGAATAGAACATAAAAATGAGCATGAAATTGAGTTTGTGTCTGTATGAAAAAGTGATAACCAAGTGGGACCATGTTTTTTCAAAAAATGATGTTTTATTTGTATTTTGTTTTTGTGAAAACCCAAATAAAATTTTCAAAAAAAAAAGAGTTACTTTTTTCATATTAATCTAGCCATTGGGACTTCCTTTTGATCTTTCTTCTCTTAGTCCCTTTCTCTTAAAGGGTTAAAAATTGGTTACTGGGGAAAGGACACAACTTGCTGTCCTGCTCACTTGCACACATACATAACTGTGGTTTAGTGGGTTTATTAATATTCCCCAGCAACTCCCTTCACCAAAAACCCAGAACTGTCTCTATTAAGTTCAGCCATGAGCAGATCAATGCTAGTCTACAGAACAATAGTCAAAGAATTCATAAAGTTTTTCAGTCAAAATAAATACACCAGACAAACTTAAATCCACAACACAAGAGAATTCATGAGGCAAGAAAAGGCCAGTTTCCAAAGCACAATCCAAGTCAAGGCATGGAGTCAATCCAAAGTGAGGCAAGAATCACAATGACCAGAAACACACAGCTAGAAAACAAATCCATTGTTTCCAGCATTGCCTCCATCTCTCTGCTGTGCTAAATAGCCAGCTTCCAGTGCAGCCCATCAAGAAGTGCAAGGCTTTTTCCTCATGAGTAGTCTGGTTGATCTTCTTTGCTCCTGCGTTTTCCTCTTCGGTACATGTTCTTGGATCAGGTACAGAAGGCAGCTCCTTCTCCTCCTCACTGACTGGCTGCAGCTGCATGCTTTCCCCAGCTGGAGCCTCAGCCTCACAAATGGCTGCTTAGAACCATCAATCAACTCAGTTCTGACATGCCAGGAACTGATTCATCCCCCCCCCCCAACTGATATCTAGAGAGGTATCTGGGGAAGCATCCGGGGAAGTCATCATTGAGACTCAAAAGGATGACCTGGATGACCTTGGGCCAGTATTCAATTTCAACCTAATTAATGTCACATAATTATTGTTGTGGGGAAAATAGGAGGAGGAAGAAGTATTATGTATGCTCACTGCCTTGAGTTATTTAAATAATAATAATAAAAGCAGGATAAAAATCAATCAATAAATAGATAGGAAGCTTTGCTTAGCAAAGGGGCTGAAACATTTTTGAAGTCCAGAATAAACATAGAACACCCCAAAATTAATCAGGCAGAAGCCTCCCTAATTCACTAAAACAGTGGTTCTCAACCTGTGCTTTGTGGACCCCTGGGGTACCATGATGTCATCACAGGGGGTTCGGGAAGTCTTAAAGAAGTCTTATGTTTTAAATCTTGAATTATATCTTGGTGGTCCATGGGTATGGTCTGTGGCCACAAGGAATTTAAAGGGGGTCTATGATGAAGAAAAGGTTGAGAACCACTGCATTAAAGTATAAGAAGGAAGAGTAGAAGATATGTCAGATTCTGCTGCTATAGCCAATCTCAGTATAAGTGGCCTTCTTGTGAAGTTGATTTCTGGTCTGGTCCATTTGGTGCGCTGACCCTAGAAAGAGGACACAATGGATCCTAGCATGCCCATGTTTAAGGGTATCTGCAAAGCATGGTTAAAAAAAAGTTAACTACAATGGTATAGTTGAATGTCCACCATTTTTTTTATGTTTGATGAATCCTTGTCTGGGTGAACATTCCTCCTTGGTCACACTCCTCAATATCTCCATTTCAAATAAATGACAATTTTGTTTTGAATATGTATTAATGGTTAAATAATGCCTTTTTTTTTGTTAACCTTGCTTGTGCATTTATTTATTTATTTGATTTTTATCCTGCCTTTATTACTTTTGAAGTAAGGCAAGCTGTCAAACATACATAATGTTTCTTCCTCCTTCTCTTTTTCTCCACAGCAACTTGATAGTGTGAGTTGGATTAAGAGAGAGGGACTAGTTCAAAGTCGCCCAGTCAAATTCCATGCTTAAGGTAGGATTGGAACTCAAGAGTCTCCTGGTTTCTAGATGAGCATCTTAACCACTACACCAAAACAATTTGATACGTTTTGCATTCAGTTTTTACAATATTTACATTATTATAGCCTTAACTCTGATTCTTATTACAATATAATATTGTAATGAATGATTCTTTTTAAGAAAAATGAAATATAGGATATATGTTACTTGCACAGAGTGTATTGCAATTAGCCAAAATGTTTTTTAAGCAACATAATCTGATGTGGCTCAAATGTTTAAAGTTGTCTGCATTAAGTGGAACTTTGACTTGGAAGTGATGCTTGGAATCGATTCCATGGCCTTTTGAAAATAGAACAAACCTTTCCAGAAAAAAGAAGGGGGGGGGAAGGTTTTGTCATATGGGATAGATTTCTTATAAGAACAATATAGACAGAAAATGAAAATAGACTTCTTATAACAAAACTTTTTTTTTCTTTAGTTACTATATTAATTTTGAACAGCCAGACTGGCTCAACAGAACATGACCAGAATCAAATACTTTGGTGGGCTGCAACCAGTTTAACCAGTTCTATGAGCACGTGTGTCATAAAGTCAGTTAGAAAAAATCAAAAGAAAAGAAAATACTTTACCTGTTTATTAGAAAAGCACAATAGTATTGACAACAACAAACCCTGCAAACAAAGAGAGAGAGAGTGAGAATGTGTGTGTGAGAGAGTGTGTATGTGTGTGAGATAGAGTGAAAGTGAGAAAGAAAGAGAGATTGATTGATTGATTGATTGATTGATTGATTTCAGGACTGCAGGGAAATGTTCATCATATTCCTTCCTTTCATTTTTTATCTCACAATGTAACTCAGGAGATAAATTGGATGAAAAGACTGCAATTTATCCATAGAGCATCCAATTTCTTCCCTGATAATGACTTGAGCCTCAGTTTTTTGGTCCTAATTCAATAATTTAACCAAATGTCTCTACAAAAAAAAGAGATGATAAGAATATGACTCCAAAGTGATAGCTGGTAGGGCTAATTTTCCTCAAAAAGAATGCCATCTGAATATGAAGGGAATCCTCAGTGTTATAGTACTTAAACTATGAATAGAGATAGTCTCTGCATAACTGGAAGTTATTTAAATGGGGCAATTGTTATCATCATTCTTGTGAGCAACCAAAGAGCTATCTCTCAGTAGATATAGATGATAAATGATAGATGATAGATAGATAGATAGATAGATAGATAGATAGATAGATAGATAGATAGATAGACAGAGATATAGAGATATATAGAGATAGAGGTAGAGATAATAGAGAGATAGAGATAGAGAAGCTAGAGATAGAGTTAGCTAGCTCTTTGGCTATCCACAAGCATGATGATAATTGGTTGGCACAACTGGTTGTTATTAGCACATCCCTGCTCTCACTTTGCCTGCAAAAGCTTGATTTAAAAAAATGTGTGTGTTTAAATAGTTTACACACACACACACACACACATTGTATTCAAAAGCTCTGTTCTCAACTGACTCACAAAAATTCTTGAAAATTTGACAATTGACTGTTATGAACCAACACAAGTTGATTCTATCATGCCATTTTGTATGAGCAAGTTTGATCTTCCATGTGAGAGTTAGCAATATCACTTAGACATATATACTGCTTCACAGTGCTTTACAGCCCTCTCTAAGCAGTTTACAGAGACCACATATTGCCCCCAACAATCTGGGTCCTCATTTTAGCAACCTCAGAATGGGGTGAATCAACCTTGAGCTGGTGAGACTTGAACTGCCAAACTGGCAGCCAGCAGAAGTAGCCTTCAGAAGTACATTCTATCCATTGTGCCACTACTGCTGTTATAATTAGTTGGAGAGGGAGGGAGGGAGGGAGGGAGGGAGGAAAGAGAGAGGGAGACAGAGATGATCGATAGGCAGAACTAACATATCAGTCCACTGAAGAATTAAGACCCCTTCATTGAAGTTTATGGGGTTATGAAGCATAATCTATTCCACTGGTCCAGTAAAGCGTAGTAAATGTTTTTCTCAGTCTAGGGCTAAGTTACTGGCATCCAACCAGCTTCTGTGTTTTGGTTCTTAGTCTCTCTGTTCTTAGTCCAGTAGCTTAATCACTACAATGACTCTAAAAATTTCCTTGGTATTATTTGGTATATTGTAGACGAAAGGTCATTTTATCAAGGCTTCAGACCATGAAATTGAATGGTATGCCTTATGGTGCATTAACTGGAAGACACTTTTCCACCTGTCAACAGCAGACCTGATTTGAACACATATGATCCAAATGTTTCCACTTATCTTGAAACTGGTTAAACTTATTAACAAATTTTGTAATACTATTAGCAAATTATTAAATCTGAACATACATAATTCTCGAATATTAGTGAAATTCCCGCTAACGTCCATGTCAGTTTAGCCCTCATTAAAATTTGCTCAGATAAAAGAGGAAAAGTTTGAATGCATTTGATGAAACTGATATGAAGTCAAGAATGGGTTAAAATATGTCCATTGTTTATACCTGTGACATTTCTTAGCAATCATTAGAAATTGCACATATTTCAAGAGACTGGATACCTGAAATTGTATAAAAAAGGTGATTATATATTGATGAATCTCCTCGCTAGTTCTTCCTGTTGGTCCCCAGGAAGCCAACAAGATTTGGATGCCAAGGAGTGGTACTAAAATGAAGGTGGCCCTCACAGCTTTCATGTACTGAATAGATTTTTTAAGATGTCTTCTTGATTTCTTTATAATGACATGAACAATCCTTATTAGGATAAAGAAATTCACCTATAGAAAAAAAAAATAGAATGTTAATTTCATGTCAATCTCATTTATATTGGAAAAAGAAATCTCATTCAATTTGACAATATAAACATCAACAGAGACTTTCAGGCCTAAGTCCCCAATGTTTGCATCAATGGTACTTTGACAAAATGGCTATAAGGTATTATTGAATGTAGCACTGTGCAACCACCTGCGGTATCTGCCATCCCGCATTAGATGGGCGTCTCATGAGAGGGAGCAAGGGAGAGAGAAACGACACGAGACGAGGTTTTCTCTGGATGATGAGCGCGCCAAATGCCTTTGCACTGGCTCTTTTATTATGCTTTTTCACAGGGGGGTGAAATTCTTCAAAGCCCAGGGTAAACAAGACATTCATGAATTATAATAGCTTAGGTCAGCAGGAAATACATAAGATTTATAATAGCTCAGGTTAGTAAAGACAACAGGGTATCAGAAAGTGTAATTTATAGGAATTCAGGTCAATTAAAACATCATTCTGTATTGACAGCTGTTTAAACTCCTCTTCTCTTTTGCATGCCTAGCAAAGATCACTGAAGAGATAGGAGTCTTTATGTTTACATAAAAAAGATACAATGCAGACAGGAGTCTGATGTTTACATGAGAAAGATACAATGCTAGGATGGTACAGAATTGCACTGATAGTTACAACATCTCCTCTGTTTTTATTTTTTTTATGACGAGTCTTCTTCCTTGTCCAAGAAAACAGGAACTAGTTTTCTGAAATGTTCTCCGTCCCCGTCATCTAGGCAGGCGTGCGACCCGTCAGCATCAGGGTTGTCCAAGGAGCAGTAACTCAGCAATGATATTTCTTCATCCGATGTTAAAGACATAACATGAGCTTGCAATAACACATCAGCATCAGTAGTCATGGAAGATAATTGATCTTTAAAAAATTGCAATATTCTATTAAAACAACAAGGTCCTATAATACATATCAATATAATGATTATTAATGGTCCTGCCAACGCAGTTAAAAGGGTTGTAAGCCATGGTGAAATAGAAAACGAACCTTGATACCAATTAAGCATTTTTCTAATTCATTCATAGAATCCAGCACGACCTCACTGCTATCAGCATAGAAACAACATTCTCCTTTAAACCACCCCCCCTGCTATCAGCATAAAGACAACATTCTCCTTTAAATCCCCCCCCCTGCTATCAGCATAAAAACAACATTCTTCTTTAAGCCAGCACACAATCCCCCTTGTTTTAAAAATAACAGAGCTAAGCCTCTACGATTTTGCAAGAGAGGGGGTGTTCCATGGATACCTATAGGGATATAAAATCATCAGAGTTATACACATTAATTTTTGGTACAAGCCATACTTGAATGCAAAAATGATTTGGATTTAACAATTTCATCCCCGTGGATACATGCCATGAAACCAGTGTAACAAACTCAAACAAAATTATTGCCAGGGATAAAATACATTCCTTTCAGGCGTGATCCTGCAGTGATGTGGATTGCAGGATATCCCCCGGTTGTGTGGGTGCGTCTGCCAAATTGAATTGAAATGGTGGGTAGAAGTTTTCTATGCAAGAAAAATTGGTTGTAGAACTTAAACGAACTTTTTGAGAGTCAGTTATAGTCCAGGCAATATTATCTCTTCTATGAGGCTTCTGCAGATCGTCATGGGCAGTTCTTTGGAAGCGTTGCTTATTGACAGGATCAGAGCTCGGGTATATAAAAACATGACAAGCAGGAGAGAGGCTTATGGACAAATTAGTTGTAGAACATTTACCAGATGAGGAAGGAATACAATTAATAGAAAAAGGATAATAATTACAATAATGACAATGAAGATTAACTTGATCATTCATTAAGAACGTTAAGTGGGGTGGGGAAACCCTTGATACAATATAAGGACATTCAGATCTCCCTATGTTTAGATTAAAAAGAGGAAAAGATTTTAAGGTTCCTTTCCATAGGAAGAGTAAAGAAGAAACAAAAGAGCGAGGGGTAGAGTGTTCTTTAAAATAAAACAGAAATGACAGTGAAAACTTATGGATAGCATTTTCATGACATACCCACGTGGAAAAAGTATAATAGCCTTCTGTTAATGAAATGATTTTAACACGAATAGTCTTTTGACAGGAAGCATAGGTTTTGTTGAAGTAAGGTAGAAATTGCAAAGAAGATATAGGCAAGAATATCAGGAAAGATTTTTAAGATACAGATGTAGCAGATAAATTCCCATGATAGGGTCTTACTGCCTGACCAGGGATTCAGAGAGTGGTTTTTTCTGGCAGTAAGATCGCAGCGTTTCCTCTCCCCCAAGCTCAGCAGGACTCTGCCAAGCAGAATAATGACTATCTGTTAGGAGGGGTAAAGGGGGAGGAAAAATGACAAAAAGCAGTCGAAGTAGGAGGAATTTAGATTTAAGAAAGTTTAGAGTAAAAAGACAAATGTTAAGAGAGTTTTGCAATGCTGGGAGGTTCGGGGTTTTTTCCCGCAATGAATACCAATTAAGAGCACGTTTCAGAGACAAGTGAGCTCATTACACAATAGCCTAATAGCCTGCCCTCCGGGCTGTTGCAGGGAATTCCAAACTTGTGGATTACATCCCATCTGTTACAGAAGTCCTGAAAAGCAGAACTTGTGTAGGCAGATCCATTGTCTTCTTTGATTTCTTTTGGACGTCCCAGCGAGGCAAAGGTACGAATTGAATAATTGTTTTACAGCTTCTTCCCTTTGAGGAGTATCCAAAATAAATCCTGAATATGTATCTATTGAAACGTGCAAATATTTTCATGGGGCAAAAGGTGGATACTAAGTTACATCCATTTGCCAAATTTCACAAGCTTTTAATCCTCTAGGATTTTACTCCTATGGGAATGGAATGTAGCAGCTTCTGCCTGAGTTAGAGAAAATTAAAAAGTTATCATAACTTGGCAGGGGAGATTCAAACACACTCCCTGCTTCTATTTTTTGATGGACTTTTAAAGCCTCCATAATTTTCCTCCAAGTGACCAAAAAGCCAATAGGTGCACGAGGAGGACAATGGAGATATTCACCAATTTTTTGCCAATTGGAAAATTTTTAAGGACCCTTCCTCTGAATAATTGGGACAATGTTGCCACACATAAGCCAATAATGCAGCAATAGATTTCCTTTTTATGGGAAAGCCCTTTAAATTAGCAGAGTATTTAGAAGAAGCGACTAGCTCTCTCAATTCCTTCTGCTGTTGAGAAAAGCCTCCACCCATACTTACTAAAGTCGAGACCATCTTTCAGATCCGATGAGGTGCAATTCGCTCAGGCGCCTGGCGATGCACAGCTCCAACCGAGCTGATAAGTATGGGCGCGCCGCTGCGTATCCCCCTTAGGGAATCACGTCGGGGTCACCAAAATGCGGTATCTGCCATCCCGCATTAGATGGGCGTCTCATGAGAGGGAGCAAGGGAGAGAGAAACGACATGAGACGAGGTTTTCTCTGGATGATGAGCGCGCCAAATGCCTTTGCACTGGCTCTTTTATTATGCTTTTTCACAGGGGGGTGAAATTCTTCAAAGCCCAGGGTAAACAAGACATTCATGAATTATAATAGCTTAGGTCAGCAGGAAATACATAAGATTTATAATAGCTCAGGTTAGTAAAGACAACAGGGTATCAGAAAGTGTAATTTATAGGAATTCAGGTCAATTAAAACATCATTCTGTATTGACAGCTGTTTAAACTCCTCTTCTCTTTTGCATGCCTGGCAAAGATCACTGAAGAGATAGGAGTCTTTATGTTTACATAAAAAAGATACAATGCAGACAGGAGTCTGATGTTTACATGAGAAAGATACAATGCTAGGATGGTACAGAATTGCACTGATAGTTACAACAACCACCATTAAAGCAGCTTTTTCTTCTGGCCTAGTTTTTCTCTGTTTCACCATATGATTCTACCATAATAAGCACTTCTGGGTTAATTTTTTTAAAAAAACTTAAAATTCAGAAAAGTGATTTTGATGATACAAAATATTCAGAAAGAGTGCAATCTAAATAATATTTAATAATCCAATAAGTAATATAAAAATTGCATGTTGCACAAAATAAACCAATAATTCATGAAAACTTACAATCAAAATCTCATGTTTGAAGAACAGTAAAGCAATCTTTAGTTCTTTTACATAGGATTTACACTAATTTACTTAGCATATCCAGCTTCTTATTTAATTTGCAGTTATCATGCTTGTCTATCACTTATTACAACTAATTTTCTTTCTACTTCATTTTTAATAAAGAATAACCCTCAGGGCTTCCATTTTAGTTCCACCTCAAATGGTGGCTTGAATATATTTTTATACAAGTAAAGAAATTACTAATAAAACAATTAATTGATCCTTTTTTTAGTCCTAAATCATTGTTTAGATATAATAAACACATATTTATTCCTGATACCTAGTGATAACTAGTTTGGTCTAGTGATTAAGATTCCTTCCCTCAAAACAATGCTATAGAACACTGCACATCAGAACATTTAGACACAAGAATAGTTTTTTCCAAACTCCATCACTCTGCTAAAAAGTGTTAATTCCCTCAACATGTCCAACTTTTTACAAAGTCTGCACTACTATTACTATTAATCTTCTCATCACTCCTTATCACCCATCCTCTCCTACTTGTGACTGCATGACTGTAACTTTGTTGCTTGTATCCTTATGATTTATACTGACTGTTTCCTAGTATGATTTGATTGCTTATTGTATCCTATGACTATTATTAAGTGTTGTACCTGATGATTCTTGATGAATGTATCTTTTTTTTTATGCACACTGAAACTACTGCATTTGCACCAAGACAAATTCCTTGTGTGTCCAATCATTACTTGGCCAATAAAGAATTCTAATCTCATCTAATCTAAGACACCAGGATAGAAACTAGGACTATGAGTTCAAATCCCAGCTTAGACATGAAAGGCAGCTGGATGTCTTTGGCCAGTCACTCTCTCTCAGCCCAAGTCACCTCAGAAGGTGGTTGTTATAGAGAAAATAGGAGTAGGAAGGAGTAGGTACATTCGCTATCTTGAGTTATTTATAAAAATAATAAAGGTGGGATAACAACAAATAAACAATAGTTTTTACATTACAAGTCAAATGCAGTCATATTATGGTGAATAATCTTTATTTTTTGGCTTCCATCAGCCAATAGCTGTGATTCAGTTTCAGCGGTGTCATGCACACAGGAATTTTTTTACATATATGTGTAAAAAGAGTGAATTTTTGTTTTGCTCCCTCTAATTTTATGACATTTGGTAGAAGAAGAAAGGGTATGGGATGTGGCAAGCTCAGGTACCACTTTGCTGTTCTTAACCATTTTACTTCCTCATTGCTGTAGGGTTGATGTGATATGTCTAATACTCTGTAGCAACTCTATCTTTAGAAGCATTTCCATATTAATTTTATAATGCACTGAATTTATTGCCTTAATATCTAACTGTGCAGTGAGTCAGCCTCCTCCTTGTACATAGCAATAGCACTTAGACTTATATACCACTTCCCAGTGCTTCCCAGCCCTCTTTTAACTAATTTATAGAGTCAACATCTTGCCTCCAATAATTTGGGTCCTCATTTTACTGACCTCAGAAGGCTGGAAGGCTGGGTCAACATGGATCCCATCAGGATCGAACTCCTGTTAATGGGCAGAGTTAGCCTGCAATACTGCATTCTAACCACTGCGTCACCACCATAGATAAACATTTGGCATAAATGCAGGAAAAATATATTTGATGTGGAAATCATTGTGATATGTTCTTACCAAGAGAACACTGATGACAGGCCCATTGATAATATAAAGTAAAAAAGTATCTGCTCTGTACCAGCAGCTGTAAAAAAGAAGATATAAGGGTATTCTGGCCACAACACTGATTGTCTTTGGATTAGGACCACTCATTCAGTGACATTCAGAGTTATGACCCAAAGTTTTGCAGTGTCCCCACAGTCATGTGATTGGGATTTAGGTCTTTGGCAACCAGTTTGCAATTATGAGGGTTGCAGCATCTAGCAGTTCTGTGGTTGTCATTGTCACCTTCCCTACCTTCCTGAGGATTTTCAGAGAAGAAATAACAAACAAGGCATAATAAAGAGTCCCAAAATGCTATGTTACTAACTGATGTAACTAACAGGTGACATTGAGCTTTATCACTTAGTGACAAGATTTTCATTCCCAACTACCCGAGGATTATCTGTGACTCCTTTAAATAAATCCCTGTAAAATATGCTTGGTGATTTTAGTTTTCACTTAATAATCATTGAAATATAGGCTTCTGGCTACAGCATATGTAGAGACATGAATTAAAGGGACTCCTGTGGGGGGAAAAAGTTTTTTTTTAACAACATAGAGAATTGTATATATTTAGCTCCAATATTGCTTTCAAATATTAATAACCTAAATTAATATTGAGGAGAAAATGTATGTATTATGTGATCTATATGGTTACCAAGAGTCAGCTAATTTGATGTGACATAATCAATCAATAAAAAATTTCTTAGAGGAAAGAATGAATTTTTGCAAGGTTAGTTTGCAAGGTTAGTATAAATTAAAGTAAGCATCTAAAATAAGTATAATTTATAGTCCATGTTAAAGATCGCATAAGAGCCTGTATATCTAACAAAACATGTCAAGCAAGTAAAATGAGACCCCAGAATTCTATAGAATCTATCAATCACAATAATGGGAGGAGGTAGATTTGGAGAGGGGGCTTAGAAAACCTTCAGAGATTCAGTGCAGCATGTTACTTTTCCCATAATGATAATGTATCTTGCTACAGTGTGTGTTCTTGCAATGTAGAAAGAAGAGGAAGTGAAAAGAAAACAACGTACCCCAGCCAAAGCAATAATACCACTGCAAGCCCTGTCTTTTTGCAAATACATTTACCACAGTGACAATGTAGAGGTAATGCCTTCACAGTGCATCCAGAAGAAGTTGCAAACAAAAAAATACAACCGGGAGATGTGAAGCACTTTACATACCTGTGGGCAGGCAGAAGCACAGACTCAGTACAGCATACAATTCATGCAGGGTCTTTTATAATACACTACAGATAATTTCCATCTGATTTAGAAAACAAACAACTGTGAAGAGGAAGATTAAACTTCCCAAGCTGTTCTCTGATTCAAAGGGCCCTTGTCACTCCTAGCTTTGAATCAGTATTCTCAACTAGATGCTTGTTGGGAGAAATTTCTATCTGGGTTCAGTTCCAAGAGAAGAGAAAGAAACTGGAAACATGGAGTGTTACGAACTAAGCAAACTTGTTAGCTTGCGATTCTAATAGTTTTCTTTCCATGACAGGCTCGTAACCTGCACTTCTGATTGGCCCATTGACAGCGGATCGTGATTGGAGTCACTATTCGATGCCTCGTCTCTGTTCCTTGCGCCCACTCTCCCAGATATAACACTGGTGACGAGGATGGGATTCGGAGACGAGAGAGCTGAATGAACACTCATTGAATGCTAACAGAGCACGTGGCTGAGAGTGCATCAATCGTGCAGAATGACCAGCGGCGCCATATCACCCGCTCCCTTTGACCCAGCTAACGAAGACTGGGACTCGTATATGGACAGATTTCAGATGTTCCTGGAGACAAACAACCTGAAGGATGCCACGCCTGGCAAGAAACGAGCTGTGTTCCTGACCCATCGCTGGCCCTCCGTTTTTAAGATGGCAAAAGCACTTGCAAAACCAGCTGAAGTCAAGACGATGGACTGGGACAACCTCGCCCCAATCCTCTGGGCCCATTATGCCCCAGCGGTGCCAACACTCATCAGGAAACAAGAGTTTTACCAGAGGGATCGAAGGTGAAAGTGTTGGAGACTTCATCGCAGACTTCAGAAACCTGGGGGGGCTCTGTGGCTTCGCAAACCTCAAAGAAGCCATGAGAGATCAAATTGTTCTGGGTCTAAAAGACCACACAACACAGAGCAAGATAATGGCAAAGGGGAACATCGCCCTCACGGATGTCATTGCCAATGCTACTGCAGCAGAAGCAACCAGGAAGTCGGCAGCTCGAATGCACCGAGCGAACGAACTGCACTGCCAACTCACCAGTGACCCTACGCCCCTTTCTGAGAGGCACGCAATGACCACCCACCATGAAGACCTCGAATCCTCATCAGAAAGCAAGGAAGAAGAGGTCAACAGACTCAGGTCAGACCACGATCAGCGAGATCAACGGATTCATAAGCCCTCGTATCAGTGTGCTGGATGCGGGGGAAACCACCCATGATCAGACTGCAAATTCCTAGAAGCCCTCTGCCGTTCCTGTGGAAAGAGGGGCCACATTGCTAAAGTCTGTAGAGGCAAACGAGGGTCCAGCCCAAACCGAATTGAAAATAATTTCTGGCAGACAACAGGCACCCCACCACTAAATCGGGACCAGCCAAGCAACCAATGGAACCACTACTACAGAAATCGAGCACCAGCCACTTCCACCAGACGAGAAGAGGCGCACCAAACCATCACCATCGGCCACGCTTCATCCCTTGATGCAAGAAAGATCCGAGTAAGGGTCACCATTGAGAATCATCCATGCATTATGGAAGTCAACTCCGGGTCCTCCCTATCAATGGTCTCCTGGAAAACCCTCAAACCGCTGATCCCTGACATCCATCGCCGGAATCTCAGCCCTCAGAAACTTATATTAAAGGACTACCAAGGAAATAGGATCCCAGTTGCTGGTTCCAGCCACATCCAAGTCTCCTTCAAAGACCATATCACAACTCTACCACTTACAGTCATCGATAAAGATCGACCCAGCTTATTAGGCTTACAGTGGTTCGCGCCACAAGGAATTGAACTGGCGGGCATCAACCAAACCGAAAGCGACGACTGGGAAGCGGCCCTCGTCCAAAAATTCCAGGAAGGGTTCACAGAGAAGCTAGGCAAGTACAAGGGATCCCCTATATCATTTAACCTCTGCCCAGATGTTGCGCCCATTCGGCTTAAGCCCCGTCGAGTGCCTTTTGCACTCAAACCAAAGATTGACGAACAATTGGACAAATCAATAGCCCAAGGCGTGTTGGAACCGATTGACCACGCCCGATGGGAGACCCCAATTGTAACCCCCATAAAGCCTGACGGATCTCTGAGAATTTGTGGGGATTACAAGGCCACCCTAAATCACGCACTTCAGCAGAGCGCTTACCCCGTGCCGGTGGTCCAACACCAACTTCACTCCCTTGGGGGCGGGAAAATATTCGCAAAATTGGACCTAGCCCAAGTGTACCAGCAGCTGCCCGTAGATGCAGCGACCGCAGAAGCCCAAACTATAGTCACGCACAGAGGTGCATTCAAGTGTAATAGACTCCAGTTCGGAGTGAGCATAGCACCTGGCATCTTCCAAAGTTTGATAGAGAGATTGCTACAAGGCATAAAAGGGGTTGTGCTATATTTCGATGATGTCTTGATAGCTGCCCCTACTAGAAGTCTATTAGAAAAGTGGCTAAGAATGGTCCTCCAAAAATTTAAAGACGCTGGCCTGAAAGTCAAGAAGGAAAAGTGCCAACTATGTACTGAGAGGGTTGAATTCCTTGGTTACCTTCTTGACAAACAGGGAATTCACCCTATTGAGAAAAAATTGGCTGCAATAAAAAATGCTCCAAGACCTCGAAACAAAACAGATCTTCAAGCCTTCCTGGGACTTATTAACTTTTATAACATCTTCCTACACCAGAAGGCGACTGTTGCTGAACCCCTGCATAGGCTCTTCGATAAGAAGGCATCCTGGGTCTGGGGACATCGAGAAGAGCAAGCTTTTCAACAAGTAAAAGACCTTTTAACATCAGATGCTGTATTAATACAATATAATGAGACTTTACCCTTAAACGTCACCTGTGACGCCTCACCATTTGGAGTAGGAGCCATCCGGAGCCACGTCCTGCCAAACGGCACTTTTTGCATTTTTTTCCCAGAACTTTATCTAAAACTGAAAGAAACTATAGCCAACTAGATAAAGAGGCTCTCGCTATTGTGGCTGCGATCAAACAATTCCATGAATACGTATATGGAAGGTCCTTTTCTGTAATCACCAATCACAAACCATTACTGGGCATCTTGGCGGGGGATAAACCAACTCCCCATATCTTATCACCAAGAATGACACGCTGGTCAGAATTTTTAGCCGCATACGACTACCAACTGCGACACCGACCGGGGAAAGCCATTCCCCACGCTGATGCCCTGAGCCGCTCTCCACTATCAGAAGTCCTAGACGACCCAGCTCCAACCCTAGCTGTACTACAAATCGAGACACTCCCTTCACCACCGCTGACTGCACAAGACATCGCATCCAAAACAAGGAAAGACCCTTGTTTAGCACGAGTCCTCAGCTGGGTAGAAAGGGGTTGGCCTGACAACGAACTCAATGACACCTTCAAGCCTTTCAAACACAGGCAGACAGAACTTTTCACCCCAAAAGGATGTGTGTTATGGGGAGACAGAGTCGTCATCCCAGAAAGACTACAGCATAAGGTCCTAAAACTATTGCATGATGGACATCCGGGCATCGTGCGGATGAAGGCACTAGCAAGGAGCTACGCTTGGTGGCCAGGTATAGATAAACAAATAGAAACCTGGGTGGCCACCTGTAACAAGTGCCAGGAAACACGCTCAGCTCCACCAAAAGCACCACCAACTGAATGGGAAGCACCCCGAGGTCCCTGGTCCTGTATCCACATCGATTTTGCGGGACCCACCAAAGGGCATACATTTCTCATAACAGTGGATGCCTATTCCAATTGGCTTGAAGTCCACAAAATGAAGAGCACCACCACAGAGGCAGTCGTTAAAAAACTAAACAGACTATTTGCCACACACGGCTTGCCAGATGTCTTGGTTTTAGACAATGGCCCACAGTTCACCACCTTGGCATTTGAACAGTACCTAGCAGACCAGGGGATACGCCACGCTTTAACATTGCTGGCTCACCCTGCGGCCAATGGTAGGGCTGAACAAATGGTCCAGTTCATAAAGAAAACCTTACACAAGATGGAACAAGGGAACATCCATGACAAGGTAACCAGGATGCTTCTCCTCCAACATATTACTCTGAACAGCACCACAAACAAAACCCCAGCTGAACTCCTGATGGGCCGGAAACTTCGATCACATCTTGACTGTCTACACCCTGCCTACACACCGGAAAAGCCTCTGGGTTCCAGTAGCAAGTATCGCACAATCAAGGTAGGCGACCCGGTCTTTGCAAAAAACCTTACCGGTGACCCATTGTGGATCCCCGCTACCATAACTCAACTTACGGGTCCCCGTTCCTACCATTTACAAACTGCTGATGGGAGACTGTGGAAGTGCCACATCGACCAATTACATTCCAGGCTGGCACCTACCCCTTCCACAAGCCCTGAACTCCAAGCCAGGGGGGGAGGGAAATCGAGGGGGCCGAAAATAAACTAGTACCTGATCCAGTACGCGAAACTCAACAAACAGCGCAACCAAGCCTGGAATATTCACCTTCTGAAGAGGAGCCGGGACAGATGGTCATCCCACCACGTAGCAGCACGGCGGCATCAGCAATCCCAGAGAACCCAGATAGCAGTCTTGACAGGAGTAGATATGACAACCCCGAGTCACCCAACGGAGAAGTCAGATCACCGCTACCGCTGAGTCTAACAAACAGCCCACCAGAACCAGAGTCCAGCCAAAGACTGGTGGAGCAACGTAGATCAGGTAGGCAGTTGAAACGACCTGCCTACCTGCGAGAATACATCACCCCACCCTTGAGACGGAACCTAGGGGGGAGGGGTGTTACGAACTAAGCAAACTCATTAGCTTGAGATTCTAATAGTTTTCTTTCCACGACAGGCTCGTAACCTGCACTTCTGATTGGCCCGTTGACAGCGGATCGTGATTGGTCAGTTTTGGCTGATCGGATTGGTTGATAGCGGGTCACTGCTGATTGGACGCTTTCAGCACGGCAAACTCAAATCATTGGGTGTTGTGACAGCAGCCAGCTCTATAAAAGGAGCTGCTGCTGCCCTAGTATTTTTCTCTGTTCTGAAGTCACTAATAAAGAGTTGGAGTCACTATTCGATGCCTCGTCTCCGTTCCTTGAGCCCACTCTCCCAGATATAACATGGAGGCTGCTTGGAAAGTTGGTTTAATGGAGCAGAACCATTAAGCACCTGGTCCTGGTGCAGCTGAACACATGGACTGTTATTTATCTCTTGGGCTTTGAATTTGAGCTTACAGTTCCTGTGGCAGGAGCATAAATTCTATGCATAAATTCATATGCATATCCTAGGAATTTGTCTGAGATAAGCTTGGTTGAACTGTGCTGAGTGATGTAATGAAGAGGCTTGTGTTCTGAAAGGGTGTTGGGCAATTCCTATTATAGCTTAATGGCTTTGTCCTGGTTTGGATCTTGAGTGAGGGCTAATCCTATCACCCTGGAGTTGAAGGTCTTTTATCTAGTAGATAGGTTGGCATCAGTCTTTCTGGGGCTATTAACAGAGGTGGGGGCTGTTTTCCAAGAGCATGTTTTTCCTTTTTTCATCTAGGGAGGTATAATATTCTGCCTTTTTAATATTTCCCAGCATATTTCATTCTTTTAGGAGAGAGGTGGATGCTAACTTTCTACCTGCTGAAGCTGATAAATCTGAAAAAGTAAAAACAACATCATGTCTACTTTCTGGAGGAGTTACAATCAATGGCTGCTGGTGGGCAATCCCTGCCAGCTGAGTCAATGATACAACACAGTTGCAAATAAAACTAAAAAAGAGATTCTTATGCAAATTGACCCTTGGGCAACTCAGCTCCTATAAAGAAACACAGGAGAGAAAATTATTGTTTATATCTTTTGCATACAGAATGGTTTTATATCAAATACAATATTTGAGTAACAGTGTTTTTGTCTTGTTTAGCACACATCCATCCTTTCAGTGCCAAGCAGTTGCTCATTGGTTAGCTTCTTTGGAAAGAACTTCAAATCCCAAGAGAAAAATCCCTCCCAGTTCAGGATGGGGTGCTTACAAAAGGAACAAATTCATCCGATCAATTTAAAGGAGTTTTTCTTTTTAAAATAAACTTTTCAGAAAAAGGCAGACATCTTTAGAAGAATCTGGCCAGTACTTACTGCATTTTTTAATTTTATCACTGCTTTTATTCATCAGCTACAATGTCCACAATGTTTAAAATATTTGCATACAGATGAAGCTGACAAATCCTCCATTGTTTCACGATCCCATTAACATGGGATACAGTTGTTAAGGAATTCTGATCCATTTGGGGGAAGGAAAGTGAAGTAAAGAAAATGATTAAGGGTGATATGTGATTTTAGCAGCCATGGCAATGGGGCTGTCATTGGCATTTGACCGTAGCTGCTATCTTTATATTCCAGAATGCCTTGTGGCAATGACACTAGGTGACAGGGCTGTGCATGCTTCAAAAATGATTGGAATCATTGTTTCACACCATGCATGAGACCAAGACTTCCTTGTTATTTTATTACTGTATAGATGTCCTCATTAGGTTTCTAAAGCTGGGAAGAATTGTGCAGAACCTGAAAAAGGATGCATACTCTCTATGAATAATAGAGAAATACTGTGCTCATATGCAATCCAAAGCACTTCTATCAAATACTGTTTGGTGTGCGCAATGTTACGATTTTATTTCAATGCACTACTTTGATGGGCATTGAGTTAGTCAACATCTGGACGCTATGCTTGGTCCCCCCTGAATATGCTACCTAGAAATCTCAAAATATCTTTAAATTTTGAGTTGAATATTCTTTGAAAAAAATTTCAAAATAACAGACAAAGAGTATGACTTAGAGCAGGTCTCTCTGCAATCTGAAGCAGAAGAGAAACAGATTCTGTCCATCCAGGTTCAATAGAAAGGCATGGAGAATATTATAAAACATGAATATATAGGTGAATGATATAGTAAACTACGGTATAATAGGTGAATGCCACCTATTTCTTTTCTCATGTATGATTTGTTCTGTTCACTATTTCATTTTCCCCCTGCGCTTTGCATAGTGATATTTACCTCAAAAAGAAACAGAATGATTATACTGATTATATATCAATGTTGTATCAATAATACATCTTCCTCAGCCATTGTTATATTTATAAACCACATATCATATCAAATGTTGCAAAATCCTTTTCCCAAAGAAAAGTAGTAGATTTTTATAATAGACAATTGGGAAGAACACATACAGTATGTTCTTCTTGTCTTTGAGTGTTTTAATGAGGTGGCAATCTTGACATGTTATAGAGAAGCAGAAAAACAGATGCCACAGATGTCTTAGCACATCTTTTCTTTCATAGATTTGTATCCATGGAATGAACAGAGGAGATGAAGTCATGGCAACCTGGAAAATGTTGCGCCGATAACACAGCTTCAATTTGCAATACTTATTTGAAGTACTGCAAGAAAGGGAATTTGGATTCTTCTATGGAAGGGCAGTATGTTCAATTCAAAAACATCTTTTGATTTCAAGTCAATAAGCATGCCTTTTCTGTGCATAAGGCTTTATAGATGATAGCATATTTTTCTTCATTTGGAGTGAGAGAGACAAAGAGAGAGAGAGAGATGTATTCCATACAAATTTGCAAATGGGTAAACCACACCTTGCTGAAAATTAAAATAATACTTACTTAAAGCAAAGGAATATGCCAAGGGAAATCAACAGTGAAACAAAGGAAAGGCTGAGGCCAGTAATAGCAATGTAGTAGGTATTCCAAGTTGACTGGAATGAAACCTAGAAACGAAGGTGGAATCTGAATGTAGAAAACTGTTCCTGCTGCAAGTGTTTCATGAAATGTAAAAGCTCAATGTAATACATACATATACCACTAATAATAATCACAATAAGTACATAATCATAATTTAAGGTCCAAGGGTATTACATCACAATTTTATGTGATGTTTATTTGTTCAGTTTCTATGGCTGGTCATCTCAATCAATGACACTGGATGACTCATAATTCAAAAAAGAGTAGGGGAGAATTAGAGCAAAGGAGAAGGAATTCAGAGGAAGATCCAGGCCCACCCCCTCTTCATCCTAGGGCACACAGGGAGGAATGGAGAAGGGAGCAATGTGAATTGCATGGCTTACAGGGGAGGAAAGGGCCCTGATTCCCTTCATTAGCTGCAGCTGGGAACACAGTGTTTAAAAAGGGAGTTTGTGTACAGCAATTTGTTGGAAGCAAATCGTGAATTATCTTTTATTGTCGAGGCTTATTTGGGTTCCTTGTGTCTTCCCAACTGTGTTTGTTTTGTTGGCCTTTGAAGTCTGAAATTCCTTACTCTGCCCTGTCCAGTTAATTGCTGCAGCGTAGTTTGTGTGGATTTTTATTTACAGTTTATATATACTTTATTTTTGGACTGAATTTCTTCCACTTAAAGACTGTTCTTGGGAGAATTTTTTCTCCAGCCAAAGGTAACTGGACATGGGGGGCAAAGTTGGAAGTATTAAAGGGACTTTTCTTACTTATGTGACTGTGTTGCCTTTGTGCCATGCCCACAGAGCCACTGCAATGAAAACTCATCTTCCGACATTCTTTGGGTGATAGGATCTTCACCAGGTTGGGCTGGTAGGGACTTTTGAAAGTAATAGTTCTTTTTCTATAAAGCAGGCAGCATGGTGGCTCAGTGGTTAAGATGCTAGGCTTGTTGGCTGGAAATCTGGCTGCCAAGGTTCAAGACCTGAGGATCATGTGTCGCCCCAACTCCTGCCAAACTAACTGTTTGAAAGCATGCAAATAGGTAGCACTTCGATAGGAAGGTTCCATGTTGGCAGCATGACATGAAAATGTCTTTGGACAGTGCTGATGCAATGGCCTTGAAACAGAGATAAGCACTGCCCCCTATAATTGGTGATTAGCAAAGTCAAATGAGCAGGGACTCCTTTACCCTTTTCTCTATAAAGCAATAAATGAAACTCCCATTTAGTATTATTTAGCTTTTTCTGGTAGCAGATAGCTGCTGCCTATCACCATCTCTGCATACCCCATTTTGGGCCTCCACGTGTCCCGTTTTCACCCCATTCCAGGAGGTGCTGATCCCTGCCGCCTGGAATGGGTCAAAAACGGGACGTGCAGAGACTGAAAATGGGGCGCACAGAGGCAGCAAAAAGTGGCGGCAGCAATGGGTGGCAGTGATCCCCGCAGCCTGGAACAGCTGATTGGTGTATTCAGGGAGGCTGATCAAACCGCCAATCAGCTGATAGTGCTAAATCAGGCTGTGCTGAAGCTGACCAGGCTGTTTACTGTTTGCTGCAAGGAGGCAAATTGCTGGGAGGCAGAGGCTGATTTTTTTTCTTGTTTTCCTCCCCCAAAGCTAGGTGTGTCTCATGGTCTGGAGCATCTTATAATGCAAAAAATACAGTAAATACAAGTAGAATCTGAAAAGAATTATAACTGAATAAATTCAATAGTAGTAAAGATTAAGGGCTACATAAAAAGAAGTGTTTCACATTTACTGTTGCTAAGTTTGTGAATAAATCCTGGATAAAATTCATTTTACATAGGAAAGTATGATGGAGGACTGAAAATTGGGCTTCTCTGTGTTAGCTATAATGCTGGTGTGAACCTCCTTATTTAGAGTATGTGGTGTAGTTGGCTTCTCATGGGGGTGGCACATGTCAGGATGCAAGCAAGCAAATAAATAAATAAACTTATTTCAGACAGTATAAAACTGAATAGAATGGAAAAATAAAGTGTACATCTTAGAGGATTCAATGCTTACAGGTCTTAGTAATTCTGCAGGTTAGTGTCAACATCTGGAGTTTTCTTGTTTAGCAGTTGGTTCATTGTCCATATGATCTCTTGCTCAAGGCCAGTTCTATTTCTACTTCTCTTATCTTGTAATTTTCATCATGGCAAAGGCTGAAATTTGTCCATTGTTTCTTGCTCTCGGGATGTACAAACCAATGTCCATTTTCTTCACAGATTTTAATTGCTTTTTCTTGATGAGAAAAAAACTAAAATTACCACCAGCATCATTAAAAAAAAACACAATACAAACAATACACCTTTCTATCACATAACAATATTTTTAAGTATTTTTCAAGCACAATTAAGTAGTAAAAAACACATTCTCTACTTTTAGGTTCTTGGAATTTTTCTGATTCTTGAAGCTCCCAAATTTTTAATTAAAGGTTATGAAAAATTATGGCCATCCATGTTTTTCCCAATACAGATTATATCAGAGTTCATCTGAATACTCTCTCTGTTTCAAGATGACTTTTTGTTGTTGTCAAGCAGAGGGAAGGGCAAGGGTGTTTTCACTCTGGACATATGCATGTGGATATGAACATTTGAGCCAACAATGGGTATTGGGACTGAGCTTGCACTCTGGCAAGTATCAGCAAGTGGGCTGCATTTATAATAGAACAACAGAAGAGATCTTGGAGGTCTTGTAGTCCAACTGTCTGTTCAAGCATGAGACCTATATGATTTTAGATTCACAATAAATTCACTGATTTATTGTTCTGCCAGGAAAATTCTCCTTATTTCTAGGTTCGTTCTCTCCTGGATTAGTTTCCATCCATTGCTTCTTGTTCTGCCTTCAGGTGCTTTGGAAAAATAGATTGACCACATCTTTTCTTGTGGCAGCCCCTTAGATATTAGAACACTGCTATCATGTCACCTCTAGTCCTTCTTTTCCTTAGACTAAACAAACCCAACTCCTACACTTTTTCATATGTTTTAGTCCCCAATCCCCTAATCATCTTTTTAGAGTCTCAATTTCATTCATCTCTACCTCTACCTCTACCTCTACCTCTACCTCTACCTCTACCTCTACCTCTACCTCTACCTCTACCTCTACCTGCCTGCCTGCCTGCCTGCCTGCCTGCCTGCCTGCCTGCCTGCCTATCTATCTATCTATCTATCTATCTATCTATCTATCTATCTATCTATCTATCTATTTACCTACCGACCTACCTACCTACCTACCTACCTACCACCTACAGCAGGGGTCTTCAAACTTGACAGCTTTAAGACTTGTTGACTTCAATTCCCAGAATTACCTCCTCCAGTCATGCTAGCTCAGGGATTCTGGAAGTTGAAGTCCACAAGTCTTAAACTTGCCAAGTTTGAAGACTTTTGGTACAGTATCTGTTGTGTCCTCGAAAATGATGCCAGGAGTCGGTGACTTCAAATCATGCTCTTTTATTAGTGTAGGAACCGAACTGGCTCTATGCAAAAGGTTCGCGGCTTTTATTCCTTTAGCTGCAGCGGCTGCGGCCAATGGCACCGCTTTGAATCTCCCGCGATTCGAATAGACCAATCGCGGGAGATTCTTAGCGAGCCAATCAGCGCGGCTCGCCTAACCAATCAGAGTGCCCCGCGCTTTGGCCAATCAAAGCACGGGGATCTCAAGAATGCTAATGAGGGGACACAACACCCCTCCCCTCTTGGTTTAGTCCTTACGTCGCGTAGTCCCGTAGGTAGGCGGGGCTCCGTCTTAGCCTACTGGACCTGAGCACCTCAGTCGTAGGTTGGATCCCAGCCGGTTCGGTCGGGGTCTCTGCTTCTCCGGATGCCGTCGTGGGAACCAGCTGGTCGGTCAGCCCGGGCCGCTCTCCGTAGCTCCCTCCTGGGCTTCCCGGGTTGGTTGAGCTGTGGGTTTCGCCGCTCCCGCTCGGTCTCCCCGGGTCGGTTGAGCTGGCCTGGCTGTCTCTTCCTGGCGAGGGGTCGTGCTGGCTGCTTTCCGGTAAGTATGGCTGGTTTATTCTTCTTTGATTTTGGTCCCCTGGGTATTCCCTCCCCCCTTGGTTTGTGTTGTGGGGGTTGGTTTCGCCTGCTTGTGCGTCGGTGGTCTCTTGGGTGGTTGTCCTCGACCTTAATTGGTCGATGTGGCGTTTCCATGCTCGTCCGTCTGCTGTTTGTAGCCAGTACGAGTGTGGGCCTGTTGTTTGTGTGATGATGGCCGGTACCCATAATGGGTCTCCCATCAGGTTTTTTGCGTACACGGGGTTGCCTGGTGCAAAAGTTCGGTGTTTGCTGGTTGAGTCTGGGGGCTTCTCCGGATTATACGCGGGGTGTAATCTGTCGAGTGGGGACCTTAATTTCCTCCCCATTAACAGTTCGGCTGGGCTCTTATTGTTGTGGTATTTGGGGTTATGTGTTGGGTGAAGAGCAATTTATTTATTTTCTCCTGGATCTTCCCGTGGTCTATTTTCCGGATGGTTTTCTTAGTGAATTGCACCATCCGTTCTGCCCTACCATTCGCCACCGGGTGCGCCGGTGCTGTCATTGCGTGTCGGATGCCCCTTTCCGCTAGGAATTTTTCGAATTCTAGCGAGGTGAATTGGGGCCTGTTGTCGGAAACGACGACGTCTGGGAGGCCGTGCGTTGCAAAGAGTTTGCCGAGTTCCTTGATCACGGCCTCCGTGGTTGTTGTCCTCATGTTGCTTACCTCCAGCCAGTTGGAGTAAGCGTCTACTATTATAAGGAAGGTGTGTCCTTTTGTGGGCCCAGCAAAGTCTATGTGGATCCTAGACCAAGGTCCCCTTGGGGTTTCCCACTCTAGGATGGGTGCTGTGGGTGGGCTTGGCCTAGTTTCCTGGCATCGTTGGCACTGTGCTACCCATGTCTCAATCTGTCTGTCCATCTCTGGCCACCAAGCGTAGCTTCTGGCCAGGGCTTTAGTCCTAACGATGCCAGGGTGCCCCTCGTGTAATAGTTCCAGAACCTTCCCTTGTAGTTTTTCTGGAATGACCACCCTATCCCCCCATAGTATGCACCCTTTTAATAACGAGAGTTCCGTTTGCCGGTTCCAGAATGTTTTGACGGACTCGTCGTTGTCCCTTTCCGGCCACCCTTTCTCTACCCAATGCAACACCCGCGCCAGACGTTTGTCTTTATTAGACTCTCGGGCAATGTCTGACGCGGTTATGGGCAGGTTGGGTAGAGTCTCTACACTGAGGGTGGTCGTCGTGGGAGCTGGGTCGGTGTCAGGTTCCGGTAGCGGCGAGCGGCTTAAGGCATCTGCATGGGAGATCGTCTTACATGGTCTGTGTGAGTCCGTAGTTGTAGGCCGCCAGGAACTCGGACCACCTTGTCATTCGGGGAGACAGAATGTTCGGGGTGGCCCGGTTTCCTGCAAGGATTCCCAGCAGCGGCTTGTGGTCGGTTATGATGGTGAATGTCCGGCCGTAGAGGTACTCATGGAATCTTTTTACGGTGGCAACAATAGCCAGAGCCTCTTTGTCCAGCTGGCTGTAGTTCCACTCTGGTTTGGTGAGGGTCCTTGAAAAGAACGCGATGGGCGCTTCTTTTCCATCGGGGAGGGTATGGCTGAGGACAGCGCCGACGCCAAAGGGTGATGCGTCGCATGTGATGGCCAGGGGTAGGGTCTCGTTGTACTGTATAAGGACGGCGTCCGAAGTGAGGAGGTCCTTTGTTTTCTGGAAGGCGGCTTGCTTGCGTTTCCCCCAAGTCCAGGTCGCTGCCTTGTCCAGGAGCCTATGCAAAGGCTCCGCCACCGTCGCCTTTTGGGGCAGGAAAACATTGTAAAAGTTAAGTAGCCCCAGGAATGCCTGTAGTTCCGTCTTCGACTTGGGTGTGGGGGCTTCTTTGATGGCCTTGATTTTTTGGTTTGTGGGGTGAATGCCGTGACGGTCTAGGAGATATCCTAGGAATTCAACCCGTTCCGTGTATAATTGGCATTTCTCCCTCTTTACCTTGAGCCTGGTCTCTTTGAATTTGGTTAGGACCTCCCTTAGGCGACCCTCTAGTTCGGCTTGGTTGGTTGCTGACACTAAGACGTCGTCGAAGTACGGTACCACCCCCTTTATGCCTTGTAATAGTCTTTCCATTAGGCTTTGGAATATTCCCGGTGCCACGCTGACTCCGAATTGGAGCCGGTTGCATTTAAATGCTCCCCGGTGGGTGACTATGGTTTGCGCTTCTGCCATTTCCTCATCGACTGGCAACTGTTGGTATGCCTGGGCGAGGTCGAGTTTGGCGAAAACCTTGCCCCCTCCCAGTAAATGCAGTAGGTGTTACACTACTGGGACGAGGTAGGCGCTTTGTTGCAACGCACCATTTAGGGTGGCCTTATAGTCCCCACAGATCCTCACCGACCCATCGGGCTTGATCGGGGTGACTATGGGGGTCTCCCACCGGGCGTGGTCTATTGGCTGTAGGACCCCTTGTTTGACGAGCTTGTCAATTTGCTCGTCTATCTTGGGTTTAAGTGCGAATGGCACCCGCCTTGGTTTCAGGCATTTTGGGGGAATGTTTGGGTCTAGGTTGAATGATATAAGGGGTCCTCGGTACTTGCCTAGGTTTCCGTCGAAGACCTCTTGGAATTCCCGGGCCAGTTGTTGCTCCCAGCTGTCGTCGGTGACGTGGTCGATTCCCGTGACTGCGATGCCGAGCGGGGTGAACCATTGCAGTCCCAGTAGGCTTGGACGGTCGCGATCGACGATTGTCAGGGGAAGCTTTTCGGTGCGACCTTTGTATGTTATGTTGAACTGTCTGGTTCCGACTACCGGGATGCGGTTTCCCTGGTAGTCCTTTATGATTAGTCTCTGGCTGTCTAGGCTTTTCCTTTGGATGGTAGGCACCAAGCGCTTTATTTCTTGCCATGCTATCATGGAGAGGTAGGACCCGGAGTCCACCTCCATTTTGCATGGCTCGCCCTCGATGCCTACCTCCACGTAGACCTTCCAGGTGTCATTGGTTGTGGCGTGGCCGATGGTGACCATCTGATGGGTCTCCTCTCTTCGCCGGGTCTCGCTGCTTCGTATGGATCGTCCGTTCCGGTCCCATCTGTTGTCCGAGGGGCAATCTCTGGTCCGGGGTGGTGTGCTCTCTCTCCTCCTCTCGCTCTGGTCCCATCGGGGCGGGCTGCGGTTCTTTTTGAGGCGGCAGACGCGGGAGATGTGTCCCTTGTCACAATGCCGGCAGATCGACTCGAAAAAGTGGCATTTGGACCTGGGGTGGTTGCCTCCGCAACCGGCACAGTTGGTCCTCGACTTACGACCCTGCCGGTTCCGTGGGTCACGGCCTGCCTGGAGGCGATGAATCTCCTCCTCTTCGTCAGAAGTGCCCGATGCCGAGTGGAAATCGCCCTGGTCGGTGGTTGTTTCGGGTTGGGCCTCGGCCGACCTTGCAGGGTGGTTGTTTCCGCTGCGGTCCCCAGCATTCGGTCAGCGCATGCGGTCGGCAGATGTTCGGGTCGCTTCGGCGGCTGCGGCTGCGGTGAGGGTGTCTGCAAGGCTGATGTTGCCCTTGGCCATCAGCCGGCTCTGGAGGACGGGGTCCCACAGGCCGAGCATGATTCGGTCTTGCAGGGCGTCGTTCAGGTTGTCGAATTCGCACAGCCCCCCTAGGTGCCATAGTTTGGCGACGAAGTCGCTGAAATTCTCACCTGACCGTTGGTCCTGATGGTAGAATTCATTGCGTCGGATCAGGATGGGTACCTCTGGAGCGTAGTGCCGCCAAAGTATTGACTCGAGGACGTCCCAGTCCATCGCGGTCGCGTCGGCGGGTTTGGCGAGTGCCTTGGCCATCTTGAATACCTCGGTCCCGCAGTGGGTCAGGAAGACGGCGCGCTTCATGGGGCCGGTGGCATCCTTCAGATCGCTGCACTCGAGGAACATGCAGAATCGGTTGCAGTACGATTCCCAGTCCTCGGTGGCGGGGTTGAAGGGTGCGGGGGGTGCGATTTTAGCCATCGTGGAGATTCGTCTGGCTTCCGTCAGACACATGGTTCGGTTCAGGGTCTGGATCCCACCTTCGTTGCCAGTGTCGTGTCCTCGAAAATGATGCCAGGAGTCGGTGACTTCAAATCATGCTCTTTTATTAGTGTAGGAACCGAACTGGCTCTATGCAAAAGGTTCGCGGCTTTTATTCCTTTAGCCGTGGCGGCCGCGGCCAATGGCACCGCTTTGAATCTCCCGCGATTCGAATAGACCAATCGCGGGAGATTCTTAGCGAGCCAATCGGCGCGGCTCGCCTAACCAATCGGAGTGCCCCGCGCTTTGGCCAATCAAAGCGCGGGGATCTCAAGAATGCTAATGAGGGGACAGAACAGTATCTATCTATCATATTTAGAATTAAACCCACCCACCCTTTTTTTTTTCAATGTAATGAACACTGAGCATTTTCAGTCCTGTAACCACATGTTGGTTTCCCAGATTTTCTGGCAAAAGTCTCTAAAGACTCTGAGTGGTGGAGGTCTTAGTACTTCTGCAGGGATACTGTCAATACTTGGAGACTTGTTTGGCAGTTGGTTCATAGCCCATATGATCTCTTCCTCAAGGAAAGCTGGTTCTATTTCTACTTCTCTTACCTTGTCATCCCCCAGTTGGGTCCCTTTGCTATCTGCGTCCAGTTTTTTTGTTTATTCTCAGCATCTGTTCTTGATGCCTTGTTGATCAGGTAGTTTTCTCCTTTGTTTTTGTTTTTTTTTAATGATGCCTTTATGAGCAATAAATGGTGCTTGGATCTTTTTGACTTTTCATAAATGCATTCCTGGTGTGACCCTTCATGTCTTTCTCTTCAAGCTGTTTACATTGCTCATCCCAGTAAATTTCATTATCCTTCCTTGCTGTCCTTTGGAAAGTTTCATTTAGTTTTCTTACTTCTTTCCATTTGCCTGCTGCCTTGGATGTTTTTCTTTGCTCATCATCTTTGATGGTTTCATCTGAGAGCCACTTGTACTTTTTATCTGGTTTCTCTGAGGTATGTATTCTTCTGCAAATCCAGTAATGATTGATTGGATTTCTTGCCACAATTCATCAGGCATTTTGTCAGCAGTGTCCTGTAGTTCAAATTTATTTTTCATCTCTATTGTATATGCAGCAGGGATTTTGGTTGCATCAAACTTCTTTGGAGACACTGCCTTTTTGATGGAACATAATTTGACTTTAATCTTTGCCACCAACACTTCATGATCTGAACCACAATCAGCCCTTTGATATATCTTAACAGTGAGGAATTATTTCAAGCTCTGTTGCAGTAGTTGTTGGGGCATAAATTTGGATATATAATGTTGAGGAGTTTGGCATGAATTCTGATGGTCATAATTTACTCATTGACAGTTGAGAAGCTTTCCATTACTCAGCAAGTTTTTTGCTTACAATAAATGCCACTCCATTTGTTTTGCTGGTGTCATGTCTTGAATAACAGACAGCAAAGTCATTAGACTGGGAAAAGTCATTGTCTGACCAGTGTAGCTCATTGACACCAAGGAGATCAATTTTCAACCTGACCATCTCACATTTGACAATATATAATTTACCCTGCCTCATTCCACTGACATTCCATGTGGCTATCCAATGTATCTCTGTACAACACAGACATTAGCTTCCACCATTGGCTGCCACAGCAATGGGAGTCCTGTTGTCCTATCGTTGGGCACTCATCTGACATATTGAGTCCCATTCCACTGAATTTTCTTGGTTTTTTGAAGAGCAGGTCACAAGGTCTTTCTCCAACCCTGTAATTCACTTTTTGACAGCTGCCCAGGCACAGGAACTGTTGTGGTTCTTGTTAACCCTAGCAATTCAGTATGAGATTCTTTTGCAGTTGCTTATTATGATTAATGGGTTTGTGAATATATTTAGTCTGGCTCCTCAGTTGTGCCCTGTCTGGCTTGAGTGACTCTTCTGGTATATTTTCTGGTGGTATAACTTCCACATAGCTCTCAACCTCATTAGAACACACAAGCCTCCCCCCTCCGGGGGGGGGGCATCCATATGGAGGGGAGTATTTATAGGACTATCCTTCAATTACTTCATAAAATAATTAAATAGCCTGCTATTTGAGAAACATTTTAACCTGGGTCAAGACTCAAACACTGCTTGAAAAAAATGATTTGATTGGAATTATGCCAGATTCAGGATAGAAAAAACGATAGATATACCTCTAGAAAATAAAAGAGCTGTACTTTGTTCTTATTCCTTGAAGTTACCACCCACTGCTTATTCTTTTCCTTTTCCTTTTTCAATTTCTTTTTTTTAAATATTTTATCTTTTGTAGAAATTTAATAAAGCATATACAAGCTAAAGAGTAAAAGAACTGTTGTCAATAGATTTGAACGAATTCAGTGTCAATCCTAGATTTCAGTACCATATAAAGATATTATTTTAAAGAATTGGCTGGATTTGATAACTTCCTTATATGTATCATGCCATTATACTTCCATTTATTTTCTGTTTGTCTTTTATCTGCATGGTCTTATCAAAAGCAACCCAGTTCATTAAATCCAATTCTTTTTAGCTTTTTCTAATCAACCAAGGCAGAGGCTGTTTTTAATTCTTAGGAATAAGTTTGAGAACTCTGCAATCAAAGCATCATTCCTAACGCTTTTCTCTTGAGTTTTCTGTACAACTTACATTGTTAATAAATACAGTGACTGGAAAGGTTGAACAAACCCCAAGCAAAATAAGGAAAAGAAAGGCAACATGGGGGATCAGAATAACAGGCATTCGAATTTCTCAATTCTGCCTACCACTTCTCTAAATTAAATAGGAAAGTCAGAAGTCACTTGCTATTCCCTGGGAAAGTGGGAAGACCATTAATGATCCTTTAGGGTTTGGAAAAATATAAGCAGTTTGGAATTCTACTTGGGGTCCTCATAAGTCCAGCTGCTAATTTGCATCTCAATCTTTACAGTGCTAGTGAACAAAGCACTGTGGTTATTTACCGTGAATGTTAAAATCCTGAAAGTAAGGTAGACAATTTTGTGTGACTGTTTTTCCTGAAGGAGTGTCATCCCAGCATAACCAGCCATGCCATGTACTATTGCAGTAAGAACCTACAAATTAAGGAGAAATATGTTCAGTTTTTAATCTATAATACATTTGTGCTTGTTCATATCAGTTTTCTAGAGAATGATCAGAGAGGATAGATTATAGAAAGAAGGAAGTTATGTTGTAATCATAGAACAAGAGGTAAATTTATAGCAGTAGTTATAACTGCTCTAAAGAAGTTCAGAAGCTATTTTTGTGTCTTTTTTCTTTCCTTTCTATTTTTCTTTTTCTTTTTACTTTTCTTCCACTTTTAGATTTTTTTCTGATTTTCTTTTTCTTTTTTCAAACTTTATATTTGTATAAGTTTTTATCTTTTATGAAATTCTTTAATAAAAAATATTTAATAACAAATTATTTTTTATTTTTAAAAAATCAGATGCATACAGTGGCTGAGCTAATATAGAATTTAAATCAGAATGAGGTGGAGTGGGTAAAGGAGAGGTGAACAGGTTGGTTGGGCAGATACAGTTTAGATGTGAGGCTGTGGAACAATTTGTCTCCAAAAGTTATGGTTGCTCCAACAGTGGAGGTTTTTAAGAAGAGATTGGACAGCCATTTGTCTGGAATGGTATAGAGTAGGGGTGTCAAACTCGTGGCCCACAGGCCGGATGCGTCACGTGATGGCCACACCCACCTTCGGTTTAGTGAAGGAGGAAAAGTCATAATACATCACATGATGATGATGTGACAATGCAAGTTTGACACCCCTGGTATAGAGCCTCCTGCTTGAGCAGGGGTTGGACGAGAAGACTTCCAAAATTCCTTTCAACTCTTTTATTCTGTTATGTATACCTATTAAGAGTCTAGATTACCTAAACTGATATAAGATTTAAATTAAAGTTTGTTAACCTATTGTATTTGTTGAGATCTTTTGAAATAAACTGAAACCTTTTGGTGCATATCGGAATAAATTACTTGGCCTAGATGCAGGCACAAATATGTGGGTTATCTTATAACAGGCTTTCTCTGGTAATTGATCTGGTTCTATTGATGTGTATGTTGATCTTGTTGTATGAGTAGTTCAGTTTTCTTAATGTCTGTTTTAATTCCATCACTCTCTGTCAAGGAGGTCAGAACAGAAGCAGTTGTAGTACATTGTCTGTCTGTCAATGAAATATTTGGTGGTAGGTTTGGATAAAAATAAAAAATTTAGGAAGAAGCAATTCCTTAATCATGGAATCATTCAGAAGGAAGCCCCAACCTTATCCATGAAGAGGAGAATTTGCCTTGGAGGATTAATGGGACAAGGCCTTGTGGGGAAAAAAATTAAGTTTTAGCCAAAGATTTAAAGTTGCAATAGATATACAGATTCTTGCTTTGATGTTTATTAATCAAAGATATATTCATATTGGTAACATAACAAGAGTACTTTTTTACCTGTATTCTCATGCACAGGAATGTGTACAATTTTCTGGTAACATTCAAACTGTGCTTTCATTATAGCTTCATTTGTTCTCATTTCCTGTCTTTGATGAAAATGCTTAAATAAGAAGCTGAAGGTTAAAAAAAAGATAGGACAAGATCTGCTATTAAATGTACAATTCAACTTACTCTAAAGTACACAACAGAATCCCAGTATTATATACTAAAAAGAAATGTCCATGAGGAACTGAAATTTAAATTTCTATTAAATACCTGAGTTCCAAATTTGTTTCCTAATTTCTTCAGAATCTGTAAACACAAAGAGTAACACTATTAATATATTTAATTACATGTATAAGAACAAACTCTGTAACACTCTATTTACATCAGCAGCTCATGTTCCTCCATTTTCTAGAGTTGTGCTTTAGCTATTGTAATAAATAATCTTTGAGCATGGACCCCAAATCTCTTTTTTCTTGTTCCTGTGATTTAATAGACCTAAAACTGTTTACATGTGAAATGTAGTTCAATATATTTAAAAAAAAAAATGTTTTAAGAAACTGTATATATCAGCTTACCCCTTGATCTTGAAAACCTGATGAGAACTGGTAAGTGTTCCTGGTAGTTTCCAAGAAAAAAACTATGTTGAAAAAACATATTAAATGTTAACTTTATCATTTGTATATCACAGAGATCCATCTATATATGAAGCAAATTTCTCACAGAGCTTCAGTCCATTAAATTCAATATCACAGGGTTTAACGTTGATTAGCAACCATAACATTGAAAGGAAAGGGACTATATTGACTTCATGTTGTGACTTTTTTGGTAACTACTAACCATCAGATATTTCTTGAGCATGTACCCTGTGTGCCAGCGAAGTTCCCTTGGCTTTGGAAGTGAGGTACTTCAATGCCCATTGCAAAAGCTCAGGCAGGCAGGCTCAAATGATGGCCATAGAGGTGGCACTAATAAGACACTAACCGAGACAGAAATACTGATTAACAGGTAGGAGGCATTGAACAGATCAACCAAAATATAGAATGGATATTGGAGTTCCGGTTTGCAGGGCTTTGGCGGCAGGCAGGAATCCACGATCATGTGTGGTTTCTGCCTAGGCTCACCGCTGGAGTGGCCCAAGCCAGCTGGTTTCGGGGCTAAGCCACCCTGTAGAGGTGGTGAAGACAGGGAAGATCTGGCAGGGTTGAGGCGAGCTGAACCTCTCCTCCTCAGCTGGCTAAACTTCCTTTTCCGAAGGAGGTAAGAGCGGCGGTCAGAAATGGCCGCCTCAAAGAAGCACTCATCCGGAAAAGAAAGTTCAGGAGGAAGTTAAGAAGTGAAAATTTTGGCTGACTGGGATAAGAAGCAACAACTAAGGTATCCTGGAATTTAAATTTAAAAAAAGATACATCGCTCCCAAAGAAGATTTGGAAGCAGCGAATGAATGGGAAAAGGGAAAGTTTTTTTCTTCACTCTCCTTCCTTACATTGACAGCGAACAGAGAGGAATGAGAAATCGGAAAAATCCACTTTGGCATCAAAAGGTAACTAAACTGGAAAATTAAATGCGAAGGCGACAATAAAGATTTCTGAATACGAAAAAAAATTAAAAAAAAATTAAAAAAAATTGCTTCATGTGGGAAGGGAGAGGAAAAGAATAAGAGCAGGATTTGGAAGGAGGAGGCTGTCTGGAATTCAAAGAATCTAAAGTTAAATCTTAACAAGACTTCTAAAAGATACATTTTAATTGGAACTTTGTAACTAAATCGTAACCCCAGGAAGAGAAAGTGAAAAAAGAAGAAAGTGTTAAAAGAAACAGCTTGTGTGTATTTGAATTGCTTGGTGACTTTGGGACTCCTGGAAATTATATTTGAAGGATTAAAAGCACAAGTGGTTGTTTAAAAATTTTTTTTACAATAGCATCACTTGTGGATGAAACTGAAAATGAAATTTAAAAAATATAAAGAAGAGGAACAAGAAGGGAAGGGCTCTCTTGGCTCCGTTTTTCAATTCTTAGAAATGGTGATCTGTATCTATGAGAAACTACAAGAAAAGACTGTGCAACAAGAAGATTGGGACAAAGAAGAAGCCATCTTTAATGAACAAGTAACTCTATCTGGGGAAGAAAGGGGAAAAAGGGGAAAGAGAATGGAGAATTTAAGACCTAAAAAAACAACCAAAAAAGGGAAAAATAAGGTGAAAAATGGCTATAACGTTAGAAAGCAACAGAAAAGGGGAACACAGAAGAGGGAAATGGAGGTGGAGAGACAAGGGGGTAAAAAGGGCAGAGAGAAGAAGCAAGGGAGGAAGGAAAGGAAGAGAAAATACAAAGGTGTGAAGCAAGAGGTAAAGAAACAGGACTTATTTAGAGATAATGGGTAAAAATTTAACTGAAAAAGCGATTCTGCAAAGGTACATAAGATTGTATTGTTATATTTGTATTAGAAATAATGTTAGAAAATTGGAAACAACATATGATTAAAAAGTGGGATAAAATACTCGGTGTAATTCAGTGAAATTTTTGTGAACAAAATAAATGAAATGAAATAAATGAGAGAATTGAATTAAGAAGGAATGGGAACATTTTAATGACACAATGTTTTAAAACATAAGTGAAGTGGGGGAGAAGTAACTATGGAAAGTTTGTAAGTGTTCCCATAGAAGCATGATACCTATTTGAAAAGTAACGTGTAAAATGTTTAAGATTTAAATGAATATTAATATTAATGATAGAATTGAATTGGTATGGATTGTTGTTTTAATTATATTACATATTTATAATTTTTTCTCTTTTTAAAATATACTGTGTAGCTTTAGAATGTACTAAGCAGAATCCGAATGGAAGTTATGTATTATATTAAGTGTTATAAATTTAGGGGAAAGATATAAAGGCATCATACTCCAATCAGTGATTACAGGAAAAATTTTGTTTAATGAGAAAAGATAATAGACAGCTGAAACAGGACAGACAAAGAATATAAGTATAATGATCTGAATTGAGATGAAATAAATAAAATAAAATTAAGAAAGTTAAAAGAGGGGAGAAGCTATATAGAAAATGTAAAATGGTAATAAGATATGGAATGATAGATAAAAATGAGCATGAACTTGAGTTTGTGTCTGTACGAAGAGATGTAACCCAGGATCAAGCTGCTTTCAAAAAAGATGTTATATGCTTTGTATGTTTATGTTTGTTTATGTTTGTTTTTAAAAATCAATAAAAAAAATTTTTTAAAAACCAAAAACAAAATATAGAATGGATATCATAGTTTCATAACGTAGAGATGACAGGCAGAATGTTTGCACTTACTGTTTAAGCTGTTCCTGGTCTGTTTGATTCTAAGCTGACTTTCTATCTGGTCTGCACTGAACTGAGACATTTTGATATCAGTTTGCAAGTTATTTATTGTGGACTGTAGGATACCATTGTATAATTTCCATTTTAAGAAAATAATTGCCAATCATTTTTCTTCCTGTGAACAGATCATCTCATATACATAGTTTTATCTGTGCATCTCCTCTCGTCTTCTCTCTCTTACACACACACATACATTAAATTGAATTTATATATGGTTAAAATGAAAGCTTCAAAATGCATGCACAACTTTTTTTTTAAAAGCTACCTTTACCACGAGTACTAGAATTGCAAAATTGCTATAACTCATGGCTTGTAAAGCTATAATGGCTATTTGAGAACTGAGAGTGAGTCCCTTTTACCCCAGATGAGTGGGATCTGGCAGATTCCAAAACAGCAATCTTCTGTTTACAAGGCTTGAAAGTAAATGATTAAAAGATTAAAAGAAGGCAACACCACTCATTCCTGACCTCCATAAATAGATGCCAATCTATTCTGGTAATGAGGCAATTAGGCAGTATGGATAAATCCAGAATGTGAAAAATCACAAGTACAAGACAAGCACTAGAGCAGGGTTTTCCAACCTTGGAAACTTTAAAACTTGTAGACTTCAACTTTAAAACTTGTAGACTTCAACTCTGAGAGTTCCTCAACCAGCTTTGCTTCAACTCTGGGAGTTGAAGCCCACAAATCTTAAAGTTGCCAAGGCTGGAGACCCCTAAACTGGACATATTAACAGACAGGGAAAGTAGACTGCAAATATTTCTAAACCAGGTAAGACCATCATCGTAGTAGCTTCTAACTTGCTTCTGTATATTTGTACATGACAAAAAGCATGTTGGGAGTCCACATGTATTCAATGAGTAAACATGTCAGTTGTCCAACTAGATCGGACTGTCATAGTACTAAAGTAGATTGACAGGCAATAGTTTTATGAGTAACCAATTTAGTTTTATGAGTAACCAATTTAGTTTTATGAGTAACCAATTACCAATTCTATCAATAAGATAAACTTGGAAGAAGAAAAAAGGGTCCCAAAGATCTTTATCAATGGACTGGAAAAAATGTTTCAAGATGGGGGAGTCAAGGAAGGACAGCAGGTTAGTGGAAAACCATCTTCTTTGTTACTGTGTTCAGTTCTCAGTTAACAGTTCCAGATAGAGTTGGGCCCTGAAAAAAACACTTGCAGTAAGACCCAAAGCTAAGTTAAATGGACTGCCTAAGACAGCTTCCTATGTACTGACCAAAGATAATTCATTTCATTCCCATCTTTTCCTTCATCATCATTATTCAATACCTTCAAAAAGTGATGGGTTTCTATGTATTCTAGTTGTGGGATCATTGGCAGCATGATGAATTCTTAACTGCAGCCAATCTTTCTCCCTATCTGCTATATTCATTGGTTACCCATTATTTATTTTTATTTACCAGCAACATTGAGACTTAACAGATGTTAATATTTTTTTAAATAATGGATGTTAATAGATGTTTTATTTAAAGATCTATTTTATTTCATCTTGGTCTGATTTATGAAAGCAGTAAGGTCATTTTACCAAATTCCCTTTTGTTTTCTGAAATGTTGGTTGGAATGAAATTTGTACAGTATTTTTAAAGTATTTAAGTACAATTCAGTATATAGTTGCTTTTTCATTTGCCCAAAACAATCAAAAATCTTTTATTTTTCTGCTATATATTACACAGTTTCAAGCTGAAACCTTTGTCCAAATACTATGTGGAGTCAGGGGGGACCTTGTGCAAGGACTAATATCTCTTTAGTGCCCCAAACTAAATTTCTGTTATCTACACTTGTAGTACACAGAGACATTTCCAAAACTCTGGTCAGATTAAAAATAGGGATCTGTAAAACTGAAGTTAGGGCATGGAGATTGATGTTAAACAGAAGGCCCAGTTCTTCTCCTCAGGACTATCTCAATTAATAATGACCAGTGAATGCTCCTTAAGTTTGAACGATGTCATAGAATAAAAACAAATGACTTATCAGCTATCAGCGTTTCTACGATTCTTGGGCTATGACCTTGCCAAATGCACACTTCTTCAAAGATTTGATGACACTGAACTTCAGGCAGTAAGTAGCTTGTCACAGAGAAATAGGATTTGGGTGACAAAGGGCAATTATCTCTCTTTACTGACATTCCCCAAATTAAGAAAAACTTTCTCCTGGGCAAAGCCTAATAATTGCCTCCAGGACAGATATTCTAAAATCCCTCTGGAGAAATATGCTTGCTTGCCCATGTGTAACTGGAATTGCAACAGTCCAACACTGAATTCAGCAGTGATGAATACTCTAAAGAATCAAATTCTAAAACATACTAAGTTTTAATTGTATCTTTAGCTTCCTGAAATTGCAGTAATCTTTCAAAAGAGTTTTACTGTTTGAAGTGCTAGGGGAATGAAGAGAGTCGGAGATATTAATCATTTTTTCAAAAGTTATTCAATTTTCTGAATATTAATCTGCCATATATAATAGCAATAGTTGACTATCTATTTATTTTCTTATTCATTTGCCAAAGCAAGGGAGGTCTATCACTTTTATTTTCTATCCCAATCTAATTTTCTGTATAACATTCCAAGCCATACCTCCAAATTTCAAAAGAAATATCCTTTTGATATGCTACCTGTTAAGTACTTGGACATGGGTCAGAGTAAATGGAGACAGCCTCTGAATAGTGACTTTCAGCTCTTTATTAGCATAGTGACTTCTCAAAACAACAACAGTGAACCCTGCCTTATATAGGAAACCTTTGTGAGAATTGTCCAATAGCGAGCTATGAACGCAAGTACTTTAAACCAATAATAATCCTCTGTTAAGGGCCAATCGGATTCCTAAGAACTAGCCAATCCGATCTGGCCGCCTAACAGCCAATCAGAAGTGCAGGGCCAGAACCCTGCATTTAACCTCAAGCTCATACTTTATTAACTATGGTACATACATAACACCCCTTCCCCCTGGCTTCTTAATTATGGTGTAGTTATATAATCCTTTAAGTAGGATGGTTGTCTTTTAAGTCTTTCGGATTTTCGTTGGACTGGTTGATTGCAATCCTGTTGAGGTAGATTGTTGTTTGGCAGTGTCTCTGCTTCTTGCTCAGGTGCAATTTCTTGTGGTGCAAACAATTCTCCTTCCTGCTCCATTTCTTGAGTCTTACTTGATTCGTCGCTCTCTTTGAGCAGGTTCCTTGGAACATCATCTTCTTCTTCTGTACCCCCCCCTCCCTCGGTTTGGTCATGGGGGAGTTGTTGACTGGCCATTATGAGTCATGACCGTAATTGGTCGATATGCCGTTTCCACAGTCTATTGTCACAGCATTTCACTACGTAGGATTTGGGGCTGGTCACTCGTACTACCGTTGCCTCTATCCATAACGGGTCGCCTGATAAGTTTCGTGCGTAAACGCGGTCTCCTACCTGGAACGTGCGACAGCAGCCACTGGATCCTATTGGCTTTTCCGGTTCATAAGCAGGGTGCAACCGGTCGAGGTGGGAACGGAGTCTTCGTCCCATCAGTAGTTCTGCGGGAGTTCTGCCGGTGACGCTATGTGGAGTTATGTGTTGCAAAAAGAGAATTTGGTTGACTTTGTCATCGATATTGTCATAGTCCATTTTTTGCAAAGTCTTTTTAACAAATTGGACCATGCGTTCCTCTCGGCCATTGGTCGCAGGGTGCGCAGGTGAGGTGAGTGCATGGCGGATGCCGCGGTCAGCAAGGTACTGCTCGAACATCAATGCCATGAACTGTGGCCCGTTATCGGACACCAGACCGTCAGGCAATCCTTGGGTTGCAAAGAGTCTATTTAGGATCTTAATCACTGCCTCAGAAGTTGTGGCCATCATACAATGAACTTCTAACCAATTGGAATATGCGTCGACTGTCAGCAGGAAGGTATATCCTTTGGTTGGCCCCGCGAAATCCAGGTGGATTCTGGACCAGGGTCCACGTGGCGTTTCCCATTCAGCAGGCATGGCTTTTGATGGAGCGTTGCTGGCTTGTTGGCAACTGGTACATGCTTTGACCCACTGCTCGATTTGCCAGTCCATGCCCGGCCACCATGCGTAGCTTCGTGCGAGTGCTTTCATCCGCACGATGCCGGGGTGGCCCTCGTGAAGGGTTTGTAGTAGCGTCTTCCGGAGTCGTTCTGGGACAACGACTCTATCGCCCCAGATGACGCAGCCTTTTTGTGAAAAAAGTTCAGTCTGTCTTGCTTTAAATGGCGTGAAGTCATCTGGGACTTGGTCCAATGGCCATCCGCGTTCTACCCAGCCTAGGACTTGAGCTAGGGTGTGGTCTCGTTTGGTTTCTCTCGCGATGTCTCGGGCGGTCATAGGCGGCGAGTTGAGTGTTTCGATCTGCAATGTGGTTGCTGTTGGTGCCGGATTGTCGAGAATCTCTGGAAGCGGTGCTTGGCTTAATGCGTCGGCATGGGGAATGGCTTTCCCTGGGCGATATTGAAGGTGATAATTATAAGCAGCGAGGAATTCTGACCATCAGGTCATTCTAGGGGATAATATGTAGGGGGTTGGCTTGTCCCCGGCTATTATCCCTAGCAACAGTTTGTGTTCAGTTATAATGGTGAATGTCCTTCCATACACATATTCATGAAATTTCTTTACAACTGCAACGATTGCGAGAGCTTTTTTATCAATTTGTCCATAGTTCCGCTCTGCATGTGAAAGAATCTTCGAAAAGTATGCAACAGGGGCTTCGTTCCCATTAGGCAGTACATGACTCAAAATGGCGCTCACCCCGAAAGGCGAGGCATCGCAGGTTATAACTAATGGTAAAGTCTCGTTATACTGCTTAAGTACAGAGTCAGATGTGAGCAATTTTTTAACATTCCGGAATGCTTGTTCTTCCCGGTAACCCCACACCCACAATGCTTTTTTACCTAATAACCGGTGTAACGATTCAGCAACAGTCGCCTTATGCGGTAAAAATACATTATAAAAATTAATGAGGCCTAAGAATGCCTGGAGATCGGTCTTGTTACGTGGCCTGGGGGCATTTTTTATCGCCTTTAATTTACTTTCGGTAGGGTGGATGCCCTGGCTATCAATCCTATACCCTAGAAACTCAACACTGTCAGTATATAAGTGACATTTGTTTTTTTTCACCTTAAGTCCTGCCTCTTGGAATTTTTTAAGAACACTTTTCAAACGATCCTGCAAGATTTTTTTGGTAGGGGCTGCAATTAATATGTCATCAAAATACGGAACCACACCCTTGATTCCCTGTAACAACCTTTCCATGAGGCTTTGGAATATCCCCGGGGCTACACTAACCCCAAATTGCAATCAAGTACATTTAAAAGCACCTCTGTGCATTACAATTGTTTGGGCCTGAGCCGTCTTTTCATCCAGTGGTAGTTGTTGATAAGCTTGAGCTAAATCTAATTTAGCGGAAACCTTTCCGCCCCCCAAGGAGTGGAGGAGGTGCTGCACCACCGGAACTGGATACGCATTCTGCTGTAGGGCGTGGTTTAAAGTGGCCCGGTAGTCCCCACAAATTCGGATTGACCCATCTGGCTTAATGGGTGTTACAATAGGGGTTTCCCATGGAGAGTGATCGATGGGCTTCAACACCCCTTGAGCAATTAACTTATCGAGTTGTTCGTCGATCTTAGCTTTAAGAACAAATGGAACTCGACGGGGCTTCAAACGAATTGGGGCTACTTTTGGATCTAAACTAAATGAGATTGGGGTCCCCTTATACTCGCCTAAACAGTCCGCGAAGACGTCGCTGAACTCAGAAACAAGGTCTTCCTCCCACTCACAACCACCGACTCGGTTCACGCCGGCCACCTCGATGCCTAGTGGCGCGAACCATTGGAGGCCTAATAGACTAGGCCTATCTCTGTCGATGATCGTTAGAGGTAAGTACGCTGTATGTTTTTTGAAGGAGACTCGGACTTGGCAGGATCCGACCACAGGGATTCAATTTCCTTGGTAGTCCTTGAGGATGAGGCGTTGAAATTGGAGGTCTTGGCGTTGGATTGTGGGGATAAGTTGCTTGAGTGTCTTCCAAGACACCATCGAGAGGGACGATCCCGAGTCGACCTCCATGTGGCAAGGCTGGTTCTCGATGGCTACCGTGACTCAAATTTTCTTAGTGTCCATGACTGAGGCATGACCTATAGTGATAGTATGGTGAGCCTCTTCTTTTTGCAAAGTGCGATTTCTGTAGGAGTGGTTTACTGGTTCTCGCCTTACAGGATGGTTTCCTGTCGATTGGCGATAGTTGGCCCCTTTTGAGGCCTGGCTGGGTCCTGGTAAGCTGCGGCAGACCCGGCTGATGTGGCCTCGTTTCCCGCACTCATGGCAGAGTGCGTCGCGGAATTTGCATTCGGCCCTGGCCTGGTTTGCTCCACAGCCAGCGCAAGGGCGTAAGGGCTTAGGGCGAGGATCCCGGTCAGACCGCATTCTATGGACCCCTTCTTCGTTGCTGCCTGACGACGAAGAGAGGTCCTCGTGGTGCGTCGTCACAAGCTGTCCTTCAGACTTGGATAAAATGTCACTTGTCGGTGGTGGTACCGGAGTGCGGCTTCGCCATAGTTGTGCAGCCGACTTTTTGGTCGCCTCCACAGCCGTGGCTTCAGCGTTGGCGTCAGCAAGGCTGATGTCGCCTTTCGCCATCAGCTTGCTTTGCACGCCTAGTGCATCTAATCCCAGAATTACTCGGTCTCTTAGTGCTTCTTCTAAATCGGCGAACCCGCAGAGGCCTCCTAAATTTCAGATGTCTGCCACGAAATCGGCCACTCGCTCTCCTTTTCGCTGGTTCCTTTGATAAAACTCGTGGTGTCTCACGAGTGTAGGCACGGTTGGCGCGTAATGATCTCTCAAGATGGGTTCGAGGTCTTCCCAACTCATGGCTTTCACTTCTCGAGGTTTGGCGGGTGCTTTTGCCATTTTAAAAACAGCCGGGCCGCAGTGCGTCAGGAACAGTGCCCGCTTTTTTGCTGGTGTGGCGTCCTTCAAATTATTCGTCTCAAGAAACATTTGGAAGCGATCCATGTCGGATTCCCAATCCTCTTGGTTTGGATCGAACGGAGCAGGTGGTATGATGCTGCTGGACATGGTTCCATTGTTGGCGTAGTCTTCCACATGCTCGGTCTTGCTTCCTGACTTCTTAGGTTCAGATGTCTCCAAATCCCACCCTCGTCGCCAGTGTTAAGTACTTGGACATGGGTCGGAGTAAATGGAGACAGCCTCTGAATAGTGACTTTCAGCTCTTTATTAGCATAGTGACTTCTCAAAACAACAACAGTGAACCCTGCCTTATATAGGAAACCTTTGTGAGAATTGTCCAATAGCGAGCTATGAACGCAAGTACTTTAAACCAATAATAATCCTCTGTTAAGGGCCAATCGGATTCCTAAGAACTAGCCAATCCGATCTGGCCGCCTAACAGCCAATCAGAAGTGCAGGGCCAGAACCCTGCACTTAACCTCAAGCTCATACTTTATTAACTATGGTACATACATAACCCTACCATAATTACATTAAGTACACACACACACACATATATATTGTTATAGATCAGAACTCACCAAATATTTTTGTAAGATATTGAAAAGATCAATAATTCATCATTTGCTTTACAGTTCAAATGGAGGAATGAGAGATGGGTACTAATATTATCTGCAATGTGATACAATGAGTCATAATTATCAGTCATCATACGATGAAAAATATCTGATTGTCCACCCTATGTAACTTACCAGCAATCTGAAGGAAACAGTCTTCCAGATATATATGTTTACACACCACCACCACTATATAGTTTTAACAGTTAAGCTGTCTTAATGAAGAAGTAGTCCTTTCCCTTAACATAATTAGCTCTAGGATCTTAGAGAGAAAGCAATTTTTACACTTATGTATGGATTCCCTTCTCATCTTGGTGGCCTGTGTCTTCCTCAATCTCAGGTCCTCATTCAGAAGCCCAGCAGTTTAACGGTTCTGCCCAATATCTTAGCAGTTCCTACTACTCTGTTTTCTGAACAGAGAACTTGACCTTGCTCCTGGAATCTGTTGGAGCCACTCTACCAATTTATGAATCAGAGAAGTGCTCTTACCACAGCTGTGACCACTTTGGCTTTTACTTTCCTTTAGCTCCTAGTACTTCTCCAGTTTCAACTTCTATCACCACCACTTCAGTCCTTATATAATGTCACAATGATTGGTTGACTAGCTAGTCCATGTCTGTACATCTAGCTCCAGAAGTCTCCCAGGATCTTAGTCCTTTTATTCTCCATGACCTTCTGTAGGATTTCTCATTAGGAGGGTCTAGCCCATATGCCATGTAGATGTTCCTGTACAAATGCCATATACTTGGTTGTGCCATTCAATGTATACTGTTCCTGCCTGAATCTTACACTCTGCCACTAAGTGTTGGATTGTCTCTGAGGCCTCCTTGACAGATCTCTCTCTCTCTCTCTCTCTCCCCCTCCCCTGTCCCCAGGGGTGGGATTCTACCGGTTTGCACCTATTCGCTAGAACCGGTTGTTAACATTCTAAGCAGTTTGGATAATCAGTTGTTAGAAGAAATTACTGGCCTAATCCTGTAAGGAAGGCAGGAAGGAAACATTCTGGTATTACTTACAGAAACTGCCTCTCTGTTAACCCTTATTACATTCTTGGCAGGACTAGACTTCCTGTCTCAGAAACATCTCTGGACTTTTTTTCCCTCCTTTGCTGGTACCTTGCTTGTGTGGAGTGACCATTCAAAGTTACAATGGCACTGGAATAAGTAACTTATGACCATTTTTCACACTTACGATGGTTGCAGCATCCCCACAGTCATGAGAGGCCAGGCGAGGAGATGCGTGCCTCAATGTGAGTAATATTGAGTTGGTCACACCCAGCCAGTCATATGACCACAAGCCATGCCCACCAACTAAGCCACGCCCACAGAACCGGTTTTTTTAAAATTTGAATCCCAGCCCTGCCCGTCCCCCTCCCTCCCTATCTAAATCTGGTAAATATCTTGACAAAGACCATCATAAAACAGCATTATTTTTTGCATAATTTTTATGCAAAAATTGATAAAATGCAGTCCCAAAAATATAATAAAGTAAAAATATCAAATTTAAGAGTAAAAATCACAAACACAGATAGATGATAGATAGATAGATAGATAGATAGATAGATAGATAGATAGATAGATAGATAGATAGATATAGTGAGTAGATTAGTAAACTAAAAGAATGCTATGAATGTAGTATACTTAGACATTTGATTAGGTTGTCCATAGTCTTAAGAACAAGGTGGGATGGATTATTTTATTGTGAGATGGATTTGCAGTTCATTGAGCATGCACTTAATGGATCTATGTAAATATGGAGGGAGATATAGTTCTGTTCTAAGCCCAGTACTGTTCATCACTTTCATATTTAAAAGATACAATCAAATCTGTAGATGACATGAATTTTGAGGGAAACTGCATACTCCTCAAAAGTCAGACTCAAGGTCACAGCTTATTAGGGTGTCCACAGAGGGACTTCCGGTGGCAGGACAGGGACATGCAGAGGTGGAGAAGCCCAGCTGCGCTTTCAGAGCATCTCTTCTTGCGTTTGGTGCGATCCCCTGAGGATACCCAAATCCTGGAGAGATTCGTGTCGGTGTAGGGGATCCTCAGGTTGCAGTGTGGGGGGAGGCAACCCTCTGGCAGCGAAGAGAAGATCCCCTGAGCCCAGCATGAAAGAGCCAGCCATCTGTTAATGGCAGCTCCAAAGTCCGGACTGCCTCCGATGTGACAGGGCGAGAAAGTGACAGCTTGTAAGATTGGTGAAGAAAGAGGTGCAGAAAGACTTTAACAGTGGAGAGTGAGACCAGCGAGTGATTCCTTTTTCTTTTATTGTGTGTTATATCTGTTGGAAGCCCGAGAGAAAAGCGGCTAAAAAGTGAAAGTGTGACTAGCATGAGTGGAAAGGTTTCGCAGACAGAAGTAAAAACTGGGATTATAACACTCAAAAGAAGAAGTTTGTGAGTAGAAGAAGAAACTGTTGGAAAGATGAGGAGACCGGTGGATTCGAGTTTTTGAGTGGATTGTTATATTGGACTGTTTCCTAGGTTTAGAACCCAAAAAGAGGAGAGGCTACGGAAAAGAAGAAACACGGCACCAAATGTGATACATTGAATCTTTGAACTTAGCGCAATAAAATAACAGACCCTATTTGACATTATTTGCTCAGCAGCCCTTTAATCGATTTGGAAGAGAACATTATTTGATCCTAAACTGACTGAAGTGAAGGCAGGAAATGAAGGAGATTAAGATATAGAACTTAAAAGTACTGCCAAAAAAAAAAAAAAAAAGGAGAGTAATTGAAGTTTGGGAATTGCTGATTGCTGACAGCGATTATTCAGCACTTTTCACCTTTCTCCTTCCAGTATGTCCGAAGAGAACTACAAAATCCTAAAAACGCTGGATTTAAATCTGACCTTAAAATTTTATTTTCTTACTATTTTATCTTATTCCTTTGTGGGTTTTCCCTTGGTATTACTCTGTTAAACCTTTTATCCTGTCTTCTATTTATTAAATAGTGACTCATTGACATTAAGACGAACTCCCTTTCGCTTTTCACTCTCCTTTTACAATAGTTATACATTTATTTACTTAGAAAAGATATATTGATTGCTAGATTTAATTGCTAATCTATTTACCGTATATACTCGAGTATAAGCCGAGTTTTTCAGCACATTTTTTGTGCTGAAAAAAACCCCCTCGGCTTATACTCGAGTCAGATTCCCCTCTGAAAAAAAAATGGTGTGGAGCTCCGAAGCTGGGCAGCCGCTTCCCTGCTTCCATGTTTCCTTTGCAACTTTTAAGCATGGGGGTAATCGGAAGCAGAAAAGTTCTTGCTTGAAGATATATTGTTTTTTCTTTTTTTAACTGTTTTTTTTGGGGGGGAAGACCCACCGTCATGTGAGAATGCTCAGACACGAAATCTATCCGACCGAAAATAAGTGTGTGTGTGTGTGTGTGGGGGATTTTAACAGAGGGAAGATGTAGGGAGAAGGCAAAAGGGATGGAAAATCCTTCAGGGGAAACTGAGGGGGAGACTCACCCTTGGTCCAGATGAGCCCCCTTCCCCTTTCTCTAGGCTGAGAAAACAACGCGAGCCAAGGTTGCTTCAGCTCCACTCAGCTTCGTTTCCTCAGCTCCAGCTGCTTTCAGTCCACTTGGGAGGAGGGGGAGGAGGAGGTGGTGGTGGCGGCTCGCGTTGTTTTCTGATAGTGAGATCATATCCCAAATTAATTGATTCACTAACCCAAAAGAAGAAGATGTTGATGACGGTGGGAGGCAGGAGTCACTCTCTCCCTTGCAAGAAAAAAGCAAGAGCCGTTCTTATGATCTCTCTCTCTCTCTCTCTCTCTCCGGGAGAGAGTGACTCCTGCCTCCCACTGTCATCATCATCATCATCTTTTGGGTTAGTGAATCAATTAAACCTTTCATGATAGTGAGATCATTTCCCAAATTTCCCTTAAATCAGGGAAGAAATCAGAAACAAACCTTTGGACTGAGAATAAGCCTGTTCCTATGATGCCATTTTTGTTCACTGCAGTGTGAAAAGTGTGAAAAAACACACTTCTTTTTCTTCATCTTCTTGTTCCCTATTTACTGGTCTCTTTCAAAGAGGAAATTGTGAACATCAAACTTATTCTCAACTGTCCTAGTGAAAGTTTTTATTGGTATCTATTTTTATTTTTGAAATTTACCAGTAGCTGCTGCATTTCCCACCCTTGGCTTATACTCGAGTCAATAAGTTTTCCCAGTTTTTTGTGGTTAAATTTGGTGCCTCGGCTTATATTCAGGTCGACTTATACTCGAGTATATACAGTAATTGTTTTGAATAATTAGTAATAATAAGGATTGTTATATTTTGACCAGTTGGATAGGGAAAATAGTAACAAGATTAAGAATTTTATAAATAGTAAGTATAAGATTAAATGTTAAACAGTAATTAGTAAAGGTTAAAGTACTACAACTTAGTGTGTGAATATAATCAACTTATTGGGGGAAGAGTAATATTATTTTGGACTAAAATATTGCTGTATTAGAATACTTAGAATTTTCAACACTAAGACATAAGATTAGATAAAAGTTTATATATATTTATAAAACCTATAATTTTATAAGCTAAAATTTGGTTTGATCTGATAGGTTACCTGTTATACATATTTGTTATATAAATTTATCATAGAGAATATTATATAGTGTCGGATAGTGTTCTATAGTACTGGAATATAGATTGTGCCAATTATATACCTGATTGAAGACATAAGATCAAAAATTATATGTATTTATATATCTTAACTGCTAGTTGAGAGTACTGAATTTAATTACTTATTAGATAGGTAGTCCAAGCAATCAGACATTGAAATTTTAGCATAAGAGTATTAACACTGAATGGCAATTTGGGATAACATAATTAACATAATTCAACAGCAAAAACAAATACTAAAAGAAATGACTTCTACAACAACCATGGCTCTGAAAGCAGGAAGGAAGACTACCCCTACCTTAACAACCACTTTAGCAACAGCTTCCCCTACAACTCAAAAAACTATTGAAGAATCCCTAACAGGAGAAAAACAATCCAATGTCTCGAATGCTAATATACAATCTACTTTGCTAATTTTGCAAGAATCAATGTCAAAAATGCAAGAAATAATGATCAAAAATCATAACGAAACAAGAATGGATATTAGCGAATTAAAAAAAGAGATGGGAAAGCTAAAAGCTGAGATGAAAGTGGACATACTTAAGGTAGAGGACAAGATTGGGACATTACAACAGGCTATGGAAAAAATGAAACAATGATAAGAGAAATAGAGACAAGGACGGAATGAACAGAAAAGAATTTAGAAGGGGTAGACGAAGAATTAAAAAATGTAAGCAAAGAAATGGAAGATTCTTTGGTCTATCTAGAAATGGACAAGGCAGCTGCATACCTGAGATTCCGGAATGTGGAAGAATCGAAGGAAGAAGAACTGGAGCAGCTAATGGCAGAAATACTCGCCGAACTATTAGGAAAAGACAAAGACGACATACTTAAGGAATTTGATGGAGTTTATAGGGTCAGTACCAACTGTGCAAGATGACATAAATGTCCGAGAGAGGTTCACATCCATTTCACAAGAAGGAGTGTGAGAGATATAATACTCAGACTGTTGAGAGATGGAACAATAATGTACAAGGGCAAAGAGATCATGATCCTCAAGCAAATCCCAAGGAAAGTAGGGGAAATAAGACGGGATTACAAATTTCTAGCCAGTTATTTAAATCAAAAAGGAATTCCATTTAAATGGTTAATCCCAGAAGGGATGTTGATAACGTGGAAAGAAAGAAAAATCAAAATAGACTCTATGGAATGGGCACAAGATTTCTATGAACAGTTAGTAGGCGTGGAAGACCAAAATACTAAGGAGGAATAAAAAAGAAATTCACGACAATTTAATTAACTTTTCAAGTTCACTCTGTTCATCTATAACATTTTAGAACTGCAAAACTTGCTTACAAGGACAATCAAAAGCTGTATCTGGTGACGTTTGAATAAAGAGAATAATTCTTTGATTTATTCTAGTTCTTCCCCTCCTTTTTTTTAGTGAGAAACCTAAATGCAAATTGGAATTTGTAAAAAATTACATATTAGTACAACTATAAAGATTTTACCAGTCTGGAGACAATTGTTTCAAGATATTTGCTTATCTGTCTTATCCAAACATACATTATGAAACAATTTTCAAATAATTTGGGTGGTTTTATATTTTTACTTTTATCTTCAACCAGCAGAGGGAGTTCTGATATAAGAAATATCCATTTGACCCCCCCATCCCCCAAACTTTGAACTGAATCTTAACCAAAAACATCTGGTCTAGGCAGTGCTTGAAATTTTTGTTAACAGGATTTAAAATGTTTCTTTTAAGTGTGTGTGTGTGTGTGTGTGTGTGTACTGTATGTATGTATGTATGTATGTATGTATGTATGTATGTATGTATGTATTAAAACAGCTAACATGGTCAGGGCCATACCATTTTTCCAAGATATGTTTTCTGAAGGTAGTCATTGCCACAAAGGAAATACAACTTCTGGGTCCAAGAAGATGCAATTTAACACAAGGAACTTGGGGTATTCCCTTTCTCTAAATCAGTTGGACCAGAGACCATGGGGGTTTCCCAGTGAAATAGAATCATTTAGTGCAGGGGTGTCAAACTTGTGTTGTCATGGAGGCATCATGTGACGTATTGGGACTTTTCCCTCTTTGTTAAACTGGGTGGGTGGGTGGCCAGCACATGATGCATCTGACCCATAGGCCAGGAGTTTGACAGCCCTGATCTAGTGGGACCTAGGGAGTATAATTTCTGATTCATGCTATTGCTATGGTGTATACAGAATGGTATCCGCTTGACATCCAGCTGGTCCCAACCCTGTTAGCCTTCTGGAATCAAGAAGATCTGGTTTTTCATTGTAGTCAGCTGGTCCCAACCCTGTTAGCCTTCTGGAATCAAGAAGATCTGGTTTTTCATTGTAGTCAGCTTGTGAATGGGGTGCGGTATATATATGAGTTTATGGTTGTTCCTTAGTTACATTGTATTTTTTTTAAAGATTATGCTATTTTTATGTTTTTATTGTGAGCTACTTAAGAGTCACTAGATCCAAAAGGCAGTTATATACAGGTAATCTTTGACTTTTGATAATTTGTTTAATTTATTTATTTATTGTCAAGCAATTATAAGACAACAGGTATAAGTATAGACATAACTATGAGTACATGAAATGGATACATATAAGAAAAATAAAAAGAAACAATAGGACAGGGACGGTAGGCATGTTGGTGCACTTATGCACACCCCCTACAGACCTCTTAGGAAAGGGGTGAGGCCAATAGTAAGACAGTCTAAGGTTAAAGTTTTTGGGGTTTGGGGAAAAAAACCATAGAATCAGGTAGAGCAGCGGCCCCCAACCTTTTTTGTGCCATGGCCAGTATCGGCATCACAAAATGATTCACGGCGTGGTACCGGCATCAGCACGCATGACAAGGCAAGGCGAGCCGAGCGACTGGCCAGCCAGATGTCCACCACTTCTCACTGCCACCTTCAACTCCTCCTTTGTACCTTTGTTGATGGGCTTCGGGACAGCTTCGGGATGGTCACTCGGCTCACCTTGCCTTGGGTGCTGAAAGAATCCTCCTGCCTTAGTTTTGTTCGAAGCCGCCCCCCCTTTGATGAAACTAAGACGCGAGTATTCCTTCAGGACCCAAACGCTGCTTTCCAACCGGAAAAGCTCACCCGGAAGCACTTTCTCATCAAAACAAGATGGCGGCATCCAGCAAACTGGCGGCCCGGTAGAAAATGTATCACAGACCAGTACCGGTCTGGGGCCCAGTGGTTGGGGACCACTGAAGTAGGGTGTTCCAGACATTGACCACTCTGTTGCTGAAGTCGTAGTTCCTGCACTCAAGTTTGGTGTGGTTAACCTTGAATTTGTATCTATTGTGTGCTCTTGTATTGTTATTGTTAGGGATAACATTGTTTATAAAATTGGACACAACTCAATGACCCCATCCTGTTCATACCCATGGATATGTTTAATGAATGGAAACACAACATAAAATCATCTGTTATCTATCTGAGTAAGAGAAGATATAGTGAAGAGAATACAAAATTGAAAAAAAGCCATCTTGATATCTCTGTTACCTTCTCACAAACTAAAGTTCTCTTTACAAGTTACTTTCATGAAATGGTAGATAATATCACTACATATTACAGTTAGTTTGGTGATATTAAACTAACTGAAAAAAAAGGCCAAGATTTGGAATTGAACTCTTTAGACTGGAATTAATGAAAAAAATAAGACAAATTAATCACTAAATTAGAACAACAAGATAAAGAAATTGGCATTTGCAGACAAGATATCAGGAGCTCTCATTAGTTCTCCTTAGAGAATCAGAGTTAAACAAATTGGAAATTAAACTAAAAATAGCTAAAGTAGAAATATGTAAAATAATATGAAGTTGACAAGCATACATACGAGGATTTTAGCAAGAGGATTTAGAAAGAGAAATGAAAATTTATTTACTTAAAATTTATTTTGGCATGGATATAGATCAAAATTTGGAAACCCCAAAAATATGCACAATAAATCCACAAGTACTACAAAAGAGAAAATTGCTGCATCATATACTTGTTCATGTATATTAAGACAAAAGAAGCAACACTGGAATTAAAAAGGAGTGATATTCCCTTTGGAGGTGCACTTACTAAGATTCTACTAAATGTACTTCTAGACATATATACAAAGAAGAGAAATCTGAGATTTCTAATTTTTTTTCTACAAAAATATTAGATTTTGATATATATGGGATGTTTTATTCCATTTAGCAGTCCTTATAGATGATGGAAAAGTTTTTTTGTGTCCCACTGATGATGCCAAATGTGTGATGACCCGAGACGTGACCCAAAGGCAACACAGTCAAATAAGCAATAAGAGCCCCTTTATTATCTCCAACTTTGCCCCCAATGTCCAGGTTAAATTCGGCTAGAGAAAAACTCTCCCACAAACAGCCTTTAACTGTTCAAAATTCAGTCCAAAACAGCCTTTAACTGTTCAAAATTCAGTCCAAAACAAGGTACATACAAACTGTAACTAAAACTCCAAACAAAACAAGCTGAAGTAATTAGCTTGACAGGGCAGAAGGAATTTCAGACTTGAAAGCAAACTCACACAGTTGGGAAGATGCCAGGAACACAGATAAGCCACGATGATACAGGATAACGATACAAGATAAATTCGTTTGCTCCCAACAGCTTGCTGCGTGCAGCTTCCCTTTTTAAATACTGTGTTCCCAGCTGCAGCTAATGAAGGGAATCAGGGCCCTTTCCTCCCCCGTAAGCCATGCAACTGATGTTGCTCCCTTCTCTGTTCTTCCCTGCGTGCCCTAGGATGAAGAGGGGGTGGGTCTGGGTCTTCCTCTGAATTCCCTCTCCCTTGCTCTACCTCTCCCATGCTCTGCCCAGCTGGACTTTGCCCTTCCCCAATTTGTTCCACAGCCATATTCCCACTCCCTGTCAGCTGTTCAGTTTCCCCCTCTGAGTTAGATTCTGACAGGGGCATGACAAAATGAATGTTCAAGTCATTGGCTGCTTCAGATCAAGGGAATGAAGATTAAGGTCAGGTACAATCCCAAAGTGAGACAGTTGCTACTTCTTCATTAATATGAAAACTATGGATCAATAGCCATAGATGGGTTGAATAGCCAATTTTTTTCCCCCAAAATTTAGACTAGAAAAGGATGTTATGTGTCTTCAGGATACAATATTGAAAATACAATTTGGAAAAAAACATAAACCTGTTGGAATGCAAATACAATATCTGAAATTTGGGGTGATGTTTTAATATTGTAACTCTATGAAATCTTCAGTAGCTTGAATAGAATTTAATATAAGTTGTAAATCTTATTTTGTTATTTATAATATACTACTACTGTTGATATTTGTATAGTAATTGGACTTTAATTGTGACCTCATTTTCAAAACTGTATAATATATTCAGTCCCTTAAAATCAGTTAGTGAAATATTGAAAATGTATAAATTCTCCATTTATTCATTTCATATTTTTCTTTATTCTTTTCCATTCCTTTGGTTTTTTATTTATTTTTAAAAATTCCGGATAAAGAAAAAGGTTAAAAAAATTTTTTGGATAGACTTGATATGGATCCTATCTCAAACTACACAGTTTAAGCATAAGAAACATAAAATTCTGCACTTAAAGTAGAAAAAAACCTGGATGCACATGTACAACATTGGTCTTATTGAAGTCAGCAGTAGTATTTGTGAGAGTCTTGTGTCTGGGTAGATTGCAGATTAAGCGTGAGTCAGCAGTGTGCTGCAGCTGCTAAAGGTAGTGATACAATCTTGGGATGCATCCATAGAGGTATAGTATCAAGATAATGGGAAGTGATAGTGGACTGCTTATCTCCAAATGTTTATGCCTGTCTGGTCAGATAAAGTAGGGTGAGTACATGCCAGGTCCCATTTATTAAACAACATACAATGTTCTATGTATGATATACTACAACAGAATTGGAAGGAAGCTTGGAGGTCTTTTAGTCCAACCCCTGCTCAAGCTCTGTGGCTTGAGAAATAGCTGTTCAGTCTCTTCTTGAAAACCTTCAATGATGGACCAACTCCAACTCCCAGAGGTAAGTTGTTCAACTGATTAATTGTCCTGTCAGGATATTTCTCCTTTATTCTAGGAATTTGGGTTTTCTAGGATTATCTTTGATACTCGTCTTGCCCTCAGGTACTTTGAAGAATGGATCAGACCCTCAAGTACTGGAAGACTGCTATTGTAACACCCCTAGTCCTTCTTTTCATTAGACTAGGCATATCTAGTTCACCATCTTACAAGATCTGGGAGATACAGTTACTTGATTGCAATATCTGTCTTCTAGAATGACCCCTCTCTCCATCATAACTTCCCATCCTTATATTGCTCTGTCATTTACTCACAACCTGGTTGTTCTCCCAGGACTTATTTATTCCCTTCTACTCACTTTAGTTTTGTTTAAGTTTGGTTGCCCACAGTCATTGAGGAGTTGGGCAATCTCAAAATTGAAATAAATAAACACGCAGTTACTACAAATTTTGGAATAAAGTTTAATGTGGTTTGGATATTGTAACAGAATCTTGAAGGCATGTCCAAGGCCCCTTAGTTCAAGTAACACATTCAAGAAGTTTTTTTGAATTTCTGTTTCTGACTTGAACCTCCCCAGAACTCAAATATCTTTCCTCAGCCTTTTCTTGTGCCGTCTCTGAGTCAAATGAGCATCTCATCACAATTCCTCACAAATATCAATCCTCAATTCTTCTTTCAGGTTCACTCTCTTCTTTTCCATACACAATCATTTAACATGCTCTATTTCATTCCCTCCTGGATGTAAAGATTTCTTAGTGCTCTCCTTTCCTAATTCAACCCAAGTTTAATTAAAAACAGTGATTTGATAGAAAGACTAAAGAGGGTTTATATACATCTTGAAGACATTGACCTGATAAAAAAATAAATGCAACAGTACTTTATGTATTTATGAATATAACATATATTTAAAAAAAACAGTGTTCTTGACTATTCTTATATACGATAAAGGCATAAAGTAAATTCAAAACCGTTTACTAAATATAGAATTTGGTAGTACATATTTACAGAAAGTAAAATGAATTAATCTGATTTATCTTTTTAAAAAAGAAACAATGAGTTTAAAAACCTGCAGTAAAATACACAAATGCCTAAATATCAGGGCTTTATATATTGCTTTTGACAGAATATTTACACTAAAAAAAACCAAAGCAGTCAATCTTGATATGACTGCTTTAAAAAAACCCTCTGAAGCTGCTAATTGTGCACCCATTTGGACTGAAGGTCTTATGGGGATTCTTTAGTCATTCAGGTCATGGTGCTTTTTCAAGAGGCAACTGGACTTCCTGGGTTTTCTTTGAAAAAACTTGGATGAGAAGTGAAACATCTTCAGAGGAAAATCAGAAAGTTCAGTTGCCTCTTGAAAAAGCACTTTTGGGATTTGCACTGAATCCAGATTTTTGCACAGTTGTACTAAACCTTGTGTTTATTTAAAGCTTTGGCTTTTAAAATAGAAATTTAAATAAAATTGAAGTCTTGACTTTTGTGACCTGGAAAGCACTTCTTATTTATTTCTTCTTGTATATTTTTGTAACAAAACACCATCCATCTTATTTTCAAGATGTATTACATTTGCAATAAGCTAATGTTAACATTTCTCTGCTAAATTTAATTAAATTTCTTTTCTTAAATTTCTCGATTCTAGAGTACCTAATGATTGAAATTTCTAAACTGTATTAATTGTCATAAAGGTTCAATGATTTGCTTCTGCCTGGCAAATCCCTAAGGGAATAGAAAGACATAAAGGTTGCTATATGAAACCTTGATAAATATGCACAATGTTAAATAAAGGAGTCCAATACAGGTAGTCCTCGACTTACAACAGTTCATTTATTGATTGTTCAAAGTTATACAACATCACTGAAAAAAGTGACATGATTGTTTTTCATACTAATGATCATTACAGTATCCCTATCATCATGTGATCGAAATTCAGATGCTTGGCAGCTGACTCATATTTATGACAGTTGCAATGACCCTGGGGCCATGTGATTAACTTTTGCAACCTTCTGAAAGCATAGTCAATGGGGAATCCAGATTCACTTAACAACTGTGTTACTAATTTAACAAGTGCAATGATTTCACTTAACAATTGTAGCAAGAAAAGTCATAAAATTGGTCAAAATTCATTTAACAAATGTCTCACTTAGCAACAGAAATTTTGGGCTCAGTTGTGATTGTAAATCGAGGATTACCTGTATTCTATTGTCCAAGGATCCATACAGCGTGGAATCAGGCAAATCAATCACCTCGTGGGAATAAAACAGATTGGTCTGCAGTCACAATCCTGTATATTCAGCAAATTCTGTATCATGTACAAGTCAGAGTGATTAGATAGTGTCAGATTAAGAAGATAAAGCAAGCTAGCTCTGGGTCACAGCCTTTTATTCTGCAATTCTATGTAATAATCATAGAAAAAAAAGTCACAGCATTAATTTTACAGTAAAAAGTTTGGCTTCTGCCTGGCAATCCCTAAGGGAATAGAAAGACATAAAGGTTGCTACATGAAACCTTGATAAATATGCACAATGTTAAATAAAGTGGGTAATACAAGAATAGTAGATGTCTTCAAATGAAACTTTTTCAGAGCAGTTTAATTATATAGTGCTTAAATCCTTTCAATTACAATTTCCCCATCCATCAGCTTGACTAGTTGTTTCTTTCTTTTCCGACTCATTTTCATGACACCTTTTTGTCCCTTCTTTGAAATGAAACCTGGGAGGAAAGAAATGACAAAATGTACTAAACAGCGTGCCGTATTTTTCTCTTTCTGTCTCCACCTCAATTTCCCGCCTTTTCTTTTGTTGCTTCCCCCCCCCTAATTATATATTACAAACTCCTTGAATTGGGAACATTAAAAAAAAAAAACAGCTGTCACAATTTAGGGCTGACAATATATAGAAATTGTGTTCAAGTAGCTGAAAGCATTATGACAGGGATATTGATGCCTTTGATGTACCTACCCACTTCTATTCTGACAAATAAAAGATTAACAAACCAAAAGCCTATTTATGAAAGGCACAGCATGCTTTTTTGGGTGGGAGGACCCAGGAAGTGGCCTTTCTTTTATCATGATACCTGTCCTCTGGAATACTATTCCCCTCAAGATTTGTCTAATCCCCACCCTGACCTTAATTAAACAAGCCCTCAAGGCCTGCCCTCCCCACCCCCCCAGTGTCGGGTTACAGTAAGTAATAGGGCAACTGTGTGATGTTTTGGTGTTGTTTCTCCAAATTCTTCTTTTTAAGGTTTCATTCATTCATATTTTTTATTGTTTTATTTTGTAAAAGAATTGTAAAAAATTAGGGTAGCCTATAGAATGAATGGAAGCTCATACCAAAAGCACAAGGGGATAGTTCTCTTTGGAATCATCTCCAGCCCTCTGGGAAAATAAAAGTTATATCTGTCTCTAACTGGGAGTTCTTCCAGATGACTTTTTAAAAAGATGTTTTTATCCTGCCTTTATTATCTTTATAAATAACTCAGGGTGGTGAATGTACCGAATACATCTTCCTCCTTATATTTTCCCCACAACAACTCAACGTTGGGCTGAGAGAGAAAGACTGGCTCAAAGTCACCAAGCTGGCTTTCATGCCTAAAACAGGACTAGAACTCAAAGTCTTCTGATTTCAAGGCTACCACCTTCACCACTACACCAAACAGGCTCTCTTTATTTATTACAAGTGTATTCCATTCTTCCTGTATAGAGATCAGTGCATTGTACATGTCCCAAACCCTAGATATATTCCATAGTCTTACAAATTAGTGTGAACTAGGTTATTGAAATAAGAATTAATGAAATCAACAGAATAGCAATATCAATAGCACTTAGAATTATATACTGCTTCACGGTGCTTTACATCCCTCTCTAAGCATATCAGCATATCGCCCCCAACAATCTGGGTTCTCATTTTACCCACCTTGGAAGGATGGAAGGCTGAGTCAACCTTGAGCCTGGTCAGATTTGAACTGGCAAATTGTAGGCAGCCAGCAGTCAGCAGAAGTAGTCTGCAGTACAGCACTCTAAACACTGTGCCACCAAGGCTCGAATATCAAGCTTCTGGGATCCTAAGTCAGGTGCTTAAGCCACTATCCCCTTACTATATGTGGCATTCAAGAGATGCTTCGAAATAGAACAGGGATGGGGGGGGGGCTTCGTGAGTATGTCAAAATACAATTCAAAGAGCTATAGCCAGTATCGTTGATAGGGAGAGAAGATGAAAATTTAGCAACATTTTAGGAGATTTCCAGCCCATTAGATTAACAAAGCATACTGATTGGTTGTTATTGAAATCTTAAAAGCTTATGTGTTGCACTTAAATTCCTACCATGAGACAGTGTGAATCTTTCCTATTGAGCTGTGCTAATAGTTATATTCTGGGCTTCCAGGCCATGCATTTGTTTAAAATGAATAACATGACAAACTTCTTTGACTTGTGTACTCAGTTGTAATAATTTACAAATGAAGGCAACTATATGTGTCCCAGGATAATGTTGCTCGATCCAATCTGGGTCAGTCACCAGTACCAGAAGTTTAGTCTTCTGAGCTTTCGGACTTGTGCTGGAGTCTATCTCCAGGGAACTTCTCTCCTATTCCAATACATATTGCAATAGAGAGAAGTTCACTGAAGATGGACTTCAGCACAAGTACAAAAGCTTGGAAGAGAAAACCATTGGTCCCAGAGACCGACCCAGATTGGATCTTGCAGTAACACTTTAGCAAAGAATATTTCAACACAAATGCTTGCAACTATACCTTTCTTACACATCTTCACACATGCCTTCCTAGAAGTAAAATTATTTTCATTCCCACCACATCCAGTGTAGCTGAATGGACGACATCTTCCAATAGTTAGATTATAGAAGAATCGTTTCTCGTTTGCTTTGCAAAGACCTCTGTCCATGGGCATCACACAAAGAGAAGGGAGCAGGGATAACTCTAGACATAGTAAGTAAGAAAACATGGTGAGAAATAGAATCTTAGATTCTGGTGTTGTATTTTTGGTTCTATGATAAATACACATTTTTCCAATATTGCACTGCAGTTCTCAGAATTTAAATTGTGTGTGTGTGTGTGTATTGTTGGGGAGGTTTTTTTTAAATCAAAGGAAAGTGTTAAAATTGAATGTGATTATAAATGCATGAAAGCATGAAACGGTGAAATACAGATACTTAATACTTGTCATACAATATAAATAGACTTAAAAATAACAATAAAAAGGAAGCGAAATTCATAAAGGCATGAACACAAACAGACAATAAAATAAATCACAAAAAGAACTGAATTTTCATGATAAAAATCACAGGGTTTTTTTAAAATCCCAGATTATCTCTCCAAATGTGATGGACCCCCTTCCCCACCCAATAAGGGCCAATGGATATGAAGGCTGTGGATGATAGGAATTTTCAGTCAAGTGAGGCTAGATTGCCAGTTTCTGGCAATGCTGTGCTGTGTTAATAAATCTGACTTCCAAGACAGGTCATGTAATGCTTCTCGCTATTGTTCCAATTCAGTGTATAGTTTCTAGACTTGACCAATGTCAACAGAAGTGTTTATTTTTTGCAATACTGTATCTCATTAAAACCCACTGCAAAATTGTATTTAAGCATCACATTCCATTATTTACAAGGTCACTCCTTTCATAAGCCTCCTGTTTTCACATGCTTGTGAAAAATGCATTCTAGCAGTTAAAATTGTTTTCTTAAACTTTGATGTTTTGAGAAACTACAAAACTCCAATGACATTCAGCACTTCTGAAACTTCCCCAGTTTAGAAGAACACTATCTGTTTGAAGACAAGGAAGGAAAAACAGTTTCAGATAATCAAACAAAGAAAAAAAAAAGAGATAACTGCGGACAAATGGATGAGAAGCTTATAGAAGGTATACTGCAGCTCTGACTTGAAAGTTCGTGGAAAACTAGATAAATTGATTTCTGCTAGTGAGCCTTCTCTGGCCAGGTCAGACACTAAGAGTTCTGACCCCATAGCACTAGCACCAAGCACCAAAAACTAGGACTGAGAACTAGAAGAAGCACTGGCCAGTGAAGCTGGTAGTCATTTTAATTCCTTATTATATTGCTGCAAACTGATATTATATTAGAGTATTACCAAACACACACAGACACAGACACACAGAGTATCCAATTACCGTATATACTCGAGTATAAGTCGAGTTTTTCAGCCCATTTTTTGTGCTGAAAAAACCGCCCTCGACTTATACTCGAGTCAGATTCCCCTCTGAAAAAAAAATGGTGTGGAGCTCCGAAGCTGGGCAGCCGTTTCCCTGCTTCCGTGTTTCCTTTGCAACTTTTAAGCATGGGAGGGGGAGGCTTTTCTGAGCTCTAGGCTGAAAAAGCAACGCAAGTGGAGGTCGCTCCACTCAGTTTCATTTCCTCAGCTCCAGCTGCTTTCAGTCCACTCGGGAGGAGGGGGAGGGGGAGGAGGAGGGGGAGGCTTTTCTGAGCTTTAGGCTGAAAAAGCAACGCGAGCGGAGGTTGCTCCACTCAGTTTCATTTCCTCAGCTCCAGCTGCTTTCAGTCCACTCGGGAGGAGGGGGAGGGGGTGGAGGAGGGGGAGGCTTTTTTGAGCTTTAGGCTGAGAAAGCAACGCAAGTGGAGGTCGCTCCATTCAGTTTCATTTCCTCAGCTCCAGCTGCTTTCAGTCCACTTGGGAGGAGGGGGAGGAGGGGGGGGGAGAGAGAGAGATATCATAAGAACGGCTCTTGGTTTTTTCTTGCAAGGGAGAGAGTGACTCCTGCCTACCATTGTCATCATCATCATCTTTTGGGTTAGTGAATCAATCAAACCTTTCATGATAGTGAGATCGTTTCCCAAATTTCCCTTAAATCAGGGAAGAAATCAGAAACAAATCTTTGGGCTGAGAATAAGCTTGTTCCTATGATGCCATTTTTGTTCACTTCAGTGTGAAAAGTGTGAAAAAACACACTTCTTTTTCTTCATCTTCTTGTTCCCTATTTACTGGTCTCTTTCAAAGAGGAAATTGTGAACATCAAACTTATTCTCAACTGTCCTAGTGAAAGTTTTTATTGGCATCTATTTTTATTTTTGAAATTTACCAGTAGCTGCTGCATTTCCCACCCTCGACTTATACTCGAGTCAATAAGTTTTCCCAGTTTTTTGTGGTAAAATTGGGTGCCTCGACTTATATTCGGGTCGACTTATACTCGAGTATATACGGTACATTAGCAGTATTCAGCAACAATCCCAACAAATGTCAGGTTTCTGGAGCAATCAAACAATCTCAGGTTCTGACATTGACTGCACTATGTTATGCAAAGCCTGTAGTATTTCTGCTGAAAGACAATTGTACTTTGATTGTTCCTGGAAACAAAATCAAAATGCAGTTTATGGGGTAATTTTACAATTGGATTCATGGTCCTTCCTATCATTAGATCCCGGATACCTTCAAAGATGTCTTCAAGCATAAAAACAAATAGACAAGCACAAAACAACCATAAAAGTGATACAGTCTTCATGAAACTAACCAGTAAATAATGTTGTCTTCTGAAACAGCCATGAAAGAGAAAAAGTAATATGTTTATTTGGTGCAAAGATGTCAGTGATTTGTGTGAGGAATAAGAAGGTTTTATTAAACTTAAGCAAAGCAAGCACTGGTTCATTGGAGGCTTTAAGGGCCTTGATTTTCTGGGCCTGAAATAATGATACAGATAATATTATGATATACAAACCTAACCAGGTTCATAGCTTGTAAAAAAAAAAGGCATCAAAAATCCAAAGCTGAAATTATTTTACAAAACTTAGTAAAATCCTAAATTATATTTATTTGCTGCTAGGAAAAAAACCCCAGTGGAAACATATGAAATAGCAATTTGCTTATAACATGTCAGGAAGGAAATTTCTTCCTCAGTCATTTTAAACTAAACATAGAGAACACATCTTTTCACTGAATAGAAATTTATGTTGTGATTCTGAGGGGGTCCTTTCCTATGAAATTATTGAACAAGCTTTTCTTCGGTGACTTTCATGCTCTTTGCACAGAACATGTAGGACTTTTTAATTTAAACTCACTTCCAGATTATCCCAGTGGTTGACTGAAGGAATTTTGATATCAGGAGAACACGAATTAAGGGCTTAATTCTACCCTGGATGACACACCTTTGCATATCATGGCCCCTTCCTTTAAGGAACAATGGATGAAAACTAAACAAGGAGAGAAGCAATCTAAAACTAAGGACAAATTTTATAACAGAACAATTTAAAACTAAGGAGAATTTTCCTAACAGTTAGAACAATGAATCAATGCAACAGTTTGCCTTGCCTTCAAAAGTTGTGGGTGCTCTATCAGTGGAGGTTTTTAAGAAGAGATTGGACAGCCACTTGCCTGGAATGGTATAGAGTCTCCTGCTCAAGCTGGGGTTTAGACTAAAAGACCTGAAGATCCCTTCCAACTTTGTTATTCTAAGCTCTATATTATGTTAGCAGAGCCATTTCCTAGAACAACATGAGGTGTTTCTTAATGCCTAGTATGCATTTTGAATTTATTCTTTTGTCTCTTTTTGTTGTGGTTAGCCAGCAGCAGGTGCGGACAGCTGAGGAGACCGAGGACTCAGATGAGGGACCAGGACCATAAGGGAGTGGACTGCTGCCTTCAGAGACTGTGGGGGTTGGCAACAGTGATGAGGAGGTTCCCAAGGAGCCTGTGCCAAGTGCTCATGCACGCAGGATTGCTCGCAGGAAAGAGCAGCTGCAACAGTATGGGCGACTCAGAAGTAATTGCCCCTCCTTCAAGAAGATAAAAGGCATCTGTGAAGCGAATGTTCTTTGCAGGAAGCAAAAATGTTTTAAACTCAGCCTCGTGGACACTTCCCCAGCCTATCTGGCCCTCTCCATTCTCCCCACCAGGCCCCACACTCTCTTCCTTACCCATCACCCACTTGCCTATTGAAAAACTTGTACACTTGCCTATCAAAGAACTTGTACACTTGCCTTTTGAAGAACTCTGGAGTTTGTAAGTGAATTGTTGCTGGGTTGTGTGGTGAGGTTTCAGAATTGTGGCTGCTTGGAAATTGCCACCTCTGGGTTCATGCCACTCAGCCCAGCAACAAAACTGCTTGCTTTGCTTCCAAACTATACAGCTCTTCAAAAGGTAAGTGCGTAGTGGATGACATGAGATAAGGAAAAGGGTATTGGGCCCAGTGGGATGGAAAGCAGGCCCAAGGCTTGTGGGGCCCCTGAGAAGCAGGAAGTGGAACATGGGATGCCTTAAGGGTGGGAAGGCCTGAGCCAGAGTCTCCTCCAAAGGCCCAAGCCACCCCATGCTTTGCTTAATGATCCACATGTTCATTTAATAACCACATTGGGAAGAGCAGGGATGATCACGTGGGTACTTCACTTAATGAGCATCATGATTTCTGACTGTAATGGGCAGGCTGCATTACAGTCATGACTTGAAGACTACCTCACCAGGATTTTGTGATTCTGTTAGACTGTTCCTCCATAGAAGTGTCAAGATATTCTTAGAAGATAGTGCTTATAAGTTCTAAGAACTAAAATTAAGAACTTCTAAGATACCATGATTTCCCACCAATATGTACTTCTGATTGGACAGGTTTAAGTTTTGAGTGGGTTCTCCAAATTCAGCAGCAGGTCCTTGCCAAAGCAAGGGGGAAGAATCAACATAAAGATGTGAGATGTATTAAACTGCTCAATCAGGGCCAACACCAAGACTAAGCAAAACAACAACAAAACAGTATTGTCAATTACTCTCGAAACAGTTTTAATGCTTTATTTATTTATCTACTCAGAACATTTCTGTACCACCCTTCATTCTGATTGGATTTTGGCTGACACAAGAATGCCTTCGCTCCATCCCATTACTGGATTAGATGATTATAGACCAAGCAAGGCTCTATGTTCTGTGATGAACGAAGACAGGATGTAGAAAGACCACACAACACTTTCCCATCATGGGCAGTCCCAAAGTTCATTAAGAAGATCTCCCTGGACTTCTCTTACATGCACTCCAGATTTCTAGTCAGCATGCAAAATCCACAAACTACCAGTCAGTTCCCAGAAACACATCTGAATGAAAGTGCAGATGGCCAGCAGAAAAATATAGCAACCGTGATCAGTCTTTTTCCAGCTGTTCCTTTCTCCCTGAGGTACAACTGTGGATCATAAAGGTGAGAAACCTCAATCTCCAGTATGGCATATGTTCATGGAAAACAATGGCAACAAATCTTTCAAAGAAAGTTTTCAGACAAAAAAAAAATGAGCAAAAACAACGGAATTTATTTCTGCCACTAACAATTAATTACCTCAGAAATATTAGCATTTATTATTTCTTTCCTGATATTTATATATCCCAGTCTCAAGACTCTAGGAGGTATGCAGAATAGTTAGGTAACAATTAGGTAACAGAACTTAAATGAAACTCTGATTTAATTTATTGAGGATTTTATAGTCTATATTTTTGTTTTGGCTTCCCGGGACACATCCATATTTCCTCAGTGACATTTGGAGTCATTTGTCTAGCATAGTAATGCCACTGATTCCTTAAGGCAGAAAGCAGTAAAATACAAATCTAGCACATTCAGAAGGAATCATCTGTCAGGTAACATGCTAGGTGCTAGCATGTATTGTGTGACTATTCCCATGCTGCAAAGGCATGTTAGAAATTTGAGATTTCCTTGGTAAATTATAGTTGTGCGGTGGCTCAGTCAAAACAGAAATTCCAAGAAATTTCTACCATACCCAGTATTAGTTAGCAGAGCTGAATATGTTCTTGGCTATTTCCAGTTAGAATAAATAATATAGTATGCACTATGTGACGCTGGTTAAGGAAGCTTCATATATTCACATATTATGGTTCCTTTCTATTTAGGCATTATATATGAGAGTGATGAAAAAGGAACTTTACCATCTTTTAGGACAGTGGTGGCTAACCTTTTGGAGCTCCTTTGCTGAAAACTGTGCATGCCACCCAGAAGGCAATGCGCGTGCCACCTTGCACATGCTCATGCGATCTCCCCGCCACCCCCTTACCTGCACTGGGCACCTCCCAGCTGATTTTCGGCCTCCCAGAGGCTCGAGAGAAGCCTTTTCAGCCTTTGGAAGATAAAAAACAGGCCTGTTTCTTCACTTCCGGTATTTCCAGAAATATAGGAAGTGACAAAACGGACCTGTTTTTTGGCCTCCAAAGGCTGCAGAGATTTCCCTGGAGCCTCTGGGAGGCCGAAAATCAGCTGAGAGGTGCACGCATGTGCAGTGCAGGTAAGTTTGGCTGGGCCTCGCGAGCCCGCACAAATGGCTCTGCATGCCACCTATAGCACGCATGCCATAGGTTTGCCATCACGGTTTTAGAAGAACAATAAAATGCACTGAGTAGCAGCTTTTCCATGGAGGGAGGGCAAAAACACTTGACTTTTAAAAAGCAAGTATACAGATGATGGAATAAAGAGGAAATTTAAAAAAAATGGAGGAATCGATCACCAAGTTTTGGAGAAACCCTCAATAGGTGAACTGAATGCCCTTCAGAATCATGAGAAGCAAAGTAGAAACATGACAGGGAAAAATTCAGATGAGAACAGTAGAGTGAACCCGATTCTTACTCAGGCATAAACTATTAATACATACCTTGCTTTATAAGTGGAGCACTATTATTATTAATAGTACTAAAAACCATGTGGTCATCATCTATTTTTAGGAAATTGGCTGAGGGGACTGAAATAAAAAAAAGTCTGATCAAAATGGTATATTGGAATAGAGAAAACTCTCTTTTCATTTGAACTTCTCTTTTCATTTGAACTTAGTTAAACATAAGGAACAGTTTTCACTTCATATTCATTTGTTTACATTAAACTGAAAAAGGAATTTATTCCCCATCTTCTGTTCTACCTCATACTAACTTTTTAATGCATTGTTTATAGCAATAGCCCTTAGACTTATATACTGCTTTATAGTGCTTTACAGCCCTCTCTAAGCAGTTTACAGAGTCAGCATATTGCCCCCAGCAATTTGGGTCCTCATTTTACCCACCTCGGAAAGATGGAAGGCTGAGTCAACCTTGAGCCTGGTGGGATTTGAACTGTCAAATTGCAGGCAGCTGGCTGCAGAAGTAGCTTGCAGTACTGCACTCTAACCACTGCGCCACAAAAATCATCTAACTCATTATGTAGTTCTTTCAGTGAATACTTCAGGACTCCTTATCATCTTTGCTTTTTCTCCCCAATTATGAAAGCACATGCTATCAAACCGCCCATACATGCAACCTTTAAACTGAACATGAACAAATTTCTGTGCAACTCAGCAGACACGCTATCGTTCCCACATGCTTTGAATTCTATTAATTCCAAGTTCTATTGAAGCAGTGGGGAAATTACACATAAAGCCCTTTTGTATTTGGCAGGGGTCCCCCAGTTCCCCAAGGCTTTGCTTAGTACAATGTTGTGTAAAACCTCAAGGTTATCGAACCAAGGAACTAACCACATTACAGTAAACAAGAGTGGATATGGAAAAATAACAGATGGTGTAAGATAAAATGAGTAATTATATGTACTTCTCTTTTCTTGGTATATATGTTATTCTCCTTTGTTGGTGGTATAGTTTAATAAAAGTAACGCCCTGGGCTAAGCTGAGGTCATGACATGTATAAAAGTGGCGCCTCAGGAAGAGCCAGGGGTTCAGAATTTGCCATTCTAATGCTCTGAACCTTGTGCACAAATAAAAACCTGTATTCTCCAACATTTCGTGGTCTTGTGTCCTAATTTGGAAACAGGATCTGCTGCAACACTATCAGCCATTGGTATTTCAGCCAATAAAAGTTACTTTCTAATAAAGATCTGGAAGGACAGGAACTCTCTATTCCTGCCTTACACCAACAGACAATAATAAATGCAGTTAGGTACTAAGTAATGGCTCCACTTACCCCTGTCATGGCAGGTATTTTGGCATTCTTGCAAAGATTTAAAGTTGTTTCGGTTTCCCAGGCAACCTCCATATTGGAATTTTTCACACTGCTGTGACTCTTTGTTGTAGAAATACCTGGAAAGTAATCCTCGGCAAATACCAGGGTCATTTTCCAAAAGGCAGAAGGAAGGTTTTTCTGTGAATTAGGATTGTTTCAGGGAGGAAAATAATGTCATTTCTTTCCACTGTTCTTATTCCCTCTTAACCTCATGAAAAAATCATTCAGTTCAAACTAAAGTAAAATGCTACACTCAGTCCTGTTGACTTCAGGAGGAAAGATTTAGGACATCCTTCAATACTCTAGTTTTATAGGTGGAAGATTTTTGTATATTCAGGATGCGAAACATAATGTAATCGCACTATCATCCATAGTACTTGTCTAGGGACTTGCTATATACTCTGCTTTGGTTTGCAAATAATATGGCTGATTCAGTTTCCATGATAGCCATACCTGAGATGGAATGTGCTGACTTTTAAAAGCCTGGGTTTATTCTGATATTTTCAGCCACAATTAAGGCAATAGCCCTCAAGAGAGTGGTAAACGTGTTATGCTGCTATAAAATTTAATATTTAATTTTAGAGTCCAGATGGCCTCAATTTTTCAAAAAGCTATGCTACGATAGAAAATGTCTCTAACAAAAATATGAGATTTGTATCTTTTTTCTTTTCTCCTTATACTCAGTTGTCAGGCTTAAACTGAGTTATATTTATGCAGTCTTCAAATATATGCTACAAAAATGATCTTGCCACAATGCTGAAAGTAAGAACAGCTGCTACAACTTCTAATGCAGGTGGAAAACGGACAATAGTTTGAAAATCTTGGTCCAAAAGATTGCATAACAATAACTCAACCAAATTTGTCAATTAAATATCCAACTTCTCATTCTGATATTTAAAAAAATATGTCCTGCTTTTACTTCAGGAGCTCTAGGTGGCATAAATACATACCACTCGTTTCTTCTACTTTTCATACTAACAACAGTGCAGTGAATCAGGTTGGGCTGAGAGAATAATTGGCCCAAAATTACCTAGTAATCTCTTGTAAGTTTTTAACATCCTAATTGTTTTATATTGTTGTTTTATGATGTTTTAACCCACCCACAGTTGTTTGACAATAAGATGGATGGCATATGAATTTAATAAAAAAACTGGGGATAGATATGAACTTGGTTCTGCCACTTTTAATCCAACAATTTGAGCACTATATCTATGTTAATCTAATTACAGTGAAATTCTCTGCATCATTTCATTTTAATCTCAAACTTTAAACCTGGGGCCAAATGTTGGTAATATGGGAAGAAATTAGTCTATTTCTGGATGAACCAAACTTATTGTTAGTGGCATTCAGAGGTCTTTCTTCTTCATCCCTATATCTCCTAAAAAAGAATAGCTAGCACTATCCTCTGTCAGTGCTTGATCCAGAAATTAATGTCTGAAATGAAATCAACTTAAATGCAATTCTTCCAAAACTGTGGATTCTTATGGGTAAAAATATCCTTCTGAATAATAAAACAAAATTAAAAAAGAATCTCTGCTTTGCAGCATATTGATTCTAATTCTCATGCTACTGCTTTCCTATTGCTTTGATTGGCTTCAATGGGTTTCAAGATAATGGCATTTTACAATCAAGATATTCATGTGCAAGGCAAAGAAGATAGCCACTTAAACTCTCATTAACTAAGGATAATGGAGTTGATGTGATATAAACACTAATAATTTATCTTGGCAATGTTCATTTCTCATCCATTATTCATTTTACAATACAAACTTGATTGTGATACAATTATATTACATTGTACATTGTAAGTTAAAAATTATTGCATTATATTGTACTGTTAATATGAAGCCCTCCAAAATGAAAATCAAATACCATAAATAAATGTGATCTCATTCTTGAGCCCTCTCCTTCTTATAGATGAAAGAAACACTCAAAAAAATCATTATAGTTATTGTTTGCTATGATAACTACAACAATCTTATAAGCTAGTAAGAAGTTGAGACATTTGAGTAAAATCTATATAGTAACTTAACCCAGCCATATTACTGTTAGGAAATTATTTCTTAATACTGAGAGATGACAAAACACAATGAAACAGTAAGTTACCATTCTTAAGTCTTAATTTCTTTGTCTTCTCTGGCACATCTGTAATGGAAAAAGTAATTTTAACTAGATCTAGAAATGTAACAGTAAAAGTCCTCATATCGACATATTTTCTCTCTCTCTAATATAGATTGATATGATATATATGAACATAGTATGTATGTGTGTGTGTGTGTATGGTTTTAGAGACATATTGATGATTGACGATGATAATGACTTGTTTTGAATAAAAACATCCTGTCGAGGTTGGTTTTCAGTTTTTTCTTTTGCTTCTCAAAATTTGCACATCACAGTTATTTTCAAAAATGTAGATTTACCGTATATACTCAAGTATAAGCTGAGTTTTTCAGCACATTTTTTGTGCTGAACCCCCCCTCCCCCCCAGCTTATACTCAAGTGAGATTCCCCTTTGAAAAAAAAATGGTGTGGAGCTCCGGAGCTGGGCAGCCGCTTCCCTGCTTCCGTGTTTCCTTTGCAACTTTTAAGCATGGGGGTAATCGGAAGCAGAAAAGTTCTTGCATGAGGATATATTGTTTTTTTCTTTTTTAACTGTTTTTTTTGGGGGGAAAGACCCACTGTCATGTGAGAATGCTCAGACACGAAATCTATCCACCCGAAAATAAGTGTGTGTGTGTGTGGGGGGGATTTTAACAGAGGGAAGACATAGGGAGAAGGCAAAAGTGACGGAAGATCCTTCATGGGAAACTGGGGGAGACTCACCCTTGGTCCCTTCCCTGCCCCTAAGGAAGCAGAGGCAGCCAGCAAGGGCAGGCAAGCCCCACTTCATGAACTCCGTCCGTCCTCGCTCCCACCCAAAGCCACAAAGTCCCCCAATCAGCCCAGAATCACCCTCCCCTCGGGGCAGCAACAACGCCCAGCATTTCCTGAGACAAGAAGCTCCGCCATGCAATGAAAGTGCCCTGGCTCTAGGCTCAGAAAACAACACGAGCCAAGGTGGCTTCGCCTCCGCTTGGCTTCGTTTCCTCAGCCCCAGCTGCTTTCAGTCCGCTCGGGAGGAGGTGGTGGTGGTGGCTCGTGTTGTTTTCTGAGCTCTAGGCTCGTGGGCTCATGGGCTTAGAAAACAACGCAAGCTGCCACCACCACCACCTCCTCCTCCTCCTCCCAAGCGGACTGAGGCTGAGGAAGCGAAGCCAAGCGGAGCCGAAGCCACCTCAGCTCACGTTGTTTTCTGAGCCTAGAGCCAGGGCTCTTTCATTGCACAGCAGAGCTTCTTGTCTCAGGAAACGCCGGGCATGGTTGCTGCCCCGAGGGGTGGGCGATTCTGGGCTGCGTGATTGGGGGACTTTGTGGCTTTGAGTGGGTGGGTGGGTAGGTGGGTGGGAGCGAGGACATTGAATTTAAGTGCTGCCGACCGAGTGTTTCACAAATACCAGTGGGACCTCCGTCTACCACCACTCCTCCCTCTTTTGCCTCCTTCCTTCTGATCAGTCAGGTTTTCCCAGTATTTGCTCACAGCTACGTTTTCTCTTCTGCCGTGCTAGGCATTGAACACGGGTATTTCTGATTCCCCTTACACGCGCGTGGATATGCCGTGGGGCGTTTTCTTCCAAACGCCCCACCAGCAGAGAACACTGACTTTCATGATAGTGAGATCGTTTCCCAAATTAATTGATTCACTAACCCAAAAGAAGAAGAAAATGATGACAGTGGGAGGCAGGAGTCACTCTCTCCCTTGCAAGAATAAAGCAAGAGCCGTTCTTATGATCTCTCTCTCTCTCTCTCCGGAAAACAGTCAAGCCCTTTCTAGCAAGCGCGATCCGCCCCCGCCACTTTGCACCTTGCAAATGCAAAAACCCCAGGATTTTGTATTTGCAAGGTGCAAAGCGGCGGCGGCAGATCGCGCGTGCTGGAAAGGGCTTGACTGTATTCCGGAGAGAGAGAGAGAGAGAGATCATAAGAACGGCTCTTGCTTTTTTCTTGCAAGGGAGAGAGTGACTCCTGCCTCTCACTGTCATCATCATCTTCTTCTTTTGGGTTAGTGAATCAATTAAACCTTTCATGATAGTGAGATCATTTCCCAAATTTCCCTTAAATCAGGGAAGAAATCAGAAAGAAACCTTTGGACTGAGAATAAGTCTGTTCCTATGATGCCATTTTTGTTCACTGCAGTGTGAAAAGTGTGAAAAAACACACTTCTTTTTCTTCATCTTTTTGTTCCCTATTTACTGGTCTCTTTCAAAGAGGAAATTGTGATCATCAAACTTATTCTCAACTATCCTAGTGAAAGTTTTAATTAGATAATAATTCCCTCCTGGTTTTCCCCATTTCATGGAGTTGGGTGTGTGTGACCTGCATGTCATTTTCCCATGTCATTGTGCTTTTAAAGTTGTAGCAATGTTTTGGCAGAATCTCATCTGCCATCATCAGGTTTCTGTATAGTGTTCGTCGTGAAGCCTGATGATGATGATGAACACAATACAGAAACCTGATGATGGCAGATGAGATTCTGCCAAAACGTTACTACAACTTTAAAAGCACAACTATAATGACGTGGGAAAATACCTGAACAAAGCTGAATACCATACATATAAATACCTGCGAAAACTTAAGAATATATATATATATATTCCATTCCATTCTATTCTATTCTATTGGTTAAATACTCTTGCCCTGAGGACGATAATCAGTTTTAAAGGCACCACACAGTAGAAGAAAAATAAAATGGCTATGCTTCCTTTTCAATGAAGGAACATACATTTTTAAAGCACATGCATATATTATATATCTGCATGCATATATGCAACATATTACTAAATGAGGAATGTAAAAACTTTCTCACTTTGTTAAAATTCTACACTTAAACTCAAATACTTCCCTCCAGATCATGTATATATTTGTATAAATTCTGCAGGTATATAATATGACAATCTGATAAGATGTCCAAAGAACTGGCTTTCGTCTGAGACTTTAAAAAAGTGTTTCTTTAGAAAAAGGAAGAATTGTAGCAAGGAATATACTGACCTTTTACGATACACGTTTCTTGACATTCATCTAGGGTTAAAAAGTTGTTTTCATTGCCTTGACATCCACCATAGTTGAAAAGTTCACAGCGACGAGTATGGATGTCAAAATGATAACGGGTGTGCAGGGCTTTGCAGGGACCAGGATCAGCTTTCAAGGCACAGATTGACATGCCTAGTATGAGTGGGGATGAATTGAGACCTGGAAGAAGGCAAATGACAATATTCCATATATTGCCTGATATAAATTGAACAGTGTAACGGCCAAATGTATTGGAAGGAATACAAACATGATGTATCATATAAATTCAGTCCTTTTTCCAAGAGGTAGAATGAGAATATATGCAAAATATTCCTGCTTGGTCCAACACTACATTTCTCTCTCCTACTCCCTCTCTCCCTGTGTGTGTGTGTGTGTGTGCGCGTGCACACACACACACACACATGCACGCCTTCAAGACTTCTGATGACTGCCTGGACTTGGTCCCTATAGGATTTTTTTTATAATGCCTTTAATATTTTTATGAATTGAACAACACAACACTCCTTCTTCCTTAGTAAAGTTTTGTTTATCCTTGCCTCCTTCTTGGATCTAAAAGAGAATGATTGACCCAAAGTGACCCATTTGGTTTCATTTCTAAGCCAGGATCTGACATCTCCTAGTTTATAACTTGGTACCCTAGCCACTGCATCAAACTGGTTTTCAATTTTTTATGTATGGAATACCATTATGCCCTAAAATCAAATGAGTTTGTGCGATTGCCCTGGGAATAAAATAACCACAATTAATTAACTTTTAACTGTTATTCATATAGAATCCAGCAGCATCATAAAGTAAAACTTTTCTACTGGATGTAAAACTCTTGAATCTAAAATTTAGATTTTAGATTATTTAGTGGGAAAAAAGCACTTGCTAAGTCTGGCATTGAGACTGTAATCTGAATTTTATTTATTTCTTGATCCACACATTTACTTTAGAACAGAATTTGCTCTTGAGAGAAGCAGCTGAAAATCCTGAAACATTGTTAGATACAAGGATATTTTGAACAAAAAGGGTGAGCTCAAAACGAAGCAAGAATTAAATGAATAAGAGTTTGATATGATTTGGTATTCATACATGCAAATATATTCTAGATATGAAAAAGATTTGAAAGCAGAGGGTTTTTATAAAGAACTAACAGAATTGGATAAATATTAACAGGAACAGAAGAAAAACTGAAAAAAACTGTATAACTACTTATTGGGTGTTAAATTGTAAGCAGAGTAAATGAAAGAGACGATGAGAGCATGGGTAAAAAATTTTGGCTATGCGATAGAATTTGATAAATGGCAGAAACTATGGGATAGAAATTATAAATTACCAATGTCAACAGTATATAAAGAAAATTTATATAAGATTTTTACAGGTGGCTTTTTGTGCTGGCAAGACTGGCAAAAATATTTAAAGATAAATCAGCTAAATGTTGAAAATGTCACCAGACACTTGGAACATATTAGCACATGTGGTTATGCACATGTGGTTTGAAAATATGATAAAACAACATATAGACCTAAAACCTGAAATATTTTTGTTAGGGATGATACTTGAAAGTTATAGTAAAGAAAAGACATATCTAATTATTCATGTATTAACTGCAGCTAGAATAGTATTTGCTCAAAACTGGAAAAGTGAAAAGATTCTGATAGAGGACAATGTGATTAGGAAAATATTAGAATGTGCAGAAATGAATAGATTAACACTGGCAATTAAAGGAAAAGAACAATCTGAATATTATATAATATGGGAATTATTTTATCAATGGTTGGAAAAGAAAAATGGAAATTAGAAATTAAATACATGAACAGAGAAGATTATGTGTGTGTGTGTGTGTGTGTGTGTGTGTGTGCATGTGTGTGTGACTCAAAAAATTGTGCAAAAGTTCATTTATTTCAGTAATGCAACTTAAAAGGTGAAACTAATACATGAGATAGACTCATTACATGCAAAGCAAGACAGGGCTGCCAACCTTGAGTGATAGTTCGGAGTGAGACACTGCGAGGGAGCAGAGCGACCGAGGGGGGGATGGTGTGGAAGGGGGGTGCCCCCCCTTCCACGGTAGGGAGCTTTGACAATTTTACATTTTAAATGGTGCAATCTGATGCATACTTTAGTCATGATTTGGACATATACATACATACATGCATGCAAGCAGCACCAATGTACTTGAACCGGATTTGTAAGATATTAATAATGCAGTTCACTGACCATCTTGGCCGGAAAGGGTCCACATTCTTGGGCCTCTGCCCATCTGCTCCGTCCCTTTGGGCTGCTCCGGCTCTCCTCCTCCTCCAGGGTCCCTGGCTGAGAGGGGCGTCCCAAGTGCCTGGGATCCGGCCCCTCCAGGCTGCCTCTTCAGGGCCACAGAAGCCTCCCTCACATGGCCCCGGGGGTGGAGGGGGCCCTGCCAGGGTTCCCGGCCTTGGAGCTGGGCAGAAACGGCCCTTCCCAGCCCTCTGCCACCCTCTGGGCCTCCCACCTGCGGAGGGGAGGGGGATCCAGGCTGAGTCTTGGACCCACCAGCCTCACAGTCCAGCTGAAGGGTCGGAAAGGGCCAGGCAGGCAGATGGACACACACACACACACACACACAGAATGGGGGGGGAGGCTGGTGTCCTTCACTCCCCAAACGCCCCCCTCCCAGTCTGTGCATGGGACCCCCAGCAATGCTGCCATCAGCTGCTCCCCTGCAGGGAAGTCCTGGATTGTCTGGGGGAGGAGAGGAGAGGACAGTGGCCACTCCCCCCCCCTTTGCTTGGCATTTGTGGGGAGACCCCTCAAGGCGAGATTCCTTCCCAGGGGCTCCCAAAGAGCATCCAAACGTTCCTGGCATCAAGTGGGGAAAGAAGCCTAAAAAGAGAGAAACTCCTGCACCGGCTGCGATTGGGGCTCGGAGGGGACAGGAACCCCCCCTCCTTGCGAGCCCCCCCACCCCGCTCCAGCCTGCCCTCTGGCGGGACCCCCTTCCTGGAGAGGCTCCTCCCTGCCAGACCCTCTTGCAGCCTCTTGGACCCAGGGGAGGCTGGGGGGGGCGCATATCTAGGTGCAAAGGGCGGGGGAAGGGACACAATGTACCCGGGAAGGAGCCCTCCCCCCCTCTTCCCCCTCCCTCTCCAGGGACTTCCCATCAGGCTGGGGAGCGAGAGAAGCCGAGGCGCGCAAGAGGCCAGCCACGGCAGCTCCCCTTGCGAGAGGGAGGCCGGAGAGGGACGCGCCTTTGTGCCCCAATCCCAGCGGCCTTGAGACCAGACGGGTGCGGGGAGGGGATGATGGGAGCTCAGCTCTCGAGAAAGGCCCAGGGATGCCCTGTAGTCGTACTTCATGGGGGATAGAGAGTTCGTCTCTCTCATCTCCGCCTGCCAGAGCAGAGTGCAGCGCAAGGGTTAAGCCCAGAGAGTTGTGACATCCTAGAGCGGAAAGGAGCAACCGCTTCCTGCAGCGTGGAATTCTCTCCTCACCCCAGTACAGAAATCAATGCGGGCAACGTCCTCTCACACATGCTCTGTTCGCCCTCTGAAGCCGCCCAGGATCGGAGGCTTCACTTCTCGAAACTTTGGGCTTGGGCATATCGATATTCGGAATATCAGAGAATGTAGAGATATATTTATTTTTGTACATTCCATTTTGGGGGTTTAGCGTGAGATTTCGTTTATCAGAGTGAGACAGTCAAAATTGGTTGAATTGCGTGAGTCTCACGCTGATTGCGTGAGAGTTGGCAGCCATGGCAAGATAGTTCAAGCCGTGATTTGTCATAAATGAGATGATAATGGCTTACAGCTCATGAAAACCCAAAATCCACAATCTCAGAAAATTAGAATATTACATGCAATCAATAAAACAAGGATTGTACATAGAACAATATTGGACCTCTGAAAAGTATAAGCTGCCCCTTTTGCAGCAATTACTGCCTCAATGCGGCGTGGAAAGGAAGCTATCAGCCTGTGGCACTGCTGAGGTGTTAGGGAAGACCAGGATGCTTCAATAGTGGCCTTCAGCTCTTCTGCATTGTTCGGTCTCATGACTCTCATCTTTCTCTTAGCAATGCCCCATAGATTCTCTATGGGATTCAGGTTAGGAGAGTTTGCTGGACAATCAAGCACAGTAATCCCACAGTCACTGAACCAGGTTTTGGTGCTTTTGACAGTATGGGCAGGTGCCAAGTCATGCTGGAAAATGAAGTCAGCATCCCCATAAAGTTTGTCTGCAGAAGGAAGCATGAAGTACTCCAAAATCTCCTGGTAGATGGCTGCGTTGACCCTGGACTTAATGAAGCACAGTGGACCAACACCAGCAGATGACATGGCTGCTCAAATCAACAAAGACTATGGAAACTTCACATTGGAGTTCAAGCATCTTACAGTGTGTGCCTCTCCATTCTTCCTCCAGATTCTGGGTCCTTGGTTTCCAAATGAGATGCAAAAGTTGCGCTCATCAGAAAAGAGGACTTTGGAGTTTCCGGTTTCGCATGGCTTCGGGGCAGCAGGAATTCACGACTGCTCGTGATTCCTGCTGTGCTAGCCACCGAGGTACCCCCGATCCAAATGGGTCAGGGGGATATGGCTGCCCTGTAGGGACAGCCGAAGAGAGAGGGGAGCTGGACAGGGGGTTGGGGGTGTCGCAGACCCCCTCCTCGTCCTGAAAAACCCCTTTTTCCCAAGGCGATGGAGCGGCGGTCAGCAATGGCCGTCACGAAGAAGCCTGCAACCGGGTAAGATTGTGCTGGAGGAAGCAAGAAAAGTGAAAGTGCTGGCTGAGCCGGGTCAATCAACATCTTTTATATTCTCTGGAACTGAGCTGTCTGAATTGCTGGAGGATACATTGTATCCCTAAGAAGATCGAAAGCGGCGGAGAAGCTGTTAAAGGGAACTTTTTTTTCTTCACTCTCCCACCCATGAAAAAAGCAGAAGATTTGAAATTTGTTTGGGCACTGAAGGTGAAATATTCTGAAAGTTGCTTGGACATTGGACTTAAAAATTTAAGAAATTGGAAAACCCTTATTAGAGGTATGGATTTCTGATCATTTAAAAATTGATGTTGCAAGTGGGAAGGGAGAGGAAAAATATTGGAGCAGAAGTGGAAAAAGGAGGAGATTGCCAAGAATACTAAAAAAAAAGATATATGGTGATTGGACCTCTTTGATTAAACAGTAACCCCAGAAAGAGAAAGAGAAGAAGGAAGAAAAGTATTAACTTTTGGAACTTTTTTTTTGAATTACTTTTGACTAAAAATACTTGGGTGGTTGTTTTGGGGAAAGTTTCTCTTTTCAGGATGGCATCGCTTGTGGATGAACTGAAGATTGAATATCAAAAATAAAAAAAGGAAGAACAAGATGGAAAAGATACTTTGGGCACTTCATTTCAATTTTTAGAAATGGCGTTATGTACTTATAAAAAGTTGATTACGCAGCAGAATGACTGGGACAAAGAAGAAGAGAAACAAGAAGCCATCTTTGATGAATAATGGGTTTTTTCCGGGGAGGAGGAGAAAGAGGATAAGAAAAAGGGGATTTTAAGGTTTGAAAAAACAACCAAAAAAAAGAAAAATGAGAGGAAAGGTGGATGCAAGGTTAGAAAGGAAAGGAAAGGGAGTAAGAAAAGGGAAGAGGAGAGACAAAGGGGTAAAAAGGGCAAGGAGAAGAATAAGCAAGAAAGAAAGGGGGGGAGGAGAAGCCTCAATGGTGGGAAGCATGATCTAAAGAAAAAAAGTTTATTTAGAGACAATGGGTGAATCTAATTAAGGATAAAAGGGGGATTCTGGAAGGTACATAAGATTGTGTTTTTATATGTGTATTTAGAGTATAAAATTTATTGTGTAAATTTAGAATTTACTAAACAGAATCCCAAGATAAATTAAGTGTTATATGAAGTACTTTTAAGTGAGGGTAAAGGCGTCACTCCAAATAGTGTTTAGGAGAAGTATAGTAAAAGAAAAAAGATGAACGGATAGTTGGAAATAGAACAGACAAAGAATGTTATTGAAAATGGTTATAAGCTGTTATGCTTTGATTGTTTGTGCACTGTTTTTGTAAAATTAATAAAATTGGTTTATAAAAAAAGAAAAGAAAATGATAACAAGATATGGAAGGATATATAAAATGAATATGATGTTTGAATTTGTGTCTGTGTGAAGAGTTTTAACCCGGGATCAGGCAGCCTTCAGAAAAGATGTTTTAGTTAATGTTCTGTGTGTTTTTGTAAAATTAATAAAATTTGTTTTAAAAAAATAAAAAAAAAGAAAGAGGACTTTGGACCACTGAGCAACAGACCAGTTCTGTTTTTCTTTAGCCCAGGTAAGACGCTTCTGACGTTGTTTGTTGTGCAGGAGTGTCTTGACAAAAAGAATACGACATTTAAGCCCATGTCCAGGATCCGTCTGTGTGTGGTGGCTCTTGAGGCACTGACTCCAGCCTCAGTCCACTCCTTGTGAAAGTCCCCAACACTTTTGAATGTCCTTTTCCTGACAATCCTCTCCAGGCTGCGGCCATCCCTGCTGCTTGTGCACCTTTTTCTTCCACACTTTTCCCTTCTACATAACTTTCGATTAATGTGCTTTGATACAGCACTTTGGGAACATCCAACTTCTTTTGCAATTACCTTTTGAGGCTTTCCCTCCTTATGGAGGGTGTCAATGATGATTTTCTGCACAACTGTCAGGTCAGCAGTCTTTCCCATGATTGTGCTACCTACTTGTTGTGTCCGCGAAATGATGCCAGGAGTCCGTGACTTCAAATCATGCTCTTTTATTTAAAGTTGGAACCGAACTGGGGCAAAGGAAAAAGCTTGCGGCTTTTATTCCTTTAGCCGCGGCGGCCACGGCCAATGGCACCGTTTTGAATCTCCCACGATTCGAATGGACCAATCGCGGGAGATTCTCAGCGAGCCAATCAGTGCGGCTCGCCTGACCAATCAGAGTGCCCCGCGCTTTGGCCAATCAAAGCGCGGGGATCTCAAGAATGTTAATTAGGGACAGAACACCCCTCCCCTCTTGGTTCAGTCCTTACGTCGCGTAGTCACGTAGGTAGGCGGGGCTCCGTCTGAGCCTACTGGACCTGCACAGCTCAGTCTTAGGTTGGATCCCGGCCGGTTCGGTCGGGATCTCTGCTGCTCCTGCTGCCGTCGTGGGAACCGGCTGGTCGGTCGGGCCGGGCTGCTCTCCGTAGCTCCCTCCTGGGCCTCCCGGGTTGGTTGAGCTGCGGGTTTCGCCGCTCCCGCTTGGTCTTTCCGGGTCGGTCGAGCTGGCCTGGCTGTCTCTTCCTGGCGAGGGGTCGTGATGGCTGCTTTCCGGTAAGTAGGGCTGGTTTATTCTTCTTTGGTTTTGGTCCCCTGGGTATTCCCTTCCCCCTTGGTTTGTTTTGTGGGGGTTGGTTTCGCCTGTTTGTGCGTCGGTGGTCTCTTGGTTGGTAGTCCTCGACCTTAGTTGGTCGATGTGGCATTTCCATGCTCGTCCGTCTGCTGTTTGTAGCCGGTACGAGTGTGGGCCTGTTATTTGTGTGATGACGGCCGGTATCCATAGTGGGTCTCCTGTCAGGTTTCTTGCGTATACGGGGTCGCCGGGTGCAAAGGTTCGGTGTTTGCTGTTTGAGTCTGGGGGCTTCTCCAGGTTATACATGGGGTGTAACCTGTCGAGTGGGGAACCTTAATTTCTTCCCCATTAAAAGTTCGGCTGGGCTCTTATTCGTTGTGGTATTTGGGGTTATGTGTTGGGTGAAGAGTAGTTTGTTTATTTTCTCCTGGATCTCCCCGTGGTCTATTTTCCGGATGGTCTTCTTAGTGAATTGGACCATCCGTTCCACCCTCCCGTTCGCCGCCAGGTGCACCGGTGCTGTCAGCGCGTGGCGGATGCCCCTTTCCGCTAGGAATTTTTTGAATTCTAGCGAGGTGAATTGGGGCCCGTTGTCGGAAACGACGATGCCTGGGAGGCCGTGTGTTGCAAAGAGTTTGCAGAGTTCCTTGATCACGGCCTCCATGGTTGTCGTCTTCATGTTGCTTACCTCCAGCCAGTTGGAGTAAGCGTCAACTGTTATGAGGAAGGTGTGTCCTTTTGTGGGCCCGACGAAGTCTATGTGAATCCTAGACCAAGGTCCCCTTGGGGTTTCCCACTCTAGGACGGGTGCTGTGGGTGGGCTTGGCCTAGTTTCCTGGCATCGTTGGCACCTTGCTACCCAGGTCTCAATTTGTTTGTCCATCCCTGGCCACCAAGCATAACTTCTGGCCAGGGCTTTAGTCCTAACGATGCCAGGGTGCCCCTCGTGGAGCAATTCCAGAACCTTCCCTTGTAGCTTTTCTGAAATGACCACCCTATCCCCCCATAGTATGCACCCTTTTAATAATGATAGTTCCGTTTGGCGGTTTCAGAATGTTTTGACGGACTCGTCGTTGTCCCTTTCCGGCCACCCTTTCTCCACCCAATGCAACACCCGCGCCAGACGTTTGTCTTTATTAGTCTCTCGGGCAATGTCTGACGCGGTTATGGGCAGGTTGGGTAGAGTCTCTATGCTGAGGGTGGTCGTCGTGGGAGCTGGGTCGGTGTCAGGTTCCGGTAGTGGCGAGCGGCTAAAGGCGTCTGCATGGGAGATCGTCTTACCCGGTCTGTGTATGAGTCCGTAGTTGTAGGCTGCCAGGAACTCGGACCACCTTGTCATTCGGGGAGACAGAATGTTCAGGGTGGCCCGGTTTCCTGCAAGGATTCCCAGCAGCGGCTTGTGGTCGGTTATGATGGTGAATGTCTGGCCGTAGAGATACTCGTGGAATCTTTTTACGGTGGCAACGATAGCCAGAGCCTCTTTGTCCAGCTGGCTATAGTTCTGCTCCGGTTTGGTGAGGGTCCTTGAAAAGAACGCGATGGGCACTTCTTTTCCGTCGGGGAGGGTATGGCTGAGGACAGCGCCGACGCCGAAGGGTGATGCGTCGCATGTGATGGCCAGAGGTAGGGTCTCGTTATATTGTATAAGGACGGTGTCCGAAGTGAGGAGGTCCTTTGTTCTTTGGAAGGCGGCTTGCTCGCGTTTCCCCCAAGTCCAGGTCACCGCCTTGTCCAGGAGCTTATGCAAGGGCTCCGCCGCCGTCGCCTTTTGGGGCAGGAAAACATTGTAAAAGTTAATTAGCCCCAGGAATGCCTGTAGTTCCGTCTTCGACTTGGGTGTGGGGGCTTCTTTGATGGCCTTGATTTTTTGGTTTGTGGGGTGAATGCCGTGACAGTCTAGGAGGTATCCTAGGAATTCAACCCGTTCCGTGTATAGTTGGCATTTCTCCCTCTTGACTTTGAGCCCGGTCTCTTTAAATTAGGTTAGGACCTCCCTTAGGTGACCCTCTAGTTCGGCTTGGTTGGTTGCCGACACTAGGACGTCGTCGAAGTAAGGTACCACCCCCTTGATGCCTTGCAGTAGTCTTTCCATTAGGCTTTGGAATATTCCCGGTGCGACGCTGACTCCGAATTGGAGTCGGTTGCATTTAAATGCCCCCCGGTGGGTGACTATGGTTTGCGCTTCTGCCGTTTGCTCGTCGACTGGCAACTGTTGGTATGCCTGGGCGAGGTCGAGCTTGGTGAAAACCTTGCCCCCTCCCAGTGAGTGCAGTAGGTGTTGCACTACTGGGACGGGGTAGGCGCTTTGTTGTAGCGCGCCATTTAGGGTGGCCTTATAGTCCCCACAGATCCTCACCGACCCATCGGGCTTGATCGGGGTGACTATGGGGGTCTCCCACCGGGCGTGGTCTATGGGCTGTAGGACCCCTTGCTTGACGAGCTTGTCAATTTGCTCATCTATCTTGGGTTTAAGTGCGAATGGCATCCGCCTTGGCTTCAGGCGTTTTGGGGGGACGTTTGGGTCTAGGTTGAAAGATATAAGGGGCCCTCGGTACTTGCCTAGTTTTCCGTCGAAGATCTCCTGGAATTCCCGGGCCAGTTGCTGCTCCCAGCTATCGTCGGTGACGTGGTCGACTCCCGTGACTGCGATGCCGAGCGGGGCGAACCATTGCAGTCCCAGTAGGCTTGGGCGGTCGCGGTCGACGATTGTCAGGGGAAGTCTTTCGGTGTGCCCTTTATATGTGACGTTGAAGTGTTTGGTTCCGACTACCGGGATGCGGTTTCCCTGGTAGTCCTTTACAATGAGTCTCTGGCTGTCTACGTTCCTCCTTTGGAGGGTAGGCACCAAGCGCTTTATTTCCTGCCATGCTATCATGGAGAGGTAGGACCCGGAGTCCACCTCCATTTTGCATGGCTGGCCCTCGATGCCTACCTCCACGTGGACCTTCCGGGCATCATTGGTTATGGCGTGGCCGATGGTGACCGTCTGATGGGTCTCCTCTCTTCGCCGGTTATCGCCGCCTCGCAGGGATCGTCCGTTCCGGTCCCATTTGTTGTCCGAGGGGCAATCTCTGGTCCGGGGTGGTGTGCTCTCTCTCCTCCTCTCGCTCTGGTCCCATCGTGCCGGGCTGCGATTCTTCTTTAGGCGGCAGACACGGGCGATGTGTCCCTTCTTGTCGCAATGCTGGCAGATCGATTCGAAAAACCGGCATTCCGACCTGGGGTGGTCGCCGCCGCAACCAGCACAGCTGGTCCTCGACTTACGACCCCGCCGGTTCCGTGGGTCGCAGCCTGTCTGGAGGCGATGGATGTCCTCCTCGTCATCTGAAGTGCCCGATGCCGAGTGGAAGTCGCCCTGGTGGGTGGTCGTCTTGGGTTGGGCCTCGGTCGACCTCACCGGGTTGTTGTTTCCGCTGCAGTCCCCAGTGTTCGGTCTGCGCATGCGGTCGGCGGAAGTTCGGGTTGCTTCAGCGGCTGCGGTGAGGGTGTCTGCTAGGCTGATGTTGCCCTTGGCCATCAGCCCGCTCTGGAGGACGGGGTCCCACAAACCAAGCACGATTCGGTCTCGCAGGGCGTCGTTCAGGTTGTCAAATTCGCAGAGCCCCCTTAGGCGCCGTAGCTCGGCGACGAAGTCGCTGAAGCTCTCACCCAACCGTTGGTCCCGACGGTAGAATTCGTTGCGTCGGATCAGGATGGGTACCTCTGGAGCGTAGTGCCGCCGAAGTATTGGCTCGAGGACGTCCCAGTCCATCGCGGTCGCATTGGCGGGTTTGGCAAGCGCCTTGGCCATCTTGAAGACCTCGGTCCCGCAGTGGGTCAGGAAGACGGCGTGCTTCATGGGGCCGGTGGCGTCCTTCAGGTCGCTGCACTCGAGGAACATGCGGAATCGGTCGGAATACGATTCCCAGTCCTCGGTGGCGGGGTTGAAGGGTGCGGAGAGTGCGATTTTCACCATCGTGGTGGTTCGTCTGGCTTCCGTCGGACATGTGGTTCGGTTCAGGGTCTGGATCCCACCTTCGTCGCCAGTGTTGTGTCTGCGAAATGATGCCAGGAGTCGGTGACTTCAAATCATGCTCTTTTATTTAAAGTTGGAACCGAACTGGGGCAAAGGAAAAAGCTCGCGGATTTTATTCCTTTAGTCGCGGTGGCCGCGGCCAATGGCACCGCTTTGAATCTCCCGCAATTCGAATGGACCAATCGCGGTAGATTCTCAGCGAGCCAATCGGCGCGGCTCGCCTGACCAATCAGAGTGCCCCGCGCTTTGGCCAATCAAAGCGCGGGGATCTCAAGAATGCTAATTAGGGACAGAACACTACTGAACCAGACTGAGAGACCATTTAAAGGCTCAGCAACCCTTTGCAGGTGTTATGGCTTAATTAGCTGATTAGAGCGGAACACTTTGAGCCTAGAATATTGAACCTTTTTACAATATTCTAATTTTCTGAGGTGTGGATTTGGGGTTTTAATGAGCTGTAAGCCATAATCATCTCAATTATGACAAATCACGGCTTGAACTAACTTGCTTTGCATGTAATGAGTCTATCTCATATATTAGTTTCACCTTTTAAGTTGCATCACTGAAATAAATGAACTTTTGCACAATATTCTAAGTTTTCGAGTTTCATCTGTGTATGTATGTATGTATGTATGTATGTATGTATGTATGTATGTATATGTATGGTATTCAGCTTTGTTCGGGTATTTTCCCACATCATTATAGTTGTGCTTTTAAAGTTGTAGCAACGTTTCGGCAGAATCTCATCTGCCATCATCAGGCTTCTGTATTATATTTGTCTGTGAGTCAGTACTTTGGTCAGGGTGCATAGTTCAGTCTTAATGTGTGTCTTGTCTGTCAGGCGTTTGGTTCTAGTAATTAGTGTTTTAGCCATGGAGTTTATCTGTGTTGGGTGGTGGTGGGATTGGGCGTTGAGGTAGCAATTAGTGTGTGTTTTCTTCTGGTATACGGTGTGTCCTAGTGTGCCATCTGTTTTTTTGTAGATTAGTACATCTAGGAATGGCAGTTGTTTGTTTCCGTTTCCATGGCGAACTTGATTTTGGGGTGTGTGCTGTTTAGGTGTGTTAGGAAATTGTTTAGGTTTTCTTTTCCATGGGGCCAAATCACAAATGTGTCATTGATACATGTGTCATGTATCTTAACCATAGTTTGGGTTTGTGGATGGCATTGGCCAGGGCTCTGGATTCGAATTCTTCCATGAACAGGTTTGCAATGACGGGTGACAGTGGTGATCCCATAGGGGCTCCTTCAATTTGTTTGTATCTTTGTCCTTTGTATATGAAATATGTGTTGGTTAAGCAGTGTTCTGTTAGTTCCATGAGGTGTTTAGCTGGTTGGTATTTATTTTTGATGATTTCAAGTGTCTCTTTTATCGGGACTTGAGTGAATAGTGAAACCATGTCGAAACTTACAAGCAGATCTTCTTGCTCCACATGGAGATCTTTGATCATTTCCAAGAAGTGGTATGAGTTTTGTACATGAGAAGCTGCTGTTTCAGCATGGGGCTGTAGCTGTTTTGCAAAGTGTTTAGCTAGGTTTTGTAGTGGTGCTCCTCTGGAGCTGACTATGGGTCTGAGAGGTATGCCTTCTTTGTGTATTTTTGGGAGGCCGTATAGTTTGGGGCATCTGGAATATGGAAGGAATTAAAAAGAGGACGGTTGCAATGATAAGATATATTACATATATTACTTCAAAATAAGAATATAATGTAATTGTTGTTATGGTAAAGAAATTGTATTAACCAGAAATATTATGCACAAGACATTTGTACCCAGACGACACACTGTATAAAGAAAAGATGGAATGTTTGTAAAATAAAATAAAAAAGTTTATATAAAAAGAAAGGAAGAGAGAAAGCAAATCCTGACCTTCTGTCCCTTTGTCCAGACAGACTAGAAACCCATTCTGACAATACTCCAGCTTTTAAAAAATGCCATGAGGTTACTAAAGAAAGAACCCAGTAAAAATTCACTCTGGGCTTTACCTGGATCAGCTTGCTTGCAAGATATAGCAGGCAACAGTACTATCGGCTACTCAGCTATGCATGCAGAAGCACTTCTTACCCCAATTTGTAACCCCACTTATATTTGTTGTTTGGGGGATGCTGCATATGCTAGAGTTTGCAAATTCCTTCACTATGCCTATCCCGTAAATAAATATATTGTTTGCTAGTTTCAATATAGATTTTCAACAGCACTAGAAAAAATAAAGATACCTTACCAAATGCACCAATGATAACAGATAATCAGTGTTGGATGGGACCTTGTAGGTCATCTAGTCCAACCCCCCACCCAAGTGGAAGACCCTACACCATTTCTGATAAATGGCAGTCTAATCTCTTCAATCCAATCTCTGGAATGAGAAAGGTTTCATTTGCTTAAAACTGCTGGCCATACACTGGGAGGTTATCAAGACATAGGAAGATCCTAAAGCCTCTTTGCCTGGATGGCAGATCAACAATTCTATTCTTCTTATTGTGGCTTTCTTTATATAACTATTGCTTATACTATAAGCTTTCATTTTGTCAATTCATGGCTCATGTTGCCCCTTTCAACCTTGCTTATTGTTTTTTAATTACTTGTTTTCCTCTCCATTGAAAGCATAATTATTATGCTTATTATTGTAGGATGTAATTATCAATTATAAAATTATAAAAAGAAACAAGAATATCACTGACCATGAGCAAAAGGCTGAAAAGTGGGTTCATTGGTACAATATTTTTTCACTTGCAAGTTAGCATGAAAAAGGACTGAATGTTTATATTACATATAGCATTGCCTATATAGCTTGTCTATATATGTTTATATGACTATAAAGTTCAATTTTAGTTTATCTCTTAAACGAAACTAAAATATTTTATCTTTACATACTTATATAGGCATATAGCTTCCTTCATTCAACCATTTGACTAGGTATAATTGAGCCTTAAAGAAGTATAACTAATCTCTAGGGGGCAGCATCTGCTTAGAAACTACACTTCAAGGAGCCATTAATTCCCTGGCAGTTACAAAACTAAAGTGTCAGGCACACTTTTCATTTGCTCATTTCCTTTGAAGATTACAAATGACAAGTTAGCACATCTTAAAATGATACCTACCTATCTACCTACCTACCTACCTACCTACCTACACACACACACACACACACACACACATATATATATAAAAGACGAACACAATACAGAAGCCTGATGAAGGCAGATGAGATTCAGCTACAACTTTAAAAGCACAGCTATAATGACGTGGGAAAATACCCGAACAAAGCTGAATACTATACATTTAAGTACCCGCGAAAACAAATATATGTATAATACATACATATATTTGTATGTATATATGTACATGTATGTGTGTGTGTGTGTGTGTGTGTGTATGTATGTCTGGCATTCAGCTGCCCGAACAAAATACCCGAACAAAGCTGAATGCCAGACATGTCAGTACCCGCGAAAACTTAAGAAAACACACACACATATATATATATATATATGGCATTCAGCTTTGTTCGGGTATTTTCCCACGTCATAGTAGTGGTGCTTTTAAAGTTGTAGCAACGTTTCAGCAGAATCTCATCTGCCATCATCAGGCTTCTGTATAGTGTTCGTCTGTGAGTTAGACTTTTACAGTGGTTTCAGATTTAAATTTGGGGCAGCCTATTGCTGTGACAGAATGGTTTTTTCTTCATCCTGATTGGTTGAGAGTCTTGGTCTGTGTTTATTGGTCTTGGAGTTTGCTGTGTTCTGCTTCTAATATCTTCTGTCTGTTTTTTTGGCTCTTTTTGTATCTTGATTGGCTGGCAACATTGTGTTACTTTATTGGAGGCCTTTAGTGCAGCTTGGCTTTGGGTAAATGGACGGCTATCATTAGTTAGGAAGCTGGGTTTCATCTGGGTGCCTGGTTGGGGTGTGTTTGAGCTGGAGGTATCAGGGGGGATCTGTTTGTGCCCAGGTGTTTGCCTGGCTTGTGGTGTGGAGATTTTTTTGTTTGTGAGTGCAGGCTTCCAAATGATTGACAGCCTGGTGGAATCATCTCTTCTGTTCATGCTTTCTGGTCTTTTTTCAATCTCTATGGCTTCTCTGATGATTCTGTGGCTGGGATTTTCTATGGTGGCTAGGGTTTTGGTGCCATTGAAGTTGATGTTATGACCTGTGGCTTCCATGTGTTGGACGAGTGAGGAAGTGTGTTCCAGCTTTTTGACTGCATTTTTGTGTTCATCCAAGCGGGTGCTTATTCTTCTATTGGTCTGTCCAATGTATGTGGCCGGGCATGATGCACAGGGGACTTCATATATGCCTTGAAAAAAATCTCCACACCACAAGCCAGGCAAACACCTGGGCACAAACAGATCCCCCCTGATACCTCCAGCTCAAACACACCCCAACCAGGCACCCAAATGAAACCCAGCTTCCTAACGAATGATAGCCGTCCATTTACCCGAAGCCAAGCTGCACTAAAGGCCTCCAATAAAGTAAAACAATGTTGCCAGCCAATCAAAATACAAAAAGAGCCCCCCCCCAAAAAAAAACAGACAGAAGATATTAGAAGCAGAACACAGCAAACTCCAAGACCAATGAACACAGACCAAGACTCTCAACCAATCAGGAGGAAGAAAAAACCATTCTGACACAGCAATAGGCTGCCCCAAATTTAAATCTGAAACCACTGTAAAAGTCTGACTCACAGACAAACACCATACAGAATGCCTGATGATGGCAGATGAGATTCTGCTGAAACGTTGCTACAACTTTAAAAGCACCACGTGGGAAAATACCCGAACAAAGCTGAATGCCAGACATGTAAGTACCCGCGAAAACTTAAGAAAACAAATATATATATATATATATATATATATATATATATATATATATATATATATATATATATATACACACATACATGTGTGTGTGTGTGTGTTTTCTGAAGTTTTTGCAGGTATTTATATGTGTGGTATTCAGCTTTGTTCATATAAATACCCGCGAAAACTTAAGAAAACACACACACACACACACACACATATATATGTTGAGATAAGATGTAATCAGTGTTTAAGGACTCTATTCTTTTAAAGAATATAATTGAAACCCCAGAAATCAGACAATGCAATAAGCTAGGAACTCTGCAAAACGTTGATATCAGAAATTCTCCTGGAGCAGGATCCAAGCTGAAATTTAATTGGCTAGAATTCCCAATCCCCAAAGGAGACCCATAAAGCCATTGTTTCTTTCTGTTCTTTTAGAGTTGGTATCCTCCAAGTCACCTTTGCAAAACAATGTCATTTAGTAAAATCCAGGAAACATGCCTTCTGTGTCCTGGTACTTGAGATCCAGACGGTCCTTCCTTTTTCCACAGGGAATGAGATCAGGATGTTAGAAAGGAGACATGCTGTTCAATGGTATTTCAACAGCTTTTAATTTGGTGTCACCTTATAGGAGGAACAGTAGTTAGAATGCAGTACTGCAGGCTAACTCTGCCCACAGTCTGGAGTTCAGTCCTGATGGGGCTCAAGGTTGACTCAGTCTTGCAAAGTCGGTAAAATGAGGACTCAAATTGTTGGGGGCAATATGCTGGCACTGTAAACTGCTTAGAGAGGGCAGTAAAGCACTGTGAAGCAGTATATAAATCTAAGTGCTATTGCTGTTCCTATTTTATTAAAGCAATGTCCTTCGTAAGCCGCCCAGAATTACCTGGTTAAGATGCATAATTATACCTGGACAATACTGAATTCAGACTCCACCCCCTCCCAATGTGATAGGAGCCTTAATCAGGGCTCTGCAGGGCAAGACTAATCTGATCCTGAATGCAAGCCAAATACTGTTGCTTTTGTCAAACAAGTTCCTCTTGAATTATTCCCCTGTCCTGATCCTATCCTAGGATTTTCCCCAAGAAGTCATTTTGATTATTTTCTTCTTTGCAGTTGCTGTCAGTTTAGATCAGTGGCCCCCAACCTTTTGGGCACCCAGGGACTGGTTCCGTGGAGAGGTTTTTCCATGGACTGGAAGGGGTGTGTTTTCATCTGCTGCCTGCATCCGATGGGGCTTTGCTTGTTTGGGTGTACCGGTTTCTGGCATGCCACGGACAAGTGCTGGTCAGGATAGGGCTAAAGCTGGTGGCTTCATCTGTGGCTCCCACTTCTCTGTTCTCACCAGGAAGGAAAATAAGAGTATAAACTGTTTAGTAGAACGGATGGGACACACTTCATTCCCCAAAGAGAAGGAGGGCAGGGAGAAGGAATCCATGAACAATGAGAGCTTAGTGACATCTATCATGTATAATTGGGGGAAAAATTGTTCTTTTCTAAAACAAAAAATTCTCAACAATGTTTAAATGACATTAAAAACTTGAACGCACCATCAAATCTGGATTCACTATGTTCCTGTGAAAATGCTTATATGTACATGTAGGGTGGCAAGATGCTGCATCTATTTTGCATATTGATTCCGTTATTGAATCATCTTTTTGTGGTTTACCACAGTTAACTTGGGTTTGTCCTATGGGACACTTATTATCTTATTGAGAGCTTGACTGACATGGCAATGACCTTGTATAAGACAAATTGGAGGGGTTGTCATATGTCTTGAGTTGTGGGAACCAGCCCTGTCAGTCTGGCAAAGTCAATGATTTTAGATCATTATTACTGCAAAACATGCCTCATTTTTATTACGTGGAATCCAATGATATTGTTCTTTAGTGGAAAAAACTGTTTTCTATATCCCAAAAGGCTGTTTGCAGTTTAGGCGAAAACCCAATCTGAGCTGAATGAACTCAAATCAAAGACAAGGTCTTCTATTTTCAAGAGCTTTTGTAGCCCCTTAGAAATATATTCCATTTTATGAGCCACGATGGCGCAGTGATTAGAATGCAATACTGCAGGTTATTTCTGCTGCCTGCCAACTGCCTGCAAATTGGCAGTTCAAATCTTACCAGGCTCAAGGTTGATTCAGCCTTCCATCCTTCTGATATGGGTAAAATGAGGATAGATTGTTGGGGGCAATAGGCTGACTCTGTAAACCGCTTAGAGAGGGCTATAAAGCACTGTGAAGCGGTACATAAGTCTAAGTGCTATTTTACACATTTGTAAATGTTTTTGATAGTTAACACATTCCCAATAAATGGTGCAATTGCACACAGCACTTGGAAGTTTCCATTAGCTTTTATGAGTATAATAGTTTACATAGAAGGAAGAGAATTAATAGGTTTTTTCATCCAAGGATTTCTTTTGTTTGATTCTTGGCATATCTTGGCATCTTAGTTTCCTTCTGCTTTGTATTTTTTTTTTTTTAGTATTTATTTGATTTGTCAATTGCTTACAAGATACAGGTATAAGAATAAATATAGCTTTGAATACATGAGATAGATACTTATAAGAAAAATAAAAAAACAATAGGACAGGGACGGTAGGCACGATTGGTGCGCTTAGTTTCCTTCTGCTTTATGTTCAGGGAAAGAAAAAGAAGAGAAAGCAGCTTTCCTCTGCCTCACTAAGGTATCTCCAGATAGTAAAATCTGTGAGTATGAAATAGAATTTTCTTTAATTTCCTGATCTTGTATTTTTGTCAAAGAATTCAGAAGCAATATAATGAAACAAATATATCAAAACACTGGAAATTAATGTTACCATTTGATGGAAGCTCTCCTAATCTTTCATCCAAAACTATATTTAGACTGGTTTTGTTGGCCCCTTAAGGCACATAGAGTATGCTTACTCTTGGCCGCTCTGGGAGTGACAAAAAATCTCAACATCCTAGTTTTTCCATTGTCTTGGTCATTATTTATACACCGCATGAAGTGCAGCTGTCTTTGTTTCTGTTTCAAACTTTAGAGATTTCCTTTTTGGAATCAAAGACTTCTAAACATATGGGAGATACAAAAGGTCAGTATTTCCTCAGTAATAAAAATATACCAGACTTGGACATCTTTCTAGCAAAGATACTTGCTGAGTTGCAGAAATTCCATAGGAAACACACTACTGTGTCTTGTACTCTGCTGGGCTCATTTCAGCAGGATAGAAGTGAGGGTGGAACAGTATATTTGAACTTCTTCCTCCATACGTGACAGTTCTCTATCACGAGCTCAACTACATTAGTTTCAACAAGAGGACAACATGTACACGCACACTTCTCCCAAGGTTTCCACAGCAGCTGGGAAGTAGTAATTAGGTCAGATTGCCCTTGTGGTCCTTGGAGAGGAACACACAACATATCCTGTGCTGCTTGGGATGCCTCATCAGCAACCACAGGACTGCAATACAAAATGTTTGCAATGAATATGGCAGGAAGAAAGTAAGCGGGGGTGGGGGGATTGTGGGGGAGATGGACAAAAGCAGACAATTTAAAAAAATAGTCTGGGAACGGATTGTTCACAATAAAACACTGGCTAACTAGAGCTAAAATTGGTAGGTCAACCTCTTTATTGTCTTCAAATTTCTTTTAAAAAAATCTTGAAAGGTGGAGATGGTACTTTCATGTCCTGCTCTTCAGTAGGAGTTTATGATAGACCAGTAATTACATGTTGCACTAACCTGTTTAAATTCCTATTTGCTTTTCTTTTAGAGCCTACCTATGACTAATAGAAAAGGGGCAAATAAACACAAAATAAACACAAAAAGCAAAACAAGCAAGGTAATGATAGCAAATAAGTGTATTTTTATATTTACATGGGTTTGTTTACCCAACAGTGCCTTGGAGATTAACTTCATGCCCATAAAGAGCAACATCCCTGTTATTCATGGATGGGCTAAAATACAAGACAGGATTCAATTTATGAAAAGAGATGAGAATTTTTTTTACCCATTTGTCTCTTCCCTTCTTCCCTTTCTTAGAGAATGATTTTCCAGAATGGAATAGGAGCAAAGCCAGAGTTCTCATGGGTGAGCAATTAGTTCTAATGGGTGAGTAATTTATGTTCTTGGGGAAAAAGAAATGACTTCTTGGGGAAAATCCCACATTCAGAATAATGCCGCTTCTAAGAAATATAGAATATAGCCTATCCTTGTTGAATGTTCCTGCTTTTGAAAGTGATGTCCCAACTTTTACTCTGATTTCAGTAGGAACTAGAATGATAGCCATAAATTGAATATAATAGAATGAACTCATCATTTCCCTCAATTATGGGAAAGGTGGGGCAGGAAAATTTTATACAATATTTTTCTGAAGAACTGAAATATGTTTTGGTTAGCTTGCCTAGTCTATCCTAACTTAAATATCATATTTATCTCAGAAGATTCTATTTAGCTGAGGAGCTAAATCACTCAGTTTTGTTGCTCATTTTCCCCATTGTACTTATCCCATTTTACACTGGGCTTAGTTATTAATATATAATAATACTTAAAGAAAGATATATAAAATATGGAGAAGCATATATTCCAAAAGTGATGTTGCATATAAGAGGTTCAATAATTTTGTACTGAAATAAGAATTAAAGGAATTTATTATCATTGAAAGTTGTATTCTTCTACTATATAAATATCTTAAAATCAGTCTGGATAGTTGCCATCTTGTTTTAAAAGTAGTTTGTTGTTGCTTTATTCCTTGGATTGAGAGGTAGGGATCAATCCAACCTCACTTAGCTGGCTTTGGGCATAAAGGAAGACTAAAACTCACAGAATGTTTGTTTGTTTTCAAATAATTCAAAATGGCAAACATACCTACTATTCCTTGTTTCTCCTATTTCTCCAACAACCACCACCCTGGGTGGTGGGTTGGGCTAAGAGGGAGTGAATAGCTCAAGGTCACCCAGCTGGCTTTATACCTAAGGTAGGACTAGAATTCACAATCTCCTGGTTTTTAGGCTACTACCTTCATCACTACACCAAACTGAGTCCCCTTATTTCTTACTGCTACTAAATGAGCTTCGTGCATGTAAGTTTTGCTAAGTGCATTTTCTTCACCCACCCAAATCAAATTTCCTTGCAAAATATGACAACTCTTTTAATTCTACAATTATAACTAAATGATCACCTATTTATAATAAGCTGACTTGACAGGAAAAATATTCAAAATACTTTCCTGTGGCTGATTGTTCTGTTGTCTCCCAAGTGAAATGCTTCGTGTCTATATATTCAATTTATATTCTATTTATACAGTTCATCACAAGGCTCTGTTCAAATTATTCTTGTTGATGAGGATTATCAAGGCAAAACAGCTTGTCACATTGAGAGAAAATGAGTCTCTTTTTTGTCCCCATCATAAGGTTGATTTGACAACTTGCCACCTACCCAACACCCACGCCTGCTGAAAGCTTTTCCTGCTAGACAAGCTGAATATCCAAGCAGTGATGCTAATAAGTTATGGACTTTTACCCTTTACAAGAAAGAGGTAGTTTCAATGGCTGTGACTCATTCCCTTCAGGAAATTGTCTTTCAAGAGAAAGGTTATTGGACATAATTAATACATCAGGATCTTCCTTACAATCGAGTTCTATGTATTCCTTGGAATTTTTTAAAGCTTGCATTCCATACAAAGTTTTGGGGTTTATATAGTTTATTGTCAGAGCAATTGAGTAGTAGGCCTCTATCTTTTGTCATATATGCTTTGTAAATAATAAATAGTAAATAGTAAAGTAATGGACAATACCTTTTTAGATACTCTCTGGGCCCCTGGTATATACAAATGGCAGCTATTTTCTTTTCATACCTAATGTGATGTTCTTTCTTTTATTTTATTTTTTCAAACAAAATTTGATAGTAATAGGAACTGTCTAACTTCAAATATTGAAATAGTGAGCAGGATTATATTTTAATGCCAAAGATGGAAACTCCTTTGTTTTTAACGTTACCTTTTAAAAACATTTCTTCTGTATTTACATTATCTTTGAATTTCATACCGCAAATAAATTGCCATAATTAATTTACACTTTTATTTTAGATAAAATATGCTTTGGAATTAGGTTTGCCGCTAAAAGGGTATTTTGTGAAAAGTACATTCAAAACCATACGTATAAATGGATGAAATTGCAGACTAATTGCAAATTAAGACAGAACAGCCTCATGAATGATAACCGGTAGAATTCAATCGGGACTGAAAATATTATTACCCATTCATTTTGACAATGCAAACCACAATTAGAAGTTGCCTTAAATATGCCCTGTTAAACCGGGACATTTTATTTCTCTGTACTGTAGCTTTGTGGGAATAAAAGAGCACTTACCAATAATCTCTGCATATTCCTCAATCTCAGAAGCTCCAGTCCCATCGCAAAGGACAAATTGGGAGAGAAGATACAAGGTGGCAGTTACAAACATATTGATTCTCCTTCCGCTCATCTTTTCTAAACAAGCAAAAGAAAATAAATTTTAGTACAGAAGACAAGGAAGAAGAGAGCTTTGAAACATTCTTCCTTCTACTGTCAGGAAAAAATGGTCTTATAGGGGTTCTAGTTCAATTCACATCATCATCCATCTAGGCAAAGAGAAAAATGGATCTGGATACAAAGGCTTATTATGATGCCTGTATTAAATGCAGAGGCCTGAGCACAAGAGTTGTAGAGCTTAACTCAAAAATATTGTTCCTCCTGAAGGGAAGTTGAAAAGCTTGCCCCTGGTTATCCTGAATAATACTGAGTCTACAGAAATGTGTTTTGAAGTTTAATCAAATGAGGTAAATCCTAACAAATTAAATGGGTTGAATTAGCAACAGTTTCTCTATTTTTTTCCTTATATTTGGCCTGATTGTTGCCAATTCATGCTGAATTATGCATTATGGGTGCTCTCTATTAATCCTGGAGTTGGCAAAGCATTGGCATGACATTTCCTTGCCCCACTGCTAATTCCTATTTCACCTATGGTACCTCTGTTTTAAGTTCCTGCAGTGCCTTTCATCCAAATTAATGTATAACGTAGTCTATTGTTTAATACATTTACATCTCTCTTAAACAAAGGAGGACTTATTTAATATCAATTAAGGAGCTCAATTTAAGGAAAAAGTAAGATTAAATAAAAAAGACCAAATTAATGACAACAGATTCAACAACCAGACATATTATTGTCTTTATGATTATTAATTAGTTTTATGCTTATTGTAAGCCACAAAGGTGCTTAAGATAGGTGGCCATATATATCTTAATTGGCAATGAAGATAGAATGGACAGCTTCTGCTTTTTAGGGTCAACTAAAAAGTATAAATGAATCAGCAGTTATGAAATATAGCCCAGACTAGCACTTCATAGAGTAGGCTTGGGGAAAAAAAAAATCATGGATGCCTCCATCCTTGCAAAGATCAGAATTGTGCAGGCAATGTGAGATTCTGTCAGAAAGAAAGAAGAACTTCGAAGAAGCACAAAAGAAAAAATATTGAGACTTTTAGACTTGGTGTTGGAGAAGACTCCATTGAATACCATAGACAAACAAATGAATCAACAAACAAGTAAATTCAGAATTCTAACTTGAGGCACAAAAGATCCCTATTTTGGACATGTTCTGATAAAACATAGCTCTTTGGATAAATCCATGACACTAGAAAAGGTGGAAGGAAAGGGAAGCAGAAGACAACCAGCAGCAAGAAGCTCACCAGAAGCCAGAAACAAGTCCATTTCTGGACTTCCAGAAGGCCCATTTTCCTCCTCCCAGAGACTCCATGTGGACCCTGCACTTACCTCCATCAAAAATGGTAAGCATGGAAACTGCTGGGAGCGGTGGGGCAGGGCTACCCGGTCGGTTCAAATACCAGTTCGGCAAACCAGATGTAACTTTAACATCCAGTTTGCCCAAACCAGTCCGAACTGGTAGAATCCCACCCCTGGTTGGGGATCCTGCTTTAGAGGTCTGTGAAAGTCTCTGACTTAAAATATGTTTTGTCTAGGAATCTGACATACGTTCACACGGTTTTAGTATTTCAGAAACCACATTCTATTTGTTCCACAAAACAACGTGAAGACAAGTCTCTGCTCCTTTTCTCTCCCCCCACCCATTAACAGGACAAAACAAAAATGCTTGTCTTTAACCAGGTTTCCTAGTGCTCCATTTGTCTTCATGAAACCTTTATCTGTAATCTTGGTCATACTTCAAGAGACAAGAAATAATTATGCTTAAATAATGGAGAGACTATCTGTCTGTCTCCTTATATGCTTAAAAAAACCAATCTCTTTAATAATGAAAAAGTTTAGAGTCAACATAAAACGTTTCTGAGATACTGATATGCTCTATGAATACATTTTCTAATAGAAAGAATTAAGTTCAATTTGGAAGGAGCGAAACAGAACATTTTCTTTTTCAAGGAATCCAATAATATTGGTTATTAGATTAAGATTGAGAGTATCTCTTTTTTAATTGGATATTTTTGCAATTTTGCTAGAAGCTTACTGAGATTTTTATCTCTTTGGAACTTTAATATAGTATGTTATTATGTTCAATTATGTATTACCCATAACACATATTATACATTTATTAATCACATTTATATAACCACCCATCTCACCAAAAGCAACTTTATATGTTCAATAACACTTAATTTTGCCCAGCTTTGACCAAATTATCATGTTGAATGGATTTTCTCCATAATTTGCAAAACATTGCATTGTTTGATGGCAGAACATGGAGATTTTGAAAGATTATTTGAAATGCACTATCTACAAATCTGTAGCCTGTTAATGTATAGATGAAATTGTTTTTAACAAAGCCTAGAAGTGAAATTACAGGTACTTTTTTTCCTCCTTTCTTCTTGAAAGTATGCCTTCAAAATCTGTTCCATGTCATTCAGAACACAGGGGCACAGCTCCAGAAGAGAAAATAAATCACCATCAATGGCAGAATTGCCCCCAGTGAAATTATAATATTGATTTTTATGAAAATATTGCTATTTTTTTCTTTTTTCTTCAAAAGTTTCATTATCTTAAATCTGCTCATTGGTTCCTGAAAATCTAATCTAATCACAAAATTAATATTGAATATTAAATATCTAGACCACACAAGCCAGACTGAACTAGTGTAATGTAAAATCCTTTCCAATTTCAGAGAAACTTGTTATGTGGATTTAAGTGAGTCAGGGCAAATTTCCACAAAAAATGTTCTCTATCAAATATTCCTAAGCACTTAATTTGGAAATAGTTCAAGCCAATTATTAATGTTATATCTTATTATTCAATAGTTTGATATTAAATCATAGCTTCAATCTGTATTGCAAGAAATTCCCTGGGAGATTCTGGATTAGGAAAGAAGGATTGTAGAGATCAACATCAGCCTGTCTTGTTGAAGCCAGTAGTATATAATGATATGACATTAGTAAGCTGCAAATAATGTAGTGCTTATGCAATATTACTGCAGTAGTAGGTTCAACCCGAAACTAGGTTTCATGTAAAGCTTCTTTCTTAAGTAAAGGGAAAAAAAATCACTCTTTATGTAAAAGCTGAGTAATAAATCAAATGTTTTAAATGCAATCTTATTATGGGAAATGGAGCAAAAGGAATTTTTTCTTTGGGGAGGGGGGGAGAGGATGGAAATTCCTGAAAATTACATTTATAATTTCCTGTTTGAGTGTACAGAGTACCTATGTTTTGTTTTAAATCTTTCATTTGTTTCCCAATCTCAGATACTTGATCTATATATTGTACCATCTGAGAGACGCAGAAGCAGGGACTGAAACTGCCAAAGATTAATTATACTTTGTGGTTCCCTTCTTCTTCATTTTATGTAACCCATTGTTAAAAATTAAACTTGGGCTAACATTCCTTCACTGAGTAATTTTAAAACATGTTTTTTTCAAATTTGTGCTTGATAAAAAGAAAAACAGAAGCCAGTTTTCCTCTATTAATTTTCTGTCTTCACATGAACTATACAACCTGGTAATGCTGAAAAACTGACAAAGGGAAAACACACAGGACTTGTGCATTCAGATCTCCAACTAAATTAAGGTTTATGTGCTCCGCAGATATTATAATCTTTCAAAACCCAGAAAGAATATGAGAAATAATATCCTTTCCTGCCCCCCTTGGACAACCATGATCTGGATGACTGAAAATCTCCACAGACGGTTGTTGGCTGTTTTAGATCAGAAATCTTATTCACAGATGATTAATGCAATTCACAATCCACCCATTTTCAGCATAAAGACTTGGTATAAAATAAGGAGTAGGAAAAATGCATTGAGAGGTGGGAGATTTAGGAACATGACTTTGTTCACATCAAAACCAAGCTGTACCCAAAGTAGCTTTTTGGTTCTTTGCTTTTACAAACCGTCACCAATTTCAGATGATATCTTCCTGCCTATATTTTCAAAGGAAAGAATCAAGATAAAGAATAGCAAGTCAAACTATATTCTGAACTGTATGTCTTGATCCAATTTAAAAACAAATTGGGAAAATAATTATCCACATGCTTCCTGTCTTTAGAAATATTTAATAAGCGGGCCACAGTTTTAGACCTTAATCCTGAACACCTTCTGCATTTGTGCAGCGATCTTCCATGTCCTTTATGGTAGAATTTCAGCATATTTGTATCCATGTTCTTTTTAGAAAATAAAATTGCTAGGGATCAATGCTGTCTTAGCTTGAATTACACAACAGAGAGCCACACTGAAGCTATTCAGATAAAGCAACACAAGTTTGCCATTTTTAAAAAATTGAAAGCAGAGATAAATAGACCACCCAAATGTTAATATAGTTCTGGCTTATCAGATTATACATGCCTGGCTCCCCTTTACATCAGTCTTTTGGAAGGTGTCTTAAAGGAGTTGATACAGGTAGTCCTTGACTTGTAACAGCTCACTTAGTGACCATTCAAAGTTACAATAGCATTCAAAAAGTGACTTATGACCATTGTTCACTCTTATAATTGTTGCAGCATCCCCATAGTCACATGATCAAAATTCAGATGCTTGCCAACTGACTCATATTTATGACAATTGCTTTGTCCCAGATCACCTTTTGTGACCTGACAAGCAAAGTCAACGGGAAAGCCAGATTCACTTAACCACCATGTCACAAACAACTGTAGTGATTCACTTAACAACTATGGCAAGAAAGGTCATATAATGGGGAAAAAAATCACTTAACAACTCTCACTTAGCAACAGAAATGTTAGGTTCAATTGCGGTTGTAAATCAAGGACTACATATATGTGTATTTGGTTATAGGCATTTGGAAACATCAAGGCAACACTTTTCACCCAACTCCTTTCAAATGCACGAGGTATGGACAATCTTCTTATTGCAGTCTGGGTTGAAACCCTCCAAAATGTGAAATAGATGAGTGATTAATAGATACATTTACAGATACATTCAACTGTTAGGAATGCATGAAACAGTCTATCTTAACAATAAATACTCCTTTGTTATTTAGCTGTCTCAAACCCGTAGCAATCTTTTCTTTAGCTTTGCCCAGATCCTTAAAATATTTTTGTTTATTTGTTTGACTAAGTACATCCTTAGTTATTTTAATTATGCATGTTCCTAATGGATAGAATAAAAAACAGAAACAAAGAAAAGTTCCTAGGTTGATTTTGAGCTTCAAAAGCCTTATGCTTTTCTGTTCAATTTCCTGGGCTGTCACTTTGAATGAGTCACTTTTGTGGCTGTGGAACAACAGGAAGGATGGAATGAAAAACCGAAAAGAGATAAAAGTCTGAAGTTATTAAGAATACAATTTAAATGAAAGATTTTTAAAGGTCTGCAAAGATAGCTGTCAAAGAAGAAAAGATGTCATAACTTTAGTGGTAATCTTTTATTATTAGAAAAAACGTTTCTGTGGTTTAGCAAAAGTCCCCTGTCTTTTAATACACTTGTATTCATTAGTCACAAGGGATAAGACCATATATATATAACCAAACTGAATGCAAACTTGGAATATAAATTGGGATTGTTCCCCACTATTCCCATGTGCATTTGACACAATCTCTGACTAGCATTTAAACACAATCTATGTGTGTTTGTGTGTAAAACTTTTGCTCACGCCCTAATGTATATATCTTGTCCACATGCAAGCAAAATGTCTAATGAATTCAATGGAAGTTCAGTGGCAGAACTGAATGCCTTGCCTGCAGAAGACTTAGGCTTTAATTTTCATCTCCAGCGTAAGAATGGAAAAACTCTTGCATAAAATGTTGGAAAATTGCTGCCAACCAAAAAGAGTTAAAATTGAACTAGACATACTTAACTCACTATACCCCAAACCTATGTATAGGAAGGCAGGACCACAGAAGCAGAAGTTATCAAGAATTCACTTCACACACCACCAGTCATGTCTATTAAAAAAAAGTATCCTTCAATTCAGTGGTGGGATCCAAAATTTTTTACTACTAGTTCTGTGGATGTGGCTTGGTGAGCATGGCAGGGGAAGGATACTGTAAAATCTCCAGTCAGAGGTGGTATTTGCAAGTTCTTTGAACTACTCAAAATTTCTGCTACCGGTTCTCCAGAACTGGTCAGAACCTGCTGAATATCACCTATGCTTCAATTTAGTGGTATTACTGACTTTCAAATAAAGAGATCTGGTTGATCTCTTTGAGAGAATCATACAGATTCAGAATTTTAAAAACAAACTGTTCCGATTGAGCTCATTGAGGAAGAACCTAAACCTGAAGCTTGTTTCCATTTTAACCAGGACTGTCTCAGTCAAATACGACAAGTAATAATATATCCATATGACAGAATCTCTCAGGACAACGGTCTATCATTAGGGCTTTCTATATCTATTATATCTATATCAATATCTACGTCAATCCATATCTACGTCAATGGTATATTTATATTGGTAGGTCTATCGTTAAACCAAAAACTATAGTTCATATACATTTCTACGATACTCAATTTCTCCATAGTTGAGTACCATAGTTGAGCACCGTATCATGACACAGGATAATGTATAATGGCACATGAAAAAGTAACTAATTAGTAATATGAAACAATCTTTATTTTGTGAAACAATAGGGCTTATCAGTGGTGACCCAATCACATAGATAACTTACCACTACATTTTCCAGTAGGAATTAGTCTGCAGAAAATAAAACAATGAGAAAACAGTCTTTGATTTAAAATGTGAGTTGGCTCGTAATGCATCCTGCATTAATGCCAGTTAAATATTAGACTGACTTTAAAAACGGCAGCATTCTTTAGGGAGTTTTTATTTCATGCAGGACAAATATTTGAATTCTGGAAAGCAGTATTTGTACAAGTGTTTCAGTTCTCTAGAGAGATAAAGTTTTAAATAAATATGATCTTTCTAAAGAAGTTAGGAAAATTGCATGTTGATACTTAGAGAGGTTTTGACAGGATACCATAGACAATTATAAAAGAGAGCTCTGCTGGCAGTTTTAAATCAAACTCTAGAATGAGGTAGAGAAAACCAAGAGTGGGAATTAGCTTTAGATTTGAATGGATCATATTATAATTCTATGTACTTTCTATTTTGTGTAGAAATGTCACAGGAAATTGCATAGCTCATGTTGCCCATGTGTGAGACATCTTTAGAGCTTCAAAGAGCATTTCTTAGCCCTTCCTTTAAAAAAAATAAATTACTGAGAATAACTCTTTGAACCAAAGGAAATCCTTTTTTAAAAATCAAATAAGGAAATTTGTTACCCAAGGGATATTTATTGCATGCTATGTTCAAGGTTGTTTGCAAAAGCAACTTTCATAAGACATACATTTTAAAATTTAGGAGTAACTTAATAGGCATCCATGTATGAGTATGATATCATTATGCAAATGACATGATTTACATACTTTCATCAGCTTTTTTCTTCCCTAGGCATACCCACAAGATCTCCTATTTTTATTTCTTCTAGTTATTTACAACATTTGTTTGTTTTTATCTTGCCTTTATCATTTTTATAAATAACTCAAGGTGGGGAACATACATAGTACTCCACTCTCCTATTTTGACCACAACAATCCTGTCAGGTGATAAAGAGAGAAGGACTGGCCCAAAGTCACCTAGCTGGCTTTCATGCCTAAAATGTAACTAGTACTCAGAGTATTCTTGGAGTGTTTCTGGATCTTCATCACAATGCCAAACTGACTTTTGGTTCTTCCCAGAGACAATAATAGGAGGGATGAGGAAGATAATGAGAAGAGGAAGATGCTAGGAAGAAAAGCAACTCTGTATTTCTAATAAGTAAATTCAAGGCTATTAATCTGAAGGGATTCAAAATCAATGGGAGATTAAATGAGATAGTGACCTTTTGGCTGTGGCAAGACATGTTTACTTTTATTTATTAATTACTTTCTCTTCTGAGTCTGAAGCACTCAAGGCATCTAGCCCAATTTAAGACAAAAGCAATATATAAAAACAGGATTATAGGTTAAAATTAACACGAATAGCAATTATAATAGTAAGTAATAAAATGATCTAACAATTCTAAGCTTGGCAAAGATGTACCTGTAGGACTCCAAATACTAAGAAGGGCAAACCCAGCTTCCAAAGGACTAGGGTCTTCTGTAGCTAAGAGCAATAGGACAAGATCTTCTCTTGCATGCTAAAAGAACAGGCCTCTGACCATCAGAAGCAACAGAGCTTCTTCTGACAATCATATCAACCAGACAGGTGCAAAATGGGAGAAGTGACTTCACAGAAACCTAAGCTTCTTTGAGTTTTATAAGTCAAGATCACCTTCTTAATATGTGCCTGATAAATCAGTACCCATCTTTCAGTATAGACATCCTCTCTTCCCTTTTCCTTGCACTTGTTAACAACTAAAATACTGTAATTTCCACCAAGTGTAACTTCTCTCAAACTGTCAAGTACATTTCACTGAACTCTTATGATATAGTTATACCTAAGAATTGCAAACATAAAACCTACTCTTTTCCCTCCAGTTTGAGATTTTTTAAAATTTATCATCAGCTTTCTTTTATACAAATGGCATAGACAAAAAGCTATTACCAACTGTACTAAAACTTGTTTCATAAAAATATTGGCTGATTAACTATTGCATTTTTCCTTGGTTCCCATTCATACATATATGTACTTGAATAAATCCCTTCCCTTTGTAGATTGTTTTGAAAAGCTTCTTCAGTACATAAGATCTTCATAATATCATCTCCTTAACTTGGGATGGAATTCTGCATTAAAATAAACAAGAAAGAATCCCAAGGAAATCTCTTGTAAATGATGTTGCAGACAATTGAGGATGTGCAGAGCCAAGAAAATAAATACTCTAAATCTGAACTAGGAAAACATTTATTCGCCCCCCCCCCCATGTGTCTATAGAAATATATATTAACATTGCCAACTGTTTGTATTTAGTTGCTTTAAAAGTTTGTGTCTGTGAAGGCACTACTCACTGTCCATGCTCAAGTATCCTTCCAGCTAAATTACATTGCCGTTTTAATTTTGCACTCGGTACACAAAAGCAGACTTCGACAACATCAATAAATCTGACATCTGACACTCATCTAGCAACAATGCATATCCAGCCAGAGAAATAACATGAAAAGAACATCGCTATTGTCTTACCACCAAATTGCTTGCCGGGCTGAAAAAGGTCTGCAAAGTTATCGCAATATTCCAGGAAGACTTCGGTGTTTGTTTCCTCCAGAAGGCAGGGCCTGGAGTGGGGTAGAGGGAACGGGGAGAAAAAAAGACAAGGGGAGAAACAAAATCTGATCTTATTGCCAGACTTTTCAATAGACACGCTGGCGGGGGGTGGGGGAGGAGGATCTGAACACACTGCTCTGAAGTTGCTCCTTTATGCTGTGCAAAAAACCTTGAGATTCCAAGGTATTCTCCTGCCAAGGATCAAAAGCAGAGCTTCCGGTTCAAAGCATGTTGATGATCTTCCTGTGAAATTATCTTGCACTTCTCTTCCAGGAAACACTTTCTCTGTAATAGGCTTTTCAGTATGTGGGAGGTAGGATGAGCAGCCCTTCTGACTAATTTCAGGCTGTCTTTTCGGATTAGCCGCCTCCCTTTTTCCCCCAAACAAGGAGTGTAAATTGATCTTGAGAGTCTCTTCCAGCAATGGGTTTTGTGCATGCCCCGGATCTGGGCTACTACTATAGAATCCCTACAAGATTCTGTAGTTTTCAGCCCTCCCCATTTACCAAAAGAGTTTTTTGGGGGGGATAAACAGACTTTTTGCCTGGTTTTTTTCCCCCCACAAGAAGATTCAGGATATTTTTTAATGGTTAACATCCAGACAAAGCATGAATGTACTTGGCCCTGGAAATCTGGTTTTGCTGTCTGCTCCTACCTTCAAGGATGGGCAGGAATCTTAATGCTACTGCTCATGAAGGTAGAAACAACTAGGCCAAAATATTAGGCAAAATATAACAGACTTTCCTAAAAGAAACTAAGAAAAAAACATCTGCAATTATGAGAGAAATCCAGGATGAGGATTATAATAACAGGTATGGGGGGGGGAGGTTCAGCCTTTTCTTTTCTTCATATTGCAAATAAATCTTCTTTCCCCCCCTCCCTCAACTGTACTTTGAAAAGTGGCAATTTTTCATGAAGGTGTACCATGAAGAAACAAGATAATACTTCTCCCAGAATATTGCAGACCTCATTCCTGTTAGAGCATGTTACTAGCAAACTACTGGGTAAAAAGGAAGTTGTTGGCTAACATGATCCTGGATTAAGCAGACAGTCTGGCTTTCATCCAGACACAAAGACCTAGGAGTATCATTTTTTTCCCCTTCCTCCCACTCATAGTTCTGTTTAGCTAAGGCTGTTAAGTCCAGTTGTTCCATTTTGAGATAAAACACTCTCAAACGCTGAAGACAGTAACAGCAGGAACATATTTTTGAAACCACAAACTGTTGCAAAGTCATTGAATATAAATATGCAGACAGAATACTGCTCAGTAGGTTGCAGTACTGTCATATGCAAAAAGATGAGTATCGTATAAGAGTTTATTTTCAGCATTCTTCTGTTTTCTGGCATCTATATGGGCATTTTTAAACAATCGTGAAAGTCAACTGGTGGGAAGCATTAGAAGTTAAGGAACTAATATGATGATTTGGAAAAGAACACTACAACTCAGGGACCTAGAAAACTCCTTAGTTACAATCCCCCCAAAACAGCAGCTTGTAATGACAGTTGCCCCTGAATATGATCATCTTTGGTTCTGATACCAATATGTGACTTTCTGTCAATGACATAAAGCCTGTGTCAAACATAGGCTTACCAGTCTGAGTCATTTTAGTGCCTGGCCCCTCATTTAACCATAATATTATTGACATTCTTTAATTGCTTTATATGTCATTTCCTGTGTCATAAACACATCAATCAAAGCAGTAGATGAAACATGGTGGTCACTTCAGCTCCAGTAAATCTGACCCATATTTCTTGATGAAATAAAGGAACTGAAACACATTTACCTTTCGCTTTCTGTACTACCTGAAATTTATATTACTTATTGATTTCATGTATAAAGTCTGTTTATCAGTTTTCTGGGCTGTCCAACTCCAAAATGATTTTAATTGTTTTTGTGAGATTAAAATAAATAAAATTACATCAAAAGGAATAACCATGTTAAATAAAACATTGTGATTGTGTAAGCTTAGCTACTTAACACATTTCCATATAACTTTTCTCACACAGATCAAATGAAAATTATGTATGCGTTTTTATTGTGAATATTTGTAATTCAGTTCATAACTACTGTGAATCATTGTTTATATGCAATTCTATAAATTTGAAATGTATTTCAATGATCAAACATGTTTTACAAAATTTTTGTCACACTGTGATCTTTTAGAACCAAGACACATGAGAGGCCTCTGTTTTCAAAGCCCTGAAAATCTTGAATAAATGGGGAAATTTCAACCAGAGATAATTGAGGACATTGGTAAAAAGGTAAAGGTTTCCTTGTCACTTGTGTACAACTCTAGGGCATGGTGCCTATCTCAATTTCTTAGCCACAGAAGCCAGTGTTGTCTGAAGACCCTTTCCATGTTCATGTGGCCAGCATAGCTATATACCAAAGGCAGACAGAACACTGTTACCTTCCCATTGAAGTGGTACCTATTAATCTACTCACATTTCCATGCTTTTGAACTAGACTAGGTGGACAGGAGCTGGGGCAAGCAACATTGTGCAAACCTCGGCTGTCAGCTCTCCAGCTTTCTTTGGCTGCTGAGCCATCACAAGGACATTGAACCTTGAGTAAATGTAGTTTTTCATTAAACTTTAAAAAGCTAGTCAATAAACTAAGTGTTGGTAATCTTTGTCAATACTAAAGTACCATGCTTTGCTCATAACTTAAAACTGAGCATACAGGATGGTATACGCTATGCTGCATTTATCAATTATAAATAAAATATCAGTGCAAATCCACAAGAATCAGCAGGAATTAGCAACTTCAGCAAATAATATTGGTCTATATCTCTGAATGTTTTGTTTATTTAAGTTCTGTAAGACATCTCAAGGGTGAGCAGTAAAGCATTGCACTGCAGAAAATGAATGCAAAAGAAACACAAGGAAAATAATTAAGAAAAAAACTCAGGGAGAAATAGTTCACATATAAAACCTTTATCAAATTTCTTTGTGAACTTGGAAAGTTTCTTTGCCGATGGTGTTTAGTCACACACAAAAACAAATACTCATAAATCCAAAACAATGAATAGAAGCTTTGTTTTGACTATGTATTGATCTGGGACAAAGAATGAACAGTAAAAGATAACCCAAAAATAAATTCCTTATGGGGAAGTCCAGGTCAAGAGATGGAGCAAATTTCAAATCTTGTTTTTTCTCAGCACGATAGAAAATCAGTTAGTAAAAAAGCAATGTATTTTTAAAACAGCTACATATAGTATTTTGGTGGGTTCTGTTTTTAAGACTTCTTGCAGTTTTTACATTTCAGGTCACTTCTATTTGTTCTATATGCAAAAGCAGCACATATATTGTTGATAATAATATTGGACCTTAATATATAGAAAGAATCAATTGGGAAAGAGAGAAAGAAAAAGAGTCAGATGCATAAAATAGCATGGTATGAAATCTTTATGCTTCCCACCTAGTTGCTGAGTGGAATTAACCAGCCTTTGTTTTAGCATAAAGAGAAAGAACTGTTATCTAAACTCGTGGTCTACAATCTTTCCAGCTTGGTGGACCAGCAGAGTGGGGTGGGGGAATAGTTTCACATGTGCATATACTTGTCCACCACCTCTGTGGCCTTGGTTCTGAATGGCCTGCGACCCAGCACAGGGCTATAGATCAAGGGTTGGGGACCCCTGATATAAACCATAAAACTGGGTAATCAACCAAATCATATATGATTGTAGGTACATGTGGAGAAATCAAGACTGAGAGATCAAGACATGAATTGCTTAATCTTTTAAATGAGATGTAAATAACCGTAACCAACCAGATGTTTCTGTTCCATGATTCCTAATGTTTACTGGCCATGTTAACAGAACATCAAAGGACTACAGTTTCCCCATCCCCACCTTAATCTCTCTTCATGCTCTGTTCTGAATATGGTAAGATTGGCACAAACACTGTGTATGCTGGCCCCAACCCAACATCCTTATGTGTACTGAATCTTCCTACTAAACCTAGGGACCCCAATAAGCATTATCTTTAGTACTAAGAATTCCTCCACAATCCAGATGATCTCATATTTGTTAGAAAATAAAAATGATGGAAGGCTGGGGCCCACTTACCTGGTGGAAGAAAAACAAACCTTGGGGGTTTGAATGGAATAAGAAACCTCCTACAAGGAGAAAAGACGAAAGGCTTAACTATTGCAATGTGCTCTTGGTGAAGTGCCCCTGGAAGACCACCCACAAGCCTTAGTTGGTCCAGAATGCAACAATGTGGACAGTGAAGGGCATAATTCAGTATGATAATATAACACCTCTGATTCCCTAGCTATACTGGTATCTGGTTTGTTTCTGGATGAGATATAAGATGCTGGCCATTAGATATAAAGTCCTACATTTCATAGGACCCAGCTGTTTGTTGAGGGACCATATGTCACTTATAGTATCTCCCTGGCTAATTCCTGTGATTAAAAAAAACACTGTCTTTTGGCATCTCAGAATTGCATTTTCCCTATAGCCATGCCTGCCTGCCCTCTGGAATGAGGTTTCCTCAAATATCCAGCCCACATCCTGCTTATGTTTCAAAGGTCTTTGAAGACCAAGTTGTCTGCTCAGGCCTTTGGCATGAGATAAGTCAGGCCACTCTTTGGATTTCAAGTAGCCCTCAATTTCATTTAGTGACCATTCAAAGCACTGAAAAAATGAGTTATAACCATTTTTCATACTTACTTACCATTGCAGCCTACCATGGTCACATGACCCAAATTTGGATGCTTTTCAATTGGCTCATATGTATGACAATTGCAGTGTCCTAGGCAGGGGTGGAATTCAAATTTCTTAACCGGTTCTGTGGGCGTGGCCTAATTTGTGGGTGTGACTTGTTGGTCATGTGACTGGGGTGGGAATATTTAAAATGCAGTGATAACTATCAAGCAGCCAACTCTTGCTCATAAAGTGAAACCCTTTAGCAGAGAGGTCATTTAAGCTCTCCAGAAAGAGCACACCCAGGAGAAGCAATCCTTAGATCCATTTGAACACTTAAAAATACCATCTGGTCTCACTCATCTCACAAGATATCCTAAGGAAATCACCCAGATTTAAGGAAAGGTCACATGCCCCCCCAGAAAAGCAGTAAAAAAAATCAGTGCCAAGCTTGCATCCTGCCTCTTAGAAGTATACCCCAAAAGGACAGTGCCGGATAGTATTAAAGCAGTGAAGGAAGTCACTTGTTCATCAAAAATGGCTTCTTCTTTGTCCCAGTCATCCTGTTGCGCATTCAGCTTGACATAAGTACAAATCGCCATTTCTAAAAATTGAAAAAAGAGTGCCAAGAATATCCTTCCCTTCTTGCTTTTCTTTTTCATATTTTTGGTATACAAGTTTCAGTCCATCCACAAGTGATGCCATTGTAGAGAGAAAAAGTTTTTCCAAACAACCACCCAAGTGCTTTTAATCAGAGATAATTCTCAGAAGATCCAAAATCACCAAACAACAAGCAAGCTGTTTCTTTTAAATACTTTCTCCTTCTTCACTTTCTCTTTCTGGGGTTAAAGTTTAATCACAAAATTCCATTTAAGATATATCTTTTAGAAGTCTTATTGATGTTTAATAACTCTTTAAAATTCTAGGCAATCTTCTTATTTTCAAATTTTGCTCCAAATTTTTTTCCCCTCTCCCTTCCCACTCACAGCCAAAAAAGATTCTTTTTTTTTTTTTAATGTTCAGAAATCCTTGTCCCTTCAGCATTTAATTACCTCCAATGCAGGTTTTCCGATTTCGCTTATGGTTCCACCCGCTGTCACGTTAGTGGAAACAATGTATTTTTTAGCAACTTCCAAAATTCCAGGGTACTTTTTCTTGCTTTGTCCCAGTCCAAAAACCACTTTCACAGCTCTTCCAACTTTCTTCCTCCTGCACATTCTTGTCTGGCTGCAGGTTTCTTCGTGGCGGCCATTACTGACCGCCGCTCCTCCGCCTTGGGAAAAGGGGGTTTTGCTGTCTGGGGAGGGGGTCTGCGACACCCCCAAACCCCTATCCGGATCCCCCTGTCTTCAGCTGCCTCTACGGGGCAGCTATATCCCCCAAATCCAAACGGATTGAGGGAACCTTGGCAGCGAGCGCAGCAGGGATCGCACAGTATCGCAAATCCCTGCCGCCGCCGAAGTCTTGCAAACCGGAAGACTTTGGTTGGGGAAGGAAAGGAGAAAGAGAAAAAGGAAAAGAAGACTTTAAGACTTGGAAAAACAACCCCCCCCCCAAAAAAAGAAGAAGAAGAATAAGGTGAAAAGGGGATATTATGTTAGAAAACAACAGAAAGGAAGAAAGCAGAATAAAAGGGAGGTGGAGAGACAAGGGGGTAAAGAGGACAAGGAGAAGAATAAGCCAGGGAGAAAGGAAGGGATGAGAAGCCTTAATGGTAGGCAGCAAGATACAAAGAAACAAAAGTCTTTTAGAGATAATGGGTAAACTTTATTGAAAAAGGGATTCTGGAAAGGTACATAAGATTGCATTTTTACATTTGTACTTAGGAATAACCTTAGAAAATTGGAAACAATATGCAATTTAAAATGCGATAAAATATTTAGTATAATTTAGTGAAATTTTTGTTAAGAAAAGGGGAATACTTTAATGAAACAATGATTTAAGATATGCGATGGGGGGGGGGGAATAATTATGGAAAGCATAAGTGTTCCCATAAAGGCATGATATTTAACTGAAATGGGTAAAATGCTTAAGATATAAATGATTGTTAATATTAATGATTAGATTATATTATCCTAGTGAATTTTTTGTGAAATGAGAGATTTGAAATAGGAGAAGGGGGAACATTCTAATGAAATAATGATTTATAATATGTGATGTGGGGGGGGGGGAATAACTATGGAAAGTAGGTGCTCCCATAAAAGTATGTGATTTAACTGAAAAGTAATGTGCTAAGTGTTTAAGATATAAATGAATATTAATATTAATGAATAGATTTGTAATGGTATTGATAATATTGTATAATTTTAGAATGTACCAGACAGAATCCCAATGTAAGCTATGTATTTTATATTAAGTATTATAAATATAGGGGAAAGAGATAAAGGCGTCATACTCCAATTAGTGTACAGGAGAAGTTTTTTTTTCAAATAAGAAAGATAAATGGATAGCTGGAAATAGAACAGACAAAGAATAATAAATATTATGATTCGAATTGAGATGAGATAAATAAAATAAAATTAAGAAAATTTAAAAGAGAGGAGAAGCTATATAGAAAATTGAAAATGCTAATAAGATATGGAATGGTATACAAAATGAACATGAATTTGAATTTGTGTCTGTAAGAAGAGTTTTAACCCGGGACTAAGCAACTTTTAGAAAAGAGGTTTTTTATGTTTCTATGTTTTGTGTTTTTGTGTATTTATGTTTGATTGAGCTAATAAAACCTTGGAGGAATGTTAGAAAAGGACAATGGAGAATAAAAGATAGAAGAGAATAAAGCAAGCCAGAAAAGAATAATAAGTATAGTGAATAAAAACATATAAAATAGATAAATATAGAAAAGAAATATAATTGAATAAAAGTATAGGGAGAAATAATGAGGAATTTGAAAGGATATCTATGTGTTCATAAGGAGATGTGTCAATGATGTCAATGATATAAAATGTTTTATTTGTTTAAAATTTACAAATAACTTTCAGAAAAGAGGTTTTATGTTTTGATGTTTTATGTTTTGTATGTCTTTAAAAATTAATAAAATTTGTTAAAAAAAAAAAGCAGTGAAGGAAGACCCCCTCCTCAAATAGAAAAAGAAACCATGAGGCAAGAAAAAATTGAAACACAATACAAATAATTAAATCACAACAGTAACTGTTGCTTTTTTTTTTATAACAAACTTTTTTTTTTTAACACACACAAACAAAACATAGGATGTAGTAACATAAAATATCTTTTCTAGAAGAAACAAATAAATCATCTTATTTAAAAAGAAGATAATTCCAAATTATCACACTTCTATATATATATTTATCTTATCTAATCTACTTCATATCTTTTCAAAACTTTTCTTTATTACTCCCTTTCATTCTATTTCGTCAAATTTCTTCTGTCTTAAAAATATATACTCATTGAATATAATTTCATTAGTATTCTTCCACATCCTGTCAGACTTAAACAAACATTACACAAAACATAAATACATAAAACTTCTTTTTGGAAGGCGGCTTACCCCGAGTTAACTCTTTTTATACAGATATCAATCAAAATTTATACTCACTTAATATACTATCTCATATCTTATTTAACATTCTCTATTTTCCATATATTTTCTCTCTCCTACTCATTCTTTTAATTCTATTTTATTTATTCCATCTCAATTAAATAATTATATTTACATCTTTGGTCTGTTTTCTTTCAATCACCTACTTATCCTTTCTATCTAATACAATATTTCTCCTGTAAACCCAGATTGAAGTATGAAACTTTTTATCTTCCCCCTAAATAACACTTAAAATAATACATATTTTCCGTGCTGATTCTGCTCCGTACATTCAAAGTATTACATTTCAAAATAGTAAAACAAACAAATAATATTGAGTTTAATAAGTAATAATAAAACTAAAAACAAGTAAAAAAGAAATATTAAATTTATAATATAGTAAAAGCAATGTTTCATAAGAAATTAAATTCTATTATTAATTCTTAAACAATAAAAATACTATTTCATACTATTATAGAATTAAGAAATTAAACTCTATAATTAAATCATGACTTCGCTTTAATACATTTTTAAATAATATAATATTCTAATTTTCTAACTCAACTTCAAATACTAATGTCTACAATGCATTTTTATGTACTTTTGCAGAATCATTTAAAAAAAAAGATTATCTCACCCCTTATCTCTGAAAAAAAAAAACATTTTTTGCATCTTGTTTAAAGCCTTTATGACTTCTCTTTCTTTTCCCCCTTTCTTTCTTCTCCATTCTAACTTTTTGACCCACTCATCTCTCCAATTTCACTCTCTTAATCTTCCCTCTCTGTTGTATTTCTCTTTTCTGTTGCTTTCTGACATCATATCACTTTTTCATCTCCTTTTTCTTTTTCTTGGTTGCTTTTTAAAGTTCTAAGTTCATCTTTTCCTTGCCCCCCTTCCGCTTTTCTTCCTCCACTGTGTGTTTGTTAAAGCCATTAAAGCCATTAAAGATGGCTTCTTCTCCTTCATCCCAGCCTTCCTGTAGTATTTCTTGGTAGGTAGAAATCACCATTTCCAAAAAGCGAAAGATAGATCCAAACGAGCCCTTATCTTCATTTTTCAGTTTTTGAAATTCCATTTGTAGTCCTTCAAAAGATAATGCCATTTTTTCTTTCTTTCTTTTTTAACGCAACCCTAATGTCTTTAGTCCCTTTTTTAAAAAAACAAAATTTCACAAAGATCTCAAAGTCACAAAGCAAACCAAATCAATTTTAAGTTTTTGTTTTTTTAAAAAATCCAATGTCCAGAAATCCTTTATCCCTTGGCTTTAAATTTCAAATTGAGTTACCTTCCATGCCCAAGTAGATTTTCCAGATCTTCGTCTGCTATTTCTATGGGGAGGGAGAGTTAAGAAAAAAAAAAATTCCTCTTAACAGCTTTAACCGCAGCTTTCCAGTCTTCTTTGGGAAACAATGTATCCTCAGGCAATTCAAACAGTTCAGTTTCCAGGATAATTAAGAGTTGTTATTGTCTCAGCTCAGCCAAATTTTCACTTCCTCCTGCAACCTGCAACCTCCAGCACAAATCTTACCCGGCTGCAGGCTTCTTTGTGACGGCCATCACTGACCGCCGCTCTACCACCTTGGGAAAAAGGGGTTTTTCTGGCTGGGGAGGGGGTCTGCAACACCCCCAAACCCCTGTCCGGATCCCCTCTCTCTTCGGCTGCCTCTACAGGGCAGCCATATCCCCAGACCCATTTGGATCGGGGGCACCTTGGCAGCAAGCACAGCAGGAATTGCAAACAAGCAAATTCCTGCTGCTGCCGAAGCCACGCAAAACCGGAAGTCAACAGTAACTGTTGCTTGTTGAAACTGAATAGGGAAAATTATCCCATCAATAAACACAGGATTAAACTTCACCAAGCACAGAATTAACCTTCACCAAAAACAGTTTTGTTTACACTAAAACTCAGAAAGAGTATGTAAATTCACTTTTGAATGTTAATCTTTCTAGCTAGCCAAGAACCTTGCTGAATGTCACTCATCTTGGTTCCCTATCACTAAAAGCTTTGCTTCATTATTCAATTATTTCTTCAAAGTGCTGATTGTCCAGGGAAGTATTTCCTCCCAACAGCATGTAAACATCTTAAAACAACCCTTCCCCTTTAAGAAAGCCCCAGAAGCTATGGAGACAGCAAGTCTAGGCTGTCTGCCAAGAATGTAATAAGGGTGGAAAAAAACCTCCACTAACTACCAGTTCTCCAAACTATTTAGAAAGTTAACAAGGGGTTCTATAGAACCAGATAGAACCGGTAGAATCCTACCCTGGTCCCGGGGTTATATGATTGCCTTTTGTGACCTTCTGACAAGCTAAATCAATGAAGAAGCCAGATTCACTTAACAACCATATTAGTAACTTAACAACTGTAGCAACTGGGGCAAGAAAAATCATAAAATGGAGCAAAATTCACACAGCCTTGCTTAGCAACTGAAATGTTGGGCTCAATTGTGATCACAAGTGGAGGACATATGGGTTTCATTTTGTTTTTTATCTCTCTCCATTCCTTTTTGTCAATGGTATTATTCTTTCTTGTATTTAATGTTTTTTTTAATGTTGACAGTTGGATAGCATTTAAATTTCAATAATAATAAGTGGCAAAGTAGATTTATAGTATTTTGTCACAAAACATGTCCTCGGAATATAAATATAAAATTCCCTAGAATATAAATGTGAACAATTTTTCAACTTTATTTATAACTTTTATGTGCTCCTATTACATCCAATGGACACTAAGTTCTCCTGAGATCAATTTTCTACTTCCGATATTTCAATATTTCATTGTTATTCATTCTCTCTCCCTCTTTCTCTTGCAATCATTATAATCAGTTTATGATAAATTGGCAGTCATTGTGGCAGGGCATTCATAACGTCAAACAAGTCTTTTTGCTGTAATAGTTCTTCTGACTCCATTTATTCAAGTGTTCTTGCAGACTTGGTAGCCTTTTTTCATTGTGCATTCTAGTTAGGACTTTCTGGCCATTTTGTGACCAGCTTCTTCTTCCTGGAACTAGTAGGAACTGCTTTATATTATTCCAAGAGATATTCTCTTTCTACTTGTTTCCAACACTAAATCAAGAATTAGAAAATCAATTGAGGAACCTGGGCCAGGTTGCTTTAAGTTTCCACCTGGTCATGAAGCTAACTGAATAATTTTTGAGCATGTTATTTCTTTATTTCCCAACCTATGTATTTCATGGATATTGTGGGGATAAAAATGGAGCTCTTTAGAGGATTTTGAATCAGTGTTAGGGCCATTTGGACATTTCTATTCCACCTTGAATTAAGAACCTCTTACAATTCTGCTTCCTTCATTTAACTCAGACTTTGTGCCAAGTCAGATGATTGTCTACATTTTAAGACTCCGATGTGGTTTATTCTAAGCATTCTAGAGAAATGTGAGCCTCCAGTTCTTCTTCTTTGAACTTCCATTTAACAACTTTTCCAGTTGTTTTGAACTACTTATTTAATTTTGCATTGAGGACTTGATTAATAACTTGCTATTTACATTTTATACTGGATAAAAAGCTTTTTGCTGAGACTGAAAGGCAGATGTTATCTTTTGTGGCCCTCTACTGACAGTGTTTAGCATCACACATTCTTTAGGTTAAAACTATTCAGTAGATCTGAACAAACTAAAACCCATGACCGTTCACCTGAGGAATTTTGCTTCTCAAGAAGCATCCATCTTGACTTGAATACCAGATGAATGAATACTGAAATTACATTTATTGCAAAGTTTACAGCAACAGAATTTCACAACACCTCTTTCTCAAGGTTGTTTTTGCAGCCCATTACAGACGATTCTTTTGTTTTATCCTAATGGACCCTTTTGTCTTGCTCCTGGAAATGACCAAACTGTCAACATTACAGTTTATGAAATTTAGTTTACTGGTTTGAGCCAGTTGGATGTAGTGGTTAAAGGATTTGGCTAGAAACTAGGAGTCCATAAGTTCTAGTTCCTCCCTGAGACTGGGAGAGGCCAGCTCGGTGACCTCTTCTGGTCTCGGTCTCAGTCTCGGTCTTGGTCTCTCTCTCTCTCTCTCTCTCTCTCTCTCTCTCTCTGCCTGAGGAAGAAAGCAAGGGCAAACCATTTCTTTTTAAAAAAAAAAACAAATTTTATTCAATTTTTCACATAAAAACAAAAAGCTCTTTTTAGTGGACATATTTCCGAGTCATCACTTTTACATACAAATATGACAATAGTTTCCATTCATATATGCACACTTAATTCTAACCTTTTCCATTCCAAACTTTCAGAAAGGAGAGAAAGAAGCAAATTAATCCTAGTCTCTTACATTAATCTCAATCAAAACATCTTTTCATTTCATTTCAATTCTTTCAAATATTATCCTTTAATATTTATTTTAAAAATAAAAATAAACAATATATGTTTGCCTAATAATAATAAAAAAGTTACCAATGTCTCTCCTTCCTTGTAATAGTCTGTATTAATTTATTAATTTAAGTAGTTCTTTAATCTGTCATATTTTCTTTCCATCACACATTTTTTCTATAGATTCTAGATTAATACAAGTTTTAACACAAAAGAAAAAGAAACAAGTATAGGTTTCCCCCCTTTTACTGCTTTGAGTGTGACACCTCAGTGGTTAAAGTATACCTTTATTCCCTCATCTTAATTCCCAATAAATCATTATTTATTAAGTAGTTACAATAATAATCATTACATCTTTTCATTTGGATTCCGCAACATATTTTCCCCCCTTAATTTTTTTTCCAATTTTAAAAAAGTAAAAGGGAAAAAATTGACTATTCAATTTCTGGTCACTGATAGTGACCTCATTTTTAAACATCTTCACGTTCATTTCAATTATTACAATTTCTTCAATAAACCTTAACTTTTCTTTTAAGAATAAAAAATAAAAATGTATATTCATCTAATAAGAGTTATTAGTATCTATCCCTCCTTTAATAATTTATATTACCCTATTTTCTAAATATTTTTTTAATTGCAAATATATTCTTGTTACCCCGTGTCACCCTACAGAATCCCCTTTTTAATTCACCAACCATTATCTCTGAAAAAACAATTTCTTTTCATCATTTTACTATTTCCGTATTTCTTTATTTCATGCACCTGTTTCTTACTGCTTCTCTTCCCCCTCTTTTCCCCATACTTTTTCTCATTCCGGTTTATATCCCTCTCTTTCTTAATATCTTCCTTTTCCCTTTTCTGCTGGGTCTTTCCGTCTTTCCCAACTTCACAAGTATTCCCCCTTTTGATTGCCTTCTTAATCTCAATTTTTTAGTCTTCCTTCTTCCCCTTGTCTTTGTAGTGTTCTTTGTGTTAATTGTCTATTTAAGATGTCTACTCCTTGAATCGACTCCTCCCCCTCTGAAGTTCTTTCTTCTTGTTCTTCAATCGCCATTTCCATTTGTTCTAACACAGAGCAAAGTGATTCGCCTCTTCCCTGTAGTAATTCTCTCATATTTTTAAGTTCCATTTTTAATTCCCGAAGAGATATCATCATTACATACTCTTATAGTTTATAATCATTGAAGTCCACAAAAAACACCTTTACTTTCCTTCTTTCTTCTTTCAGTTTTCTAAAGTTCTCAATTATTCCAGCCCAGGGTCTATACCAAAAACATCAATCAATCCCACAATCAGTCTTTCCTTGCTTCCAACTTTATTCTGGTTCAGTTTGCACTTTCTAAGATTCTTACTTTGTTTTAATATTTCTTTAACATTATGTCAACACAAGTTCATACAGAAACAGGGTGCTTTCCCTTTTGTTTGAGTTCAAGTTTTTGTCAGAAGATGGCACTCTCCGTTATACAAAGTCTTCACTTTTTTCCCCTATTTTTTTATTTAGGGTTTTTCGAACCTCAATATTCCAGCACAATCCAGTCTCCAATTTGTAAATTTTATTATTATTATTTTTTGACAATCTTAAGTCCAGCGTTATTTTATGCCTGTTTATTTCCAAAATATTTTAGTCCAATTTAACTAAATCTTTAGTTCCGGCTTCTTTCTTTCCTGGTTCAAAGCCCCGCTTAGCTGTCAAAATTATTTTCTTATTTTTTTTCCTGTCCCTTTATATTTTTGCCGCTCACTTTTCTTTTCTTAAAAGTTCAATGTTACCTTAATCCCGGGGTACTTTTTGTTTAGTTGTTTCACCCAATTTTCTCGGTTCAGATGTTATCCACCTCTTTCTTCCCTCCTGCACAAATCTTAGTCCAGCTGAGTCCTCCTCTTCAGGGTGGCTATTTTAGACCACCGCTTCAGTTGTCTTTGGGGGGAAAAAAACCAAGCCCAGGAGGTGAGATGCAGATCCCCTCAACCTGGCTTGCGGCTTCACCTTACTCCACCGCCTCTCCAAGGCAGCTTCAGCCCATAATCACAATGATCAGGGCTCTCCAATGAAAGAGCACGGACCATAGCCATGGACAGTCGCGATCTCTGGTTCGTCAGCGAGGACGGCTCAACCCGGAAGTCCCAAGGGCAAACCATTTTTGAAGATTTGCCAAGAAAATTGCAAGAACTTGCCCAGACAGTTGCCATGAGTCAACAAATGAATCAGGTACATGCAAAAAAAATGTACTGGCTTACTGCTTGATACAGTAAAGTTTGAGGGATGGAAGTTTTGAAAGAAATAACCTGCAATCAACAAAGAGCTTATTTTTCATGTATTGTTTGCATTAATTCTACTTTCTTCCCTCTCTAATTTGTTAATCTTTTTGAAAATACCTGATTAAGTCAGAAGTTTTGATATTGGTGTGAGTTACCTATTTATTTTTTTCCTTGTATATTGTATTGTCTCGATTGCTTTTTTATATCAAAAAGTAAATAAAAAGGGAGGTTCTCCCAGAGAATAGCCTGTTTGCGAATCACTTCGGATTGAGAAGCAACAAACCCTTTTTGATCTTAAATCAATCCAAGAAGTTAAATCATTGGCAAACCATAATTCAAAAATCTCTGAAAGAAAATGAAAATTGGGGAAGAAAAAGGGCACAAGGAAGGAAAAGTGAAACATCTTCAGTCAGATGCTGTTTTTTAATATTTCACAAACCAGATAATAGGCAATCTTGAATTACTTTCCAGAGTGAGATGAGCAGCATGAATGAATAAATAAGAGAGAGGAAGGAAGGAAAAAGAAAGAAAGAGAAAGGAAGGAAGGAAGGAAGGAAGGAAGGAAGGAAAGAAAGAAAGAAAGAAAGAAAGAAAGAAAGAAAGAAAGAAAGAAAGAAAGAAAGAAAGAAAGAAGGAATCAATGAATGAATAATGGAAATTAGAGTTTCCAAAAGACCCAGATTAATTCCCCATCTCCAGGCTGGAAAGACCTCTTGGTTTTCCCTATGGAATATTTAATCCTGACATCCTGTTTAAGGAAGCTTCTCCAATTTAGTTGACAAACAGCTATAGACAGACTACAATCTTTACTTTGCTTGAATTATTCATGCTTTTAGCTACACATTTGTTTATAGTTTTAATCCTTTAATCAGGTAAAATGTCCTTTGTGTATTATAATCTATGTCCCCCCCCCTTAATTATATTACATGAATTGGATGTGGTTTTGCATGACTCTTCCAAACATCCTTTTAATATTTATTTTCAGGGTGAGACCTCTGGATTTAGTCTTGGGAATTTAATTAATTAACATTCTAAACTCTAGAGTTAACCATGTAAGTGGAGTTTATTTTTCCATTCTGGACCATGACCGCACCATTAAACATGACTATTGTGAATACAATTATTAATGCAGCCTGACACACCTTAATGCTTTTCCTAAATTGCCTCATTCCTTGGAATAGCTTTCTAAAATGACCCGTTTTTAAAATGATTACCTCGGATCACTCTATTTAATCCAAAGAATGTTTGGGGGCTGGCACTGAATGAAAACAATTAAACTGATGAGTCTTTAAAGGCCAAATATTCATGGTGGTTGCCTTTATGTGAAATGCCTCTGCCCTGGTAAACACAATAAATGTCTTGGATGTAGATTGATTGTATTTAGAGGTATACATAACCAAGAAGTCCCTGATGATAAAGTCTTCTGAAGATAGGAGAGGAAAAGGGAAGAAAGGACGAGTTTAGTAGCTGGAGGTTTGTAGCCTGGCTTCTCTTTTGCACATCTTTTGAGAAAAAAAAATATTTCAGAATTAAACTTTATCACAAATATACAAAGTTATTATGCCTCAAAGACAAAACAAGCTGGGACTATCTCTCTTTTTTCATTTGTATCAAAATCAGGGACAGGTTCAGAGTTACCAGTCCAGAACATTTCTTAGGAATGCTTGTACAAAAATAAAGAAAGAAGTCAGAACTTGGTCATCTCCACCAGCCTCGTCAAAATGATTAGTCAGATCCAATAATATAAAAACATTAGTTAGATCCAATAACATAAAATCGGAGTCAACTCAGTTTCCTGAGCAACAAGGGATAATGCCACCTGGATGAAACACATCATTTTGCCTTTAGCAGAATCTGATCATCTGCCTCTGCTGTGTTTAATGATCAGAATGTCTAATAACGCAAGGAAAAAGTTCTAAAGTCAAACTCAAAGGAAGAAAAAGAGATAATATGTATCATGACACAACTTTAACTTAAGTGATGGTTAAAATAGATAATAGAGAAACAATTTTGGGAACCCATGAAAAATTAATAGCTACTCCACATATTTCCAGAGCTCCAGATCAACTTTCTCAACATCCAAAGATATAACAAAGATGGATTTCCTTGTTAGTTGAGTTAAAACCATGACATCAATCAAGAATCGAATACTATCAAAATCATGAAAAGTGTATATTTATCTAATATGAGCTGGGTGTATTATTTGAGGAATGACTGATAATCAATGGGCCAAGGTGACATCCACGTTTGTCAAATAAAAAGGTCTATAATAGGAAAAGTTAAGAAGAGCTACGGTATAAATTCTTGCCTCCTTGAAAATGAAGGGAGAGAATGTATTTGAAAAGGCACTGATATCTTTAATAAAATAGTAGGATATATATATATATATGTTTTCTTAAGTTTTCGCGGGTATTTACATGTATGGCATTCAGCTTTGTTCGGGTATTTTCCCACGTCATAGTAGTGGTGCTTTTAAAGTTGTAGCAACATTTCAGCAGAATCTCATCTGCCATCATCAGGCTTCTGTATTGTGTCTGTCTGTGAGTCAGACTTTTACAGTAAAAGTCTGACTCACAGACAGACACAATGCAGAAACCTGATGATGGCAGATGAGATTCTGCTGAAATGTTGCTACAACTTTAAAAGCACCACTACTATGACGTGGGAAAATACCTGAACAAAGCTGAATGCCATATATATATATATATATATATATATATATATATATATATATATATATATATATATATATATATATATATGTATGTATGTGTGTATATATATATACATATACATATACATATACATATACATATACATATACATATGTATACACATACATACTACGTGAGGAAGTCGAAGCAGCAATAAAGGCACTTAAACAAGGGAAGTCAGCGGGAATTGACAACATACCTGCAGAACTGATTCAGGAAGGAGGAGAGGCAGTGATCACCATCCTCACTGTCATCTGCAACAAGATCTGGACCACTGGAGTATGGCCAGTCCCCTGGACTCAATCATTAATCATAACCCTGCCCAAGAAGGGGAATCTTCAGATGTGCCAGAATTATCGTACCATCAGCTTAATCAGCCACCCAAGCAAAGTCATGCTAAAAATCATTCTTAACAGACTGAAACCACAAGCAGAGACTATCATTGCAGAAGAACAAGCGGGTTTCAGAGCAGGACGGAGCACTATTGAGCAAATATTCAACTTGAGAGTGATCTGTGAGAAATATCTCCAACACCAACAGGACTTATACCACGTTTTCGTTGATTTCAAAAAGGCTTTCAACAGGGTGTGGCATGCAGCCTTGTGGTCTACCATGAGGAAATATAACATCAACGATAACCTTGTCAGAGTGATAGAACAACTTTATGAGAAAGCCACAAGCGCCGTCCTCCTGAACGGCAGCAAAGGTAACTGGTTCTGGACGAGTGTAGGAGTGCGTCAAGGATGTTTGCTTTCCCCCACACTGTTTAATGTATTCCTCGAACGGATCATGGAAGATGCCTTGGAAGATCACGAAGGCACAGTTTCCATCGGTGGTAGAACCATCACCAACCTGCGATTCGCAGATGACATCGATGGCCTGGCAGGAAATGAGGATGAACTATTGAGCCTTGTCCAACACTTAGATAAAGCGGCTTCAGCGTACGGCATGGAGATCAATGCCGAGAAAACCAAGCTGATGACGAACAGTACCCAAGGTATCTCCTCAGACATCAGAGTCAGCGGAACACCCCTAGAGACAGTAAAAAATTTCAAATATCTTGGGTCCATCATTTCCGATGAAGGCTCAAAACCAGAAGTAATGGCAAGGATAGCACAAACAACAGCTGCGCTTTCGAAGCTCCAAACTATTTGGAAAGATAAGAACATCAGTCTGCGCTCAAGGATCCACCTAATGCGCTCTCTCGCAATATCAATCTTTTTATATGCCTGCGAAACCTGGACACTCAATGCGGATTTACAAAGAAGAATCCTTGCAACAGAAATGAGATGCTACCGAAAGATCCTTGGCATCCACTACACAGACCATGTGACAAATGAAGAGGTCTTAAATAAAATACAACAGGCAATAGGACCACACGACAACCTTCTTACTGTCGTCAAGAAACGGAAATTGAGATGGTACGGACACGTGTCTCGCTCTACTGGCCTCGCAAAGACCATCATGCAAGGGACGGTAAGAGGAAGCCGCAAACGGGGAAGACAACGAAGGAGATGGGAGGATGATATCCATGATTGGACAGGCTTGAACCTGGCAGCATCCCAGAGAGCAGTGGAGGACAGAGACGGATGGAGAAGCGTGACATATATATATATATATATATATATATATATATATATGTATGTATGTATGTATGTATGTATGTATGTATGTATGTATGTATGTATATCAGGAAAAATCATCAGAACCAAAACTTTAATTTCACACAATTTCTTTTTTGAAAAATAATTTTATTGAAAAATGTAATAACAATGGTAAAGGGAAACTAAATTCAGAAAGAAAAAGAATAAAGAAAGAGGACGTAGAAAGTGCAAAGAAAAAAAGATGTAAGAAAAAGAAAAAATAAATTTAAAGAAGTGGCTTCCAGTCTTCATAAATACAACCAAACTTATTCATTCTTCAGTCCCATAAGGTTATATGTAAGTATTTCATCTTCCCACAGCCCATCCCCTATTCATAAGCAAATCCATTAATCATTAATATTTCAGTCCTAGTGTCAGCAAAAAATTCTAAAAGATTCCAAGAATTTTATGAAAATATGTCTTGGTTTAACCTTGGTCAAACAAACCAACTCTTTACTCCTTCCTTTTGCTTCTAACATTCTTGGTCTTTAATTGATTCAGGTGTTGTAGGATTTGATCTCTCTTCAAAAATTCTTTTTCATTTTAAAGTTTTTTCCCCAAGGCTTTAGCAAATCTGTTATAAATACTGTAATTAGCTGTTATCCAAGTCATTTCCTCAGCTTGTCACTTATTTTTCCATTTTAATTGTCACCTATAATCCACATGTTCCAATTTTTCCTATATTTCAATCATTTCTTTATATTCATATATTTCTGCACTGGATGAGGTTTGTTTCAGCTCTTTATCCTATACATGTTCCAAAGCATTCTCTTTTACATCTGTCATTGCTTCTGTAACATCTTTTGGAAATAATCTATCCATAGAACCAAACATGATTGCTGACATTATATGTGTGGAAATTTGGCACAGTTTCTTTCAGCAGAAAGAGATAAGCAAACAATTAGTGTTATGCATAGTTTTCTCTAGCATGTCTTTATCATCCCCCAAATTGGCATAGCTTTTTTTTAAGATTGAACTTTTTTTGGTTTACGTAGATCCCGAAGAGATTATGCTTGTATCTGTTCAAATAGTGAACCCAAACTAGGGCTGTCTATCTTTCCTCTTTCTCTCTCTGAAATACACACCATTCATTTATTGATTTAAAGACACAATGCAAAAAGAATACATGAATAATGAATACACATGGCATGGGAGAGGTACATTCTAGACTCATTGTCCATTCAAATTATCAGAGAGCCAGTGGAAGGCCGAATAGACTTATAGATTACAGATTTTACCACCTGACATGAACATAAGAAGGGAAGAAGAACTGAAACAAATGCTTTAATCATCCTTCAAGCTTCCTTTTACAAATCACAAATGCGTAAAGGCAATATTCCATTGTACAGAATATAAAGAAAAATGGCACAGAACACGGAATGCCTGGAAGATTTGATTCCACAGAAAGTGCATGAAGAAATGAAATATATTGTGTTTGTTGTATATGAAATAAGAAAAGATTAGAAAAGGTTGTCAGAAAAGCAAAACCAGGGGCCTACAAATACAAAAATGATGGCAGTGATAACTGAAATGCCTGTAGAAGACAGGAGTCAGTATGAGCCTATGAATATTAAAGACATCAGAGTTTTAACCATAAGATATCAACAACTGATTGAATTGCAGGATTATTAAACCTCAAGATCTGGACAGAAGCATGGAATGTGGAAATGACAAACTTAATGCACAAATACTACAGGTACATTAACAAAATAGGAAATCAGATGGACCAAACAGTAATTGCTTTGCAGCTCAAAATCTTTTAGGATTCAATCAATCAAGAAAGTGCCTCTCATCGCTGAACTGATCCTGAGTTACCAGCAGGCACTCAAATGGAATTCTGGGAAGAACCAAATATAAGCATATTTCAAAATAATTTTCTGTATATTGCAATACCTAATGCTAATTTTTGTTCTGCTACCCTTCACTGTACAGTAATACTTTATTGTAATGGAAATTAACCATGACTATAGTTTGCACTATAAAGTATTTTAATGCATTATTAAGTTAAGCAGCTAGATCAGCTTTTTCCATCTCCTCCAGGCAATCCAAAGCAACTTCAGGATACCTAATATTCTCTGTTTTCTATATATCTCTGTAACCATTTTGTCTGGAGCTGGATGGGTAAATATAAAAATGAAATAACTGGCATGCTCTCTACAACCTTCTTTGTTCTGAAATAGTTTTGCTATTACACATCATCAGAAGAATTATCATCCTAGGTGCACAGGTACAAAATACAAGTACAGCATATGAGTTGTGAAAAATTAATTCAGATATAATTGCTTTCTAGTTTTTAATGGACACAGAAATGTCAAATGGCGAAGGACAAGTCTCTCTTTCTTCCCTATGTCTTGAAGAACCAGAAGAATTGAAGCTCACATGAGCTTGTAAGGCTAGGTTGTAGGATACTAGTGAATGAGCATCAAAAAAGAGTAAATTATGAAAAACAACCAGAACAAAATGAATACAATGATTTATGTATAATTTACATTCAATAATAAATGCCTATCTATTTAGAATTTAGAAATAATTTAGAAATATTAAATGAAAACATGCCATGTTCCATTGAAATAATCTATGAGCAGATGATCTATTTGGAATTTAGGAGATAATAATCAATGGCAACATCTCAAGGTCTATGCTTTTTTACGCCTTATCTTTGTTCTTAGTGATGTTTTTTCCTTTACACTGCCATTGCATGTAGATCTGAGTTCTTATTTTCTGACCAGAAGAATGGATTGAGCACAATGATGAGCAGCAATGAGGAGAAGATGAATGGTCCACTTGGGACATCTTAACCAAGACCCTTCTCCAGTCCCCTGAGGAACCAATCAAATATCTGTTGTATACTTGGAGGGAAGAAGCAGTATGAGAAGTTGCCCTCAAAGTTCTTTTAGCCTAAACATTCATTCTGAATTTGGTAGCACTCCTTTGCTGTTTGGACAGTCAGAGGAAAGAAGAGGAAAGATGGTCTGAAACTGAAATATACAGCATGTATTTTTTCTATTCTTATACAATCATAAATAAGTCAATTGCCATCCTGGCTCTGAGGTGCATCATATTATTTCCAAATTTCTAGCACAATGCCCGGGGCACCCACATACCTGCTGATTTGGGCCCACTAAATTCTCTGCCCCACTGATCTTTTTTCCCCATTCTATTTAAGTAATATGAACATTTGCATGATGAAAAGCAAAATCATAGCCTCCAGCATCACCTTTATTTCTAGGAATGCCTCTGGGCCTGAAATAAGCTCCACAATTTATTTACAAAACAACATGCTTCATTATAATCAAGTGTTTTATTTGGAAGTGTGACCACTTCTCTATAAAAAGTGTCAACCCAATCAATTGTAGTAAGGGAGTAGCTTTCTAGCAGTATAGAATGGGCTCTAGGTACATGGCAGGTGATTGGTTAGTTCTTTGTAGTTGGTTGTTGACCCTATGAATCTGCCTTCTCCATCCATAGCCATTTTGTGAGAGCACTAAGAACCTAGTGCTAACAATTCTGAAGGTATACACCATCCTTCAAGACTGGAACCTTTGATTTTTCGTGTCACAAGCTTTTGACATTCGGTAGTATCTCATAAGATTTCAGGATGTCTTCATCAACATCTCAGAACATTGGCATTTTCTCTTTATTTCAAGCAGTTCACTTTTTTTTTTTAAATTGTGGAGAACTACATGGAAGACCAGTAAATGACTTATGGGCACCATGTTGCTAAGTCCTTCTGTAAATATAGTTCTCTCTACATAAACCCAATTTAGAACTCTATGAAAAGGAGAGTGGGAGTACTAGTGGACTCTGCTCTTTGGGCACAACTTTTGAGAGCCTCTGCTGTATTCCATAACTTCTTTTGGAAAAGCAGTTTCTATTCCCGAGAAAGGAAGTTTTCAACTTAAGAGAGTTCTTTGGGCAGTCCAGAAATATGACAAGCCAGGGTTCCAAATCGTGAAACAGGATGGCTCATAGCAGAAGTTCCTTCAATCAATGCTGTGGATGAACTGCTATTCCTTTCCTTGCTTCCCATTGCAGGGTAAGGAAGGAAGTTATGAACAGGTCTGTGGTTGGGAATCTGATCTATTTCAGGCTTGGATAGGAAACCCCCCAAAATTCCCAAGAATGTAGGGAATGCAGGGAATACACACACACACATACACCTACTTCCAAGCAAGTCACATCAATAGTGTTGCTAAGGAAGCTTAATGGACCTGTCTAGGAAGTCACCAGGAACTAAGCTTTTTAGAAAGAAAAAATCACTTCAGGTAGGGTTAATTGGACAGTTGAGCTGGGGTAGCTATTTTTCTCAATAAATCAATGAAAAAAATGAAAACAGATATATGGAAATTTGACTATAGTCAGCTTGTTTTTCTCAACAGCAATCCATAGTAGGTGGATAAATGACACTATTAAAATAAATGTTCAATTTTCACACTGTCAACCTTTTACATTCATAGATTGGGTAATTTAGAGCCTCAGTCAATATACTAGTGTCAACTTTTTCATTTTTATGAAATCTGGAAGCACCTCTTCATGCCCTAAATAAATAGCTGAATGCAAATATGGCATGTGCTGAATGACAGCAAAGAAACTAAAGTGAGGGAAAAGCTACTCTGATGATTAGCCAACTGATGGCTAAAACAATTTGTTCTGTCAACCAAGACAATGTTCCTAAACTGGAACTTCATATTGCTCATGGATTCCAAAGTAGTCGTACTGTTTTCCAAAGGTGTTTTCCACCATCTTTTATTGTCCGCTAGCTTGCACACTATAATTTTTGATTATAAGATTCGATCTAAAAATGCCTACTTTGACAACCTTCAACTTGGCTTAGAGAATATCCTGAAGCTAATTTAAAGACTGTTGGAAAAAATTCAGGGACAGCATGAGGTTGAGCTCCTCTTTGATAGGAGTAATTGTGTTGGATTCCTGATAGATCCTAGGGTGCCATGAATCAGTTTAATTCACAAAAAATAGGATGAGAAGTCCATTCAGAAAGCAGCAGTGTTTCAAAAGCCTGTTGAAAATAAGTGTGAAATTCACACTAGGTAAATTGGAAGGGTGGGGGGAGCCAATATTTAATAAAGGAAGACCTGAACAAGATGCTTGCCAGTCCTGTCTTACCTTGGGATGGAAGACTTGGAATGCTTCCAAGTCCACAGGAATGAAGAGGGATGTAGTCTGAGAATCATAGATACATATAAACAAGTGACTTCCAACCTTCCTCATAACAAAACTGGGAACTTTTTATCACCCTCTATAAAGTTACAAATAGATATCTCTTCATCCCAATCTCATCCTTTATCTACTGTACATACAGGGGTGGGATTCTACCAGTTTGCACCTATTCACTAGAACCGGTTGTTATCATTCTAAGTAGTTTGGAGAACTGGTTGTTAGAAGAAATTACTGGCCTAATCCTGTAAGGAAGGCAGGAAGGAAACATTCTGGTGTTGCTTACAGAAACTGCCTCTCCATTAACCCTTATTACATTCTTGGCAGGACTAGACTTCCTGCCTCAGGAATGTCTCTGGAGTTTTTCCCCCCTCCTTTGCAGGTACTTTGCTTGTGTGGAGTGACCATTCAAAGTTACAATGGCACTGAAAAAAGTCACTTATGACCATTTTTCACACGACTGTTGCAGCATCCCCACAGTCATGAGAGACCAGGTGAGGAGATGCGTGCCTCGATGTGAGTGATATTGAGTTGGCCACCCCCAGCCAATAACATGACCACCAAGCCATGCCCACCAACTAAGGCATGCCCACAGAAACGGTTGTTAAAAAATTTGAATTCCACCCCTGTGTACATGCATATTAATAAAACATCAACTTTTCAATCCTGGTACCTAAAGGATTGCCAGAACTTTGCCAGAACCTGGTACCTAAAGGATTGCCAGAACTTTGCAATATGTATATTTATATGTATATGCAACAACTTTATATTCATTCCTGTTATTTATAACAGTTAATTCAATCAAATATAATAAAAAAATTGATTTCTCTTCTATTTATCCCATTGCACAGATTTCTGCAATAATGTAACAAGCCTTTTTGTAGAGCCAGTAAAAACATTTCTCAGGTCATTCTTTTGGTTTATCATTTATATTCCTCTTTTAATTTTTAAAACTTCAGTCAGTTTCTTTTGTATATCCAGGAAAGCCAGAAAAGTTACAAATTTTTCTCTTGGCCTGTCACTTGTGGTAGAACTAACTTGTCAGATAAAATTTGTTCTGTATTTGTCATTGCTTCATTACCATTTCTAGACTCAGTCTATCCATAGAAGCAATCATCATTACTGGAAATATTGATATTGTGGTTACTAACTTCCAGCTCACTTTTTCAAACGTTTCCTTTAATGCTTCTGATGTTATAAATTTGGTATCATTTAGTAAGTTCCAGTATTAACCAAAACCATGAACAAGCCGGTATTTTTTCCCTTACAATCTTTGATCCCCTCTGGTGACCAGTTTCTAAAATCATACAATAATTTATCTTTGTGATAACTTACAGTAATCAGGATAGCCAAAATAAGTCTGTTTCTCAAGAAGGTATTATTTAAAAAAAAACAATTTAACAAGATAGAATAGTAAAAGTCAATATTCCAAATTTATTTGAACCCTTAATATGTTTATCTTTGTTAGATCAAAATCGTATTTATCTGCTTGTTCTTCATTTCAAATTCTTTAAGTACTTAAGCTCATAATTAATTTCTCTTTTGTTCAAAGCTGAAAATAACCACCTGATATCTATTCAAATTTGTTTTTCTGAATGGCTTTAAGATGCAATTTCTGAAACTGATTAGAAAATGAGAATTTAGTCTTAGAACTTAGAAGACTAAGTCTGCAAACTTAGTCTTCTTTAAAAGGTTCCACTGTGATTGTGAGCAAGATAGTTGATCACTTCATCTCTCAGTGTTCAAACCATGGAAGATCACTGTCCTTTAGCCTCCTCATGAGGAGTAGTAATATTACACTAATAACTATTACACTAATAAACTAATAACTAGAGCATACAAGACATTTGCTAGACCAATACTCGAATACAGCTCATCAGTCTGGAACCCACATTATGTATCTGATATTAACACAGTTGAGAAAGTCCAGAAATATTTCACAAGAAAAGTTCTCCACTCTTCTACTCATTGCAGAATACCTTATGCCACCAGACCCGAAATTCTAGACCTAGAAACCTAGAACTACATCGCCTTCGGTCCGATCTAAGTATAGTATATAAAATCATACATTGCAATGTCCTACCTGTCAATGAAAACTTCAGCTTCAACCATAACAAACACAAAAGCAAACAATAGATACAAATTCAAGGTTAATCGCACCAAACTTGATTGCAGGAAATACAACTTCAGCAACACAGTGGTCAATGTCTGGAATACTCTACCTGACTCTGTGATTTCTTCCCCAAACCCCAAAAATTTTAACCTTAGACTGTCTACTATTGACCTCACCCCTTTCCTAAGAGGTCTGTAGAGGGCGTGCATAAGCGCACCAATGTGCCTACCGTCCCTGTCCTATTGTTTCTTTTATTTTTTTTATTTTATATGTATCCATGTATTCATAACTATATTTTTACTTTTACCTATTATCTTGTAAGCAATTAACAAGAATAAATAAATAAATAAATAAATAAATAAATAAATAAATAAATAAATAAATAAATAAATAGTTTTCAGACAACATGGGTTTGGACAGGTTATCTGGAGAGGTTCTGAACAATTGGTCTACTCACTGGTTCTTGGTCTTTGCTGTGGTTATTGGTTATACTTTTGCAGAGGTGGTTTCAGTTAGGTTAGGGTTAGGGTACCCTCCCCTGAAAATCAGGATTTGTGAATGTTATTATTATTTTAACAGATGTATACAGGCATACTGATGCCATTTTTCCTAACATTTGGGCAGAGAATGGAATAGCAAAGTGTCCAAAGCAGGAAAATCAAACCTTGCTCCCTTTTCTCACATTAAATGAAGCACAGCTTCTAAACAAAACTAGAGACTGACTCTTGGTGATAATGATTGTCTTCATGTGTTAAACCATTGAAGACTTTGTTAACTTTGTCACCTGAGATCAGTCTGAGATTTTTAATCATTTGAACAAATCTGGCTTCACATCATCACTTTGCAAAAAGAAATCTGCTGATACAAACAAATACTATAGCATTGTCATCATTAGAAAAGTGCAGCTTGATATTTTTGTAAAATATATATCTGTTCACTATAGATATGGCTACAAAAATCTCCACTGAATTTCACAATTCTGATTTCATTCTTAGAAGTTTGAAAGGGGAGGTAAAATGTTAATTAAATGTTAATTATGTCTGATATATGATAAAGAAATCTAACAAAAGTTCATTTCTTTGGGCTCAAACATCATTAGAAAAGAGTAATGCTCAGGGAATGCAGAACCCAGGAGGAGAAGTGAAGCAAGAATTCTCACTAACAGTAAAAATATATTTCCTTTGTAAGAAGGATGGAACTACAGGTTGCAAAATTATTATTTCTTCATCAGCAGCCTTAAATTATCTCATACAGTACTAAAAATATAGCCCCAAAGTTACCATTATCAAGGCTCTTAATGGGATAAGAGTGGAATAGAATAGTGTGGGAGACACATCTAAACAATTTTTGAATGCAGGTACCAGGAACATGATGTCAAACTTGTACCAGAGTTGTGTTGAGCTGAGAGAGTTGAGCTGACTGCCTGCAGAACCCAGGAGGAGTAGTGAAGCAAGAATTCTCACTAACAGGAAAAAAAGAACATTCCAGACTGTCTATCATGTTAGTTCAGTTATGTAAATAAAGCACTAACTTTGCTTTGGTTTTTGTAAATTGTCTAGTTCCGGGGGGAACAAATCTGGTCTCAAACCTAAACTGACCTCATACAAGTACACAGCTCCAAATGTAGTTACAGACTGATGCCAAGTCCTCATGAGGAGAGGTTTTAAGATAGATCAAGCAAATACTTATATAAAACATGCATATTCTTTGAATGGATATGGCCTTGGCTCTGCCCGATGATCATTTCACTTTCCCCCCACATATACCATATTGTATTTCTCTTTTTTCCCCAAAAAATTCCAGTAATAGAAAATTAAATATTCCAAGTTTCAAAGCAACAATTTACTTTCAAAATCCATTTAAATCACCCTCAGCACAGTTATTCCTAGAATTTTCTTTGCTCTTTCACTTCTCCAGATTTGAAGGCCCATCTCCAAAATGCAAGCAGTTAGAAATTTCATATACTGTGCAGGAAATAAAAAGCATTGGTTGGTTTTATGGACTTGTAGTATGGGTATCTTAACATAAAACATTCCATCAACTCCATATTTCATATTTAAATTATTGCTTTCTGTAGTGGAGTTTGTATTAGTTGGGGTTCAATTCAACAGGATTTTTTTTTTAAAAAAACAAAGCTTAATGAAGCAAATTTATGGATTCTATATTGCAGAATTCAACATGAGAATTAATTCAAACCCCACTCATGTTAGTTTAGTTTACATTTCAATTTTAACTAATCCATTAATTTACAGCAACTTAAGGTAAATGAAATCCAGTGCCTCAAAGTTTTCCAAAGCACTTTATTTATTAAACAATTTGATATTTATCTCTTGAATATACAATAGGTGGAGCTCAAGTATAAGTCTGCAGGTAATGAACTATTACAATAGAATATGCACATTGAATTATTAAAAAGATTGTGTCTATTTTATCTTTCTTTTGCTGCATCTGGGACCCAAAGATCCAGGACTCATTGGGCATTGATAAGAGGATGGGTGAAGAAGTCCTTAAGGTGCTTACTAAATTGGGAGGAAATTTTGGTTTGAGTCCACCCTCAGCCATGGAAGTTGAGGAGAAAAATTGGAGAGGAAATGCTATGAATGCTATTCTAAGCTTCCTATGAAAAAGTAGGATATGGATCTAACAAACAAAATATCTCTGTCCAGCAACTATGGAAACCATTTTTGAAAGTAAACACATTTTGGATGGATGGAAGTCTATTGTTCAAATGCTCAGTTCCTTGATTTTCTTTGGCTCCTGGCTTCTACTAATTTCCTACATAATGTCACTTAATAGAATGAGGTGGGTGGAACATAAATTTAATAAATAAATGTCAGTGTAAAAAGATCTAATTAATTGACACACATAGAATATGTTCCATTTGAACAATGGGCAACATAAGGCTTACAATCAAAAGGAGTTCAGTAGTATCTTTTCAGACTATCTAATTTTATAAAAGGCGTAAGCCTTTGTGAAATATACTTCATTTTATTAGGGCGTGATTCATGAAAACCAATGTCTTTTAATAAAATCTGCTAGTCTGAAAATCTACCACTAGATTTCTTTTGATTCTGAGCTACCATAAACAGCTACAGTTGTTTATAAGATTTGTAGGTGTACAATAGCTTGGATTTTCATTGAGATTTCCTCTTAAATCAACTAAACATCTACATGTAATATGAGAGTTTATTACAATATATGAGCTGTGGCTGCAACCTGGATTAGACACAGAAGGTCCATTTCCAACAATAATATCATTCCCCCAAATTCTTCAGAAAATATAAATTGCCATTTTGTGTCATGCAAACATCATGTCAGATCATAAGATAGACCTTTCTCAAACAGTTCCTAATTCTGGGGAGAAATAAACACAGCAGAGGTACAATGATGGTTTTTTTACTGAACAAGAGTTCCTCTCCTCTCCTCCCCATTTTTTAAATGTATTTCTTTCTTTTTCTCTTTGCTTAATTAAGCATAGCAAGTCTTGAATTAGACTGGGAGATTAGACTGGGGGATGATGAACAAGGGCACCCATGGCAAATGAAAATAATGGAAAAGTGAACATTTCTGAGTGATAATAAAGACTCCTGAAAGGAAAACGCATCTTTCAGCAATGTTACTGAAGACTGTTTGCTGTTTTCTTTAAATGCATCCACACAGAGAACTATATTTGGCTCAGTTCTATACTGAATAGATCTAGGAGTCAAAAATCTTTCAGAGTTCAAGCAAGAAACCAAACTTTTTGGGAAATTGATTTGTTGCCTTAAACAGAGAAATCAGATACTGTAAGTAAATAAAAGAGAAATTAAGCTATCGAGCCTTTCCAATGAGTACCGATCGGAGTAACTTGTCACTTAAAATAAGGAATTATGTGTGTACTGTTAACATGGAGCAGCTTTTTTCAAGAAGCTTCAAAAATCCAAGTTATATATCTACTCACGCCCATCTAAACTAAGCATTAAAGAAACATTCCTATTGATTGTGCATTGAAAACCAATGACATAGGAAACAATAACAAATCTTTATTTGAAGAAATGAAAATAATGGTAAAGAAAAGGGTTTTTTTTTAGCAGTAAATGCCAACCAAATATGAAGCACTTTCTTCTTTATTTGCTTGAACTGGGATCCATTTCCTTACCATCCCATATTTGGAATGGCTTTATCTCTTCAATTAAAAAACTAGAATTAGGTAGATATATTGTTTTCTCTCTTTTGTTTCATGTATTATACTTTTTGCTGTTGTTTTCCAGCAGGGGAGAGTTCAAGTAATTCCAGGTAATTGTTTTATTGCATTACAAAAAAAATGTATTAATAGATATAATTTCTAAACTGTAAATAAACATAAGCTTGCTAAATTTGTACAATTAAGATGAAGTAATGGCATTGATTAACAATGGCAAAATGCATTAACTGTTTGTTTAAAAAGTTTAAAAAATTTCTGTCCTTGAGCTTAATGCTTAAAACTATGGTTTCTAGTGTGTTATTTATTGTTTATAAATGTTATAAAAAGAACAAAAAAAGAAGGGGAAAAAGAGCTGCTTGGAAAAATAGGTATTTGTTCTCTAACTTCCCTCTACTCTAAGTAATTTGCAATATTTATAAGCAGTTAGACTCCCTCAGAAACCCAACCAGCTGTTATAAGTAAGGAAACCAAGTTATTTTATGAAGCACTTTTGAAGGAAGGGGCCCTGTTCAAGCTCTCACCCAAGTGAAGCATTCATCTAATGCTCCTAATAGCCCTAAATTCTTTAACGTAAGTGTTTATGCCATCAAAGGATGCATATAAACAAGTTATAGGACCATTACAATGCTTTATCACTACTATATTATGTTGAACTTCGACGGGATGTTATTGATTCAACAATTTTATTTCTGTACCTATTGATTCAATTTATATCCCAGTTTCTTATCAAAATCAAAATGGCACTCAACATGAAAAACTAATCAAGAGAAACAGAGTTCAAGGTAGGATGAATCAATGTTACTTACTGATGTTATCATTGGCTGCTTGAAGTGCCCTCAAGGCAGAAAGAAAGGTGTGTGTGTGTACACACACACACACACACGCACACACATCAATAAGTAACATTGATTCATCCTACCTTGAACTCTGTTTCTCTTGATTAGTTTTTCATGTTGAGTGCCATTTTGATTTTGATGAGAAACTGGGATATAAACTGAATCAATAGGTACAGAAATAAAATTGTTGAATCAATAATATCCCATCAAAGTTATATAGACTGGGCACAAACAGATCCCCCCTGATACCTCCAGCTCAAACATACCCCAAGGCACCCAGATGAAACCTAGCTTCCTAACTAATGATAGCCGTCCATTTACCTGGAGCCAAGCTGCACTAAAGGCCTCCAATAAAGTAACACAATGTTGCCAGCCAATCAAGATACAAAAAGAGCCAAAAAACAGACAGAAGATATTAGAAACACCAATCAAGCAGAATACAGCAAACTCCAAGACCAATAAACACAGACCAAGACTCCCAACCAATCAGGAGGAAGAAAAAAATCATTCTGGCACAGCAATAGGCTGCCCCAAATTTAAATCTGAAAAAAGTCTGACTCACAGATGAACACTATACAGAAACCTGATGATGGCAAATGAGATTCTGCCGAAACGTTGCTACAACTTTAAAAGCACAACTACAATGACGTGGGAAAATACCCGAACAAAGCAGCTTTTGCTGCAGCAGCAAAAGTTCCCCTTTAAAAAAGGGGGGGAGGGACCAAAAGGTAGGCCCAGCTGTTAGCAATCTGAAACATGAATTAAAGTAGTAAAACACTTTCCACCCCATGAAGTTTCCCATTTTTACTGCCAGAAACTGATACAGCAGGGTTGATTTTTGGCCCAGGTCTACTTTTTTGGATAAAAAGTTTTAATTCTCATCTACCAGTTGATTGTGGAAGGCAGAAGGAACAGAGCTGCCCTGAGGCTTGTCTCAAACGCCTTTCTTCCGCATATAATTTTACAAGGCTGAAGAGGTGCCCTGTCTCTGTATGCTGGATCACACTGGTTGCCTTAGGAAAAACTGAGGTTTAGGCCTGAGCATTTTAACATTCATCAGAAGTGTTCTATCCCTAATTTGCATACTTGAAATCCCCGCGCTTTGATTGGCTAAAGCGCGGGGATTTCTAATTGGCCAGGCGAGCCGCGCCGATTGGCCCGTTGCAAGTCTCCTGTGATTGGCTTGCTCCAAGAGCGGGAGACTTGAAACGCTGCCATTGGCCGCGGCCGCCGCGGCGAAAAGAATAAAAGCCGCGGGCTTTTTCCTTTTCGCCGGTTCGGTTCTCAACTTTAAAATAAAGAGCTTTAAACGAAGTCACCGACTCCTGGCGTCTTTTGCGGACACGACACTGGTGACGAGGATGGGATTCAGACCCTGAACCGAACCCCGTGTCCGACAAGAGCCAGACTTAGCACCGAAATGGCGAAAATCGCACCGCCCGCCCCCTTCAACCCCGCCACCGAGGACTGGGAATCGTTCTCAGACCGTTTCCGCATGTACCTCGAGTGCACCGGAATGAAGGACGCCCCGGGCCCGCTAAAACGCACCATTTTCCTCACCCATTGCGGAACCGAAGTGTTCCAGATGGCCAAAGCATTGGCCAAGCCGGCCGACACAACCGCAATGGATTGGGACGTCCTCGAACCTATCCTTCGGCGACATTACGCCCCCGAGGTCCCCATCCTGATCCGGCGCAACGAATTCTACAGGCGGGACCAGAAACCAGGCGAGAAACTGAGCGACTTCGTTGCCGAGCTGCGGCGCCTAGGAGGGCTCTGCGAATTTGACGGCCTGAACAGCCTCCTAAGAGACCGATTCGTACTCGGCCTATGGGACCCTTTGCTCCAGAGCCGGCTTATGGCTAAGGGCGACATCAGCCTAGCAGACGCCCTCACCGCGGCCACAGCCGCAGAAGCGACTCGCACTTCCGCTGACAGTATGCGAAAACCAGACGCGAAGGGCGGAAACAACAACCCGGCAAGGTTGGCCGACCCAAAAAACGAAACAACCGCACACTACGGCGATTTCCATTCTGCATCCAGCACGTCCGAAGACGAAGAAGATATACATCGAGTCCAGACGGGGCGCGGCGACCAACGAAACCGAAGAGGTCGTAGGTCGAGGACCAACTGTGCCGGTTGCGGCGGTGACCACCCCAGATCAGAATGCCGATTTTTTGACTCTATCTGTCGGCATTGTGAAAAAAGGGGACACATCGCTCGGGTTTGCCGCCAAAAGAAGACTCGCAGTCCACCCAGATGGGACCAACACGATCGTAAAAAGGAAAGCCCACCGCCCAGGACCAGAGTTTGCCAATCGGACAGCCGGTGGGACCGGATCCAGCGACCCTCAAGAGGCGGCGACAATCGGCGCAAGGAAGAAACCCACCAGACGGTAACCATCGGCCACGCCATCTCCGACGGCGCCAGAAAGGTACACGTAGAGGTCCATATTGAAGGCCGACCATGCAAAATGGAGGTGGACTCCGGGTCCTACCTCTCCATGATTGCATGGCACGAGATAAAACGGTTAGTGCCCACCCTCCATAGGAGGAACATAAACGCCCAAAGACTTATTATAAAAGACTACCAGGGAAACCGCGTCCCGGTAGTGGGCACCAAGAACTTTAATGTGACATATAAGGGCTGCACCGAACAACTCCCACTCACAATCGTTGATCGCGACCGCCCAAGCCTGCTGGGCCTACAATGGTTCGCCCCGCTCGACATCGCTCTCACGGGAGTCAACCACGTCACCGACGACGGCTGGGAACAGCGGCTAGCCCAGGAGTTCCGGGAGGTCTTCGACGGAAGCCTGGGCAAGTACCAGGGGCCCCTTATCTCATTTGATCTAGACCCTAGCGTCCCCCCCCCAAGCGACTAAAACCTAGACGGGTACCATTCGCCCTAAAACCTAAGATTGACGAGCAGATTGACAAGCTCGTCAAACAGGGGGTGTTGCAGCCAATAGACCATGCCCGATGGGAGACCCCAATAGTGACCCCGGTCAAGCCAGACGGGTCAGTGAGAATTTGTGGGGACTATAAGGCCACCCTAAATGGCGCGCTGCAACAAAGCGCCTACCCCGTCCCAATCGTGCAACACCTACTGCACTCACTGGGAGGGGGCAGGGTCTTTGCCAAGCTCGATCTCGCCCAGGCATACCAACAGTTGCCGGTCGACAAAAAGACAGCGGAAGCCCAGACCATCGTTACCATCGGGGGGCCTTCAAGTGCAACCGACTCCAATTCGGAGTCAGCGTGGCACCAGGCATCTTTCAGAGCCTGATGGAACGTTTGCTGCAGGGCATCAAGGGGGTGGTACCCTATTTCGATGACGTGTTAGTGGCGGCGCCAAACGAAGCCGAATTAGAAAACCGACTCAGAGAGGTCCTAACCAAATTTAAAGTAACGGGACTTAAAGTAAAAAGGGAGAAATGCCAACTGTGCACGGAGCGAGTGGAATTCTTGGGCTACCTTCTAGACCGGCACGGCATTCACCCCACAAGTAAAAAAGTGAAAGCTATCAAAGAGGCCCCCACCCCTAGGTCTAAGACTGAATTACAGGCTTTCTTGGGGTTGCTGAACTTTTATAATGTTTTCCTACCCCAAAAGGCAACGGCGGCGGAGCCTTTGCATAGGCTCCTGGATAAGGCGGCAACCTGGACTTGGGGGAAACGGGAGCAAGCCGCCTTCCAAAAAACCAAAGACCTCCTCACCTCCGACGCCGTCCTGATCCAATTCAGCGAAACCTTGCCCCTGGCCGTCACTTGCGACGCATCACCTTTCGGCGTCGGCGCTGTCCTCAGCCATACCCTTCCTGACGGAAAAGAAGCACCCATCGCGTTCTTTTCCAGGACTCTAACCAAGCCAGAGCAGAACTATAGCCAACTGGACAAAGAAGCCTTGGCTATAGTTGCCGCCGTTAAGCGGTTCCACGAATACCTTTACGGCCGCCCTTTTACCATTGTGACAGACCATAAGCCGTTGCTGGGCATCCTTGCAGGAAATCGAGCCACCCCGAACATTCTGTCTCCCCGGATGACAAGGTGGTCCGAGTTCCTGGCAGCCTACAGCTACGAACTGATACACAAGCTGGGTAAGAAGATTTCGCACGCGGACGCTTTAAGCCGCTCGCCATTACCAGACTACGACCCTGACCCAACACCAACGACAAACACCCTTAACATCGAAAACCTGCCCAACCTACCCATAACCGCGTCAGACATTGCCCGGGAGACTATTAAAGACAGGCGTCTGGCGCGGATTTTGCATTGGGTGGAAAAAGGTTGGCCAGAAAGGGACAATGACGAATCTGTTAAGACATTTAAAAACCGCCAAACCGAACTCTCGCTGCTTAAGGGGTGTATCTTATGGGGTGACAGGGTGGTCATCCCGGACAGGCTGCAAGGGAAGGTTTTAGAAATGTTGCATGAGGGGCATCCTGGCATCGTCAGAACTAAAGCCCTGGCCAGAAGTTACGCTTGGTGGCCAGGGATGGACAAGCAGATAGAGGCCTGGGTAGCTAGGTGCCAGCGATGTCAGGAGACTAGACCCAGCCCACCCGCAGCACCCATCCTAGAGTGGGAAACACCGAGGGGGCCCTGGTCCAGAATCCATTTGGACTTTGCCGGTCCCACGAATGGGCATACCTTTCTAATAACAGTTGACGCTTACTCCAACTGGTTGGAGGTAAGCGACATGAAATCTACCACCACGGAGGCCGTAATCAAAGAACTGTGCAAACTCTTTGCAACACACGGCCTCCCAGACGTCGTCGTCTCCGACAACGGGCCCCAGTTTACTTCCCTCGACTTCGAGAGATTCCTGGCGGAGAGGGGCATCCGCCACGCATTAACAGCACCGGCGCATCCGGCAGCGAACGGTAGGGCGGAACGGATGGTTCAATTTACCAAAAAAACCATCCGGAAAATGGACCACGGGGAGATCCAAGACAAAATTAACAGACTCCTCTTTATACAACACATCACCCCGAACACCACTACCAACAAAAGCCCAGCCGAATTGCTAATGGGTAGGAAGCTGAGGTCCCCACTCGACAGGTTACACCCAACATATAACCCGGAGCGGCCCCCAGACTCAAGTACAAAATACCGAACATTCGCACCCGGAGACCTCGTGTATGCGAAAAACCTGACGGGGGACCCCCTATGGATCCCAGCCGTCATCACCCAAATCACAGGCCCACGCTCATACCGGCTCCAAACCACAGATGGGCGAGCCTGGAAACGACACATTGACCAACTCAGGTCACGATCAGCAACCGAATCCACCCCCCAAAACACAAACCAAGGGGGGAGGGAATACCCGAATAAACAAACGCAAGAAAAAATAAACCAGCAATACTTACCGGAACGCAGCCATCGCGATCCCCCACCAGAGAAGAAACACCAAGCCAGCTCAACCAACTCGGAAAGACCAAGCGGGAGCGGCGAGACCCGTAGCTCAACCAACCCGGAAGGCCCAGGTGGGAGCCACGGAGAAGGAACCGGCCCGATCATCCAACCGGTTCGCACAGAAGAGGGAGCAGCCAAAAACTCGACTGCTCCGGTCGAAATCCAGCTTGCAACTGAGTTGCGCAGGTCAAGTAGGACTAGACGGAGCCCCGCCTACCTACGTGACTACGCAACGTAAGGACTGCACCAAGAGGGGAGGGGTGTTCTGTCCCTAATTTGCATACTCGAAATCCCCGCGCTTTGATTGGCTAAAGCGCGGGGATTTCTAATTGGCCAGGCGAGCCGCGCCGATTGGCCTGTTGAAAGTCTCCCGTGATTGGCTCGCTCCAAGAGCGGGAGACTTGAAACGCTGTCATTGGCCGCGGCCGCCGCGGCGAAAAGAATAAAAGCCGCGGGCTTTTTCCTTTTCGCCGGTTCGGTTCTCAACTTTAAAATAAAGAGCTTTAAACGAAGTCACCGACTCCTGGCGTCTTTTGCGGACACGACAAGAAGGCTTTGAAATGAAAGCCACTGTTTGTCAGCCTCTGGCTTTTTATAAGATGTTACCAAATGGGGTTTTTTAAAATCATAAAAATGTCTCCCAGATGGAATGATTTATCTTGGTCTTTTGAAAGACCTGTCACTTGGTCTGCCAGGCTTTAAATTATTCACATATTCCAACCCACAGATGTCTGTTTCATCGTCCACTGAGAAAATATTTGTATCAATGACAGGAGTGATAAATGATTTCTATCGTGTCTTCTTCTCGCAAGTCTTAAACAGCATTAAGCAATTATTTGTTAAACATAAAAAGAACAGGATAAACATGAACTTTTCATGGTAGTACTTAAGGAAAGGTGAGGTTACATTTGCCATTTTTATAAGAGATGTCATGGCTTGGCAGAGATACAATTTTAATGAGCCAAAGCTGAAATGTTCATGAACAATGATTACATAGTCTTGGATCTAGAATGTGACACAGTCCATTATGTTGTGAATCAATAAAAGTACTTGAATAAAGATTATTAAGAGCTTGAAGCAAAGTGCAGGGTTCTGGCCCTGCACTTCTGATTAGCCAATAATAGCGACATCGGATTGGTCCATTGAGGAGAATCTGATTGGCTATTAACGAGCCTCTCCCATTGGTTAATGGAGCTAGCGCTCCCCGTGTTTCATTGGTTGAGCTGAGCTGTTTTCACGTGTAAATAAAGAGTTTGAAGTTCACTGTTTACTGACTCATCTCCTCCTTTGCGCCCATGCACAGAACATAACACATTAATTCATGGTCCATAGAAGCATGAACAGATTTGTAGAATCAGAGAGATCAAGTCACCTAAAGAACTTTGGGCACCTATGGTATCTACTTGATTCATTTAGACAAAGCAATTTGAGCCATGAAGGGATCGTGACCTGCTTCACCAAAATAAAGAACCCTTAGATTCGTATCAGTGAAACAATCTGGGTGGCCTCCAAATGTTTTGACTCATGCTAAAGAGAAGACGCTTCTGAGTCTTCCCAATCAGAGCTGGCCAAAATATTTATAGGCCTCAAGATGGCTGCATCATTAATCAGAGCTGCCTTCAGCATGTGCTGAGAAGACTTCAAATAGCTGTCTCCTGTGCATTGTGAAGGATATGAGCAAGATTTCCTCCTTAGCCAGAATGTTTGATGAGAAATACAAATCCCAAAGCACTGGTTGGTGAACTCCAGTATATTCTCTGGAGGATTGCCCACTTTACATGTTTCAGTTATCCAGAGAGTAGAACTTTTACTGTATGAGGTAGGATTTCCTGATTCACTCACTGAGGCTGCTCTTCAACCAGGGTTAGGAGAAAAAGGCTCTTCTTACGTTATTTCATACCTAGCAGCAAAGAAGTCTAATCTAATCCTTTTTGGAAATCCTTTTTTTTTAATATATGTTTTATTAATACATTTTTAATATATCACATAAAAATTCCATATTTATCTGAACAGCATGTTGTCTGGACACAATTACTTTTAAGTAGAAATCCAATATTAAGCAACATTAATCATAATGATAAGCATGATAAACATATAAGTAATAATTGCAAAACAGCAATACAATTGGTTTATCCATCTTACAAAAATTTCAATATAAAAGTTTTTATGATCTTTTGGATCTTATTATATTCTAATCTCTGATTCTGTTAGCTAACCATTGGTAAAACAGGCCCCATGTCAAAAATATTCTGCTTCTTCCTTTTCTTTTACTTTAAGTGTTAATCTAGCCATCTCAGCACATACTAATATTTTTATAATACATTCATCTGTAGGGATCTCTTCATTTTTTCATTGTTGTGTGAACCCAATTCTTGCTGCCATTAATACATGTAGAATTAAATATATTTTCCCTTTGTCATACTGTTCCTGTAATATGACTAACAAGAATATCTCTGGTTTCAAATCTATATGTTGTTTTATCATTTTTTTCTAACCAAGTATGTACTTTAGTCCAATATTATTTTGCCTTTGAGCATGTCCACCACATATAATTGTATGAACCTGATATCTGATTACACTTCCAACATTTAGCTGATAAATTTTCATACATCTTTGCTAGTTTCACCAGTGATAGATGCCACCTATAAAACATTTTATATAAGTTCTCCTTATGGGCGTTGACATTGTTAGCTTACAATTTCTATCCCACATTTTCTGACATTTCTCTAATTCTTTTAGGTAGCCAAAATTTTTAGCCCATTTTATCATTTTTCACTTAAATATTTAAATTAATATTTCATCTTCCCTGGTAGTACTTGATCTAGTTCTGTTTTTTTTTTATAAAAGCCATGCATCTTTGCATCTTTCTCATATCTAGATTGTATTTGCAAATCCCTTGATTGGTCAGTTCTTGTTTAGATTTGAGTTTCCCCTTTTGGAAGTCCTTATGGCTTCATGCAGCAGCTGGAAAGCAACATTTCATTCAAAGCTTTGATTGGAAGCTGCTTAGAGTTGGATACAAGATGAATGCCTATATAAATGTTTTAAATAAAAGATGAGTCACCCTCCCAGCCCAAAAATCTACATGCAATGTTTTATTTATTGATTGATTTGATTTGTCAATTGCTTACAAGATAATAGGTATAAGTATAAACATGAGGAAGAATACAGGAAATAGGTATGAATAAATGGGGACAAAAGAACAGGATGGTAGGCACGATTATGCCCTTATGCACACCCCTTACAGACCTCTTAGGAATGGGGTGAGGTCAATAGTGGATATTTTGAGGTTAAAGGAGTGGGGGTTAGAGGATGTAACAACAGAGTCAGGTAGTGCATTCCAGGCATAGACCACTCTGTTGCTGAAGTCGTACTTTCTGCAATCAAGTTTGGAGCAGTTTACATTGAGTTTGTATCTGTTGTGTGCTTGCTCTTCTATTGTTGTGGTTGAAGCTGAAGTAGGAATGGTTGGACATTGCAGCAGATAATTTTGTGTACTACGCTTAAGTCCAACTATAGGCGGCATAGTTCAAGGTTGTCCAAGCCCAAAATCTCAAGCCTGGTGATATAGGGTATTCTGTTGTGAACAGAGGAGTGTAGTACTCTTCTCATGAAATACTTCTGGACTCGCTCAATTGTCTTAATGTCCAATATACATTGCGGATTCCAGACCGATGAGCTGTATTCGAGTATTGGTCTGGCAAAAGTTTGCTCTAGTTAGCAATTCAAATTTCCTGAGGAGAAGCTTCATAAGATTAGATTTACAACTCTTAATGCCTTTTTGGCAATGCTGTTACAGTGAGCTCTGGTGCTTAGGTCATTTGATATGAGTACACCAAGATCCTTGACAGAGTGAGGATCGTCAACTAGGTCATATCCGCCTAATTTGTATTTGGGGTACTGATTTTTTTTTCTTTACCAATTTGTAGGACAGAGCATTTGTTGGTCGAGATTTGGAGTTGCCAATTGTTTGACCATTCAGACACATAATCAAGGTCACTTTGAAGGACAGTAACATTGTCAATGGTGTTGAATAGTTTTACGTCATCTGTGAAGAGGACACTGTTGCTTATAAGGTGATCACAAAGGTCATTTATATAGAGTATAAAGAGTGTGGGTCTGAGAATGCTGCCTTGGGGGACACTGCTGTTAACTGGAGCAAGGTTTGATATAGTGCTCCTATTTTTACTATTTGTTGCCTGTTTGCCAGGAATGCAGTAATCCACTTATAAAGGGATCCGGAAATACTGTAAGAGTTTAGTTTTAATAGTAGTTTGTCATGTACCACTGAATCAAAGACTTTGCAGAAGTCTATGTAAATTGCATCTATAGCTTTAACCTGGATAAGTAGAGTAGTCCATGTTTTTGCAATGTAGGAGTTGAAGATTGCAGGAGATTTTTTTTCCTGAAACCAAATTGTTTTTTTGGAGAGTAGGTTATTTGACTCTAAGTGGAGCGTGATGAATTAGTTAATGATTGATTCCATGACTTTGCACATGACACAACACAGTGAGATTGGTCTGTAGTTTTCAACCAGTCACCTTTTTTGAAGATAGGGATGACCGTAGCTAAGGACCATAGGTTTGGTAAGGAACTGGTTCTGAATGATATCTCATATATAATGCTTAGGGATTCCGCTATGGCAGAGGAGAGATTTTTTAAGAAGTATGCACAAAATCCACTGGGGCCAATAGAAAGGGATGGTTTTAAGTTACGTAGTTCCTTTTCTATGTTATCTTCTGTAAAGTCAATATGTAGTAGATCATTAGAGTTAGTTGTGGTATGACTAGGAAATGTGGGGCATGAGCCATTGCTGTTTACAAAGGCTGAACTGAAGAATGTGTTGAAGAGGTTGGCCTTAACGGCTTCATCGTTACAGTCTTTCCCATCTGGTCCTTTTAAGGGTGGGATGGTTCTTGAATCTTTAAGTTTGGTGTTTACAAAATTGTACAAGATGCGGGTGGATTTTGTATGTAGGAGGTTTTCCTTTTGCCTGCAGTAGTAATTTGTGCATTCTGCCTTTATCTGTCAGCATGTTGTATTGGTTTTTAAAGTTTGCTACATAGCTAGTTTTGTTTTTACACGATAGCAATCTTTTTTTTGAATTGAAGTTTCCTTATTGTTATTGTTAAGCCTGGTTTCCCCAACCAGGGTTAGGGAGACAAGCTAAACAGAATGTGCAGCGTTAGTCAGATAGGCACACAGATAAATGAGTGAGCTAAGCTTGTGTGTTTATTAACATACAGTAAAAATAACAGATACGCTTGTGCTATCAAAAATATAGTTTATTCCATTATGAGTTCATAGCATAGTCAAAATAACAGTCCAATAGTCATGTATCATTTAATCAGTCCATTCAGGGATATTCAGTTAGCAAAGTCCGTGTAGAAATATCCTATGTCAATTCACTTACAAGTCAGTCCTTTGTTTTCTCTCCCGTTCGAGCAATGCAGTCTTGTGTCCTTGCAGTAATCAGGAATCATCAAAGCCAGAGAGAGAGCAAGCTGCAGCCTTGCTTCTTTTAAAGTGCTTTCACAACCACTCCCTTAATTACTATCCCACAGTTAAAGTTGCAGACACTTTAACATACAAACTATGATTACATATTATTATTTACCTAAACCAGTTAGGGTAAAACAATGTTATCCCTAACATTCTCCCCTTTTAGGAAATAATAATAAATATAACTATTTACATCTTTAAATCATATTTGTTACAACTCTCTTTAAACTTAGTTACTCCTTGAGCTTTTGTAAATTGGTCTGCAATGTTTTCTTCCGTCATGCAGTATTCCAATTTAATTAGCCCATTCTTTACAGATTCTCTAACATTTAAATATCTTAAATCAGTATGCTTTGATCTAGTTTTTACAGCAATACTAGTAGCTAACTTTATAGCTGCTTGGTTATCCTCGTACACAATAATGGAATCTTTAACAGTTACACCCATGTCTAATAATAACTGTTTGTACAAAATCAAATCAGTGCATAGTAATGACAGACATGAAAAATTCGTTTCCATCGTGGACAAGCTAATATGCTGTTGTCTGATTGACCTCCACCCTATTAGTGTCTTACCAAATAATATAGCCATCCCAGATGTTGATTTTCTTGTGTTTATATCAGTTGCAAAACTTGCATCTGCATAGGCACTAAGACTCAAATCACCCTTTGGTTCTATGTACAATGCATGGTTCATTGTTCCTTTAAGATATCTTAAAATTCTCTTTAATGATTGCCAATGACATTGATGTGGATCCGAATTAAAACGAGCCAGCTGATTTACACTATAAGCTATATCTGGCCTTGACCAATTGCTTATATATGATAAGCTGCCAATCAAAGATTGATATGTGGACTTATCAAATTTGGGACTTTGATCATTAGTTTGGCAAACTTCCTGACTCATTGGAGTCTTTGCCGGTTTACAAAGTTCCATTTTAAACGTTTTAATTAATTGGCAAATTTTATCTTCTTGAGATATCTTAAAACCATTTTTTGTTTTGTTAATTGTCAATCCTAGATACTTTTTAATTTCACCTAAATGCTTTAATTTTATCTTTTTGGCTAATAATGATATAATCTCATTAGCTTCATTATTAGTCTTAGTTATCAAAGCAATATCATCTGTAAATAATAACAATAATGACACCGTTCCATTATTTTCTTTTTTAAACACACATGGATCTGCTAAACCAGATTTAAAACCTATATTGTTTAACTCTTTCACAATATATTGGTTCCACTCAAACCCAGATTGTTTCAACCCGTAAAGACTCTTTTTGAGTTTCCAACAATCATTACTATTTACTTTATTGTCTTTTATACCTACTGGTTTTCTTAAATATATAGTGTGCTGCAATGGTGCATGTAGATAAGCAGTTTCTACATCTAAATGGTTAATGACATAGTTTTTCTTAGCTGCCCACACTAATGCTGCTCTTAAAGATGTTGCTTTAAGACTTGGTGCAAAAACTTCATCATAATCAGATGCAGTTTGATTAAATCCTTGAGCTACTAACCTAGCTTTATGGGTACCATGCCACAGTGTGAATGGTAATTCACCTGTTGTTGAATTAACAACATTATTTAATATATGATTACCACACATTATTGCTTTTCCCCATAAATTGTCAGGTAATCATTTCCAGTTTTTACTTTATTCCCATCATTTCCAGTTTTTACTTTAAATATCCATTTGCACCCAATGGATTTTTCTCCTGGAGGTAATTTAGCATCTTCATAAACTTTCATTACCTTTAATGAATTTAGTTCCTTTTCCATTGCCTTTTGCCAATTCTCCTGATCCTTAGCAGGATACATCCTAAGTTCATCTACACTAGTTGGAACTTTAGTTACTTGGCAAACTATATTTGCTTGATACCTATCAGGTGGTCTAGTTACACGTGTAGTACGTCTAGGTATTACAGGACTTACAGGTGGACTTTCATTTATTAACTCTTCTTGATTATCTAACTCTTCCTGATCAACTGTTTCCTCTTGTTCTGGTCCTATTTGCTCTTCGTGGACTTCTTCTTTAATTGGACTCTTCTTATAACTAATCTGATCTTTCTGCCTTTTGTAGGGTTCAATAATTACTTCATTATTTAAATCTTGCTCTAATCTATTCCATCCTACATGTTCTAGGAATTTAGCACTAGCACTGGTGTAAACTCTCGATGTACCTGGTTCCCAGAATCTATAAGATCTATGATTAGATGTATATCCTACAAAATATAATCTTTTAGCTCTATGTTGTCCTTTGTGTCTAAGTTGTGAAGGGATATGCACCCATGCTGGTGCTCCAAATGTGTGCATGTAACTTAAATCAGGTTTTGTACCATGCCACAGTGTGAATGGTAATTCACCTGTTGTTGAATTAACAACATTATTTAATATATGATTACCACACATTATTGCTTTTCCCCATAAATTGTCAGGTAATCCTGAATCAGACATCATAGTTTGTGTCATTGATTGTAATGTTTGGCCTCTTCTCTCTATAAAGGCATTATGTTGTGGCTTATATGGTGCAGACTTTTTATGTTGAATACCTAACATTCTTAGTCTGTTCTGGAATTTATTATTTGTAAATTCTGTACCATTATCTGTTATAAGAGTTACTAATTTCTTTTTAGTTTTCCTTTCTGCAAATTTTATCCAATTAAAGAGATTTTGATATGTTTCAGTTTTGCTCTTCATTAAATAGCAAAACCCATATCTAGAATAATGGTCCATTATGCTTAGTATGTAACGAGCTCCTCCTACACTTGGTTTTTTCGGACCTATTAAATCAGCAAATACTACCTCTAAAGGCTCTTTAGTAGTAAATCCATCAACTCTATTAGCCGGTGTGACCCTGGTCTTACTTTGATTACAGGCATTACATTGCAAATACTTATTACAAGGTTTCAAACTTATTCCCTTAGATAATTCAACAGTTTTCTTAAGCATTTTAAAATTTAAATGCCCTAGCCTTCGATGTAACAAGTGAATACATTCATCATGAGGTTTCTTATTTTCATAAACTGTGTTAGCCACTTTTAAACCATTATCATTTAACACATATAATTCACCTCTTAAAGATGCAGTAATTTTCTTATCTTCTTTCTCAATTATGCAGTTATCTCCTTTAAAAGTAACTACATATCCTAGTTTAACCAAAATTCTAACTGAAATTAAATTAAACTTAAGTTGTGGTACATATAACATTTTTACATTCTCTTTTATAAAAGAACAATATGCTATACCTTGACCTTTAGCTTTCAGTTTCCAGCCATTGGCTAACGATATCTGCTGTGTACTCTTGGACATTTTAATAAAATGTTTGTTATCATTTGATATACAATGAGATGCTCCACTGTCAACCACCCATAAATTATTTTTTACAGCTCCGTTAGTATACATGGCTAACTCTAAATTTTTATTTATCTTTTGATGACTTTTAGTATTCTGGCCAGCGTTCTGGCGTTTTGCTTTTTTACAAAATCTTGCCAAATGTCCTCTTCCTCCACAATTAAAACACTTTTTAATTGCGTATGCAGTAGGAGTTTCATTTTCTTCTTTTTGAGGTTGCTGCCTCCTTAAATTGTCTCTTTCAAGCCTTCTTCTGGCCTCTTCAATCAATCTGCCAGTTATATCAGTTAAAGTTAGGCTTTCCTTTGGCAATATTTCAAGGGAAGTTACGTAGTTATCATAGCTTTCTTCAAGGGAAGATAGAATTATGTAGACTTGGTGTAGTTCAGAGAAAATAAGCTCTTTCTCATGCAGTTCTTGAAAAATGCTTTGCATAGTTTTCAAATGACTCAGCATATCACCATTTTTATGGAGATGTGTACTGAAAAGTTTCCGTGTTAGATTTATGTGAGCACCAACATTATCTCGAACATAAATCCTCTTCAGCTTCTGCCAACACCCAACAGCCGATTTCTCTCCGTGGATATAAACAAGTTGCTGATCAGTTAAGGTTAAAGCAATAATGTAAATAGCGTGTTCATTTTTATGCATAAATTCTTCTATCTTTAGTTTATCTTCCTTATCCTCTGGATCCCATTCTTGTACGTTTGGTGGATTTTCAATTATGTTCCACAAACCTTCTCTTTGTAGAAGCAGACTACATTTCATAGACCATGATACATAGTTTGTTCCATCCAACTTGGATATAAGGGACAAACTTTGTAGATTGACTTGTGCCATGTTTTCTTATATGGATATAAAACTATAATTAATAAAACACAGCTGTCTGTTACTGTAATGTATAACAACACAAACTCTCACTTTTACATAAATCTGTTTTATCCTAGTTAAACTGACTTTGCAGCCTCTGGGCCCATAACCAGTGTTAAGCCTGGTTTCCCCAACCAGGGTTAGGGAAACAAGCTAAACAGAATGTGCAGCGTTAGTCAGATAGGCACACAGATAAATGAGTGAGCTAAGCTTGTATGTTTATTAACATACAGTAAAAATAACAGATACGCTTGTGCTATCAAAAATATAGTTTATTCCATTATGAGTTCATAGCATAGTCAAAATAACAGTCCAATAGTCATGTATCATTTAGTCAGTCCATTCAGGGATATTCAGTTAGCAAAGTCCGTGTAGAAATATCCTATGTCAATTCACTTACAAGTCAGTCCTTTGTTTTCTCTCCCGTTCGAGCAATGCAGTCTTGTGTCCTTGCAGTAATCAGGAATCATCAAAGCCAGAGAGAGAGCAAGCTGCAGCCTTGCTTCTTTTAAAGTGCTTTCACAACCACTCCCTTAATTACTATCCCACAGTTAAAGTTGCAGACACTTTAACATACAAACTATGATTACATATTATTATTTACCTAAACCAGTTAGGGTAAAACAATGTTATCCCTAACAGTTATGGGTAATTTGTTTTTCTGGGGGGGAGTTACTATGGTACATATAGTTTAATGACTCTTTCAAGTTCAAACAAGAATGCATTATAATGGTCTTCTGTAGTATTACAGCTAGAGAGCACAATGCACCAATCAAGAGATTATAGGTTGGCATCTATAAGATCATAGTAGGCTTTTTTGAAGTTGTATTTTGGGGATCCATCATTATGTTCCTCTTTGTAAGGGTGTAAATTGAGACAAAAGCTGATCTGATACTGTGGTCACTGTTTGAAAAGGGTTCTTGTATTTGTAGGCCATATATTGAGTTTGAGTTGTTGCAGAAGATGAGGTCGAGGGAGTTATTGAGTCTAGTGTTGTTAGTTACTAATTGATCTAGTCCCAGTGTAGTAACGACATTGTACAGGGTTGCATGTATGGGTTCGGATATACATTCATTTAGGGTCCAATTTATAAGAGGTAGATTGATGTCACTAAGGAAAATAAGAGGGTGTGGGCAAGAGGCAGCCCACATTAGCAGTGAAGTTAGTTTGTTTGCATGAACTATGTCATAATCAGGGGCTCTGTAGCATAGTAAGAAGTGGATTGTGGTTTTTGAGGACAGTTCACAGATGATGGTCTCTGGAAGAGCAAGTTCCTGTGTAATTTGAATCTTTTTTAGATTTAGGGGTTTTTTGTAGAAGATAACAACTCCACCTCCTCTACGGTTTCATGATCTGATCGATAAATATTCTCTGCCTATGGTAATGGAGTCTGGAAAAGATGCATTTAAGCACGTCTCACAGACAAATATAATGTTGAATGCGGTCGTGCCTAATAAGATGAGGAATTCATGCATTTTGTTTGCGAGGCTTCTTGCGTTGAGTAGTTTTCATTTTAGATATGTAGTAGTGAGTCTGGAGGAAGTAAGGTGCGTGGATGCCTAATGATGGATGTTGGGGTGATGGTTATTTGGATGTAAGTTGAAGGTCTTGCTTTTGATACATTCTGTGTGGTAGTTAATGTATAGGTTAGTCTTTCCTTGTTCATGAAGTCTTTTGGGCTCAGAGTGTAGTTCACGGCATTGTACATGTTGCTGTAAGATTAAATCTAGATGAGAACGAAGGTTCTTATGCTTGGTGTTGCTTTTAGCAAGTGAGTTATAGTGTAAATGAATTTTCGTTTGCTTGATTAATTTTTTGAAAATGACCTTGCAGAAGCATGGGGTTACTGAACTGTTTTTGAACTTTGGGCCGATGCAGAAATGTCAAGTATTTCATCAGGGGAGATGGTTGATGCTTGATAGTCACTGATGATGTTGTGGACATTTGTGATGTCATCATTGTCATTGTTGTCCTCTAGACCAAATAAGAAGGGTTAGGAAGGAAGGAAGAATTTGGATTGAATAAAACATGGAGATGTAAAAGGCAATGCCTAATGTAAATTGTAAATGAGTATAATTCTGCCATTTTTTGACACATTGCTTTAGCCTATCAGCATCACTGGAAAGTAATAGATGGGATGGAAAGCTGTGTCTATGATAATTGATGTTGATAAATTGATGGCACTAGAGACAAACCTAAGGAGTTTATAGTAATCTGATGGCACTTGAGACAAACATAAGTAGCCTGCTGGAGTGTCTTCCTCTTCATGGAAAAGACCCCAAGGGGGGCTACTATTGAAGCCCCCTACCTATAAAGAAATTAAACAAGGATATATATATATATATATATATATATATATATATATATATATATATATATATATATATATATATATATAATAACCATATATAATATATATATATTATAATCAGCTACATGAGCAAAGAGATCCAACAGACGATCATCCCAAGAGAAAAATCTTCCAGATGCCCCAAACTATACGGCCTCCCAAAAATACACAAAGAAGGCATACCTCTCAGACCCATAGTCAGCTCCAGAGGAGCACCACTACAAAACCGAGCTTAAACTTAGCAAAACAGCTACAGCCCCATGCTGAAACAGTAGCTTCACATGTACAAAACTCATACCACTTCTTGGAAATGATCAAAGATCTCCATGTGGAGCAAGAAGATCTGCTTGTAAGTTTTGACGTGGTTTCACTATTCACTCAAGTCCCAATAAAAGAGACCCTTGAAATCATCAAAAATAAATACCAACCAGCTAAACACCTCATGGAACTACATATTTCATATGCAAAGGACAAAGATACAAACAAATTGAAGGAGCCCCTATGGGATCCCCACTGTCACCCATCATTGCAAACCTGTTCATGGAAGAATTCGAATCCAGAGCCCTGGCCAATGCCATCCACAAACCCAAACTATGGTTAAGATACATTGATGACACATTTGTGATTTGGCCCTATGGAAAAGAAAACTGAAACAATTTCCTAACACATCTAAACAGCACACACCCCAAAATCAAGTACACCATGGAAACGGAAACAAACAACTACCATTCCTAGATGTACTAATCTACAAAAAAACAGATGGCACACTAGGACACACCGTATACCAGAAGAAAACACACACTAACCGCTACCTCAATGCCCAATCCCACCACCACCCAGCACAGATAAACTCCGTGGCTAAAACACTAATTACTAGAACCAAACGCCTGGCAGACAAGACACACATCAAGACTGAACTATGTACCCTGACTAAAGTACTGACAGCCAATGGCTTCCACAAAATCCAAAATCACCGGCTTGATCCACCAACATAAGAGACATAATAGAGACCCAGAAGATGTACAGGCCTATGGAACAGCTGTCCTGCCCTACATAAGAGGTATTACAGACAAAATTAGTAAGATACTACACAGACATCACATCAAGACTGCCTTCAAAACAGACAGAAAAATAGCAGCCATCCTTAGAAACCCCAAAGATAAAATTGACCTGGAAAACCAAGGCATATACGAAGTCCCCTGTGCATCATGCCTGGCCACATACATTGGACAGACCAATAGAAGAATAAGTACCCGCCTGGATGAACACAAAAATGCAGTCAAAAAGCTGGAACACACTTCCTCACTAGTCCAACACATGGAAGCCACAGGTCATAGCATCAACTTCAATGGCACCAAAACCCTAGCCACTATAGAAAACCCCAGCCACAGAATCATCAGAGAAGCCATAGCGATTGAAAAAAGACCAGAAAGCATGAATAGAAGAGATGATTCCACCAGACTGTCAATCATTTGGAAGCCTGCACTCACAAACAAAAAAATCTCCACACCACTAGCCAGGCAAGCACCTGGGCACAAACAGATCCCCCCCTGATAGCTCCAGTTCAAACACCCCCCAACCAGGCACCCAGATGAAACCTAGCTTCCTAACTAATGATAGCCGTCCATTTGCCCAGAGCCAAGCTATACTAAAGGCCTCCAATAAAGGCCTCCAATAACACAATGTTGCCAGCCAATCAAGATACAAAAAAAGCCAAAAAACAGACAGAAGATATTAGAAACACCAATCAAGCAGAACACAGCAAACTCCAAGACCAATAAACACAGACCAAGACTCCCAACCAATCAGGATGAAGAAAAAACCATTCTGGCGTAGCAATAGGCTGCCCCAAATTTAAATCTGAAACCACTGTAAAAGTCTGACTCACAGATGAATACTATACGGAAGCCTGATGATGGCAGATGAGATTCTGCTGAAACGTTGCTACAACTTTAAAAGAACAACTACAATGACGTGGAAAAATACCCGAACAAAGCTGAATGCTATACATGTAAGTACCCACGAAAACTTAAGAAAAATATATGTATATATTTAGTAGTACAAAAAATTACCAGGCAAAATCCTATCTTCCAACACTGGCAGATAGGTATATTGTATTATTCTTTTATTCCAGTAACATTTTTTATCATGCATAAAAATTATAATAAAAATGGTCTTTGCTATACCTAGGCAGCAACATTGAAAAGCATCCAAGACATCCAAATGCTTGGAGGTATTTTTGTTATGAAATTTTCTCTTAAAATAGCAAAATAAAATTAATGTTTATAAATGCTCATAGGAGTGTTGTCATATTCCTTGGCTTCTTCAAGACCAGAGGAGGAAATTTGATATGCTCAGCATTTTAGTTTTCAAAGATTAAATTTTAGCTCAGTTGTTGCACAGGTTATAAGATCATACTTAGAAAGGATTGGAACCCCTGGAGTGATTTAATTAAAATATGTTAAGAGTCATTGTTTTAGTGCTGCCTGGCACAGCAAATGAAGCAATGAGGGTATGAAAGGGTCTCAATAGAACTCAAATGTGAATTAATGAGATCAATGATTGATTAAAACAAGCATTTCCCAACATGCTTGGAATCTCTGATTTTATTAGTTTTTGCTCACCCTGGAAAAAGTTTTTTGATGTAACTATCGGACTGGATTTCTTGATCTCAACTAAACTGGAGCTCAAACAATCTGTGAAATATCAAAGATTGATATTTGAGAGATTAATAATGTAACTGCAGATAGTTGCCCAACAATCCTGCTTCAGGTCCCATTTTGGTAAGGCGAGGTCAGGGAAATCCTGACATAGCTGTAAGGATTATGCAAAGTATCTGTCAGATAACATTGCTCAAATTCCTCTCAGAGTTACACTCTGATTATGCTAGTCCTGTAGAGATCAACTTAGCTACATATGTAGGCTAAATTTCTCCAGTTCCTCTAGGAAAGTAGATAGAGGGGGGTGGATAGAGTCATGTTATTGAATTCTGCCACATCCACTTTTTCTTTTGTTTCCTTAATGACTTGGTTTTGTTCTTATTTATCTCCTGAAGGGAACCTTTAGGCAAGATTTCTGGATTTTTGTTCACCTGCTTATGTACCTGTTTAATTTTTAGATATGGTAGCTTCAGCCTAGTCTCACATAAAATATCTTGCAACATGTCTGTCCTTGTGCTGATGCTGTACAATTCTGCTAGCAGTACAGATTTTTAATAGAAATCCATGTGGATCTGATTTCCATAAAATCTGTAATTCAAAGAGAAATCTGAATATGTAGACAGAAATTGATAAGAAGTGGTAAAAGATAAATGATAAGGAATTCTTTCTCTTTCTTATAATTTATTAGGAAAGGAAATTGGGCATCCCTTCCAGGGTGAGATATGAGTTCCTTCTCCATGCATTTTCATCATTTCATGGAAACGATAGTCGTTCTAGTCTTAGAAAACCACAAAAGCCTCCTGAGGTGCTGTGAGAAAATATAAAACTTATCAACACAAGATAGCAGCAGCTTCAGCATTTAGAAAAGAAAAGATCAATCAGGTGTGAGAGTCACTGTAATTCAAGGGCATAATGTGCCTCCTCTGCTATAATCTTTTTCCATTTTCACATATTGCAGATCTTTTACTTCAGACGGCAAGCTTGATCAATAACAACCTTCTGTGTTGACAAAAATACAAATCTCCTGATAAGACTTCCTCTACTCCTCAGATATAACTAAAATTTACAATCATATTCCAGGGTCATAAGTAAAATATATTATGCTGCTTATTACAAGACAATAATCCGCATACAGTTACAAGTGCATTTTTCAGTCATATTAACACCATAACTCAGGAGGTCTCAGTGGCAAGCAGGATCAAAGCAGCCAATTTGTCACATCTTGTCAGCAGCCCCCTTCTTAAATATTGCACCACATATAAATAAAGGCAGAGAAGAGTTGCGGTGGTCCAGGCAGAGAGCGGTTTCAAGAGTGGCCACATTTTTAAATTTCAAAAGGGCCCTTGTTATTCAGCAGACTTCATTATGCCCCCTTTCTTTCCCTGCCTGATCTCCTCCTGGCAGCTTCATAAGGATGTTGAAATCTCTGTAACTTTGCCAAGCAGACAAAGAACAGCCAGAAGAGCAGTAGCTCAATTAGCTAGTGACAAAAAAAAAAAAAAAAAGATTTTTTTTTGTAACTTCAGCCAACTGTTTATTGAAAGTGATGCTTCCAAAGTGCTCTGCGCTTTGCTGTAGCCCATCCAAATGAAATTATAAGATGGCTCAAATAGTCTGGAATTCATAGGGATCTGTCCCTCTCCTTGTTGATACAAAAGAAGGAGCAGATCCAAGGATATTTCAACTAGGGAAATGATTTTTAGGGATGTAGAAAGATTTTTCTCCAAAAATAATCTGCTCCAACTGGGCTTTTCAGATCTTTCAGCAATGTACTCATTTGCTGCTGAAATCAAATCTATCCACTATGCTTCTGTTGTTCTCCTCTTTCCCTCCCCACCCCACTTCCCCCAGCATTATAACTTCTCAAGGGAGCTAGATCTTCATATAGCATGTCCGTTATAATATAATTTGGCTCTGGTCATTTGTGCTTTGTGTGAAAACTCTGGGTTGATTTATTTTATTGTCCTTTGATTTGTTTTCTTGGCTGTCCATGGGTTTTCCTCTCCAAAATCAAAATTTGAAGTTCAGAAGTGTCGATACCCTTTCTATAGTGTTTTACATATAGATACAAATGTACCAGCAGTTAAACTGAGTGTTTGTGTGTGTGACACGTATACTGCTATTTCCAATATGTTTTCTCAAAGACAACAAATCTACAATGGGTTTCTTAGGACCAATTATGTCCAATTTGGTCTTAAACCCATTCAGTCTGTTTGCTGGAGTAACCTTGCTTTTCTCCTGATTACAGGCATTACATTTTAAGTACTTGCTAAAGGGTTTTAATTTTACTCCCTCTGACAATTCGACAGTTTGTTTCAACATTTTGAAATTAATGTGCCCCAGACATTTATGCAGTAAATGTATACATTCATCATGTGGCTTAACATTGTTATAAACCAAGTCAGCCATCTGCAATTGGTCATCATGTATAACATATAAATCATTCTCTAAAGTAGCAGTAATACTTTTACCCTCTTTCTCTATTATACAGTTATCTCCCCTAAAGTTACTACATAACCAATATTAACTAAAGTCCTTACTGATAACAAATTAAATTTCAGTTTAGGTACATATAACATAGATTAATGCTCATTTACACATGAACAATATGCAGTACCTTCACCAGATGTTTTCATCTTCCATCCATTTGCCAATGATACATGTTGCTTACTCGTGAACATCTTTACAAATCTCTCTCTATTTCTAGTAATGCACTGCGATGCTCCACTATCAACTACCCACAAATCATGGTTTATAGTTGAATTGCTAGACATAGCTAAATTAACATTCTTCTTAACCTTCTGGTGATTACTAGTATTCTGTCATTTTCCCTTCTTACAGAATCTAGCTATATGTACCCTAGCCCCACAAGAAAAACATTTCCTAACACTATAGGCAGTTGAAAAGAAATCCTCTTGTGGTTGTTTCTCTCTCAGTTGGTCTCTATCCAGCCTTCTTCTTGCCTCTTCTAACAATCGTCTGATTATGTCAGTCAATGTCAGTTCATTTCTGGTCAGGATTTCCAGTGAAGATATGTAATCATCATAACTTTCATCCAATGAGGAAAGAATGATGTAAACCTGATGTAGCTCTGAAAAAATCAGTTTCTTCTCATGTAGCTCTTGAAAAGTTATTTTCATGAAGTTCAAATGAGCTAACATATCTCCACCTTTCAGAAGATGTGCTCTAAACAGTTTACGTGTAAGATGTATGTGTCCATAACCCTTCCCTACGCAGAACTAGACTGCACTTCATAGACCAGGAAACGTAGTTTGTTCCATCCAACCAGGTTATCAGTGATAGACTTGTTGACAGGTCTTTGCCATCAGGACAGTAACCCACAAAGAGTAGACAGCTGTCTGTGTACAGTACTGTGTATTCACACTAACTTTCAGTTATCTGAGTCTGGGCCCATAACCAGTGTTGAGGTATTCCCCGTTAGGAGAATGAGTGCACTCAGGGAAACATAGTGAGAGTGGTGAGGAATAACACACAACCAGCATACGGATACACTGAATCATAAAATGTAGGTTTTACTTCCAGTAAAAGGGTAAACAAAGTCCAACAAATAATCCAGATCATACACAGTTAAAGCAGTTAGTATTCAGAACAATCAGTCCAGGGATAATCCAAAAACAAAGTCCAGTATCATAAACAAAGTTCAGTAAACAGAGTTTGCTCATAGTTGCAAGACTCACAGCAATCCAAGCAGAATGATGTTCAGGCAAAAGGCAAAAGGGAAATGCAAGAAGAGAACAAACCAGGTTTCTGGCTCCATCTTATGGCCATCAGAGGAACCTCAGCCAATCACAATTACAGCATTCTCTTAAAGATAGAATAGTATTAAATGTCTATCCTGGTTTATATGTTGTCAATCCAATTGTTAGGTGACTATCATTCTTAGCATTATGTAATGCTAGGGTTAACAAAGATTTTCCCATTGCTTCAGCTGGGAGAAAGTTCCATCTGTATTTCACACCAGTGGTGCAATTCAAAAATTTTTTACTACCGGTTCTGTGGGCATGGCTTGGTGGGTGTGGTAGGGGAACGATACTGTAAAATCTCCAGTCAGAGGTAGTATTTTCCGGTTCTCCGAACTACTCAAAATTTCTGCTACTGGTTCTCAAGAACTGGTCAGAACCTGCTGAATATCACCTCTTTTTCACACTATATATGCTTTCTTTACCCTTTTTGAGTTGACAAAGAAATTATACAGTTAGCTGAGATTTAAGTGAAAATAATTGAAAAGCTATATCTTTTTCTCTTTAATTATACATGTATGATTAGCTTGATTGATACTCTTTGGTCTAAGAAGGCATCAATGGATTATAATGTATATTGTGTAAGAGCTTCAGTATTCTAAGCTCACTAGAGAATAGCTTGTGCAGTAACCAAGGCATGTCCTTGTCTTGGACAAAGCTAAATTTAAAAGATATTTTATGACTGCTTAGAGAAACGAGGCTTGTAGAACAATCTTCTTAAGACTAATATTTAAAGATATTAATATAAAGTAAAATGATATACACATATGGGACACAAAGGCATATATATTATCAAGTTCTTTAGGGCTAAATTGCCTAATAAATTAATATTTTTCATTACATAGTGTTAGCATCTGATATATTTTATAGCTTGGAAAAATACAGAAAATGAATGGAAAATAATATCAATAACAAAGCTTGACTAGAATTGTGGAAATAGTAATTAGATAAAAGAATTCAGAAATTATACTGAGAATATTCTTACATTAATTTGTGCATTTGATTGACATTCCAGATATATACCAAAGCATTACAGTAATTAAACTGACTAATTAATCTATAAAATTTGAATTGGTGTGCATTTGACTTCACTGATTGGACAGAAATACTTTATGGAATGCCTGCAAAAGCAATTACTGATAACTAGGAATCAGATTTAAAACATTAAGAAACTCTATTATGTTATAGCATCAAGATCTTATCAAATTAGTCTTGGGTAAATTAATAATTAACCTTGTTAACAATGTCCTCATCCCCACCTTTTTACAAAGACTGCTACATATTGGTCTTCAAGAATACAACATTTCTAGAGAGTTTAGCCTAGAGATACATAGCTTGTATTAAGCAAGTGATGTTAGACAATCTCAGTTTTTGAGCCTAGCTATTGTTTTGGTACCATGCCCACTGTTATTATTATCATATAATATTGTCTTTCTGGACAATTGAAAAGCCTATCTTATTTTAGCTTGCTAAGCAGAAGATCAATAAACGATTTCTGCATGTGAACAACTTGACAGAATTCCAGGGGTTGCTAGAAACAGCCCCCAACAAGCTACCACAAATGATGTATCATTGGAAAAGATGTTACAAAATAGAAAGAATGAGCCAAAGGCTTATTTTGTTATTGTTCCTTTTCTTATACAGTCATATGATCCCCATCCCTCATGACACCGAACACACTCATCCATTGTGAGAACAAAAGACAACAGAAAGAACAAGGATCTCCCTTGTAAGTGATATTCTATCTACATTTCATAAACTGATTCAACCAGATTTTCATTTTTCGAGGCTGAAAGAGTGCATGAACTGATGTTCCATGCATTTGAGTCTACATCCAGACAGAATATCACATTCACAGAATCTTTTCTTTGCACATGTATTTGTGTCTCTTGCTTTCTGATTGGAAATCATTCCTCATGCAAATAGGGACTGCTTCTTATTTTTATTTCATTATCCTTGTGTAATATGTTTGCAAAAATATAAATGTATGTGAAAGTATAAATTGGCATGACTGTCCCTTCAAATAGCTAAAAACCAAAAGCATTGCATGAAACCTAGTCATCTAAAGCTATTACCTTTCATCTTATTCAATCTGACTGGTTCTTTATTAATAGCATTCTTGTAATCACTCTTAAGTCTGGCTGACTAATAATAATACTGCATCAAGGATAAAATCCCGGGGGGGGGGGGGCAGAGCTGGCATCACAATAATACGGCATGCGATCTTGGAGATCTGAGATCACTGCCGATATTTTTGCTCCTGGACAGTCCAAATGGATCTAAACCGTCCCAAAGAGATGGTGAATGTAAAGAGCGCATCCTGTTGATCCCAGGGACACCACAAAGTCCCTGGTAGATCCAGGAGAAGCTCTTTTTGCCAGTGGTAAAGAGGCAGCCATTAAAGCTGCTGAAGTTGGGACAGCTCTGAAATGAAAGAGAACAGAAAGAGAAAGTGTGCCGGTTTGGTGATAACTTTTTCTTTACTTTAAGATTTGAAAGGACACCCTAAGGAAAAGAAAGAATCTGTAAAATTTTACACAAAAGTGATTAAGCGGCGATTTTAAACAGGAAGTCAAAGTAATATATATATTTTTTCTCATTGCTGGATTTTCTATACATGATTTTATATTTTGAAATTGGACTGGTTTTTTTCTTCTTCCACCTATTCTTTCTCTCCTTTTTGACTTTATAATATTCTAGGCTAGAGACTCCCTTTTAGTAATCTTTTTAAATATCTTTTTCCTTTTTTAATTAATTTTTATTATATCTTGTCTGGAAAAGGAGGGGGAAAGTGAAAGTAGAAGAAACTTTGTAACACTGCCAACTAGAGGCTTGGAAATATTTTATCTCTTTTTCTTGACCAGACAAAGCTGAGAAAGAACTGAGACTTTTTTTCAAGGACATTGCTATTTGATAAGATAGAGGGAAGAGCATGGGAGAGTATTATTGCAGGTGCTCTTCTGGGTTTCTATCACTAGCTGGAGTCTGGTGTTGAAGTTTATAGAAAAAAAATGTGATAAGACTCTGAAGAAGAGAGTTATAAATTTTAACAAAAGCCTTGGATAACTAAACAAGGTGCAGTGTGCTCTTTTTATTTTTTTTAAGCTGGGCTATTTCTTACTTTAACAAACCCCCTCCTTACTAGCTTACTTTTTGCAATAGCTATTTGGATTTTTGGCCTTTTGGAACTTGTTTTTGTCTTTCTTTTTGTCTTTTGAAGTCTAATTTTTATGTTTGCATTTTATTTTCAAGGAAAAGCTTTAGTATTAATGATTTCCTTCCTTTTTTTTTCTTTTTAAGGGAGTAGTCTTTTCTTTTTTTTCTTTTTCCCTCCCTTCTATTTTTTTTTCTATTTACCTTCCATATTGGTTTTTTTTTGTGGCTTTCTTTTTTTTTATGCATCTTTTTATACCTGAGACCTTTTAATTGGATTAAGGTGTTGAAAAACCCAAAGAACTTTTCTTTTCTCTTCTTTAGTTTTTTATTTTTTACTTTTCCGTCTTTTTCAGGATTTAACAATTTTGTGTGTGTGTGTGTGTGTTTATGGTCTTTTCTTCCATTTTTGAGTTTTTCACTGCTATCTAACCAATCGATTGGATTAAGGTATACAAGAACCTGAAGAAACATTATTGTTGTTGTTGTTGTTGTCGTTGTTACTATTTGATTTCTTTTTTCCCGCTATTTTTACTTGGAATTACAATTGGTTATTTCACAAATGGATTAAGGTCTAGAAGAACCTGAAGATTTTGAATTGTCCAAAATGAGTAGGAAACTAACATCCCCTGGCTCCTCAGCTTCTACTTCTTCCTCTTCCCCATCTGGAGGACATCGCTCAATACAGACAATGTTACAGCAAGAAAAAGAACAGGAAAAAGTGACCCTGCAGATGATTATGCAAGGAATTCAAAATATTCAAATGAGAACAGAGAATATTGAAAAGAGAATAGAGAACATTGAACAAAGAACAGGAAAAACTGATGAAAAGATGGAGAACATTCAACAAATGATGATGAAGTATGATGAGAGATTCCAAAAAATTGAAGAAGATAAACGAAGAGATAAGAAGATTGGAGATATTGATTGCAGATTGATTGTGGTTGAACAAGACAAAAGTGGGATGTTGAGATGGGAGATGGACAGATCAGAATTTTATCTCAGATTCCAAAACATAGAGGAAGAAAAGGGACAAAACCTAGCTGGGACAATGATAGAAATTTTGGCTGAAACTTTGGAAATAACTAAAGAGAAGATGATGGGTGGAGTAGACGAGGTTTATCGAGTCTTCACAAGATATGCAATGAGAAATAGCATATCAAGAGAAGTTCACATCAGTTTTACAAAGAAAGCCATTAAAACACAAATATTGCAAGTGGCAAGAGAGAAAACATTGAAATATAAAGACAAGGAGATTGTGGTCCTGAAACAAGTACCCAGAAGAGTGAGAGAGATGAGAAGAGAATACTGATTTCTGACCAAAATGCTACTTAAAAAAGAGGTGAATAGTAGATGGCTGATTCCAGAAGGTTTAATGTTCACATGGCAAGAGCAGAGACATAGAATTGACTCAATTGAGAAATCTGAATTATTTTACACAGAATATTTTGGAGGGAAAGAGGAGGAGGCAGAAAAAGAAATGTCACTAATTGAATTCCAAGAGGACTGCCAAATGGCGACTGAAAAAGAAGTAGGTGGAAAGGTGGAAGTCAAAGAACAACGTGAACCAAGTTCTACGAGAGCTGCTAAACTTAACTACAAAATATAACTATGGAAGAGAAAAAACTGATTACAATTAATATAAATGGACTTAACTCAGCTGTTAAAAGAAGGAAAACTTTCCATAAATTAGAGAAATTAAAATTTGATATAATCTGCCTACAAGAAGTACATATCAAAAAGCAACATGAACAATTGCTGATACAGCCAAAACTCAGGAAAATATTTACTCCTTTGACACAATGCAAGAAAAAGAGGAGTGGTTTTATACATTAAAGATATTATCCCAGCAAAATTGATTTAAACCAATGACAATGGAAGAATACTAATGGTGGAAATAATGGGCAATAATATGAAAACACTCCTGATTGCAATTTATGCCCCGAATGATGATTAAGAAGAATTTTATAAAAAATTACATATGAAAATAATTGAACTGTACTATGCTAATATAGTTATGATGGGAGATTTTAATGGAATTGTAGATAATAAACTGGACTACACAGCAGAGAAAACAACAAAGCAAAACAGAAAGACTCTTCCTAAATCTTTTTTTAAAATGATAGATGAAATAAATTTAAAAGATACATGGAGAGAAAGAAATGCTAAGACTAAACAATACACCTTCTATTCAAATAGACATTTATCATGGTCCAGAATAGATATGATATGGATGTCAACAGAATTGTTAGCTAATATTCAAGAAATAAATATTGAAACAAGTACTTGGGCAGATCACAATCCAATGACAATTAAATGGAAAGGACAAAGAAGAAGATCTAGATGGACGTTAAATAATACTATATTAAAGGAAAAAGACTTCACACAGTGGATGAAGAAAGAACTGGCTTTCTTCTTTAGAGAAAACAAAAAAGAAGATACATCAATGCAGAACGTATGGGATACAATGAAGGCATATGCCAGAGGCTTGATAATAGACTATACAAGGAAAAGAAATACAATGAAAAGACTAGCCTCTAAGGCATTAGAGAATGATTATAAAGGACTTGAAAAAGAGGTACAGAAAATGCCACAGAAAAAGGACATTAAGTTAAAAATTGATATAATTAAACATAAAATGGGTCTAATAGAAAAAGAAGAATTAGCACAGAAAATCAGAGGTGCGAAACAGAACTACTTTGAAGATGCAAATAAACCAGGGAGATGGTTAGCATATAAATTGAGAAAGGAAAAAGAATCAAGGAAAATATTGCAATTAATAGATGACCAAGGCCAAGTTTGTAGTAAAGAGAAGAAGGAAATCATACAAGACTATTATGGGAAACTATATACACAAGAGAATATTGATGAGGAAAGAGTTAAACAGTACTTACAGAATGCTAATCTACCCCAGATACCTAAAGAGATTGAAACAATGTTAGAAAGCAATATAATGATGATGGAGTTAACTGAAGCACTCAAGAAGCAAAACAATGGAAAGGCACCAGGCCCAGATGGACTTCCGGCAGAATTTTATAAAACACTACAAGAATCGTTGAACCTTTCATTGCTAGGAGTTACATTAAAGAAGAAGATACCCAAATCATGGTCAGAAGCTTATATTACACTTGTCCCAAAAGAGGAGGCCGATCCATTACAAATCAAGAACTATAGACCTATTTCCTTACTAAACACAGATTATAAAATTTTTGCTTCAATATTGACAGAAAGACTTAAAAAATACTTAAACAATTTTATCCATCTGATCAAAATGGATTTCTGCCAAAGAGACAAATTAAAGACAATATGAGAGTAATCTTGGACACTTTGGAATATTACAAGGCACACCCTGAAAAACAAATGGCTTTGGTATTTCTAGGTGCACAGAAGGCATTTGATAATGTGAATTGGTGATTCATGTTATTATAGCTGGAAAAGATGGGCTTTGCTAAAAAATTTATTCAAGCAATAGAAGCTATATATCATAAGCAAACGGCAAAGGTAATGATAGAGGGAGAACCGACAGACTCTATTGAAAAGGAACAAAACAAGGGTGCCCACTATCACCTCTGTTGTTTGTGTTAACCTTGGAAGGGATGAAAATTAAAAAGGAAGAATTTAAGTTGCAAGCATTCGCAGATGATCTGGTTTTCATTTTAGAAGACCCACTAGAAATAGCATCAAAATTGATAGAAATGATAGAGGCATATGGAAAAGTGCCTGGTCTGAAAATAAATAAAAATAAGACAAAGATCTTGACAAAGAATATGCTATCAAGACAAAAGGAAGAACTGGTGGATCTATTGAACATTCAGGTCACGAATAAGATCAAGTACTTGGGGATACATCTGACAGCAATATGTAGTACACTAAAAGAGAATAATTATAACAAACTTAAGCAGCAGATAGCACTAGATTTGGCGAAATGGGAAATTTTACAACTGTCATTAATAGGGAGAATATCGACAATCAAGATGAATATATTACCCAGAATTTTATATTTGTTTCAAACAATTCCAGTTAGGCTTGGAAAAGATTATTTTGTAGATTCAAATAAAATTGTGTTGAAATATATATGGCAAGGTAAGAAAGCGAGAATAAAGTTAAAACTTTTGCAATATACCAGAATAAGAGGAGGATTTGGTTTGCCGAATTGGGAGTTGTATTACCAAGCTACAAATTTGATGTGGGTTAAGAAATGGATAACATTAAGAAATACTAGATTGTTGACATTAGAAGGACATGATCTGCTGTTGGGGTGGCATGCTTTTCTATGGTATAAAGGAACCAAAACACAGGTATTTTAGAAGACATTATATACGGGAGTCTCTGTGGTTAAACTGGCAGAAGACTAAAAGAAAATGTTATTTGAAAATTCCAGTCTGGCTATTGACTATTGAAGCATTTTCTTATCCTTTAATACCATTTTTCTCATATAATAAGGCCAGGCCTTTTTTTTTTTGACCCCCCAAAAAACAGCTAGGACGTCTTTTCGGGGGTGATGTAATTCCCCCCCCTTGCATCCTCGGGTGGGTGGGTGGGCGGCGACAGCTTGGATATTTGGGAGACCTTTGGGTTTGGGCCACCGTTGCTTTCCCTTCTCCCTTGCTGCCGTGGCATTAGAGCAATGCCGCAGCATTTGGCGCAGCCACGTACGGCCAGTCAGGGCTCCTCCCTGCAACCGGAGCCCTGAGGAGACACTTGGCTTCAGGTGCTCCTGTCTTCCCTTTGCTTTTGAAGGTAAAGCGAATTATTTTACAAAGCCTCCCCTGCCCGAGAGGGCAGCCCAACCCCACATAGGGAGGCTAATTTCCCGGGGCCTCTTCGGTTCCTCCCCAACCTCCCTACACTGCACGCCTCTGACGCGCTGGTCCCTTCAGCCCAGTGAGCTCTTCCACCTCAAAGAAAGGCCAGGCGGGCAGCTGCGGAGCAGCAGCAGCAGCGGGTCTGAGCCGCTCGCAGTGGAAATAGCCACCACCCTTAGCCCGATGCAGGGAGAACGAGTGAGGTTAGTGCCCACCAGCCCATCCTTCCCGCCTCCGCAGCTCAGTTTCCCCTACCGGCGGGTCCTCATTTCGTGCGGAGGGCTTCAGGGGAAGGTGCTTGCCCGAGATGATCTCTTCCCACAAGGTCAATGTCTGCGCTGTGGACGAGAGGGCTGCAGCCGGTTCCTCCTGCTTGCTGAGAGGTGAGGAAGCCGTGGCTCGCCTGGCAAGATTTAGGAATGAGGGATAGGAGGAGGCACGCACACACCCATGGCTCACTTTCCCAGCTCTGCCCAGCCCTTATGGCTCTGGCGTGGCCCTGGCGGGCAGCGAGCGCCTCCCCGCCTGACCCTCTGCTCATCCTGCCAGGGCCGCACCAGAGCTGTAAGGGCTGGGCAGAGCTGGGAAAGTGAGCCGCGGGTGTGTGCGTGCCTCCTCCTGCCCCTCGTTCCCAAATCTCGCCGGGTGAGCCACGGCTTCCTCACCTCTCAGCAAGCAGGAGGAACCGGCTGCAGCCTTCTCCTTTGCAGCGCAGACGTTGACCTTGTGGGGAGAGAGAGGGAGAGATCCTCTCAGGTGAGTGCCTTCCCTCACAGCCCTCCGCACAAAAGGAGGACCCGCTGGTAGGGGAAACTGAGCTGCGGAGGCGGGAAGGACGGGCTGGCGGGTACTAACCTCACTTGTTCTCCCCGCATCGGGCTAAGGGTAGTGGCTATTTCCACTGCGAGCAGGTCAGGCTTGCTGCTGCTGCTCCGCAGCCGCCCGCCTGGCCTTTCTTTGAGGTGGAAGAGCTCACTGGGCTGAAGGGACCGGTGCGTCAGAGGCGCGCAGTGTAGGGAGGTCGGGGAGGAACCGAAGAGGCCCCAGGAAATTAGCCTCCCCATGTGGGGTTGGGCTGCCCTCTTGGGCAGGGGAGGCTTTGTAAAATAATTCACTTTAGCTTCGAAAGCAAAGGGAAGATGGGAGCGCCTGAAGCCAAGTGTCTCCTTGGGGCTCCGGTTGCAGGGAGGAGCCCTGACTGGCCGTACGTGGCCGCGCATGTGGCTGCGTTGCTTTAACGCCGCAGCAGCAAGGGAGAAGGGGCAGCAAGGGAGAAGGGAAAGCAACAGTGGAAGGTCTCCCAATATGAAGTGCCCCACCAACGCAGGCAGCACCATATCCGGGCATGCAACAAAAGTACTTCCTAACGACATGCCCCCCCGGCTTTCCCCCCCATTTTGCATGTTTAATATGGGGCTTAATTTGGGGGGAGGGGCTTAATTTGATTTTATGCCAATAAAACATGGTTGGGCTTCCTATTGGTGGAGGCCATATTGTTGGAGAAACACGGTATATAAAAAGGAACAGTTAGATATGGTGAAATATTGAATGAAAAGGGAGAACTTAAATCTATGCAAAAATTAGAGGAACAAGGTATAAGGATGAATTGGTTTTCATATGTGCAAATACATTCAAAGTATGATAAAGATTCTAAAACAGAAGGTTTTCTATGATAAGCTGACTGATTTAGATAAGATTTTGACAGGTACTGATGAAAAGGTGATTAAAAAATTGTATGGATATTTATTAGAAATTAACCTAGAAGAACAAGTTAAAGAAACAATGATTGCTTGGAGGAAGAATTTTGGATATGGGAATAATCTAGATAAATGGCAAAAATTGTGGTCACAAAATTATAAAATGACAATGTCAACAGCATATAAAGAAAATTTGTATAAGATGTTTTACAGATGGCATTTTCCCCCAACAAGAATAGCAAGAATGTTCAAGAACAAATCCAAAAAATGTTGGAAATGTCATCAGACACCTGTCTCATATTATCATATGTGGTGGACTTGTGCGGATGCTAAAATATATTGGACTGAAATCCACACGTGATTGGAAAAAATGACAAAAAAGCATATAGACTTGAAACCAGAGATATTTTTATTGGGAATTTTACCTGAAAAGACTTGAAATACCTGATTGTAAATGTATTAACAGCGGCTAGCATTGTATTTGCCAAAAACTGGAAAACTGAGAAAATACCATTACAGGAAATATTAAGAAAATATTAAGAAATATTAAGAAAATATTGGAATGTGCTGAAATGAGTAGATTGACATTTGAAATGAGAGAACAAGAAGATAAACAATTTGGGATCTATTCTATCAATGGTTAGACAATAAAGCATGGTAATGAAATGTGTAGATTCTTAGAAAATAATAAATATATAAAGATGTATTCTTTTCTTATTATATCTACAAAATGATTGTAGGATAGATTTGAGATGATAATATGAACTGTCATAAAACAAATTAAGTAAAATATGGATTATTTCATAAAACATGAAAGAATAAAAGTATAGTCAAATGATTGATTAACAATGATATTAATGTATTTAATATTTGATTGAAAATATGAGAATATATACAATGTAATTGTAATTGAAGACTACGAAATCAAAGCACGAAACAATTTGTAAACCAACTGACACACTGTATGTATATACATGGAAGATGGCTTGATGTTTTTATGTTTTGTTTGTTTATGTTTGTCTTAAAAACCAATATTTTTTTTTTAAAAAAATAACACTGCATCAAAATTAATTCAGCCTCCATCAAAAGTGGTCCTATATGACCATAAGGCTGGATTGTCAAACTCCCGGCCCGTGGGCCAGATGTGTCACATGCTGGCCATGCACATGCCTGATTTTGCAAAGGGGAAAAAAGTCCTGATCCATCACGTGACACCACTGTGATGACATGAGTTTGACACCACTGTGGTAAGGGGAGTCCCTACTAAGCAAATCCACCTTAATTTGTGACTTTGATTTTTCAATATTGCAAGTAACCCAAAATATAAGAGACAGATCTCCCAAATAGCAAATATTCTAAATATTGCACAAATCTACCTTGGGGAAAACTCTTTCCTTCTGCCTTGGCTCGTCAAGTATTCCTCCACCCCAGCTTTTCCTCTGTGTTTCTTTTTCATTTTGACTTCACATAAGTGGAAATTTTTCACTAGAGAAGTCTGTAATTACAAGAACAGCATAGTAATTATAGAGATAAATTATACTACTTTTGACAGCTTATTAGTACAGTTTTAACTTCTTTTGGTTTAAAATTGATTATATAAGCTTTGTTTGTCCTGGCAAGGTCTTTAGTAATTTTTATTAAGTACACACACACACACACAAAATTAGGAGGGGTCTGATTCAGTACAGTTTTTAATACAATTGACATTCAAGAATTTAAAGCAATGCCATTGAAAGTAATATATTAGGTCTATATATACTAGCATGCTGGTGGTGTGGAATATAATCTAGATTTTTAGAAACTTAAATCTCTTACAAGCAATATAAATTAAATCTGATTTCACGTTATGTCCTCAGTTTTATGTCTGGACGGTGGGTCCCAAGGAGAGACGAGACTCGAAGTAGTGACAACAGCTCTTTATTAGGAAATCAGATACTGAGACAAGAATCCTAGCCGCGGCAGCTCTTTTTATAGAGCTGGCTATGGCTAGGCAGCCTATGACATGCTTTTGAGCTTGCCATGCTTGGTTTTACCCAATCGCGGCAGCTCGTATACGGACCAATCAGGATTGCTTATTTTGTCCAATCACGGCGCAGCTTTTCCGGACCAATAGGAATGCAGGCCTACAAGCCTGCTAGTATGGAACACCCCTCCTCTCTTGGTTCCATCCAAGGGGCAGGTAACGTAGTCACGCAAATAGGCGGGTCTTCGTTCCTGCCTACTAGACTTGCACAGTTCACAATGTCTCTGCTCGCCATTGAGTTCGGACGGACTCTGCGTTGCTCTCAAGCTACTCGATGGAACTGCCTGGAAGGGTGAGCCGGTCCTGTAGCTGCAACTCCCACCTGGTGATTCCGGGTCGGTTGAGTCATTTGCTCTGCTGCTCCCACCTGGATTCTCTGGGCTGGTAGAGCTTGTCCGACTGCTGCTCCCAGGCGAAGTACCCATCTGCCACGACTCCCTTTTGGCTGGTAAATATTGTTGGTTTTTATTTAATGTTTGTGGGGGGTGTTCTGTTTGCACAGGTGTTTGTTCTTTTTCCGCACTTGAGGTTCCTCCCCCCCTCTGATTTCTTGGTTAGAGTCTATGAGGGGGGAAGTGGCCAGCCTGGATCTTAGCTGGTCAATATGACGTTTCCGTGACCTCCCATCGGTGATCTCGAGCCGGTAGGAGCGGGGGCCTGTGATTTGGGTGATTTTTGCAGGGATCCAAAGTGGGTCCCCTGTAAAGTTTTTGGCAAAAACAGTGTCTCCTACCTTGAAGGTACAGTGCTTGCTGCTGGAACCAATGGGTTTTTCCGGGGTGTAAGCAGGGTGCAGGTGGTCTAGAGGTGACCTGAATTTTCTGCCCATTAGTAGTACTGCTGGGGTCTTGTGGTATTGTGGTATTCGGTGTGATATGTTGTAGGAGAAGCATCTTGGTGATTTTCTTGTGGATGTTGCCATGTTCCCTTTTGTGCAGTGTTTTTTTTGTAAATTGAACCATGCGTTAAGCTCTACCATTCACCACTGGGTGAGTTGGCGATGTCAATGCGTGTCGGATGCCGCGGTCTGCCAAGTATTGCTCAAAAGCCAAGGCGGTAAATTGTGGGCCATTGTCAGATACTATAACATCTGGCAGACCATGAGTGGTGAAAAGTCTATTTAATTTTTTGATGACAGCTTCCGTGGTGGTTGTCTTCATTGTGCTCACCTTGAGCCAATTGGAATAAGCGTCAACAGTGATTAAGAAGGTATGCCCCTTGGTTGGCCCTGCGAAGTCAATATGGATGCACGACCAAGGGCCTCTGGGTGTTTCCCATTCTAATGGTGGGGCTTTGGGGGGAGCCAAGCGAGTCTCTTGGCATCTGTCACAAGTGGTGACCCAGGTTTCATTTGGCTCGGTTTCTGGCCATCTCCACTCCACCCAGCTGAGAACTCACGCCAAGCGTTTGTCCCTTTTAGTTTCGTGTGCAATGTCTTGCGCGGTGACTGGTGGCATGGGTATCGTTTCAATTTGCAAGACTGGTAATGTGGGTGCTGGGTCATCTTGCAAGTCCGGCAAGGGGAAACAGCTTAAGGCATCGGTGTGTGAGATAGTCTTGCCTGGGCGATGTATCAATTTGCAATTGTAAGCAGCAAGAAATTCAGACCATCTTGTCATTCTGGGTGACAAGATGTATGGAGTGGGTTTGTCACCCAGCAATATGCCAAGTAGGGGCTTATGGTCTGTAATAATGGAAAATCTCCTACCATAAATGTATTCGTGGAATCTCATTACTGCGGAAACGATGGCGAGGGCTTCTTTGTCCAGCTGGCTATAGTTCCTCTCTGGCTTGAACAAGATTCTGGAAAAGAATACAATGGGGGCTTCTGTTCCATTCAGCAAAACGTGGCTCAAGATGGTACCAACACCGAAAGGCGATGCGTCGCAAGTAACAGTTAGTAGTAGTGTTTCATTATATTGAATGAGGACTGCGTTTGAAGTCAAAAGGTTTTTTATTTGGTGGAAAGCGTGCTCTTCTCACTGTCCCCATATCCAGGAAGCCTTTTTATCAAGGAGTCTATGCAGGGATTCTGAGACATTCACTTTCTGGGGTAGGAAAATGTTATAGAAATTAATGAGTCCGAGGAAGGCTTGGAGGTCCATTTTGTTCTTTGGTCTGGGGGCATTTTTGATGGCTTTCAATTTTTTGTCTGTGGGGTGAATTCCTTGTTTGTCAAGGAGGTATCCAAGAAATTCAACCCTTTCAGTACATAATTGGCACTTTTCCTTTTTCACCTTGAGGCCAGCGTCTTTGAATTTCTGTAGGACCGCCCTCAGTCGTTTTTCCAATTGTTTTTTGGTAGGAGCTGCTACTAAAACATCATCGAAATAGGGCACGACTCCTTTAATTCCCTACAGCAATCTCTCCATTAGACTTTGAAAAATGCCCAGTGCGATGCTGACCCCAAACTGGAGCCAGTTACATTTGAACACCCCTCTATGTGTCACTATTGTTTGGGCTTCAGCGGTTTCAGCATTGACTGGCAGTTGTTGATAAGCTTGTGCCAGGTTGAGCTTTGCAAATATTCTGCCACCCTCTAGTGAGTGTAGGAGATGTTGGACCACCGGCACAGGGTAGGCGCTCTGCTGCAAGGCGTGGTTGAGGGTAGCCTTGTAGTCTCCACAAATTCTCAGGGAACCATCTGGTTTGATGGGGGTGACAATTGGGGTCTCCCAATGGGCATGATCAATGGGTTCTAACATGCCTTGTGCTATTACTTTGTCTAATTGTTCATCTATTTTATGCTTGAGTGCAAAAGGCGCAGTTTGAGACGGATGGGAGCGATGTCAGGCCTAAGATTAAAGGAGATAGGGGACCCTTGTACTTGCCTAGATGTTCACTGAAGACTTCTTGGAAGTCCTGGACGAGCGTTGCTTCCTAGTCTTTGTCTTCTGTGTGGTTGATGCCTGCCAACTTGATCCCCAATGGTGCGAACCACTGCAACACGAGTAGGCTGGGTTGGTCTTTATCAATGATTGTGAGTGGTAGGATGATGGTGTGGTTTTTGAAAGAAATTTTAAAATGTCCAGTGCCAGCAACCAGAATGCGGTTACCTTGATAGTCTCTCAATATTAGTTTCTGGTCGCTTAGCTCTTGGAGGCGGATGCTGGGAATTAGCCATTTTATGGTCCTCCAGGAGACCATAGAGAGGGAGGAGTCGGAGTCTACCTCCATGGTGCAAGGTTGATTCTCGATGGTGACCTCTACACGTATCTTTCATGTAGATGACTGTTTGGTGTGTTTCTTCTCTTCTGGGTACTTCGATGAATTTCCTGGGTCGGCTGTCCCGGTTCCATTGGCTGTCATTATGGCAGTCCCGGTATATGGTAGGGGTGCAATCTATTCTTCTTGGGCTGTTTCCCCATCGTCAGGGGCTGGAATTTCATTTGTTGTGGCATATTTTGGCAATATGCCCTCGTTTTTCGCAAAAATGGCAAACAGCGTCCAGGAACTTGCATTCGGAATGCGGGTGATTTCCTCTGCAGCCAGCACATTGGTAACTTAACTTACGACTGCGCCGGTCTTGTCACTCGTGTTCTGACTGAAGTCTGTGAATTTCTTCTTCTTCACTGTCAGAAGGGGATTCGATGTCGCCATGGTGGGTGGATGCTGTGTGTTTTTTGCCTGCGGTTGCCGTCTCACTGGTGGGTTGGTGGTTGGTTCCATTTGAACGCCGCATTCGCGCTGCTGACTTACGGGTGGCCTCGGCTGTGGTGGCTTCGGCTACAGCGTTGGCGAGGGAGATGTCCCCTTTAGCCATCAGTCTGCTTTGGAGAGATGGGTCTTTCAGTCTAAGGACGACTCGGTCACGCATGGCTTCGTCTAGATTGGCGAATCTGCACAAGCCTCCTAGGTACCTCAGGTCAGCTACGAACTCTCCGATGCTCTTGCCCTCGCATTGATCCCTCTGGTAAAAGTCATGCCGACGGATGAGGGTCAGTACCGCTGGGCGTAGTGGTTCCGGAGGATGGGAGCTAGGGTATCCCATTCCATTATCTTGACATCTGTGGGCTTCGCGAGTGCCTTGGCCATTTTAAAAACGGCGGGTCCACAGTGTGTTAGAAAGACTGCTCGCTTCTTGCTGCTGGTGGCGTCCTTCAGGTTGTTTGATTCCAAGAACATTTGGAAGCAATCAATGTAGGACTCCCAGTCCTCGCTGGCCTGATTGAATGGTGTGGGTGGCATGGCACTGCTGGCCATCTTGCTGGTCGTCTATGCGCTATCCGCCACGTGCTAGTCAGCTCTGTCGTCTCAGTATCCCATCCTCGTTGCCAGTGTTATGTCTGGATGGTGGATCCCAAGGAGAGACGAGACTTGAAGTAGTGACAACAGCTCTTTATTAGGAAATCAGATACTGAGACAAGAATCCTAGCTGCGGCAGCTCTTTTTATAGAGCCGACTGCGGCTAGGCAGCCTATGACATACTTTTGAGCTTGCCACGCTTGGTTTGACCCAATCGTGGCAGCTCGTATACGGACCAATCAGGATTGCTTATTTTGTCCAATCACAGCCCTGCTTTTCCGGACCAATAGGAATGCAGGCCTACAAGCCTGCTAGTATGGAACACTCAGACACAATACTTAATTAAGAACACAAAAGCCCATTTTGCCCCCTTGCCTACTGAAGGCTGACACCAAAATGTTTTAGAAAGACCATAATTAAGCCTTTGTTTTGGGCAAAAAAAAAAATGTCAGGAATTAAAACTGAAATCAGTTGGCAAAACAATGTGCCTATATTGGAATCTACAATCTAAATGGTACATAATTGTTTTTTTTTTTTAAAAAAACAAGTTTTATTTTCAAAACACACAATGCATAAATACACATAAACACAAAACATAAAAGCATAAAAAATCTCTTTTCTGAAAGTTGCTTAGTCCCGGGTTAAAACTCTTGGTACAGACACAAATTCAAATTCATATTCATTTTACATACCATTTCATATCTTATCAACATTTTCAATTTTCTATATAACTTCTTCTCTCCTTTAAATTTTCTCAGTTTTATTTTATTTTATTTATCTCCTCTCAATTCATGTCATAATATTTATTATTCTTTGTCTGTTCTATTCCAGCCAACCATTTATATTTCTTCTTTTTTTAAAAAAAAGAAGAAATACTTCTCCTGTACATTATATAGAGTATGATGCCTTTATCTCTTTCCCCTATATTTATAATACTTAATATAAAACACAAAACATACATTGGGATTCTGTCTGGAACATTTTAAAATTATACTATATTATCAAAAATAATACAAATCTATTCATTAATATTAATATTCATTCATGTCTTAAACATTTAACTCATTGCTTTTCAATTAAATCACATACTCTTATGGGAGCCCCATTTTCCATAATTATTCCCCCCCCCCACATCACATATTATAGCTCAATATTTCATTAAAATGTTCCTCCTTCTTCTACTTCAAATCTCATTTCACAAAGATTTTGCTAGTATACCATATTCTAATCATTAATATTAACAATCATTTATATCTTGAACATGTTATCCATTTCAATTAAATATCATGCCTTTGTGGGAACACTTATGCTTTCCAAAAATTATTACCCCCCCCCCCCACATCACAATCTTAAATCATGTTTCATTACAGTACTCCCTTTTCTTAACCAAAAATTTCACTAATTTATGTTAAATATTTTATCACATTTTAAGTTACATATTATTTTTAATTTTCTATGATAACTTCTAAATACAAGTATAAAAATGCAGTCTTATGTACCTTTCTAGAATCCCTTTAACAATAAAATGTATCCATTATCTCTAAAAAACTTTTGCTTCTTAACATCTTGCTCCCCACCATTAGAACTTCTCATGCCTTCCTTTCTCTCTTGCTTCTTCTTCTCCTTGTCCTCTTTAACCCCTTGTCTCTCCACCTCCCTTTTATTCTGCTTTCCCCCTTTCTGTTGTTTCTTAACACAATGTCCCCTTCTCACCTTATTCTTCTCTTTTTGGGCTGTTTTTCCAGATCTCAAAGACCTTTTTTCCTTTTTCTCTTGCTTTTTCCCTTCTCCAGTCAAAGTCATTTGTTCATCAAAGATGGTTCTTCTTCTTCTTCGTCCCCATCATCCTCATTCTGCTTCACATAAGTATAAACCATCATTTCTAAGTATTGAAAAATAGTGCCAAGACTATCTTCCCCTCCTTGTTTTTCTCTTTCATATTTTTGATATATAAGTTTCAATTCATCCATAGATGATGCCATTGTGTAGAGAAAAAGTTTCCCCAAACAACCACCCAGATGATTTAATCAGAAGTAATTTCCAAAGGTTCCAAAATCACCAAACAATCCAAACAGACTGTTTCTTTTAGATACTTTCTTCTTCTTCACTTTCTCTTTCTGGGCTTAAAGTAGTCACAAATCCTTTTCAAATATATTTTTTGGAAGTTTTTAAACTCTTTGCAATTCTAGGCAATCTTCTCCTTATTTTCCAATTTTGCTCTTATTTTTTCCACTCTCCCTTCCCACTCACAGCTCAAGGTTTCCACTCAAGGTTTTTTCTTTCTTTTTTTTTTTCCGCTGTCACTTTAGGAAGGAGAGTAGAACAAGGAAAAAACTTTCCCTTTTAGAGTATACGCAGCTTATAACTCTCACAAGGAACAATATATACTTAGCAGCCTTCCAGGTTCCAGGTCACTTTCTCCTGTCTTGTCCCGACAGAAGCAACTTTCACTTTTCTTCCGGCTTTCTCCCTCCTGCACCTGCTTACCCGGCTGCAGCTTTCTTTGTGGCGGCCATTGCTGACCGCCGTTCCTCCACCTCGGGAAAAGGGGGTTTAGCCGGCTGGCGAGGGGGTTTGCGGCACCCCCAAACCCCTTGCTGGATCCCCCCTGTCTTCAGCTGCCTCTACGGGGCAGCTATATCCCCCAGATCCAAATGGATCGGGGGAACCTTGGCGGTGAACGCAGCAGGGATCGCGCGGTCGCGAATCCCTGCCACCGCCGCAAGCTTGCAAACCAGAAGTTGGTATATAATTGTTCTAATGAAAGCATAAGTCACTCAATTAAATTCAGAGGAATTATTCCTTAAACTCCTATTTTGTCCAATTAAAACATTGGATTTAAATACATTCTAGAAAATGTACAAATACATTCTAGAAAAGCCTACATCCTTCAGCGCAGGGGTCTTCAATGCAAAGCTGGCTGAGGAATTCTGGGAGTTGAAGTCCACAAGTCTTAAAGTTGCCAAAGTTGGAGACCCCTGCTTCAGCGCACATGTATACCTTCCTCTTCCACACTGATGTGAATTTAATCCCATACGCAACCATGCAAAATCTGTACATAATTGGTTGAGGAATGGAATGCAAATAATTTCCCTATATGGCAAATTATGATACATATCAGGTTTCCAAGAATTCTAGTATTTTTTGTGGCATCCATTACCTGACCTTGTTTACCTCAAGGGCTCACAATCTATGTTGTGAACTTGACAGTATTTCCACTTCCTTTCCTTTTAACTCCCAACAGAGTCAAAGTGGGATAATATTAAGCTTCTGTCTCATCCTTTTTTGTTTTCCTGAATGACCTCATGTTTTGCTAAAAGTCTCTGCATACCTTCTCCAAGGTCACTCTTTACTTTTCTACAATGCCTAAGTAAATGAAGGGAAATTTGTCTACTATGAAAAAATGCATATAGTTTGGTTTGATTGTGTGCTATTAAATAATTTTTACAACCATGGGGATTGATTTTTCCATAGCATGTAATTTAGGTGGGAAATTTCTCTGTGGAAGTACAAGATTTCTGAAGACAAACATGTTCTTCAGCTATGGCATGTGGATCCTTGAACTAATGTGAAATTATGTTGATTCTGTTTCAGGGAATTAGAAGTATAAAAGATAAACGTTATCTTGCATAAAAGGGAGAAAACCAGAGTAAGCTGTTTGGTAGCTGCAAGCCTTTATTGATTTTTAAATTACAGATTAAAACTAAATAGACAATGGAGTTTTACAAAAGACAATGGAGTTTTACAAAAGGAAGCTGTTTTCTAAGAAGTATCATTTGGAAATCAGAATTCGTTTATTTGTTTGTTTGCATCTGAACATATTTTAGGAACAGATTGAAAATGTGAAATCATTACATCTTGGAACATTAAGTTGACAAAGTAAAGATAAATAAAATTTGAAAGTTTAAAAATAATATAACATAACGTATTTGCCTAAACAGTTTTATTTAAAATTAATACTCAGGGCTGCAAAAGACCCTCTGTTGCACTTGGAACTTCAGAAAACATTTGCATTTCTTAATTAAATCTTAAATCTAAATCAGTGGATGTAGAATAATAGCATAGAACTTTCAACCTGTGAAAAGAAATCTAATAGTAGCTGTGGGATAAAGGGGAAAGTGTGTTTGTTTGTGTGTATCTGTCTATATCTATGTACACACAGACACACACATTCCTTTTTGTCTTGTTTTGCTTGAACATTTATTGAACCAATAAAAAATGAGAGAGATTAAAAAAACACAAACATTTCAATATATTTTTAAGATCACGTTCTTTTCAATAAGAAACAATATTTCAAAATTCAGGTTGCATTTACCGTGTTGGAGACATAGTGAAACTAACTCTGTTATTTAAAGTCATTGTTCGGTTTGAATAGGAAACATGTATTAACAGATTTTGAGAGTCATCTCAATCATATGGGAGTTGACCTTTGGACAATGAAATCAAAAGACTTGTTGTTGCAACTGGGAACACAAATGTATAGCTCCAACCACATAGTGATTTGCATAATTTATTAATATAAATTCACCATGGATGACTGTAATAAACCATGGCTTCAATTTATCAGTGTATGTATGTCTGTAAATGTAGACTTCATATGTTTCCTTTTTTCAGTTTTTTTCTTTTGTAATTTTGTGTATTATTTTTCTTGGGAAAAAGGAAGGAAGGAAGGAAGGAAGGAAGGAAGGAAGGAAGGAAGGAAGGAAGGAAGGAAGGAAGGAAGGAAGGAAGCAGAACTTTGGAGATGATGGTATAATTCTGTTTTGTCATTTTTGGTGCAACAACCGTCTGTAGACACAGCTACTAAGTAGATGACCATTATAACATATCCAATGTAGTTCTGCATATTTATAACTAAGGAAAAGTATGATAAATGAGGCAGAAACTCAATGCCACTGTAACTTCTCTCCCGCACTTGGGTAAGGAAGTATTTAGTAATGAAGAAAATATAAAAATCATAAGATGATGCTGAATAAAAATCATTGAGAGGAGATACAACATTACTTTCTAAGAATATTATAGAGAATTATGTATTAACATTTTCACTCAGCTCTGGTTGTGCCTGGAAGTACATCTATCCTCCATCAAAATTAGTTCTTTCATACACGGGTTCTTTAAAGTTTAACTATCAAAGGTATTTGGATAGTTTCAATGAGATAATTCCATCACCATATTGCCATTAAAGGGGTTCCAAAAATATTAAGGCTATGTGAGAATTCATCAGGAAATCTCAAAAGGACATTCCACCTTCATTTCCCCAAAGTATCTGTAGAAAAAATTATCTACTTACCTACTGCCTGTCTGCCTGCCTACCATCTTTCTATCAGTTATCAAACAACCCAACGGACTTCATAATTTTTCTTGGCTTTATCTGTTAATCCTAAAGTTGGGAAATTTCAAGGAATAAATCTATGTTACCCTCCATTCTATTATTTCCAATAATCCCATGGCTTATTAACCAGGAAGAAAGTATGGAATTTGTAGGATTTAGAACTGCAATAACTTTGTTAGGATCAATTAGTTTTCAACTAGCATTACATAAGTTTATAAGATAGTGTGGAGCAATGATGCATGCCTTTATACTATCAAAATAGTATCAAAATAATTATTGTAGATATGGAAGTGTATTTTGAATATTTGCTGGAAATGTAATTGTAAGGTAGATACTTTTTATTGTATGTAATAAGGCAAAGAAGGAGGAATGGATCAAAAAGATGATGGAACTACTAAAAATGGCAAAGTTGACTGCGCTAATTAGGGAAAAGATTGTAAATAGCTTTATTGTTACTCAGAAACCATTCCTGGACTTTATTCTTGAAAGTCAGCTATTGCTATAGAATTGGCAAGTAGTTACTATTTGGTAAATAATAAATAGGTATTATAACTCTATTAGGTAACTTACTGCACAAAGGAATTTGGAATCTACTGATTTTCTTTTCTTCTTTCGCTTCACCCCTCTCGATCCCCTTTCTCCGTCTGTATTTCTATTTCTGTTTTATATTAAGAACAAACCATTTTAATAAAAACATAATTATTCTTTTAGATTTTTTAGAATTAGCACAAGTCAAAAAGAAGGCTGTGAAAATATTTACAGACCCCTCACATCCCGACATAAACTGTTTCAACTCCTACCCTCAAAATGACGCTATTGAGCACTGCACACCAGAACAACTAGACACAAGGACAGTTTTTCCCCAAACTCCATCACTCTGCTAAACAAATAATTCCCTCAACACTGTCCAACTATTTACAAAGTCTGCATTACTATTTACTATTAATCTTCTCATCACTCCTTATCACCCATCCCCTCCCACTTGTGACTGTATGATTGTAACTTTGTCGCTTGTATCCTTATAATTTATATTGACTGTTTCCTAGTATGATTTGATTGCTTACTATACCCTATGACTTTTATTAAGTGTTGTACCTTATGATTCTTAGCTCTTGATGAATGTATCTTTTCTTTTATGTACACTGAGAGCATTTGGACCAAGACAAATTCCTTGTGTGTCCAATCACACTTGACCAATAAAGAATTCTATTCTATTCTGTTATCAAAAGAGTCATATCCAGCAAAGACATAAGGACCCTGAATAAGTCTGAATGCCAACATTTCCCAAGACTTTAGATATTAACAATGGAATTGTAATCTTATTAAGTGATTTAGGGATCATTAGAGTCATTCTAGTACCATATCAAAAAGATATCAAGGAGTAACCAACCTTGCTGGCAGCCAGCCTAGTCCAATATAAGTTCAGAGAAAATTCATTTTTTAAAAAAATTGCATCAAAAATTATGTGTTTGGATACACTCTTTCCCCCTCTTCATTTCTATCTCTTTAGAGGACTTTTCTTTGATATATTTAAAATTAAAGTACATAGCCTAATTGCACCGAAGTGACAGATAACTGTGTCAGTTGCAAATTGCTGCAGGTACCCATCAAGTAGATTGAAATACAAGAGAATGGCATTTAGAAAAGCACTTTAGGGAATATTATTGTTGGCCAACATGTAAAACCAAACATAAATGTGATTTTTGGCTGTACATTGTGCAAATATTTTTGGACTTAGATTAGTTTTCTGGGGGAGGAGTTGGAGTTAGTGGAATCTTTTAGTGAGTTTGAAAAGTAAAAGAATATAAATAGTTCCTTTTTTCAAGTTCCAAAAGAGTGTACAAAAGAGGTTCAAAATTTGGTTTTCCGGTTTCGCGTGGCTTCAGGGCAGCAGGAATTCACGACAGCTCGTGATTCCTGCTGTGCTAGCCGTCGAGGTACCCCCGACCCAGATGGGTCAGGGGGATATGGCTGCCCTGTAGGGACAGCTGAAGAGAGAGGGGAGTCGGACAGGGAGGTGGGGGTGTCGCAGACCCCCCCCTTCTCCGGAAAAACCCCTTTTTCCCAAGGCGGTGGAGCGGCAGTCAGCAATCGCCGCCACGAAGAAGCCAGCAACCGGGTAAGATTGCGCTGGAGGAAATGTGAAGAGTGAAAGTTTTGTCTGAGCCGGGTCAAGTAACATCCTTTAAATTGCCTGGAACTGAGCTGTTTGAATTGCTGGAGGATACATTGTATCCCTAAGAAGAGCAAAAGCGGCGGAGAAGCTGTTAAAGGGAACTTTTGTTTTTTCTTCACTCTCCCACCCCATGGAAACAGCAGAAATGTTTGGATATATTGGACATCGAAAGTGAATTGTTTTGAGAGTTGAAGCTAAGGAACAAAAGGATTTTTGGACATTGAAAAATTTAAGAAATTGGAAAACCTTTGTTGGAGGTATGGATTTCTGATTATTTAAAATTGACATTTCAAGTGGGAAGGGAGAGGAAAAAAAATTGGAGCAGAAGCTGAAAAAGGAGGAGATTGCCTAGAATCCCAAAGAAAGATATATGGTAATTGGACCTCTTTGATTAAACATTAACCCCAGAAAGAGAAAGAGAAGAAGGAAGAAAAGTATTAACTTTTGGAACTTTTTTTTAATTGTTTTTGATTAAAAATACTTGTGGTTGTTTTGGGAAAAGTTTCTCTTTTCATAATGGCATTGTTTGTGGATGAACTAAAGACTGAATATCAAAAATATAAAAAGGAAGATACTTTGGGCGCTTTGTTTCAATTCTTAGAAATGGCGTTATGTACTTATGAAAAGTTGATTACGCAGCAGAAGGACTGGGACAAGGAAGAAGAGGAAGAAGAAGCCATCTTTGATGAACAATGGGTCCCTTCCAGAGAGGAGGAGAAAAAGGATAAGAAAAAGGGGATTTTAAGAATTATAAAAACAACCAAAAAAGAGAAAAATGAGCAAAAAGGTGGAGGCAAGGTTAGAAAGCAAAGGAAAAGGAGTAAGAAAAGAGAGGAGAAAAAACAAAGGGGTAAAAAGGGCAAGGAGAAGAATAAGCAAGAGAGAAAGGGGGGGAGGAGAAGCCTTAATGGGGGGAAGAAAGATCTAAAGAAAAAAAGTTTATTTAGAGACAATGGGTGAATTTAATTTAGGATAAAAGAGGGATTCTGGAGGGTACATAAGTTTGTGTTTTTATATGTGTATTTAGAGTATAAAATTCATTATGTAATTTTAGAATCTTTTAAACAGAATCCCAAGAAAAATTGTTATACGAAGTACTTTTAAGTTAGGGTAATTAGTTATAGATGTTACTCCAATTGGTGTATAGGAGAAGTATAGTAAAAGAAAAAAGATGAATGGATAGTTGGAAATAGAACAGACAAAGAATGTTATTGAAAATGGTAATAAGATATGGAAGGATATATAAAGGCTTTGTTATGGTTTTTTTTTTTTGGATTTTGTATATTGATAAAAGGCAATAAAATTTTAATTAACAAGCAATAATTTGGATGAAAAGGAGAAGTAGGGATAAGATATGAAGTTAAATAGATAAAGTATTGATACTATAATTTGGAATTGTTATGCTCTATTGGTTTTTTATTATTATTTTTTTCTAGAAAAGAATTTATAAGCTGTTATGCCTTGATTCTTTGTGCATTGTTTTTATAAAATTGATAAAAATGGTTTATATATATATATATATATAAAGAAAATGATAATAAGATATGGAAGGATATATGGGGTGAATATGATGTCTGAATTTGTGTCTGTGTGAAGAGTTTTAACCCGGGATCAGACAATCTTCAGAAAAAATCTTTTAGTTTTGTTTATGTTTTGTGTTTTGTATGTTTGTGTATTGTGTCTTCTGTAAAATTATTAATTTTTTTTTTTTTAAAGAATTAATAAAACCTTGGAGGAATGTTAGATGAGAATAATTGTAAACAAGTCAGAAAGAAATGAATATGATGACTATAAAATGGATAAATATAGAAAAGAAATGAAATTGAATAAGTGTAAAGAGAAATAATGAGAAATTTGCTGAAAGATATTTATGTGTTCATATGGAAATGGGATAAATTAGAATTATGTTGTATAAAAATAATGTTTTATCTGACTTGTAAAAATTTATAATGTTAAGAGGTTTTATGTACTTAATGGTTAATGATGTGTTGTTTGTCTTTAAAATTAATAAAATTTGTTTCAAAAAAAAAAAAAAGAGGTTCAAAATTTATTCATTCATCTTTTTTCAATTTGTTTGCAAAACCTAGTCACCAAACTGGTAGTAACACCAGTTTTCATTGTCCTCTATGCTATTTTCTATGCACTCTTAGTTAGCGTTATAAGCATTATAAGCTATTCCAATTAAACCAGTCCATTCTAGGATGTTGCGAATTTCCCCCAATCCTTTAACAGAAATTTGTAACTTGAGTTAAAAACAGTCAAGATAAATAAACGAGACACATATACTCAAAATGAGAGTTAGAAACCATACCTGATAATCTTACTACCCATAAAATGGGAATCTGAACATTCAAAACAAACAGATCAAAAAATTGAAGTCATGATGCAAAGGAATAGTCAAAGCAAGACTTGATGGAACAGTCAAGTGTTCACAAAACTTCCTGAAAGTAGGAAAAGGAAAGAGCTATTTAAACATTTGATGAGATTCAGAACCCAAGAACTACAAAGGCCTGCACCAGTTATTCAACAGCCCTATTCAGATGATGGAAGAACATTAACCTGGTTTACCAGTTAAGGAGGTAAGTGTAATGCATTTTCTTCAGAAAGGCCAAAGAAGTTCCCAAGGAAAATTTACAATTAGTTTCTCTTGATGTTCAAATCACAAGGTTCAAGGTAGCAGTTTCCTAACAGTCTGTATCACACTCATTTCAGTAAAATCAATACATAGAGATGATGATCACTTCATCTTCTTATTGGCTTAGCTTAATGCTTTCTTTGTTGCAGCCTTCCCAATCTAATAGCTTCTACATGCTTTAGACTTTAACTTCCGTCATCTTTAAACACCATGCTGCTCAATCTCTAAAATCAAGCACTTGCGAAGGCAGTAAGATGAACCTTCTAAGCATATATCTCTTAGATAGATAGACTTGATCACTTTATTGACCATGCTGCATGCACCCAAAGAAAATGAAGTATTAGCTACTTAGTACCTGGAATCGATTGTGTCTAAATGTAATTATATTTTAACACAAACTGAAATAGAGAACTAGTCAACCTCAGCTTGGGGGTTTGTTTTCTAAGATGTATAACTCCAACAATAGTTTGAGAGGGCAATCCTCTCATTATCAATTATGTGCCAAGCCAGGTGGGATTTTCCAAGCGGAGATAATAATGGGTAGACAAGGGCAGCAGGGCAAGAGCAGCAGGGCCCATCAATTATTCTCTTGTAAAGTTATTGGCTTATTTGGTAATCCGTTTGTTCAAGAAATAAACCTTCACTTACCTCCAGCTCTTTTCTTTGGAAGGTTGGATAATAATATTCAAGAAATTGAAAAATGCTAGAGAGGCAATGAGTCCATCAATTATATTATATTTTATTTTATTTTTTAAAAAGCTGGTTACTGACCATAAAAATATTCTAATTAGGTAGTAGATTAGGAAACAAAGCTAATATTTATTTTTAATAGCAGGACTTTTAAGAGTGTGTACAGTAAACACTATAATAAAATAAGCATCCTTTGTTTCCCCACCACTCTGGAGAAGTTCAAGTGAAACATGCCACAAGATGCTATTCATTGTAGTGTTTCTGGTCTATTCAGATACCTTTCCCAGAATCTGGGCTTCTATTGTTTTCCTCCTAGCTGCCATCCACAGTTTCAGGGCACAGATTTCATTGTACTAGAGGGGTTTTTTTTGTTTCCACTTAGATGTCATACTTTAATATATATTATGATATGATATGATATAAGAGGGAGTCAAGCTATTCTCCAAAGCACCTGAGGGCAGGACAAGAAGCAATGGGTGGAAACTAATCAAGGAGAGAAGCAATTTAGAACTAAGGAGAAAATTCCTAACAGAACAATTAATCACTGGAATTATTTGCCTCCAGAAGTTGTGAATGCTCCAACACTGGATGTTTTCAAGAAGAGATTGAATAACAATTTATCTGAAATGGTGTAGGGTTTCCTGCCTAACCAGGGGGTTGGACTAGAAGACCTCCAAGGGCCCTTCCAACTCGGTTATTCTATTCTATAAAACATATAATATAATATAATATAATATAATATAATATAATATAATATAATATAATATAATATAATATAATATAATATAATATAATATAATATAATATAATATAATATAATATAATATAATATAATAATATATTGTAAAAAAACTGGATTTTGGAATTGTTCAATTTTTGTTAACTATCCAGGGAGGGTTGCATGGTTTCTGTTCAAAAATAACTCAGCTAGAATAGAGCGAAAAGTTTTCCAGCTGAGTTGCCTGATACATACTGTGGGTTGGCCTGATGCCCTTACAAAAGATGATGTCAGAGCAAATGACAGAGTGGAAGGCAAAGTGAGCAAAGGAGAAAATGAATGTTGCAATATCCTGACATTTAGGCACCAGACTTGCATTCAATGTTTGGACATTTAATCATTTTTCCATCATTGTCATTTCTACCAGGCAGTTGTACTCTCATGTATGTTGCAATTAATATCAAATCTAGTTTGCTTTGAGTAAGCTGTGAGTGAGGAAATGTTTATAATTATGTTGATAGCTTTGCTGATAGATTCCAAACTAGGGAATCTGGAATATTTGATTGTGTTTGTGTGTCTTTTGCAGTATTGTGACATTATCTCCCTGGGCAGTGCAAGTTTTCTCATTCTTTTGATAATCCATTTTGAAGTAACATATTTTAGTTTTCTATCTATATTATGCTGTTTTATAGTCTTATTATTAAACAAAATGAATGCTACACTGTGTTATCCCGTTTTTATTGCCACATGTGGAACAAAGGGAACAATTATAATTTTTCCTTCGTAGCAATTACCCAAATAATGTCTAGAGGAACAAACAGTATGTTGCATAACAGCAGGCAGGTAACCAATTTACCAAATATGTTTCATGTTATAGTTTATCAATTCAACATCTAAGTATAAGGTATATCACATCAAGGAAACTTAAACAGAGCATCGTGAATATTAGTACCCAAATTGATATTGAGTTGCTTGCCAATATCAGATCTTTAAAATAGCTGACCAAGAAGGCATTTCAGATCGAAAAATATCTGACTAAGTATATGAGATGGTAACACAGAGCAGATTTTATTATAGTGAAGTTTGAGCTATTAGATTCTGCCTAGAAATATGGGAAATTTTATCAAGTGCCATATTATGAGAGGAAGCTGATAGACAACTGAATATTACAGAGAGAGCCCAATACACAGGGTCACTCTTTGACAGAACAGCCTATGGGAATCATGTCAATAGACTGTCTTATTCCTCTAGAGCATAAACACAATTGTTACAAGAAAAAGTGACAAGTCAATGCTCTTGACTTGTCAAGGCGGTCCAACTGAGAATTGATTTTATACAATGAGCTATGATAATATGGAAATTTGATTATTTATTTGAATGTGCTTTATATTTTATATTGGTACTTTTGCTCAGTGGTCACCAACCAGTGGGCCAGGAACCACTGGTGGTCCACAAGAAAAATTTGGTGGTCTGCAGAGAAATGTCACTCCCAAACACCCCCCAAAGCAATTAATCCAGGCTATACGTGAACACAAGGCTGTGCCGCCTACGTGGCCTGTGGGAACACAACGCTTGCATTGCTTGCATTGTGAACAACACAAGGTAGTGAGGGAAGGAGGGAAAGGGTGAAGGGGGGAACATGGCCCACTCACCCTATCTTCCTGGCCTGGTCACCGGGCTGCTGCTTTCCGCTTCTTTCTTCTGTTTTTGGCTGCTTGTAAGGAAAGCAGCAAAAGTCTTTCTTTCTCTTCCCCAAACTCTGCCAGAAATGAGTCTTTGGGACCCTGCAAGGCATCCTGCTCCAAGAAGTGCAAAAACTTATGTTATCTATCAAAGTTCATACTATACTTCATATTCATGATCTTTACTCTGGTTACCTAAATAGGAGGAAGAAGGTTTAGACTGGAGCAGTCAGCAGTATTGTTAACTATGGCCTAACTGGTTTTCCACTAGAAAAATATTCTTTTTTTTTCTGCACAGCCTAATCTGATCCATTTTTGGTTAAATCTTTCCTTTATTGGCTTCAACACACCAAATTTGTTCACATTTTTCTTTTCAGAGCTACTGATGGACAAAAGATGGATAGTTGTAATAATTTCCTTCCAATATTTTGCTGAGGTGGAAAGAATGACAACTTATGGCATGCAGAGCATGGTTTCTGGGATTTTTTCTAAAAAAAAATCTCTTAAAAATATCTCAACTGCAGGTCTTCTGACTAGGAAGGAAGAAAGAAAGGCTTAGAATGGCAGAACCATCAATTAGTGGGTGATACAACTTAAATGCATTAAGCACACATATTAAAATATCAAAATGTATGAAAAATATGTTCTAATGCAAGTCCCTATTTTCTTCTCTATTAATTGGTAATAAGACACAGGTGTTTATGCATCACATAAATTAAACAAAAAGTTTGTGTAAAAGAGAAAAAAGAGAGAGACAGAAAGGGAACACCAGTTAGATAGAATATTCATTGATTTCCAACTCCTTCTTCTTCTAATACATTCATCCTTTGTCAAAATGTCAAAAATCAAAACCCAGCTTGCAGTCCTCAGGCACTAGCCTGGCATTTAAAACATGGTCAGATAAACGTGAGGAGAATATAAGCAACAGAACCATCAGTGGTGACTTTGACAAAAAATAAAATAAAAAGGAACACCAGGACATTTTGAGAATGTAATGACACCAAATACCCAGGGTTGGTGTATTTTTATTATTTTATTACTTTAACTTCATATGTAATGAAATACTTTTGATATACGATTAAAACCAGCCATTATCTCAGAGATGGGAAATCACTGGTTCTCCAGAAGTCACCAAATTATATTTCCCAGCAATCGTTCAAAAACATCTGGAGAGCCACATATCTTCCATTGGTTCTCTTATATAAGTATCCTTCTGTTCTTGAACAGCAGGTGAATGAAAATCATTTATTTTTATTCAGTTCTAAACTCTCTACCTGCTTTTCCCTGACAAAATAATTCCCAAACACCTTGGCATCTCTTCCTACAGATGCTTTCAGCCATGAAGCTGTTTATGAGATTGAATCATTGGGTTCCTAAGAGATCTTTGCTCATTGTTGAGTGTGTTCATGATGCTGCTGCATCCATGGAGTGACTTAATCTCAATGTGATTTGTCCATGCTCTGCCACATGGAACCTTAGAAATTTAGAAGCAACAAAGCAAAACTTTCTTTTAGGGCTAAGTTTAAACAGCTTTTGAAATTTAATGTATACCTATATAAGGTGAAGGGACGGGAGGGAGGGAAAGAAAGTGGCAATTGCTTGAGCATCTCATAACAAAAACATCATTCATCAACCCTGAGGATGCCAACCATGTTAGCTTCTTCCTGGTTTTCTGCTCAGATGCACGCAGAGAAAACTTCACCCCACCTCCCTCCCCTAAAAGACCCCCCCAAAAAACAGCAACAGCAAACCCCAGGAGCTCACAGAGCTAACCGAAAAGCCTGCCATGAAGTAGCATTTTAAAGCTATCCTGGACAGATTTATCAGGCATTTTACAGCAAACTTGTGCCGTGGAAGAAATGTACTTTTGCAAAAGCAATCTACATCTGTTAATATCTGGAGGAATGTTATTTGAACAGTTTTGTTGGAAATAGATGTGCCAGAAATAGGTAAAGGAAATGATTGTTTTGTTCTGAAAGGGGTGGTACAGCTCCAGAATGTGACAGCTCCAGAGAATTAATGCCAGTGTTCTACGTGTTCTCAGTTAGGGTAGGTATAGCATTTGATAGAGTGTGCAGCAATCTGTCTGCTATGTTTATAGCAGCTTTGCATAATGAAGCATGCAAGTGTATGTGTGTGCACACGCACATATACATACACACAGAGACAGAATTTGTGTTAATAGCTGACATTTCAGGTAAAGTGTAAAGAGCTTTTTAGTCTTATTTTTAAGCACTGGCCCTAATCACTACTTTATTTTTAACTGATTTTTTGGGTGGTGGTATAAAATCTAAATTAACAATTAAATTGCCTCTTAACTGCTAACATGCAATCTTCTAGTTGCTCTTCGTGTGTGCTCCCCCCATGAATTAAATAATAACCTTTCTGCTACCAAAAGAAGTCATTGTCCTCAGAACAAAGACTTCACACAACCTATTATTGCATTTCTTTAAAAATGAATGAAACTGTTATACTGTTGATTGCTCCTGTGATTAAGGTTGTTGTGTATGCAATAAGATTAATAAAGTGTGAGCTTGGAGTAAGTGCAGGGTTCTGGCCCTGCACTTCTGATTGGCTGTTAAGCGGTCGGACCGGATTGGCCCATTCCAGGGAATCCGATTGGCCCTTAACAGAGAGATCTTATTGGTTATAAGAGCGAGTGTTCCTAGCTCGTTATTGGTTAAATGTTACAGGGTTTGCCTATATAAGGCGGGTTTTACTGCTGTTAAATTGAAGAAGTCACAATGTAAATAAAGAGCTGAAGTTCACTGTTCAGAGGCTTGTCTCCATTCTTTCTTGCCCATGCTCAAAACTTAACACTGGTGATGAGGATGAGATTTGGAGAAATCTGAACCAACGAAACTTCGAAGAACACCGAGCACGTGACAGATGACGCCAACAACGGAACCATGTCCGGCGGCATCGTACCACCTGCTCCGTTTGATCCAGCACAGGAGGACTGGGAGTCCTACATGGATCACTTCCAAATGTTCTTAGAAACCAACAACTTAAAGGACGCCATATCAGGAAAGAAACGGGCGGTGTTCCTAACGCATTGCGGTCCAACCGTATTTAAGATGGCTAAAGCACTAGCCAAACCTCGAGAAGTGAAGGCCATGGATTGGGATGACCTTGAACCTCTCTTACGAGATCACTATGCCCCGACCATGCCTACGTTCGTGAGACGCCACGAGTTTTATCAGAGGAGCCAGCGAAAGGGAGAAAGCGTGGCCGACTTCATAGCAGACCTCCAAAACCTGGGAGGTCTATGCGGATTCGCTGATTTAGAAGAAGCACTAAGAGATCGCATAGTTCTGGGACTAGATGCACCAGACATCCAAAGCCTTGCCGACACCATTGCCGAAGCTACTGCAGCAGAAGCAACCAGGAAGTCGGCTTCACAACTACGCCGAAACCGCGCTCTGGTACCACCACCAACAAGCGACATTTTATCCAAGTCGGAAGGACAGCTCGCGATGACACACCACGAGGACCTCTCTTTGTCATCAGACAGCGATGAAGAAGGGGTCCATCGACTGTGGTCCGACCGGGACCATCAGCAGAAGCCCTTACGCCCTTGCGCTGGCTGTGGAGCCAACCATGCCAAGTCCGAATGCAAATTCCGCGACACACTCTGCCAAGAGTGCGGGAAACGAGGCCACATCGGACGGGTCTGCCGCAGCTTGCCAGGACCCAGCCAGGCCTCAAAAGGGGCTAACTATCGCCAATCGACAGGAAACCGTCCTGTAAGGCGAGAGCCAGTAAACCACTCCTACAGAAATCAAGCTTTGCAGAGAGAAGAGGCTCAACATACTATCACTATTGGTCACGCCTCAGCCTTGGACACTAAGAAAATCCGAGTCACGATAGCCATCAAGAACCAGCCTTGCCACATGGAGGTCGATTCGGGATCGTCCCTCTCAATGGTGTCTTGGAAGAAACTCAATCAACTCATCCCCACAATTCAATGCCAAGATCTCCGTTTCCATCGCCTCATCCTCAAGGACTACCAGGGGAATTGAATTCCCGTCGTCGGGTCCTGCAGAGTCCGAGTCTCCTTCAAGAAGCACACAGCGTACTTACCTTTAACGGTCATCGATAGAGATAGGCCTAGCCTACTGGGCCTCCAATGGTTCACGCCACTCGGCATTGAAGTGGCCGGCGTAAACCGAGTCAGTGGCTGTGACTGGGAGGAAGACCTTATCTATGAGTTCAGGGACGTCTTCGCGGACAGCTTAGGCGAGTACAAGGGGACCCTGATCTCATTCAGCTTAGATCCAAAAATAGCTCCCATTCACCTAAAGCCCCGTCGAGTTCCGTTTGCCTTAAAATTGAAAATCGATGAACAACTCGACAAACTGATAGCTCAGGGGGTGTTGGAGCCCATCGATCACTCCCCGTGGGAAACCCCTATTGTAACACCCATTAAGCCAGATGGGTCAATCCGAATTTGTGGGGACTACCGGGCCACTTTGAAACACACCCTGCAGCAGAACGCGTATCCAGTTCTGGTAGTGCAGCACCTCCTCCATTCCCTGGGGGGCGGGAAAGTTTTCGCTAAATTGGATTTAGCTCAGGCATATCAGCAATTACCAGTAAAAATGGCACAGGCCCAAACTATTGTGATGCACCAAGGTACCTTTAAATGTACCTAGCTGCAATTCCGAGTGAGTGTAGCCCCGGGGATTTTTCAGAGCCTTATGGAGAGGTTATTGCAAGGAATTAAGGGCGTGGTCCCCTATTTTGATGATGTATTAATTGCAGCCCCTACAAAAAAAATCTTACAGGACCGGTTAAAATTAGTCCTAAAAAAATTCGAAGAGGCCGGTCTTAAGGTTAAAAAAAACAAATGTAAATTGTGTACTGACAGTGTTGAGTTTTTAGGGTACCTGATTGATAGCCAGGGCATTCACCCTACCAAAAGTAAATTAAAAGCGATCAAAAACGCTCCCAGGCCACGAAACAAGGCCGATCTCCAGGTGTTCCTAGGCCTCATCAATTTTTATAATGTATTTTTACCGCACAAAGCAACTTTCACTGAACCGTTACACTGATTGTTAGATAAAAAAGCAAATTGGTTATGGGGTTACCGTGAAGAACAGGCGTTCTGTTACGTTAAAAAACTGCTCACTTCTGACTCTGTACTCATGCAGTATAATGAGACTTTGCCATTAGTTATAACCTGTGATGCATCGCCTTTTGGGGTGGGCGCCATTTTGAGCCACGTACTGCCTTATGGGAACGAAGCTCCTGTTGCATATTTTTCAAAGACTCTTTCAAAAACGGAGCGGAACTATGGACAAATCGATAAAGAAGCCCTCGCAATTGTCTCAGCTGTGAAAAGATTTCACAAATATGTGTATGGTAGGGTTTTTACTATTATGACTGACCACAAACCTTTGTTAGGGATAATAGCCGGAGATAAGCCGACTCCCTACATATTATCCCCTAGGATGACCTGATGGTCAGAATTCTTAGCTGCTTATAACTATCGGCTGCAATACCACCCGGGGAAAGCCATTCTCCACGCCGACGCATTGAGCCGAGCACCGCTTCCAGAGACTCTCGACGATCCGGCACCAACGGTAACCACGTTGCAAATCGAGGCACTCAACTCGCCACCACTGACCGCCGGAGATATCGTGAGAGAAACCAAATGCGACCACACCCTAGCACGAGTCCTAGGCTGGGTAGAACGCGGATGGCCATTGGACCAGTTATCAGATGACTTCACACCATTCACCAGCTCGACAGACCGAGCTCTTCTCCCAGAAAGGCTGTGTCATCTGGGGCGATAGAGTCGTTATCCCAGAACGGCTCCGAAAAGCGCTACTGAGAACTTTGCACGATGGCCACCCCGGCATCGTGCGAATTAAAGCCCTTGTGCGAAGCTACGCATGGTGGCCGGGCATTGACAAGCAAATCAAACAGTGGGTTAAAGCTTGTCCCAAATGCCAAGAAGTCAGCAATGCCCCACCAAAAGCCATGCCTACTGAATGGGAGGCATCACGTGGACCCTGGTCCCAAATTCACTTGGACTTCGCGGGGCCAACCAAAGGCCACACTTTCCTGCTTACCGTTGACGCCTACTCGAATTGGCTCGAAATTCATCGCATGACGACTACGACCTCCAAGGCAGTTATCAAAATTTTAAACAGTCTCTTTGCAACCCACGGATTACCAGACGTCCTCGTATCCGATAACGGCCCACAATTTACTGCACTAGCGTTCGAGCAGTACCTCGCTGACTGCGGCATCCGCCATGCGCTCACCTTGCCTGCGCACCCTGCGACCAATGGCCGAGCAGAATGCATGGTCCAATTTGTGAAAAAAACCTTGCAAAAGGTAGACTACGACAACATTGATGACAAGGTCAATCAAATCCTCTTCTTGCAACACATCAGCCCACATAGCGTCACCAACAAAACTCCCGCTGAACTGCTAATGGGACGAAAGCTCTGCTCCCACCTCGACCGGCTGCACCCAGCTTATGAACCGGAGAAACCACTAGGATCCAGCGGCTGCTGTCGCACCTTCCAGGTAGGAGACCTGGTTTATGCAAAAGACCTATCGTGTGACCCGTTGTGGGTGGAAGTGACAGTAGTACGTGTAATAGGCCCTAGATCCTACCTCATGCAATGCCTTGACGATAAACTTTGGAAACGGCATATCGACCAATTACGATCGCAGCTTTCAGCAGCCAGTCCGCAAATCCCCTTTGACCAAACTGAGGGGGGGGAGGTATGGAAGAAGATGAATACCTAGGAAACCAGTTCGAAGGAAACGATGGTTTAATAGAAACTCAGGAAGCGGAGCCAGAGGGAGAAATGGTTGCACCTCAGGAAATTGCAGAGAATGTGGGCAACGACGTAGAAGTGAACTCTGAACCAGAAACAGCTCCACTGCCAAACAACGATCTACCTCAGCATGATTGCAACCAGCCGATACAACAAAAATCAAAGAGACTAAAAAGACAACCATCCTACCTAAGGGACTATGTAACTGCGCCCTGAAATAAGAAGCCAGGGGGAAGGGGTGTTGTGTATGCAATAAGATTAATAAAGTGTGAGCTTGGAGTAAGTGCAGGGTTCTGGCCCTGCACTTCTGATTGGCTGTTAAGCGGCCAGACTGGATTGGCCCGTTCCGGGGAATCCGATTGGCCCTTAACAGAGAGTTCTTATTGGTTATAAGAGCAAGCGTTCCTAGCTCGTTATTGGTTAAACGTTACAGGGTTTGCCTATATAAGGCGGGTTTTTACTGCTGTTGAATTGAAGAAGTCACAATGTAAATAAAGAGCTGAAGTTCACCATTCAGAGGCTTCTTTCTCGCCCATGCTCAAAACTTAACAAAGGTGATTCTGTTTGTGTGTGAGTGTGTGTGTGTGTGTGTGAAATACTTTGTGTGTGTGTATACTTTGGAAAGTATAGCAGATCATGGGCATGATAAAGGCAGAATGCATCTCAAGTTTTGTGGAATCCTGATGATTAATCAGTTAGATAAGAAACTAGACTGCTGATGGGTTAGACTGCTGAGTAGTCACCAGTCATGAGGATGCTGCTGCAGGAATTTTCTCATTTGCTTTCTTTCTTGTTTAATATATATGGCTGTCCATCTCATATATATAACTCTGGGTAGTAGACAATATAAAAATAAATAAATAACATAACAGCATAAATAAACAGCTAAGAACAACTGCAACATCTCACAACCAAGGAGTGAGCTCATCCATATTATCAGGGCCCCAAGCTTAATGGCAAAGCCAAGTTTTTAATGCCTTGTTAATAGCTGATTTAGTAAGGATGCGTCTTCTTTTCTGTAAGGAACTTAGTATTTACCAATAGATAAATCTACTTACATGTTATGAGGCATAATGGTATGCTTTTTGCAATATACTACATTCCTTTTTTTCCCTTTCAAATCAGAGATGAATCCAAGCAGAGCATAAGAAACGTAATCAGTTTACCTTCCCTGGAGAACAATGAGAACTCCAAACTGACTAGTTCTTGTTATATCTACAAGAAATTTCTTATCTAAAAAACAGAAAAGGATGCTGAGTACTTGCTATCAAGCATGGAATGCAAATGTGAAATCATAAATGTAAGAAGGCTGATGCTATCAAACAGCCCTGATCAAAAATCAAACAAGAATCACTCAAGGATTCAACAGCTTTCCAAATATACCAAAGCTGTTAAAAAGTTTTGCTTCCTTCTTCTGCTATTCCTCATCAGGGTATACTTCTCGTTGTTAAGAAGTAAAGATTAATAAAAATATCACCATCAAAATGTTGTATAGTTCCTTCCTGACTACGGTGGTCAGAAATGACGGACTTGCACGGAACTTAAACAAGGCTATGTTCAAATTATTACTGTTGTTGTCATTTAGATTTAATATATCTGCCCACTGCAATTACCGTGTTTCTCATATAATAAGGCCGGGTCTTAGTTTTTTTGACCCCTCAAAAACGGCTAGGACGTCTTTTCAGGGGTGACTTAATTCCCACCCTTGCATCCTCGCCACCAGCCACTCCTAACGGGTGATCATGGCGAAGCGCGGAGCTCCCTACTCCCACCTTTGCTACAGGCACCTTTGGCACCCACCGCTGTTGCTTTCCCTTCTGCCCATTCCGCCAAGTTTGGAGCTCCGCTTCCGTGTTTGGAGTGCCGCCGCCATTTGGGGCTCCAAACAGCAGCAGTACTCTAAACGCGGAAGCGGCAGGTCCAAACATGACGGCGGGCGATCTTTTTATTTTGGTCCGCATGAAGTTCAGAGCGAGCAAGAGAGGGAGACTGCGATGCCTCCATCTGAGATGGCAACCTCACTAGTGGATCACAAAGTGGCTGGAAGCCCGAATCGGCGGGAAATGATGGCGATCTTTTCTCCAATGGAAATGCCTTGTGTTGCATTGCAGTGGCCTAAATTTTGCTGGGTTAGGGTGAAACAACCTCGAGAAAGTCACTGTTAAGCCTGGTTTCCCCAACCAGGGTTAGGGAGACAAGCTAAACAGAATGTGCAGTGTTAGTCAGATAGGCACACAGATAAATGAGTGAGCTAAGCTTGTATGTTTATTAACATACAGTAAAAATAACATAGCATCACGTCTCTTATTTAAGTACTTAAGCCTCATTATAAAATGTGCCTTTTAATAATTTTGCAAAGCAACTTGTTTGATCAGGCCATCCACAGGTAATTTGGGGGATGATTGGCTTTGCTTTTATGACAACAAGTTTTCTAATTCTAAACCAAGACCTCACAGTTTTCAAGGTGGATAACAATCTAAAACAAGATATTTCATTAAAGTATAACATCATAGACCAAAGAATGAAAAAAGTTAAGAAGGAATATAGAATACAGGTACCCAGTAACAATCTGTTCATACCCAGGGCTAAGCTATAGATGGGCCCAGTAGCTTCTAACTGTCATTGCTATGGCACAAATTTTTGTTACACTTCTGGAATCTTCCTGGACCTGACTGTTTAAAAGATAGCCAGCAATGGCCACATGAGATCAATCTGTGTAGTTTAGAATAAGATGGGGAATTCACATTACCTCAGAGAGCCTCAGTGGTGCAGTGGTTAGAGTGCTCCCACTGCAATTTGGCAGATTGAATGCCACCAAACTCAAATTGCCTTAGCCTTCCATCCTTCCGAGGTGGGTAAAATGAGGACCCAAATTGTTGGGGGCAATATACTGACTCTATAAACCGTTTTGAGAGGGTTGTAAAGCACTATAAAGCGGTATATAAGTCTAAGTGCTATTGCTATTACTATTTTTAAGAGCTGTTTTAAGAGATTGGACAGCCATTTGTCCAGAATGATATAGGGTCTCCCACTTGAGCAGGGAATTAGATTAGAAGCTTCCTAAGATCCCTTCCAACTGTGTTATTCTGTTACTCTCCAAGAATGAGAGTTAGAATGTCTGCTTTTGTCTCACTTTCAGAATCTGAACATATACATAAACACTCTTGTTAAGGAATGTGTCGACCTCGAGTAGTAAACCAGATACGAATCACAACTAAGCAGAGCTAATTGTATTTTTTTTGAAGAATCTTTCAAATCTGAAAGTACAACCCAGCCTGAAAAACTAGAGAGGATCCATCCTGAGCCTCTTTCCCCTCCCACATATCTGCTCTTGGCTATGGTTTCACTTATTTGACCATTCCCTTGACAGCTTCTCTTGGCCTGGTCTCCCAAGGTCTTTACCACAAACCATTACAGAATGCCATTAAATCTTTCCTGACAGAATTATTGATGGGAAAGCATCCAAGCATGCCAATGTGAATGGCCTCCTATGTGACAGGTCAAGTAAGTGATACAAATAGTTGTGGGTGGCAAAGGGAGCTCATGAAAGATACAGAACATTACTTCTGTCTGCATATAAGGAGGTCAAAAATTCTCTGCTTAAGCTTTCTCCAGGACCAGCATGGACATAAATTGGGGGTAGGTCCATAATAAACCAGGTCAGCTATTATTTATATCTGCCTTAAAGATCCATGTATAATTCTCCCCCCCCCCCCCGATTTGTTGAATGCTGTCCTTTAGCTGGCAAGGTCATTGAAATAGTTCATTAGCAACAGAAGATGGATTCAGAATAGGAATTGCTCCAAAACTTATAAAACAGCAATCAGACTTTTAAAAACAAGTTAAAGAACTAAATATAACTTAAAAGCAAGGAACAATTGTTACAACAAGTGAATAGAACTGTTTGCGGAAGAAAGGATCTTGTTTTCCTTGTTTTCTGGGATTTTTCTACAGCAGTACTGGAATTAGAAATTGCCTTTACTAGAGTATTCTATCTACTCACTGTCATGAATTTCCTCAGACCACATTTTGTTTTGTTGTGCAGAGTCACAACAAAATCCTGGCTTCCAAGCTGACAAAACCAAAACATTGCCTCTGATAAACAATTTTGCCTTACAGTGTTCTTTCTACCATTACTCCCCCTACCTTATATTTTCATACACCTTCTCCTTCCCTGGCCTTTTTCTAGACATGCTTGTTTCCTGTCTGTTTTATCTATGGAGGATTTATACATGTGTTGTGGGTAGCATGTTCTCATTGCAATCACTTAAGTGTAAAGACAAATTGAAATGGATATAAGCTACAATCATAGCCAACTTCTTCTAATTTGTTGGCTTTTTCCTTTGTATTAAAAACCCCAGGATCTCTAAGGTCCCTTCCAACTCTTCTGTTATTCTGTTAATATTTGTTTGAATATCTTTGAATGCAAGTAGACTTGGTGCATATAGAATTGTACTGCACAACGTATTCAAGAATTTTATATAGCAGAAAGGGTGCTTCCTTGATGGCTAGCGTTTTGCAGGTGAGGGTTGGGGAGAAAGATTGGAAGATTGCTAGTTTTGTGTGGTGGCTTTGTAGTTTAATTCTCTGTAAGGTGGCTGCAGTGTAGGCTTATTTTAAGAGGAGTGAGACCCACTTCTGAATGGGTACACAATGAAAGAAATTTATGCCTGTATTTATTATGAATAATGTTAGGGATAACATTGGTTATCTAACTTGGTTTGGGTAAAAATAATATATAAACTATGTTAGTGAGTTTAAGTGTGTGTATCAGTTTAACTGCAAAACATGTATTTTGGGTGCGGTTGTAAAATCACCATAAGAGGGAGCAAGAGAGCTCACTGTTTGCTTGCTTTTTACTGGATAGCTGACAATGTTGGATTGATGGTGATAACAATGTTGGATTGATGGTGTTTTCCCTGCTGTTGCTGAAACGAAGAAAAGGGGTTTGATTTTCTTCATATCTCTGACTGCAAAAGAGATATATTGCTGGACTGATTATTTGTAAGTTTACTGACCTCTATTTTTGACACTGGACTTTGCAACTAATTAATCCCTGGATGGACTGAACTAGTGTATGACATATGGACTGTTTTGACTATGCTATAACTCTTGCTGGAATAAAAAAAAACTATTTAACTGGCACAGTGTATCAGTCTTACTGAGTGTAAACTACAATAACGTTTATCTCACATCATTTGCCTGTCTGCTAGACTGCCGTTGCACGTTCTGCGAGGATGTGTATCCCTAACATTGGTTATGGGCCCAGGTGCACAGTCAGACTAACCAGGATATAACAGGCTTAGATTAAAGTGAGAGTTTGTGTAGTTACACAATATTGTAAACAGACAGCTGTGTTTTATTAATTATAGTTTTAATATCCAGATAAAGATGGCACAAGTCAATTTACAAAGTTTGTCTCTAATATCCAAACTGGATGGAACAAACTATGTTTCATGGTCTATGAAATGCAGCCTACTTCTACGCAGAGAAGGTTTGTGGAGTACAATTCAAAACCCACCAGAAGCAGATGCATGGGATCTGGAGGATGAGGATGATGCCCAGAAAATACAAGAATATAAACTGAAGAATGAACAACCTCTCTGTATAATAGGACTGACACTCTGTGATGAACAGCTTGTACATATTCGAGGAGAAGAAACAGCTGTGAAATGTTGGGAGAATTTAAAGAAGATTTATGTTCGAGACAGTGTAGGAGCACATATAAATCTTACACGGAAACTGTTCAGAACACATCTTCGAAAGAATGGAGATATGCTGAGTCATATAAACATAATGAAGAGAATTTTTCAGGAACTGCATGAAAAAGAACTTATCTTCACTGAATTACACCAAGTTTATATAATTTTATCTTCTTTAGATAATAGCTACAATGATTACATAATGTCACTTGAGGTTCTGCCAAAAGATAACCTCACATTAACTTACATTACTGGCAGATTAATTGAAGAAGCCAGGAGAAGGCTTGAAAGGGATCAACTCAGAAGGGAACAACCACAATGTGAAGAAGAGAAAATATCTCCGTCAGCGTATACAATAAGAAAATGTTTTAATTGTGGAGGAAAAGGATATTTTGCTAGATTCTGCAAGAAAGGAAAAAGCCAAAATGCCAGCCAGAAAGATAAAAGGCATCAAAAGGATAAAAAATGCTTAGAGTTAGCCATGTATAGCAACGAAACTGTGAATAATAATTTATGGGTTGTAGATAGTGGAGCACCACACTGCATAACGAAAGATAAGAAAAGATTTGTTAAGATGTCCACGAGTTCACAGCAGATATCGTTAGCTAATGGATGGAAACTGAAAGTTAAAGGTGAAGGTATATCATATTGTTCTTGCATAAGAGAAAATGTAAAAATGTTATATGTACCACAACTTGAGTTTAATTTGCTTTCTGTTAGATTTTTGGTTAAACTAGGTTATGTAATTACCTTTAGGGGAGACAATTGCATAATTGAAAAAGAAGGTAAAAAAGTGACTGCAACTTTAAAAGGTGAATTGTATGTGTCAAATGATAATTCATTAGAGGTAGCTAACACAGTTTATAATAATGTTAAACCTCATAATGAGTGCATACATTTGTTACACAGACGTTTGGGGCACATAAATTTTAAAATGCTTAAACAAACAGTGGAACTATCTAAAGGTATAAAACTGAAGCCTTGCAGTAAGTATTTGCACTGCAATACTTTTAGTAAAGAAAAAGGCAAGGAAATACCAGCAAATAGAGTTAATGGATTTAAAACAAAGGAGCCTCTTGAGGTCGTATTTGCTGATATTATAGGTCCTAAAAAACCAAGTGTGGGAGGTGCTCGTTATATACTAAATGTAATGGACCATTATTCCAGATATGGTTTCTGTTATCTAATGAAAAGCAAAACGGAAACATATCAAAATGTCTTTAATTGGCTTAAATTTGCAGAAAGAAAAACTAAAAGGAAGTTAGTAACTCTTATCACTGATAATGGTACGGAATTTATAAACAATAAATTCCAAAATAAACTGAAGATGGCAGGTGTTGAACATAAAAAGTCTGCACCGTATAGGCCACAACATAATGCCTTTATAGAAAGACGAGGCCAAACAATTCAAGCAATGGCTCCTACTATACTGTCAGATTCAAGATTACCTGAAACTTTGTGGGGAGAAGCAATAATGTGTGGTAATCATATATTGAATAATGTTGTTAACTCAACAACAGGTGAATTACCATTCACACGGTGGCATGGCAGAAAACCTGACCAAAGCTACATGCACACATTTGGAGCACCAGCATGGGTGCATATTCCTACACAACTGAGAAATAAGGGGCAAAGTAGGGCTAAAAAGTTATTCTTTGTAGGTTATGAATCTAATCACAAATCATACAGATTCTGGGAAAAAGGTACATCTAGTGTTTACTGTAGTGCTAGTGCCAAATTCCTAGAACATGTAGGATGGGAAAAACTGGAACAAGATTCAAGTAAGAATGTATCATAGAAACCTACAAAAGACCAAAAGAACTAATAAGAAGAGTACAATTAAAGAGGAAGTACAGGGAGAGCATATAGGACTAGAATAGGAAGAAATACCAGAACAGGAAGAAATAGATAATCAGGAACAGGTAGAACATGAAAGTCCACCTGTAAGCCCTGTAATACCTAGACTTTCAACAGGTGAAACCAGACCACCTGATAGGTATCAAGCAAGTATAGTTTGCCAAGTTAGTAAAGTTCTAACTACTGTTGAAGAACTTAGGATGTATCCTACAAAGGAACAAGAAAATTGGCATAGAGCAATGGAGAAAGAATTAAATTCATTAAAGGAAATGAAAGTTTATGAAGATGCCAAATTACCTCCAGGTGAAAAGTCCATTGGTTGCAAATGGATATTTAAGTTAAAAACTGGTAAAAATGGGACTGTTACCCATAAGGCTCGGTTGGTAGCTCAAGGATTTAATCAAACTGCATGTGATTATGATGAAGTATTTGCACCAAATTTAAAGGCAACAACCTTGAGAGCAGCTTTAGTGTGGGCAGTTAAGAAGAACTATATCATAAATCATTTAGATGTAGAAACTGCCTATCTGCATGCACCATTGCAGCACACTTAATATTTAAGAAAACCAGTAGGTATAAAGGATGATAAAAATAATAATGACTGTTGGAAACTGGATAAAAGTCTCTATGGATTGAAACAATCTGATTATTAATCGAACCAATATATTGTAAAAGAGTTAAACAATATAGGGTTTAAAGCTAGTTTAGCTGATCCATGTTTATTTAAAAGAGAGACAAATGGAATGGTGTCATTATTATTGTTGTTTACAGATGATATTGCTTTAATTACTAAGACAAATAATGAAGCTACTGAGATAATATCATTATTAAGTAAGAGGATAAAATTAAAGCAATTAGGAGAAATAAGACAATATCTAGGATTGACAATAAACAAAACCAACAAGATATAAGATATCACAAGAAGATAAAATTTACCAATTGCTTAAAATGTATAAAATGGAACTTTGTAAGCCGGCAAAAGCTCCAATGAGTCAGGAATTTTGCCATACTGATGCTCAAAGTTCAAAATTTGATAAGACTATTTATCAATCATTAATAGGTAGTTTAACATATATAAGTAATTAGTCAAGGCCAGACATTGCCTGTAGCATTAATCAATTGGCAAGATTCAATGCTGAACCCAATGAAAGACACTGGCAAGTGCCAAAACGTATATTAAGGTATCTTAAAAAGTCATGCACTATTCATTGTATTTAGAGCCAAAAGATGATTTGATTTTAAGTGCATATGCTGATGCAAGTTTTGCAACAGATATAAAAACTAAAAAATCAACTTCGGGTATGGCTATACTATTAGGTAAAACACTGATTGGTTGGAGGTCAATTGGACAGCAACACATAAGTGTATCCACAATGGAAGCAGAATTTTCATGTTTATCTTTATTATGTACTGATTTAATTCTGTATGAACAGTTGTTGTTAGATATGGGAGTAACTGTTAAAGATGCCATTGTAGTTTATGAGGACAATCAAGCAGCCATACGGTTGGCTACAAATATTGCTGTAAAATATACTGACCTTAGATATTTGAATGTAAGACAATCTGTAAAAAAATGGTTTAATGAGATTAGAATATTGCATGACTGATGAAAACATTGCTGATAGATTTACAAAAGCCCAAGGTGCAGTCAAGCACAAAGAAAATTGTGAAAACTATGGGTTGAAATTGTATATATATTTGTTTTCTTAAGTTTTCGCGGGTACTTACATGTCTGGCATTCAGCTTTGTTCGGGTATTTTCCCACGTGGTGCTTTTAAAGTTGTAGCAACGTTTCAGCAGAATCTCATCTGCCATCATCAGGCTTCTGTATGGTTTTTGTCTGTGAGTCAGACTTTTACAGTGGTTTCAGGCTGTCAATCATTTGGAAACCTGCACTCACAAACAAAAAAATCTCCACACCACAAGCCAGGCAAACACCTGGGCACAAACAGATCCCCCCTGATACCTCCAGCTCAAACACACCCTAACCAGGCACCCAGATGAAACCCAACTTCCTAACGAATGATAGCCGTCCATTTACCCGAAGCCAAGCTGCACTAAAGGCCTCCAATAAAGTAACACAATGTTGCCAGCCAATCAATATACAAAAAGAGCCTCCCCCCCCCAAAAAAACAGACAGAAGATACTAGTAGCAGAACACAGCAAACTCCAAGACCAATAAACACAGACCAAGACTCTCAACCAATCAGGAGGAAGAAAAAACCAGCAATGACACAGCAATAGGCTGCCCCAAATTTAAATCTGAAACCACTGTAAAAGTCTGACTCACAGACAAAAACCATACAGAAGCCTGATGATGGCAGATGAGATTCTGCCGAAACGTTGCTACTCAAAAGGGGAGAATGTTAGGGATAACATTGGTTACCTAACTTGGTTTGGGTAAAAATAATATATAAACTATATTAGTGAGTTTAAGTGTGTGTATCACTTTAACTGCAAAACATGTATTTTGGGTGCGGTTGTAAAATCACCATAAGAGGGAGTAAGAGAGCTCACTGTTTGTGGCTTTTTACTGGATAGCTGACAATGTTGGATTGATGGTGATAACTGCGTGTGTTTTCCCTGCTGTTGCTGAAAGAAGAAAAGGGGTTTGATTTTCTTCATATCTCTGACTGCAAAAGAGATATATTGCTGGACTGATTATTTGTAAGTTTACTGACCTCTATTTTTGACACTGGACTTTGCAACTAATTAATCCCTGGATGGACTGAACTAGTGTATGACATATGGACTGCTTTGACTATGCTATAACTCTTGCTGGAATAAAAAACTATTTAACTGGCACAGTGTATCTGTCTTACTGAGTGCAAACTACAACAACGTTTATCTCACATCATTTGCCTGCCTGCTAGACTGCCGTTGCACGTTCTGCTAGGGTGTGTATCCCTAACAAGTAATAATAAATGTTATTAATAAATAATAAATGTGTTCTTCTATACTTTCTATTTTGGCTTTATTAGATTTGGAATGTGGCTTTTGAACCCTTTTCCAAGAGGAGGCAATAGAAAGCTCTCTGCTCCTGGTAAATATAAGGATATAAACATTAAAAAGTTATTATTTTGATTTCTTGTATTAATGGATTTACATGATAACCACTTCTTTGGAACTTGAGACACTGAATACATGACAGAGAGGGAGGAAGAGCTTTTGAGTGAGGCAGATGTAACACATATACATTCAAATGCTATGATCAGACCATGCAATGCATTAATGTGCAATTTGGAGGGGGAAGACCCTAGAGAGCCAAGAATGACAGTTTGCCCTTTGCAAAATACAGATTCACCCTTTCAAACTTTTGATTTATAGCATTGCATCAGATATGCCACCAGCGTGGTTTTCCAAATGAGAAAGAAATGTACTAACTTCATGAAACTGTAGCTTTCCTTTCATCTGCAGGTCTCCGTTTGGCATTCTGCAGTGTTTTGCTGATAAATCACAATATTTTCCCATGGCAGAGTTGAAAGTGAGAAGTGGTCTCAATGAAGAAAAAATAAGATGAAGTTGTTCATCAGATATCCCAATAGGAAATGTCAGTGCATGGAGATAAAGCACTAGAAAGTCACCATTATGATCCCAGGTGAACTCCAATAAAATACTTTTTTTTGCTAGAACTGAGAGAGAGCTCAGAAAAATCCTTTAGGCAAGTATGTTATAAAATAAATCTCAGGAGTGAAACTCCTTTTGTAAACGAACTATCTGTGCCTCTTATTCTTCAACCGTTTCCCAACTTTTTCTGAAAGGCATAGCACCTATTGTAAGACAGTCAAGATAAACAGAATAGTGTGTGTTTTACTGCATATGGTTTATAAGCTGTACTTCTCTACAGCATTATATTAATCCATGCTCAAGGAGGATGCTAAGATTTATCTATGTATGTGTGTATCTATTTTATTTTTTAAATACCTGATATTTGTTGTATGCAAAACTGCAGAAGTTAAGGCATTTTTCACTATAACACTTCTAGAAACTTTCATGAGCCAAAATTCCAGAGTTTCAAAGCTTGTTTTCTCCCAACTCCAACCAGGCCTAAATGGCTGCAGTTTCTTTTGATTGGAAAATGAATATGAAATTTATCCAAACATAAAAAGATATGTGAAGAAATAAAATCAACCTTTTTCTCATGTAGGAGCTTGAGGCAGAAACAAGTCTTGAAATTGTTTAATTCTTCCTTATTTTACTCTCACATTTAGTTATTGGCTGCTTCATTTTACTACATTTTTGCTCATTTCAGTTTCCAATTACTGCATATCCATGAGACGATTTTCAAATGGAGCCATTATAAATTTCCTGTTCTGCTTTATACTTTATCCTTCCAATTATATTAATACAGAGATATAATTGATTACCCCTCTTCCAATCCCACTGTACAGCCTCATTGTAGTGGGGGTTGTAGTTCCTGGAAGGAATGAGCAAAGAATGTTTGGACTGTGTCAAGTTGACACTGCTGGGAATATTCTAAGAGCATCTTATTCTCAATCGAGAGATCAAACTCATCCCAATCATTTAGTCCAGCCAAGCAGACATCTACCAGTATATCAGACACAGCATTGTAGAAAGATGCTGGAGATGGATGATCATCTAAGTGACAATGGCAAAGGCATCATTCCATACCACATGAGAATATATAGTGAAACTGAGTCACCTATTTTTTGCAAGAAAACCACATAGATGATTAGGTATAAAGTGAAAGGCAATATAGTGACAGATTGTAGGGTGTTCAAGTCACATGTAAACAGCATTAGTACTGAGGAAGAGGTGAAGATATTTTGGACTATTAAGGCACTGTAATGTAAGCTTACAACTTAATTGAAAACCTTCTGTCACCAAAATTCTATGTCAGTGTATCTCAATCTTGGTATCTTTAAGAAGTGTGGCCTTCATACATGGCTGTGGAATTCTGGGAATCTGGGAATTCTGGGAGTTAAAGGCCATACATCTTGAAGCTAGGAAGGCTGTGAAACACAGTTTCTATGCTATATAGGGACTCAACATGGATAAAGCAGTACTCTTCCCTCAGGGAATTTCAATTACATGAAGAAAATTAATGTCGTGGCAGGGTTAGCATGGTTAGTATAAGAGACCAAGAATAGGGTGTTTGTCTTCTTGGCATGTTAAAAATGAAGTCTTAATGTAATGAAATCCACTTTTGCCAATGAAATGAGCAATGAAGATAGTGACTTCTTTGTGTAAGTCTAAGAATTATGAATAGTCAGCTGGTTAAGAATGTCCAACTAAAGGACAGTTCCTGCCCAATGAAGGCTCCCCAATACTTTCGGGAACCACTGAAAATCCTTGAATAGACTGTGTTCTACTAAAAAGGACAGATGGCATTGTCCTTACTTGAGCTAACAAACTGCTGAACCCACACATTTTTTTAAGAAACCACTGAAGCTGCACATTTTAAGATACAGCTTGTTTGCAGCCTGGAAGAATTGTACAGCTTTCATGGGCTTGAGAAAGAACAGTGCCATCCACCATTTTTAGTTATAAGTAATCTATTTGTAAGTACAAGTCCTGACTAAAATACAAATTTGAGTTAAAAAAAAAAAAAAAGTTAGGAGCAGACTTGTTCTTAACTCAGGGACTGTCTGTTTATGTATTGATTCTAACAGATAGGACAAGATCATGGAAATGGAAAATCTAAATACAGAAAAACAGTACTAAGTTCTTGGAATAAACATATTGCTGTAATGAGATTATTAATATAGCTTGTCATGAACCAAATTATTCCAAAAGAACCATGCTTGTACCCATTTAATCAAATGATCTTTCTAGACAGCTACATTTTAATGCTTGTAATCTCAGGCAGCTGAGACCCTGTTTGGTTTCCTTGGAAATAGCAAACCAAATTTTCACACCATTCCCCTGTTTAGATTGCTTATGATGATCTTTTTTCTGTTCTGTTTTTGGGGAGTGACTGCTGGATAACCTTTATACCAATCCATTTATTATATTCCAAACAATCCCTCAAGTAAAGCATAAAGATTTATAACCCCTTGAAAGCATCTGCATTTCCCCCCAGTTATGTTTAGTCACTGAGTAACAAGCAGTAACAACAAACGGGTGGGTGCAGGATGAATGTGAAAATTCAGATTCAGGCATAAAACTAAAACAAAACAGAGATAATATCATAGTATTTCACATTCCAGGAGTCCCGAAAATTGGAAATTTAGGCTTAAAGCCTTACATATAGTTCTTGTGATTGGTAAAGATGTTTTAGGGTGCCATGAAGTATGCTTGCTTATAACTTAATATAAGTTATTATACTGTCAATAGACTTGACATCCCCCAAATTCAAATTATTAAAAGTTAAGAAATTAATTTTAAAAATGAAAAGAATCATGTGAAATCATCGGCTACCATAAGATTTTTGATCCATGAGAGATTTGTGAAATTTTGAGTGACCTTTTTGGGGTAGGGGGGTTGGGTGAAAATGGTTCTTGGATCATTGTACAGTGGTTATCAGGGCCTGAAATGATGGCCAATTAATGTGCTGCTAGAATTATCCTGTGAGTTATTGACCAACTTCCATAATTCAATAGCTAGCTGAAACTTTTCATTGCTTTCTTGAATCAGTATAGAAAATGTTTTTAATATGGCATAATGGGAAGATAAATAATAGAAGACTTTAAGTTTCTTATTTGAGATTTAGAACGCAAACATCCTGAAGAAGAGAAAAAAAAAATCAGTATCATGTTAAAGTTACTCTTTAGCAATTATGTCTCAAGTTATCTGAAGTTTGGGAGATCAGTCATGTAATTTGGTATTGTATGTTATTTATACTTAATGGAAAAGAGTATTCATGTAGTAAACAAATGCACACAAACAACTGTCAAAACAGTTCTTGGGCAAAAACAGATCATTGCAGACAAACGTTATTGCATTCTTTGAGAAAAGTGACTAAATTATTGAATCAGGAAAATACTGTGGACATAGTTTACTTAGACTTCAGTAAGACAGTTGACAAAGTAGACCATACCCTATTTCTTGATAAAATAGAAAATTGCGGGATAGAAAGCATCATCACTAAATCGATACATAAGTGGCTGACCAACTGTATGCAACATGAAGTCCCCAATGGAACTACAGGAAAGAAATATGCAGTAGGGTAACCCAAGATTCTTGTTTAGGCCCAGAACTCATCAACATCCTTGTAAATGATGTAGATGAGGGGATAGAACTCATCAAATTTGCAGATTAGATATCTTAGATTAGAATCTAATGAAGAGAAACACTCGGGGTAACATGGTAGCAGTCTTCTAATATTTGAGGACTTGTCATAGAGGAGAGGGGGAGGGGGTCAATTTATTTTCCAAAGGGCAAGTCAGGAAATAACAGATGGAAGCTTATCAAAGAGTAATCCAACTAGAAACAATGAAAAATTTCCTGACAATGAGAACAATTAATCAGTGGAATGGCTTGTCTCCAGAAGTTGTAGTGCTCCATCAATTGAAGGTTTTAAGAAGAGATTGGACAGACATTTGTCCAGGATGGTTGGAATAAAAAACCTCCAAGGTCTCTTCCAACTTTGTTGTTCTGTATTTTAAGTGTGCAACCTGCTCTTGCATATTTTCTCCACACCCATATTACCATTAATTCTCAAAAATCTATGAAATGAATATGTTATTTTCAAAACTTGTTTTTACATTTTTTTTCACTGCTGTTTTTTCACCATCAGTTATGGTGGTGTGTTGAAAGATAGCTTAAGGCAATCTCTCCTTCCATACTTATTAGCAGCATTGGCATTCTCTTCTGAAAGGAAAACCTGTCATGCCCCCATCGGAGCCTGAATCTGCAGAGGAGAGCTGGAGCCAATGGAGATCGAGGGGGCGGCTTTGTTGGCTTCAGAGGAATGTGGGGAGGAGCAGGACGAGGCAGCCCAAGGCCTCAGGATTAGGAGAGCTTATTAATAGGGAGGAACGGGAGCAGGATGACTGAGAGAGGGCAAGCGAGGAGCGATGGACTTCAGGTGATTATTGATCAAAGAAATACACTTAACCCAGTAGCGTTACACAGAACTCAAGAAATACACTTAACCCAGTAGCGTTACCCATATAGCCACACAGCTCTTATATTGATACAATATAATGCACACATCCTAATCTACCCATCTACCCATATCCACTCATGTTTTAGGAATAATTTCAAAACAATAACAAGCTTTCAGAAATTTTGAAGACTAAGAAAATAAATATGTCAGCTGCTGCCAGAAGATGGTGACAATGTGTACACATTAGGTAAGAAAAATCTAAAGGTCATTTTTCAGTAGCAATCTGGATGACCTTTAATAATGATAGTTGATTTTAGTTAATAGTCCAAGGCAGGGGTAGGATTCTACCAGTTCGCACCTATTCACTAGAACCGGTTGTTAGCATTCTAAGCAGTTCGTAGAACTGGTTGTTAGAAAAAATTATTGGCCTAATCCTGTAAGGAAGGCAGGAAGGAAACATTCTGGTGTTGCTTACAGAAACTGTCTCTCCGTTAACCCTTATTACATTCTTGTCAGGACAAGACTTCCTGTCTCTGGAACTTCTCTGGAGTTTTTTTCCCCCTCCTTTGCTGATACCTTGCTTGTGTGGAGTGACCATTCAAAGTTACAATGGCATTGAAAAAAATGACTTATGACCATTTTTCACACTTACGATGGTTGCAGCATCCCTACAGTCATGAGAGGCCAGGTGAGGAGATGCATGCCTTGATTTGAGTGATATTGCGTTGGCCACACCTAGCCAATAACATGACCACCAAGCCATGTCCACCCAGTCACATGACCACCAAGCCATGCCCACTACCTAAGCCACACCCACAGAACCAGTTGTTTAAGGTCCGAGGTCCAAATACTTCACATTAAACCATGCAGCATTTTTTGTAAGGCACTTTATTGAACAGGTTTAACCCACGGTAAATTAAATTCAAATGAACTGTGTTTTTTTTTAAAGAAAGAGAAAGCAACTAGGAATATATATTATGTTCATATATAATTATATATAAAATACATAATATCTTGTTCTCTCCTGTTGCCTATTATTAAAGTTTGGTGTAGTGGTTAAAGCGTTGGCCTGCAAACCAAGAAACTGAATTCTAGTCCCACCTTAGCCATGAAAGCTGACTGGGTGACCTTGGGCCAGCCAATCTCTGTCTTAGCCCAACTCACCTCAGAGGGTTGTTCTGTAGGGAAAGAGAAAGCGGAAGGAATATTAAGTATATTAACTGCCTTGGATTACTTATAAAGTAGCCAAGTCAGAAAGTAGACTTACAATATTACTATTTTACAACAAGAATACACAACTTATTAGAATTAAACAGAATTTTGAGAACAGAAAGAGATAATTGCATGCTAAAACATTACATCTTTAGAAACATTGTACAATTATATCATTTTTTCTGCTGAAAAAAAGGCTTCTTAGTTAGCAAACCCCTCAAAAGTCAAATAAGGCAATAATAGAAAATGAAACATGCCAACCTACTTAATATGAACTAGAGTATGATCTTATGTTTTCTATTTTATTCTTTTTAACACAAAATTGGAAATATCAATCTACTGCTCTAAAGAATAGAATAGAAAACTTTACTGTCACTTTAAATGTACATTAATTACAATAAAATGAAATTTCATTGCATTCAGCATTCTATCTATCTATCTATCTATCTATCTATCTATCTATCTATCTATCTATCTTTCATCATCACCATCATTATCTGCAGCAGCAGCATCTATCAATCATCTGCCTATCTATTACCTATCATGGGCTTATTATAAATAGAGACAAATAATATTACTATTAAATTACCTGTATTCTTGTGAAAGTACCAGACCTATTAACTAATCAATTCATCCCTTTTTAAGCATGGTAGTTTTGTATGTGATGATTCAAATCTGCATCCATTTTTTTTAAACAACACAAACATGGGTATTTAAATATTTATGTTTGAACCTTATTGCATTTTATCTGCCAAACATGAATTTCTAAGGTTACCTTGCCCTAAACATGCATTTTTGCTTGGATTCCTATTTTTGAGCTGCTGACCAAGAATATTCATGCTGAAATTTCACATCAAACAACTTCTCAAGCAACTAACAATAACACAAGGATCTGTTTCGTGTATATCTCTGTGCAATATATCACAGGAGATTAACAGTGGAATTTTATTACGTAAAGATCAATTTTAATTCCCTATAGACTTGTATGTTGGACAATTCCTGATTTACTCATACATATATGTATTGTGTGTGTGTGTGTGTATGTGTATGTATGTATGTATGTATGTATGTATGTATGTATATATGTATATAATTTTCTGTGGCAGTCCTGCCCTTTGGAACACTCTTCTCCTGGAAGTTTGGCTGACTTCTAACCTCCTAGCCTTGGGAAAAGTACTGAAGAACTGGCTTGTCTCCCAAGTACTAGGATAGAGTAATATCAGAAGCTTGACTGGGTGCCAGGTTTTTCTTATTAATGTATATGGTTTTAATATGATTTTTATGTTATTTTTAATCCTTAATTGGGAGTTGCCTAGTGTTCTGTCCCTAATTAGCATTCTTGAGATCCCCGCGCTTTGATTGGCCAAAGCGCGGGGCACTCTGATTGGTCAGGCGAGCCGCGCCGATTGGCTCGCTAAGAATCTCCCGCGATTGGTCCATTCGAATCGCAGGAAATTCAAAGTGGTGTCATTGGCCGCGGCCGCCGCGGCTAAAGGAATAAAAGCTGCGAACTTTTTCCTTTGCCCCAGTTCGGTTCCAACTTTAAATAAAAGAGCATGATTTGAAGTCACCGACTCCTGGCATCATTTCGCGGACACAACACCTAGAGTTTGGTATAAGGTAGATGGCAATATAAATATTTAAGTAAATAAAGTAAATACAATTTGGAAGTGAACAGGGTCTGATCATTGAGCTTTGGAATATCTGCAGGTCAGGGTCCATCTCTATCTGCTTAACAGTTACTACTATAATTTGCAGTAATTTCGACTGATAGTATGGTCTGAGTTACTCTCTTGTTCTTTTCCCCTACTACAATTTACCATGCTATAAAATACACATCCAAAACATATTCTCACTTAGAACATCAGGAACTAAATTTTGGGTTGATTCATCTATTATGATGACTCTTCAGATATGTTTAGCCTTGAGATCTCATCTCCCAAAATTGCTTGTTAAGATCATAGCAATATGTGAAGAAGTAGATGAGCTCCTTATGTGAACCAGATAAAAGACAAGATAATATTTCATCAGGAGGACAAACAACATCATTTGCACAGCCACAGCTTTTAAGATTAATTACAGGAAACAAATGCCTTTGACAGTGGAAATTAATCAAAACAACAAATGGGTTTTATATAAAGTGGGGGAGGAGAGGTTTTAAAAAGAAAAGGAGCATTAGAATTTTGAGATGGATGAAGTCCAATAATGGACAATTTTCTAGAATGTTTCAGCTATGGTATTTTGCTGAGGTGCAAGCTATGGTTTGTAAGCATTTTTATTTTCCAAAACAGCTTTGGAAACTATGGTTAGATGTTCTGGAGTTGTGGCTAGAATAATGTCAGGTTTTTCAATCTAGCTCAGGAGTGTCAAACTCGCATCGTCATATCGTCATCATGTGATGTATCATGTGATGTATCACGACTTTTCCCTCTTCACCAAACTGGGGGTGGACGTGCTGGCGCATGACAAGTCCAGACTGGTCTCTGACCATGAGTTTGACACCCCTGATCTAGCTAGTCAAATCTCTAAGCCCAGCCAATTAGCTCTCTTTGCATATAGAGAGTGCAGGATACCTATGATATATGCTTCAATCACAATGAATTCAATTAATAATATCAGAGAAATCATCAGATTAAAATTCCCACCTTTCATAGTAATCTTATGACTTCAGCTTTCATTGTCTTTTTAAAGGACAGTTATATTATTTCATTGAAAGGCATGTTGATGATTTGGTGCATAATTATTACTTGGTCCTGAAACACACAGCTATATTACTGTTGCTCTGGGGACAGCACAGGATCACTACAATTTATTTCAAAAAGCATCTCTTACATCTTCCATGTGCCAAGAGGAAGTATAAAGGCCCATGCTTCTATTTGAGTTACATCCAGATAGTCATGAAGTACAGTAATATAACTATAACTATTAACTGATGCATCTCTGACTTTAAGAATAAATCTGTTAAAAACATCCTATATTTTAATGCTGGAAACCTTTTTCTCTGTTAATAGCAGTATTCCTTGGGAAATATACTGTAACTGCTAAGAGCTACATTCCACCAAAAGGATTATTCACTCCATAACTCACCAGGGGGCATTAATGGTTTGTCATTTCCCTAATTAAATTTATTTTATGATACAAGCTAATGATCTCTCTCTTTTTCCTTTTCTCGTCATTCTGGATTTAAAAGTTCTTCTGAACATAATTAGAAATTCTAAAACTGTACTGAAACTGATTGAAGTAAATGAGCAAACACAGTCAAGTGTGTTTGCATCAAGCTGTGAATTTGTCACAAAATGACAAAGCATGCAAAGTAATATCATGAGGCAAGATCCACCTCTACATACTTGTATGTGAAACTGCAACACCAGTATGAAAGGGATGGATGTGCATTGCAATATCACCAAACACAATGCATCATTTCTGGATTCCTCTGCAAGCACCCATGGATAAAACACAATATTTCATTTTATGCAGATGAGAAGATATATTTTATAGGTAACTGCGGTGCTTATTTGGAATCTATTCCTAACACCTTACGTGGAATCCTTCAAATGAGGCATGATCATCCCATACATGGCAGTGATTTCAAAGACAGCTACAATTATTTCTTCCTTACTTCATCTTTGTAGAAAGTAAGGATATTGAGAGAGATAGCAAGCTTCATTGCCTATGTGAAAGTGGCTAAAGCATTTTTTTAGTCCAGATAATATTCAGAAATGATAGAGCTATTTCCCTAATTCACTGAGGTATATGAAGAAGGAGATACAACACAAACTTGAAAAAAATCTATTATTATAACCTATCTAAACAGTAATCCTTTTATCTTTTCTATAAAGCTGATTTCTTGGTCTAATTTAACAAGTGGGAGTAGCAATCTCTTTAGTCCCTTCAAAATATCTGTTTCCTCTTATTTTTCTTACTTTCAGATTCATAGTGGACCTTTCTTTCTGTGGTTCACCAGCAGCCGGTGTAGGCGGCAGTGGAATCAGACATTGGGGAAGAATGGGGACCAGTCAGGGAACCTGGAAAGGACTCGGATGAGGGTCCTGCATCCAATGCAGAGATGGGGCCAAGACCATCTGGAAGTGGGGTGTTGTCTTCGGAGCCTTCGGAGTCTGGCAGCAGCGAAGCAGAGGACCCAGGGGAGCCTGTTCCCAGTCCGCATGTGCGCAGAGCTGCTAGAAGGTGAGAGCAGCTGAAACAAAAGGGGCGACTCGGAAGTAAGGCTGGGAGATGGTTGCCCCTCCCATATGGTATAAAGGTCAGGCCTAGATGACAAGACCTTTGCTGGAAGCAAAGCAGTTCAATCGGTTCAGAGTCATTCTGGAAGCTCTTTGTACGTTGGTTGGTTTCTTTTGTACTTTGGTTGGTTTTGTTTCTAATTCATTTGATACTTCTGTTATTGGCAGCACTTCACAGAAAATAAAAGATGTGTGCTTATCTTGGGGGACTGTTTGAGATTAATTCCAGATGGGAATGAAAACAATTCCCAGTGTTGCAATAAATTAAGTCTTGCTTTTAAAAGAAGTGTGTGCATGATTATGGTTTGGGAAGCCTTGATCAGAACACTTTCTTTCCTTTTCAGCATGCAGTTTTACTTGTATCTACACTCCTGCACACACACACACACACACACACACTTCTCTGGAATAGAGAAGAAATGGATAAGAAGAAGAGGAAGAATGTTCCAGGAAGCAGCCAGATCTTCCTAAGGCTCATCACTATTTCTTACCCAGTGACAGAATTCATTTGAGAAAAGGAAGAGAACAATGTCATTGCTGCTACTAGAGTGATAGCTGACTTGGGAACAGCAATGGAGAAGAAGGTTAGATAGCTGCACCATCAAGGCCAGTTCCACTCTCCCTCTTTCCATTCTGCTCTTCTAAAATGGCTCCTGTTGTAACCCGAGGAGGGGGAAATCTAGGCCTTCCTGTCTCTGCAGACCCCTGCTCTGCCTATTCCATTTGTGTACTGCTGTCACAGTCTAATTTAATTAAAACTCTGCTTGGTTATGCTATAAATTGGAGTAAGTGCCATTGGGTCATGGAGTCATTGTAGAGGGATACAATGAGGGATTGTCGACCGAGGGATTGTGTTGTGCTGTAGGTTGGATTCTGATTTCTTTGTTTATCTTGATATAAGCATATATCAGTTGGTAAATTTGAACTTATTTGGATACAAATGAAAGAAGATCTAGACAGATGGCCTGGAATTCTCTTGAGTATTGCACAAAGATGACTGTGATGAAGATGAATTTAACATCAACATTGATTTATATCTTGAAAGGGCTTTCACTTTTTTATCAGATAATTTTAAATGAATTTATATGATAGTGAATAATTTGTTTGGCTGGGTGTTCTGCATGTGTTTCACTGCATAAATTACAATTGCCTGTTGGGAAAGGTGAATTTAATTTCTCACACATTCAACTTTTTATTTTTATTTGCCTTTCAGTCACTGGGTGGAATTAGTAATTTCATCATTCAGCTCCTCTTTGGACTCAACTTGAGAATTGTTCTTTGACTATACCAAACTCCTAGCAGGTTTTAGAACTTTTCCTTGTGCGTGTCAATACTGCAAAATTTATATGGGAGAAAATATATTGAGGTGTAAATAGAATTTTTATTCATGCTACATTACATGCTACATCATTCAAACTTACATTATGGAATGACACAATTCCATATTTAATGTTCTAGTAAAAAAATAAAACACCTTTATCTTAAAATGCACTGCCATTGCTATTTCTGAAGTTTCACGGGGATTAAAAATTTGAGAGGAATCAAGGTTGCTGTAAACTATTCAAGTATTTTTTATTGGAAATTGGTATTATGTCTGTAATCTTTGGAACAATAAGGTTGAACATAATCTCTTCTGGTAAACTGGTGGATCTTTGCTCTAAAGAATATGAAATTTATTAGAAATAACTTTGGGCAAGGACTTTACTGATAATTTTTCCCTAATGATTCTTAGTTTGTGAAGATAAAATATAAACATAATAGATAAAATATTCTTATTGAAACATTTTACAGAGCCATGCAAAAGATTCATACAATCATGGCTGAAGCTTGTTCAAGTTAAGTTGATGGTTATATAAAATATAGTTAAGTCATAAAATATAAGTCAAGTTAAGTTGATGGTTATATAAAATATAAACAACAGCTTAGCCTGAATTATAGTCTGTATCATTGGAATTACAAGACTGGACTTGCATAGTCTTTTCAAGACTAGTTAAGATAGTAATTTCATCCAGTTTCTAAGTCTCTTGAATAATCTTTATTAATTAGATAGAATGGGGATGGGGTTCTGTTTGTTCAATTTGTGTGCAATGGTAAATTCTGAGAATGAAGCATGCTGCCAAATTCCTTTCAGACTAAAATGTGCAAGTGAATCAATTAGTTACTCCAAATTATCTCCCCACCAGAACAGAACTGAGTAGCCATTTCAGAAATAGAATCTGTATGTTTCCCAGATACTTCCACTAATGAAATATGAATTTCTATACAAGTATGGATTTAACTTCTGAACCATGGATACATATGGAATATGTGAATCAGATTCCTGATGCTCTCTATCCAGAATGGCAAACATTTTAAAGTTGGTGGATTTCTTACATATTTTGTAATCATATGCAACATATTAATTTCCACCCTTCTTTCTTTACAGGGATCAAGAAAACAAATACATCAAATCATAGAGAGTCTGAGTGACTGAGTGTGTAAATGAGAGAGAGAGAGACAGACAGACAGACAAAGAGAGAGAGAGAGAGATTGAGGAAGAGAGAGGGAGAGGGAGAAGAGGAGAGAGGGGGTTGGGAAAGAGAGAGACTATATATAGTCTATAGTCTATCCGGCAGATTGGGCATGCTTCAGGTCCCATCAGCCAAGAAATGTCAACTGGTGGGAATTAGGAGATGTCATTCTGGAATATTCTCCCCTCAGGATGACTCTGAAGATTTGGTTTTGTGCCCAAGCCCGGTGCTTGAATGTTTTATGGGCCCCATTTCCAGGCTGTATTAAGAACCATAATGACATTTTACTTAGTGCCATATATATTTATTTTGTAATGTTTTAATAGCTTTAGTAGTTTTTATGTTTTATGATGTGCACTATCCAGAGTAACTGACTGAGATGGGTGGCTATAGAAACCAAGTAAATAATAAAATAAAATATATCTATCTCTCTATATTTAAACACAATTCCTGGAACATGCAATTAGATACAAAGTTTACTATATATTTTCTGTTACATAAACAAAAGAAACTTTGAACTAAGAACCTCTAAAATACTTCCAGAATGTAACAAAGAAAGTCCACCTATGGTTAGAGAGGAACATTCAACAGATTCTTTATTAGTGTAGGATTGTTTTATGATCTGGAAAAACGTAGAGAATAGAAATGCTTTGATGGGGTGATAACTGCCAATTTAGACTTTGATCAATAGGCTTTCAGGAACAGTCTATTGATCTTTCAAATCAGGTGAAGGGTCAATAGAATTTCCCATTTCTTCCCTCATGCCAAATAGAGGGGAAAAGAACTGGTAAGATAAGGAAGGAAATTTGCAATCTATTTCACAGATCAAGGCACACATTCTATTTTTTTTTTTCTAACGGTTCCTCTGCATTTTGCAAAAATCTCCCAGGGTTTAGGTATTGAGACAATTTCTAATCTCGTATGCCTATTGCTCTGAAAAGGAAAGATAACTGTGGAGTTTTAAAGGATCTGCACAAAACCACCTAAAGAGACAAGTTTTACAGTCTCTAATTAAAATGAACATTTAAAGGTTTATAATGCCACAAAATGCCAGCCAGACTATTACTCTGTTGCTTTCTTCTGTATGCATGTTTTGTTTCAGTGCCATAGAAATAAAGAGGAAAAAACCCAGCATGCTCAGAAATTGGACAGAGACTACTGTATTTTGTAAAGCAAAATTTATTTTCATTTTTTATTCTTGACATACAACAGTCAATGAAGTTCTGCATGCGTATGCATATTTACCAATATCTTAATCAGTCTTCATATCCTATTAACCACAGTATGAAGATGCCCCACTCGCTGTTTTTAAAAGATGTATTGTCATGACAGCACCTCTATCAATTCCCCAGCTCCCGACAGATAGAGCATTTGAATTTAGCAAATCCATTTTAGAAACAGTGTTTTCCAATTTCTCCAGGCATTGGTTTTACTGCATGAAAATATTCAGTGTCTTCCAAATGTTGGTGATGTCATAGCAAGGGTTGGAGAAGGGTGGCTCCTCCCCACTGAATTTTTCCCTCCATGGGCCATTTGGGATGGATCCCTGGCATATTCCTCCATGTTGCCTAAGCAGCATTTTGAAAGAATGCTAGACTGATCTTGTTTTTACATATTTAAAGAGTGGTTCTCTAAAAAAAGAAGAGTGGTCCATAACCTTAAAGAGTGGCCCATAACCAGTATTAGGGATACACACCCTAGCAGAACGTGCAACGGCAGTCTAGCAGACAGGCAAATGATGTGAGATAAATGTTGTTGTAGTTTACACTCAGTAAGACAGATACACTGTGCCAGTTGTTTTGTACTTGGACATGGGTGGGAGTAAATGGAGACAGCCTCTGAATAGTGACTTTCAGCTCTCCATTAGCATAGTGACTTCTCAAAACAACAACAGTGAACCCTGCCTTATATAGGCAACCTTTGTGAGAATTGTCCAATAGCGAGCTATGAATGCAAGTACTTTAAACCAATAATAATCCTCTGTTAAGGGCCAATCGGATTCCTAAGAACTAGCCAATCCGATCTGATTGCCTAACAACCAATCAGAAGTGCAGGGCCAGAACCCTGCACTTAACCTCAAGCTCATACTTTATTAACTATGGTACATACATAACACCCCTTCCCCTGGCTTCTTAATTATGGTGTAGTTATATAATCCTTTAAGTAGGATGGTTGTCTTTTAAGTCTTTCAGATTTTCGTTGGACTGGTTGATTGCAATCCTGTTGAGGTAGATTGTTGTTTGGCAGTGTCTCTGCTTCTTGTTCAGGTGCAATTTCTTGTGGTGCCAACAATTCTCCTTCCTGCTCCATTTCTTGAGTCTCACTTGATTCGTCGCTCTCTTCGAGCAGGTTCCTTGGAACGTCATCTTCTTCTTCTGTACCTCCGCCCCCTCGGTTTGGTCATGGGGGAGTTGTTGACTGGCCGTTATGAGTCATGACCGTAATTGGTCGATATGCCGTTTCCACAGTCTATTGTCACAGCATTTCACTACGTAGGATGGGTCCGGTCACTCATACTACCGTTGCCTCTATCCATAACGGGTCGCCTGATAAGTTCCGTGCTTAAACGCGGTCTCCTACCTGGAATGTGCAACAGCGGCCACGGGATCCTATTGGCTTTTCCGGTTCGTAAGCAGGGTGCAACCGGTCGAGGTGGGAACGGAGTCTTCATCCCATCAGTAGTTCTGCGGGAATTCTGCCGGTGACGCTATGTGGAGTTATGTGTTGCAAAAAGAGAATTTGGTTGACTTTGTCATCGATATTGTCATAGTCCATTTTTTGCAAAGTCTTTTTAACAAATTGGACCATGCGTTCCGCTCGGCCATTGGTCGCAGGGTGCGCAGGCGAGGTGAGCACATGGCGGATGCCGCGGTCAGCGAGGTACTGCTCGAACATCAATGCCGTGAACTGTGGCCCGTTATCGGACACCAGGACGTCAGGCAATCCGTGGGTTCCAAAGAGTCTATTTAGGATCTTAATCACTGCCTCAGAAGTTGTGGCTGTCATACGATTAACTTCTAACCAATTGGAATATGCGTCGACTGTCAGCAGGAAGGTATATCCTTTGGTTGGCCCTGCGAAATCCAGGTGGATTCTGGACCAGGGTCCATGTGGCGTTTCCCATTCAGTAGGCATGGCTTTTGGTGGGGCGTTGCTGTCTTGTTGGCAACTGGTACACGCTTTGACCCACTGCTCGATTTGCCAGTCCATGCCCGGCCACCATGCGTAGCTTCGTGCGAGTGCTTTCATCCTCTTGATGCCGGGGTGGCCCTCATGCAGGGTTTGTAGTAGCGTCTTCCGGAGTCGTTCTGGGACAACGACTCTATCGCCCCAGATGACACAGCCTTTTTGTGAAAAAAGTTCAGTCTATCTTGCTTTAAATGGCGCAAAGTCATCTGGGACTTGGTCCAATGGCCATCTGCATTCTACCCAGCCTAGGACTCGAGCTAGGGTGTGGTCTCATTTGGTTTCTCTCGCGATGTCTCGGGCGGTCATAGGCGGCGAGTTGAGTGTTTCAATCTGCAACATGGTTGCCGTTGGTGCCGGATCGTCGAGAGTCTCTGGAAGCGGTGCTCGGCTTAATGCTTCGGCGTGGGGAATGGCTTTCCCCAGGCGATATTGAAGGCGATTATTATAAGCAGCGAGGAATTCTGACCATCGGGTCATTCTAGGGGATAATATGTAGGGGGTTGGCTTGTTCCCGGCTATTATCCCTAGCAATGGTTTGTGGTCAGTTATAATGGTGAATGTCCTTCCATACACATATTCATGAAATTTCTTTACAGCTGCAACGATTGCGAGAGCTTCTTTATCAATTTGTCCATAGTTCCGCTCTGCATGTGAAAGAGTCTTTGAAAAGTATGCAACAGGGGCTTCGTTCCCATTAGGCAGTACATGACTCAAAATGGCGCCCACCCCGAAGGGCGAGGCATCACAGGTTATAACTAGTGGTAAAGTCTCGTTATACTGCATAAGTACAGAGTCAGATGTGAGCAATTTTTTAACATTCCGAAACGCTTGTTCTTCCCGGTAACCCCATACCCACAATGCTTTTTAATCTAATAACCAGTGTAACGGTTCAGCAACAGTCGCCTTATGCGGTAAAAATACATTATAAAAATTAATGAGGCCTAAGAATGCCTGGAGATCGGTCTTGTTACGTGGCCTGGGGGCATTTTTTATCACCTTTAATTTACTTTCGGTAGGGTGGATGCCCTGGCTATCAATCCTGTACCCTAGAAACTCAACACTGTCAGTATATAAGTGACATTTTTTTTTTCACCTTAAGTCCTGCCTCTTGGAATTTTTTAAGAATACTTTTCAAACAATCCTGCAAGATTTTTTTGGTAGGGGCTGCAATTAATACGTCATCAAAATACAGAACCACGCCCTTGATTCTCTGTAACAACCTTTCCATGAGGCTTTGGAATATCCCCGGGGCTACACTAACCCCAAATTGCAATCGAGTACATTTAAAAGCACCTCTGTGCGTTACAATTGTTTGGGCCTGAGCCGTCTTTTCATCCACTGGTAGTTGTTGATAAGCTTGAGCTAAATCTAATTTAGCGAAAACCTTTCCGCCCCCCAAGGAGTGGAGGAGGTGCTGCACCACCGGAACTGGATACGCATTCTGCTGTAGGGCATGGTTTAAAGTGGCCCGGTAGTCCCCACAAATTCGGATTGACCCATCTGGCTTAATGGGCGTTACAATAGGGGTTTCCCATGGAGAGTGATCGATGGGCTTCAACACCCCTTGAGCAATTAACTTATCAGGTTGTTCATCGATCTTAGCTTTAAGAGCGAATGGAACTCGACGGGGCTTCAAGCGAATTGGGGCTACTTTTGGATCTAAACTAAATGAGATTGGGGTCCCTTTATACTCACCTAAGCGGTCCGCGAAGACCTCGCTGAACTCAGAAACAAGGTCTTCCTTCCACTCACAACCACCGACTCGGTTCACGCCGGCCACCTCGATGCCTAGTGGCGCGAACCATTGGAGGCCTAATAGACTAGGCCTATCTCTGTCGATGATCGTTAGAGGTAAGTACGCTGTATGTTTTTTGAAGGAGATTCGGACTCGGCAGGACCCGACCACAGAGATTCGATTTCCTTGGTAGTCCTTGAGGATGAGGAGTTGAAATTGGAGGTCTTGGCGTTGGATTGTGGGGATAAGTTGCTTGAGTGTCTTCCAAGACACCATCGAGAGGGATGATCCCAAGTCGACCTCCATGTGGCAAGGCTGGTTCTCGATGGCTACCGTGACTTGAATTTTCTTAGTGTCCATGACTGAGGTGTGACCTATAGTGATAGTATGGTGAGCCTCTTCTTTTTGCAAAGTGCGATTTCTGTAGGAGTGGTTTACTGGTTCTCGCCTTACAGGACGGTTTCCTGTCGATTGGCGATAGTTGGCCCCTTTTGAGGCCTGGCTGGGTCCTGGTAAGCTGTGGCAGACCCGGCTGATGTGGCCTCGTTTCCCGCACTCATGGCAGAGTGCGTCGCGGAATTTGCATTCGGCCCTGGCATGGTTTGCTCCACAACCAGCGCAAGGGCGTAAGGGCTTAGGGCGAGGATCCCGGTCGGACCGCATTCGATGGACCCCTTCTTCGTCACTGTCTGACGACGAAGAGAGGTCCTCGTGGTGCGTCGTCACGAGCTCCCCTTCAGACTTGGATAAAATGTCACTTGTCGGTGGTGGTACCGGAGTGCGGCTTCACCGTAGTTGTGCAGCTGACTTTTTGGTCGCCTCCACAGCCGTGGCTTTGGCAATGGCGTCAGCAAGGCTGATGTCGCCTTTCGCCATCAGCTTGCTTTGCACGCCTAGTGCATCTAATCCCAGAATTACTCGGTCTCTTAGTGCTTCTTCTAAATCGGCGAACCCGCAGAGGCCTCCTAAATTTCGGATGTCTGCCACGAAATCGGCCACGCTCTCTACTTTTCACTGGTTCCTTTGATAAAACTCGTGGCGTCTCACGAGTATAGGCACAGTTGGCGTGTAATGATCTCTCAGGATGGGTTCGAGGTCGTCCCAGCTCATGGCTTTCACTTCTCGAGGTTTGGCGAGTGCTTTTGCCATTTTAAAAACAGCCGGGCCGCAGTGCGTCAGGAATAGTTCCCGCTTTTTTGCTGGTGTGGCATCCTTCAAATTATTCGTCTCAAGAAACATTTGGAAGCGATCCATGTCGGATTCCCAATCCTCTTGGTTTGGATCGAACGGAGCGGGTGGTACGATGCTGCTGGACATGGTTCCGTTGTTGGCATCGTCTTCCACGTGCTCGGTCTTGCTTCCTGACTTCTTAGGTTCAGACGTCTCCAAATCCCATCCTCGTCGCCAGTGTTATGTACTTGGACATGGGTCGGAGTAAATGGAGACAGCCTCTGAATAGTGACTTTCAGCTCTCTATTAGCATAGTGACTTCTCAAAACAACAACAGTGAACCCTGCCTTATATAGGCAACCTTTGTGAGAATTGTCCAATAGCGAGCTATGAACGCAAGTACTTTAAACCAATAATAATCCTCTGTTAAGGGCCAATCGGATTCCTAAGAACTAGTCAATCCGATCTGGCCGCCTAACAGCCAATCAGAAGTGCAGGGCCAGAACCCTGCACTTAACCTTAAGCTCATACTTTATTAACTATGGTACATACATAACACCAGTTAAATAGTTTTTATTCCAGCAAGAGTTATAGCATAGTCAAAACAGTCCATATGTCATAAACTAGTTCAGTCCATCGCGGGATTAATCAGTTGCAAAGTCCAGTGTTGAAAATAGAGGTCAGTAAACTTACAAATAATCAGTCCAGCAATATATCTCTTTTGCAGTCAGAGATATGAAGAAAATCAAACCCCTTTTCTTCTTTCAGCAACAGCAGGGAAAACACGCAGTAATCACCATCAATCCAATATTGTCAGCTACTACAGTAAAAGCCAGCTAACAGTGAGCTCTCTTGCTCCCTCTTATGGTGATTTTACAACCGCACCCAAAATACATGTTTTGCAGTTAAAGTGATACATACACTTAAACTCACTAACATAGGTTATATATTATTTTTACCCAAACCAAGTTAGGTAACCAATGTTATCCCCGACAGAGGTCTTCTAGTCCAACCACCTGCTTAGGCAGGAAACCCCACACTACTTCAGACAAATGGTGGTCTAATCTCTTCTTAAAAACTTGGTGGTGGAAATTTTGAGTAGTTTGGAAAACCGGCAAATACCACCTCTGACTGGAAATTTTGCAGTATCTTTCCCCTGCCAGACCCACCAAGCCATGCCCACAGAACCAGTAGTAAAAATAATTGAATCCCACCACTTCCCTGCACATTATTTCAGAAATAGTATACATTTGCTCTTCCTAACCATATTTAGATATGTGTGTGCATGTTTTAAAAAAAACCAAAACCCTTGTCCTATCCTGTCTTATTGCTTCTGAGTAATAAAATTTGGGGATTTCCTCTTTTCTAGCCCAAATGTGGATACTTTAAAGCAGCCATTAAAAAAATGGAATGTTTTGAGCTCGAAATATTTCCACATTAATACTTGGTAGGTTTTGACTAAGATGTACATAGTTGTGATGTATATTAATTGGGGATTATTATTTTTGAGTCATGAAGTTGATGCAGATCTTTCAAGGGATTGAATCTATGAGTTCTTGCTAGCATTTAAAAGAACGTCATTTCTGACCTCATTCTAAATAGTATTTCAACTAAGAAATATCAATGTTTTAAATTTGTCTTCCCCTTGCTCATTGTCTTGCTATTTGGCAGACAGTTTAGGGACTTTCTGTTTTGATTGGTTTTTTTCTCTTTGTTTTTCTTCAACTGTTTTAAGGAAATTGAGATTAAATAGTGATCACAATGTGAGTTGTCCTTTGGTTATTTAAAATACAGGCACACAAAACTATGTTCAGCTGATGAGTCTGAATATTATAGTCCAGAGTAGGAAACACCAGTGTCAGATGTGGCATGGTTTAAATACACATATGAATTACAATGTACACCCACAAAAGGTACCCAGAATATATTCCTTCCAATGAATGAGAAATTGAAAGGGTCTTCCAGTGTGCACTTCCAAAACTAGGGTGGCTAGATTTGTATAAAGATGCCATGGTTTTTCATTCTTTTCAATCCAATGCAATTTTGGAAAGAAATTACATCAATGAGCTTACAAGTTGTTTTTTTCATCAGCAGGGTAATTCTTCAGAAGCCAAAAAAAAAAAAAAAAGGGATCAAATCATGGGAAAAGCAATTGGGCTGATTCCTCCATTCTAAGTCCTACCTTATGGGTCACATAACCAGGCCTCCTTTTGTTTTCCTGTGTACACATGCTTACAAGCACAAACAGTTCCAATCCAGGGGAGAACTCTCACAGATTGGCAACACATGTACTGTATATGTATGCATATGTTTGTATATGTGTATGATTCAACCTACTTACATACACAGATAACACATATGTTCTAATTAAGGAAAAATGCACACATGCACACATGCACACACACACACACATACAGGACGAGCAAAAGAGATATATTTCATCATCCTTCATCCAGGCCTATGGTGAAAGTGATTGAAGCTGCTTCCACTTTTCTTTATTCTTATTGGTTTTATCATTTTGTGGGGGCCAGGCACTCAGTTGTCCAGTGGCTAGGCTGACTGCATCTAAAGCACAACATAGGCAGGTGAGTGGGCTGCACTGGGGCTCTGACCAGCCCCCCCCCATGAGCAGTGCTGTGCATTTGACAGTCAACTGCCTCTTGGGGAACATGCATGGCCTAGGTCCCAAGTCCCTCTTGTGGGTGGCACTCCCTCAACTCGGCATCTAACTCTGTGGCCACCTGGTACCACTCATTTAGCCAAGGGGGGCAGGCCACAGTATGCATAGCCCCGCCACAGGCCTTGATCAAGCCCCGCTTTCCCCTTCAGCCCTCTGGTTCTGGGTCACGTTCCCGAAATGGCATTGTACTTCCAGCAGCAGGTTAATATTTCCCAACTCCCAAACCTTCTCACTGTACAGATCCGCTACTCAGTCTCTGCCATCCAGGTCCACTGCTAGACCTTCCCCAGTAGGGGTGGAGTTCTAACTGCACTGTCACAGGGTTGGTTATTCTGACTATGGGGAATGGACCCAGGTATTTCGGACCCAGATTTTTGCAAGGCAGCTTCAGTTTAAGCTACTTTGTGGAGAGGTACACCTTTTCCCCTACACAGAATGGCTTTTGTGGTGACATTTTCTTATCCACCTGGAGTTTTTGGGTCTCAGCTGCTTTTTTCAATGCCTACTTGACATTCCCCCAAACTCCCTGCAGGTTATCCAACCATTCTGCCTAGTGAGGGGGCGTCCCGAGGGAGCTCAGGAAAGTTCAAACATCAGCACACAAAGTTGTGAATGCATAAGGTTTAATAAAGTTATTTTGAGCTTGGAGTCAAGTGCAGGGTTCTGGCCCTGCACTTCTGATTGGCTGTTAAATGGCAGAATCTGATTGGCCATTAACGGAGCCTTCGTATTGGTTAATGGAGCTAGTGCTCCTGGGTTATTATTGGTTAAATAGTTATTGGGTTGCCTATATAAAGAGGGCCTTAGCTGCCCTTGTTTTTTGAGCAGTCATCATGTAAATAAAGAGTTGAAGTTCACTATTCCAGAGGCTCGTCTCCATTCTTTCTCGCCCATTCTCCAAACTTAACACACAACATTTTAGGAACTCAGCATTTGTTCCTGACTAATGCTCCTCCCCACAACATTTCATTAAGTCTTATTCCCAGGTGTGCTTTGTGAAGATGGGTGGGGCACTCTTCTCCCAAGTAGCTTGCTCAGTCTGCACTGTTCACACCTTCTCTCCACTCTCTGAGTTCTTGGATCAGGAGGGGGTGGTCCTTACTTCTCACCTGAGTTCTATCTCTCATGTTCATCCTGCCCCTGTTCCTCCCTGCCTACAATCTAATATAATTCTGAAAGTCCCTGGCTTTCCCTATTTTCTTCTGAAGACAATGAAGTTTCCCCCTCAATCTCTGTCTGCTCAGTTTCCAGCTCGTCTTCCCACACAGATTCAGGCTCCGACAGGGGCATGGCACATGTGATAAAGTGGGCCTGCTTAGAAAAAAGGCTAGCAGAAGCCAGTATTGCTGGCTAGAAACACTTTTACTTGTATTGTTCACCACGTGCCAAGCTGAGACTCCAGTAGAGTGACCTGTTCTGCTCACAGTGTGGGTTCTTCTTTTGCTGGCTTGGTTTGGAACCATGACATCACACAGTCAGTCAGATGTTTAGACTGGATTTGGGACTTTTATCCACCCACCCTGTCCTTCCAAAGAATCTGGGATAAGCAGATGTTGATGTTTGATTGTGTTAGAAGTATTGCCACAGGATATAAGCTATTTTGAATAAAACTGCCCTTTTCAGTTGATTGATGGGGATTTTATCAATGTCAATGGTGTTCAAGAGGTGCTCCAGATGTTTTGGGATTGCACTCAAGATGCCTTTTACTATTGGTACAATCTTTGCTTTCTTCTGCCATACTTATTCTATTTCCCTTTACAGGTCTTTGTAGTTTGTGATGCCTTCGAGTTCTTTTTCTTCATCCTGTCATCTCTGGGCACTGCCACATCTTCTAGCCAGATATTTTTGTGTTTCATATTAATTCTTAATAATTGTTAAGTCTGGGATGTTAGTGGCAGTTGCTTGTCTGTTTGGCTTCTAAAGTCCCACAGCTTCTTCATTTTCTATTACTTTTCCTATTTTATAGTCCTACCAGTTCTTGCTTGCAAATTGTATTTCTTGCAGATCTTCCAATGCACCATTGTTGCTGTTTTGTAATATAACAGTATTTTTATTATTATTCAGAGTTATTCCTCTTATGGCAATTCTGGCATAGTCCTGGGAAAAACTGAAGAAGCCATACTCCCTATACTTTTCTTGACTCACATTAACACACACACACACACACGGGGGGGGGGGGGGAGGGAGGGAGGGAGAGAGAGAGTTTTATTTTAAATATGAATCTTTCCTAATGATTTCTAATGTATTTTATGATAATAAACTAAAATAATTCTGAATACATTTGAAGATTAAAAAAAATCTTTCTTTTCCAAGAATTTGCCAAGAATATTTAGTGTAACTCAGGGTTTTTCATGTATTGTGCTTGCTTTTGACGATGTATTAGTTCTTTTTTTTTCTTTCTTTGTGTTTTAATCCTTGCATGCTGCCCTAGAAATCCAAACAATTAGGAATTTATATATCACTGCATTTGTACCCGAATCTATATCCCTCCCCCCACAAATTTAACTTCTGACAGGAAAAAAGCAGGGCACTCAATGGTTTCACATTTTAATATTTTAGTGTTCAGTATAAACACTATCTGTTTGCCTTGTCATGTATTTCACGAAGCTGAAGCAGTTTTCTATAAAATTGTGAACTCCATTTTATGTAAATGGGCAGCATTTGCTTTTACAGCTTGAAAAGAAATGCAAACAAAATATATGTTTTAAAAAATAGATGGAGAGGTGTCAAATGGAAAATTCCCAAAGTGAATTGCTTTCCAGTCTTTGACTCTGCTTCTGGGAGTGGGGAGAGGAAGGCAATGTTTATAAAAGAGTGAGATTTACATATCTAGAATTTTCTAAGCAAAAAGTCCAGTACTACACTCTTTCAGGTAACAGAGACTCTCAAACTTTTTTCTTTCTTTTCCCTTCAGTTTCTGATCCTGGGAGAGAAACCAACAAGGCTGGAACATTGGAGCAGCCTGGTAATATATCACTTTGACATTCCTCCTGCAAAGCATTGTGATGAAAGAACAAAGGTGAAGCCATTTACTGTGCTTTGAAGCCAGAATTTCCAATTTCCCAAATGCAGCTCCTTTGACTACCTCTCATTTTTGTTATGACAGAAGGATGTGAAATACTCCCGATTTTTAGAATGAAATTGATTTCCCCATAAATGGATTTCACCAGTTCTAAATGGCTAGCGATGCTTAGATGACTAATCAATATTGAGTTCTCATGAAAAATATGTTGGTGTAGTTAAAGGAATTGTTTTCTTGGCACAGGGAGGAAATTGAATTGTTGATAGTCTTTGTGGTCCCTTAAGGTTACTTTGACAAACTGAACAAAGGAAAACATTTGTTTTATTGAACATTACTCTCTCTGCTGTGTCACTGAACAAACCTGGCCTTGACTCAGCTTTGGGGAAAGCATTCCTCCCTTTTCAAGAGACATTCCTTTATGCTGGTCTTTTCGCATTTGTTAGCATTACACAATGAATGTGAAATGAAAAACACTATTCTTGTTTCCCATACAATCTTTTCGTCCTAAGCACTTTCATCCTCATTCTCTACATCAGTGATTCACAACCTCTGGTCCACAGACCTCTAAGTGGCCATAATGACCACAGGGGGTCCAGGCAGACCTGAAGAAATGTCATGATTTAAATCTTTAGTGAAGTCTTAGTGGCCCATGGTCATGGCCCATGGTTATAAAAGGTATTTAAAGGGGGTCTGTAGTGAGAAAAAGGTTGAGAACCACTGCTACATCATTTTCTTTTGCTTGCTACTTACCATTCAGTGGACTTAAAATTAAGTAAGATAAGGTAAAAGTCTCTAACAATGAAAAATTGTTTTGAATTTCCAGAACAAATATTCTGCAAAACAGGATAATTTTGCTGCTGCAGAGTTGTGATTTACTCAGCTATTTTGCTCATTGAAGGTGATCAGAAGTGTGGTAGAACAGAGTGGCAGAACAGCCATTGTGTAGGGATATGAAACTTGCATCGTCATGGCCTCATCACGTGACATATTGTGACTTTTTCCCCTTCACTAAACCGAGTGTGGGCATGGCCAGCATGTGACGCATCTGGGCTGCGGGCTGCAAGTTTGATAGCCCTGATGTAGAAGAACCCTCAGAGTTGTAAGAACTCATTTTTCTCTGTTCTCTTGCTCCTGGGTCTGCTGCTGCTATGTAAAGTAAAATATTACTTCTTGGCTAAAATGTAATTTATAGAAGTCCGTATTAAGATCATCAATGGACAAGTTACATGAATATATTAAACTCAGGTAAAATATTGCTTCCATACCACTTTGATTCCTAATATTCTCACTAAGTTTTATGGAAGAGGTGTTGATATTGAAAATAAAAAATATATTTCAGAAATTATTTTAAATGGAATTTAATATTCCAGGGGAAAGGAAAACATATGAAAATCCTAGTGTCATTCTACAATTATCCTACAGTCAAAAGAGAATCTGCAACCATTCCCTTTTCCCACAATTCAATCCACCATCAATGGCAGTTTTTTAATTACAAAATTCTTCCTACTGGAAGAAAGTAGGAAAGTAGAGGTATGGTTTGTAACAGAGCAAAACAACTATACTATAGCATCTCCACCAGGTCTAGCAACAAGGAAAGGTTAAAAAAAAAATTAAAGTGAGAGAAAGAGATTAAAAAAAAACATTGGGGTTTCACAAGGAATGTGAAAAACAGGATATAACATTTTATCATGAATTAGAATTAGAATGAGTTAGAATTAGAATATTTTATTTGGTCAAGTGGAATTTGTCTCTGGTGCAGAAGGTCTCAGCGTACTTGTGGACTTGCGAGAAAGCCAAGAAATTTTGGATACAAATTCACATAAGAATGGAAATGATTTTAAAGGTTAATATTTCAAAAAAAAAAACAGAACTCTCTTAATTGGGAGATATGGAGAATGAATTAGGAAAAACTCATGACAGATTGATCTTATATATGATAACTGCACACAAATAACCAAATCCATACAGTGGAAGACTGTGAAGATGTCAGAACTTGCAGAAATGGCAAACTGACCTAATGGCAAACAAGCCTTTTTTAAAAAAAAAGATTAGAAAATTTATGTGGACTTTCTGCTGACAGAAAACAAAATAAAATGATGGTTTATGGGTTTGAAGATTAAAATTACACTAAATGAGGAGCAGATGGAATGTATATATTTATAAGCTATATATAATTTATTAAATATTTAGGAGGGAGGGGGATTATAAAATTGTATGTGGAAAATAAGGTTGGAAGTAATTACTGTATGTTTCTTGATTTTAGTTCTCTCTCTCTCTCTCTCCCTCTCCCTCCCTCCCTCTCTCTCTCTCTCTCTCTGTGTATGTGTGTGTCTTTCTGTTTCTTTCTTTCAGTTTATCTATGGAAACATTCCTAATAAATATAAATTAAAAAAAGAATTTCACAAGAATGAAAACTTGGGGACAATTAGAGCTTTGAATACCACATCAAAATTAGACCTTTCTCTCATGTATGGATCAAACCAGATGCCTTGATGCCAAAAAAAAAAAAAAGCCACTTCTATGTGGCAAGGTTGATTTGGCCTCCCAGGAGATACTTGTAATGCTTGTTTTATGTTTATTTGAATGATTCTCTGAGTTTTTTAATTGCTGCAGTTGAGAGACTCTTGGTGAGTTACAGTCTGAGCAATAAAACATTCACTCCATAAATATTTTTTAAAAACCAAATTAATCATTTAAGCAGGCATAAAATTATAAAATATCCAATAAAAATAGGTGAGATCTATAGCAGAAAGATCCTCTTAAACAGTTCTGTTTTTAATAATTGCCTGAAGCTGGTTGGATTTCAGGGGGCAGGAAAGTCCATAGCATCAACACTGCTAGAAATTTTTTTTGAAGGCCCCTTCTTCCTAATTTCTTCTTGGAAAGAGAGACTACTATTCAGATTTCTTCAGGGTGCTAGATCAAGTGGGTCAGAACTTTGTGGAAGAAATGTCAAGCAAGAGTCCATTCTATCTAGAACAGGGTTGTCACATTGTTGTCACATGATGTATTGTGATTTCCCCCCCCCCTTTGCTGAAATGGGGGTGGAGGTGGCCAGCGTGTGATGCATCCCACCTGTGAGCCATGAATTTGACACCCCTGATCTAGAACACAAAAAACAGCTCTATATTGCAGATTCACTGCAACTTCTTAGAATAGGAGTAGACGTCACATTGCCTCCCAAATACTTCAGTCTATCCTTGCCAGAATGGCCAATGGTTAAGAGACTGCAGGATTTGGTGTAATGGTGAGAGTCAGTCTGATATAGCGATTAAGGTGCGGTTCTAGAAACCAGGAGACTGAGTTCTAGTCCTGCCTTAGACATGAAAGCCAGTTGGTTGATCTTGAACTAGTCACTCTGTCTCAGCCCAACCTACATCATAGGGTTGTTGTTGTGGAGAAAATAGGAAGAAGAAGGAGTATAATGTATATTCCCTGCCTTTAATTATTTATTTAAAAAGGAAGGATTTAAAAAAATCTAAAATAAATAAACAAAACACCTGAATGCTATCAGATTGCTTACCTCTGTGCTATGTAATGGGACAAAGGCAGAGGACTTTAATCCAGGTGACTGGAGAGAGAGAGATATACAGTATATATACAATACACACACACATGAAATACATTGGCTTCTTTAGCCACGTTTGGAGTTTGAGGAAGGAGAAATTGCCTTGAGTTGGTCCTTTTGATTGTAGGATGCTAGTATGCATATTGCTAGATTATTTATAATGCCTGGCAGGAATCAAGGCATCATTTATCATTTTAATTGCCCACATTCCTATAATAATTGTACATACCTTGTGGGTTGGGAGAAATTTGAAAAAGCAGACACTTTCCCAATCCTATCTGCAGCCATCAGATCATCTCAAACCTTAGTGGATCAAAGATAATTGAAGGTGGGCATATTTTTGGAGCAGTCAGGTTCTAATAGCTATTCAAAGATTCTCCTGCTGGTGAGGGTTCATATCTTGGAAACTGTCATGGACTGAAGATGTTTTTCACTTCAGCCTCCATGGTACTACTTTCCTTCATTCAGTTGTCCTGGCCAGGAAGGTTATGGAGACCTAATCAAAGACCTACTTTGATTTTTTTTTCTTACTATTTGCTTGTCTGCTTTGGGAAGAAACATGGAACGAAAGTCATGTTACATACATGTACACTTCATCCAAGAAACCAGCTGCTTAGAAGTACAGGTAGTTCTCGACTTACAACAGTTCATTTAGTGGCCATTCAAAGTTACAAGAGCACTGAAAAAAAGTGATTTATGACGTTTTTTTCACAGTTACAACTTTTGCAGCATCCTGGGGTTCATGTAATCAAAATTCAGATGTTCGGCAATTGATTCATATTTATGACTGTTGCAGCTTCCCAGGGTCATGTGATCCCCTTTTGCGACCTTCTGACAAGTCAAGTCTTACAGACTTACCAATAATCAGAATTGGAAGGGACTTTGTAGGTCATCTAGTCCAAGGAAACCCTAAGCAGGAAACCCTACACCAGTGGCCCCCAACCTTTTTTGTGCCATGACCCGGTACCGGCATCACAAAATGATCCGCGGCCCAGTACCGACATCAGTATGCATGACAAGGCAAGGCAAGCCGAGCAACCGGCCAGCCAGCTGTCCTCCGCTTCTCCCCGCCATCTTCAACTCCTCCTTTGTACCTTTTTTGTGCTTTCTTAATCTCCTCCGCCATCGGGACAGCTCTTCGTTCGAAGCCGCCCCCCCTTTGATGAAACTAAGGTGCGAGAATTCCTTCAGGACCCAAATGCCACTTTCCAACCGGAAAAGCTCACCCGGAAGCACTTTCTTGTTGAAACAAGATGGGGGCACTCAGCAAACCGGCTGCCCAGTAGAAAATGATCCATGGACCGGTACCGGTCCGGGGCCTGGTGGTTGGGGACCCCTGCCCTACACCATTTCTGACAAATGGCAGTCCAATCTCTTCTTGAAAGTCTCAAGTGATGACACTCCCACATCGTCTGAAGACAAGCTGTTCCATTTAGTTGATTGTTCTCACTGTCAGAAAAATTCTTCTTATTTCCAATGAGGAATGCAGATTCACTTAACAACCATGTTCCAAGTGTAACAATTGCAGTGATTCCCTTAACAGCTGTGCCAAGAAAAGTCGTAAAAGGAGGCAAAATTCACTTAAGAACTGTCTCGCTTAGCAATATAAATTTGTGACTCAATTGTGGTCATATGTTGTAAAGCAAAACAGAGAAGGAAAACACAACTGATATGAGGAATGGGAGTGGAAATGCAAAGGAGACTTTTAATGATTTGCAGTGAGCTTATTCCTCTGTTTTTTAGCACCAGCAGTCAAGAACAATAATGAGCAAATAACATTTAGGAAACAAAAGGAAAAGAAGAATAGCGTGCAAGAAAATGGTCACAAGAAGACTACTATTTGACTTTGCTCATTTTTAAACCTGGCATTTCAGGGCTGAATACAAGGAGATTTCATTCTTATTTGTCTGTCTGTTTAGAGAGAAAAAGGATGAATTTGTTGATATTTAATACATTTTCTAAATTGTAACGGAGCTTGTTGTCCAACTCTGCCATTTTGCTACCATGAGGTTATTATATGAATGAAATACAAACACTACTGATAAAATGCTATGATGTTACAAAGAGCTTCAGGGAAAACACTTCCATTTTTTATTCTAAATGACCCGTGGATACGATTGCTGGTTTTCAATTCCCAGGGTTACTGGTTCATTAATCTTCAGTAAGCGGAGGAGAAATTTTCTTATTCTATTATGCAAAGTTTTGAGTACAGTTAATGTTCTTCTTCTTTGTCATTTAAAATCACTTCTGATGAATGTGCACCTGATAAAGGGTGCTTTTTCAAATCAGATTGATTTAATATTTTTTATTTGATTGTTGCACAATGAACAAACGAACTCACAAAAATCTATGCTCATAAGCCTGGATCTGGTAGAGCAATCAATCGTGCAGATGTTTTGCATTAGTCCGTTAACATCTTAGAAATGTCAGATGCTTTTACATCAACCTTTCATGGACCAAATACTGTATAATTCTAATGAATTCTGATCTATTATGAACATTCTGCATGGTAACACTTTGCAACTGTAATGTTTCCCATCTTCATAAATCAGGCTTATGCTTTTTATCTATATCAGTTCTTTTGTTTTCCTTCTTTGGGTCATTATCCTGTCCTACACCTCTCCCCTATCCCCATGGAAGAAAAGTGATACATTAATTATTCTTACATACATACATACATTATGATCTTGCAGGATTTCAACTGGATAGGGATCCATCACAGACATTCTGGTTTTCTCCAACCTTGTACCAAATATGTTTGGATTACAAACCATAGAAATCGCAACATATCTGCTGAGACTTTGGCTGGTGAAGTCATAGTATTGGCCAAAGCCAGCAAAGTTGTTCCAGCTTCTATTTCATGTGAGTCTAATGTTATGGGAACTGTTATGTATTGAAAATGGTATACTCGAAATCCCCGAGCCTTGATTGGCCAAGGCACGGGGATTTCTGATTGGCCGATTTAGGTCTCCCGCGATTGGTGCAAACCAAGAGCGGGAGACTTGAATCGCTGCCGTTGGCCGCGGCAGCCTTGCGAAAGGTATAAAAGCCGCGGGCTTTTTACCTTTCGCTGGTTCGGTTCACTTGTTACAAATAAAGAGCTTTTAATTGAAGTCACCGACTCTGAGCTTATTTCCGGACACGACACTGGCGACGAGGGTGGGATCTCGCCCCTGAACCGAACCCCGTGTCCACCTAAGAACCAGCGACAGCACTAAAATGGCGAAGATAGCACCGCCCGCCCCCTTCAACCCTGCCGCCGAAGATTGGGAATCGTATTCGGATCGGTTCCGAATGTACCTAGAATGCGCCGGCATGAAGGACACCCCGGGCCCGCTGAAACGCGCTGTCTTCCTTACACACTGCGGACCAGAGGTCTTCCAGATGGCTAAGGCATTAGCCAAGCCGGCAGACGCAACCGCCATGGACTGGGACATCCTCGAACCAATACTGCGGCGCCATTATGCCCCCGAGGTCCCCATCCTAATACGGCGCAATGAGTTTTACCGCCGAAACCAGAAGCCCGACGAAAAATTGAGCGATTTCGTCGCAGAACTGCGGCGCCTGGGAGGACTCTGTGAGTTCGAGGGTCTCAACAGTCTCATAAGAGACCGCTTCGTACTCGGGTTATGGGATCCTACACTGCAGAGCCGACTTATGGCCAAGGGCGACATCAGCCTAGCCGATGCCCTTACAGCAGCCGCAGCCGCTGAAGCAACACGCACGTCGGCAGACAGCATGCGAAGATCTGACGCGAAGGGCGGGAACAACAACCCGGCAAGGTCGGCCGACGCAAGAAGTGAAGCGACCGCACACTACGGTGAATACCAGTCAAACTCCAGCACGTCTGAAGACGAGGAGGACATTCACCGAGTACAGACGGGACGCGGCGATCAACGAAGTCGAAAAGGCCGTAAGTCGAGGACCAGCTGCGCCGGGTGTGGCGGCGACCACCCCAGGTCAGAATGCCGATTTTTTGACTCTATCTGTAGGCATTGTGAACGAAGGGGTCACATCGCCCGAGTTTGCCGCCAAAAGAAGACTCGCAGCCCGCCCAAATGGGAACAGCACGACAGACGGAGAGAAAACTCCCCGCCCAGAACCAGAGAACGACAGCCAGACGGTCGATGGGACCGCGCTCAACGATCTCAAAGAAGCGGCGACGGTCGACGGAAAGAAGAAACCCATCAGACGGTGACCATCGGCCACGCCACCTCCGACGGCGCCAGAAAAATACATGTAGAGGTATATATAGAAGGCCAGTCATGCAAGATGGAAGTGGACTCTGGGTCCTACCTTTCCATGATTGCTTGGCGTGAAATCAAAAGACTGGTGCCCACTCTACAAAAGAGAAACGTGCAGACACAAAAGATCATCATTAAAGACTACCAAGGGAACCGTGTCCCGGTAGTAGGCACCAAGAATTTCAACATAACCTACAAAGGCCACACCGAACAACTACCACTCACAATCGTCGATCGCGACCGCCCAAGCCTACTGGGTCTACAATGGTTCGCCCCGCTTAACATCGCGCTGACAGGTGTCAACCAAGTCACCATCGAAGCTTGGGAACAGCGGCTAACCCAGGAGTTCCAGGAGGTGTTCGATGGAGGCTTGGGCAAGTACCAGGGGCCCCTTATCTCATTTGACTTAGATCCAAGGGTCCCCCCTAAGAGACTTAAACCTAGAAGGGTACCGTTTGCATTAAAACCAAAAATTGACGAGCAGCTTTACAAACTCGTCAAACAGGGGGTATTACAACCGATAGACCATGCCAGATGGGAAACCCCTATAGTGACCCCAGTAAAACCGGACGGGTCAGTGAGAATTTGCGGGGACTATAAGGCCACCCTAAATGGCGCGTTACAACAAAGCGCCTACCCAGTCCCTATAGTACAACATTTACTACACTCGCTAGGAGGGGGCAAAGTCTTTGCAAAACTCGACCTTGCTCAGGCATATCAGCAGCTGCCGGTAGACGAGAAAACGGCGGAAGCCCAAACAATAGTAACCCATCGGGGGGCCTTCAGGTGTAACCGACTCCAATTCGGAGTCAGCGTGGCACCAGGCATTTTTCAAAGCCTGATGGAACGTTTGTTACAGGGCATAAAAGGGGTGGTGCCCTATTTTGACGACGTACTAATAGCGGCGCCAAGTGAAGCCGAGTTAGAGACGCGACTCAGACAAGTCTTAACAAAATTTAAAGAAACAGGACTTAAGGTTAAGCGAGAGAAATGCAATCTATGTACAAAGCAAGTAGAGTTTTTGGGCTATCTCCTAGACCAAAAGGGCATTCACCCTACAACTAAAAAAATAAAAGCCATCAAGGAAGCCCCCACCCCAAGATCCAAAACGGAATTACAAGCATTCCTAGGATTACTAAATTTCTATAATGTTTTCCTACCTCAAAAGGCAACGGCGGCGGAGCCCTTACATAGACTCCTAGACAAGAAGGCAGCCTGGACTTGGGGGAGGCGAGAACAAGCCGCTTTTCAAAAAACCAAGGACCTCCTCACCTCCGATGCTGTCCTGATGCAATTTAGTGAGACTTTACCACTAGCTGTCACTTGCGACGCATCACCCTTCGGCGTCGGCGCTGTCCTCAGGCACACCCTCCCAGACCAGAGAGAAGCACCCATCGCCTTTTTCTCCAGGACTCTGACCAAACCAGAGCGCAACTATAGCCAGCTGGACAAGGAAGCTTTGGCTATAGTTGCCGCCGTTAAACGTTTTCATGAATACTTGTACGGCCGCCCGTTCACCATCGTGACAGATCACAAGCCTCTGTTGGGCATCCTCCCGGGAAACCGAGCCACGCCCAACATCTTGTCACCCCGAATGACAAGATGGTCGGAATTCCTGGCAGCCTACAATTACGAACTGTTACACAAGCCAGGTAAGAAAATCTCGCACGCAGACGCTTTAAGCCGCTCGCCCTTACCTAACTCTGAACCTGACCCGGCACCTACCACAAATACCCTGAGCATAGAAAGTTTACCTATTACTGCATCCGACATTGCCAGGGAAACCATTAAGGACAGGCGTCTGGCACGAATCTTACACTGGTTAGAAAAGGGCTGGCCGGAAAAAGACTGTGACGAGACTTTTAAAACATTCCGCCAGCGCCAGACCGAACTGTCACTACTGAAGGGATGCATTCTATGGGGTGACCGGGTGGTAATTCCAGATAGATTGCAAGAAAAAGTCTTGAGGATGCTACATGAGGGTCATCCTGGCATCGTCAGGACTAAAGCCCTGGCCAGAAGCTACGCTTGGTGGCCAGGGATGGACAAGCAAATTGAGGCATGGGTCGCCAAATGCCACCGATGCCAGGAGACCAGATCCAGCCCACCCACAGCACCCATCCGGGATTGGGAAACACCACGAGGGCCCTGGTCCAGAATCCATCTCGACTTTGCGGGCCCCACAAATGGACACACGTTCTTAATCACAGTCGACGCATACTCAAATTGGCTAGAGGTGGCTGACATGAAATCCACCACCACAGAGGCTGTCATAAAAGAACTGAGCAAACTGTTCTCCACACACGGCCTCCCAGACATCATCGTCTCAGACAACGGGCCCCAATTCACCTCCATCGATTTCGAATGGTTCCTGGCAGAGAAGGGCATCCGCCACGCGTTGACAGCACCGGCGCATCCGGCGGCGAACGGTAGGGCGGAACGGATGGTCCAATTTACAAAAAAAACACTCAGGAAAATGGACCACGCAGAGATCAACGACAAAATCAACCGCCTACTCTTCATACAACACATCACTCCCAACACTACGACCAACAAGAGTCCGGCAGAGCTGTTGATGGGCAGGAAGCTGAGGTCTCCACTTGACAGACTGCACCCGACCTACAACCCGGAGCAGCCCCCAGACTCCAGCTCCAGGTTCCGGACATTTAACCCAGGCGACCTGGTTTACGCAAAAAACATGACGGGGGACCCCCTATGGATCCCAGCCGTCATAACACAAGTCACTGGTCCAAAGTCGTACCGGCTCCAAACCACGGATGGGCGAGCCTGGAAACGGCATATTGACCAGTTAAGGTCCCGAACGGCAACTGACCTCAAACCCCAAGAAGCGAACCAAGGGGGGAGGGAATACCCGGAAAGACAATCGCAAAATAAAATAAACCAAAAATACTCACCAGAAAACAGCCATCGCGAGTCCCCTCCGGAGAAGAACCGTCTGGCCAGCTCTACCGACTCGGAGAAGCCAAGCGGGAGCGGCGAAATCCGCAGCTCAACCGACCCGGTAGGCCCAGGCGGGAGCCACGGCGAAAGAACCGGCCCGATCATCCAGCCGGTTCGCGAAGAGGCAGGAGCAGCCAAAGGAACGACCGCTCCGGCCGAGATACAACAGGGAAGTGAGTTGCGCAGGTCAACTAGGACTCGACGGAGCCCCGCCTACCTGCGTGACTACACCACCTGACGGACCGTACCAAGGGGGGAGGGGTGTTATGTATTGAAAATGGTATACTCGAAATCCCCGAGCCTTGATTGGCCAAGGCACGGGGATTTCTGATTGGCCGATTTAGGTCTCCCGCGATTGGTGCAAACCAAGAGCGGGAGACTTGAATCGCTGCCGTTGGCCGCGGCAGCCTTGCGAAAGGTATAAAAGCCGCGGGCTTTTTACCTTTCGCTGGTTCGGTTCACTTGTTACAAATAAAGAGCTTTTAATTGAAGTCACCGACTCTGAGCTTATTTCCGGACACGACAGGAACAGGGACAAAGATGGCCACAGTTGAGTGTCAGTAGCTTGTTTGGATATTTTTATTCTGGTTCATTACAGTCAGTCAAATGTTTAGTCTGGATTTGGCAGGATCCTTACTGAGAAGGAGATCAAATAATCAGCATTCAAGATACATAACTGGGATACTGGGAATAGGTTCAGTATCAAGTTTCCAAGAGATGAGATCCTTTTAAAAAGAAAAGAGCAAAGTCCATCTTCCAAAACAAATTTCTTTTATTTAGGTAAGCATCAAATTGGCAAAGTCTGTTGTAATTCTGTATCTGACACAAACCAGAATTACACCACATAATATTGGAAAGTAGAAACAGCCTCCAAAAGTTACATTTCCCAATAGCAGTAAATCAACATTGCCTGGTGTCATCAACTCCACCTACAGGTCTCAGCAGGGACCGCTTCTCTTCCCACGGGAAGAAAAGTCATCTAGCCAAAACAATCCTCACTATCTAACCACTCCTCCCACCTTAGGAATGTGGCAAGCCTGAAACCCTCCCTCTGTTATGAACAAAGAGACAGAAAGAAAAGGAATATGTGATAAGGATATAGGGCTAAATAAAATGGCTACACATATGTCAGTTTTGGGCTCAACATTCAGGTTATGATTTGGATGTATGCAATTTTGTGCTTTTGGTACAGATACAAGAAAGTCTCCTTCTGTTAAAGAAGTTGGTTAGAAAGTTTGTCTCAAAATTATTAACATTTTTTTAAATTCCAGGCTTTATAAAATGGCACTCCTATCTGTTTGTTTTGGAAGGATCTCTAAAACCGACCCCTATGTCTGCTGTTCATTTACCATTTCAACATCCTTTGTTCTTAAAAACAAATAGGATGATGGTGTCCTCACAGTTTATCATGTGTAATGGCAAGCCAACCAGAAAAAGACTTCCTAACAATCCAGTAAATCTTTAATCTAGTAATCTTTAAATCTAGTAATCTACAGCAGGAGTGTAAAACTCGATTTCATTGAGGGCCATATCAGGGCTGTGTTTGACCTTAGGGTGCTGGGGTGGGCATGGCCTAGGTGGGCGTGGCCAGCTTGACATCACTTGTGTCAGGGGCTCCTGTTGCGGCCCAAGCGCTCTGCCAGTGAAAATGAGTCCCTGAGCTCCATTTTTGGCTGCGATAGTTTTCTGCAATCCTCTGCCAGTAAAAATGGAGCTTGAGAGGGTCATGGGCAGCCCTCCCTAGCTCAATTTTTCCTAGCAGAGGTACTGAGGGCTGGTTCTTCACTGTTTCCAGGACAGCTCCACAGGCCATATCTAAGCACCCATGGGCCAGATCCGGCCCCCAGGCCTTGAGTTTGACACCCCTGATCTACAGGAACCATTGTTCTAGCAATATAGTAGATTGAACCACTGTGTTTCAAAAAGACCCACTCCATTCTCATTTCTGAGATGAACAGGGACTGAGCATTAGAGAGTCTATGACTATAAATTAACTATTTAGCCTTTGTGGTTTTTTTTCCCTATGCTTCATTGCCCACATTCTCCATTGTCATGCAACAAAGAGAAAGAAATAAGGGAGCAGAAGGAAAAAGCAAATGAAAACCTGAGCAACAAGTATAGCCATTTTTTCAAATACCACCAATTTGAACTGCAACCTTTACATAAAAATCAGTTGGTTCCAAGGTAAATATTGATGTCACCAAGCTACTTTGAGCTCTGTAAAGGACAAAAGAATGTTCCTTAAAAAAAAAAAAAACAGGAGAAGGCGGAGCTTCGTTTCAGCGATACAGCTGCGATCTCGGGGCTCTGAGATCGCAGCCGATATTTTCGCCCCTGGTTGGTCCCAATGGACCTAAACCGTCCCGTAGAAACAGGGATAGAGAAGGGTACTGTCCCAGGATCCCAGAGATATCGCAAAATCTCTGGTTTGATCCGGGAGAAGCCCTTTTGCTGGTGGCGGAGAGGCAGCCTCCATAGCTGCTGAAGTCGGGACAGCTCCAGAAAGAAAGTGGCTGGAAAGAAGTGTGACGGTTGGGTGAGAAAAACTCTTTTGTGTTGTAAATTCGCTGAGGTTGGAAAGGGCATCCTGAACAAAGAAGAAATCTGTGAGACTTTTTTTTTTTGACTGAAACTGTCTGAGCGGCGTTTTTTAAAGTGATGTCAAATTGAGGCTTGGGGTTTTTTTTTTCTTTTTCCTATATTTTTTGGGGGGGACTTTAGTGTGACTTTGTAGGTAACCAGATTGAATTTTCTCTAATATATATATTTTATGCTCCCTTGGATTTTTTAACTTTCTTTAGGATAGAGGCTCCCTTTGGCTATTTTTTCTTCTTCTTTTTTTCTGTATATATTACTCCTTTTTTCTGGCTGGGGGGGAGGAAGAGCATTAAGAAACTTTGCAACACTGCCAACTAGAGGCTTGAAAGTAGAATTGCAAAAAGACCTCTTCTCAAGGACCTGGAGAAGAGAGTCATAACAAGAGCCTTGGATAAATAAATAAAGTGCAGTGTACTTATATATATATATATATATATATATATAGTGAAACCACGTCAAAACTTACAAGCAGATCTTCTTGCTTCTTCTTTCACTATTCACTCAAGTCCCGATAAAAGAGACCCTCGAAATCATCAAAAATAAATACCAACCAGCTAAACACCTCATGGAACTAACAGAACACTGCTTAACCAACACATATTTCATATACAAAGGACAAAGATACAAACAAATTGAAGGAGCCCCCATGGGATCACCATTGTCACCTGTCATTGCAAACCTGTTCATGGAAGAATTCGAATCCAGAGCCCTGGCCAATGCCATACTCAAACCCAAACTATGGTTAAGATATATCGATGACACATTCGTGATTTGGCCCCATGGACAAGAAAACCTAAACAACTTCCTAACACACCTAAACAGCGCACACCCCAAAATCAAGTTCACCATGGAAACAGAAACAAACAAACAACTACCATTCCTAGATGTACTAATCTACAAAAAAACAGATGGCACATTAGGACACACCGTATACCAGAAGAAAACACATACCAATCGTTACCTCAACACCCAATCTCACCACCACCCAGCACAGATAAACTAAAACACAAATTACTAGAACCAAACGCCTGGCAGACAAGACACACATTAAGATTGAACTATGCACCCTGACTAAAATATTGACAGCCAACGGCTTCCACAAAAGCAAAATCACCAACTTGATCCACAAAAACACACTGAGACATAATAGAGACCCAGAAGAGAACAGCTGTCCTGCCCTACATAAGAGGCACTACAGACAAAATTAGTAAGATTCTATACAGACACCACATCAAGACTGCCTTCAAAACAGACAGAAAAATAGCAGCCATCCTCAGGAACCCCAAAGACAAAATTGACCTGGAAAACCAAGGCATATATGAAGTCCCCTGTGCATCATGCCCGGCCACATACATTGGACAGACCAATAGAAGAATAAGCACCCGCCTGGATAAACACAAAAATGCAGTCAAAAAGCTGGAACACACTTCCTCACTCGTCCAACACATGGAAGCCACAGGTCATAACATCAACTTCAATGGCACCAAAACCCTAGCCACCATAGAAAATCCCAGCCACAGAATCATCAGAGAAGCCATAGAGATTGAAAAAAGACCAGAAAGCATGAACAGAAGAGATGATTCCACCAGGCTGTCAATCATTTGGAAGCCTGCACTCACAAAAAAAAAAATCTCCACACCACAAGCCAGGCAAACACCTGGGCACAAACAGATCCCCCCTGATACTTCCAGCTCAAAAACACCCCAACCAGGCACCCAGATGAAACCCAGCTTCCTAACGAATGATAGCCGTCCATTTACCCAAAGCCAAGCTGCACTAAAGGCCTCCAATAAAGTAACACAATGTTTCCAGCCAATCAAGATACAAAAAGAGCCCCCCCCAAAAAAAAACAGACAGAAGATATTAGTAGCAGAACACAGCAAACTCCAAGACCAATAAACACAGACCAAGACTCTCAACCAATCAGGAGGAAGAAAAAACCATTCTGACACAGCAATAGGCTGCCCCAAATTTAAATCTGAAACCACTGTAAAAGTCTGACTCACAGACAAACACCATACAGAAGCCTGATGATGGCAGATGAGATTCTGCTGAAACGTTGCTACAACTTTAAAAGCACCACATGGGAAAATACCCGAACAAAGCTGAATGCCAGACATGTAAGTACCTGTGAAAACTTAAGAATATATATATATATATATATATATATATATATATATATATATATATATATATATATATATATATATATCCCATTCGCCAGCCTTTTTCTAAATTTCAATTCTAATAATATTGTTATTTCTGCCTTTTATTTTAAAGGGAAAGCCTCAGAGTTTTTTCTTTATTTTTCTTTTTTTTCTTTCTCTTTTTATTGGGACTTTTTTTGCTTTTTCTATCCATGTTTTTACTTCTTTGACTCAATGTAAGAAAAGAGGAGTGGTTCTATACATTAAAGAGGCTATCCCAGCAAAATTGATTTACACGGATGAAGATGGAAGAGTATTAATTGTAGAAATAATGGATAATAATATAAAAATACTCTTGATTGCAATTTATGCTCCGAATGATAAACAAGAAGAGTTTTATAAAAAGCTACACATGAAAATAATTGGACTGGACTATGTTAATGTAATTATGATGGGAGATTTTAATGGAATTGTGGACAATAAATTGGACTATATAGCAACAACAACAAAGCAAAATAGAAAGGCTCTCCCTAAGTCTTTTTTTAAAATGACAGATGAATTAACTTTAAAAGATATTTGGAGAGAAAGAAATGTTAAAGCTAAACAATATATTTTTTATTCAAATAGACATTTATCATGGTCCAGATTAGATATGATTTGGATCTCAACAGAATTAATATCCAATATTCAAGAAACAAATATTGAAACAAGTACTTGGGCAGATCATAGCCCAATGACAATTAAATGGAAGGGACAAAAAAAAAGATCGAGATGGACATTAAATAATACTATTTTAAAGGAAAAAGATTTTATACAATGGATGGAGAAGGAATTGGCTTTTTTCTTCAGAGAAAATAAAAAAGAAGATACTTCAACGCAGAATGTGTGGGATACAATAAAGGCATATGCTAGAGGTTTGATAATAGATTATACAAGAAAAAAGAATATTAGGAAAAGGCAAGCTTCTAAGGCCTTGGAAGACAAGTATAAAATTCTTGAAAAAGAATTACAGAAAATGCCACAGAAAAAGGATATTAAATTGAAGCTGGATGTAATTAAACATAAAATGGAATTAATAGAGAAAGAAGAACTGGCACAGAAAATCAGAAACTCTAAACAGAATTATTTTGAAGATGCAAATAAACCAGGTAGATGGCTAGCATATAAATTGAGAAAAGAGAAGGAATCAAGAAAAATATTGAAGTTAATAGATGCAAGGCCAAGTTTGTTATGGGAATAAGGAGAAAAAAGAAATTATTCGAGATTTTTATGGGCAACTATATAAACAAGAGAATATTGATGAGGAAAAAGTCAAACAGTATTTACAGGAAGCTAATTTACCGAAGATACCTAAAGAGACTGAAGAAATGCTAGAAAGCAATATAACAATGATGGAACTAAATGAAGCATTTAAGAGAAAAAATAATGGGAAAGCACCGGGTCCAGATGGGCTTCCAGCAGAATTCTATAAAACATTTCAAGAATCATTGAGCATCCCATTGTTAGAAGTTATGAATGAAGTTATGTTAAAAAAGATGATACCCAAAACATGGTCAGAGGCTTATATTACACTAATACCGAAAGAAGAGACTGACCCACTGCAAATTAAGAATTATAGACCTATTTCTTTATTGAATGCAGACTATAAAATCTTTGCTTCAATTTTAGCAGAAAGACTTAAAAAATATTTAAATAATTTTATTCACCCAGATCAAAATGGATTTCTGCCAAAGAGACAAATTAGAGACAATATGAGAGTAATCTTGGACACTTTGGAATACTATGAGGCTCATCCTGAAAAGCAAATGGCTTTGATATTCCTAGATGCTCAAAAGGCATTTGACAACGTGAACTGGAGATTTATGTTATTACTATTGGAGCAGATGGGTTTTGCTAAAAAATTTATTCAAGCAATAGAAGCCATATATAATAAACAGACAGCAAGGGTAATGATGGAGGGGGAACTTACAGATTTTATTAATATAAGGAAAGGCACAAGACAAGGATGTCCCCTATCTCCTTTGCTATTTGTGTTGACCTTGGAAGTGTTGAATAGAAATATTAGGGATGATAAAAGCATAAAAGGAATGAAAATTAAGAAGGAAGAATTTAAGCTACAAGCTTTTGCTGATGATTTAGCTTTTATTTTGGAAGACCCGCTAGAAACAGCTCCAAAGTTATTGGAAAGGATAGAGAAATATGGAGAGGTGGCTGGTTTGAAAATAAATAAAGATAAAACAAAGATTTTGACAAAGAACATGCTATTGAGACAGAGAGAAGAACTGGCAGATCTTTTGAAAATTCAAGTTACAAATAAGGTTAAGTATCTGGGGATATATTTGACAACAAGATGTAGCACATTAAAGGAGAATAATTATATTAAACTTAAACAACAGATAACTACAGATTTGAAGAAGTGGGAAAACTTGCAATTGTCATTAATAGGGAGAATTTCAATAATTAAGATGAATATTTTACCTAGAATTTTATTTTTGTTTCAAACAATACCAATTAGGCTTGGAAAAGACTATTTTGAAGATTTAAATAAAATTATGTTGAAGTTTATATGGCAAGGTAAAAAAGTGAGAATAAAGCTAAAGCTTTTGCAAGATGCTAGAATTAGAGGAGGTTTTGGCCTGCCTAATTGGGAATTTTATTATCAAGCTGCAAGTTTGATGTGGGTCAAAGAATGGAGAACATTAAGAAAACATAGGTTGTTGACATTAGAAGGGCATGATTTGCTGTTGGGCTGGCATGCTTTTTTATGGTATAAGGGAACTAAAACACAGGGTTATTTTAGAAGACATTATGTACAGGAGTCTTTGTGGTTAAATTGGGAGAAGATAAAAAGACAATTTTATTTGAAAATTCCAGTTTGGTTATCGACTATTGAAGCATTTTCCTATCCTATAATTTACAAGAAGGAACAAACAGTTAGATATGGGGAACTTTTGGATGAAAAGGGTGAACTTAAATCGATCCAAAACTTAGAGGAACAAGGTATAAGGATGAATTGGTTTTCATATGCACAAATACATTCAAGGTATGATGAAGATTTTAAAACGGAGGGATTCTATGATAAGCAGACTGATTTAGATAAGATCTTGATGGGTACTGATGAGAAGGTGATTAAAAAATTATATGGTTATTTACTGGGAATGAAATTAGAGGAAGAACAAGTCAAAGAAACTATGATTGTTTGGGGGAGGAATTTTGGATATGGGATTGATCTAGAGAAATGGCAGAAATTGTGGTCTCAAAATTATAAAATGACAGTGTCAACAGCATATAAAGAAAACTTGTATAAGATGTTTTACAGGTCGCACTTTCCTCCGACAAGAATAGCAAGAATGTTTAAGAACAAATCTGAAAAATGCTGGAAATGTCATCAGATACCCAGCTCATATTACCATATGTTGTGGACTTGTGAGGATGCTAGAAAATATTGGACTAAAATTCGCATGTGGTTGGAAAAAATGACAAAGAAACATATAGACTTGAAACCAGAGATCTTTTTATTGGGAATTTTACCTGATATATATAGTAAAGATTTGAAATACCTGATTGTAAATGTATTAACAGCGGCCAGGATTGTATTTGCTAAAAATTGGAAGAATAAGAAAATACCATTACAGGAAGAAATTATTAAGAAAATATTGGAATGTGCTGAGATGAGCAGATTGACATTTGAAATTAGAAAGCAAGAGGATAAACAATTTTATGAAATTTGGGATCTTTTTTATAAATGGCTAGATGATAAAATACTATAACAGAATATTTAGAATGCTAGATAGTAAGAAATATCTTTATTTTGCTATTTTGCTATTATTTTGTTATTTGATATTATATTTATAAAGGGTTTTTTAGGATTGATTTGGTATGATTATATGATTTGTTGAATCATCTGGTTAAAGTATTGTTAGCTCATAAAGCATGAATGATTAAAAGTATAGTCAAAAATTTCCTTTTTTTTTAGTGATATTAGGATATATAAGTTTGGATTGATAATATGAGTTGTTATGTAACATAATTGTAACTGGGACTACAGAATGAATGCACAAAAATGATGAACCAACTGACACACTGGATGTACATACGAGAGTTGAATGTTTTAATGTTTTGTTTGTCTTGTTTGTTTGTAGAAAATTAATAAAATCTTTTTTCAAAAAAAAAAAAAAACAGGACTTGGGAGGTTTGATTTTTATCCTCCTCCCATTTTAAATTCAAGGCTAATCCCAAATCCACTCAGTATATTTATTTGTATATTTCCTAATGCAACAGACTGTTCTCTTGTAGTCTTCACCTGTATAAAACCATGGTGGTGCAGTGCAGTTTGGCAGTTCGAATCTCACCAGCTCATGGTTGACTCAGCCTTCCACCCAGTGGTAGGCTTCTTTTTTTTTACTACTGGTTCTGTGGGTGTGGCTTGGTGGGCATGGCAGGGGAAGGATACTGTAAAATCTCCAGTCAGAGGTGGGATTTACCAGTTCTCCAAACTACTTAAAATTTCCACTACCAGTTCTCCAGAACTGGTCAGAATCTACTGAATACCACCTCTGCTTCCACCATTCCAAGGTCAGTAAAATGAGGACCCAGATTGTTGGGGGCAATATGCTGACTCTGTAAACTGCTTAACCTAGCTGTGAAACACCATATATGCTACTGTTATATTTTCTGGACAAAAAAAATTACTCTGGAAGAGAAAGCTATCAATTTTTTTTATTAATTACACATTTCATTAATTAAAAATCAGATATTTTCTTGTGGGTGAATCATACTGTGACCAATACCAAATATTGATCTTATGCTTATATTCTTGTATTTTTATATACTTATTACATGCTTTAAGCTAGTTTGATTGAAGTGAAAGCTAAGCTGAATATTCCTCAAAAAATACTTTTCCTAAAAAAGACCTTAGAGATCTTTCCACTCCTCGTCTTACTCATTCTCCACTGCCAAGTTTTCAGACTATCATTACCCATTCTTTAAATTTCTAATGGCCACCATATCCATCCACAATATTCCAGAATTACACTAGCTGGGGTCTTTAGAGGTTGAAGACCGGAGACCAGAATGCCAGACCAATTACTGTTCTTGGGCTGCTAACGTGGCCATGGAGAAGAGAAGGAATATAGGCTATACTGCCTTAGTGACTCATATTGACTCACATCCTTAAGAAAAATATTTAAGAATTTATCTTTCTAGGGGAAAACCAAACTAAACAGTGAAAATAAGGCTGCAATTTTTCTCTGACACAAATAAATATGGTGATTTGATGTTATGTATATGTGGGTAGATTATATAGAAGATGATAGAAGCAAATATTTATCTTGGATAGAGAATGGTAACCTCTGGGAATGGAGAAAAAAATCAAGAGTTAATAAAAGTTATTATTCTTAAATGTAATTATTTGTCTCATCATGCTTAATTTCCTTGTCTTGACAAACTGTAACTTCCTGCTGGGGGGGAATAGTCAAGCAAGTCACCTGGATTGTCCAAAACTTTGACTTTGGGATATCAGAGGCCACTTGATGGAAGTAAACCCTTTTGCAGTTCACAGAGAACCTTATGGCTGGGCAAATCTAACATGTATAACATGTCTTTCCCTGTAACAATGTACTTTTCACATCATGCTGATCCATAACCATTCACAATTAAGCATTTTAGTCTATAGTCCATAGGAACCCACATTATCGTTTAATAATTTATCCTGTCACAAAGTTAATCAGTCACAAATAATAGCCAGATGACTCTCATCAACATTTATTAATTTGTTGTGATGTGTGTGTGTGTATGTGTGTGTTTTGTGTTTATACAGACACACAGATACAAACATCCCATTTTTAATGAATACTTTTTCCAACTACTCTGAGTACCTTATCAGGAATTTGCAAAGGGTGGCTTTTGTGTAAAGAATAGAAGGCGTCAGAAGAGAACACCATTTTGCTCATGCCAAGTTAGAATTTTTGCTGCTATTGTTAAGCAACTTTTAGAAGAACTAACTGCCTTACCATTGAATTGCCTGTTGTTGTAGCAGTGCTACAAACAACCAAGTCATATCTTCATGAAGGGGAGGAATGTAGTATTAATACTGTGTTCAGAAGCACTTTGAATTTGTTTTTCTGCTCTCTTGATTCCGCCCCCCCTTTTAATTTAACTATCAGACTCCCTGTAGTTTTACCTGTTTGCACTGGTTTCCATGATCTAATTCTACTTTCTTACAAAAGTGTTTGCAAATAATTATGTCAGATTCTCTACCCTGGTCTCTTTGCTGCTGGGATATTTTTTTCCTGGCATGAAATCATAGAAAGTAATGATTGGAGAGGATCTTGGTGATCTTGCAGTTCAATCCCCTATCATCCTAGCAGATGTCACCTAACCTTTGTTTAAACACATCCAGGCTCTCCAGCTCCCAAGGTAGTCAATTCCATTATTGAGCAGCACTATTAAGATTTCTTTTCTTGATGTTCAACAAAATTCTTATTGTAATTTAGAATCACTATTTCTTGAACAAGATACTTGAAGATAGATCTCTTTTTTCCACACAGTCTTATTTTCTCTATGGGTAAAATATACCCAGTGTCTTTTTGCATATGATTTTATTTCCAAGTCCTATTTTTATCTTGATTGCTCTCTTGTAGACATAAACCAGTTTGTTAATGTTCTCCCTAAAATGTGTTGTCCAGATGTGGTCTGGCCAATGCAGAAGAACAACAGTTTGTCTTGATAACAAATTGAATCTTGTAATTCTACTCACATCTTGCATCGTTTCCAGCCCTTACACACCAGATCCACTCTGCTTTTCTTACATTTCTGTAACCCCTTTCCACCGGTGTAAAGATCCTTTTTTATAATTTCAATCCAGTACATCTATGATATCTCAATTTATCTTGGTTTTATTTCCAAGCTAAACCAATCATGCTAATATGTCTCACTAAAATGATCTAATTAAGTCTAATTGGTTGATTTCTTTGTTCCTAACTCTTACATTCTTTAGAGATTGTACCTTTGGGGATTTTCAACTTACAGCAGTAAACCCAAGCACTGCTGACATTTTGGGAGGAAAAGCCTATCAGCCATGTAATATCATCTATCAGAGCTAACCAAGAGAATCAAACTCTTAACAAGCTTGTTTCCTCAAGCCAAGGAAATCACTGGCTGTCTTATGTCAGAAAAAGAAGGTATGCAGAAGTTGTCACAATTAGCAGTACCAAATTTCTAGAAATGCTCTAATTATGGCTGCAATTAGCAGCTCCTGTTGGTACATTGCAAATTCTTATTAATTTTATACTTCTTACTATTTTTTACTAATGTTACACTGAAGTTTAAATGGAAATGTGGCTTGCTAAGGTAATATCCATAAAGTAACTCAGATTCTGAGCACCTCTGATAGAATCTGAGCAAGCTGCATTGGGATGAACCCACAAGGCTGTATCTTCTTAATATACTACAAGCTCAAGAATACCCCCCCACACACACACTCAACACCCCCATTCAAACTTGCTGAAAGGAGTAGATCATGTCAATTCTCAGCAAGACAAGAAGAACATTGGATAAAAAAACATTGGATTAAAAGGAGATTTGGTGATTATGAAGGCACCATTTTGTACAAAATCTTGCTGAATAAAATTGCCATGCTTTAGTCACTAAATATGGTTAATTGGTGAGTACAGCATGGAATTTGGAGGAGATTTCCACAAGATATAGCAGAAATGCAGGAAAGCGAAACAACTACAAAATTCTAGATAATATAATTATATCATGAATGTGAACCATTTAAAATATGGTTTGATGTAGATGAGTAACAAATAGAATACCACACTCATTATTAGGGTGACATGGCGGTTCAGCAGTTAAGATGCTGGGCTTGTCAGCTAGAAGGATGACGGCTCAAGTTTGAGACCCAAGTACCACGTGATGGGGTGAGCTTTTGTCTTTGCCCCAGCTCTTGCCAACCTAGCAGTTCCAAAATATGCAAATGCAAGTAGATAAATAGGTACGACTTCGGTGAGACGATAACAGCACTTCATGGCATTATGTTGGCCACATGACCATGGAAATGTCTTCAGATAGCATTGGCTCAATGGCCTTGAAATTGAGATGAGCACTATTCCCTATAGTCGGCAACAATGGAATAAAATCTACAGGGACTCTATTACCTTTACTTTTATTCTCATTATTAAGATTGAATTTCACATCTACAGGGCATTAATATGAATTTAAAAAGAAAGTAAAATATAGGCAAACATTTCCCAATGTTTTGTGGGTAAATGGGTCACATGATGAGGGCCTGGTGATTTGTCTCTCATTACTCATGATAATTTCTGTTCATCTGTTCGTAAGAAGTGGATATTTCATGTTCCATGTGTCTTCAGCAATTTGTGATGGGAAATTCCACATTTTGCATTAGAAATCAAGTTTTTTTCCAAGTTAGTTTGCAAGGATTTCCCTTGCATTATTAACATTACAAAACAGTAATCCTGATATGCTAGTATGCTTATACCAATAATGTATTTTTGTGCCGTGTTTTGCTTAGAGCCACTTAACTTAAGCAAAACACTGTTTTGCTAAACAGTTTTGGCATACTTTGCAAGCTTTTTCCTACAGTTCTGGCCAAAAGCAATTCTAGGCCATCCAGATAGCTTCATCAAGGCAAATTGGATCACTTCTTCACTTTACTGAACCAAATCACATCAGCTCCATTGTACAAATCACTTTGGTGAAGTGCTATGTGCAGGCTGGATATAATACAACAGATTTGCAATGCTCATCGTTTAGGGGACTGCTGAGAACTTAATGGTATGGACATTTAATATAGAAAGAGACAGACAGTGAAAGTTATGTATGCTAAGGAGATGTGATGTATCATCTCTGTAATGTATGAGATATGTCATTCATATGATATCCAACAATCTTGAAGGACATGAAACTGTGAGAATTGTAAATATTGGGATTTCAGGAGTATTTTTCTCACTGATTCTTTCTCCTTCCATCCTCATCATTTAATGCTTAAAAATGGACAACATTTGTTTCCATTTAGTTTATAGAATCCTACTTTCTTTTAAAACAGATTAATCAGGCTGATAGTAACAGAACTGTCAGGAGGAACCCCACTGAAACCAACATACTTGAATCTTTATCAGTTCAAGGAGCCTATTCTGAAACAATTTTTATGACTATAATATTTCTGCGATAATAGTTAGTCTTCATTATGGGTGATTACTCCCTCTACTTCTGTGAGTCATACCAATCTGAACTGAAAGGCTGAATATATGCTTCCTCCATGTTAGGAATTCATTAAGTCCTGAATAGTCGGTTGGCAGAAGGGGGCAACTGTGAATTGCTTCCAAAGCTTGTGACAATGGAGTTGGTAACACTCAGATGCACCCTCTCTTTAGAGGAATTATAAACCTATGTGCAACATGTAATTTTGTTAATTAAACTGGAAGGAATCATCCGAGTTGGAATCCACTGTAGATCTCCTCTCCTACTTTAAAAAAGGTCCTTCACAATAAAACACCTACACACAATATTTGCACTCTTTTCTAATCCAAACAATGGAGCAGCCACATCCATACAATTTAGTGTTGCACAGTATGAAATTCAGAACTTTACTATTAATGATTTCATAGTGGGCTTTAAAAGTATCTTTCCGATGGAGATTATGGGCAAATATTATCTTTGAGGCACTCTAGCTGTTCCTGCTTATGAAAAGAGGGATGGGAGTTGCTGGATCTGAAATCCTTGGACTAATCCAATATGACTCTCCTGATCTTCAAAAACCATGGGGCCTACTTCTTTTTCTCAGGTGACTCAAGTGTTCAGTGCAAATGATGCCATTGCCACTAAACACAGGTGCGCCCGAATGGAAAATCTTTTTTATTTATATACCCAAGACATTATTAGGATAGGAGCTTTCTAATAAGACTATGGACTGGAGTGCTTCCCAAGTATATTGGTTGTGCTCATTCTATCACAAGGTGGGTGAAGTGTTACTAGGCTTTCCCAGAAAGCTATAGAGTAAGAGACAACTTTGTTATTAAGCTCTGTGTACATACGCGGTGGCTCCTTTATGACTTCTGGACTTCAATCCAGAATTCTGGGAGTTGAAGTCCACAAGTCATAAAAGAGTCCTAATTTCCCAGCCCACAAAATATTCCCATGTAAATATAGAATGCTATTTTAAATTCTAAGCTGAAGAGCATCCTTCCTCAGTACTTGCCCGATGAGTTGGACTTCATTTCAACAGCCAGAACTCCGAGCTAAGATAGCCCCTAAGAATGCTTAAAATCCAAAAATCAGAGGGTATCAACTTGGTGAAAAAACTCTTTCAGGAAACCAACATTTGAGCTGCATTCCATTTAAACATTGTAAGCTATGCAATTTTGTATTCTGAGCTAGATTACTTCAAGTTGGGCAATATCTCTCAGCAGCCTCTAGACTCCATGGCCGCCAGCTCATTTGCAAAAATAAATATGCAAATAACCAACCAGGCTTAGGCAGCATTATCTCTTTATAATACATTTCTACAACTTATTTCCATGCAGTTTGGCTCCTGTGCACTTGATGTATGGCATGAAATGAAGCATGTAAGGAAAGAACTACTATGTAAGAAAGCTGAGAAGTCTTAAATGCCTATGGCTTGTTTACCGAATCCATGTGAGAATAAGTAACTAAATGAAGTTCCTAAAATGTAATGTAATGCTGAGACCTGAGATTGCAAGCCATTAATTGTCAATCCTTATATTTAATGATATGACTAAATGAGCCAGGCCTACTTAACAAGAGGCCCACTTAAAAGAGAAAACAGGAAAACATTGCTGAGAAATGGGGCAATAACTTGCATTTCACCCATTCTGTGGTTAATCTTTCCTCTTGCACCTTCTCAATGTATAACAAGAATAAAATCCAATCAGTGAAGGGAGGTGATTTCCCATTTATTGGAGCAACAACTGTTCAGAAATGACATGGTTTCCCCAGATAATTCAACTAGAGAACATGCCATCAGTTTTAATAAATGCCTTTGGGGAAACACCAAGCTTCACAGTATGATCTAGAAGCCATTAGGAAAACTACATAGTGTAGAGATGAGAAAAGAGCAACTCACTGCCAGAGTTCTCCAGTTCTCTAGTTCCATCTTCTGACCTAGCTTAGATATGGTAAGAATCATAGACGTTTACTATAAATTAGGATGATCAGAAAACAATGAAACGGGTTGTGACACTGAAACGCACATTTGGTCTCTTGCCTCCCCTACAGACGCCTATAGGAAAAGTGTCTCTGCTTGACCTGTAGTTGCTGTTTTATAGTGCTTTGTGTGACTGTCAGCATCCTCAACTGGTAATATGCAAGGGCTATTTGTGCTCAGCAGTTATTCAATGATGCCATCACAGTCCAACACTAGGTTCATTGCATGGTGTGTCCACGTCCAAAACTGAACACATCAAGATGATTTTGTAAACAATCTTTATTCTGCAGAAGAAAGCAACACAGAGACATCTCTGTTTCAAAGCCTGTGTAACCTTCTAAAGTCTACTGGGGACTTTACACAGCATTTACACAGCATGTAACAGCATGTTAATGTCACAGGGTCGCACATTGTTTTTTTCATGTCACTAGTAATTACTGTCTTTTCAATTTCTCAGCATTTTCCCATATGCACAATCCAATACTCAGCAAAGTTATTTCTATCACGAATGTAGAGTAACCATGATTTTTCCAGCAAACTTCCCCTTTCAGCCTCCATATTTAGCCATAATATTTGCAGACCTTTCCTGTTTGTGCCTTTTGCCTTATCACATAATAGACAATGGGTCACATTTAACAAGCTAAGCATGGTATACTTTACTCCAAAATGTAGAGGTTCGTTGAGATTCATCAACTTTTATTCGGAATTTAGAGGTTTTTTTCTAGTAATGAGATTGTAGGGAGAGAGTCAATTGCATTCTATCAAGATAGAGATGAGACTTAACTTTCTTTTCTGATGCCATATCCTTCAGCAATGGCCTTATTACACTCAGAAGATGGATGAAACAAACCAAATTGAGTCCTGGTAAGAAAGAGTTCCCGTACATTTTGTTTTGCAGTGAGCAGCATTCTTTCTCTGAATGATCAAATACACAGACTTTGGATGTAACTGGATTCATTGCTCTTCCTAACAGATATGGTAGCAGAGGGGGCGAGTTCTTTGGCTCAGCTTAATTTGATTGTGCTGTCTATTGCCTTTTCCTGATGAAAGAAGATCCTGTCTTAGATATTGTAGTGTGCTCTACTTATATCTGTCTTTGAAAAGTCAGCATAAAATGTGAAAAGTAAACTTGTCAAGTGTCTTGTTTCAACTGAAAAAAGACAAATTGTTCACCAGAATAAACAAGCACAAGAGTTGGAGTTAGGGAAGAGAAAAACAAGATAAAGTATTAAACTGCAAGCAAGGTCCAGTGGAAATCCACAGAACAGATCACATTAGCTCTACAAGAGGACAAGGTAACTGGATTATTACAAGACAGAGAAGCTGAGGAACAGGCATTGTTCCATCAACAAGGAGCATAGAAAACAAAACAACAACAAAAATTAAGCTTGCGTTCTGAGAATCTTGGCCAAGATTCTCTGTGGATCATGCATTGTGCCACTGTACCAGAGCAAGCTCTTCCACAGTTTGTTTGTCTAATCACTAGCATAAAAGACAAAATTGGCAAGTGATGGTTTACAGAGGGTAAAGTTTATTAACGGTGCAATTAGAAAAGACCACAATTTTATACCCTGCTTTTTCTGATTCACTCATATCTGATGCAATGTCTGCTCTTCCCAGCCTGTAAAAACCATAATCACAATCTCAAAAGAGGTCCTTAAAATCACAGTATGCTGCTGAGGCACTTCCCTTGATTTATATCCTGCCAATTTGCACCAGCCAGAATGAAGCTAAAGGTTGATGATTGCATATGTTTAACAGGCTAGCCTGTCTTGTTTTTTCTGATTCATGTCTGTAGTGAATTTACATGTTTGGTTTACCAAGTGATCAATTTTGGGGTGTGTGTGATTTTAGTTTGTTTCTTAAATAATTAAGTGCAACTTTCTCTGGTAAACTTTCTCCCATTCTGTACTTGCTGTCACATCTTGCCTTGTTTTGTAGCTGTGGAATAAAGCTGTATATTTTCAAGCACTGCTACAATTATTTGTTTATGACATTTTCTTTCTTAGAGTGAATAATGTTTTTGGGTTTCCTAGAAAAATATTCATGCTGATAACAGTGTTAACAATTTCCTCAAGGGCTTTTAGTTTGAGGCTCTAAAAATGCAGACTGCCACTCAGGGCATGAGTAAAATGCTTGCAATATGGCTAGCAGCATTGGGCCCCTTAACGGTGATGGGCCCTAATCAGAGTCTCTTCCCAGTGTATCCCAACAGTCTGTAATGACCAAGGGATACAAAAGTTGTGAGTCTGCAATTCAGCCTGACCATCTGATGCCCACTACACCTCCTGCAAGAATGCACACACTACTGCAAGGATGCATACCTCCTGCAAGAATGCATCAGCTGCCTTAATGTATTTTGTGAAATCCCTAAAGTGGCATAAAGTATAGTAGCCTAAATTCCCTCTGCTATATCTAATCTCTATTGTCCAATTAACAAGGCCAGTAGGTGGCCTGACAATCACAGTTAAGTTGAATGATAGGCATGATCCATGGCATTGGGATGATTCTGTTACCCCATCTTTGAGAATTAGATCTGGAGGATTCCCATAAAGAAGGGAAGCCAAAAATAAGGGGGGGGGGGTTAGGTTACTTGATTGGGAGTTGTATTGCCAGGCCTCAGTGCTTACATGGGTGAATGAATGGATTAATTTGAGGAACAAAAGAATATTGACTTTAGAAGGACATGATTTACAATTGGGGTGGCATGCAATTATGTGATATGGGAAAAATAAAATACATAGATATTTTCAAAGATGTTATATTAGAAATGCTCTGCTTGTAGTATGGGAAAGAATTAAAGAGAACATTACATGAAAATACCAGTCTGGCTATCCATGATGGAAGCATTAATACATCCAAATGTCCTTGAACTGGAAAAAATTACAAGATATGACGATATTCTAAACGAAGAAGGGAATTAAAATTGAAACCAGAACTGAAAAATCAAGGAATTGATTTGGCTTGGTGGCCACTTATGCAAATACAATCAAGATACAAGAAAGATGCAGAAATGTATGGATTTTACAAAGAGCCTTCAGAAGGGAGGAGGGAGGCGGAGGAGGAGGGAGGGAGGAAAGAAGAAGGAAGACCTGCTGAATGATCTGTCTCCATCAATCTTTTGAGGTTTGGCCAGGCCAAGAAAGAAACATTGCAGGGGATCTAGAAATGCTACGCCACTGTTGTAGAATATATTAGCAGAATTGTGAAAGTCTGTCTGAGATTTTCCCCCTATTTTTAAGGACAACAAAGGCAAGGCAGCATAGTTCTCTTTCTCATGCTTTCTATTTTACCAGGGATTAGCTTCTCCTCTCCCACCTCTATCTCAAGAGCAGAGCTAAATTCCTCCACAGGCTCAATCAAGTTTTTACTACTGTAGAGAAAATGACATAGCAGGTCTTTTGAGACTGCAGTCTGCCAATAAGAATTGGGCACATCCTAGTATCACCCCCCCCCATCACTTTCATACATTGTAAACCTACACCACCACTTTTATACTAGACCAGAAAAGCCCAAAGCTGGGTTGTCTCAGCTATGGGCTGGGGATGAACAGAAGCTCATCAGAGAGTGTGATATTAGGCAAAGTTAGTGAGGCCTCATGCAGCAGAAGAGAAGGTTCCATGTGCAGAAGCCCTAAGATTAATGTATTTGGGTGCATTCTGGTTGACCATAAGGTGACAGCAAATAGTTTAAGAAACTTCTGGCTTGGATTTTTGAAGCCCAGTGATTGTGGCTGTTATGTCTGGAGCATGGGTGCGAATGATGGAGACGAGCCGGTAGAAACAGTGAACTTCAACTCTTTATTTACATGGTGTGACAGCTCAAACTGGAGGGCTGCTATAGCCTTCCTTATATAGGCAACTTATTAACTATTCAACCAATAACACTCCTGGAGCGCTAGCTCCGTTAACCAATGGGAATGGCCTGTTAATGGCCAATCAGATGCTCCTGAATGGACCAATCCGATCCTGCCATTAACACCCAATCAGAAGTGCAGGGCCAGAACCCTGCACTTGACTTCAAGCTCAAGATAACTTTATTGGTATTATTCATTCACAACAGTGACCATCATAAAAAAATGCTAAATCCCGTGTATCTACAGGAATGAGAGAGGAAGCAGAAGAGAAAAGAAGTAGAAAATGAATGGTGTAGTTAGCAGATGTGGATGTAACTGAGATGGAGGTATGTGTAAGGAAGGACAGTGGGAAGAAACAGAAAAGTTTAGCTGTGTCACAGGAAAATTAGTGGCTTATTTAGACTGAATGTAAACTGAGAAGTCATTACATTATAGCATTTTGTCCAAAGGCCCAAAAGCAATTTTTAATAGAAACGGCTTTCATTATGTAGCTTATCCAATACAGGAGATTAAATTTAAATGGAGATGTGCAAAATTCATCAAGGCTAAGAAGGAACATTCCACTTCCCTCTGGGCCATGCTAAACCACTTGCCAGATCATTTGCCATGCCAGGGATGGTTTGGGAATTTCCAGAAGTCACTTTTCCTAACTTGGTTAAGTTGTACAGTGGAATTGAGCCATATGAAGAACAAAACAGGAATCGATCATGTGCTGAAACAGTGAATATCATGGCCACAAATTGTGTTGAACTAAATTGATGTTGTTGCTCATTCCCTTGTGTTCTCCATAGCTGAAGACTTTTACTCTTCCAGCATGCTCTTTAAGCATCACACATACTGTGTGTTAAGTCCTGAGCATGGGCGCAAGGAACGGAGACGAGACATCGAATGGTGACTTCAACTCTTTATTGTGAAATAAGAACAGAGCAAATACTTGGGCAGCAGCAGCTCTTTTATAGAGCTGGCTGCTGTCAAAACAACCAATGATTTGAGTTTACCGCTTTCACAAGCGTCTAATCAGAGGGGTCCATTAACAGCCAATCAGAGCGGCCAGAAATGACCAATCATGACTCGCTATTCGCGGGTCAATGAGGAGTGCAGGATTTCTAGCCTGCTGCGAAGTAAAGCTATTTAGGGTTGTTATTGCTGCGTTGGCTTAGTCCATAACACCCCTCCCCCCTAGGTTCTGTCTGAGGGGTGGGGTGATGTATTCTCGTAAATAGGCAGGTCACTTCACCTGTCTGCTTGACCTGCGCTGTTCCACCGGTTTCTGTCCTGGCTCTGGTTTCAGTGGGCTGTCAGCTGGGCTGGATGGTGAAAATGATCCCGCTGTTCCTTCGAATGGCTCTGGGCTGTTCTCCCTGCTTACTCCAGTGCTGTCTTCCGGGTTCCCTGGATCTGTTTCCATAGCAGTGTTGTCACACGGCGAGGCCACTCCCTGGCTCGGTTCTCCTTCTGATGGTGAGTATCCCCTGGTTGGTTGTGTAGACTGTTGGGTTTCGATTGTTATTTCTTTTTTGGCTTCCTCGATGTTCCTCCCCCCCCCCATTAGAGATTCAGGGGCTGAGATAGGACTAGGTGCTAGTCTGGAACGGAGTTGGTCTATGTGGCGCTTCCGCATCTTACCATCTGCAGTTTGTAGGCGATAGGATCGGGGTCCCATAAGTTGCGTTATGGTAGCGGGGACCCACAATGGGTCGCCCGAGAAGTTTTTCGCAAACACGGGGTCACCTTCCTGGAATGCCCGACACTTGCTGCTGGATCCTGGGGGTTGTTCAGGCGTGTAGTTTGGGTGGACGCAATCAAGATGCGAGTGAAGTTTCCAGCCCATCAGGAGTTTAGCTGGGGTTCTGTTCATGGTACTGTTGGGGGTTATGTGCTGGAGGAGAAGCATCCAGTTTATTTTGTTGTCAATGTCGCCGTGTTCCATTTTGTGCAAAGTCTTTTTTACAAATTGAACCATTCGCTCAGCCCTACCATTGACCGCAGGGTGAGCTGGCGATGTTAAGGCATGGCGGATGTCCCAATCTGCCAGGTACTGTTCGAATGGCAAGGCAGTGAATTGGGGGCCATTATTGGAGACCAGGATATCCGGCAATCCATGGGTAGCGAATAGCTTATTCAGTTTTTTAGTGATCACCTCTGTGGTGGTGCTTTTCATCTTGTGGACCTCGAGCCAGTTTGAATAGGCATCCACTGTTAGGAGGAAAGTGTATCCTCTTGTGGGTCCCGCAAAATCGATGTGGATGCAGGACCAAGGGCCTCGAGGCATTTCCCATTGAGTTGGGGGAGTTTTTGGAGGAGTAGAACGAGTCTCCTGGCATTTGCTGCATTTTGCTATCAAGGTCTCTATCTGTTTATCTAACCTAGGCCACCATGCGTAACTCCTGGCCAATGCCTTCATCCGCACGATGCCTGGATGTCCATCGTGCAACATTTTTAATACCTTATGTTGCAATTTCTCTGGGATTACAACTCTGTCTCCCCACAAGATGCAGCCCTTTTGGGAGAATAGTTCTGCCTGTCGATTCCTGAAAGGCTTGAAAGTGTCATTGGGTGCGCTGACCAGCCAACCTCGTTCCACCCAGCTGAGGACTCGTGCCAAAACAGGGTCCTTTTTTGTTTCTGAGGTGATGTCTCGAGCAGTCAGTGGCGGTGATTTGAGGGTTTCGATTTGCAATACGGCTAAGGTTGGAGCTGGGTCATCTATGACATCTGGTAGTGGAGAGCGGCTCAAAGCGTCAGTGTGGGGAATGATTTTCTCTGGGCGGTGTTGCAATTGGTAATCGTAGGCGGCTAAAAATTCTGACCAATGTGTCATTCTTGGTGATAAGATATGGGGAGTTGGTTTGTTTCCCGCCAGAATACCAAGTAGCAGCTTGTGGTCTGTAATTATGGCAAAGGGTATCCCATACACATATTCATGGAAACGTTTAATTGCAAATACAATAGCGAGAGCCTCTTTATCAAGTTGACTATAGTTCCTTTCAGTCTTAGACAAGGTTCTCGAAAAGAATGCAATAGGTGCTTCATTCCCATTTGGTAGGACATGGCTTAAAATGGCTCCCACTCCGAATGGTGAAGCGTCAAGGGTAGAGTCTCGTTGTATTGCATCAATACAACATCGGAGGTTAAGAGGTCTTTTACTTGTTGGAATGCCCTTTCTTCACGCCGTCCCCAGACCCAGGAAGCCTTTTTGTCAAGAAGTCTATGTAGGGGCTCGGCTACGGTTGCCTTCTGGGGCAAGAAGATGTTATAAAAGTTAATGAGTCCCAGGAAGGCTTGGAGGTCTGTCTTATTCCTAGGTCTTGGGGCATTTTTGATTGTGGTTAGTTTTTTTTCGGTGGGGTGGATTCCCTGTTTGTTGAGAAGGTATCCCAGGAACTGCACTCTCTCCGTACAAAGTTGACACTTGTCCCTTTTTACTTTCAGACCAGCGTCTTTAAATTTCTGAAGAACTTTTCTGAGTGGTTGTACTAATAACTCTTTAGTGGGGACAGCTATTAGGACGTCGTCAAAATAAGGCACGATGCCTTTTATGCCTTGTAATAGTCTCTCCATCAAACTTTGGAAAATGCCAGGCACCACACTTACTCCGAATTGGAGTCTATTGCACTTGAAGGCACCTCTATGTGTAACTATTGTCTAAGCTTCTGCAGTTGTCGTGTCTACAGGTAGTTTCTGGTACGCCTGAGCGAAGTCCAATTTCGCAAATATTTTTCCGCCACCCAGGGAATGAAGAAGATGTTGGACCACCGATCCTGGGTAAGCGCTCTGTTGAAGAGCATGATTTAGGGTGGCCCGGTAATCCCCACAAATTCTTAACGAACCATCTGGCTTCATGGGCGTTACTATTGGAGTTTCCCAGCGGGCATGGTCAATCGGTTCCAACACGCCCTGGGCTATCAGTTTATCTAGCTGCTCGTCAATCTTTGGCTTGAGGGCAAAAGGCACCCAACAAGGCTTAAGCCGAATGGGAGCTACATTGGGGCTGAGATTAAATGATATAGGGGTCCCCTTGTACTTGCCTAATGTTCCTGTGAGCATGTCCTAGAATTCCTGGATGAGGGCCTCTTCCAAGTCATCGCTTCTGGTTTGGTGAATGCCGGCTATTTCAATCCTGAGTGGGGTGAACCACTGTAACCCTAACAAACGGCCGGTTATGATCGACGAGTAAAGGGAAGCGTCGCGGTGTGGTTCTTGAAGGATACTGGAATTCTGTTTCCCTGATAGTCTTTTAGGATGATTCGTTGAGTGCTGAGGTCCTGGCGGCAGATGGCAGGGATCAGCTGTTTGAGGGTTTTCCAGGATACCATCGATAGCGATGATCCCAAATCGACTTCCATCACGCATGGTCGATTCTCAATAGTAACCCTTATGTGGATCTTTCTGCATCGAACGATGAAGCGTGGCTGATAATAATGATTTGGTGGGTCTCTTCTCGTCCCGTTGAAGAGGCAGGTGCTCAATTTCTGTCGTAGTAGTGGTTGTTCCATTGGTGGTTCAGGTGGTCCCGATTCTCAGGTGGTTTGCCTGCCTCCCGGTGGAGGTAGTTCTCCCTTCGGCTGGGACTGGACTCTCGCTTGCTTCTGCAGACCTTCGTGATGTCGCCTCTTTTCCCGCAGGTACGGCAGAGTGCGTCGAGGAATTTGCAGTCCGATCGTGGGTGGTTTGCCCCGCAACCAGCACATTGGCGCGGACGTCTCTGGTTCCTTTGCTCTCATTCCAAGCGGAGCTGGTTGACCTCCTCTTCCTCACTGTCTGAGGATGACTCGAGGTCTTCGTGGTGGGCGGTAATAGCGTGCTTCTCAGCGGTGAGTGGGCTATCGTTAGCGAGTTGGCAAAGCAGTGCGTTTGCTCGGTGCATTAGAGTGGCTGACTTCCTGGTTGCTTCTGTGGTAGCAGCGTCGGCGATGACATCTGCAAGGCTGATGTCTCCTTTCGCGATGAGTTTACTCTGAATGGCGGGTGCATCTAATCCCAGAACTATGCAGTCTCTCAGGGCTTCCTCAAGGTTTGCAAAACCACAAAGGCCTCCTAGGTTCCGGAGGTTGGCTACAAAATCCCCAACACTTTCGTTCTTCCATTGGTCCCTCTGGTAGAACTCGTGTCTTCGTATCAGTGTAGGTACTGCAGGTGCGTAATGGGCCCGGAGGATCGGGGCGAGGTTATCCCATTCCATGGTCTTCACTTTCACCGGTTTGGCAAGTGCTTTAGCCATTTTGAAAGTGGCGTGGCCTCAATGAATCAGGAACTCCGCTCGTTTCTTGCCAGGCGTAGCATCTTTTAAATTGTTGGTCTCTAAGAACATCTGGAAATGATCTATATACAAATCCCAGTCTTCAGTTGCTGGGTCGAATGGAGCGGGTGGTATGGCACCGCTGGTCATCTTTCCGTTTGTTGCGTGCACTCTTCAGCCACGTGCTCTCTTTTGTTCGATGAGTACTTAGTCAGCTCTATCGTCTCCACATCCCATCCTTGTCGTCAGTGTTAAGTCCTGAGCATGGGCGCAAGGAACAGAGACGAGACATCGAATAGTGACTTCAACTCTTTATTGTGAAATAAGAACAGAGCAAATACTTGGGGAGCAGCAGCTCTTTTATAGAGCTGGCTGCTGTCAAAACAACCAATGATTTGAGTTTACTGCTTTCACAAGCGTCCAATCAGAGGGGCCCGTTAACAGCCAATCAGACTGGCCAGAAACGACCAATCACGACTCGCTATTCACGGGCCAATGAGGAGTGCAGGATTTTGAGCCTGCTGCGAAGTAAAGCTATTTAGGGTTGTTACTGCTGCATTGGCTTACTCCATAACACTGTGGGCAAACACTCACTGGAGCCAAGCAATGACAACCTAGCTTTTACAGCATATACACTTACACAATGTGCTTGCAGTCCATTGCTTGTCAGTAATACAACTCTAACCATAGCTGTTTACTGCAGATAGAATGACTTTGCTGAGTGCTAGGCCACAATACTGACATGACAATTGCAATTATTCTAGTTAATGAAGTTGGCAGGACAAACCTAAGATCTTTGCCATAAATCAGACTTTATACCTTTAGCAAATAACTGGCCACAACCCAAGAAGAAATATGCATAAACACAGTAACCTTTCACAGTTGACTTTTGTTTGGTACCAGCCTTCTTCAAAGATGTAAATCAAAATATATAGAATATGTATCCTTTAGCTATTCAATTAGGACCAAAACTATTCTCCAATGTCTTCAAGATGAGAATGGAAAGATCTATTTGAATCACATTCTGATATGAACTGATCTAAATCTTACTTTCAAAAGTAATGTACTAGCCAGAATGCAATTACTTTTTTTCATCTCTTTCTAAAGTTTTTAATATAGTTCATCAGTGTAAAAAAGCACACATTGTTCATTCATGCAATATATCTCTTCCAATGAACAAATGGTTCCAGAGTGATTTACAACCATAAAACTGAGATTGAATATAAATTAAAAAGCTGATTTAAATACTAAAAAACCCAGTTGTAGAACTGATTAACATTTACTGAAAATTAAATATTCCCTAGAAAATGAAAATCTGAACTGATTATCAAGTATAGTAGAAAATTATGCATGAAAACCACACATTATTTTGTATAGTTTGAAATGGATATGAAATTATCATCATGACCTTTGTTTAGTCTCGGTACTTCTTGTCTTTCCTGCAAGAAGTTCAAGGATCAGCACTTCATTCTTTCCTTCCATTTCACCCCCAAAGCAATTATTTCCCCCGAAATCACTTTATGAAGTCTACAACCAAGTAAAGGCATTTGAGATTAGTTTTCCTCATTCCAGATCCAGCCCTCTAATCAGTTGCAGGTTAAAAAAAAGGATCTTGGTTTAAAGACATAATTTGTTGATCTAGCTAGAGAGAAAGCAGTTTTAAAATCAAACAAATAGGATTGTGAAAAAAAATTATTTGCCTTTGTACTCTGCTGAGTGAAATGGAGCTTTCCACAAGAGTGCTCTGAATTATTTTCTTAATAGGTTGCAAATGTAACTTAATTAATGTAGTGACAACTGGTGTAGCTCCTGATGGTGCCACCTCTCTCGCACTAACAATTTGTTCTCAGAGTCCTAGTTTACACATTGTTCTGAAGCAAACCTGAAATTTGTCTGTTTTTGACTGAGCACTTTCTTCACACCCAGTCCCTTAGGTTTTGTACAGTTGTCTGTGGTTAAAACAAACTATGGCTTAGAGTTATATGTGATACAGATCTGATTCAGTCCTTTGCTTATTTCTCAGAATAATATTAGTTGAAGCCAGTTGTGGATTTATGGGCCACATGAATTGCATTTTCCAGTAGACCAAGACTTAATGTTTGTTGCCATCAAGTGATTTTCTGGATTTTTACGGTCCAAATTTGGTAGCTTCATGCAGCCTGCAAATGAAAACCTGGAGGTTGCATGGAAGTCTAGGCTTCCTAGTGGACCCTCACTGTTATGAATCAGAATTCAGCTGCCTTGTCACAACTAAGCATTGATTACTCTACCACACATTGAACACTTCTGCACAATTCTTTCATTTCCCAAATCATGACCATTTTAGCTCATGCTGATTTCAAACTTTGAGATCCTGCAGTAGCAAAATAATTTCCCTCTCAGTGGGAAATTCAATTTTTTTTTTACTACCAGTTTTGTGGGCATGGTTTTGTGAGCGTGATGTGGCTTGTTTGGCATGGTTTGGTGGGCATGAAAGGATACTGTAAAATCTCCATTCCCATCCCGCTCCAGAGGAAGGTTACAGCAAAATCCCATTCCCTCCCCACTCCACTAACCTGCTTTCCAGCCTGTTCTCCTGTGCAAGGCAACAAAAAAAGATCCAGCCAATCAGCTGGGACTCAGGAGGCAGAGAATAGATGGGGGCGGGGCCAGTCAAAAATGGTATTTGCCGGTTCTCCGAATTACTCAAAATTTCCAGTCAGAACCTGCTGAATACCACCTCTGTTCCCCCCATTCCATACAATGGAGGGAAGGAAGAAACAATAACTATAATATAACAAGAGAACAGGACATTTTAGCCTTGTTCATTCTGTATAGATTATTGACAAGTGGCAAAATTGTGAAAATGGCATTAGTTTTCCAGACCTTAAAGCTGAAGACATCTTAATCTTTATTTAAACAACAACAACAACTCTTAGTTTCACTGATTCTTAGATTCTCCAGGAGTGAAGTGCTGGAAAACTGAGTTTGGGCTGCCTTCAGACTTGTGCGACTGCTAAAATAAAAGTGCTCAATTTATTTAGAGGGAAAGATAGAGACTATTATTGTCATCTAACAATTCTCAGAACAAATATTCTTTTGTGCCTCATATCCAGGGTTGGGATTCAAATTTTTTAACAACCAGTTCTGTGGGCATGGCTTAGTTGGTGGTCATGGCTTGGTGGTCATGTTATTGGCTGGCCGTGGCCAACTCAATATCACTCACATCAAGGCGTGCATCTCCTCGCCTAGCCTCTCATGACTGTGGGGGAGCTGCAACCATCATAAGTGTGAAAAATGGTCATAAGTCACTTTTTTCAATGCCACTGTAACTTTGAATGGTCACTCCACACAAGCAAAGTGCCAGCAAAGGAGGGAAAAAAACCTCCAGAGATGTTCCTGAGACAGGAAGTCTAGTCCTGCCAAGAATGTAATAAGGGTTAACAGAGAGGCAGTTTCTGTAAGCAACACCAGAATGTTTCCTTCCTGCCTTCCTTATAGGATTAGGCCAGTAATTTCTTCTAACAACAGGTTCTCCAAACTGCTTAGAATATTAACAACTAGTTCTAGCGAATAGATGCAAACTGGTAGAATCCTACCCCTGCTCATATCATCATCAACTAATGTCAAAGGGGTGTTTAAAAAAAGTTTTATCTGAGTAAAACTTTATTGGATGTAAGTATGTTCTACTTATTTATCTATTTATAGGAAAGAGGCAATGTTCTAAACTCATTCACTTTTCCTTTGGAACAATAGATTTAACACACCCCTTCCTTTTTAATTCCTTAGTTATGTAGAATTTAATCATACAAGTTGTGTCATTAATTAGCAATAGCAATAGCACTTAGACTTATATAGTGCTTCACAGTGCTTTTATAGCCCTCTCTAAGCAGTTTTGCATAGTCAGCACATTGCCCCCAATAATCTGGATCCTCATTTTACCCATCTCAGAAGGATGGAAGGCTGAGTCAACCTTGACCTGGTGAGATTTGAATTGCCAAACTGCTGGCAATTGGCAGTCAGCAGAAGTAGCCTGCAATGCTCCATTCTCACCACTGTGCCACCATGATTCTTAATTAATACACCTAAATAGTACCAAAACAGATTGAAAAATGACACTATTAATTTTCTCTCTCTCTCCTAAAATGAAAATATGGTAGAGGACAAAACTTGCTATTCTAACTTTCATAATAAGAGAAAGTTTTGTTAAACCTATTTGCCATATTCTGATATATGCTAAACCACCCTTTATTTGTGAAAGTACAGGTAGACCACATTTAGTAATAGCCTCATTTAGCAAAGGTCATATTGCTGTGTGACCAATCCTTGCATTTGCAATCTTTGCAGTACTGCAAAGCAAAGGAAAGCTGAGGTAAGATTATTAGCACAATCACATATTATTTAATGCCTGCCTCACTTAATGCCTAAGTTGCCAGTCCTAGTTATGGATGCTTAAACAAGGATTACCCCATACAGAGAAAGATAAGTTCACAGAAGGGGCTCTTAACAACTTTGAGTCACCTTAGAGTCAAGATTTTCTGACTTTATCTGATGTTGCCAAGGACTCTCTCTCTCAGTACATGTTGCTTGACCAGTCTGCTTTTTTCTCTGTTTTCCCTACAAATCTCAACAATCCTTTTTATCTAAAAAAAATTCATTTGCTTAAAGTGTTTATTGAATGCTTGGGCATAAATCCATCATCCCTGAAGCATCAGAAGAAAAGCAGAGCTTTATCCAACAGGCTATATGAAAATGGACATGTTCTGACCATAGTTTTTTATAACAAGTCTGGTAAAAATGATTGTTGAAACCATTGTTTATAAAGCTGATTTATCTGAATAGCTCTCCTTAATATTGAGTAAAGCTTAGGAGAGAGCCATCCAAACAACCAGGGGATTAATTTAAAGCAAAAGAAATTGTGTTGTGCTGGAGGAGGAAGAGAGGAAATAGGAATGGGAAAAGGCAACATTTTACACTGAACAGATCCCTTATAGCTACCTCTTAAAGTATGAGTGCAGAATATGTAGTCAGCTCTGCTGAATTGATGTTATCATTAATTACTGATTTGTAATGAGTATTTTTTAAAATGTTTATACTACCATTTCATTGTTTACTCCACACATGATATAATTATTATTAGTCTACTTTCTCTCTGATATTTTATTAAATAAAAATTATGGAGGGAATAATTTTATTGTACTTGAGTCTTAGATGTGCATCCAAACACAGTTCAAATAGCAGAAGACTTCTGGATGGTGGAAGGACCAATGGAAAATGATATAACTGAAAGAATGAGCCTAGCTCAACTAAGAGACGAAATACACACAGCTGAAGGAAGTACTGATGGGACTTTTGAACATGTGCTTATTAATCTTGCATCTAGAGGCTCCTGGCATTTGTCAGAGACATTTACAACTGAATTCTGTTATAGATGGAAATTCATCTACCTGTACAATACACCTGACAGCCCCCTTGTCTTCAGCTGCTTCCCCTGATGTATAAAGCAATTGTCAGAATTTATAGCTCATTCGCATACAGTCCCAATTCTCTTTGGGTAGAAATTATTTAATCTATGTCATCACTTTAGGTATCCCTGCCCCCTGGTTATAAAATACCTCAGGAGGCATTCAGTATGGCTGGGAAGATTTCAGAAGTAAAGATGATTCAGGGTAGGCTTGTGTTTCACAACTGGCATTTAAACTGGAAATACAGTATTGGCAGGTGGAAAACTGTCAATTGGACAGCATTAGCAGCCAAAGTTGTTGCTGTCAGACATCCATCCATACACAGCTTCTACAGAGACCAAGCTCCAGTGCCTACATGGGTGAGGGTGGGTGATGACTTTGCAAAAATGCATGCTGAAATACATGTATTTTACCTACTGAGCTCATAAAAAATGATGCCAAGCAGGCATTTCCACCCAGAAAGTAAAAACTTTACTAAAGAAAAGAACTCCAGTTCATTTTTTAAATTATTTTTAAAATATTTTTTTCTGGGACAGATTATAATACTTTGTTTCATATTAATTACAATTGTACACATTAGTAGAATTTTTCACTACAACGAAATTATAGAATAATAAAAGAAAAAGAAAAAAGCTAGAAAAAAGAAAACAAATAAAAAGATAAAGAAAATATAGAATTATGACTTTTGTTACGGTTTCTATTGAGTAATTACCATCTTTCTTTTTCACCCCCTAACTTCTTTTAATACCCAAATCCATAAATCATCAATTCAGACTTTTCTTCTTTCAACAAAATTCCACTTAAGGCTTCCAGTCCTTTAAAAAAGTCTTTATCATTTTTTGGCATTTTTTGCTTTATCAATTTGTCAGTTTCACTATTTCCACAAGGTCCATCAATTTTATACTCCAACCTTCTACCATAGGTGTTTCATTATTCTTCCAATTTTGTGGGTAGATTAATTTTCTGAATTATATAGGGTTAGTTTTCTGTTTTGTTTCTGATTCAGCTTTCATAAAATCCAATAGAAATAATTCTGGCTTCATCCAAATAAATCTGCAGGAACTTTTGCATCATTGTATGCATATTAACTACATTTTTATCCCTCAGGAAGTTTTGTCTCTTACTCTGCTTTGTCCAGACTTTCATGGTATTCAATTGGTATGCAGGCCTGGTCTGATATAGATTTGAATTGCTGAGCAAGAGACACAAGATTGTTAGTACTGTCTAATTACTTGACTTTAATTATACATATTATGCATGCAAGCTCAAGACAGCTGGCATTTTTCAGTTAATGATTCTTTATTATCCATTTTTAGAAAAAATGGAGTTGATGTCCAGACGTCAATGAATTGTCCTTAGATTTCCAGAAATAAAACATTTGTATGTCCAATTCTGCTGTTCAGATATATTAGCCATAGTGAATCTGGGATCTCTATTAGTAGTTGTGCAGGACTCAATTACTTCAATAAATAAGCCATGTTGAGTTGTCAGGTAAATAATGCTGTTTATGTATGCAGCATCTGTATACATGGTTATCATTCATATGTCTTTTCACATTCTGCTGATTTAGATTTCCTTTTGTAAATTTCTCTCAGACATGATCTTCCTTTTCAATTTCTGTCTCCTCTTTTATCGGTCTCATTGAAAGAACATTCAGGAGGAGGAGGAGGAGGAGAAGAAGGAGGAGGAGGACAACAACAACCATGTCTGGAAATTTTTTTAAAAATCCTCCTTAATCATTTAAAAGAAAACCAAAACATTTCTGTTCATTTTAAATATTGCCTACCATTCCTCAGTTACAGTTGTGTAGTTAATAATAATGCTCATTTGCCACAATCCAAGTCACCTTCTTGGGAAAAGGAAAAGGGAATCTTAGATAATCATACATTCCTTAAAACAGGAAGCCTGGTAACTTTATTTGCATCTGCAAAGTCTGCATTCTGTGTTTGAGGGCTGCAGTTATCATTAGAATGGGTGAGGTCAAAATATTTGGCCTGTTTGGCAGTAGATGAGGAAAGAGTTAGAGGAAAGAATATAAGGCAATCAGATGAACCTTGAGAGAAATCACCACTTTTAATTCTTGGGGGTTGTTAAGTACTTGGACATGGGTCAAAGTAAATGGAGACAGGCTCTGAATAGTGAACTTTCAGCTCTTTATTGCATAGTGACTTCTCTAAACAACAACAGTGAACTCTGCCTTATATAGGCAACCCTTGTAAGAATTGTCCAATAGCGAGCTATGAACGCTAGCTCTTTTAACCAATAAGAATCCTCTGTTAAGGGCCAATCGGATTCCTCAGAACTAACCAATCCGATCTGGCCGCCTAACAGCCAATCAGAAGTGCAGGGCCAGAACCCTGCACTTTACCTCAAGCTCATACTTTATTAACTATGGTACATACACAAAACCCCTTCCCCCTGGCTTCTTAATTACGGTGTAGTTATATAGTCCTTTAAATAGGACGGTTGTCTTTTAAGTCTTTCGGATTTTCGTTGGACTGGTTGGTAGCAATCCTGTTGAGGAAGATTGTTGTTTGGCAGTGGTTCTGCTTCTTGCTCAGGTGCAATTTCTTGCAGTGCAAACGATTATCCTTCCTGCTCCATTTCCTGAGTATCACTTAGTTCGTCGCTCCCTTCGAGCAGGTTCCCTGGAACGTCATCTTCTTCTGTACCTCCCCCCCCTCGGTTTGGTCATGGGGGAGTTGTTGACTGGCCATTGTGAGCCGTGACCGTAATTGGTCGATATGCCGTTTCCACAGTCCATTGTCACAGCATTTCACTACGTAGGATTTGGGGCCGGTCAATCGTACTACTGTTGCCTCTATCCATAACGGATCGCCCGATAAGTTTCATGCGTAAACGAGGTCTCCTACCTGGAAAGTGCGACAGCGGCCGCAAGATCCTATTGGCTTTTCCGGTTCGTAAGCAGGGTGCAACCGGTTGAGGTGGGAGCGGAGTCTTCATCCCATCAGTAGTTCGGCGGGAGTTCTGCCGGTGACGCTATGTGGAGTTATGTGTTGCAAAAAGAGAATTTGGTTGACCTTGTCATCGATATTGTCATAGTCCATTTTTTGCAAAGTCTTTTTAACAAATTGGACCATGCGTTCCGCTCGGCCATTGGTTGCAGGGTGTGCAGGCGAGGTGAGCGCATGGCGGATGCCGCAGTCAGCGAGGTACTGCTCGAACATTAGTGCCATAAACTGTGGCCCGTAATCGGACACCAGGACATCAGGTAGTGCGTGGGTTGCAAAGAGTCTGTTTAGGATCTTGATCACCGCCTCGGAAGTTGTAGTCATCATACAATGAATTTCTAACCAATTGGAGTACGCGTCGACTGTCAGCAGGAAGGTGTAGCCCTTGGTTAGCCCTGCGAAATCCAAGTGGATTCTGGACCAGGGTCCCCATGGTGTCTCCCATTCAATAGGCATGGCTTTTGGTGGGGCGTTGCTGAATTGTTGGCAATTGGCACACGCTTTGACCCACTGCTCGATTTGCTGGTCCATGCCCGCCACCATGCGTAGCTTCGTGCAAGTGCTTTCATCCACACGATGCCGGGGTGGCCCTCATGCAGCATTCGTAGCAGCATCTTCCGGAGTCGTTCTGGGACAACGACTCTATCGCCCCAGATGATACAGCCTTTTTGGGAAAAAAGTTCAGTCTGTCGAGATTTAAATAGTGCGAAGTCATCTGGTACTTGGTCCAATGGCCATCCACATTCTTTACAGCTGACACGATTGCGAGGGCTTCTTTATCAATTTGTCCATAGTTCCGCTCTGTTTGTGAAAGAGTCTTCGAAAAGTATGCAACAGGGGCTTCGTTCCCATTAGGCAGTACATGACTCAAAATGGTGCCCACCCCAAAAGGCGATGCATCGCAAGTTATAACTAATGGCAAAGTCTCGTTATACTGCATAAGTACAAAGTCAGATGTGAGCAGTTTTTTAACATTCCGGAAGGCTTGCTCTTCCCGGTACCACCATACCCACAATGCTTTCTTTTTTTTTTTTTTTAAAGAAAATTTTATTAATTTTCTACAAACAAACAAGACAAACAAAACATTAAAACATTCAACTCTCGTATGTACATCCAGTGTGTCAGTTGGTTCATCATTTTTGTGCATTCATTCTGTAGTCCCAGTTACAATTATGTTACATAACAACTCATATTATCAATCCAAACTTATATATCCTATAATCACTGAAAAACAAATAAAAAAAATTTTTTTGACTATACTTTTAATCATTCATGCTTTATGAGCTAACAATACTTTAAGCAGATTATTCAACAAATCATATAAACATACCAAATGAATCCTAAAAAAACCCTTTATAAATATAATATCAAGAAACAAAATAATAGCAAAATAGCAAGATAAAGATATTTCTTACTATCTAAAATATTCTATTATCGTATTTTATCATCTAGCCATTTGTAAAAAAGATCCCAAATTTCATAAAATTGTTTATCTTCTTGCTCTCTAATTTCAAATGTCAATCTGCTCATCTCAGCACATTCCAATATTTTCTTAATAATTTCTTCCTGTAATGGTATTTTCTCATTCTTCCAATTTTTAGCAAATACAATCCTGGCCGCTGTTACTACATTTACAATCAGGTAATTCAAATCTTTACTATATATATCAGGTAAAATTCCCAATAAGAAGATCTCTGGTTTCAAGTCTATATGTTTCTTTGTCATTTTTTCCAGCCACATGCGAATTATAGTCCAATATTTTCTAGCATCCTCACAAGTCCACCACATATGGTAATACGAGCTGGGTATCTGATGACATTTCCAGCATTTTTCAGATTTGTTCTTAAATATTCTTGCTATTCTTGTCGGAGGAAAGTGCCACCTGTAAAACATCTTATACAAGTTTTCTTTATATGCTGTTGACATTGTCGTTTTATAATTTTGAGACCACAATTTCTGCCATTTCTCTAAATCAATCCCATATCCAAAATTCTTCCCCCAAACAATCATAGTTTCTTTCTTCCTCTAATTTCATTCCCAGTAAATAACCATATAATTTTTTAATCACCTTCTCATCAGTACCCATCAAGATCTTATCTAAATCAGTCTGCTTATCATAAAATCCCTCCGTTTTAGAATCTTCATCATACCTTGAATGTATTTGTGCATATGAAAACCAATTCATCCTTATACCTTGTTCCTCTAAGTTTTGGATCGATTTAAGTTCACCCTTTTCATCCAAAAGTTCCCCATATCTAACTGTTTGTTCCTTCTTGTAGATTATAGGATAGGAAAATGCTTCAATGTTCGATAACCAAACTGGAATTTTCAAATAAAATTGTCTTTTTATCTTCTCCCAATTTAACCACAAAGACTCCCGTACATAATGTCTTCTAAAATAACCCTGTGTTTTAGTTCCCTTATACCATAAAAGAGCATGCCAGCCCAACAGCAAGTCATGCCCTTCTAATGTCAACAACCTATGTTTCCTTAATGTTGTCCATTCTTTGACCCACATCAAACTTGCAGCTTGATAGTACAATTCCCAATTAGGCAGGCCAAAACCTCCTCTAATTCTAGCATCTTGCAAAAGCTTTAGCTTTATTCTCGCTTTTTTACCTTGCCATATAAACTTCAACATAATTTTATTTAAATCTTCAAAATAGTCTTTTCCAAGCCTAATTGGTATTGTTTGAAACAAAATTAAAATTCTAGGTAAAATATTCATCTTAATTGTTGAAATTCTCCCTATTAATGACAATTGCAAGTTTTCCCACTTCTTCAAATCTGTAGTTATCTGTTGTTTAAGTTTAATATAATTATTCTCCTTTAATGTGCTACATCTTGTTGTCAAATATATCCCCAGATACTAAACCTTATTTGTAACTTGAATTTTCAAAAGATCTGCCAGTTCTTCTCTCTGTCTCAATAGCATATTCTTTGTCAAAATCTTTGTTTTATCTTTATTTATTTTCAAACCAGCCACCTCTCCATATTTCTCTATCCTTTCCAATAACTTTGGAGCTGTTTCTAGCGGGTCTTCCAAAATAAAAGCTAAATCATCAGCAAAAGCTTGTAGCTTAAATTCTTCCTTCTTAATTTTCATTCCTTTTATGCTTTTATCATCCCTAATATTTCTATTCAACACTTCCAAGGTCAACACAAATAGCAAAGGAGATAGGGGGCATCCTTGTCTTGTGCCTTTCCTTATATTAATAAAATCTGTAAGTTCCCCCTCCATCATTACCTTTGCTGTCTGTTTATTATATATGGCTTCTATTGCTTGAGTAAATTTTTTAGCAAAACCCATCTGTTCCAATGGTAATAACATAAATCTTCAGTTCACGTTGTCAAATGCTTTTTGAGCATCTAGGAATATCAAAGCCATTTGCTTTTCAGGATGAGCCTCATAGTATTCCAAAGTGTCCAAGATTACTCTCATATTGTCTCTAATTTGTCTCTTTGGCAGAAATCCATTTTGATCTGGATGAATAAAATTATTTAAATATTTTTTAAGTCTTTCTGCTAAGATTGAAGCAAAGATTTTATAGTCTGCATTCAATAAAGAAATAGGTCGATAATTCTTAATTTGCAGTGGGTCAGTCTCTTCCTTCGGTATAAGTGTAATATAAGCCTCTGACCATGTTTTGGGTATCATCTTTTTTAACATAACTTCATTCATAACTTCTAACAATGAGGTGCTCAAAGATTCTTGAAATGTTTTATAGAATTCTACTGGAAGCCCATCTGCACCCGGTGCTTTCCCATTATTTTTTCTCTTAAATGCTTCATTTAGTTCCATCATTGTTATATTGCTTTCTAGCATTTCTTCAGTCTCTTTAGGTATCTTTGGTAAATTAGCTTCCTGTAAATACTGTTTGACTTTTTCCTCATCAATATTCTCTTGTTTATTTAGTTGCCCATAAAAATCACGAATAATTTCTTTTTTCTCCTTATTCCCATAACAAATTTGGCCTTGTTCATCTATTAACTTCAATATTTTTCTTGATTCCTTCTCTTTTCTCAATTTATATGCTAGCCATCTACCTGGTTTATTTGCATCTTCAAAATAATTCTGTTTAGAGTTTCTGATTTTCTGTGCCAGTTCTTCTTTCTCTATTAATTCCATCTTATGTTTAATTACATCCAGCTTCAATTTAATATCCTTTTTCTGTAGCATTTTCTGTAATTCTTTTTCAAGAATTTTATACTCATCTTCCAAGGCCTTAGAAGCTTACCTTTTCCTAATATTCTTTTTTCTTGTATAATCTATTATCAAACCTCTAGCGTATGCCTTTATTGTATCCCACACATTCTGCGTTGAAGTATCTTCTTTTTTATTTTCTCTGAAGAAAAAAGCCAATTCCTTCTCCATCCATTGTATAAAATCTTTCTCCTTTAAAATAGTATTATTTAATGTCCATCTCGATCTTTTTTTTTTGTCCCTTCCATTTAATTGTCATTGGGCTATGATCTGCCCAAGTATTTGTTTCAATATTTGTTTCTTGAATATTGGATATTAATTCTGTTGAGATCCAAATCATATCTAATCTGGACCATGATAGATGTCTATTTGAATAAAAAGTATATTGTTTAGCTTTAACATTTCTTTCTCTCCAAATATCTTTTAAAGTTAATTCATCTGTCATTTTAAAAAAAGACCTTGGGAGAGCCTTTCTATTTTGCTTGGTTGTTGTTGCTATATAGTCCAATTTATTGTCCACAATTCCATTAAAATCTCCCATCATAATTATATTAACATAGTCCAGCCCAATTATTTTCATGTGTAACTTTTTATAAAACTCTTCTTGTTTATCATTTGGAGCATAAATTGCAATCAAGAGTATTTTTATATTATTGTCCATTATTTCTACCATTAATACTCTTCCATCTTCATCTGTGTAAATCAATTTTGCTGGGATAGCCTCTTTAATGTATAGAACCACTCCTCTTTTCTTACATTGAGTCAAAGAAGTAAATATTTTCCCCAATTTTGGCTGTACTAACAATTGTTCATGTTGTCTTTTAATATGAACTTCTTGTAGACAAATTATATCAAATTTTAATTGCTCTAATTTATGAAAAGTTTTCCTTCTTTTAACAGCTGAATTAAGTCCATTTATATTCATTGTAATCAGTTTTGTTTCTTCCATGATTATGCTTTATATTTAGGTCTAACCGCTCTTGTGGATCTCACTTCACGCTGTTCTTTGCTATCCATCTGTCCCCCTACTGCTCCTTTCTCTTTTTCAGTCTCCAGTTGTTCCTCTTGAAACTCAATTAATGAGACCTCTTTCTCTGCCTCCTCTCTTCTTCCTCCAAAAAATTCTGCATGGAAAAGTTCCGCTTTCTCAATTGAATCAATTCTATATCTCTGCTCTTGCCACCTGAACATTAGTCCTTCTGGAATCAGCCATCTATAATTCACTTCGTTTTCCAATAGCATTTTGGTCAGAAATCGATATTCTCTTCTCATCTCTCTCACTCTTCTGGGTATTTGTTTTAAAACCACAACCTCTTTATCTTTGTATTTCAATGTTTTCTCTCTTACTACTTGTAATATATGCGTTTTAATGGATTTTTTGGTAAATCTAATATGGACTTCCTTGGGTAATTTATTTCTCATCGCATACCTTGTATAGACTCGATATATCTCATCTATTCCATCCATCATCTTTTCCTCTGTAATTTCCAAAGCATCTGCCAAAATTTCTATCATTACCGCTGCCAAATTTTCTCCTTTTTCCTCTTCTATATTTTGAAATCTGAGGTAAAATTCTGACCTTTCCATCTCCCACCTCAACATCCCACTTTTTTCTTATTCAACCGCTGTTAATCTACTGTCAATATTTCCAATCTTCTTCTCTCTTTGTTTTCCTTCTTCCTCAATTTTTTGGAATCTCTCCTCATACTTGACCATCATTTGTTTAATGTTTTCCACTTTTTCATCAGTCTTCTCTATTCTTTGTTCAATATTTTCTGTTCTTTGTTCAATATTTTCTGTTCTTTGTTCAATATTTCCTGTTCTTTGTTCAATGATGTCTGATTTTGTCTTGAGATCTTGGATTCCTTGCATAATCATCTGTAAAGTTACTCTTTCTTGTTCCTTATCTTGCTTCAACATTGTCTGAATTAAACGTTGTCCTCCAGCTGGTGGGGAAGCAGAGGTAGAAGTAGAAATGCCAGATGGTATTGGTTTCCTGCTCATTTCAATGCTTCCAAAGCTTCAAATTCTTCTTGACTTTTAATCCAACTGGTAGAGCAGCCAATTATAATCCAAAATAGAAAACTCCAATAGTAAAAGGCACGAAACCAAAAAAGAAACAGGAAAAAAGGAAGAAGAAAGATCTTCAGGTTCTTCTAGAACCTAATCCAATTACGAAGTAGTCCACCATAAAAAAGAAAAAATAGAAAGGAGAAAAACAAACAAATCCAAAAATAATAATATTGATTAAGAGCAAAAAAAAAGAAAAGAAAAGAAAAGCAAAAAGAGAAAAAACAAGAAGTTCCTTCAGGTTCTTCACACCTTAATCCAGTTGAAAAGTCTCAATAATCAAAAAAGAAAAACAAAGTGGTCCAAAAACATAGATAGGAAAAGCAAAAAAGTCCCAATAAAAAAGAAAAGAAAAATAAAGAAAAAACTCTGAGGCTTTCCCTTTAAAATAAAAGGCAGAAATAAAAATATTACTAGAATTGAAATTTAGAAAAAGGCTGGCGAATAGGGTATATATATATATATATATAAAGGCACACTGCACTTTATTTATTTATCCAAGGCTCTTGTTATGACTCTCTTCTCCAGCAGCTTCAAAGCCAAACCTCAAGTGTTGAATTATTGATAACAGTCCAGGAAAGCACCTGCAATAATATTTTGCTGTGCTCTCCCTCTATCTTATCACGTTAAAATGTCCTTGAGAAGAGGTGTTTTTGCAATTCTCTCCAATTCAAATAAAATACTTTCAAGCCTCTAGTTGGCAGTGTTGCAAAGTTTCTTAATGCTCTTCCTCCCCCCCAGCCAGAAAAAGGGAGTAATATATACAGAGACAAAAAAAAAATAGCCAAAGGGAGCCTCTATCCTAAAGAAAGTTAAAAAATCAAAGGGAGCATAAAAATATATATAAGAGAGAATTCAATCTGGTTACCTACAAAGTCACACTAAAGTCCCCCCCCAAAAATATAGAGAAAAGAAAAAAAAAAACCCAAGCCTCAATTTGACACCACTTTAAAAAACGCTGCTCAGACAGTTTCAGTCAAAAAAAAAGTCTCACAGATTTCTTCTTTGATCAGGATGTCCTTTCCAACCTCAGCGAATTTACAACACAAAAGAGTTTTTCTCACCCAGCCGACACACTTTCACTCCATCCACTTTCTTTCCGGAGCTGTCCTGACTTCAGCAGCTATAGAGGCTGCCTCTCCGCTGCCAGCAAAAGGGCTTCTTCCGGATCAAACCAGAGATTTTGCAATATCTCTGGGATCCTGGAACAGTACCCTTTTCAATCCCCGTCTCTACGGGACTGTTTAGGTCCGTTGGGACCGACCAGGGGCGAAAATATTGGCTGCGATCTCAAAGCCCTGAGATCGCAGCTGTGTCGCCAAAACGAAGCTCCGCCTTCTCCCCTAAAATGCTTTCTTATCTAATAATCGGTGTAATGGCTCAGCGACAGTTGCTTTGTGCGGTAAAAATACATTATAGAAATTAATGAGGCCTAAGAACGCCTGGAGATCTGCCTTGTTGCGTGGTCTGGGGGCGTTTTTGATGGCTTTTAATTTACTCTCGGTAGGATGAATGCCTTGGCTATCTATTCGGTATCCTAGAAATTCAACATTGTCAGTATATAAGTGACATTTATTTTTTTTCACCTTACGTCCAGCCTCTTGGAATTTTTTAAAAACGCATTTCAAACGATCTTGCAAGATTTTTTTTTGGTAGGGGCTGCAATTAATACATCATCAAAATAAGGAACCACGCCCTTGATTCCCTGTAATAGCCTTTCCATGAGGCTCTGGAAGATCCCCGGGGTTACACTAACTCCGAATTGCAATTGGGTACATTTAAAGGCATCTCTGTGCGTTATAATTGTTTGGGCTTGGGCTGTTTTTTCATCCACTGGTAATTGTTGATAAGCTTGAGCTAAATCTAATTTAGCGAAAACCTTTCCGCCCCCCAGGGAATGGAGGAGGTGCTGTACCACCGGAACTGGATACGCATTCTGCTGTAGGGCATGGTTTAAAGTGGCCCAATAGTCCCCACAAATTTGTATTGATCCATCTGGCTTAATGGGTGTTAAAATAGGGGTTTCCCATGGAGAGTGAAAGATGGGCTTAAACACCCCTTGAGCAATTAGCTTGTCGAGTTGTTCGTCGATCTTTGTTTTAAGAGCAAACGGAACTCGACGGGGCTTTAAGTGAATGGGAGCTACTTTTGGATCTAAACTGAATGAGATTGGGGTCACCTTATACTCTCCTAAGCTGTCAGCGAAGACGTCACTGAACTCAGAGATAAGGTCTTCCTCCCATTCACAACCACCGACTCGGTTCACGCCGGTCACTTCAATGCCGAGTGGCACGAACCATTGGAGGCCTAATAGGCTTGGCCTATCTCTATCGATGACCGTTAAAGGTAAGTATGCTGTGTGCTTCTTGAAAGAGACTCGGACTCGGCAGGACCCGACAAAGGGGATTCGATTCCCCTGGTAGTCCTTGAGGATGAGGCGTTGGAAACGGAGATCTTGGCATTGAATTGTGGGGATGAGTTGCTTGAGTGTCTTCCATGACACCATCGAGAGGGACGATCCCGAGTCGACCTCTATGTGGCAAGGCTGGTTCTCGATGGCTACCGTGACTCAGATTTTCTTAGTGTCCAAGGCTGAGGCGTGACCGATAGTGATAATATGGTGAGCCTCTTCTCTCTGCAAAGCTCGATTTCTGTAGGAGTGGTTTACTGGCTCTCGCCTTACAGGATGGTTTCCTGTCGATTGGCGATAGTTAGCCCCTTTTGAGGCCTGGCTGAGTCCTGGCAAGCTGCGGCAGACCCGTCTGATGTGGCCTCGTTTCCCGCACTCATGGCAGAGTGCGTCGTGGAATTTGCATTCGGACCTGGCATGGTTGGCTCCACAGCCAGCGCATGGGCGTAAGGGCTTTGAGCGAGGGTCCCGGTCGGACCTCAGTCGATGGACCCCTTCTTCATCGCTCTCTGACGATGAAGAGAGGTCCTCGTGGTGCGTTGTTGAGAGCTGCCCTTCTGAGTTGGGTAAGATTTCGCTGGTCGGTGGTGTTACCGGAGTGCGGCTTCGCCGTAGTTGTGCAGCCGACTTTTTAGTCGCCTCCGCAGTCGTGGCTTCGGTGATGGCGTCAGCAAGGCTGATGTCACTTTTTGCCATCAGCTTGCTTTGCACGCCTAGTGCATCTAATCCCAGAACTATTCGATCTCTCAGTGCCTCTTCTAAATTGGCGAACCTGCAGAGGCCCCCTAAATTTCGGAGGTCCACTACGAAATCGGCCACGCTCTCCCCTTTCCGTTGGTTTCTCTGATAAAACTCGTGGTGTCACATGAGTGTAGGCACGGTTGGCGCGTAAAGGTCTCTCAGGATGGGTTCGAGGTCATCCCAGCTCATGGCTTTCACTTCTCGAGGTTTGGCGAGTGCTTTAGCCATCTTAAATACGGCTGGGCAGCAATGCGTCAGGAACAGCGCCCTCTTCTTTGCTAGTGTGGCGTCCTTCAAGTTTTTCGTCTCGAGAAACATTTGGAAGCGATCCATGTAGGATTCCCAATCCTCTTGGTTTGGATCGAAAGAAGCGGGTGGTATGATGCTGCCGGACATGGTTCCGTTGTTGGCATCGTCTTATCACATGCTCGGTATTGCTTCCTGGCTTCTTCGGTTCAGACGTCTCCACATCCCACCTTCGTCGCCAGTGTTAAGTACTTGGACATGGGTCGAAATAAATGGAGACAGGCTCTGAATAGTGAACTTTCAGCTCTTTATTGTATAGTGACTTCTCAGTACAACAACAGTGAACTCTGCCTTATATAGGCAACCCTTGTAAGAATTGTCCAATAGCGAGCTATGAACGCTAGCTCTTTTAACCAATAAGAATCCTCTGTTAAGGGCCAATCGGATTCCTCAGAACTAACCAATCCGATCTGGCCGCCTAGCAGCCAATCAGAAGTGCAGGGCCAGAACCCTGCACTTTACCTCAAGCTCATACTTTATTAACTATGGTACATACACAACAGGGGTAGTTTGAAAATAGTACTTGCTGTGTTCAAAGACTAACGGCAGTCCTCTCTCTGGTCTGCCACCTACGCGGGAGCGCCGATCACTCCCATTAGTTGATGCTGTTTGACAGCCAGCTATAAAAGGGAGCTGTCAAATGGCATCAGCTGTCGCCGCCAGCTGGCTGTCAGTTAGCCCCGGCAGCTGCGGTGACCCTTTATTCAAGGAATAAAGTCTGTTAGCCTGGCTCCGTCTCACTCTGTAACCGCCACTCCACAACACTGGCAACAAGGGCGGGATGCAGTAAAGACGATCAGGCAAGACAACTGAGCCGAAGTCACAATAAAAAAGAGCTGAAGCCGCTACGAGCTGAACGAAGTCACCGCTGCTGACGCTCTCCAAAGAGTGCAAACTTTAAAGCTTCCCAGCTGAGAAGCCGAACGCCGCTTGACAGGCGCAGCCAGAAATGCTTTTCTAAAAGCGGAAAATTCTAGTTCCCTCAGCTGAGGAGACCGACGCTGCCACTCTAATGGCCTTAAACCTGACATTCCCTCACTTCCAGCCGGGGGGCAGAGACATGGAAATCATACATGAACAGATTCGAATGCTTCCTAAACACCATTGATCTGTCTGAAGTCACTGATCTGAGGAAAAGGTCCTATTTTTTAAGTTTCTGTGGGGCTACAGTTTTTGATACAGCCTCTGCACTAGTGTCCCCACGCTCTATAAAGGCTATCCCCTGGGATGAGTTGAAGGAAATCCTGTCAAACCACTATTCCCCCAGACCCTCTCAGATAGCTAGGAGATTGGCTTTTAGGAGGAGAGTTCAAGATGAAGAGGAAACTGTGAGTACATGGCAGCCTTAAGGTCAGCTGCCATACACTGTGGGTTTAGGGATTACCTTGAGGACATGCTGCTTGACCAAATTGTGGGAGGAGTTAGGGACCTAAAGCTACAGAGGCATTTACTTGCTAAAAAAGATTTAACCCTAGCCTTAGCTATTGAGGAGACTCAGGCTGCTGAGCTGTCAGATGTATCAGCAGCTGAGATTCAGGAGGACCCCCTAAGCAAAGGGCACTCTACCATTCACTACGATGAAGTCTCCCAAGAAGAGGAACCTCTTGAGGTAAACCGCCTCACACGTCCAACCCCCCCCCTCAGAACTACCTAAGAAAAACAACAACCAGACAGTCAAACAGCAACCCATTTGTATGAGCTGTGGGGGTAACCACCCAAGATCAACTTGCAGATTCAGAAACGTTATCTGTCTGAACTGCCAGAAGAGAAGGCACATAGCCAGGGTTTGCCAAGCTGAGCAGACCTCCATGCAAAAACCTCAGGCTGCTGCCTCCTTCCAAAGGCAAGTGAAAAATTGCTACACATGTTACCACGCAGACAATACCACCCCTAGGTCTAACAAAATAAGCATTTCTCTTTTTATAGAAGGTAAACCCTGCCAAATGGAAGTAGATACGGATCTGCCCTCTCCCTCATCTCGTGGACCACCCTGAAGAAGTTGCTACCTTCGCTCTCAAAAAAGAAGCTGCTCAACTGCCACCTGACTCTTCGAGACTACCAGGGAAAGACCATTCCAGTCCTGGGTAAGGGCAAATTCCTCATTCAATTCCAGAACTTTAGAGGCCACTTGCCACTGGTGGTTGTAGATAGTGCCCTTCCTAGCTTGCTAGGACTAGATTGGTTCCCTGCCTTAACATTTCAGGGATTCACTCTGTGGTAAATTCTGAAGTAGATTCCCTTTTCAGGGACTACTCTGATGTTTTCAGTAGCGAACTAGGTTGTTATTCTGGCACCCCTATCTCTTTTGATGTGGGCCCCGAAGCTACCCCAATTCGTTTAAAACTGCGAAGAGTACCTTTTGCCATTCGGCCTAAATTGGATGCGGGATTAGACAAACTTATCAAACAAGAAGTGCTGGAGCAGGTAGATTTCGCCAAGTGGGAAATGCCCATTGTCATCCCCTTAAAAATAGATGGCAGTGTGAGAATCTGCGCTGACTATAAAACATCCCTGAACTGTTTTCTCCAAATTAGTGCATACCCAGTACCTGTAATCCAACACCTGCTCCACTCGTTTGAGCCAGGTACAATTTTTGCCAAGTTGGACATGTCCCAAGCATACCAGCAATTTCCTGTGGACCAACACACTGCTAACTTGCAAACTATAGTTACCCACAGAGGCGCCTTTAGATGTAAACGTTTACAATTTGGGGTCAGTGTGGCCCCAGGCATTTTTCAGTCCCTCATGGAGAGAATCCTCCAGGGTCTTCCGGGAGTAGTGCTATACTTTGATCACATTTTAGTTTCTGCCACCAATAAAACACCATTATTATTCAGAGTCAGGTCGGTCCTTGACAGGCTTAGGCAAAATGGGCTTAAATTGAAAAAAGACAGATGCACCATTGCATTTGTTATCAAATTGACGCCTCTGGAATTCATCGAATTGACGCCTCTGGGATTCATCCCATAGAAACTAAGGTTAGAGCCATCCACAGGGCACCCACACCCTCTAACAAAACTGAATTGCAGGGCTTTTTAGGACTCCTGAATTTTTATGCAGCATTCCTGCCTGACAAGGCCTCTGTAGCTGAGCCCCTTCATAGGCTCTTAGATAAAAAGGCCCCCTGGCACTGGGGACAGAGAGAAGCCAACGCTTTCCAAGCAGTTAAGTCTCTTTTAACCTTAAACGCTGTGTTAGTCCAATTTAACCCAAACCTGCCCCTGGTGTTAGCCTTAGATGCCTCACCCTTTGGTATAGGAGCAGTATTGAGCCATAGGCTCCCAAATGGATCTGAGGCACCCATTGCCTACTTTTCAAGAACTTTCTCTGCTGCAGAGAGGAACTATAGTCAAATCAATAAGGAAGCCCTAGCAGCTGTTGCTGCTGTGAAAAAATTCCACGAGTTTCTCTATGGCCATTGTTTTGAACTTGTGACGGATCACAAGCCACTTTTGGGACTTTTAGCTGGAGATAAGCAAACCACAGGTACTATCCCCGTGAATGACCAGATGGACTCTGTTCCTGGCCGCCTACTCATACAGACTGGTACATTGCCCGGGGAAGAACCTGTGCCATGCAGATGCCCTCAGCAGATGCCTCCTGCCAACACCAGTCAGGGACCCAGCTCCCATCCACGTAATCTTCGACTGCAATGTACTTGACCTACCAGTCTCAGCTGGGGATATTGCTGCCCACTCCAGAAGGGACCAAGTGATTTCCCAAGTCCTGGACTGGGTGGGGAGGGGGTGGCCTGATATTCAGTACGCCCCTGAGTTTGTCTTCTCTACAGGGCTGTCTGTTATGGGGGACAAGGGTGGTCATACCACCCACCTTGCAAGAGCAAGTTTTAAAGGCACTGCACGAGGGTCACCCTGGAATCGTGAGAATGAAGGCCTTGGCACGTTTGGTGGCCAGGACTGGATGCCCAAATTGCCAACAGGGTTAACGCGTGCCAAGCCTGCCAGGCAACAAGGGCAACCCCACCCACAGCCACACCAACCAGATGGGAAGGTACGGGGGCGCCTTGGGCCAGGCTGCATATTGACCTAGCTGGTCCCATACTGGGGAAGACTGTTGTAGAGCGGCAGTTACAGAGAGAGACGGAGCCAGGAAAAAGGCTATTTTAGGTTTATTTCAGGTTTATTCCAGGGCGATGTACCAAAGTGTATGAGTAAGTGGCCAGAAACAGAGTCCATCTGGTCATTCTCGGGGAGAGCACTTGTGGGGTTTGTTTGTCACTGGCTAACAGTCCCAAGAGAGGTTTATGATCTGTTACTAGTTCAAAAGAATGGCCAAAGAGAAACTCGTGGAATTTTTTTACAGCAGCCACAGCTGCTAAGGCCTCCTTATCGATCTGACTATAGTTTCTCTCTGCAGCAGAGAATGTCCTTGAAAAGAAGGCAATAGGTGCCTCAGATCCATTTGAAAGTCTGTGGCTTAATACTACTCCTATACCAAAAGGTGGGGCATCAGAAGCCAAAACCAGGGGCAAGTCCTTGTTAAATTGAACTAACACAGCATCTGAAGTCAAAAGAGACTTTACTGCCTGGAAAGCGTTGGCTTCTTTCTGTCCCCAGTGCCATGGGGCCTTCTTATCTAGGAGCCTATGTAGGGGTTCAGCTACAGAGGCCTTGTGAGGCAGGAAAGATGCATAGAAATTTAGGAGCCCCCAAAAGGCCTGTAATTCGGTTTTGTTAGAGGGAGTGGGTGCCTCGTGAATGGCTCTAACTTTACTTTCAATGGGGTGAATCCCCAAGGAATCAATTTGATAACCAAGGAAGTCTACTTGACTGGTAGCAATGGTGCATTTATCTTTTTTCAGTTTGAGCCCATTTAGCCTAAACCTATCAAGGACAGACCTCACTCTGAGTAGCAATTGTGTTTTGTTGGTGGCAGAGACTAAAATGTCATCAAAGTATGGGACCACCCCAGGTAGGCCCTGGAGGATTCTTTCCATGATTGATTGGAAAATGCCAGGGGCTACACTGACTCCAAACTGTAAATGTTTACATCTGAAGGCGCCCCTGTGTGTAACTATGGTTTGTAAGTCAGCAGTGTGCTGGTCCACAGGAAATTGTTGGTATGCCTGGGACATGTCCAACTTGGCAAAAATTGTACCTGGCTCAAACGAGTGGAGCAGGTATTGGATTACAGGTACTGGGTATGCGCTAATTTGGAGGAAATGGTTGAGGGACGTCTTATAGTCAGCGCAAATTCTCACGCTGCCATCCTTTTTTAGGGGGGTCACTATGGGGGTTTCCCACTTGGCAAAATCTACCTGTTCCAAAATTCCTTGGCTGATGAGCTTGTCTAATTCAGTGTCTAATTTGGGCCTAATGGCGAAGGGAACCCTTCGAGGTTTTAAATGGATTGGGGTGGCTTGTGAACCCACATCGAAAGATATGGGGGTGCCTATATAACACCCTAGCTCACTGCTGAAAATGTCTTAGTAGTCCTTAAAAAGGGCATCAACCTCAGAATTTACCACAGAGTGAATACCTGTAATGTTAAGGCCTAGGGCAGGAAACCAATCTAGTCCTAGCAAACTAAGTAGGGCACCATTTACAACTACCAGTGGCAAGTGACCTCTAAAGTTTTGTGTTAAGTCTGGAGCATGGGTGCGAAAGATGGAGAAGAGCCAGTAGAAACAGTGAACTTCAAACTCTTTATTTACATAATGTGACAGCTTAGCTCAAAGGCTACTCATTAACTACTCAACCAAAAGCGAACCTGGAGCGCTAGCTCCGTTTAACCAATAGGAATGGTCTGCTAGTGGCCAATCGGATGCCTCCAAACGGGCCAATCCGAACGGGCCATCAACAGCCAATCAGAAGTGCAGGGCCAGAACCCTGCACTAGACTTCAAGCTCAATGATAACTTTATTGGTATTATGCATTCACAACATTTTGGAATTGAATGAGAAAGTTTCCCTTACCCAGGACTGGGATGGTCTTCCCCTGGTACTCCTGAAGAGTCAGGTGGCAGTTGATCAGCGAAGGCAGTATCTTCTTCAAGGTGGTCCACGATATAATGGAGAGTGCTGACCTGGTGTCCACCTCCATCTGGCAGGATTTACCTTCTATGAAAAGAGAAATGCTTATTTTGTTAGAATTACTGGTGCTTTTGTCCGCGTGATAACATGTGTAGCAATTTTCCACTTGCCTTTGGGAGGGGGCAGAAACTTGAGGTGTTTGAGGATGGGTCTGTTCGGCTTGGCAAACCCTGGCTATGTGCCCTCTCTTCTGGCAGTTCAGACAAATAAAGTTTCTGAACCTGCAAGTTGACCTAAGGTGGTTGCCCCCGCAGCTCATACAATGAAGTTGTTGTTTGCTGGTCTGGGCATTGGTTTTTTTGGGTGGACCCAAAGGTGCTCTGGGGCGAGTGAGGTGATTTACCTCTGATGTTTCTTCTTCCTCTTCTTGGGAGGTTTCATCATAATGAATTGTAACCTGACCTTGTTTAGAGCTGCTTCCCTGGAGCTCAGCTGCAGATAGTTCTGATAACTCAGCAGCCTGAGTTTCCTCAACAGCTAGGGATAAGGTCAAATCTTTTTTTTGCCAATAACCTTCTCTGCAGTTTTAGGTCCCTGACTCCTCCCACAATTTGGTCCAGTAGCATGTCCTCGAGGTAGTCCCTAAACCCACAGTGTATGGCAGCTGATCTTAATGCTGCCATATACCGAGTCACAGTTTCCCCTTCAGCTTGAACCCTCCTTCTAAAAGCTAGCCTTCTAGCTGTTTGAGAGGGCCTGGGGGAATAGTGGTTTGATAAGATCTCCCTCAATTCATCCCAGGGGATAGCCTTGATGGTTTGAGGGGACACTAGAGCAGAGGCTGTGTCAAAGATGGTAGCCCCACAGAAGCTTAAAAAATAAGACCTTTTTCTCAGGTCTGTAGCCTCAGACAAATCAATCGCATTTAAAAAACATTCGAATCTATTCATGTAAGATTCCCAAGTCTCTGCTCCCGGCTGGAAATGTGGGAACCTTGGAGTTGATGCCATCGGAGTGGCAGAGTCGGTTTCCTTAGGTGAGGAAATTTAAGAGGTATCGCTTTTAGAAAAGCGTTTCTAGTTGTGCCTGTCAGCGGCGCTTGGCTCCTCAGCTGTGGGGCTTTAAAGTTCGCGCTCTCTTTTTTTTTTCTTTTGAAGAGCACCGGCGGCGATGACTTCAAAACAGCCCTTGGTGGCTTCAGCTCTTTCTTGTAGTGACTTCGGCTCAGTTGTTTCACCTGGTCATCTTGCTGTATCCCGCCCTCGTCGCCAGTGTTGTAGAGCGGCGGTTACAGAGAGAGACGGAGCCAGGGAAAAGGCTAACAGACTTTATTCAATGAATAAAGGGTCGCCGCGGCTGCTGATGGCAATCTGACAGCCAGCTGGTGGTGACAGTTGATGCCATTTGACAGCTCCCTTTTATAGCTGGCTGTCAAACAGCATCAGCCAATGGGAGCGGTCGACGCTCCCGCGCAGGCGGCGGACCAGAAGGAGAACTGCAGCTTAGTCCTTAAACATAGCAAAAACCTTTTTGGTTGTAGTAGACTCATTCTCTAAATGGACTGATGTAGCTTTGCTCCCCACCACCACAACACTGGCTGTCACAAGGGCCTTGACTGGACTGTTTGTTATACATGGACTTCCTGACACCTTGGTTTCAAATAATGGCCCCCAATTTAGTTCCAATGAGTTCACAGTCTTCGCAGCCAACCTAGGCATCAGACACGCCTCACAGCCCCCTTTCACCCTGCAAGCAATGGGATGGCTGAGAGGGCTGTTAGGTCCATGAAGGAAGTTTTGGCCAGGCTCGACCAAGCAGACTGGCACTCCAACTGTCCACTTATTTGCTCATGCAACATGCTACTCCATGCCCCACTACTAAGACCCCAGCAGAACTTTTGATGGGCAGACGCCTCAGAACCACCCTGGACAGGTTGCACCCCCACTATGCTCCTAGCACACCACTGGCTTCTGACAGCCATGCCAGGGAGTTTGCCCTGCAAGACCTGGTTTATGCCAGGAACTATGCGGGGCATCCCCTATGGCTGCCAGGGCAAATAGTCTCTATTACAGGACCCAAGTGCTACAGGGTCCTCTTGGAGGACGGTCAAGTTTGGAGAAGACACATCGATCAGCTAAGGAGATGCTGGAGGGAGACTGCTGCCAAAATCCCGATCTACCAGCCGCCGGACAACCCAGTCTACCAGTTGCCTGCTGCAGCCAACCCGCTAGAGGGCCCGGTCTACCAGCTGCCCGACAACCCAGCCTACCAGCCGCCGCGAGCTGATCGAGAGGACTCACCCGGTCAGCAGTCGGACTCCAGGACTCGGACATCTGACAACCCTCAGCGAGCTCCTGATGGCACCCAGGGAAAGCAGGACTCGATGGCAACAGGCAAACCTCAGGAACTACGAAGATCAGTCCGCGAGCAAAAGCGGCCAGCCCGGCTGCAGGACTATGCATGCTCATGGCCAGGGGAAAGGAGTGCTGTGTTCAAAGACTAAGTCCGCCGCCTATGCGGGAGCGCCGATTGCTCCCATTGGTTGATGCCGTTTGACAGCAGGCTATAAAAGGGAGCTGTCAAACAGCATCAGCTGTCGCCGCCAGCTGGCTATCAGTTAGCCCTGGCAGCTGCGGCGACCCTTTATTCAAGGAATAAAGTCTGTTAGCTTTTACCCTGGCTCTGTCTCATTCTGTAATCGCCGCTCCACAACAGTACTAAGAAGAAAAAAACATTTAAGGAAAAAGATGGTGATGGGAGGAAAATTACCACAAGGTCACCTCTCACTCTTTGGCATACTTTCATTTCCAGAGGAAAAAAAATCCACTAAATCTCCTTCCTTCAGTTTATTTTCTTAAAGTGAAAGCAATGACAAGAGATAAGCAGACCAATTCTGTACAAGAATTTGCTCAACTGGCATTCTCTCTGACTGCAATGGCATTTCTCTGCTCAAGCATTCAGCACTGCAGTATTAACTAAAAGTACTTTTTAGAAGCTTTGGCTTAGAAAGCGCACAAGATTCCTGATTCAGCAATAATTCCTCCAAGATATTAGCCCTCAACATATTTTGCCATTAAAATATGTATATTAAAACAGTTGCTCTCTCCTGAGAGCTTTACAGAGCACAGCTAGTGACATGTCTTCCACCCACAGATTATTTAGCATTTGGTATTGTACTAAAAGCTTCATATATCAAGGACTGTAAGATTTAGATGTTGCCTAACCAGTGTGCTAGCTTGTCTATTAGAAGCTGTCTAACACAGTTTCATAGGTTTTTTTTTCTTCTATATCAAACAAAAACCTGCTTTCAGTAATGGAGACATCGTTAGTTTGATCAAGAAGCATGATTTCTTGTGTTCAACAATTGATGCAATTCAGTGTAAACAAAATTATGTTGAGAGCATAAAGAACAACAGTAGTTAAATGGTTTATTGCTGTGTTGCATTGGGGACAAGTCATGGTGGGACAAGGGAGGAGGAGGAGAGGCAATGTCAAAATCATTTTGGAAATTAAATAGAAAGGAAAGGACATTTCTTGTGCACTTTTCTTTTTATGGATTGCTGTGCATGGGGTGATTAATAGCTTCCTAAAAGAATGGATGCGGTGGCTCAGTGGCTAAGATGCTGAACTTGTCAATCAGAAAGGTCGGCAGTTCAACAGTTTGAATCCAGCACTGCATAATGGAGTGAGCTTCTGTTACTTGTCCCAGCTTCTACCAATCTAGCAGTTCGAAAGCATGTAAAAATGCAAGTAAAAAAATAGGGACCACTTTGGTGGGAAGGTAACAGTGTTCTGTGCACCTTTGGTGTTTAGTTATGCCAGCCACATTATCACAGAGACATCTTCGGACAGCGCTGTCTCTTTGGCTTTGTAACAGAGATAAGCACCATCCCCCTAGAGCTGGAAATGACTAGCACATATGTGCGAGGGAAACATTTACCTTTACCTTTAAAAGAATGGAGTTCAGAGTGAAACTTTCCAAAATAAAAAATAAAATAAAGGGTGATGGAGACACCCTCCTGTCATTTTTTTTAATCCCATCTGTAGCATCATCAGTGTTCTCTCCTAACTCTTTTGCTTGACTTGATGCAACTGATAAATATGTTTCTTCATGAAAATACATTTTATAAGTGTTGGACTGAACTTTCTGTAAATAGATACATTTCAGATATGTTGACTCCTGCTGGACTCCCCTTTTTATCAAGAGGGAAATATAATATATTTGTTCTTTCTCAGAGTTTGCTTTGATTCGCACATCTCTTCACAGATAATGATAAGTAGAAAGTGGGAAGAAGTATGTTATTATGTTGCTGCTCTCCGTGTTGCATGGAAGATTAAGGGAAGCTGCCTGTGCCTTGGCAATTCCTTCTCATCTAGGATGGCCCAAGACTGACACAATCACAATAATCAGAGAAAAGTAAATGAATTTGGTAACAACTATGCTGTTTTCATTGGCTCCTCCTTATATCACCTAATGTTCCTAGGCTTGCAGTGACATCAGATGGAATAGGGTCTGGGGATCATTAACACTTTTTTACCTCTAGAATCTAGATATTGAACTGTAACTCATACTGTTCCTTATGAGGAGAGATGGAATTTGACTGTTCAGAAGACCATTCGTTATTCAACATTAGATGTATGTGAGGCTTTACAAGTCTCACAAAGCCAGTGTAACTGTCTTTTACCTCATGCAAAACACATATTGATTACAGCACAGGTAATTTGTTTCAATCTTGCCTTTTTCAGTTGCTACTCCTTGAGTAATGTGTTTTTGGTTCTGAATTATGCCCTTCCTTTTGGAGAAAACATCATTTAAGGGCTGAAGTGACAACAGCTAACATCTATCTGTTTGCTCTTGGAGCCTAATTATTTTTTTAAAAAAATTCAAAACTAACCCACATAAGTTCACAACAATTTTCTGTCTGGGGTCTATACCAGAAATTTTGGTGGGGTCATAAAGGACTTCAGTTGGTAGGTAGTGAATTTGAATAGGGTAATACTGCATTTTACAGGTAGATTAGATTGAGATCTTCTATTGTTTCTTCCTCCTTACGTGTTCTCCTCTTCTTCCTTGTAATGTAAAATATGCTAGTGTAATTGACTTTTGATAATTGCATCCCCAATATTCCACAGGCAAAGAGAGTTTTGGTGCCATAGACAGGATTTCTGAACCTGTCTATCAGTGTTACTCTGGTGTTATGTGTTGCCTAACTCTGATTTTAGACTGAACATCAGAGCATGTTCAACAAGTCTTGTGGATATCCACTATCCATTATATTTTGATCAATTTTGCAAATGCATTGTGCATACTAACATTATAATCAGTTCTTTAATTACTACTCCATCAGCAAGAGAATGTATTTTTAATGCAATGCTGCTGGGCTTAACAAATCCAAACTTCAACATGATATAATCTGATTAAAACAGAGCTGCCAGGGTTGTGGGACAAAAAGATCAATCACCAGGAATTCTGGATCCCAGAGAAGAAAGGCAGTATATAACCAGACTAGTTACTTGTAGGAGTCCATTCATATAATATTGTTATTTACAAATCAGCTCCAGTAGACATTGTCTTGTGTCCAGTAATAACTTCCCCCTTGTATTACTGTAATTTTAAAAAATATTTTGAAAGCTGAAATTGTTGATGGAAATACAGCATCCACATCAGGAGTTTATTTGCAACATGCTGTTGGGATGTTAACAAGGCAGCTGAGATCACCCAGAATTGGCACGGCTTGAACTCTGCTTAAATTAAGCTGAAGAGATATTATTGAATCTCATTCTTCATTTCTCTCTGGGTTTAGCATTATCTAATAAGAGTGATTCTACACTGAGCAAAAAAAGGAAGGTAATAATATATAATTGAATCAAGTATATCTGGCATTTATTTGTCTTCCTCTCTTTGTTTCCACATACCCACAAACACACTTGTTTCTGTTCACAAAGTATTCTTTTGCTGCTTTGAGTGGAAAAAAATGGTTGTATGATAGAAAACCTGGCTATATCTGAATCTCCTACCATGTTTCTCCAACAATACGCCCTCCCCAAAAGGATGACCCAGCATGTTTTCTAGGCATAAAATGAAATTAAGCCCCTCCCCCCAAATTTAGGCCTAGTTTAAAACATGCAAAATTGGGAGGGGGAAGGTGGGGGGAAACTTTTTAGGAATACCCCGCAGGCAGCTATGCCTCAACATCAGCCGCTCCTAACAGCCAATCATGGTGGAGTCCAGAGGGCTCCCTTACCCCTCCCTTACCCGGGTCAGCAGGTGGGCGGCATCGGCATGGATGTCTGGCAGTGTTTCAGCTGCTTCTCAGGCCTCCGTAGCTTCCACAGATCCCACTGATGCTCTCTCGCCAGCACCATCTCCAACAATAGTGTCTGAGTCGCTTGCACTTTTCCCCCATCCCCGTTGTTAAGCCTGGGTTCCCCAACCAGGGTTAAGGAGACAAGCTAAACAGAATGTGCAGCGTTAGTCAGATAGGCACACAGATAAATGAGTGAGATAAGTTTGTATGTTTATTAACATACAGTAAAAATAACAGATACGCTTGTGCCATCAAAAGATAGTTTATTCCATTTAGAGTTTATAGCATAGACAAAATAACAGTCCATTAGTCATGTATCATTTAGTCAGTCCATTCAAGGATATTCAGTTAGCAAAGTCTGTGTAGAATATCCTATGTCAGTTCACTTACATATCAGTCCTTTGTTTATCTCTCCCGTTCGAGTAATGCAGTCTTGAGTCCATGCAGTAATTAGGGATCATCAAAGCCAGAGAGAGCAAGCTGCAGTACCTTGCTTCTTTTAAAGTGCTTTCACAACCACTCCCTTAATTACATTCCTATATTTAAAGTTGCAGACACTTTAACTTATAAACTATGATTACATATTTATTATTTTACCTAAACCAGTTAGGGTAAACAATGTTATCCCTAACACCCGTAACAACAGGAAAAAAAAACATTTTGAGGTACCTGGGAGCGCCGCGTGCTGCGTTTTGGTTTAATCCCGAGTGGCTGGGTGGGCGTGAGAAGAGCTGAGCGAGCGTCTCTGCTGCTGCTACCATTGGTGCTGCAGCCTCGGGCTCTACAAGTTTGCAAAAGTCCTGGTGCTCAGCCCATTCCTGCATTCCAAGTGCCCAGGCCGAGCTGCAGCTGTCCCTCTCTTGCCAACGCCATCTCCAACAACAGCAGCAGCAGCGGGAACCATGGAAACATTTCAGCCGCTTCTCGGGTGGGGGAGCCGCCTCCATAACTTCCATGGTTCCCGCCACTGCTGCCGCTGTTGTTGGAGATGGCGCTGGCAAAAGAGGGAAAGCTGCAGCTTGGCCTGGGTGCTTGGAATGCAGGAACGGGTTGCACACTGGGACTTTTGCAAACTTGCAGAGCCCGAGGCTGGAGCACCAAGGGTAGCAGCAGCAGAGACATTTGCTCGGCTCTTCTCATGCCCACCCTACCGCTCAGGATTAAACCAAAACGCAGTGCATGATGCTCCCAGGTACCTCAAAATCTTTTTTTTCCTGTTGTTATGGGGATGGGGGAAAAGTGGGACCGACTCAGATGCTGTTGTTGGAGATGGTGCTGGTGCGTTGGGGGGGGATTAATTCACCCCCGAAAAGACGTCTTAGCCATTTTTTCAGGGCTCAAAAAAAAAAAAAAAGGCCCGGCCTTATTTTGTGAGAAACATGGTAGTTTGGGAGAACTTTAGCAGGAAAGTGCCAAGGAGGAAATCATTTTTTCCTGTTTATCTATGAGCAGCAAAAATTCACCTGGATATCCTTAAGTATAACCCTTCTCTCAGCCTGTTCTTGAAGGAAAGAAGAGAATTGCATTGCTATAACTGATTTACAGGATATAATTGCTCAGAAATTTTCTTTCAGGCCAACCATTCTCTTCAGGCTCAAGGTTTTAAAATATAAATGAGATTAAAAGTTTAAAGTTGTGATTTCTGAAGTGGGTGTTCCGAACTAGCAGGCTCATAATCCTACAAACCTGATTGGCCATCAACAGCAGGCTTGTAATCCTGCAAACCTGATTGGTCCGTCAACAGCGGGTCGTGATTGGTCACTCCAGACTGATCCGATTGGCTAGTTCAAGCTTGCCGCGATTGGACGCTCCGAGCTTGCCGCGATTGGACGCTCCAAGCGTGGCAAGCTTGAATCATTGTCATTGGACGCTTTGGCAGTAGCCAGCTCTATGAAAGGAGCTGCTGCTGCCAGGCTCATTGCTCTGTTCTGAAGTCACTAATAAAGAGTTGAAGTTACTATCCGATGTCTCGTCTCCGTTATTACGCCCATCCTCCAAGATATTACACTGGCGATGAGGGTGGGATGCGGAGACGATAGAGCTGACTGAGCACTCGCAGAATTAACAGAGCACATGGCTGAATGCGCACAGATATCGGCAGAATGGCCAGCAGCGCTATACCACCCGCCCCGTTTGATCCAGCATGCGAAGATTGGGACTTGTATATGGACAGGTTTCAAATGTTCCTGGAATCAAATAATCTGAAGGATGCCACATCAAGCAAAAAATGTGCGGTTTTCCTAATGCATTGTGGACCCGCCGTTTTCAGAATGGCAAAGGCACTTGCAAAACTGGCTGAAGTCAAAACGATGGACTGGGTACCCTTGCTCTCATCCTTCAGGTTCATTACGCTCCAGCAGTTCCTACCCTTATTAGAAGACACGAATTTTACCAGAGGGACCAACGCGAAGGTGAGAACATTGGGGATTTTGTAGCTGATCTAAGAAATTTGGGTGGACTGTGTGGCTTCATAAATCTAGAAGAAGCCATGAGAGATCGGATTTTGCTCGACCTAAGAGACCCCACTGTCCAAAGCAAGATTATGGCAAAGGGGGACATCACCCTCGCAGATGCCATAGCAGATGCCACTGCAGCGGAAGCTACTCGCAAATCAGCAGCCCAAATGTGCTGAACGAATGGGGCCAGCCGCCAACCCACCAGTGACACGGCAATACCCTCAGAAAGACACACAGCATTTGCCCACCATGAAGACATCGAGTCCTCATCGGATAATGAGGAAGAAGAAGTCAACAGACTCAGGTCAGAGTGTGAGCAGCAAGACCAGTGGGGTCGTAAATCCAATTTCCAATGCGCCGGATGTGGGGGAATCCACCCATGATCAGACTGCAGGTTCCTAGACGCCATCTGTTGTTCCTGTGATAAAAGGGGTCACATTGCTAAAGTGTGCCAGAACAAAAAAGGATCCAGCCCCAAGAGGAAAGAAAATAACTTCCAACAAGCATCAGGCACCCCACCAACAAACCGGGACCACCCAAACAACCAGTGGAGCCAGTACAATAGAAACCGAAAGTTTACTGGTGCAACCAGATGGGAAGAGGCACATCAGACCATCACCATGAGCCATGCTTCATCCTTGGACACGAAAAAAATCTGAGTAAAGGTCATCATTGAAGATCGGCCATGCATCATGGAAGTGGACTCCGGGTCTTCCCTATCCATGGTCTCCTAGAAAACCATCAAGCAGCTGATCCCTGACATCCGCCACCAGGATCCCAGCACTCAGAGACATATTAAAGGACTACCAAGGCAATCGAATCCCGGTTGCTGGCTCCAGTCACGTCCAGGTCTCTTTTAAGGACCACACCGCAATACTACCTCTCACCATTGTTGACAGAGACCGGCCCAGCTTATTGGGTTTGCAGTGGTTCACGCCATTAGGAATCGAAATGGCAGACATCAACCAGACTGTAGACGAAGACTGGGAGGCGGCCCTCATCCATGACTTTCAAGAGGTCTTCACTGAACAATTAGGCAAGTACAAAGGGTCCCCCATCTCGTTCAATCTCTGCCCTGATATCGCACCCATTCATCTAAAGCCACGCCGAGTCCCTTTTGCTCTCAAACCAAAAATCGACGAGCAATTGGACAAATTAATTGCACAAGGCGTGTTAGAACCCATCGACTACGCCTGATGGGAGACTCCAATTGTAACTCCCATAAAACCTGATGGATCTTTGAGAATCTCTGGGGATTATAAGGCTACCCTAAACCATACATTACAGCAGAGCACCTACCCAGTACCCGTGGTCCAACATCTCCTTCACTCACTCGGGGGCGGAAAGGTATTCACAAAGCTTGACCTAGCCCAAGCTTATCAAGTAGACGCAGCAACCGCAGAAGCCCAACCCATAGTTACGCACAGGGGTGTGTTCAAATGTAACAGACTCCAGTTCGGAGTAAGCGTAGCACCTGGCATTTTTCAAAGTTTGATGGAAAGGTTGTTACAGGGCATAAAAGGGGTCGTGCCCTATTTCGATGACATATTAATAGCCGCCCCTACAAGAAGTCAGTTAGAGAAACGCCTGAGAACTGTCCTACAAAGTTTCAAAGACGCAGGCCTCAAGAATAAGAAGGAAAAGTGCCAGTTATTCACTGAGAGGGTTGAATTTCTTGGTTACCTTCTTGACAAACAGGGGATTCACCCTACTGAAAAGAAATTGGCTGCCATTAAAAATGCCCCAAGACCAAAGAACAAAACAGACCTCCAAGCCTTCCTGGGACTCATTAACTTTTATAACATCTTCCTACCCCAGAAGGCGACTGTTGCTGAACCCCTGCATAGGCTCCTCGACAAGAAGGCTTCCTGGTTTTGGGGACGTCGGGAGGAGCAGGCTTTCTAACAAGTAAAAGACCTTTTAACTTTGGATGCAGTGCTCATCCAATATAACAAGACACTTCCATTGACTGTGACTTGTGACGCCTCACCTTTTGGGGTAGGAGCCATCCTGAGCCACGTCCTACCAAACGGTACAGAGGCACCTATTGCATTCTTTTCAAGAACTTTGTCTAAAACAGAGAGAAACTATAGTCACTTAGATAAAGAAGCCCTCGCTATTGTATCTGCGATTAAAAGGTTCCATGAATACGTGTATGGAAGATCCTTTTCCATCATCACAGATCATAAGCCATTGCTTGGCATCTTGACAGGTGACAAACCAACTCCCCACATCCTATCTCCAAGGATGACACGATGGTCGGAGTTCCTAGCCACCTATGACTACCAGTTAAGACACCGACCAGGGGAAACCATCCCCCATGCTGATATTTTGAGCCGGTCTCTACTACCTGAGCTCCTAGATGACCTGGCTCCCACATTATCAACACTACAAATCGAGACACTTCCCTCATCTCCACTAACCGTACAAGACATCGCACTAGAAACAAAGAAAGACTCATGTTTGGCATGGGTCCTCAGCTGGGTGGAGAGGGGATGGCCAGAAAGTGAACCCAATGACACCTTTAAACCCTTCAAGAACAGACAAACAGAACTTTTCTCCCCAAAAGGGTGCGTGTTGTGGGGAGACCAAGTGGGCATTCCAGAGAAACTACAGAAGAAAGTTCTAAAATTACTACATGATGGACACCCAGGCATTGTACGAATGAAAGCACTGGCAAGGAGCTGCGCCTGGTGGCCAGGTATGGACAAACAAAATTGAAGCCTGGGTTGCCACCTGTAGTAAATGCCAAGAAACACGCTCGGCCCCACCGAAAGCACCACCAGCTGAATGGGAAATGCCCAGGGGTCCATGGTCCTGCATCCACATCGATTTTGCGGGACCTACAAAGGGACATACTTTCCTGATAACAGTAGACGCCTACTCGAACTGGCTTGAGGTTAACAAGATGAAGACGACCACCACGGAGGCAGTCATCAAAAAATTGAACAGACTGTTTGCAACTCATGGGCTACCAGATGTCTTGGTTTCCGACAATGGCCCCCAATTTACTGCCTTGGCGTTTGAACAATACCTAGCAGACCAGGGAATATGCCACGCCTTGACATCACCTGCTCACCAGGCGGCCAATGGCAGGGCTGAACGAATGGCTCAGTTCACCAAAAAAACTTTACAAAAAATGGAACAGGGAAACATCCACGACAAAGTTACCAGGATACTCCTTCTCCAGCATATTACACCAAACAGCACCACAAACAAAAGCCCAGCCAAGCTTCTGATGGGCAGGAAACTCAGATCGCATCTAGACAGCCTACATCCTGCATACACCCCGGAAAAGCCCCTGGGTTCCAGCAGCAAACACTGTACATTCAAGGTAGGAGACCCTGTATTTGCAAAGAACTTTACAGGTGATCCATTGTGGATCCCTGCCAAAATAACTCAAATTAGGGCCCCCCATTCCTACCGGTTAGAAACCACAGATGGGAGACTGTGAAAATGCCACATTGACCAGCTGCATTCAAGGTTGACCACAACACCCATCACAAACTCCGATCTCGAAGCCAGAGGGGGAAGGGAAACCGAGGGTTTTGAAACTGAACCAACATCTGGCTCAGAAAACATAAACTCACAACCAGCACAGCAAAGCCCACTATATTCACCAACTGAAGAAGAACCGTGGCAGATGGTCATCTCTCCAGGTAACAGCTCTATAAAAGGAGTTGCTGCCGCCAGGCTCATTGCTCTGTTCTGAAGTCACTAATAAAGAGTTGAAGTTACTATTCGATGTCTCGTCTCCGTTATTACGCCCATCCTCCAAGATATTACAGTGGGGAATACAAGATAATTGACAATTAAACAAAGGAACCCTTGCTACAATCTATAGCTGTAATAGCAAACCTATGGCACACATACCGGAAGCAGCATGCAAGCCGTCACCCCAGAACAGGTCCACTGCACAGGCATGCACACCGCCCTCCCGCCAGCTGATCGTCAGGTAGTTGCCATGTATGAGCGGGGGAGGGCATGTGCAGATATGTGCACATGCACAGAAATGTGCACGCACTGTTGGCATGCGAGGAGGGAAAGGTTAACCATCACAGACCTACAATACATTCATTCTGAAATCCAACTATTCTGAGTGGTTCTGTAACATTTTTTATTACTCATCCAAGTACATCAGGGGTGTCAAAGTCAAGGTCCGCGGTGTGTCTGGAGGCTAAAACCAGCTGTGTGCGGCTCCCACGCACCTCATTTTCACCCTCCATGGCCTCCTATGGCACTCTGCCAGCTGAAACCAGGCTGAAAAATGGGCTGAAAATGGGCTGAAAAACAGGCCAAAAACATGAAAAACAGGCCAAAAACAGCTAAAAAAAAACTAAAAAGAGTGATGCAGGAGGCCATGGAAGGTAAAATCCTCGATGTCCCATTTTGGCCATCAGGATGCTGCAGGAGGCATCCATCCCATACCTTGGAAGGATGGAAGGCTTGAGCTGGTGAGACCCAAACTGCCAAACTGCTGGCAGCAGATGATCAGCAGAAGTAGCCTGAAGTACTACATTATAACACTGCATGACTGTGGCTCACAAACAAACAAACAAATAAACTGAAAGCTATTCTACCCTTTACTGCCTGTCAGAGCAAAGACCACAGTAATAAAATTTCAGTTTATAAATGGCATAGCCACGAGCACTTCCCTTTTCCTTTTTTTCAAAAACATCATCTTTGTAATAAACTAGCATATCAAGGCAGAAAGGTTTGCCAGCATATAATTTCCCACTTATTTTCTGGGTGGAAGGTTGCAGTTGGTTACTGTATTTCAATTACATGAAATAATTTTTTCATATATAATATATAATACCCACATAATGACACACAACTGTGTCTCTGCATATTGAACTCAGTTGGACCAGTCTATGCAATGTGTAATGTACATTGGAAATATATCGCTGTGCAGATCTTTGAAGGGGCCTTCTTAATGAGGATTTGAGGGAAAATTCTTTTCCAAGCTGCTTTTGTGTATTCAGTTTCTCAGATATTCTCAAAACCCCAAACCACAGCACATGTCTAAGGAGGCAATATTCATGATGTCTTGTTAATCAGGTTTCATGCCAGAAAAAAAGTGTTAAAATATAAAATATTCCAGCTAAATAAATTGACTTCCCACTTATTCAAGTGTGTCTCTGAAAGTTATTTGAATATATTCTGTGAAGTTCCTTAAATAAAAGAAGTCATTAAATGACTGATAACTTCTTAAGACATGAAGACTGAAATATTCATCTGTTTCTTATTGTCATGGTTGGAAATGCATCTCTTTCTTCCTTCAAGTTGAATAATTCTTTTGTATTCTGCTTCCAGTCGCCTTGGTCACCCCCTTTTGGATTACTGTAAACTGTTCTACAATAAGCCTTAGAAGCTGCAACAGGTACAGAATGCAGCAGCTCAAATTGTTAAGGGTTCATGACAGTTTACATGCATAACACCTCTATTTCAAGGGCTGCCTATGATAAAATAAAACATAAAATCAAATAACCATCAAGCATTAGTTTGTAGGTGCTGGTTGTCATTTTTAAATTGATACATAGTCTAGGATCTGAGTAACTATTCTCTTCTTTACTTCAGCACATCCCCTGAGATCAACATTTCCTAAACTCTGCCATGTTTTTAGAAGGACGGGGGGGAACTTTTTGTGAGAAGATTGGGATAATTATTCTCTTTGAGAAAAAGTTATGTTGTTTTAGTACCACATTTAGTGATTTATTATTGGTTCATACTGTTATTTTATTCTTTAATCTTTTTACTGCATCTGATGTTATAACCCTCTCAGTGTTGCTTTCAAATGGAGAATCACAGGAGCCACATTAAGTAAAAGAAAGAACTGCTATTCCTTGATAAGGTGAGTGAGATGAAGCTTCTTGCTGAGTTGAATATTAGTCACTTTATTCAGTTCTAATTTGTAAGGGAAAAGGGCAGCATCTAAAGATGATAGAATGAGCTACATTACATAAAATGGTCCTTAGAAGGGGGAGGGGAGGAAAATATGGGTGAAGCTGGAAGCCTTCATTTTGTTAGTGAAGAGGGGAAAGAAACAAATCTGAGGAATCGTTACAGATATATTTAATCACTGTCCTATGCTCTATTACATTCTTCTGCATATATAGATTCTATTCTGTTGATGTATGTACAGTATTTTGACAGCCCAGAATATTCTATTACACAGGATTATGTCTAGACTAGGGTAGGTTTAAAGACATAATAAAACTTAATTTCACATATTTCAGTTTGGTGCATTTCAGAACCAATATAAAAAGCCATTTTTTAATCTGATGTATTCAACATTAGGAAGCACTTCATATCTATATGTAGCAGCAAAATATGTCTGTTTGTTTATGATGGAAAGACTTACTTCAGATAAGCTAAGATTTCATGAAAAACCAAATTAGGATATGGCAATCTGTTTCACTGCAGATGGCTATACCTGGCTAAACTTGGTATATCTTGAAAAATTAAGTGGGTCAAACCTAGCAAGTACTCCAGAAAATCCAAGTTGTAGACTAGAGTGGAAAGTAAAAAAAACATTCTGAAAGAAGATCCCTTCTATATATTGCTGCTAAGAAAACTACATGAATTTAGACAAACCAGTCAAAAACACCACTGATTTTTGAATTTTATACCTGTTCAATTCTTACAGAAGTTCTCTTCTGCATTCAGATTTGTTGCATCTCTCCAGCCAACTCAGTGTTAAATGATAGCAATCTGATAAATCAAAACACCAAAATGTCATTTCATGCCCATTTTGTCACAGACAATGTGTTTTACAGTCACTAAAAGTAAAACTTTTGCTGGAAAATAGGCCTAACTGAAACTGATCCCAAAAGAGATTTATTTAGAACAATTTCTGCCAAAATAGTTGCTAATTTAAATGAACTTGTTAGATCGAATGATCGACAAAACATAGCTTTTAACTGGAACTGTGACCAGCCCAATTTATCTCATAGTTGAACAAAGTCATAGCCTGGGTAGCCTGTAAAATGTTTCAATGTGTGTGTGTGTTGGCGGCGGGGGGGGGGGGGGGAGAGAGATTGGTGGAAGTTGTCTAAGATAGCTGTATTGAGACTTCTACCTGAACTCCATGCTGAATTTGTTGTAGCACTAGAAATTAGAAAGGCAAATCTCAGACAGGTGTACCTCTCCACCCTTACCCAACCAAGTTCTTGCAATGCAAGCCACGTCTGTAGAGTACTTTCATTCTCTACAGTCTGTAGATGGATGTAGTTCTATTCATTAGATACCCAACTATCAAGCAACAGTCTGAGATCAACACATCTCTAATTCATCTCTTTAAACCAGGGATGTCAAACTCATGTCATCATGGTGGTGTCATGTGACATATTGGAACTTTTTCCCCCTTCACTAAACTGGGCATGGGCATGGCCAGCGCATGACACATCTGGCTACAGGCCAGGGGTTTGACAGCCCTGCTTTAAACCATGAATAGATTTGATTCTGTTGGATCCCTTCTACTGGAACTGCCTGTCTGGTAGTAATTTCTTAACTAAAAAGACTGGAAAAGTAAAGATTTCCCCTGTCCAGTGGTATGTAACTCTAGGGGATGGCACTCATCTGTTTCTTAGTCAAGAGAGCCAGTGTTGTGTGAAGACACTTCTATGGTTATATGGCCGGCATGACTACACACCAATGCCCATGGAACACTGTTACGTTCTCACTGTGGTACCTATTAATCTACTCACATTTGCATGTTGGTAGACAGGAGCTGGAGCAAAGATAGGAGCTTACCCTGTTGCACTACACTCGTGTCTCAAGCCTGGGCTGTCAGCTTTCCACCTGACAAGCTCAGCATCTTTAACTGCAAAAACCAAATTGTCTGTGAGATTTGATCCTGTCTTAAAGAATTGGCTTTCCAGGTATTGCTGAAGTCTTTATTTTCTAAGTCACTATTGGCATAGCTATTCATTTGAAAGCTGTTCCATTGGAAGGATAATACTCTGGATTATGCAGCAATTGAAAACATTTCTCAAAAATGTAATTGGGATAATGCTGCTTCTATAAATCCTGGGCCAAATTCAGAGAGGAACTGTGGCAAAATGCCATGCTCTATGTCTTCTAACCTCATCATATTGGCTTGTTTATTCAGCAATTCCTCTGGCTTCATAGGGCCTTGAATGTTTTGAAAATAATTTCGAAAAGTGCTTTGGACCTCATCTGAATGCAGTGCCATGAAAAAAAGAAATGCAACACCTTAAAGAAAAAAATGTGTCAATACTTTATGTATTAAAAAAATAGGATGAAAGCAGGGGTGGGATCCAGTGTAACTACCGGTTCAGTGATTTTATGTTTTGCACGTGCTTTTATATCATTGTCAGCTGGCTACCTGGACAGCTGAGCAGCGCTGCTCACGGGTGCACAGCGGTTGAAAAAGCCCTTTTTTCCTGCTTTTTCAACTGCAGTTGTGTTGTGCAAAGCAGCTGCGGTAGAAAAAGCAGGAAATAATGGTCAGATAAGAGCCCGTGCAGGCGGGCCAAAAAAAGCAGCAGACATAGAACTGGGTCTATGTATGGTCTCTGTAGAATCCCATCCCTGGATGAAAGGATCAAGCCAGCAATATTATTTGAGGGAGAAATTAGAGGAAATGTTGATAGAAGCAGGAATGTTCTCCTTCTTTTCAAAAGAAAACAAGTGCAAACTGAGCTCTGGGGTTTTAGTTAAAGTGGAAAACTCAAGACTAAAAGATTAAAGATGCAAAGCAGAGCCTCTTCCACTATATATCAATGGAGATTGTGTGGAAAGAGTTCATAATTTTAAATTTCTAGGAACTCATATTTCCGACAACCTTACTTGGTCGGTCCATACTATGGCCACTGCAAAGAAGGCCCAACAGCTCCTGCACTTTCTGAGGCTACTGAAAAAGAGTGGTCTGGGTGAGAAGTTGCTGGTTACTTTTTACCGTTCTACCACTGAGAGCATTTTGGCATACTGTGTAATGGTGTGGTATGCTGGATGCTCTGTAGTGGATAAGAAGATGCTCCAGAGAGTTGTAAACACAGCACAAAAAATCATCGGTTGCTCTCTTTCTTCTTTGGAAGAGATTGTGAAGACCAGACTCCTCTCTAGAGCACTAAAAATCTCCACAGACCGTTTTCATCCTGGTCATTCATACTTCGAACTGTTACCATCAGGGAGACTCTATAGGTGTCTTAAAATGAGGACAAATAGACTGAGAAACAGTTTCTTTTCCAAGGTAATAATTGTCTTGAATCAAACAATGCATATATGATTTAGCCCTATGTATATAGTGGCATTTTAAAACTAACTTAGTATAGGTTTTAGACTAGGTTTTTAATGATTATTATTATTTTTATTATTTTAATTTTTAAATATTCTGTAGTGTGATTGTGATGTGGTGTTTGGTGCACTGTGCTGGGATACCTTTCAAATTTCATTGTATTTGTAGAATGCAATGACAATAAAGGTATTCTATTCTATTCTATTCTATTCTATTCTATTATTCTATATTTGACTCCATCTCTTTCAAAGCTGAATATTTGGGATTGTTATCCACAATTCAATAAATCAAGAAAGATATTCCCCTCCACTCTCCTTTTCTGCAAAGCTGTACACAAACAAAGTTTTGGTTAAAAAAAGACCTTCCCAACTATTTTTAATGTTCTGGAAAACTGGAACTGCTTAATGGGGAAAGTGAATTATATGGGAACAAAATGGTTTTACACTTCCCAAAATGATATACAAGGCAAGATGCAATTATTCCTCTAATTTTGCCCTCTTCTGAAATTGATTGCTGCAGTTCATTGCTTAATAAACAAATACAAGAACATTGCAGTCTAGAGGGGGGAAAATGACAAAAATGATCATATTGGGAAAAATATCCTACCAGAAGGAACAAAATGAAGAAAGTAAACATAGAAAAATGTTTATAAAAATGCATAAAATATGCATGTGTTAGACAGACAACATTATTTTATATGCCACAAACTAATATTAACACAAACTGAAATGTACTCCTGCTTGCAAATAAGCCAGAACTGTAGATAGGTAAACATAATTCTTCATTCCTGTAATAATTGCATAGCAAACCATATTTAAAAATAAATATTTATTCAGTGTCAATATCTGTTAACAAGGAAGGAAGAGAGGATGAATGGATGGTTGTAAAGATGGAAGAAAGGAAAAAGGAAGGAAGGAAGGAAGGAAGGAAGGAAGGAAGGAAGGAAGGAAGGAAGGAAGGAAGAAAGAAAGAAAGAAAGAAAGAAAGAAAGAAAGAAAGAAAGAAAGAAAGAAAGAAAGAAAGAAAGAAAGGAAATTTTACTTTCCATGGCTATGAAACTAGGACCAGGGATACAGATTATAAATTGCAGCTCCCTAGATTTATTTTAAATATAAGGAAAAACTTTGTTGTAAGACTGTAAGTTCTGTACAATATCAGAAAGTTGTGATGTAAGATGATGATGATTTGTTGTAGCTATTCCACGCCAAATGACTCTGTTGTCCACCCAGGGTGTGGGGATTAAGAAGGATTGGGCAACCATTTCTTAGGGATGGTTTAATAGGTTTTCCTGCACATTTTAGAGTAGTGGAATGGGTGATTCATATGATTCCTTCCAACTCTACAATTTGATTATTTTATTATCAAAAAAAGAGAAACCTCTTTTCCCTTACAAAAGTTAGATAAGGCTGATGAGAACTGAGCATGAAGTTATTATCAAAGCACAGTAGTGCTTACATAGCTGGAAACAGAAGTGCTAATAGAAATTAACTGTAGTAAATACCCTGGTCACTGACTCTGGCATAATTGGAATTGTTTTCCAGTCAAGCTGTTTCATTTCTCTCCTGAAATATCTTGATGACAGCATTGCCCCAGTATGAAATAATCTGTAATTTGAGAATTGTGGCAGTAATATTAAAGACTCATAAAAGCGAAAATACTCATTTGGGACTAAAGAATTTATTTCATCCATTCACTTGCTAACCATTGAAAGTAATATATTAAATGCATCTAGGTACTTTTCAATTGCACATTTGTTTTCTGTTCCATTTAATCACTGGAATGCAGATTTTACATTTAGCCAGAATTATAAATGGTGAGGTGCTCTTCCATAGAGAGCCAAAATCACTGCCAGTAGAAAGTTTATTTTGAGAATAAATGATTCCCAAATTTTTCCTGAATTTTTATGGTCCTGCACAGGGAACAACACTTATATGGCTTACATTATGAATCAAGGAATTGCTACTGTTATTTGGGTAATGAGACTTGAGAATGCTCTTTGCCAAAATATAACAAGGGGTAATACATGTTTACACATGTATTCATCACACTATTTCTGTTGTGAATGCATAATACCAATAAAGTTATCATTGAGCTTGAAGTCTAGTTCAGGGTTCTGGCCCTGCACTTCTGATTGGCTGTTGATGGCCCGATCGGAGTGGCCCGTTTAGAAGCATCCGATTGGCCATTAACAGACCATTCCCATTGGTTGAAAGGAGCTAGCGCTCCAGGTTCGCTATTAGTTAAGTAGTTAATGAGTTGCCTATGTAAGTAAGGCTTGAGCAGCCTTTGAGCTGAGCAGTCACAATATGTAAATAAAGAGTTTGAAGTTCACTGTTTCCACCAGCTCATCTCCATCATTCGCACCCATGCTCCAGACATAACACTGGCGACGAGGGTGGGATTGGATGTCATCGGAGCCAACTAAGCACATGACGGAAGCACAAAATGGCGAAACCATATCCAGCAGCGCCATACCGCCTGCTCCGTTTAATCTGGCTTAAGAAGACTAGGAGTCTTACATGGATCGTTTCCAAATGTTTTTGGAAACAAATAATCTAAAGGATGCCACGGCCGGGAAGAAATGGGCGGTGTTCCTAACGCACTGCGGCCCAACGGTTTTTAAGTTGGCTAAGGCATTGGCAAAACCGGCTGAAGTGAAAACCATGGACTGGGACATCCTCGAACCGCTACTAAGGGCCCACTATGCACCCGCTGTTCCAACACTCGTAAGACGACACGAGTTCTATCAACGGAACCAGCGAAAAGGAGAAAGCGTCGCCGATTTCGTTGCAGACCTCTGGAACTTGGGAGGCCTGTGTGAATTCACCGACCTGGAGGAGGCTTTGAGAGACAGAGTAGTCCTTGGACTAGATGCTCTAAATGTGCAGAGCAAAATAATGGCAAAGGGCGACATCACCCTTAAGGACGCCATAACTAAAGCCACGGCAGCAGAGGCAATCAAGAAGTCGGCAACCCAACTATGCCAAAATCTCACTCACGCCTACCAACCGGCCGGCAAAATTTCACCTAGCGCAGAAGGGCAGCTTTCCACGGCCCATCATGAGGACCTCTCTTCGCGTCAGACAGTGACGAAGAAGAGGTCCATCGCCTACCGATCGGGAACGACGCCCAAAGTTCCAACAACCCTGCGCAGGCTGCGGGACCAACCATTTTAGCTCTGACTGCAAATTCCGCAACGCACTCTGCCACGAGTGCGGGAAATGAGGCCACATTGGACGGGTCTGCAGAAGCCTCCTCAGACCCAGCTAGACTTCGAAGGGAACCAATCTCCGCCAATTGGCAGGGAATCACCCTATAAGGTGAGAACCAGTAAACCACTCCTACGGAAACCGACCCATGAATCGTCTAGCGAGATGAGAAGAGGCTCACCAAACACTCACAATTGGCCATGCCTCTTCACTAGACGCTCAGAAAATTCAGGTCAACGTGAACATTGAAAATCAGCCCTGCCACATGGAAGTAGACTCGGGATCGTACCTCTCGATGGTCTCATGGAAGACCATCAAGCAACTAATCCCCACTATCCGGCGCCAAGACCTGCAATTCCCACGGCTCATCCTAAAAGACTACCAGGGGAACCGGATTCCAGTTGCAGGATCCAACTGAGTCCGGGTGACATTCAAGAACTGCATGGTGTACTTACCCCTGACGGTGATCGATAAGGACCGGCCTAGCCTGTTGGGCCTACAGTGGTTCGCACTACTCAGCATCGAAGTGGCTGGCATTAATCAAATCGGCAGCAGTGACTGGGAGGAGACCTCGCCCGTGAATTCAAGGATGTCTTCGAGGAAAAGCTAGGCGAGTACAAGGGGACCCCAATATCCTTTAGTCTTAGTCCAAAGATAGCGCCCATCCGCCTCAAGCCTCGTCAGGTTCCGTTTGCTCTAAAACCGAAAATCGACCAGCAGCTAGATAAGTTGATTGCCCAGGGAGTTTTAAAACCAACGGATCACTCCCCTTGGGAAACGCTGATCGTGACACCCATTAAGCCGGACAGCTCCATTAGAATTTGCGGGGACTACTGAGCCACCCTGAACCACACCCTACAACAGAACCCATATCCGGTGCTAGTAGTACAGCACCTCCTCCATTCCCTGGGGGGGGCGGAAAAGTCTTCGCTAAATTAGACTTAGCTCAGGCTTACCAGCAATTGCCGGTTGACGAAACAACGGCACAGGCACAGACTATCGTAACACACCGTGGCGCATTTAAGTGTATGAGGCTTCAATTCGGAGTCAGTGTAGCCCCAGGGATCTTTCAGAGCCTAATGGAGAGACTATTGCAGGGGATTAAGGGCGTTGTCCCCTATTTCGATGATGTGCTTATTGCTGCCCCACTCAAAAAATTTTGCAGGAGCATCTAAGATTCGTATTACAAAAATTTCAGGAAGCAGGCCTGAAAGTTAAAAAAAATAAATGCAAAATGTGTACCGATCGTGTTGAATTCTTAGGGTACCTAATTGACAGTCAGGGTATTCACCCTACTGATAGTAAATTAAGAGCAATAAAGAACGCTCCCAGACCCCAGAACAAGACCGACCTCCAGGCATTCCTAGGCCTCATCAACTTCTATAATGTTTTCTTGCCGCACAAAGCTACTGTCGCTGAACCGCTACATCATCTTTTAGACAAAAAAGCAAACTGGGTATGGGGTCACAAAGAAGAGCAGGCGTTCCGTAATGTGAAAAAACTACTGACTTCGGACGCCGTGCTTAGGCAGTACAATGAGACTTTGCCAATAAACATAACCTGTGATGCATCGCCTTTTGGAGTGGGTGCCATTTTGAGTCATGTGTTACCTAACGGTAACAAAGCCCCTGTTGTTTACTTTTCAAAGACGCTCTCGAAAACTGAGCGAAATTACAGCCAAATTGATAAAGAAGCCTTGGCGATTGTGTCAGCAGTTAAAAGGTTTCATGAGTACATGTACGACTGGAATTTCATTGTAACTGACCACAAACCATTGCTGGGGATCATTGCTGGGGATCATTGCTGGGGACAAACCAACTCCCTACATACTATCTCCCTGAATGACCCGCTGGTCAGAATTCTTGGCTGCCTACAATTATCGGCTACAATATCGTCCAGGGAAAGCCATTCCCCACGCTGATGCGGTGAGCCGTACACCGCTCCCTGAAACTATCAACGATCCTGCACCAACGATGACAGCGTTGCAGATCGAAACACTCCACACGCCGCCATTGACTGCCCGTGACATCGCGAGAGAAACAAAACGCAACCCCATCTTGGCGCGAGTCCTCACGTGGGTGGAACGCGGATGGCCATTGGATCAAGTACCAGACAACTTCGCACCATTCAAAAGTCGCCAAACAGAGTTGTTCTCGCAGAAGGGCTGTGTCATCTGGGGTGATAGATTTGTTATCCCAGAACGACTCCAACAGATGCTGTTAAGAACCTTGCATGATGGCCACCCTGGCATCGTGCGCATGAAGGGCCTCACACGAAGCTATGCGTGGTGGCCAGGCATTGATAGACAAATCGAATCATGGGTTAAAACTTGCAAGAGATGCCAAGAAGTAAGCAATGCTCCACCAAAGGCAACCCCAACCGAATGGGAGACGCCGCGGGGACCCTGGTCCTGCATCCACCTGGATTTTGCTGGGCCGACCAAAGGCCACACATTCCTGCTAACCATCGACGCCTACTCCAACTGGCTCAAGATTCACCGAATGAGCAGCACAATCACTGACACAGTCATCAAAAGACTAGAAAGACTTTTTGCAACCCACGGATTACCAGACGTCCTGGTATCTGACAACGGGCCCCAATTTACTGCGCTACCTTTTGAGCAGTACTTGGCTGACCAGGGCATTCGACATGCACTCACTTCGCCTGCGCACCCTGCAGCAAATGGTAGGGCTGAGCGCATGGTTCAATTCATCAAAAGGACTCTGCAAAAGATCGATTATGATAACATCAATGAAAAAATCAACCGGATCCTTTTCCTGCAGCACATTACACCTCACAGCGTCACCAACAAAACTCCCACCGAACTGCTAATGGGACGGAAGCTCCGCTCCCACCTTGACCATTTGCACCCAACCTACGAACCCAAAAAGCCACTCGGATCCACCAGTCGATGCCGTACCTTCCAGGTAGGCAATCTCGTATTCGCTAAAAACTTTTCGGGCGATCCGCTATGGGTGGAAGCGATTGTAATCCACGTAACCGGCCCTAGATCATACCTCGTTCAGTGCCCTGACGATAGATTGTGGAAGCGCCACATAGATCAGCTACGATTGTGGCTACCACCTCGCAATTCCAAACTCCCTTTTGATCAAACTGAGGGGGGGAGATACAGAGGAAAGCGAATTATTATTCGAAGGAAACCCCTTCGAAGAGACTGATATTGGAACGGAAACGCAGGAACAGGAACCAGGGACCGGAGTGAATGCACCTCAGGAAGTGGCCAGTGATATTGTTGACAATGAAAACGCGAACTCGGAACCAGAGGCACCCTTACCGCTAAACAACGATCTACCTCAGCAAGAGTGCAGCCAACCACCTGGCACTTTGCGAAAATTGAAAAGACTAATTAAACAACCGTCCTACCTTAAGGACTATGTAACCATGCCCTGTGGGCAGAAGCTGGGGAAAGGGGTGTTATGAATGCATAATACCAATAAAGTTATCATTGAGCTTGAAGTCTAGTGCAGGGTTCTGGCCCTGCATTTCTGATTGGCTGTTGATGGCCCGATCGGATTGGCCCATTTAGAAGCATCCGATTGGCCATTAACAGACCATTTCCATTGGTTGAAAGGAGCTAGCGCTCCAGGTTCGCTATTGGTTAAGTAGTTAATGAGTTGCCTATATAAGTAAGGCTTGAGCAGCCTTTGAGCTGAGCAGTCACAATATGTAAATAAAGAGTTTGAAGTTCACTGTTTCCACCAGCTCGTCTCCATCATTCGCACCCATGCTCCAGACATAACAATTTCCTTTTGAAGTCATCCTCCTCCTCTTTTAATGATCACATAATCCCTTGTGGGGTGGAGTCTGGGCAACTGAATGGAGCTGAGTGTTTACTGGTCGGATGCTCTTCCTATCACCAATGTGGAGGGTTTTTTTTTTCAGCAGATATATTTTCATTGTGCCCAGAGATAAAAATATCTGCCTCTACCTAGGATTGAACTCACAGCCTCCTTATTGTGAGGAGAGAACTCCAGCTCCAGGCCACCACTCACCCTGTTTCCTTTTGAAAATAAGCCGTATTAAATTTTTAAGCCAAAAGTATTACAGCAAAGAAGTTAAAGGCATGAGGTTAAAAAAAAAGGAAAGAAAACACCACTAGCTAAGGTGGTACCCATCATGCCCTTAGTCAATCAAAGTTTTCACATGATGCTTTTTAATAAGATAGAGAAAGTGTAATCTAGGCTATCACCCTTAGTCATATCCGTGCTGCAGTACATTCACCATTCCTTGGTAACAATAAGAAGAGTACTTGACAATTTAAGCACATTTTGGTCAGGGTACACAAACATTACTCAAAACATAATTGTGTTAAGCTATACAAAAACTAAGGTCTCTAATCATAGCCTACAAATACCAGGATGAATGCAGTGTAAGAGCACATATGTAGGGTATTTCTTAGGCATTAAAAGTGAAAAAGAGCGAAAAACCAACAGAAGTATGATATCATTCCATCATTATGCTCCTTTGTTTTCTTGATAACTGAACAGCTTATTACATTATGTAATCCAAGGAAATTTAAATTCTTGAACATTTTATTCTTGTCCATTACATTTGCATGCAATTAGCTAGACTGACATGCTGCATATATTCCTATTGTTTGAAGAAGATTAAAATGAATAAAATTACTATTGGTAGAGATATTTGGAGACACGGATAATATAAAATGTGAATATATTCCAAGAACAATTCAGTTTTCTAGCAGAATACCAATATTATCTAGTGATTCAAGGAAATTTTGAAGTGCCATATAGGCAATAATATCTCATTTCTTCCATGAAGATATGATTCTAAGAGGGAAGGATTACTTTCCCAGAAAGAATGAATCTAATTGTACAGCTGCTGAGTGCTCTTTATCTAAATACACAGAAGGGTTTGAAAATTAAATGAAGAAAGATTCCTTTTGACAATACAGATGATTGGCTGCCTAAATATATGAAGCTTATCTGAGAAGACACTACAACTACACTTGATATTAGCTAAAAGGCTGAGGAGCGATGGACGCTACAACTGAGAAAAAAATTGTAGCTTAATAGCTAGGGCAGTAGATCAAAGATCCCAAAGCTTCTTATTCTAGCACCCTAAAAACCTAACTGATCCTTACATCTTATGTACACATAGACATCAAACTGTACTTATTGTTTCAAGGAGAAAGAGATCATACTGAGAAAGATGGCACAAATAAGGGAATGGGACAGAAGAATCACATCACAGGAGCAATCACATCACAATTATGATAGACAAAATCAAAAATAAATTAAGCTTTCTGTTTCCATGCATTATCTCACATCTATTTTAATGGAAACATTGAGTATCTTCAAATTATGAATTAGTATCTCCAATTTATGAAGATATCAAATATTAGCTCCTACAGCAGATGAGAACAAACCTCTGGCCCTTGGGGCACTTCTTAAAGCCCCTTTTCCCTCACTCTTTTTGGACCCTTACTGTTAGGTTGCCGGCTTGAAGGAAACTCAGGAGGCAGTGACAAGTTCAGCTCTTTTATTAGGTTCCTGGATCGGCTTGGCTTGAACCAGATCGGCCCCGGCTTATATTCAGTTGGCCGTGCAAGCCGCAGCCAATGGCACCGCTTTGAATTTCCCGCGATTGATTCTTACCAATCACGGGGATTCACGGCGGGCCAATCAGTGCGGCTCGCTCAGCCAATCCGGTTGCCGTGCACCCTGACCAATCAGGGTGCGGTGTTTACAAGAATGTTAATGAAGCTATACAGAACACTTACCACAACTGCGTATAACATTCCCCCAATTCCAATAAATTTATATTCTCAGAATAGACATGCAGTTATAGAGAGTACCATGACAAGAAATATGGTATTACACAGTTGAGAAAAATGGAAGGAAGAAACAATCTGTACCTGCCTTTAACTGCAGATGCTGTGTTGTAAAAAAACATATTTTGTTTTGTTTTTTCAGACCTGTGAACTTTATCTAACTATGTCACATTCATAATGCAATTTTCAGGGTGCACAGAAATGCAACAGAAGGAGAGAATGAGAGTCATTAACTGGGCCACAGTCAGGATTGGAGAGACCTAACAGCTGGCAGTCAGAACAAATAATTTATTTTTCTCAAATGAATGGTAGATTTGTTCTACTCTTTTAAACAGATAAAATATGATTTCAGCCTTGACAGTGAGCAGCAAGCATGTATGATATATTTCTGAGAATAAGAATTTATGGTAGCAATCAAAAGCTAGTTTAGATGATAGACCTGACAAGCAGCCTCAGACCTGGTAATTAGGAGATGCATATCCAAATAAGAGCTACAAGTGATTCAAAAAAGTAATTTCTTTCAAAAACAGAAAATGACATTTTAGGATTTTCAAAGTGATGATAGCCACTGGTAGGTCTTCAATACACACAAATATTCAATTGTTAAGTCAAAGAGAAAGTCCTAGGCAACGCTACCTTCTACATTTGTATGTCAAATCCTGTTTTTTCAATCAGTCCCCTGACAAATGTCAGGTTGATAAAAAGGATTATACACATCTCTGTGATGGACTTCTTAACACAAAAATGCAGTAAAACTGTTGGAACACACTTCCTCACTAGTCCAACACATGAAAGCAACAGGTCATAGCATCGACTTCAATGGCACCAAAACCCTAGCCACTATAGAAAACCCCAGCCACAGAATTATCAGAGAAGCCATAGAGATTACAAAAAGACCTGAAAGCATGAATAGAAGACTCCACCAGACTGTCAATTATTTGGAAGCCTGCACTCACAAACAAAAAAATCTCCACATCACAAGCCAGGCAAACACTTGGGCACAAACAGATCCCCCCTGATACCTCCAGCTCAAACACACCCCAATCAGGCACCCAGATGAAACCTAGCTTCCTAATAAATGATAGCCATCCATTTACTCAGAGCCAAGCTGCACTAAAAGCCTCCAATACAGGAAACAATGTTGCCAGCCAATCAAGACACACACAAAAAAGCCACAAAACAGACAGAAGATATTAGAAATACCAATCAAGCAGAACACAGCAAACTCCAAGACCAATAAACACAGACCAAGACTCCCAACCAATCAGGATGAAGAAAAAACCATTCTGGCACAACAGTAGGCTAGCCCCAAATTTAAAACTGAAACAGCTGTGAAGGTCTGACTCACAGACGAACACAGTACAGAAGCCTGATGATGGCAGATGAGATTTGCCGAAATGTTGCTACAACTTTAAAAGCACAACTATAATGACGTGGGAAAATACCCGAACAAAGCTGAATACCATACATGTAAGTACCCACGAAAACAAGAATATATATATATATGTGTGTGTGTGTGTGTGTATGTGTGTGTGTGTGTGTGTGTATGTATATGTATATGTATATGTATATGTATATGTATATGTATATGTATATGTATATGTATATGTATATGTATGAATACGTACAAATACAAGTACATGTATAAGTACATTCTTAAACTTGTAGCTAAAACTCACCCGAGTTTTCAGACTTTTTGATCCAAAGGTTCATAAAAGCTAAAAAACAGTTAAATTTTCTGAAAGTGATTAAAAAAGGAAGTATGAAAACTCAAGGTCCACGCATTTGAAGACAATATCTATAGTTTGAGTAAGATGGCTTTTTGCATTCATGTCAGAAGCACTTCAAGGTTGAAAGGATTAGCTGGTGACATTCATCATTGCCCTGGGGACGTCCAATTGGGGATTCCTTTCATGTCCCTGGCAGGAGCTGGAGCGGAGGATAAGAGCTCAACCTTGCCCCATGGCAACTCTCGGGTCTCAAATGTGGGCTTGCTACCCAGCATTCCAGCCACTTGAGCCACTGTGCTCCTAGTAAAATGGCTAATCCCTCACCTCTCAGAGCTACAAATCCTTTGGAGACCTGATCTTGTAGTCTCCTCATGAGGACCAGCTCTCTAGAACACTTGTGGGCAATCTCAAGTTTACTCCTTGTATGGAGAGAAATTACAACATGTTGGTCTACTTGCCATCTCTCGTCATTCTGCTGTAGTTATCAGCTCTGCTTTCTGTGGATTTTTCTTCAGACTGCTCTTTTGTCTCTAGAAGTTAGGGCTTGCTTGTCTTCTCTAAGAGTAATTATAAAGTTTAATAATTTAAGCCAAATATTATGCATTAGTTCAGAGAGAATGGATGCACTGAACTGAGCATTTAAACAATGGATGAGTGGATGGGAGAATATAAATATTTCCATTTGCTGGGCTAAATAGCCAGTGACTTCTGAATTTGAAATCTACTTTCAAAAAGAATATGATGAAAACAATCCTTTTATGTTGTTGAATAAACTTGCATGTCCTGAAGGCTTCCCCTCACCTTATTTTTTTTACACCAGATGAACTGATGGTTTTAAAGTAAACACAGAACCTTGACATTTGAACCCAGGTTGCTGCACTTTTATCTGTGGTTTGAAATTAAAACAAGTCGTAAAATTATATTGAGTTGAATTATTCTAACTATAAATAAGTCCGTATTTCTTGTGTTTGAATATATTGCCCCACTACAGTTATCTTAAGTAAATGCTTTATCTCATATCTAGATAAATGAAATCAAGTGAAATTCCAAATAGATCGAATCATTTGAATAGCAGCATTTTCTTTTTGTAAGAAATTGTATATACTAAATGCTTGTGAAGAAGTAATGCCAATAACAAGCTGACATAATCACAGGTTTGAAAACGACTAAGCTCTTATCTCTGATATTCAATATGATGAGCTATGTTTTGACATAGCTCAATTCTGCTCTCATGCAATATAATGAAATAGAAACATATTTAGACATAATTGAAGAATTGAAAGACCAAATTAGCAAAATTGGAGGTCATGTTACAAGTGAAATTATATTCCACAACTTACATACATTTAAAATACAGTACTTGTAAACCCAACATCAACTGTCCTTGGTGATCTCTCTTGTAGAACATGATGTTCCCCCTGTAAATTGCTTAATTTGCTTCAGACTAGACTTTAACTCTACTTTATAAATCACTATGGGCAGTGTGCTGGTTAAGCTAAATAGATTCATGGAGTCTGTACTGAGGACTGAACTACCCTAGAATTACATCTGATTTACAGAATTGGCTGTTGCCTGACCTGCTTAGCCTCAGAAGTTGACAGGGTGTAATTCTGAGTATCATGAAAAGCTTGAAAAAATGATTTGAAGAGATTTGATGGAGTCTTCTCTTTGTATCATATCTGGGGTGGCCATGCTTGTTTAGAGCTCATTACTCTGCTGGATTTAATGCTAAAGCAGGTTTTCTCTGAAGGAAGAAGAACATGGTGGCAGCTGAGATAAGCTAGTCATTTTGAATCTCATTTTAGTGAGCTGTCTATTTTGATTAGTGGTTTTCATTTCTCACAATTGACCTACTAAATTATCCACATTTTAAACCATTACCATCCATTAGGCAAAAGGGATAACACATGAAAAATTTGAGTTACTGTCATTTTATATTGGATTGGATGTGGGAGCTTTTACTCAAAAAAGATGATCAATATTGAGAATTGCTCACATATCTGCTGAAGGACTGAAATGGCATATGACATCCAAAAATGTCTAGCACCAGAGGCAGTTCAAGCCCCCATTTCTGCAGCTTCCAAAGTTCACTCTGACTACATTGCTGAATTTTAGTGACCCTGTTTGACCATTCTCTCCATTGACTGGCTACCCAAAGATTATCCATTCAATTTCATAAGAAAGATAATATATAGGGGCATTGTCACTCTTCTTTTCATAAATTAATAACGCTATTTGTTTATTCAATAAAATTGCTGAATTTAAAGCTGAAAATGCTTGCAGACCAAACCAAAATATAGATATAAAACCTCTTGTTAAAAACCAGCATACCAGCTTTATTGACCCTACTAATTTACTAAGCACTTGATTTTGACAGCTCTTTCATACTTGCCAACAAGTCATATATTTCAATGTAACTGCATGTTGCAATTTTTTTTTTTAGTAAACGTGGAGAAAAAAGAGCAACATTGGCAACAATTCCACTCCTTCAACTCTTCAAGCACCCCAGACTTTAAAAAAAATGTCTAGAGAAGAATCTTGATGGAAGTAAATTTGAATATTTCTTTTCTCAAGAAGAATAGCTGCAAGTAATTTACATTTCTTAGCAGGGTTATCAGGGTTATTTATGGCTTGAGTTGCCAAGCCTGAGCTTTCTCTTTTTTCCCCAATTCAAAATAATTACATCTGCTTGATTCTGAACTCCAGAGTAATTGAACACTATTCCCTCCACTTAAGTATGTTTTATTTGAATAAGTATGCCCTGCCTTATGTTGCCATTGTATCTCTCTTTCTGCCTTTGTGTCTCTAAATAAATCTATGAGAGAATGAAAATGTATATAGAAGCAGAGTCTTTGTATTGATGAAAATGCAAATCCAAAATGAGTCATTTCTGAGCCATTCTATCCTTTCCCCCTGATTTTATTATTATTTAACTTTGTACAGTTTTCCTGTTTTGGTGCCTTAGTATATAAACTAGCAGCAGTTCTTCAGATTTGTCTGAATTTATATTTTAGACCTATTGTTATATATCAACTTTCCTCAATAGGTTTTGAATTCTTGAACTTTTAATGCCATGCGTTTGAGGAGAAAGGACATTATCATTGTAGGCTTTTATCACTTACATTTTTCATCTTCTGTGGAGAATCCTGCTTTTTATTTTTCCCAACCTATTTATTTTTGTGTGGCTGTCACCTGTTTTTTATTGATTCAGTTTTATGTCTATTTTATATTTTCAGTTGTTGTTTCTCAAAGTTTGATGAGTTTCATTTGGTGTAGTGGCTAAGTTGCTGGCTTAGAAAGTAGGAGCTGGTGAACCTAGCCCTCCCTGAGGTATAAAAAACTGGCTGGATGACTGCTAGTCAGCTCAATCCACCACATATAATACTTGTAGAAAAATTAGGAGACAGATGTATTAGATATGTTTGCCTCTTTGACCTCAGTTGTCTCATGTATATGAGATAAAAATCTAGTAATAATATTTTTTCTTCTATGAATTTCATTTCATTTGACAATATGTGTTTTCTCTTTGATGAGAAAGGAGAAGCTCAGGGGTGGGATTCAAATTTTTTAACAACCGGTTCTGTGGGCATAGCTTAGTTCAGGGGTCTCCAACCTTGGCTCCTGGAAGCCTGGCGGACTTGAACTCCCAGAATTCCACAGCCAGCTTTGCTGGCTGTGGAACTCTGGGAGTTGAAGTCCGCCAGGCTTCCAGGAGCCAAGGTTGGAGACCCCTGGCTTAGTTGGTGGGTGGACATGGCTTGGTGGTCATGTGACTGGCTGGTTGTGGCCAACTCAACATCACTCACATCGAGGCATGCATCTCCTTGCCTGGGGATGCTGCAACAGTCATAAGAGTGAAAAATGGTCATGTCACTTTTTTCAGTGCCATTGTAACTTTGAATGGTCATTCCACACAAGCAAAGTACCAGCAAAGGAGGGGGGAAAAACTCCAGAGAAGTTCCAGAGACAGGAAGTCTAGTCCTGCCAAGAATGTAATAAGGGTTAACGGAGAGGCAGTTTCTGTAAGCAACACCAGAATGTTTCCTTCCTGCCTTCCTTACAGGATTAGGCCAGTAATTTCTTCTAACAACCAGTTCTCTGAATTACTTAGAATGTTAACAACTGGTTCTAGCGAATAGGTGAGAACTGATAGAATCCCACCCCTGGAGAAGTTGGGCTTATGAATTTGTTGAGTTTCCTTTTTCTGCCCTCTATGTTCTTTTTTATTTGATTGAAAATTAATCTCTACCTTCTGAAACTATTTCAGATTTTGTATTTCAATTTCCTCCATTAAATGATGAAATATACGGTCAGTGTTTTATTTTGATGCTGTAAAAAGTACATACAATATACCTTTGGACAGTGTTCTTGCACAGGAAAGATGAGGATTCTGCTATCAAAAACTATCTATTTTACTTTCGAGGTAGTTTTCTACAGTCTTATTTATTTATGCATCCATCCCATCCCATACCCCATTTCCCAAAGGTGCTTTTTTTCTGGTTTGCTTTGAAGATGTTTTGTTTCTCATGTAAGAAGTTTCTTCAGCTCTGATTGGATGATGGAGAATGGAAGGAAATTCATTGCAAATAGCTTGTCATTTGCATTCTTTTAGAGAGTTGTTGAAGCCATCTGGAGGTTTATCTGTGTTGTCAGGGTTACCTGAGTAGTGGAAAGCAATGTGGAGTCTTCTTGGAACTGTTGAGAGGACTGTGTTGTAGATTGAAGATAGATGAGAAATGAAATGTCTTCAAAGAAAAAAACAGAAAGTCCAGTTGCCTCTTAAAAAAGTACTTTTGAGACAACCATGACCTGGATGACTGAGAATCTCCACAGATATCCATTCATATAATTTATAAAGCTGCTCATTTCACAAGTAACTCTGAACAGTTTACAAGATTAAAAGAAACAAACATACCAAATGTAACTCTATAGCATCCAAGAATTATATTTAAACCCTACTCACTATCAACAGCAAGCAGAGTTCATGTACCACTGACCCTAATGCCTTAGAAACAGTCAGGTCTTCAATACCTTGTGGAGGCTAACCAGGATGTGGTTCTACAAGTTGACATTTATTAACAAAGGACCTGTACCATGCCCCCTCTACTAGATCTGGTGAGGTGGGCATAAACAATAGGAGAAATATTTTCAAGCAAGTAGCCTGATCTTATGCAATAGCAGGTTTTCCACCAGTCTTAAATTTTGCACTGAGAAACGAACTGAACTCAGTGACTATTAAATCTGAGAAGCTATGCATATATAGTAAGCTCTTGAACTTGCAGTTCAGGTCCTGAAATATATAACAGATTCAATATGTAGTTACTAAAAATAAAATCAGCATTACTCTAGATAGCAACAGAAAAGTATATTTTACATATAGACTATTTGTCAGAACAATAATACTAATTTTATCTCTATAGGGCTCATATAAGAAGCATCTTACTGGATCTTTTGTCAGTCTCTTATCCACAATCACACATGTTTATACTTCCCTGGGACTTCTTGCATTCAGTTTAACTGGTCATTTTTTTAAACTCAAGAGAAATCAAATACCTCCTAGAAATTGTAGGTGTATTTTTAATTCAATTTATTCCATTTTTAGTTCATTATTTAATGAACCTTGAAGTGATTTTTTTTCCTTATAAAAAATGTAACATTGTTTAAATAATTTACATTTCCCTTTTTAACTTAGAAAAAGCCTGCCTTTCATTTCTTGTGTGCAGGAAGCACCAAAATTGACAGATTTCATGTTCCATTGCTTTAAAATGCTGTTAGTGAGTCTTCTCTCCCACCCTGACAGCATGATCTGCTCAGAAGTAGACTTCATTAAATTATATAAAGCTTATTTCTAATTGAGGATACTGGATTTCAGCCTGAATTTTTCACATCTATAATAGAATAACTCTTCCAAGTTTTCTATCATTACTGCTCATTCATTACTATTTCTCAATTCAGTTGAAACTGTGCCAAGCCTCATATCCATATCTCTCATTTCTCACCATGGATATCTCAATTTTTTTCATCTGGAGCTTCCGTCACATTCAGCCTTTAACCACTGGGAAAGTTGGCATTTTTTAAAAGAAGCCCCAAGGTCAAGGGAAGAGCCACAAATTATACACCCTATGTTACTTTCTTCATAAACCTGGCAAGTGATTTTTCATGTGATCATTTAAAAAAAAAATCACAGTATTTTAAGCATGCTTCTCTTTTGTATAAATTTAAGGCACCTATCCAAAGTAGAAACAGAAATAGAATCATATGACTGGAAGGGACCTTGGAGGTCTTCTAGTCCAACTCGTTTCCCAAGGTAGGATACCTTATTCCATCCCAGACAGATGGTTGACCAGTCTTTTCTTAAAAACCTCCAGCAATGGAGCACCCATAACTCTGAGAGGCAAACAGTTCCAGCAGCTAATTGTTTTCACTGTTAAGGAATTTCTCCTTAGTTCCAGGATTGGGTCTCCCTCTTACAAGCTTATGCATTGCTTCTTGTCCTGTGTTCAAGTGCCTTGGGAGAATAAATTGGTCCCTCTTCCCTGTGACAACCCTTCAAGTATTGGAAAATGGTTATCATGCCACCCCTAAGCCTTCTCTTCATTATGTCAAACATATCTTGTTCCCTTAGCTGTTCCTTGTACAGTTTTCCCCAGATTTATGTCATCTGCAAATTTGATGAGTGCTCCTTCAATCCTCTCATCTAGATCATTTATGAAGATGTTGAAGAGCACTGGGCCCAATCTAGAACCTTGAGTTATACCATTGGATGCTTCCTTCCATGTAGATGTAATTCCATTGTTGATCACATACTGAGTATGGTTGATCAGCCAACTGTGTATCCATATGAAGGTGGTGCTATTGTTGTAGTCTTGTTCTATTTTACCAAGAAATAGGCTATGGACTACTTTATCAAATGCCTGAAGTTTAAGTATAGTAAATCCACAGTATTTCCTTGATCCACTAATTTAGTCACTTTATTCCCACCCTACCCCCACTCCAAAAAAGAAAAGGCAATGAAGTTTCTTTGCCATGATTTACTTTTAACAGACTCGTGCTGGTTTCAAGAAATCACCTTGTTCATTTCTAGATGCTCACAAATCTGCTGCTTGATTATTTTTTTCCAGGATTTTCCAGGTATTGATGTCAAATTGATTGGCCTATAATTTCCAGGATCTACTTCTTCCCACTCCCTTTTTTGAAGATTGGAAGACATTAGCTCTTTTCCATCCTCTAGCACTTCTCCCATGCTTCAGGAGCTCTGAAAGATTTTATCCAGTTGTTCCAAGATCACATATGCCAGCTGTTTCAGTACCCTGGGATGTAAAGCATATAAGAAAATAGGATTTTTAAAAAATGTATAAAGCTCCAAAAGCTATTATCTTTCATGTGTAGCATTTTGAAACTGTAGTGTTCTTTAATCCCACTTGCCATGTACACAACTTGTTTAAATCTCTTCCAATTAACTGAATTTTAAAGTGCTTTAGCTGAATCATGTACCAAGTGATATTTAAATATCATAAATAAACATAGCCTTCTAACAAAGTTAAAATACTACTGGTCTGTTACAAGCTCTTCTTTCTGTTGTTTGATATCTTACATTCCCACTAATATAAACAGCAGACATATTCTGCAAAGAAAATTAGATTTGTATATGAAGACATTTTTATATAAAATAAGATTTCTATGCCTATATGAAATAAAGGCTACCTTTTTCTGAAATTCTACTCTAACTCTACAATCTTCCCAAATATTTCTTTATCCAACCTCATAAAATGGGACACTTTAGGAACTGAGAGGAGCTGGCTATTAGTGCTAATTAAAGGCAAATGTTTTGAAATTTATACAATATCAAAGCAACATGTTTTCTCTCTTTAAATTCAGGCTAAATATTTGCAGTGTGGACTGAAATTTGGAAGTGTTTGTAGTAGGTCAATTACATTGATTTTTATGTACAAACATTGGCAAATGATGTTTGATCATAATTTTGTCTTCCCCATAAACCTTCCAATGGATGGTGAGGATGAGTCGTGAGCAATGAGGGTGATCCTTGGTAAAAGTAACTGTGAAGTGTCAATATTTGATTTGAACTTATATAACTTTATCTACAATTGTGATCACCTCCTTATCTCAAAAAATGCCTTGCTTCTTCTTACATTCCCTACAGTTGAATAACAGCTGGTTCTCCCTATTGCATTAATAAACTGAAAATTAGGATTAGGAAGCAAATCCTGAGCCCATCAATTTATGCATTTCCCCAGCGGGTAATCCAAGAGACTGAAAGTTCTGAACATTTTATATTCTGAAGAAAAATGTTCAAAGGCAGGAAGAAAATTTAAAACATATCAAAAATTTGAAAAATAAAATAAAATAAGTAAAACTTAATCAAACCAACTAAAATACACCTGCTCCTCACTCCCCCCCCCCCAAAATGCATTCTGAATATTTATTTTTAAAATTCCCAAAGTTATTAATTTAGTTTGGAAAGATGACATGAGAGAGAAGGAAAAAGAGAAAATTGGGGGGAAATGCCATCTGGGGAGTAGATAAAATATGTTAAGGGTAGAGGAACAGATTATATTTGAAGTGACACAGATTAGTATAGACTATCCTAAGTAAGGATCACAGATATTAAATCCACCAATTAAAATGTTGCTCAACTAAAGGCAGGATCAGCAGTTTCTCTTCATCATTTTCTTCTTCCCATTTCTCTTGCCCAGAAACCAATCTTGAAAAATTACATAAAGGGGAGGGGGACTTTTTCCCCCACATCCTTAAGCTTGAATTCTCCTTTGGATAGTCATCTGCCAAGTTGAGGTTCGTTACGACATGTAAAAATGGTCTTTAGGAATGAGAGCTGTCTTAGTCCAACAAGTAGGTTTGGACTTATATGCAGCATTAAGAGGCCCCCTCTCTAATATTCTCTGTTTGATGCTACACCACATCAGTGTCAAGTTGTGAATGGCTCTAGTTTAAGCTGACATTTCTCTTCCCTTTAGTGTTCTGCTCACAAAATAATGGATTTGAAGAGAGGATGTTATTGCAGGGTGAGCTTTTTTATTTATTTTCATTTATTTTTCACATTTTTGAATTGCCCTTCTCACTCCAAGAGTGTTATGAAAAACACTGTTTTAACTTTTTTTTTTTTTTTTAACCACAGTTCAATACATTGGTGGAATGAAAGCATCTTTGAATTAAGAATGGAAAGGGAAAAAGCCATAAGTGGAAATGGCAGTAGCAAAGCTAATGCATCTCTTGATTTAACATAGAAACACTTCTGGATTTAGTTGACCTGATTCTTTCAAAGATCTCCCAACTAGATTACTTCCAGTTCACTTTAAAGAAACTTGATGTCAAGTTTCCAACCAGGTGTGTGGTACTTCTCCTCTCTCCAGGGCCATTCACTATGCAAAATATCCATCACTCTGGGCATAAATAGACAAGAACATATTAATTGCATCACATTTTGCGTTAGGCTAGCCCAATTCTGCATCACAGAAACAACATACACATTCAGATATATAAGATAGGTTCAAGGATAACAAGGCACTGAACTCAAAGGGAGTCCTGCAGAAAAGCTTGCTCTTGGCAGTGTGGGCAGGTGCCAAGTCCTGCTGGAAAATGAAGTCAGCATCCCCATAAAGCTCGTCTGCGGAAGGAAGCATGAAGTGCTCCAAAGTCTCCTGGTAGTCGGCTGCATTGACCCTAGACTTAATGAAGCACAGTGGACCAACTCCAGCAGATGACATGGCTCACAACAAATAAACACAGACTGTGAAAACTTCACACTGGACTTCGAGCATCTTGCAGTGTGTGCCTCTCCATTCTTCCTCCAGACTCTGGATCCTTGGTTTCCAAATGAGATGCAAAAATTGGGCTCATCAGAAAAGAGGACTTTGGACCATTGAGCAACAGACCAGTTCTGTTTTTCTTTAGCTTCTGACGTTGTTTGTTGTTCAGGAGTGGCTTGACAAGAGGAATACAACATTTGAAGCCCATGTCCAGTGTTGTGTATGTACCATAGTTAATAAAGTATGAGCTTCAGGTAAAGTGCAGGGTTCTGGCCCTGCACTTCTGATTGGCTGTTAGGTGGCTAGATCGGATTGGTTAGTTCTTAGGAATCCGATTGGCCCTAAACAGGGGATTATTATTGGTTGAAAGAGCTAGCGTTCATAGCTCACTATTGGACAACTCTCACAAGGGTTGCCTATATAAGGCAGAGTTCACTGTTGTTGTTTAGAGAAGTCACTATGCAATAAAGAGCTGAAAGTTCACATTCAGAGGCTTTCTCCATTTACTCCGACCCATGTCCAAGTACTTAACACTGGCGACGAGGATGGGATGTGGAGATGTCTGAACCTAAGAAGCCAGGAAGTAATACCGAGCACATGATAAGACGATGCCAACAACGGAACCATGTCCGGCAGCATCGTACCACCCGCTCCGTTCGATCCAAACCAAGAGGATTGGGAATCCTACATGGATCACTTCCAAATGTTTCTCGAGATGAATAATTTGAAGGACGCCACACCAGCAAAGAAGCGGGCACTGTTCCTGATGCATTGCAGCCCAGCTGTATTTAAGATGGCTAAAGCACTCGCCAAACCTCGACAAGTGAAAGCCATGAGCTGGGACGACCTCGAACCCATACTGAGAGACGCCACAAGTTTTATCAGAGAAACCAACAAAAAGGAGAGAGCGTGGCCGATTTCGTGGTGGATCTCCGAAATTTAGGGGGCCTCTGCGGGTTCGCCGATTTAGAAGAAGCACTAAGAGATCGAGTAATTCTGGGATTAGATGCGGTAGGCATGCAAAGCAAGCTGATGGCAAAAGGCGACATCAGCCTTGCTGACGCCATCGCCAAAGCCACGGCTGCAGAGGCGACCAAAAAGTCGGCTGCACAATTATGGTGAAGCCGCACTCGGGCAACACCACCGACCGGTGAAATCTTACCCAACTCAGAAGGGCAGCTCTCAACAACGCACCATGAGGACCTCTCTTCATCGTCAGACAGTGACGAAGAAGGGGTCTATCGACTGCTGTCCGACCGGGACCCTCGCCCTAAGCCCTTACGCCCTTGCGCTGGCTGTGGAGCAAACCATGCCAGGGCCGAATGCAAATTCCATGACGCACTCTGCCATGAGTGCGGGAAACGAGGCCACATCAGCCGGGTCTGCCGCAGCTTACCAGGACCCAGCCAGGCCTGAAAAGGGGCCAATTATCGCCAATCGACAGGAAACCGTCCTGTAAGGCGAGAACCAGTAAACCACTCCTACAGAAATCGAGCTTTGCAAAAAGAAGAGGCTCACCATACTATCACTATAGGTCACGCCTCAGTTTTGGACACAAAGAAAATTTGAGTCACGGTAGCCATCGAGAACCAGCCTTGCCACATGGAGGTCAACTCGGGATCGTCCCACTCGATGGTGTCTTGGAAGACACTCAAGCAACTTATCCCCACAATCCAACGCCAAGACCTCCAATTTCAACGCCTCATCCTCAAGGCCTACCAAGGAAATCGAATCCCCGTTGTCGGGTCCTGCCGAGTCCGAGTTTCCTTCAAAAAGCATACAGTGTACTTACCTCTAACGATCATCAATAGAGATAGGCCTAGTCTATTAGGCCTCCAATGGTTCACGCCACTCGGCATCGAAGTGGCCGGCGTGAACCAAGTAGGTGGTTGTGAGTGGGAGGAAGACCTTACTTCTGAGTTCAGCGACATCTTCGCGGACCGCTTAGGTGAGTATAAAGGGACCCCAATCTCATTTAGTCTAGATCAAAAAGTAGCCCCTATTCGCTTGAAGCCCCGTCGAGTTCCATTCGCTCTTAAAGCAAAGATCGACGAACAACTCGACAAGCTAATTGCTCAAGAGGTGTTGAAGCCCATCGATCACTCTCCATGGGAAACCCCTATTGTAACACCCATTAAGCCAGAAAGGTCAATCTGAATTTGTGGGGACTACCGGGCCACTTTAAACCACGCCCTACAGCAGAATGCGTATCCAGTTCCGGTGGTGCAGCACCTCCTTCATTCCTTGGGGGGCAGAAAGGTTTTCGCTAAATTAGATTTAGCTCAAGCTTATCAACATCTACCAGTGGATGAAAAGACAGCCCAAGCCCAAACAATTGTAACGCACAGAGGTGCCTTTAAATGTACCCGATTGCAATTTGGGGTTAGTGTAGCCCCAGGGATATTCCAAAGCCTCATGGAAAGGTTGTTACAGGGAATCAAGGGCGTGGTTCCGTATTTTGATGATGTATTAATTGCAGCCCCTACCAAAAAATCTTGTAGGATCGTTTGAAATGTGTTCTTAAAAAATTCCAAGAGGCAGGACTTAAGATGAAAAAAAATAAATGTCACTTATATACTGACAGTGTTGAGTTTCTAGGATATCGGATTGATAGCCAGGGCATTCATCCTACCGAAAGTAAATTAAAGGCAATAAAAAACGCTCCCAGGCCACGAAACAAGGCCAATCTCCAGGCGTTCTTAGGCCTCATTAGTTTCTATAATGTATTTTTACCGCACAAGGTGACTGTTGCTGAACCGTTACACCGATTATTAGATAAAAAAGCATTGTGGGTATGGGGTTACCGGGAAGAACTAGCGTTCCGGAATGTTAAAAAACTGCTCACATCTGACTCTGTACTTATGCAGTATAATGAGACTTTACCATTAGTTATAACCTGCGATGCATCGCCTTTCGGGGTGGGCGCCATTTTGAGTCATGTACTGCCTAATGGGAACGAAGCCCCTGTTGCATACTTTTCGAAGACTCTTTCACAAGCACTATGGACAAATTGATAAAGAAGCTCTCGCAATCGTTTCAGCTGTAAAGAAATTTCATGAATATGTGTATGGAAGGACATTTACCATTATAACAGACCACAAACCGTTGCTAGGGATAATAGCCGGGGACAAGCCAACCCCCTACAAATTATCCCCTAGAATAACCCGATGGTCAGAATTCCTAGCTGCTTATAATTATCGCCTACAATATTGCCCGGGGAAAGCCATTCCCCACGCCGACGCATTACGCCGAGCACCGCTTCCAGAGACTCTCGACGATCCGGCACCAACGGCAACCACAGTGCAGATCAAAACACTCAACTTACCGCCTATGACCGCCCGAGACATTGCGAGAGAAACCAAATGAGACCACACCCTAGCTCGAGTCCTAGGCTGGGAAGAACGCGGATGGCCATTGGACCAAGTCCCAGATGACTTCGCGCCATTCAAATCTCGACAGACTGAACTTTTTTCCCAAAAAGGCTGTATCATCTGGGGCGATAGAGTCATTGTCCCAGAAAGACTCTGGAAGACACTGCTACAAATTCTGCATGAGGGCCACCCCGGCATCGTGCGGATGAAAGCGCTTGCACGAAGCTATGCATGGTGGCCGGGCATGGACCGGCAAATCGAGCAGTGGGTCAAAGTGTGTACCACTTGCCAACAAGCCAGCAACGCCCCACCAAAAGCCATGCCTACTGAATGGGAAACGCCACGTGGACCCTGGTCCAGAATCCACCTGGATTTCGCGGGGCCAACCAAAGGATATACCTTCCTGCTGACAGTCAATGCATACTCCAATTGGTTAGAAATTCATCGTATGACGGCTACAACTTCCGAGGCGGTGATCAAGATCCTCAATAAACTCTTTGCAACCCACGGATTGCCTGACGTCCTGGTGTCCGATAATGGGCCACAGTTTACGGCACTAATGTTCGAGCAGTACCTCACTGACCGCAGCATCCGCCATGCACTCACCTCGCCTGCGCACCCTGCGACCAATTGCCGAGCAGAATGCATGGTCCAATTTGTTAAAAAGAGTTTGCAAAAAGTGGACTATGACAATATCGATGACAAGGTCAACCAAATTCTCTTTTTGCAACACATAACTCCACATAGCGTCACTGGCAGAACTCCCGCCGAACTACTGATGGGATGAAGACTCCATTCCCACCTTGACCGGTTGCACCCTGCTTATGAACCGGAAAAGCCAATAGGATTCAGCGGCCGCTGTCGCACCTTCCAGGTAGGAGACCTCGTTTACGCACGAAACTTATCGGACGATCCATTATGGATAGAGGTGACAGTAGTATGAGTGACCGGCCCCAAATCCTACGTAGTGAAATGCTGTGACAATAGACTGTGGAAACGGCATATCGACCAATTACGGTCACGACTCACAACGGCCAGTCAACAACTCCCCCATGACCAAACCGAGGGGGGGGGAGGTACAGAAGAAGATGACGTTCCAGGGAACCTGCTCGAAGGGAGCGACGAATTAAGTGAGACTCAGGAAATGGAGCAGGAAGGAGAATTGTTTGCACTGCAAGAAATTGCACCTGAGCAAGAAGCAGATCCACGGCCAAACAACAATCTACCTCAACAGGATTGCAATCAACCAGTCCAATGAAAATCCGAAAGACTTAAAAGACAACCGTCCTAGTTAAAGGACTATATAACTAAACCGTAATTAAGAAGCCAGGGGGAAGGGGTGTTGTGTATGTACCATAGTTAATAAAGTATGAGCTTGAGGTAAAGTGCAGGGTTCTGGCCCTGTACTTCTGATTGGCTGTTAGGTGGCCAGATCGGATTGGTTAGTTCTTAGGAATCCGATTGGCCCTTAACAGGGGATTATTATTGGTTGAAAGAGGTAGCGTTCATAGCTTGCTATTGGACAACTCTCACAAGGGTTGCCTATATAAGGCAGAGTTCACTGTTGTTGTTTAGAGAAGTCACTATGCAATAAAGAGCTGAAAGTTTACATTCAGAGGCTGTCTCCATTTACTCCGACCCATGTCCAAGTACTTAACATCCAGGATCTGTCTCTGTGTAGTGGCTCTTGATGCACTGACTCCAGCCTCAGTCCACTCCTTGTGAAAGTCCTCACAACCCACCTGCCTAGATCTTTGTTCTCCCCAAACTCTATGCATTGAAGTCTGAATGAGAGTTGTATTCCTGTCACACAAAACTCTCAGAGTCCATGAATATTTCAGGTCACATGGACTGTATCTTCTGTTCACAGGAAGGCAAATCTAGCTTCTCTTTTTCTTTTTAATTATTATTTCCTAAGAACAACTACATGAGGGGGAAAAAGGATTAGAAGTACTGATCCCTAAGACTTAACATGTGAATTCTGTTAAGTTCTGTGCATGGGTGCAAGGAACGGAGACGAGGCAGTGAACAGTGAACTTCAACCCTTTATTAACCATCATGAACAGAGCAAAAACCTGGGACAGCAGTAGCCCTTTTATAGAGCAGGCTGCTGACCTATTAACCAATGAGAACATGGAAGCATTAAACCCTTGAACCAATGAGAGTGGCTCATTAACAGCCAATCAGATTGCCCAGAATGGACCAATCCGATATCGCTATTATCTGCCAATCAGAAGTGCAGGATTAGAACCCTGCTTTTTCTTTAAGCTTTGGTAAATTTTATTTAAGCGTTTTTATTAGTTCATAACACCCCTTCCCCCGGATTCCGTTTGAGGGGTGCAGTGATGTAATCTCTAAGATATGTGGGTTGTTTTAACTGTCTATTAGATTTGCACTGTCCCACCGGATCCCATCTGCAGTCCAGCTTCGGTGGGACGTTTTTGGATATATCTGGCACCAGCGGTTCCTCATTCTCACTGGATGACTCGGTGCCATTAATTCTGTTGTTGTTGTTGTCCTCCGATCTTAGTGGGCTAGCCTCCATTGAGGTATTCCTCTGTGGAGAGGCCACACCCCTCCTTGATTCTTCTTCATTAATTGCGCCTGCTCGCTGAATTCCTTTGCTTCTGCTCTCCCCCATCTCGAATTCAGTTTCTTCAACATCCCCTCCTCCCTCAGTTTGGAGTCACAGGAGTCACGGGAACTGGGTTGTAGCCTAGAGCGAAGCTGATCTATATGGCGTTTCCATATTTTTCCGTTGCAGGTTTCCACACAGTATGATCTGGGCCCGGTGGTTTGAATTACGGTTGCTTCGATCCATAATCGTTTGCCGGAGAGATTTTTGGTGAAAACTAAGTTGCCTACCTTGAACTCGCGGCATTTCCTGCTGGATCCGCAGGGTTTCTCTGGCTCGTAGGAAGGGTGAAGCTGGTCAAGGTGGGAACAGAGCTTGCATCCCATCAATAGTTCAGCTGGCGTCTTGTTGGTGACTGTGTGCAGAGTGATGTGTTGGAGTAGGAGTATTCTGTTTATTTTTTCATCAATGTCCCCATAGTCCATTTTATGGAGAGTTTTTTTAACAAATTGTACCATGCGCTCAGTCCTGCCATTAGCCGCAGGGTGTGCTGGCGAAGTTAGCGCATGGCAGATACCCCAGTCCACCAAGTATTGTTCAAACGCCAGGGCAGTGAACTGGGGTCCGTTGTCGGAGACCACAACGTCTGGCAGTCCGTGCGTTGCGAATAGCCTGTTCAATTTTTGGATGATGGACTCTGTTGTAGTATTCTTCATTTCGTGGATCTCGAACCAGTTGGAATAGGCATCCACTGTCAGGAGGAATTTATGTCCTTTAGTGGGTCCCTCAAAATCAACGTGGATGCGGGACCATGGCCCCTGGGGGAGTTCCCATTCTGTTGGAGTTGCTCTAGGTGGGGCATTGCTGACTTCTTGGCACTTTGAGCAAGTCTTTACCCAGGCTTCGATTTGTCTGTCGATGCCCGGCCACCACGCGTAACTTCATGCGAGCGCTTTCATACGTACGATGCCTGGGTGACCGTCATGCAATGTTTTCAATACTGCTCGTTGTAACCATTCTGGGACGACGACTCTATCTCCCCATAGGATGCAGCCTTTTTGAGAAAACAGTTCTGTTTGCTGGTTTCTGAAAGGGATGAAATCGTCAGAGGTTTGTTCTATTGGCCATCCTCTTTCAACCCAGCTAAGAACGCGCAATAAAACAGGATCTCGTTTTGTTTCAATTTCAATGTCTCTGGCTGTTTGCGGTGGTGACTGTAGCGTTTCAATCTGGAGTGTCGTAAGGGTTGGAGCTGGGTCGTCGATGGTTTCCGGAAGTGGGGCGCGGCTCAATGCATCAGCGTGGGGAATGGCTTTCCCCAGGCAGTGTTGTAATTTATAGTTGTACGCAGCTAAAAACTCCGACCAGTGAGTCATTGTCGGTGACAATATATAGGGGGTTGGCTTGTCTCCCGCTATAATCCCTAACAATGGTTTGTGGTCGGTAACAATAGTAAAAACTCATCCATACACATATTCATGAAACCGTTTCACAGCAGATACAACAGCAAGAGCCTCTTTGTCGTACTGGCTATAATTACATTCAGCCTTTGACAAGGTCCTTGAAAAATAGGCAATAGGGGCCTCACTACCATTTGGTAACACATGACTCAAAATGGCTCCTACTCCAAACAGTGACACATCACATGTAATTGTTAAAGGGAGAGTCTCGTTATACTGCATTAAAACAGCATCTGAGGTTAGTAAGTTTTTCACTTTTCGGAATGCGTGCTCCTCGCAGTGTCCCCAGACCCAGGTTGCTTTTTTGTTGAGAAGTCTATGGAGGGGCTCAGCTACGGTCGCTTTCTGGGGCAAGAAGATGTTGTAAAAGTTAATGAGCCCCAGGAAAGCTTGGAGATTAGTTCTATTTCTGGGTCTTGGGGCGTTTTTGATTGCTCTCAGTTTGCTGTTAGTGGGGTGGATGCCTTGTTTATCGATTAGGTACCCCAGGAACTCTACTTTATCAGTATACAGTTGACATTTATTTTTTTTAACCTTAAGGCCAGAGTCTTTAAATTTCTGGAGAACCATTTTAAGCCGCTTTTCTAGTATTTCTCTATTCGGGGCCGCAATTAAAATTCATCAAAGTATGGCACGACCTCCTTGATCCCTTGCAAGAGTCTCCCCATCAGACTTTGAAAAATCCCTGGGGCTACGCTCACTCCAAATTGGAGTCGGTTGCACTTAAAGGCGCCTTGGTGTGTAACGATAGTTTGTGCCTCTGTGGTTGTTTTATCTACAGGCAGTTGTTGATAGGCCTGTGCTAAATCCAATTTAGTGAAGACTTTTCTGCCCCCCAGGGAATGGAGAAGGTGTTGTACCACCAGCACCGGGTAAGCATTCTGTTGAAGGGCATGATTAAGGGTAGCCCGGTAGTCCCCACAAATCCTTAACGATCCATCCGGTTTGATGGGTGTTATAATTGGGGTTTCCCAACGAGCGTTGTCAGTTGGTTCTAAAACACCCTGGGCTATTAACTTATTGAGCTGCTCGTCAATTTTTTGTTAAAGGGCAAAAGGTACCCGATGAGGCTTAAGGCAGATGGGTGCTACTTCAGGGTTAAGGTTAAATGATATCAGGGTCCCCTTGTACTCGCCTAGTTTGTCTGCAAAAACGTCCTGGAATTCCTGGACAATGGCCTCCTCCTAGTCATCGCTTCTGGTTTGGTGAATGCCAGCTACCTCGATCCCGAGTGGGGCGAACCATTGAAGGCCTAACAAGCTAGGCCGGTCACGGTCAATGACAGTCAGTGGTAATGATGCAGTACAATTTTTGAATGACACTTGGACTTGGTTGTATCCAACGACCGGAATTCGGTTCCCCTGATAATCCTTGAGTATGATTCTTTGGGCTCTGAGGTCTTGACGCTGGACAGCAGGGATTAATTGTTTAAGAGTCTTCTAGGAAACCATCGAGAGGGACGATGCTGAATCAACTTCCATCACACAAGGCTGGTTTTCGATGGCGACCTTCACTCGGATCTTCTTTGCATCTAGTGATGAGGCATGACCGATTGTGATGGTTTGGTGTGCCTCTTCTCTTCTCGATAAAATGGCTGGTGTTTTATTTCTGTAGGAGTGGTTGTTCCATTGCCGGTTCAAATGTTCCCGACTCACAGGGCGATTCTCTGTGGTCTGGTGGTAGTTGTTTCCCTTCTGAAATGGGCTGGATCCTTGCTTGCTTCTACAGACCTTTCCGATGTGGCCTCTTTTCCCACAGAAATGGCAGAGTGCGTCGAGGAATTTGCAGTCTGATCGCGGGTGGTTTGCCCCACAACCCGCGCATTGGTGCGGTAGTCTTTGATTAAGCTGGTAGCGTTGGTCACGTTCAGACCGGAGCCGGCTGACCTCCTCCTCATCACTTTTTGATTGTGATTTGAGGTCCTCATGGTGGGTCGCTGTTGTGTGCCTCTCTAGGCGAGGTGAGGTATTGCTGGTGATTATTGACGGAGCGGTGCATTGGTGCAGTGCATTCGGGCGGCCGACTTCCTGGTTGCTTCTGCTGCAGTAGCATCCTTGATGACATCAGCAAGGTTGATGTCCCCTTTTGCCATGATCTTGCTCTGTGAAGTGTGGTCATCTAATCCCAGAATTATTCGGTCTCTCAGAGCTTCTTTGAGGTCTGTAAACCCACAGAGGCCTCGCAGGTTCCGGAGATCTGCGATGAAATCTGCAACGCTCACTCCTTTCCACTGGTCCCTCTGGTAAAATTCATGTCTTCGGACAAGCGTTGGTATGGCGGGTGCATAGTGGGCTCGTAGAAGGGGCTCGAGGACGTCCCAGTCCATGGTTTTCACCTCAGCCGGTTTGGCTAGTGCCTTGGCCATCTTAAAGATGGCAGGCCCGCAATGGATCAGGAACACTGCTCGCTTTTTCCCCGTAGTGGCATCCTTCAAGTTGTTGGTCTCCAGAAACATCTGGAACCAGTCTATGTACGCGTCCCAGTCTTCTTGTGCTGGGTCAAATGGAGCGGGTGGTATGGCGCCTCTGGACATGGTTCCGTTGTCGATGTGCCTTCAGCTATGTGCTCTGTTTGGTGCTCTGTAGTGTTCAGTCAGCTCTGATGTCTCCGCATCCCATCCTCGTCGCCAGTGTTAAGTTCTGTGCATGGGTGCAAGGAACGGAGATGAGGCAGTGAACAGTGAACTTCAACCCTTTATTAACCATCGTGAACAGAGCAAAAACCTGGGGCAGCAGTATCCCTTTTATAGAGCAGGCTGCTGACCTATTAACCAATGAGAAAATGGAAGCATTAAACCCTTGAACCAATGAGAGTGGCTCGTTAACGGCCAATCAGATTGCCCAGAATGGACCAATCCGATATCGCTATTATCGGCCAATCAGAAGTGCAGGATTAGAACCCTGCTTTTTCTTTAAGCTTTGGTAAACTTTATTTAAGCGTTTTTATTAGTTCATAACAAATTCAATACTTTATTGAATTTCTACAAGAGATAAGATATTAAAAACAAAACAAAATTCCTCTTCTGATGAGGGACTAAGAAGTGCAAAGAACAGGAACAAGCAGAAGGCTCCTGCCTTTATCTGTTTAAAAACATTTGAAATTCATGAAAAGAATAAAGACCTGAAATTCATAAAAGACCTATATGTGTAGCTGTGTGTGTGTGTATGTGTGTGTGTGTGTGTGTGTGTGTGTGTGTGCTTGGACAAAACAATTTTTCAGGTGCATAGATACCTAAGAAGATTGAGTGTCAGTAAGCATTCCCTTGAAATGAATTCACTGGAAGATTTATGGTACAGGGAAGAAGAACATTGCGAGGTAATGGAAGAAGAGTACCATGCTGGTTAAGAAATTGAATACCTGAATGGTTTAGCAGAAGAGAGAAGTAGTAAGAGAAAATCTATCACATTTGTCATAGGAGTTTTCATGTGCCAGATAACAAAGGCCTTCAGGGATAAAAAAAAAAAAAAACTGACTCAAACTCTACTAGATCCTCATAGAAAACTGCTAGCTGCTTTTGGAACTCATTAGAGTCTGTTAGACATATTTATCAAGTAGGTCCTACCTCCCTGAGAGAGAGGCAACCTTGGCAATCTAAAAAATAATGTGAGTGACCAGACCATAACAAAGAATTTTGAGTAAATGTCTTCTACTACCAAAATACATTTCATCTGACCTGAAACAAAAACTAGAATTAATGTGAGATCCCTGGTGTGTGTTCGGCTCTCAACGATTTGGGTTAAGTCCATGATGGATATAAATTCATAAGTTGATCAAGATTTTCCATCATCCAATGGTATATTTGGTGATGGAAATCATTAAGTTCCTTGTGGGGATTACTGTAAATCCAGAGAAGCAAGGAATTCAAGCAACTCCCTGTGATACTTTATTTATTTATTTTTATAAATATATATATATATATACTTCAGGGAGGCTGATAAAGCCTCAACAAACCTAGCTGTTCCATAGAGCCCAACTCGAATCAAAAGATCTAATATCTAAAATGCATTCTCTCTTCCCATCCTTCTGGGAATTTGCATCATAACCTTTCCATCATAACCTTCACTCTGTGTTCTTCCCAAACCTCTTTTCTACAGTAATGGCAGGCACCAGGCCTCTTTCTGAAAGTTGTCCAACTAACCAGCAAGTTCAATAGTGGAAAAAAAAAAACCAGTTTGGCCCGGTTCGCGTGAGTTAGTAGTAAAAAATGTTATTGTTCAGCCAAACCGGTAGTAAAAAACCAGCTACCGGTTCAGCCAAACAAGTATTTTTTTTTCCTCCTGACAATCAGCTATGCCGGGATCCCGCTCGCTGTCTTAGTGCCCTGTTGTGTATGCAATATAATTAATAAAGTGTGAGCTTGGAGTAAATGCAGGGTTCTGGCCCTGCACTTCTGATTGGCTGTTAAGTGGCCGGACCGGATTGGCCCGTTCTGGGGAATCTGATTGGCCCTTAACAGAGAGTTCTTATTGGTTATAAAAGCTAGCGTTCCTAGCTTGTTATTGGTTAAACGTTACAAAGTTTGCCTAATAAGGCGGGTTTTACTTATATTAAATGAGCAAGTCACGATGTAAATAAAGAGCTGAAGTTCACCGTTCAGAAACTTGTCTCCATTCTTCTCACCCATGCTCAAACTTAACACTGGCGACGAGGGTGGGATTGGAGACATCTGAACCAACGAAACTTTGAAGAACACTGAGCACGTGACAGATGACGCCAACAACGGAACCATGTCTGGCGGCATCGTACCACCCGCTCTGTTCGATCCATCACAAGAAGACTGGGAGTCTTACATGGATCGTTTCCAAATGTTCCTAGAGACAAACAACTTAACGGACGCCACAGCCGGGAAGAAACGGGCGGTGTTCCTGATGCATTGCGGTCCAACCGTATTTAAGATGGCTAAAGCACTAGCCAAACCCCGAGAAGTGAAGGCCATGGATTGGGACGACCTCGAACCTATCCTGCGAGACCACTATGCCCCGACTGTGCCTACGCTCGTAAGATGCCACGAGTTTTACCAAAGAAGCCAGTGAAAGGGAGAGAGCATGGCCGACTTCATAGCAGACCTCCGAAATTTGGGAGGTCTCTGCGGATTCACCGATCTAGAAGAAGCACTAAGAGATCGCATAGTTCTGGGATTAGATGCACCAGGCGTTCAAAGCAAGCTGATGGCGAAAGGCAACATCAGCCTTGCCAACGCCATTGCCGATGCTACCGCGGCGGAAGCAACCAAGAAGTCGGCTGCACAACTACGCCAAAACCACACTCCGGTACCACCACCGGCCAGCGAAATCTCACCTAGTTCAGAAGGGCAGCTCGCGACAACGCACCACGAGGACCTCTCTTCATCGTCAGACAGCGACGAAGAAGGGGTCCATCGACTGCGGTCTGACCGGGACTATCACCCGAAGCCCTTACGCCCTTGTGCTGGCTGTGGAGCCAACCATGCCAGATCCGAATGCAGATTCCGCGACGCACTCTGCCATGAGTGCGGGAAACGAGGCCACATCGGACGGGTCTGCCGCAGCTCCCCAAGACCCAGCCAGGCCTCAAAAGTGGCTAACTATCTCCAATCGACAGGAAACCGTCATCTAAGGCGAGAGCCAGTAAACCACTCCTACAGAAATCGAGCTTTGCAGAGAGAAGATGCTCACCATACTATCACTATCGGTCACGCCTCAGCCTTGGACACTAAGAAAATCCGAGTCACGGTAGCCATCGAGAACCAGCCTTGCCACATAGAGGTCGACTTGGGATTGTCCCTCTCGATGGTGTCATGGAAGACACTCAAGCAACTCATCCCCACAATTCAATGCCAAGATCTCCGTTTCCAACGCCTCATCCTCAAGGACTACCAGGGGAATCGAATCCCCGTCGTCGGGTCCTGCCGAGCCCAAGTCTCTTTCAAGAAGCATACAGCATACTTACCTTTAACGGTCATCGATAAAGATAGGCCTAGCCTACTAGGCCTCCAATGGTTCGCGCCACTCGGCATCGAAGTGGCCAGCATAAACCGAGCCGGTGGCTGTGACTGGGAGAAAGACCTTATCTCTGAGTTCAGGGACGTCTTCGCGGACAGCTTAGGCGAGTACAAGGGGACCCCGATCTCATTCAGCTTAGATCCAAAAATAGCTCCCATTCGCCTAAAGCCCCGTCGAGTTCCGTTTGCCTTAAAATCGAAAATCGATGAACAACTCGACAAACTGATAGCTCAGGGGGTGTTGGAGCCCATCGATCACTCCCCGTGGGAAACCCCTATTGCAACACCCATTAAGCCAAATGGGTCAATCTGAATTTGTGGGGACTACCGGGCCACTTTGAACCACGCCCTGCAGCAGAACGCATATCCAGTTCCAGTGGTGCAGCACCTCCTCCATTCCCTGGGGGGCGGGAAAGTTTTCACTAAATTGGATTCAGCTCAGGCATATCAGCAATTACCAGTAGATAAAAAGCGGCACAGGCCCAAACTATTGTGACGCACCGAGGTGCCTTTAAATGTACCCGGCTGCAATTCAGAGTAAGTGTAGCCCCGGGGATTTTTCAGAGCCTTATGGAAAGGTTATTGCAAGGAATTAAGGGCGTGGTCCCCTATTTTGATGATGTATTAATTGCAGCCCCTACAAAAAAATCTTACAGGACCGGTTAAAATTAGTCCTAAAAAAATTCCAAGAGGCCGGTCTTAAGGTTAAAAAAAAACAAATGTAAATTGTGTACTGACAGTGTTGAGTTTTTAGGGTACCTGATTGATAGCCAGGGCATTCACCCTACCGAAAGTAAATTAAAAGCCATCAAAAATGCTCCCAGGCCAAGAAACAAGGCCGATCTCCAGGCATTCCTAGGCCTCATCAATTTTTATAATGTATTTTTACCGCACAAAGCAAATGTCGCTGAACCGTTACACTGATTGTTAGATAAAAAAGCATTTTGGTTATGGTGTTACCCTGAAGAACAGGCGTTCTGAAATGTTAAAAAACTGCTCACTTCTGACTCTGTACTCATGAAGTGTAACGAGACTTTGCCGTTAGTTATAACCTGTGATGCATCGCCTTTTGGGGTGGGCACCATTTTGACCCATGTACTGCCTTATGGGAACGAAGCCCCTGTTGCATATTTTTCAAAGACTCTGTCAAAAATGGAGCGGAACTATGGACAAATTGATAAAGAAGCCCTCGCAATTGTCTCAGCTGTGAAAAGATTTCACGAATACCTGTATGGTAGGGTTTTTACTATTGTGACTGACCACAAGCCTTTATTGGGGATAATAACCGGAGATAAGCCAACTCCCTACATATTATCCCCTAGGATGACCCAATGGTCAGAATTCTTAGCTGCTTATAACTATCGGCTGCAATACCGCCTGGGGAAGGCCATTCCCCACACTGACGCATTGAGCCGAGCATCGCTTCCAGAGACTCTTGATGATCCGGCACCAACGGTAACCATGTTGCAAATCGAAGTGCTCAACTCGCCGCCACTGACTGCCCGAGATATCGTGAGAGAAACCAAACGCGACCACACCTTAGCACGAGTCCTAGGCTGGGTAGAACGCGGATGGCCATTGGACCAGTTATCAGATGACTTCACACCATTCAAAACTCGACAGACCGAACTCTTCTCCCAGAAAGGCTGTGTCATCTGTGGCGATAGAGTCGTTATTCCAGAACGGCTCTGAAAAGCGCTGCTGAGAATTTTGCACGATGGCCACCCCGGCATCGTGCAAATGAAAGCCCTTGCACGAAGCTACGCATGGTGGCCGGGCATTGATAAGCAAATCGAACAGTGGGTTAAAGCTTGTCCCAAATGCCAAGAAGTCAGCAACGCCCCACCAAAAGCCATGCCTACTGAATGGGAGACACCACGTGGACCCTGGTCCCGAATTCACCTGGACTTTGTGGGGCCAACCAAGGGCCACACCTTCCTGCTTACCGTCGATGCCTACTCCAATTGGCTCGAAATTCATCGCATGACGACTGTGACCTCCGAGGCGGTCATCAAGATTCTAAACAGACTCTTTGCAACCCATGGATTACCAGACATTCTGGTATCCAATAACGGCCCACTATTTACTGCACTAGCGTTCGAGCAGTACCTCGCTAACCGCGGCATCCGCCATGCGCTCACCTCACCTGCGCACCCTGTGAGCAATGGCAAGGCAGAACGCATGGTCCAATTTGTGAAGAAAACTTTGCAAAAGGTAGACTACGACAACATTGACAAGGTCAACCAAATCCTCTTTTTGCAACACATCACCCCACATAGCGTCACCAACAAAACTCCCGCTGAACTGCTAATGGGACCTCCTTGACCGGTTGCACCCTGCGTATGAACCAGAGAAACCACTAGGATCCAGCAGCCGCTGTCGCACCTTCCAGATAGGAGACCTGGTTTATGCAAAAAACCTATTGGGCAACCCATTGTGGGTGGAAGCGACAGTAGTACGTGTAACCAGCCCTAGATCCTACCTCGTGCAATGCCTTGACGATAAACTTTGGAAACGGCATATCGACCAATTACGGTCGCGGCTTGCAGCGGCCAATTCGCAACTCCCCAATGACCAAACTGAGGGGGGGGGATGTACGGAAGAAGATGAAGCCCTAGGAAACCCGTTCGAAGGAAACGACGATTTAATTGAAACTCAGGAAGTGGAGCCGGAGGTAGAAACATTTGCACCTCAGGGAATCGAGGAAAATGTGGGCAACGACGTAGAAGTGAACTCTGAACCAGAGACAGCCCCACTGCCAGACAACGATCTACCTCAGCGAGATTGCAACCAGCCGATACAACGAAAATCAAAGAGACTAAAAAGACAACCGTCCTATTTAAGGGACTATGTAACTGCGCCCTGAACTAAGGAACCAGGGGGAAGGGGTGTTGTGTTTGCAATATAATTAATAAAGTGTGAGCTTGGAGTAAGTGCAGGGTTCTGGCCCTGCACTTCTGATTGGCTGTTAAGTGGCTGGACCGGATTGGCCCTTAACCGAGGAAAATCCGGTTGGCCCTTAACAGAGAGTTCTTATTGGTTATAAAAGCTAGCGTTCCTAGCTTGTTATTGGTTAAACGTTACAAAGTTTGCCTATATAAGGCGGGTTTTACTGATATTAAATGAGCAAGTTACAATGTAAATAAAGAGCTGAAGTTCACCATTCAGAAACTTGTCTCCATTCTTCTCACCCATGCTCAAACTTAACATGCCCAAGAGATTTTCCTGAGGCCCAGGAGGCAACAAGAAGTATATGTGTGTGTGTGTGTGTGTGTGCGCGCGCGCCCTGCACTGTTTGTTGCCTCCTGGGCTTCAGGGAAGCTTCCTGGGAGCAAAAATGGCCTTCCAGGTGGCTTCCCTGAGGCCCAGGAGAAAAAAAATGGGGCATGGGGGATGCACAGCATTTTTTGCCTCCTGTGTTACATCTGTTTTGATATCATTCCCATCTGTACTTTTACAGTGTTTATGTTTTATAAAGTTTAAGAATGTTGTTTAGATTTTACAGTTGTATTGCTCTTATCTGAGCTTACCTGAGCTTTTACAATGTTCACAATGTTTTATAAGGTTTATAAGTTTGTTTGTGTTAATATGAAAAGGGAAGATGCTATAGATGTTATGTCAGCTGTGTAGGCAGAACTAACCCTTTCTAGCATTCATCTCCATTGTTCTGTGGTGCATTTCCTGTCTCTCTAGGATTTACCTCTGAGGAAATTTCCAGTTCCGGTTATATGTATATTTATATATACTCCCAATGATGGCTTATGATTTTTAACTGCATTTTGATTAAACTTCTTGAAACATCCTGGGCCTCAGGGAAGCATCCTAGGAGCAAAAACGGTCTCCCAGGAGGCTTCTCTGAGGCCCAGGAGGCAAAAAACAACAACGAAGCATGCTGCAAAAAAGCGTGCTGCAAAAAAAGAAGGAAAGAAGCCACATCCACCCAGTCACATGACCATGCCCACAGAACCAGTTGTAAAAATATTTGCATCCCACCCCTGATGTCCAAGTAAGAGAACTAGTAAAGCCACCACAACATTCTGACACAAGCTTTGCCACACTGGCCTTCATTTAAATTCCTGAGCTGTCAAGTGTCTCCCATCACCACTCATTCTCATTGTATAGCATAAGCATAAACTAATAAGTTAGTGGTAACATCTTTTACAAACAATTTCAATGATTGCACAGTTGGATCTATTTAGGTCAATTCACTACTGTCAACTCGCTGCAGCCATCTCATCACAGTTACCTTGCTGTGGCCAACTTGCGCCAGCCAATTTTCCATGGGACAACACACCATAGCCAGTTCTCCATGGGGCAATTAAACACATGACACATGACAAGTTCCACTCATATTGAAGAAATGGTGGAACAGAATAATTAAATAAAGGATGCAAAAGAGGGACAAAATGAGATGTGAATGAATTTTTTAAAATCATTTAAAATGATTTAAATTTAAAATAATTTAAATTATTTTAAATAATAAATGAAATAATAAAAGATGCAAAAGGAGGGACAAAATGAAATGTGAATGAATTTTTAAAATTATTTAAATTTAAATTATTTTAAACAATAAATGAATTGTTGAATGTCCTGCGGTGAATTGTCCCATGGCAACAAATTCTAATTTTGAAGATCCAGCCCATTATTAAATTTTTGGTTTCTAATACAGTGATTCTTTAAATATTACCTTACTTGTGCTTTGGTCAGGACGAGACAATAAGGACCATTACTCCAAGTTCCATATGCCAAAGAAGTACAGTACTACAGTAGTATCTAAAGCACGGGTATCAAACTTTCAGCATCACATTGCCATCACGTGACATTTCACAACGTTTTTCTCCTTCGTGGAGTTGGGGTCAACATGGTCTGCACAGGATGCATCTGGTCCGCATGATGCCAGTTTGACATCCCTGTTCTAAAGTATTCAATGCAGAAGGTAAGTACAATTTAATTAATTCAGTTGTACACTTTAACTGTGGAATTGAGTACAATTAAATAAAATTTAATATTTTAAAAGCTGAGATGAATTGAGAGTGTTCATTCAATTCAAGAAAGTTAATAAGTTAAAATACTAACTCCGGAAGTTATTTCAATGATGGGTTTCCACAAATATTCAGATAGGGAAAAATTGCATTCATTTAACATACAGTGAGGAGAATGGCTCTCACTAACTTTGATCAGCAAGTTGTATTTTGCAAGATCCAAAATCAAAATATGCAACAAAATATGCAACAAGACTGATAAAAAGACTAAAAGCTTCTCTATCATCACCTAATAAAATATATCCAAAGGCACAAGACATAACAAATACATTGGAGACAATATCATAAGGAAAGGAAGTAGGACAGGAAATTGAAAAGATAACCACAAGGAGTCATAAAAAGATTTGAGACAATAATCAAAGCTGATATTTCTTGTTCAATATTCACTTCATGGATGGGCATCTGTTAACAAAATTCAGATGTTTCTGTGGAGCAAGAGGCACAGGCTTGCTTCATATGTCACTACAATTGAAAGGTTGGTGACAAGTCTAATTTATAACCAAGGATGTCAAGGTATCTAGATGTAGATCTGTATTACTTAGCAACATTTTAGCTGTCATCACTTATCCTTTGTCAAATTGGGAGTTTTCAACAATATTTGATGTGTTTGTGAAAGTGGGAAGATGGAAAATATAGCAATTCCCCCCCGCCCACTTTTTTTTTTTTTACAGTCCTGGGTCTGACCTCTGGCACATTTCATGGGAAGAAATGAAAAACAAGCTCTTCACTTTGACATAGTAATCACTTGTGACTTATCGTTGCAGCATTCTGCATTGTCAGGAAATCTCTGTACTTTCTCCTATGGTGCCGGATTTTCCATTTAATGGGGTCTTTAGGAAAAAAAGACACAATTTAACCTTGTTAAAGAAGTGGGAGCCCAATGGGGATTTAACAATGCTCTTTCACAGATGTCTGTCTGTTAGCACAGGCATTGCTTGCATGCTCGATGCCAAGAACCACCCACTGACTTGGCAGTTGGGATATGATGGTCTATAAGTCAGCTCATTTTTGGCACTTAGTGCAGATTATTGCAGTACATCAGCAAAAATGACTATCAGGCTTTTGGTCAATCTTGAATGATTGCAGGAGGCTAAGGAATGTTAGACTTGTTAAAGTATGTTTAAATGCAAATAGCAGAGGCCAGCAGATTGCCCTATATTGTGTATTTTTTCCACACTTGATGGAAACTTGGACATGATTGAATTAAGACCAATTGATGCCCTAAGCACAGCCCAAAAATGGTGCCCTTACTTAATTGACAAGATCTTATGACTCAATAAGTATTGCAAACTAAAGTCATGTGTGGCATTGAAAAAAGTGTGAGGTCTTTGAGTGGGGGACTTCCCTAAGTGCTCCAAGAACATGTTTATTTTGCTTATACCAAGGGTTGGGTGTGGCATTTCTAAAGCTTTAATTGCCTTGGGGTAAGCTCCTCTCTTTTGAATGTTAAAGGGTGCATTGCTTTATATTCCAACAGCTTACATTTCTATTTGCCCAAGACTTTATGTCAGTTGGTTAGTTTTAAATATCTTTAGAGTTCTGAATTTTATGACTTTGACTGCATTCTGACACAGTAAGTAAGTCAGGAAGCACATGAACAATGTGTAACTGAACTACAAGATCATAGCCACCTATAAGAAGTGGGGAAAATAACTAAGAATTTACATTTTCCATACACACTTTTTACATGTGATCCATTTAGCTAGATGGGGTGAGTTGCATCCAAGAAAGCTAGCAAATGAAACCCAACATTATTTTGCAGCCTTAATACCCTGGAAGATCATACTTCATATTTTCATATAATTATTATCAATTGTCTATGAAATTACAAGTCACTTTTAATTTCTGATTTCAAATTTGGGGATAAATCCTAGCTTGCTTGGAAACAAGTGATCATAATTGTAGTTGATACTTCATATACACTGAGCATATTAGATGGATGTTAAAAGGGGCAGAGCTTTGTTTGCTGGCCACACCCACCATTTTGATTTAGATATACCTTTGCCTACATATAGCTTAATATTGGGTACAACTGTAGCCATTTTCAATTACAATTAATCAACAATATGGTGTGGGGGGGGGGGGTATACTACCCAAAGATGAACATCATGGAGTAATAAGCTTAGTTGATAAAGAAATGGCAGTAGCTATTTGCTATTTAATAGCTCCTTGAGGAGTAAACAATATGAGTGCCAGTATCCCCAAACCCCCAAAGCTATCATCATCACCATCGTCATCATGATCATCATCATCCCATATGGAACTGACATATCAGAATCCTGCAGAAAGCAAGATAAAATAGAAAAAAAATGGCCTGCTAATAAGAGACAAAATCAAAACTGCAGATAATTGGCAAAATGTGCAAGGACACACATTCGTATATATCCAAAAACCTCTAGCTATTGGTAGCCAGGAAAGGTCATTAAACAAACTTCTTAAGTTGCATAAATGCCTATATCACTTTGTGCCCCAAGCAAACATATCCAAATAATCATCCAGCTGTCAGCATTTCAGGGCATTCGTGATTGGGATCCAGTTACTCTGCTCTGCCACAGTTACAAAGTCCTTGACTGTTATTGATGTTAATAACACAGCTTTTGTACATATATCTGTACAGCAAATTTAGTGCTGTAAACATTATTTGTAGACATAGCTGATTCTGTCAATTGTATTTGTGCTGAAGCTTTTTGTGTAACCGATGGCAAGTTCTGTTCAGCCCCATTGTTTATCAGCTCAGTAGAAAAGGGTATATACATAATAGTTGTTATGAACTAATAAAAATGCTAAAATAAAGTTTTAACAAACCTTAAAGAAAAAGCAGGGTTCTAATCCTGCACTTCTGATTGGCCGATAATCGCGATATCGGATTGGTCTATTCTGGGGAATCTGATTGGCTGTTAACGAGCCACTCTCATTGGTTCAAGGGGTTAACACTTCCATGTTTCTCATTGGTTAATAGGTCAGCAGCCTGTCCTATAAAAGGGCTGCTGCTTCCCTAGGGTTTTTGCTCTGTTCAGAATGTTTAATAAAGAGTTGAAGTTCACTGTTCACCATCTCGTCTCCGTTCCTTGCGCCCATGCGCAAAACATAACACTGGCGACGAGGATGGGATGCGGAGACATCAGAGCTGACTGAACATTACAGAGCACCAAACAAAGCACGTGGCTGAAGGCATATCGACAACAGAAACCATGTCCAGCGGCGCCATATCACCCGCTCCATTTGACCTGGCACAAGAAGACTGGGACTCATACATAGACCGGTTCCAGATGTTTCTGGAGACCAACAACTTGAAGGATATCACTACGGGGAAAAAGCGAGCAGTGTTCCTGACCCATTGTGGGCCTGCCGTCTTTAAGATGGCTAAGGCACTAGCGAAACTGGCTGAAGTGAAAACCATGGACTGGGACGTCCTCGCACCCCTTCTACAGGCCCACTATGCACCCGCCGTACCAACGCTTGTCCGAAGACATGAATTTTACCAGAGGGACCAGCGGAAAGGAGAGAGCATTGCAGATTTCATCGCAGATCTCCGGAACCTGGGAGGCCTCTGTGGGTTTACAGACCTCAAAGAAGCTCTGAGACACCGAATGATTCTGGGATTAGATGACCACACTATGCAGAGCAAGATCATGGCCAAAGGGGACATTGACCTTGCTGATGTCATCAAGGACGCTACTGTAGCAGAAGCAACCAGGAAGTCAGCTGCCCGAATGCGCCGCACCAACGCACCGCTCCGTCAACTTGCCAGTGATACCTCACCTCGCCTAGAGAGGCACACAACAGCGACCCACCACGAGGACCTCCAATCACCATCAGAAAGTGATGAGGAGGAGGTCAACCGGCTCCGGTCTGAACGTGACCAACGCCATCAGCAGAATCAAAGACTACCGCACCAATGCGCGGATTGTGGGGCAAATCACCCGCGATCAGATTGTAAATTCCTCGATGCGCTTTGCCATTTCTGTGGGAAAAGAGGCCACATCAGGAAGGTCTGTAGAAGCAAGCAAGGATCCAGCCCACTTCAGAGGGGAAACAACTACCGCCAGACCACAGGAAATCGCCCTGTGAGTCAGGAACACTTGAACCACCAATGGAACAACCACTCCTACAGAAATAAAACACTGGCCATTTCAACGAGATGAGAAGAGGCACACCAAACCATTACAATTGGTCACGTCTCATCGCTAGATGCAAAGAAGTTCTGAGTGAAGGTCGCCATCGAAAACCAGCCTTGTGTGATGGAAGTCGATTCAGGATCGTCCCTCTCGACGGTTTCCTGGAAGACTCTTAAACAATTAATCCCTGCCGTCCGGCGTCAAGACCTCAGAGCCCAGAGAATCATATTCAAAGATTATCAGGGGAACCGAATTCCGGTCATTGGATCCAGCCAAGTCCAAGTATCATTCAAAAATCATACTGCGTCATTACCACTGACCGTCGTCAACCGTGACCGGCCTAGCTTGTTAGGCCTTCAATGGTTTGTCCCACTCGGGATCGAGGTAGCCGGCATTCACCAAACCAGAAGCGACGACTGGGAGGAGGCCATTGTCCAGGAATTTAACCTTAACCCTGAAGTAGCCCCCATCTGCCTTAAGCCTCGTTGGGTACCTTTTGCCCTTAAACCAAAAATTGACGAGCAGCTCGATAAATTAATAGCCCAGGGTGTTTTAGAACCAACTGACCACGCTCATTGGGAAACCCCAATTGTAACACCCATCAAACCGGATGGATCATTAAGGAGTTGTGGGGACTACCGGGCTACCCTTAATCATGCCCTTCAACAGAACGCTTACTCGGTGCCGGTGGTACAACACCTTCTCCATTCCCTGGGGGGCAGAAAAGTCTTCACTAAATTGGATTGAGCACAGGCCTATCAACAACTGCCTGTAGATAAAAAAATCGCAGAGGCACAGACAATCGTTACGCACCGAGGCGCCTTTAAGTGCAACCGACTCCAATTCAGAGTGAGCGTAGCCCCAGGGATTTTTCAAAGTCTGATGGGGAGACTCTTGCAAGGGATCAAGGGGGTCATGCCATACTTTGATGACATTTTAATTGCTGCCCCGAATAGAGAAATACCAGAAAAGCAGCTTAAAATGGTTCTCCAGAAATTTAAAGACTCTGGCCTTAAGGTTAAAAAAAATAAATGTCAACTGTGTACAGACAAAGTAGAGTTCCTGGGGTACCTAATCGATAAACAAGGCATCTACCCCACTTATAGCAAACTGAGGGCAATCAAAAACACCCCAAGACCCAGAAATAGAACTGATCTCCAAGCTTTCCTGGGGCTCATTAATTTTTACAACATCTTCTTGCCCCAGAAAGTGACCGTAGCTGAGCTCCGACATAGACTTCTTGACAAAAAAGCAACCTGGGTCTGGGGACACCGCGAGGAGCATGCATTCCGACAAGTGAAAAACTTACTAACCTCAGATGCTGTTTTAATGCAGTATAACGAGACTCTGCCTTTAACAATTACATGTGACGCGTCACCATTTGGAGTAGGAGCCACTTTGAGTCATGTGTTACCAAATGGTAGTGAGGCCCCTATTGCCTATTTTTCAAGGACCCTATCAAAGGCTGAACGTAACTATAGCCAGGTCGACAAAGAGGTTCTTGCTGTTGTATCTGCTGTGAAACAGTTTCATGAATATGTGTATGGACGAGTTTTTACTATTGTTACCGACCACAAACCTTTGCTAGGGATTATAGCAGGAGATAAGCCAACCCCCTATATATTGTCACCGACAATGACTCGCTGGTCAGAGTTTTTAGCTGCATACAACTATAAATTACAACACCGCCGGGGAAAACCATTCCCCACGCTGATGCATTGAGCCATGCCCCACTTCCAGAAACCATCAACGACCCAGCTCCAATCCTTATGACACTCCAGATTGAAATGCTACATTCACCACTGCTAACAGCCAGAGACATTGCAATTGAAACAAAATGAGATCCTGTTTTGGTGTGAGTTCTTAGCTGGGTTGAATGAGGATGGCCAATAGAACAAACCTCTGATGACTTCACCCCTTTCAGAAACCGGCAAACAGAACTTTTTTCGCAAAAAGGCTGAATCCTATGGGGAGATAGAGTCGTCATCATGTAACCAGAACGGTTACAATGAGCAGTATTGAAAACATTGCATGACGGTCACCCTGGCATCGTGCATATGAAAGCGCTCGCATGAAGCTATGCGTGGTGGCCGGGCATTGACAAACAGATCGAAGCCTGGGTAAAGACTTGTTTAAAGTGCCAAGAAGTCAGCAGTGCTCCACCTAGAGCAACTCCAACAGAATGGGAAACCCCTGGGGGCCGTGATCCCGCATCCACGTTGACTTTGCGGGACCTACTAAAGGACATATGTTCCTCCTGACAGTGGATGCCTATTCCAACTGGCTCGAAATCCACGAAATGAAGAATACTACAACCGAGTCCATCATCTGAAAATTGAATAGGCTATTCGCAACGCACGGGCTGCCAGACGTTCTGGTCTCCGACAACGGACCCCAGTTCACTGCCCTGGCATTTGAACAATACTTAGTGGACCGGGGTATCCGCCATGCGCTAACTTCACCGGTGCACCCTGCGGCTAACGGCGCATGGTACAATTTGTCAAAAAAACTCTCCACAAAATGGACTATGGGGACATTGACGAAAAAATAAACAGAACTGGCACAGAAAATTAGAAACTCTAAACAGAATTATTTTGAAGATGCAAATAAACCAGGTAGATGGCTAGCATATAAATTGAGAAAAGAGAAGGAATCAAGAAAAATATTGAAGTTAATAGATGCAAGGCCAAGTTTGTTATGGGAATAAGGAGAAAAAAGAAATTATTCGAGATTTTTATGGGCAACTATATAAACAAGAGAATATTGATGAAGAAAAAGTCAAACAGTATTTACAGGAAGCTAATTTACCAAAGATACCTAAAGAGACTGAAGAAATGCTAGAAAGCAATATAACAATGATGGAACTAAATGAAGCATTCAAGAGACAAAATAATGGGAAAGCTCCGGGCCCAGATGGGCTTCCAGTAGAATTTTATAAAACATTTCAAGAATTATTGAGCATCCCATTGTTAGAAGTTATGAATGAAGTTATGTTAAAAAAGATGATACCTAAAACATGGTCAGAGGCTTATATTACACTTATACCAAAGGAAGAGACTGACCCATCGCAAATTAAGAATTATAGACCTATTTCTTTATTGAATGCAGACTATAAAATCTTTGCTTCAATCTTAGCAGAAAGACTTAAAAAATATTTAAATAATTTTATTCACTCAGATCAAAATGGATTTCTGCCAAAGAGACAAATTAGAGACAATATGAGATTAATTTTGGACACTTTGGAATATTATGAGGCTCATCTTGAAAAGCAAATGGCTTTGATATTCCTAGATGCTCAAAAAGCATTTGACAATGTGAATTGGAGATTTATGTTATTATTATTGGAGCAGATGGGTTTTGCTAAAAAATTTATTCAAGCAATAGAAGCTATATATAATAAACAGACAGCAAGGGTAATGATGGAGGGGGAACTTACAGATTTTATTAATATAAGGAAAGGCACAAGACAAGGATGCCCCCTATCTCCTTTGCTATTTGTGTTGACCTTGGAAATGTTGAATAGAAATATTAGGGATGATAAAAGCATAAAAGGAATGAAAATTAAGAAGGAAGAATTTAAGCTACAAGCTTTTGCTGATGATTTAGCTTTTATTTTGGAAGATCCGATTGAAACAGCTCCAAAGTTACTGGAAAGGATAGAGTCATATGGAGAGGTGGCTGGTTTGAAAATAAATAAAGATAAAACAAAGATTTTGACAAAGAATATGTTATTGAGACAGAGAGAAGAATTGGCAGATCTTTTGAAAATTCAAGTTACAAATAAGGTTAAGTATTTGGGGATATATTTGACAACAAGATGTAGCACATTAAAGGAGAATAATTATATTAAACTTAAACAACAGATAACTACAGATTTGAAGAAATGGGAAAACTTGCAATTGTCATTAGTAGGGAGAATTTCAACAATTAAGATGAATATTTTACCTAGAATTTTATTTTTGTTTCAAACAATATCAATTAGGCTTGGAAAAGACTATTTTGAAGATTTAAATAAAATTATGTTGAAGTTTATATGGCAAGGTAAAAAAGCGAGAATAAAGCTAAAGCTTTTGCAAGATGCTAGAATTAGAGGAGGTTTTGGTCTGCCTAATTGGGAATTGTATTATCAAGCTGCAAGTTTGATGTGGGTCAAAGAATGGATAACATTAAGGAAACATAGGTTGTTGACATTGGAAGGACATGACTTGCTGTTGGGTTGGCATGCTTTTTTATGGTATAAGGGAACTAAAACACAGGGTTATTTTAGAAGACATTATGTACGGGAGTCTTTGTGGTTAAATTGGGAGAAGATAAAAAGACAATGTTATTTGAAAATTCCAGTCTGGTTATCTACCATTGAAGCATTTTCCTATCCTATAATTTACAAGAAGGAACAAACAGTTAGATATGGGGAACTTTTGGATGAAAAGGGTGAACTTAAATCGATCCAAAACTTAGAAGAACAAGGTATAAGGATGAATTGGTTTTCATATGCACAAATACACTCAAGGTATGATGAAGATTCTAAAACGGAGGGATTTTATGATAAACAGACTGATTTAGATAAGATCTTGATGGGTACTGATGAGAAGGTGATTAAAAAATTATATGGTTATTTACTGGGAATGAAATTAGAGGAAGAACAAGTCAAAGAAACTATGATTGTTTGGGGGAAGAATTTTGGATATGGGATTGATTTAGAGAAATGGCAGAAATTGTGGTCTCAAAATTATAAAATGACAATGTCAACAGCATATAAAGAAAACTTGTATAAGATGTTTTACAGGTGGCACTTTCCTCCGACAAGAATAGCAAGAATGTTTAAGAACAAATCTGAAAAATGCTGGAAATGTCATCAGATACCCGGCTCGTATTACCATATGTGGTGGACTTGTGAGGATGCTAGAAAATATTGGACTATAATTCGCATGTGGTTGGAAAAAATGACAAAGAAACATATAGATTTGAAACCAGAGATCTTCTTATTGGGAATTTTACCTGATATATATAGTAAAGATTTGAAATACCTGATTGTAAATGTATTAACAGCGGCCAGGATTGTATTTGCTAAAAATTGGAAGAATGAGAAAATACCATTACAGGAAGAAATTATTAAGAAAATATTGGAATGTGCTGAGATGAGCAGATTGACATTTGAAATTAGAGAGCAAGAGGATAAACAATTTTACGAAATTTGGGATCTTTTTTATAAATGGTTAGATGATAAAACATGATAATAGAATATTCAGAATGCTAGATAGTAAGGAATATCTTTATTTTGCTATTATTTTGCTATTTGCTATTATATTTATAAAGGATTTCTTAGGATTGATTTGATATGATCAGATGATTTGTTATAGAGTAAACTGGTTTAAAGTATTGTTAGCTCATTAAGCATGAATGATTAAAAATATAGTCAAAATCTTCTTTTTCTAGTGATATTAGGATATATAAGTTTGGACTGACAATATGAGTTGTTATGTAACATAATTGTAATTGAGACTACAGAATGAATGCACAAAAATGATGAACCAACTGACACACTGGATGTATATATAAGAGTTGATGTTTTTATGTTTTGTCTGTCTTGTTTGTTTGTAGAAAATTAATAAAAACTTAAAAAATAAAAATAAACAGAATACTCCTACTCCAACACATCACTCCGCACAGTATCACCAACAAGACCCCAGCTGAACTGTTGATGGGACACAAGCTCCGTTCCCACCTCGACCGGCTTCACCCTTCCTACAAGCCAGAGAAACCCTGTGGATCCAGCGGAAAATGCCATGAGTTCAAGGTAGGCGACTTAGTTTTCGCCAAAAACCTCTCCGGCAAACCATTATGGGTCAAAGCAACCGTAATTCAAACCACCGGGCCCAGATCATACCGTGTGCAAACCTGCAACGGAAAAATATGGAAACGCCATATAAATCAGCTTCGCTCTAGGCTACAACCCAGTTTCCGTGACTCCTGTGACTCCCAAACTGAGGGGGGAGGGGATGTCGAAGAAACCGAATTCGAGATGGTGGAAAGCAGAAGCGAAGGAAGTCAGCAATCGGGCGCGATAAATGAAGAAGAATCAAGGAGGGGAGTATCCTCACCACAGAGGAATACCTCAATGGAGACTAGCCTGCAGAGATCAGAGGACAACAATGACAGAATTAGCGGCACCGAGTCGTCCAGTGAGAATGCGGAACCATCTGTACCAGATACGTCCAAAAATGTCCCACCGAATCCGGACTAAAGACAGGAACTGGTGGGACAGCACAAATCTAATAGACAGTTAAAACAACCTACATATCTTAGGGATTACGTCACCGCACCCCTCAAACGGGGGGAAGGGGTGTTATGAACTTATAAAAACGCTTAAATAAAATTTTAACAAACCTTAAAGAAAAAGCAGGGTTGTAATCCTGCACTTCTGATTGGCCGATAATAGCGATATCAGATTGGTCCATTCTGGGCAATCTGATTGGCTGTTAACTAGCCACTCTCATTGGTTCAAGGGTTTAACACTTCCATGTTTCTCATTGGTTAATAGGTCAGCAGCCTGCCCTATAAAAGGGCTGCTGCTGCCCTAGGGTTTTTGCTCTGTTCAGAATGATTAATAAAGAGTTGAATTTCACTGTTCACTGCCTCTTCTCCGTTCCTTGCGCCCATGCGCAGAACATAACAATAGTGATCCTAATATATACATGCTGCATCTATTTTTTAAAACGTGCACATTTTCTAAGCCTTTTCTGCAGACAAAGAGGGAGATTCTTTTCAGAGATTTTTCTCCAACATGCACAATTTTCTGTTTTCCATTATGCATGCTTTCTCTCTCTGAACATACATACATATACTGTATATCCAGTCAAAATTTAAAAACTCCAAAGATCTCTTTAGAGATGTGAGACAATGTAGCACAATCCCATATTATTCCTCTAACTGAGAATTAGTATATCCAAATGGCATGCTTAGAAAATCAACAGTAGTTTGGCTGATACAGTTTCATGAAGATAATAATGTCTACATTTTTCTTGTCATCAGCTGCGAATCTTCCCCAGACTGAGGTTAGGAATTTTGTTCTTCTATTAAATATCAGTACCATTTTATAAAAAAACAAGTAATCACCATGAAGCTGAATATATCTATTATTCAGAAATACAATATTGAATCATTAATGCCCCAAATATTCTAACTGTTGCTTATATAACACATAATTACAGAGTTTGACTCTTATCTAGTGTGTAATTGCCAAAGAACCACAACTAAGCATTCAAAATTCCTTTCATGTTGTGCTGAAAAGCTACTAGTATGATAATTCTACATTATTCTTAGTGTAGAATTAAGAATTCATTTATAGATTGGGCAAAATCCAAATTAAAACAAAAATTGAAATAGCATTCACTTATTCCATTTTTTCCACTTTCTTTTTAGTTTAGTTTAGTTTAGTTTTCCACTTTTTAGTTTAGTTTGTTATTTGGGTGCTAAAGGGTTATTGTGAGGAAAGGCAAAATATTCAGTACTAGTATCTCTGGTAAGATTTGTTTTTTCCTAGTGTTAGTCATACACAATCATTTGTCTGCACAGGAATTACTGGAAATATAAACATATATTTAAGGTTGATATCCAAATATCCTTCAGAACAAATCATTCTTAGCAGAGGTGATATTCAGCAGGTTCTGACCAGTTCTGGAGAACCGGTAGAAGAAATTTTGAGTTGTTCAGAAAACCGGCAAATACCACCTCTGACAGGAGATTTTACAGTATTCTTTCCTTGCCACACCCATCAAGCCACACCCACAGAACCAGTAGTAAAAAAATGTGAATCCCACCTCTGGTTCTTAGTCCTCGGTTCAAATTTCTGAAAGGGGAGATCTCTGGGTGCATTTGATTTAGAAGGACAGCTGTACTTGGAGGTTGGGTAAAAGTCTATAAAGATACTCAGCTAAATGTGTTTATGAAGTTCCTGCATAATTTTATGTTGAACTAATTGGCAGCTCAATAAATATCAACATTTGAGGAATATAAGGAGGCCTTATGCATTCATGTACCCCAGCCTAATTAAACTGCAATAGAGTGAGGCAAATACATGAATAGGATCACTGCCTGACCACTATTAGACATAACAGAAAGAGAGAGACTTGGGGGGTGAGGTAGAGGGAGAACAATGATCTGTGGTTATAAAATATTAGATTACATTATCATGGAGCCATGGATAGATTAACCAGCTCAAATGTTTTATTTGGTGGTCCATTTCATTGTCTATTTACTTGCAATGTAATAGGTTTATGACTCCCCAACTAAACATAATGCTGGGGAATTTCCAATATAATTATTTTCAGTTAATCAACCACCACAAGGCAATAAGAATGTTTGGCACCGATAAGTTATATTATAGTGCCATGAGAATTCCTGGATCAAAAAGCTGCAATGTTTAACTGAGTTCTTATCTCAGAACTGTTCATGAACCCAAACTTTAATAGAGGTAGGGGGCACATTTTAAAAAAAGCTATGAAAATGAAAATATCAGCCACATTGTAAAACCAAAAATTGTGTATGGTGTAATTTAATAGAAAAGATGTGTAGACCAGCATATTGGGCATGGCTCTTTAAAAAAAAAAGAGAGAGAGAGAGAGAATATAAATAGGAAGTAATGCTTTTGTTCAATTCCATTTGCGAGCCATGATGAAGATGTCTAAATACTCTAAAACAGTGGTCCCCAATCTTTTTTGTACCAGGGACCAGTTTCAAGCAGAAACACTTTTTCAAGGAGGGGGGGGGAACCCGAGTTTGGTGGTTTGCTTGCAGATGTTTCATTACCTGACTAGGTAACATCTGATGTTGTTACCTAGTCGGGTAATAAAATGTCTGCCAGCAAACCACCAAGTTCAGGGAGTGCCAATGCCTCCTCATTGCAACACTGAGCGACAGATATTCTCTTCTATTGGGACATTTAAAACGGAGGATTTCAGCTGCAGATTCAGGAACTGCGCCTGGCTGAGGAGCGCCTTCAAAACTGAGCGTTGGGCGGCAGCGGCCCACAGCTCTCGGCCCTGCCTTCCTCAGCCCCATCCCTCAGGTGTCTCCCTCCCTCCCTCAGGTGTCTGCCTCGTTCCTCTCTCAGTCGCTCTCTCGCTCCTCCACCAACCCAGGAAGAAACTGCTTCAAAGAAGCCGGCAGCGTGGCTTTTCCTGTCGCCGCAGCTCCTCCAAAGTGTCCGTTCACCCCCACCCCACCACCCGTGCGCGGTTCAATGCAGTGCTCCGTTCTGCCTGCCTGCCTGCCTTTGTTTCTGGTTGTTTCGGAGCAGCTTCGGCTGATAAAAAGAGGCGAATAGTTATTATTCTCAGCTGAAGCTCCTCCGAAACAACCAGAAACGAAGGCAGGCAGGCAGGCAGGCAGAACAGAGCACTGCATTGAACCACGGGCGGCTGGGTGGGGGTGAATGGGCGCTTCGGAGGAGCTGCGCCAACAGGAAGCCATCCTGCCGGCTTCTTTGAAGCAGTTTCTTCCTGGGCTGGTGGAGGAGCGAGAGAGCGACTGAGAGAGGAACGAGGCGGGAAAAAACTGAAGCCGCTGAGCCAGAGAGCAGGACGGGCTTTGGTTGCTTCCTCCCTCCCCTTCTTTCATTTGTGTCCTTGATCCCTGATCCCAGCAGCATTCACTGAAGGCGAAGAAAGCCGCCATTTTTTAAAAAAAAATTTCTTTGCGGCCCAGTACAAAGTGATCCACGGACCGGTAGTGGTCTGCGGCCCGGTGGTTGGGGACCCCTGCTCTAAAATAACTGACTATTAACTGAGCAACAACTAATCTGCAAGGTCTGCTAAATTTCCACCCAGGTATCATCCTTCCTCCAGTGGTCAGGACTGGAAACTGTTAACTCTAGGCACAAGAATCCTTTAACAGTTTTTATGAGAAAGAATAGTCAACTTCCAAGTGAGGCAAGGAAAACCAATACCCATTTTTTTTCTCACTCTGCAGATGTGGGAGCATTACAATCAAAAAGGCATTTGGATATAAGATCCAGGCTGCCAAAAGTCTCCCTGGAACAAATACAGATCTGGAGATTGCCCATATGTACTCTAGACAGTTGATTTTTGTGAACAGTCAACAGAAACAGAAGTATTTACAGCCCCTTGCAATCTGCTGGGAGTAGTGGATTTCATCATACTCTGATATATAAATGCAGCTTTTCACAGACACAAGCTTTATTTAGACTAAATCTTATCTTTTTAATTACTTTAGCCCCTTACTTTTTATTGCCTTTAAGATTGAAAAACCTTGAAAACCACAAACCTATCAATTGCTGAGTGAGTTTCCCTTTAATTTCTTTAAAAAGAAAGAAAATGATATCATTTCAGCAAGGTAAGTTTTTAATTTATTTTTTGCAATATACAGCAAAGGGGTGGCTTTAGAGTTGTTTCTTGGGGGAAAATTCTAATACTAAGGCTTAGTGAAACCTTTAAATTTAAAGAAAGATTTGGGAAATTAATTACAAAGATCCTCTTGTGTGGAAAATACCTGTGTTATTTACCTTTCAAATACAAACAAGATTTTGAAGGTTGATGACCAAAGCACATGATGGGAGATTGAAAAGAAATGTTTGATTTTGGGGTTTGTAAAATGCTCAAGCTTTTTTACTCTTTAACCAAAAGTTGCTGCTGAAGATAAGCAAACTCCTCTAAAGATTAACAAAATGGCCTTTGAGTTGGACTTAAAAATTGTACCTTACAGATACAATAAGAGATGGAAAGCCTGAATTTACAAATGGAATTCAATTATAATTGAAAAATAAAATGGATATAGCAACAGTATATGAGAAAACCAATGAGGATTACCCTTCTAAATTGTAGAGACTGGAGTTACTTCATGGAAATTACAAGTGGACTTTGATAAAGGTGTTAAAATGTTCCAGAGAAGAGCAAAGATAAAAAAAGAAAGCAGGAGTTAGAATTTTACCTGTAGGACTTAAAGATGGCTAGAAATAAAAAATGGTTTATTTTACTATGGTGAAATGAATTCCTATTTTGAATGTGTTGAATAGTCTCTGAACTGGATCGTTTATTCTTTTGGGAATGGATTAGTTGTAATGTAATGAATTAGTTTATAATATTTATGTCATTATTTTTGATATCTAAATAAGAGGTTATTATTTCTGATAATGCTTAATAGCTATTATTTTTTACAATGTTTAATTGTTAAGAGAATGAGAAGGGGGATTTATATTAAATATAGAGGGAAATTATGTACTTATATTGTTAGATATTTTTGTTAACTTTTAGTAAATCTTTACTGATTAACAAGGACACTGAAGATTAGAAATGAGTTTTCCTCCTGTTTTGTCTTGCCCTTTGCTTTCCCTTGCCTGGCCTTTCATGGTAGGCAGGTAAAAATGACTGTTGCTGGGTTAGTAAGAAAGTGAGGGATTGCAAGACTGACTGGGAAACACTAAAAAATGAAAATCACTTGACTGCATCAGTAGTATATAGGCAGCCTATAGCCCTGAAAGCCACAATTTCCCCAAATTTCTTTCTTTCTTTCATTGGAAGTCATGAATCCAGTCATTAACCCATACATTGGTCCGAATATTGTTTCCCTACGATGCATTATTTCATCCAGTTTAAAGGTCCCAACAATAAGTTTTAGTAGTGTGTGTATGTGTGTGTGTACATACACACACACATGCAAATATGCTACTGTATCTACAATAGCTGTACAGCATAAATCTCTAATGCTTTTAAAATACACAAGCCCCATATAACTTACTCTAATGAACAAATAAACTGAAGTGTTTTGAAAATGGTTTGTATATTAAAAAAAGCATTTTTCTGAATCAAGGGTCTTTGAGTGATATGGCTATGGTGGCTATGCTCTAAAAAATAACGTCTTCGGTAAACTTTTATTTGATTTACATTTATTTAAGATAAAATATTCATCTTCTGAGATGCATTTTTTTTTTTTTGCTGAATTAAACTTCAGTAATTGCTTGTGGGAGCTTTCTAGAGGGCTACATTTCAAGCTCTTGACAGCAGTATATATTCTTGGGCCTTGAAGTTGTGTAGGCTCGGATTGAATGTTCGGTTTGTCTGCTGATTCTTCTTGGCAAGTAAGTAAACAATTCATTTTTCATTCAAACTGCCGTTAAGATTTAAACTCAGTGATATTATAAGGGTATAGTCAAGTCACTGAATCTAGATTACTTTAGAGCTGAGCTCCCTTGTGGCCACTTTTAGATAATAAGCTAAGTTGCTTACTCTTAAACGTGAGAAAGGAATACTACTGGAACTGAAGACTGTCCTATTCATCCTTCCAAATAAGGACCGGTTAAGGTTATTCCTAAGGACAGGCATGTACAAGGCAGATGCTAAAAGAAAGCATGTGGCTTTATGACTGAGTTGTTATAAGTGTATTACTTAGACCTATCATATCTAGACTGCAAAAAAACAGAAGTTGGGTAGATGGCAACAAAGAGGTACAGAAAACTCTACATGTATAGTCCTGGGCATAAATGCTTGCTATTAAACAGAATTCATATGCTCCCATTCCATTGCAATGATGCGTACATGAAATTTGAATGGAGAGTGAGAGGGGGGGGGGGGGGAGAGAGAGACAGACAGACAGACAGAGACAGACAGACTTTGCTGTTACTGGTCTTCAAAGGATTGACTCTCAAGTGTACTATGGTTCCATTTATGATCTTTGAGGTATGAGGCTAGAGCCAAGAGGTTTCCAAACTTGGCAACTTTAAGACTTGTGCACTTCAATTTCCAGAATTCTCCAGCCAGCAAAGTTGCCAAGTTTGGAAACATCTGGGCTAGAGTGTCAGCAGAACATAATGTTTAACAAAAAACCTTAGCTATATTGGTTGCATCAGCCACAACTAGGTATCATCATACTTGGAACCAACCAACCAAACAATAAGTTAAGAGTGCCTTTGGATGTGCCTGTTCACACAAAAGACCTTCTCTCCATGTTTTTGATGATAAAGCCAAGAGCCCTTAGGAGGGAACTGTTTGGAACTGTTTCAGAAAGCCATCTCTCCGGAAGGCATTCTTCCCTCTTTATCTCTGCATGCAGACCTAGCAAACCACACAGGGGAGTAAACAACAAAAATGACATCTCTGCATTTATTCAGGAGAGACACAGAAGGAGGAAAGCGCACATAGAATCTGACAGCTTTTCCTGTTCCTATTACTGCGGCTGTGCTGATTGGGGTAAAACTAAATGCCTATCAATGTGGGATTATATAAATGTATAGGCTTAGAACCAGGGGTGGGATTCTACCAGTTCTCATCTATTCGCTAGAACCAGTTGTTAACATTCTAAGCAATTCAGAGAACCGGTTGTTAGAAGAAATTATTGGCCTAATCCTGTAAGGAAGGCAGGAAGGAAACATTCTGGTGTTGCTTACAGAAACTGCCTCTCCGTTAACCCTTATTACATTCTTGGCAGGACTAGACTTCCTGTCTCTGGAACTTCCCTGGAGTTTTTTTCCCCTCCTTTGCTGGTACTTTCCTTGTGTGGAGTGACCATTCAAGGTTACAATGGCACTTAAAAAAATGACATGATCATTTTTCATGTTGTAGCATCCCCACAGTCATGAGAGGCCAGGCGAGGAGATGCATGCCTCGATATGAGTGATATTGAGTTGGCCATGCCCACCACCTAAGCCACGCCCACAGAACCAGTTGTTAAACATTTTGAATCCCACTCCTGCTTAGAATGTATATATTGGTATGGGGCATCAAAGCCAGCTAATAACTGCGATGTGTATTTGTCAGCCTTGGAAGCCATATTTTGTTTGGAAGTTTCGAGGCTTCCTCGTGTTTGAAGGGAGTGGTTTTTTGTTGTTGTTGTTTAGTTAAGTCCTCACTAAAGTAGTGGTAAATAATCATTCTGCTTTCAGATGAACTTGGTCTCATGATTCTTAATACAGGCATTAACCAAACCATGTACTGAAAAGGGTACCAACAAAACTATAGCCCCCATATTTTCACACAAAGTAAGCTGTTTGCTATGTGGGTAATCCACAGGAGGGCTTGATGTAAACAGATCACTCCAAAGTGGGCTTTTGAGGAAAGACACATTGTTGACCTAGCTGAACCTGATGAGATTTTTTACTGCTAGTAATTGCCCACTTGGTCTGTGGGAATAACTTTGAGAAATAGGAGGAAAAGCCACAGCCAAGGCAACAGTCAGATAAGTAAAATCTGAATCCAGGACAGAAATGTGGTTTGAAAAAGCATTCTAGTTCTTATGATGATAAAGGAAGTGGAGTGGAGTGCATTCAGGTTTGTAAGATTCTTTTACCATAAGTTTATAATAAAAATAGTATTAGCATTTATTACTCTGATGTCCTATTCTGATCTATCTCAAAGGACTGACAGTAACATGAACTATCCATCCATTGACAACTAGACATGTATCTTTTTGCATAACACAATAACTTGTCCTAATAAAAATACTGGAAAGTCATCAATCACAAGGCCCAATACACTGATGAACCATTCAGTTTTCAGAAAGACAGAGCATGTATTTTATATGAATCAGAAAATGCCTATACTGTACTATGAATACAATAGATTTCTTTATAGAGTAGAAAGACATGGAGCTGAAAGTCGGAAGGTCACATATGTACATTACTAACTCAAGCTCCAAGGGATTTAATTATCTATCTATTTATATCATGTATCATTTATCTATCATCTAAGCTCTGTCCTTTTTAGATTAAAGTAGAACATTGTTGTGACTATCCTCTGCCACAAAAATATCTTGTGAATTGTTTCTTTTTATATATAAGCTCATTTTTATAAAAGTAATCATGAATTCCATCCAGATAATGTTTTAATTATGATTAAAGGTAATCTTTATTACAATTTAATTAGTATCAGGATACATCCAGTTCAAGCATGATCTGGTCTGGATCCAATTCTTTGGGTTGCAATTGGTAGTACAATACTATCTTTCCATTCCCTTTATGAGAAAAATGGCAAATTAAGGGACACTGATCCTGCCTTGCAAAAATAAATAAAACAATCAAACCAATGTAAGGTCTTCAAAGCAAGATCAGCTTCTGGTGACTTTCCAAACATCCATGTATGGTTGGGGGTTGTTGTTGTTTTGTTTTTTGTTTTTTGCAGTAATTCAGAGTTTGTAGATCTGGATTATTCATTTTCTTTTTTTGCTTCCAAGTCAAGACTCTCAATTCTCAGAATTCTCTGGAGTTTTCCCATCTAAGTATGTTGAGAGCTACCCTTGCTGAATTTCTCAGCTAATATTGAGTGGATCAGCTCAATAATAAAATACATGACCAGCATCACATGTCATCCTGATTCAGGAAAGTGATGAACACCAATCAGTCACTTTAAATGGAAAATACAGATCTTGGTAGTGATTGCCATTGAGAGACTAACTCTGCCCTTTTCGTACACAGGTATATCATCATGACACCTGTACAGCTGTGAAGGTGTTTTTGTCATAACAGCACCATCGTTTTGTCATTTGGTTCCCCTTATCTCCCCACAGACACCTCTGAGCAAAAGTTAGCAAAGCACCATGAATGGGTTCAAACATTGCACAAAGCCATTGTGTTATTTGCCCGACTTGATTTAATGCAGTTGTGAACCACCTATTGGCTATCATGCTGGTTTCTAATAGACTGTAAGTTCAAGTATCCAGGTATTTCCAAGGAGTCATTTATACCTTGGGTTGCAAAAGTGAACTTCAAGTAACTGGATAGTTGAATTTATACTCTATTAGAATCCAGCATGGCTGGTTTACAACTGCATTAAACCAAACCAGACAAATCACACAATGCCTGGTTTGGTACTTTGCTAACTGTACCAAATGACCACATGTACAAGTGTCATGATGTTAAGGGGCAGAGTTTGTCTCTCAATGACATGACATGTGTTTTTGTGATTTGAAAAAAGCCTTCAATCCTTTGAACTACTTTGGACTTTAAAGTACTTATTTTTCAAAATGAAAGTTATAAACCATACATAATTTCTATCAATTCATTTATCATTCCGTGTTATACAAAAACTTTCATCAGAAATCTTCCGTCTCTGTTGTTTCCGCTGTTTCCAGAACAGAATTGAACTGAATGTTGAGTATCTTCATTCAAGAGATTGATGAATAATGTATCTCCATGGTTAACTTTTATATTTCAAACATAAGTGATATGATTTGATTGCTTTAATAACATAGTTTAGTATACTTGCATTATAAGAGTCATCTGATATAATGTTTAGCTTCAGGGTATTATATAAAACTGTTTGCTCGGTTATAGTTTCTTGCCTATAAATCCTTGACCTTATTAGAACTTGAAATCTACTCACTTTTTCTGCTAAAGTGGACAAAGACACTTTCCTCCCCCACCCCTTCTTAGCATTTTTCTGCAAGCACAGATTATGAATATTGATCTATTTCATTGCAATGGGAATTGACTGATTGGCTTGTAGGCCAGAAACTGATGGCATGGGCTGAGAGTGGAAGACTTTCATGGCTAAAGCAAGAGTGAAACTCACAATCTCCTGGTTTCTAGCCTGATGCCTTTGCCATTAGACCAAATTTACTTTTGTAATCTATTTCTCCATCTGTCTCTATCATTCTCATTCTCTCTCTCTCCCTCTCTCCCTTCCTCTCCCTCTCTCTCATATAGAAATTATGAAAGTGCTTTCTAAAATATTATCTATATTATCTATATATTTGATCGATGGATGAAATCTCTTAATGGTTTCTCCCTTATATTTATTTATTAGGTCTATTTCCTCCATGACAACCACTCTTTGAGGTAGGTTGGGGTGAGAAAGATGTTTAAATTGGGACTAGAACTAGAACCAGAACTTAAATTTGGAGCTTTTATGAACATTCATCAGGTTGACTCAGCCTTCCATCCTTCAGAGATTGATAAAGCGAGAACACAAATTATTGGGGGCAATATGCTGTGTAAACCACTTAGGGTGTGCTGCAAAGCTGTATGAAGTGGTATATAAGTCTAAGTGCAATCTCTAGTATTATAGTAACAATATAACAAATACCAAAAAAGTTATACATTTAGCTAGAGTACCATTTAGCTTGTCTACATTCAAATAAGTTATTTTGCTTTAGGATAGATCCTGTTCCCCACAACCATTTTCAAAATCCCCAGAAGCTTCAGTTTTTGTTCCTCCCCTAAGATGCAGCCAAAGTGAAGCATTTACAAAATTAACCCTCTCTTCCAGAAATCAGTAAGTCTTAAATGTAGAATTTTCTTGAATAAGGGAAACACGATGAGACTATTCACTTAAATGAGAGGTTTTGCAAAGCAGAATTCAAAGAGCTATAAAGAAGTAGTTTTCTGTTCTGATTACAATTTACCAGCTCTCCTAGTGTATGAATGAATTCACAATATTAATATGCTCTGAATGCAGAAGTCACAGCAGCTCCTTTAAATTTAGCTATTGAAAATGTATTTTGCTAACATGCGAACACATGTTCAGATGTAAAAATGTATCTCGCTCCTGCCTAAAGCCTTTTAGTAATTCGGGAACATTTTACAACCAATCTTACTTCAATATTTTGAAAGGCATCTCATGCTTGTTTTTTATAGAAGATATGCTTTTATAAATGACATCACTGTCTTTAATGTTTTCCAATAAACATTACATTCTTATCAGGTTTCAAACTAAGGAGATATTCGCTATTTAACATTGAATGAATTATTGAGGAGTGGGGGATAGCCTGTCATCTACACAGTCTGTTCCTAAGTTACTAGCCTATCCCACTGAATAGGCTTAATTCCATAAAGCATGTTGTGACTCCCTCTAGCACATCCATGGTTTGAGAAGGAAACTCATGGAACATCAATTTCCTGTGAGTCACATCACAACTTGTTGGAGTCCAGTTCAATCATACTCATTTTAAATAAGAAAGCAGATTAATTTGCAACTAAATTAATCATAATCATAAAACATATGCATGTTTAGCATATTAAATCTAAGTGGGTATATTAAGGTCTATATTATACTCTTGATACTGCTACCTGGAGTGGAAAAAAAAATCAGATGTCATTAGAGGAAGCAAATAGACACAACAACCACCACCACCAGCAACAACCATGCTGCTCTTTATAATTGTACAGATCATTGCAGTCCAAATATGGCAGCATTAATATTTGAATAAGAATCATCTAAAGAGCCTTCATATAGTCAGTCAAGACTATCAGTCGAATGGAATATGTCATGAATATGACTTTGCTAAAGTTTCTTACTTTCTCTTGTAAGACAATGTACTAAATGCAATTCAGTTATGTCAATGAGCATGCATTGTTTCTGTTGTGCCAAATTTGCTCCTTGCACAGATAATAATTAGGTGAATCAGGTAAATGATAGCGAAAAGTTCATTTCAAGGAGATGCAATCTCCCCATATGCACACACACAATTACACTACAAATTGTTCTCCCTTAATGATAAAAAGTAAAACCCATGAAAGAGGATGAAAGGAAGATGGATGAGAACAGCAACATCCAGAAATCTAACAAAAATGAAGAACCTGGGATCATTTCCAAACATCATGTTTTCTAGTATTTTAAAGCAATACACAGCCCCATGTTACAGGATGGCGAGTTCAAGGTGTGACACAAACTCTTTGCATGTATAGAATCCTGACAATGAGAAGATGATGATGTGATTCTTTTCTTGAAAATAAGAGAAAATGGGAGCTTACTTTAATTTCCAAAGAAAAAACTGGACCACTTAAAAGATTGGTTTGAACATCAAAAATGGAAATCTGACTAAATTCTTAGAGACCACACATATTTAGTACATACATATCAATAGAGTATTAATCTAGGAACATAACTACATTTAGTTTTTATCAGAAATCAGTGATTTCTGATGAAACAATATGAAAAATTATCTACTAAAATATATGAAAAACCTGCTAAATATTCTGTTTACAAGAGACAGACACCAAGAGATCATTAATAATATAGAGAAAACTAATTGCTGGAAATCAACACAACACTGTCATATGTACATATGAGCACTCATATACTCAGAGAAATAGTGGAACAGCATCTGTACATTGTACACTGAGAGCAAAATAAGAGTCAATTATTGATTGATTTATTAAATTTTGAGACTAAACAGTACATGCAGAAAAAAATCATAGCCAACTGGAAGAACAGTATAACAGATACAAGCCAACCATAAATAAAGAAAGCCCACCCATCACACTATTTCAAGGCCTAGATGAGTAATTTCTAATTTTTAGTAATTTCCTAAATGTCATATTACTGTTGAGTATTTTAATATAAATATAGAACTTGATCATTATATTTTAACTAACAAATATGGCTTTTGATTTTGTCGACACGATGGTGGCAGAAAGTAAGATCCAAATTGTAGCAGGCATTTTCATTAGCAATATCAATGAATAGGAATATAACTCTACAAATGAGAATGGGGATTGGTAAAAACCTGGCAATTAAACAATTAAGTAAAATGAACAAGATATATGTAATTCTGCAGGATCCAATCTGGGTTGGACCAGAGGTTTTGTCTTCTGAACTTTCGGACTTGTGATGGAGCCCATCTTCAGGGAACTTCTATCAGAGTGTGGGGTGTTCTGTATGTGGTATTTATATGGTGTCTGTTATATGTAGCTTTTTAGATGCTGATTGGGATGTGTTGATGGCTGAAATTTAAGTCGTTGTCTGTCATTTGCTTGTGCTGCCCAGTTTCTAAGTACTTGATAGGCTGGTGGTAGATCAGCATTCCAGTTGACTGATGAGAGGCCTATTTCCCAGTTTTCAATCACTTCCCTAGCTGCTTTTGTACATGCTCTTCCAACAATCTTAGCAGCTGCAAAATTGAATGTGTGTCCAGATTCATTGCAGTGTGATGCTACCAATGAGTTCAGGTCTCCTTGTCTAACTGCTTACTTGTATTCTTGCAATCTGGTGGTTAGCTTCCTCCCCATCTGTCCTACATAGGGACAATCCATGCAGGAAATTCAGTAGATTACATTGGAAGTATCCCACACCTTCAGGTGAACTTTACAATGCATAATATGTCCTCATATATGTCCTCTGGCTGTGTGCTCTTGCAGATCTTGAAAGCTGCATTCTACAGCTTCTGAAATGTATTTGATGTATGGTGTACCTAATTCTAAACATGTACCATATTGAAAATGTGTTAAAGAAAAAAGCCAAAAAGTCAAAATTACAAATTAAAATTATGTATCTTTTCAGTCTCAATATTATATTTCAGTTTTACCAATGAATTTAACCTAAATTGTACTAAATCATATTATCTTATCTGTTGTAACACATATTTTATCTCTGTTGGCAGTGATATTTCAAAATTATCTTAAACCCAATTATTTTCTTCCAACATTTTGTTCACATTCATCTGATAATTACAGAAAGAATAATCCCCTTGTGATTCAAATGAATTTCAGGAGAAAAAACTGTTTCACAATTTAACTTGACAGGGCAGTGATCAGTGTAAAACATAATTTAGAAAATGATGAAAATTTTGACAAAGTCTTGCAATTGTGACCTGTGGAATGAATACCAAAAAATCCTGTAGAACAGTACTGATTCTGGTCTTATACATCATTTTTTCAATATATTTAACAATGTGTGCTAAGATTCCTTTGTAGACAAGAATTGTCTGAGTACAGACCCACATGAACAAAAAAGCTTGGAATATAATGACAATGTTGAACAAAGCCTCAAGGAATATAGAACTACATCATAATGTAACAACCATCAAGTGCCAGACCAATTGTTCCAAACTAGCAAATCATCAATGCAATTACACATGAAGAAAATGAAATGGCAGAAATATTAAATAAATGAATATTTAAATGACATTTTACAAAGGGAGAGTTAGAAAATTCTATGAAGCATATGCAGTCATGAAAAGCTGGTCTTCTATTAACCAGCCATCTTTGAGCAAATGCATATTGAGGTGACAAATAGATGAAAACTAGAGTGTATACCCCCTAAAGAGGCTTTGTGTAGTTTAAAAGCAAAACAACCTACCCATTCTTCAACAAAAGTGGAGAAAAAGATGAAAAAAATTATACCATGTGACTGCACACATTTTTGCCAATGTTGCGCACATTGTTTTCTTCATCCTGACCAACAGTGCTCATTGTGGCATCCTGTCTTTCAAAGGCTTCCAATTTATGCTATATCAACACAAAGCTGCCAATTCTATTAAAATTCCTCCTTCTGTTTTCACAGACTAATAGTCCTGTACAATCAGGGAGATATTTTTAGCTCAAACATGGGCAGAGAACAAGCGATTCATAGTTTAAACTGAATTTGTAACAGAATCTTCCTCACTATGCTCATGTACTCACACCTGTCATGATAATCATAGTTTGAACAAAGTTTCCAGTGTTTTCTAAATAGGTGCTGCATGATTTATGGAAGGAAATCAAAATATTATGCATATTACCCTGCCAATATAAGTAATTGTTGATTCTCAGTTAACTAGCATCATGGCTTAGGAATGATAGATACTGTAGGAGATTCTATGTAAGAATCAGAGGCTGCATGCAAGTGTATGTTTATGTTGTCCTTGGCTCCCTCACAGAGAGGATTTGACCATATTTGTTTGCTTTTGGGGATGTGAAGGAGAAATTTAGTTCCCTAGGCTCCTTCAAGACTTAACAAATTAATCTCACCTCTTAAAAATATACCTACCAACTTTTTAAACTCAGTGATCAATGTGCTACATAAACTCGAAAATGAGCAAATGAAAATTGTCCATTCTTATTCCAATATCATGAGGTTATATCACATCCATTGAGAGAGAAAGAGAGAGGGGGAGGGAGGGAGAGAGAGGGAGGGAGATTTTATCCAAAGAATGTGCTTGGATCACTTTATTCCTAATTACACTTTTGTCACTCTGGCCATCACTGATATTATATCTAATATTGATATTCGATTGAAAGTTACAATTGAACTGGGAAGTGTTTGCAGCCATGTTAATTAGGCATTGTGTTCTGCTCATTAAAATTGACATAGTATGTATTATAGTGCTTAGATCAGGAATCCCTAACCTCTGGTCCATGAAATGGCACCTGTCGATGGCCTGCCAGGAACCAGTCTGCACAAGCAAATGAAGTCCCATGCGGAACAAAACCATGCCTCACCTGGTCTGTGGAAAAACTGCTCTCCTCAGAACCAGTTCATGGCACATAAAAGGTTAGGGGCCATTGGCTTAGATGACCTTGTAAAAAGTTAGACCTTTCTACCCCAATAGACTTGCAAGTTAAAAACTAAAGAATTTAAATCTTCAAGTCAAGTTCAGCTCCTGATGACTTTGTGTAGGTTTTTTCACAACACTGTCTTCTTCCAAAAGTTTTTTTTCTGACTTCCCAGTTATCCCTGGGAATATTCTCTGGTAGTCTTATAATGCTACTCAGGCCAAATCCTGTTAATTTCCTAGTCTAGGCATGGTCAGCTAAGTACTTTTAATTTCAAGTGAATGAATAATGAAAGGTTTACAGGAAGCTTTTAGAAAAACCTCTCCTGATTATGTCTGAAAGAAGGTAAACTTCTGAGCTGAGTTAATTTCCTAAACGATCATTGATAGAGAATGCTGAAGCCAATATGCATTAATTTGCCATTGCAGCTGTACTGATGGTAAGCAACATAATTTCAAGTCAATTAGTCACAGCTGCTGTTCTGCACCTGCACTAAGATGAACCATGGACAAGTCACTAATTTTGACAATCTAATTTTCAATATTCCTCTGTCACATTAAAAAGAAGAAGAAAAATACAAGATAGAAGTCAACTCAACCAGCTGACTGCTTACCCCATATTCATTATGAATAGTTTAGGCTGGCATCATTAAAAACTCTAACTAGGGATTTCTAAAGTCATTGGATGTGCCTTAGGCTCTCTGTTGTTTTGTTTAGCTGAGGGCAGTTTTATGCTAGCATCAACCTCCTTTGTTTTTCACTAAGAAGATTATAACCTTTCAAACCAGTTAAGCATCCAATAAGACTATGTAGCTTATCTTATCTTTTCTTTGATTAAGATATGACACCAGAGCTGTAGTGGCGCAGAGGTTAAAATGTAGTATTGCAGCTAATTCTGCTGTTCGATTCTCATTGGCAAAAACAGTTGTTTCAGGTTTCCATTCTTCCAAGGTAAATTGAGAAGCCAGATTGTTGAGGGCAATCTGCTGACTCTAAACCATTTAGAGAGGGCTGTAAAGCACTATGAATCCGTATATATCTAAGTGCTATTGCTATTGGTAAAGTGACATTGGGCTACACTTAATATTATGCAGATTGACTTCTGTTTGTGCAATAGAATTTTCTCCTGAGATTTCTCGGTGTCCACTGTTAGGGATAACATTGTTTACCCTAACTGGTTTAGGTAAAATAATAAATATGTTATCATAGTTTGTTAGTTAAAGTGTCTGCAACTTTAATTGTAGGATTGTAATTAAGGGAGTGGTTGTGAAAGCACCATAAAAGAAGCAAGGAACGTCAGCTTGCTCTCTTTGGCTTGATGATCCCTAATTACTGCATGGACTGAAGACTGCGTTTTTCCCCTACTGAAAGGAAGAGAGAAAGGACTGATTTGTAAGTGAACTGACATAGGATATTCTACACGGACATTGCTAACTGAATATCCTTGAATGGACTGACTAAAACGATACAGGACTAATGGACTGTTATTTTGACTATGCTATAAACTCTAAATGGAATAAACTATCTTTTGATAGCACAAGCGTATCTGTTATTTTTACTGTATTTAATAAACATAAACATACAAACTTATCTCACACATTTATCTGTATGCCTATCTGACTAAAGCTGCACATTCTGTTTAGCTTGTCTCCTTAACCCTGGTTGGGGAACACAGGCTTATCATCCCCCATCATTACAAACAGATTTGGAGATGTGCTGAAAAGGAAAGAAAAGAGACAATGAGTGAATATCATTGGAAACAACTCTTAGTATATAGTTCTCTGTCTCTACTCTATATAAATCTCTGCTGCTGAAAGGAAGTCCATATTCTAGATGTGGAAGATGGAAACAAGAATATGAGGATGTAAAACTTTTGCCAGCCCTAATGAAAGAAAACTCGTAATAATGTCTTCCTTCCCACATTGTTCCTGAAATGTTCTTAACTTTTTAAAAAAATATCAAAGGCATCTTTAAAATAAAGCAGTCAAAACTATCCTTTGTGGCAAGGGTATCAATCAAAATTCCATATACTTCAGCATTCCAAATTTCTGGCCTTGAGGTTTCTCTTAAGGTGAATACTTCTCTATGTATTGCATTTGATTAGATTTGGGGGTTAAATTAGATAAGTGAAAGTAGAGCTTAATGATATGATTGATTAATATATGACAAGATTCCTATTGTATAGTAAGAGAATCTCACATTTTAAAATGTCTTTCATAAAACCCTTGAGAGTCCTTCAACTTTCCATGATGTATAACAAGTTGGTGATTTTTATCATTTTTAAGAAAAAGATCCCCAAAACATTTAAATTGTCTCAGTTTTCTATTTGTTTCTTTTAAAAAAGACAGAAAAATGGTCTTCATCAACCAGAAATGTTTACCACATATTACTGTCCATTACTTCTGTGACAACTAGGCCTTTGATTTGATTTGATTTATTTGATTTGTCAATCGCTTACAAGATAATAGGTATAAGTATATACATAGTTATGAATACATGAAATGGGTACATATAAGAAAAATAAAAGAACCAATAGGACAGGGACAGTAGGCACATTGGTGCACTTATGCATGCCCCCTACAGACCTCTTAGGAAAGGGATGAGGTCAATAGTAGACAGTCTAAGGTTGAAGTTTTTGGGGAAGAAACCACAGAGTCAGGTAGAGTATTCCATTGACCATTCTGTTACTGAAGTTGTATTTCCTGCAATCAAGTTTGGTGCGGTTTACCTTGAGCTTATATCTATCGTGTGCTCTTGTATTGTTATGGTTGAAGCTGAAATATTCATTGACAGGTAAGTCATTGCAATGTATGATTTTATATACCACACTTAGATCAGACCGAAGACAGCGTAATTCAAGGTTTTCTAGGTCTAGAATTTCAAGTCTGGTGGCATAAAGTATTCTACAACGAGTAGAGGAGTGGAGAACTCTTCTTGTGAAATATTTCTGGACTTTCTCATCTATGCTAATATCAGATACGTAATGTGGGTTCTAGACTGATGAGCTATATTCGAGTATTGGTCTCGCAAATGTTTGTATGCTCTCGTTAGTAGTGTGATATTGCCAGAGAAAAAGCTATGTAGGATTAGGTAAACAACTCTTAATGCCTTTTTGGCTATGTAGTTACAGTGGGCTCTACCACTTAGATCATTAGAGATGAGTATTCCAAGGTCCTTTGCAGAGCTTGGATCATCAACAAGATCTTGACTATTCAGCTTGTATTTTATTTTCTGATTATTTTTTTTTGCCAATATGTAAGACAGAGCATTTATTTGTTGAGATTTGAAGTTGCCATTTGTTTGACCATTCTGATACATAGTTAAGATCTTTTTTTTTTTTTTTGGTAAAAGTTTTATTGATTTTAACAACAGATAAAAAACATATAAGACATAAAACATGACATAAAAAAAACAAAAAAAAACCATAACATTCTTCATAAATTTACAGTGTATCGGTTGGTTTACCACTCCCTTTTGTGCATCCATTTCAAAGTCATCAAAATAATTATATTACATAATAACTCACATTATCAATCAATAAAATATCCCAATATCATTATTGAACAATCATTTGACTATAATTTTACTAATTCATACTTAAGTGAGATAACTATAATTAAGTTAAATTATTTTATGACAAATCATGAAATCATATCAAATCTATCATAATAAAATATTCTTAATAATTATCAAAACCAAGAAAAATTATATATTCATTATTTCCTAAATTTCTAAATATTCTATTATCATATTGTATTATCTAACCATTGATAAAAAAGATCCCAAACTTCATAAAATTGTTTATCTTCTTGTTCTCTAATTTCAAATGTCAATCTACTCATTTCAGCACATTTCAATATTTTCTTAAAAATTTCTTCCTCTATTGGTATTTTCTCACTCTTCCAATGTTTAGCAAATACAATCCTAGCTGCTGTTAATACATTTACAATCAAATACTTTAAATTTTTATTATATATATCAGGTACGATTCCCAATAAAAAAATCTCTGGTTTCAAATCTATGTGTTTCTTTATCATTTTTTCCAGCCATATGCGAATTCTAGTCCAATATTTCCTGGCCTCCTCACAAGTCCACCACATATGGTAATATGAGCCAGGTATCTGATGACATTTCCAGCACTTTTCAGATTTATTCTTGAACATTCTTGCTATTCTTGTCGGGGGAAAGTGCCACCTGTAAAACATCTTATACAAATTTTCTTTATATGCTGTTGACATTGTCATTTTATAATTTTGTGACCACAGTTTTTGCCATTTCTCTAAATCAATCCCATATCCAAAATTCTTCCCCCAAGCAATCATTGTTTCTTTAACTTGTTCTTCCTCTAATTTAATTTCCAACAAATAACTATACAATTTTTTGATCACTTTTTCATCAGTACCTGTCAAAATCCTATCTAAGTCAGTCAATTTATCATAAAATCCTTCTATTTTAGAATCTTTAAGATACCTTGCATGTATTTGCGCATATGAAAACCAATTCATCTTTATACCTTGTTCTTCTAAATTTTGCATGGTTTTAAGTTCACCCTTTTCATCCAATATTTCCCCATATCTAACTGTTTGTTCCTTCTTATAAGTTATAGGATACGAAAAAGCTTCAATAGTTGATAACCAAATTGGAATTTTCAAATAACATTGTTTCTTAGTTTTCTCCCAATTCAATCATTATATTCCTGTATATAATGCCTTCTAAAATAACCCTGTGATTTAGTTCCCTTATACCATAAAAAAGCATGCCAACCCAATAATAAATCATGACCTTCTAATGTCAACAATCTAGTCTTTCTTAACGTTATCCATTCTTTAACCCACATTAAGTTTTCAGCTTGATAATACAACTCCCAATTAGGAAGGCCAAATCCTCCTCTAATTCTAGCATCCTGTAAAAGTTTTAATTTTATTCTCGCTTTCTTGCCTTGCCATATATACTTCAACACAATTTTATTTAGTTCTTCGAAGTAATCCTAACTTAACCTACTTGGTATTGTTTGAAACAAATATAAAATTCTGGGTAAAATATTCATCTTGATTGTTGAAATTCTACCTATCAATGACAATTGTAGGTTTTCCCATTTTTTCAGGTCAGATGCTATCTGCTGTTTAAGCTTAATATAATTATTCTCTTTCAATGTAGTACATCTTGACGTCAAATATATCCCCAAATATTTAACTTTGTTCATAACTTGAATTTTCAATAAATCTGCCAGCTCTTCTCTTTGCCTTAATAACATGTTCTTTGTCAAAATCTTTGTTTTGTCTTTATTTATTTTTAAACCAGCCATCTCACCATACGTCTCTATCTTTTCCAATAGTTTTAAAGCTGTCTCTAAAGGGTCTTCCAAAATAAAGACCAAATCATCCACAAAGGCTTGCAATTTGAATTCCTCCTTTTTGACTTTCATTCCTTTTATGTTTATATCCTCTCTAATATTTCTATTTAAGACTTCCAAGGTCAATACAAATAACAAAGGAGATAATGGGCATCCTTGTCTTGTACCTTTTTTAATATTGATAGAGTCTGTGAATTGTCCATCTATCATTACTTTTGCCGTTTGCGTATAATATATGGCTTCTATTGCTTGGATAAATTTTCTAGCAAAGCCCATCTGTTCCAATAGTAATAACATAAATCTCCAGTTCACATTATCAAATGCCTTTTGGGCATCTAAGAATATCAAAGCCATTTGTTTTTCCGAGTGCGCCTCATAATATTCCAATGTGTCCAGGATTACCCTCATATTGTCTTTAATCTGTCTCTTTGGTAAAAATCCATTCTGATCAGAGTGAATAAAGTTATTTAGGTATTATTTAAGCCTTTCTGCCAAGATTGAAGCAAAGATTTTATAGTCTGCATTCAATAAAGAAATAGGTCTATAATTCTTAATTTGTAATGGGTCAACCCCTTCTTTTGGAATAAGTGAAATATAAGCTTCTGACCATGTTTCAGGTATTTTCTTATTTGTCATAACTTCATTCATGACTTCTAACAGTGGAATGCTCAACGATTCTTGTAGTGTTTTATAAAATTCTGCCGGGAAACCATCTGGTCCTGGTGCTTTTCCATTGTTCTGTCTGTTGAGTGCTTCAGTTAATTCCATCATTGTTATAGCACTTTCTAACATTTTCCGAGTTTCATCAGGTATCTTAGGTAGGTTAGCATTTTGTAAATACTGTTTAATTTTTTCCTCATCAAGATCCTCTTGTTTATATAATTGTCCATAAAAATCTTGAATGATTGCCTTTTTCTCCTTATTATCATAGCAAATTTGACCATGATCATCTATTAACTGTGATATTTTCCTTGATTCTTTCTCTTTTCTCAGCTTATATGCTAACCATCTACCTGGCCTATTTGCATCTTCAAAATAGTTCTGTTTAGCACTTCTAATTTTTTGTGCCAATTCTTCTTTCTCTGCTTGATCCATTTTATGTTTAATTATGTCCATTTTAAGTTTGATATCTTTTTTCTGTGGCATCTTCTGCAATTCTTTTTCCAGTTTTTTATGGTCATCTTCTAGAGCTTTAATCATTTGCCTCTTCCTAATGTTCTTTTTCTTTATATAGTTAATTATTAATCCTCTTGCATATGCCTTCATTGTATCCCAAACATTCTGTACTGAAGTATCTTCTTTTTTGTTTTCATTGAAGAAGAAGGCCAATTCTTTTTTCATCCATTGTGTAAAATCTTTTTCCTTTAGAATAGTATTGTTTAATGTCATCTAGATCTTCTTTTTTGTCCTTTCCATTTAATTGTCATTGGATTATGGTCTGCCCACATACTTGTTTCAATATTCATTTCTTGAATATTAGATAATAATTCTGTTGATGTCCAAATCATATCTATTCTGGACCACGATAAATGCCTGTTTGAATAAAAAGTATATTGTTGAGTTTTAGCATTTCTTTCTCTCCATATATCTTTTAAATTTAGTTCATCTGTCATTTTAAAAAAGGATTTAGGGAGAGTTTGCCTATTTTGTCATGTTGTTTTTGCTGTATAGTCCAGTTTATTGTCTACAATTCCATTAAAGTCCCCCATCATAAGTATGTTAACATAGTCCAGTTCAATCATTTTCATATGTAATTTTTTATAAAATTCTTCTTGTTTATCATTTGGGGCATAAATTGCAACCAAGAGAGTTTTTATATTATTATCCACTATTTCAACTATTAATACTCTTCCATCTTCATCCGTATACATCAATTTGGCTGGAGTGGTTTCTTTAGCGTACAAAACCACTCCTCTTTTCTTACAATGAGTCAGAGAAGTAAATATTTTCCCTAACTTTGGTCGTATCAATAATTGTTCATGTTGTCTTTTAATGTGTATTTCTTGCAAGCAAATTATATCAAATTTTAGCTTCTCTCATTTATAAAAAGTTTTCCTTCTTTTGATAGCTGAGTTCAGTCCATTTATATTCATGGAAATCAGTTTTTTCTCCCCCATAATTATGCTTTATATTTAGGTCTAACAGCTCTCGTGGATCTTATTTCACGTTGTTCTTTGATCTCCATTCGTCCACCTATTGCGCCTTCTTCTTTTTCCTCTCCATTTGGTCCTCTTCAAATTCAGTTAAAATCTTTTCTTTTTCTGTCTCCATTTCTCTTCTTTCGAAAAATTCCTTGTAAAACATTTCTGCTTTCGCAATTGAATCAATTCTGTGTCTCTGTTCTTGCCATGTAAACATTAATCCTTCTGGAATCAGCCATCTATAGTTCACCTCTTTTTTCAATAGCATTTTAGTCAAAAATCGATACTCTCTTCTAATCTCTCTCACTTTTCTAGGTACTTGTTTTAAGACCAGAATCTCTTTGCCTTTATATTTCAACCCCTTCTCTCTTACCACTTGTAATATTTGGTTTTTAATAGTTTTTTTTAGTGAATCTAACATGGACCTCTCTTGGTAATTGGTTCCTCATCGCATATCTTGTGAAGACTCGATATATCTCATCTACTCTATCCATCATCTTTTCCTCTGTTATTTCCAAGACTCCAGCCAAAATTTCAATCATTACTACCGCCAAGTTTTGTCCTTTTTCTTCCTCAATATTTTGGAATCTAAGATAAAATTCTGACCTGTCCATCTCCCACTTCAACATCCCACTTTTTTCTTGTTCGACCATTGTTAATCTGTTATCAATATTCCCAATTGTATCATCTCTTTGCTTGTCTTTCTCTTCTATTTTTTGGATTCTCTCATCATGTTTCACCATCATTTGTTGAAAATTTTCAATTTTCTCATCCATCTTTCCAATTCTTTGGTCAATACTCTCCATTCTTTGTTCCATACTCATTTTAAGATCTTGTATTCCTTGCATAACCATCGTTAAATCCACTTGCGCTTTATCTTGCTTCACCATTGTTGAGAGTCATCCTCCAGATGACGGGGAAACAGGAGCAGAAGTTGAGATGCCCGAAGGTAAAATTTTCTTACTCATTTCGATAACTCAGGGTCTTCCGGGTCTTTTAATCCAATTAGTGAGGTAGTCAATTATAATCCAATTTTAAAAAAAGGAAAACACCAAAAAAACAAAAACAAAACCAGTAATAAGTAAAAAGCCCAAAATTAAAAAGAAAAAGATTCTTCAGGTTCTTCAATACCTTAATCCAATTGTAGAATATGCAAATATAATTCAAAAATAAAAATTAAAAGATGAAGAGAAAAAAAGAAGCAAAATAAAGCCCAATTATATCAAAAAATAATAAGCAAAGAAAAAGGAAAAAAAAGAAAAAAGAAAAAGAGAGTTCTTCAAATTCTTCCCACCTTAATCCAATTAAAAAACCTCAGAAAATGAAAAAAAGCCATAAAAATAAGTCAAAAATAGAAATCAAAAAGGCAGACATCCCTATAAAAAAGAGAAAAGAAGCAAAAAAAAGGGTATTCTGAGGCTTCCCCTTTAAAAAAAATAAATAAAAATGAGATATAATAATAAAAAAAAAATATCAATATTACAAAATAGTGTGGGGTTGGAGGGGAGGGATGAAACAATTAATAAGGAGTTAAAAAAAAAAAAAGACACACACTGCCTTTTATTTATCCAAGGCTCTTATTTGACTTCTCCGCAAGTTTCAAAGCCAAACTTCAAATATTCATTTAATAATAGAAGTTCCAAAGAGCACCTGTATAAACATTCTCCAGTACTCTTCCCTCTATCTTATCATTTCCAGTAGCCTTGAGAAAAGTTTTTCAAACAAAAGTTTTTCAACTTCAAATAGAATATTTCCAAGCCTCTAGTTGGCAGTATTACAAAGTTTCTTCAATCCACTCCCCCTTCTTCCCCCCAGAAAAAAGCCTAAAAAGAGAAAAAAAAGTATGTATGTATATTTATGTATATTAAAAAAAGATATTAAAGGGGGCCTCTATTTTAAAAAATACAAACAGTCAGAAAAACAAAGAGAAAACAAGTAAATATAAAAATATAAAAGAAAAAAGCCAGTCTGGTTAACTATATCACAATAGAAATTCAGTAAAGAAAAAAAAAGTAAAAATAAAAAGCCAAGCCTCACTTTGACATCACTAAAAAAAAATCGCTGCTGAATCAAATTCTGTCAGTAATTTTACAGATTTCTTCTAATATTAAAGTGTTCTTGAGTCCCAAGCAAAAAAAAAAAAAAAAAGATCCTCACCAGCCGATACACTTCTTTCTATCCCGTTCTTCCGGAGCTGTCCCAGCTTCAGCAGCCTAATGGCTGCCTCTCTGTCATTGGCAAAGGGGCTTCTTCTGGGTTGACCAGGGACTTGTGATGTCCCCGGAATCTACAGAACGCGCCCCTTACTGTCACCGTCACTACGAGACGGTTTAGGTCCGTTGGGACCGACCAGGAGCAAAGATATCAGCTGTGATCTCGGAGCCCCGAGATTGCAGCTGTATCGTGGCGATGAAGCTCCGCCTTCTCCCAACATAGTCAAGATCTTTTTGAAGGGTAGCAGTATTGTCTGTGGTATTGAACAGCTTTATATCATCAGCGAAAAGAATGCAGTTGCTCTTAATATGATCACAGAGGTCATTTATGTAGAGTATGAGGAGAGTTGGTCCTAGAACACTGCCTTGGGGAACACCACTATTGACAAGCACAGAATTTGATAAGACGCTCCCAATTTTGACCATTTGTTGTCTGTTTGACAGGAATGCTTCTATCCAGTTATGCAGTTGTCCAGAGATACCATAAGATTTTAGTTTTAGGAGTAGTTTGTCGTGTACCACTGAATCAAAGGCTTTACAGAAATCTATGTAGATTGCGTCTATTGTTTTGCCCTGATTGAGTTGTGTAGTCCATATATTTTTGCAGTGTAAGAGTTCAATTAGTTCAATTTCTTTTTGTTTCCTAAGGGGTGGCAGAGGGAGGGATGAGAAAGAAGGAGATAAGCCATTCTTGGAAAAGATTTGACATAATCTGTTAAATAAAAACAAAAAAGAGAGAGTAATAACTACTTTGGGTAATAGTTGCTTAGTACAGTGGATAATGCCTGTATATTTCTCAGTATCCAAATCATGATTTACTGAAAAATAATTTCTTGTTATTATTCCCCTGGCTCCTTTTTAGCTTTTAATTATCCCATTTGAATTTGCCATTCTTATCTCCAAGAGGAGAGCATAACATTGTGTACTCCTTTTTCCTTTTGCCATTGCTCTGTCTATATCAATCACTTCATTCTCTTCCTCCTCCTCCTCATTTTTATGTTGCTTTTTCATAGTGCTTAAGCCAGAAATGTATACACATCATAAGCCAGAGAGAATTGGATCCAGTTTTAAATAACTTAATTAGAAGCCTGCAAATCTGAAGCCAGGTATATTAATTCACATTTTTTAGAATCCTGCTTTCAACCACCTGATTCCACAGAGACCTCAGGATGGCTGACAGTAGAATAGCGCTAACTTTAAATTCTGCAGTGGTTAGGATGCAGTATTATAGGCAAATTCTGCCCACACTCTGAAGTTCAATCCTGACAGGACCCAAGGTTGACTTAGCTTTCCATCCTCTGAGGTCAGTAAAATGAGGACCTAGATTGTTGAAGGCCAATATACTGACTCTATAAATTGCTTAGAGAGGGCTGTAAAGCACTATGAAGTGGTATATAAATCTAATTGCTATTGCTTAAAAACATTATATTAATGAGATAAATTTAAAAAGAGGAGGGAAAATGCAATTTTAACAGCTACTAATATATAATTGAAAACTGAGTCACCAAGCCAGGGCTAGAGCCAAATCTAATTAGGTAATAATTTATATATTTATAAATTAAATTTATAGACTGCTCATCTCACTCACAAAATGATTATGTCTTCTTCTGTGATATTTTCCTGTGTTCTGCTTCTGTTTTCTATTTCTGAACTTCAGTCAGCATTATTGGGAACTTCTGAACATTATTGGGAACTTCTGAACAGTTCTCATTAGGCTGATCCTGAGTCTCCTCTAGATTTTATTTGTATTATAAAAAAACTCTTGCTATTTTTCAAGAATACGTATCAGTGAACTAATATTACTCTTAATATGTTCACATTAGTGGGATATATTAGTAAGAATTATTAAAATCAAATCAAATTTATACTGCTACCCATCTCACCAGAGGTGACTTGGATGGTGCTCAACAATGAAACCACAATATACAAACAACCATTATAAAAATATGGGCAATCATTATTGAACATCAAAAATTTATTAGAAGATACAATGTAGAAACCACAAATAGAGAGCTGAGTATAACACCCACATCTTACCCACAAAGGAAACGACTTTAAAATGTCGTTGGTTCCTTGGAGCCCTCAAGAACATAATTACTGTAGATATTTAGGGATTTCCTGAACATTATCAAAGATAGAACTAACCAATCTTTCCAAGGAAGAATGTTATATAAGAGGGCACCACAGCAGAGTGGCCTATTTCCTGGGGCCCATCAAAAGTAGGTCTACCACAGATGGAAGTTGTAGCATACCCTTACTCTTGGATCAAATGCATGGACGTTATTAGTACCAATCATGTGCTAATCAGAAAAAAATGCATTGGAATAAAACAATGCATGCATCAACCTGCTTTCAATTTCTGTTTCCTATAATTTTTCAGGAGCAAACCCCCATCTCTTCAAAAGATTTACCTAGTATACCAATCAAGTCCTTCTATTCACACAGCAAGCTCAACATTCTAGCAGGACCAGTGCCATTACTCAAAGCTTGTTTTACATTATAGGTTGGATCTAGCCAATTTGTCTCATGAATGAAGGAAAAGCAGATCCAGAAAAGCTTTCCTCTTGATTAAATATGAAAAGGGATGATCTTGACCTAGATCAACCCCTTCCATCATTTCCAAAAATGGTCAGGAGAGAGTGGAAATATTCAGAGTTGTGATTCTGGGGGCTGCAAAGGAACAAGGGACAAGGAATGAGTAGTACCAACAGAGCATTATGAAAAGACAAGGGTATAAGCATAAGGTTGGCCTCATTTATTGTGAAGCAGACAATGTTGCAGATACAATTGGGCCATGAGGATAAAATCCAGAGATCTGCAAACCTGAATTTGTCCCAAGTTGGAAAATCCCAGAAGATAGCAGCTGTAGCCCAAAAGCTGTAGCTCTTAGGGCTGATGTTGTTCCTGTTGTCTAGTAAGAGTAGTAATAACCACTATTGTGTACATGGCTGCAAATGCAATTTGGTTGCAAATAAAAATGTTACTTATTCACAAATGTTTAGCATCCTGGGTAGCAGAAGTAAATCCTTTTTATTCTTGTAGCTATGATGAGAAATTTCTTTCTTTTACCCTACCAAAAGCACTTGGGAGGTTATTCCCAATGGCAAATTAATACCCCTGGATATCATCTCTTGTTTATATTTATATTGTTCTTCAATTTAAAATTAATTTCCAGAAAGGCTAAAATTGTCACACAAATAGCAATAGCACTTGGACTTATATATCGCTTCATAGTGCTTTATGGCCCTCTCTAAGAGGTTTACAGAGTCAGCATATTGCCCCCGACAATCAGGGTCCTCATTTTACCAATCTCAGAAGGATGGAAGGCTGAGTCAACCCTTGAGCCAGTGGAACTTAAACTGCTGAACTGCTGGCAATCAGCAGTCAGCAGAAGTAGCCGGAAGTACTGCAGTCTAACCACTGTGCCACCACGGCTCAAATATAATGATCTGCATCCTAACTTCCTCTTTTGCAAACAAAAGACATGTTTCTCTGTGTGGGCAGAATGGGAAAGAAGAATAAAAGAAGAATATATCCTACCACATATGTTCAAAGACCCCAATAGTATACAATGCTGTTCCATGACAAAGTAGATGCATTCAGGTAGCCCCTAATCACACCCTCCATTCTCCAACAATGTGCATTACACCCTCCATTCTCCAACAATTGATATTACAATATATAAGAATATCATGACCAATAATCAATTTAACATTATCCAAATTTATCTCAATGCCTTTACAGCCCATTCAAATCCATAATCATCACATTATGTAGCAATGAATTCCATGGTTTAACTAAGACCAGTAAAATCAAGTTAGATGCCAAGGAATTGATGATTATTTCAATATTCTTAGCATGCTTTGCCCTGTTGTGCTATTCACTACAAGTTACAATATTTTCAGTTTGTGTCTTCCAGTCTGAAAATAACTATGAATTTTAGGGTGGCTTTAGGTCATCTGCCTTTTCTCAATCCTGATAATACTTGATGACTTCTTGGAACTAACATCAAAACATTGTGCATCTAGAGCACTGCCCTTTTAGTGCAAATCTTAGTTTGTCAAATAACCTACCTGGCTGTTTGTTTTTCTGTTAACAAGCAATATCATCAAAACATAGCAAAATGGCAGGGAAATTTTCTGCCCAGTTGCAGATTGTATCACTTATCATTTGAATTAATTATGTGTTCACAGATCAATAAAACAAGCATGGTATGTAACTGAAAGTAACAAGGACTAGCAAGTAACTTAATGAGAACAAAGCAAAATTTGTTACAGATATACAGAGGACTAAATATCATTTCACCTGCTTTCCTATTTTCCTAATTCTAGTACAAGTGGGGAATATACTGTAAGCAAGGCAACTTGGGGAGGGAGATAAGAGAGCTCTACAAGGGTTGATTCTGATGGAATTCAATTTTTGTATGCACCAATGTTCCCAATAAACTTATAAATCATAGAAACAGTTAGATGTTGGGATCATTCATAAAGAGTATGCATGTTTATTTCCTTCCTTGGTTACTTTGCATATCTGCACATTCTGTCTCACCTGTATCCACAGGTGAGAATCCAAAGTTCCAAAGTTCAAATACTCAAACAGACAAACCCAGACACGGCAGAGTTAACTGCTTCTGTTTACACAGTCCTTGGCAGTCTTCCTGGAATCTGTCTGGCAAGTCCGAGCTAACCATAAATCAAGACACTGCAGGCGAGAGAGTCAGACACATTCTCCAAACCAAAAGACACTTTGCTTTGAACAAGGATTAAGAGCTAGCACGCTTCCTTATATCTCTTGAAGGGGGCGTGTCAGTCTCTCTAATTAATCTCTGGCTTGACGTTTCTTTTCAAATTGTGATTGACGTTTCAATCTTCTTCTAGTCCTAACATCAAGCCAACATCCGTCAGTCTCGTCATTACTCGAAGCCTCTGGCATGTTCTGTGGATCAGCTGCTGACACCTGAGGTATGAATGAAGTGGAAGGTTCTGGAGATGATCGTGTCTCCAACATTCTCTCATCCTCCTGGCTCACGTCTGCATCTCTCCTTAGAGCAGGCTCCAATTCCAATGCCAAACCCTCCTCATCATTCACACCTGTGTCCTCTGATACATCAGACTCCAAACTCACAGCAGGCTCAAACCTTCCGTCTTCAGATGCATCAGATTCAAAACTCACAGCAGGCTCAACCCTTCCAGTCACAACATCTGCATGTAACATGCATATTATGTGCATACTTGCATCCACATAACTGATGTATTTTTATACCTCAACAACTTAAGCATGTGTCTTGATTGGCTGTTTCTTTATCACATTTTTCATAATCTGAACATATTTTCTGCTAATCTGTTTGAACATGAAAGTGGGTTTCCACTCTGAAAAATCTTGCCAAATTTATATTTTTACTCATTGTAAATTTTTATTTCATCTCATTCCCAGTGCTGAATTGGTTCATATGTTGTGCATGCCTGCTTGCTATCTGTGAATTGGACATCATTTGCAATCCAGTGAGCTGTCCTAAGTGAATATTGTTTCCCAGCCTTTGCTTTTACATTGTTGACAGTTTGCTTTCTTTGAATTTTTTTCTGTTTCTTTCTTTAGATATAAACTCTTTATTTTCAGTCTCAGCTAAATGAGTCTACGTAATGTATTAAGTGGTTTGTGAATCATCACCATTATTTCAGCTGTGCCATAAATTTATTGGTGGAAGTTCTTATATCCTGCCATTTTTACAAATACTTTTTTGGGTTTTGATTTTTTTTTATACTGTTGGGGTTGGCAAGTATGATGCAAATGAATCAAGTTTTTTGTTGAACCAGTACTGCTTATATTCCAAATTCTGAATCAAAATTTTGACTGATTGTTTTTGTATTATCAGTTTGGTGTAAATAGATTTACTCCAGGATATTCTGTTCTTGGTGTTCTAATGTTACAGCTATAGCTATTCCCACTCATCCATCAAGCTGATGGTCATCCTCTTTTCCTTCCTTCCATCTTTCTCAGCATCATAAACTTCTTCAGAGAGTTAAGTTCTTTACATAATGTTTACAAAATATGATAATTTGAACCTAGTCACTTCTGCTTGAGTGAGAATTCTGAATTGGCTTGTTTTATGACAGAACCTAAATATCTAATGAGAAATTATGGTTCTTTTATGAACTCTTTTAGTTCTTGGATTGTGATAACAATGGATTTGTAACACCGAAGTTCAATATAGTCCATAATGTTTGTGTTAAATACTTGGACATGGGTTGGAGTAAATGGAGACAGCCTCTGAATAGTGACTTTTAGCTCTTTATTAGCATAGTGACTTCTCAAAACAACAACAGTGAACCCTACCTTATATAGGCAACCTTTGTGAGAATTGTCCAATAGCGAGCTATGAACGCAAGAACTTTAAACCAATAATAATCCTCTGTTAAGGGCCAATCGGATTCCTAAGAACTAGCCAATCCGATCTGGCCGCCTAACAGCCAATCAGAAGTGCAGGGCCAGAACCCTGCACTTAACCTCAAGCTCATACTTTATTAACTATGGTACATACATAACACCCCTTCCCCCTGGCTTCTTAATTATGGTGTAGTTATATAATCCTTTAAGTAGGATGGTTGTCTTTTAAGTCTTTTGGATTTTCGTTGGACTGGTTGATTGCAATCCTGTTGAGGTAGATTGTTGTTTGGCAGTGTCTCTGCTTCTTGCTCAGGTGCAATTTCTTGTGGTGCAAACAATTCTCCTTCCTGCTCCATTTCTTGAGTCTCACTTGATTCGTCGCTCTCTTCGAGCAGGTTCCCTGGAACGTCATCTTCTTCTTCTGTACCTCCCCCCCCTCGGTTTGGTCATGGGGGAGTTGTTGATTGGCCGTAATGAGTCGTGACCGTAATTGGTCGATATGCCGTTTCCACAGTCTATTGTCACAGCATTTCACTATGTAGGATTTGGGGCCGGTCACTCGTACTACCGTTTCCTCTATCCATAACGGGTCGCCTGATAAGTTCCGTGCGTAAACGCGGTCTCCTACCTGGAACGTGCGATAGCGGCCACTGGATCCTATTGGCTTTTCCGGTTCGTAAGAAGGGTGCAACCGGTCGAGGTGGGAACGGAGTCTTCGTCCCATCAGAAGTTCTGCGGGAGTTCTGCCGGTGACGCTATGTGGAGTTATGTGTTGCAAAAAGAGAATTTGGTTGACTTTGTCATCGATATTGTCATAATCCATTTTTTGCAAAGTCTTTTTAACAAATTGGACCATGCGTTCCGCTCGGCCATTGGTCACAGGGTGCGCAGGCGAGGTGAGCGCATGGCGGATGCCGCAGTCAGCAAGGTACTGCTCGAACATCAGTGCCATGAACTGTGGCCCGTTATCGGACACCAGGACGTCAGGCAATCCGTGGGTTGCAAAGAGTCTATTTAGGATCTTAATCACTGCCTCAGAAGTTGTGGCCATCATACGATGAACTTCTAACCAATTGGAATATGCGTCGACTGTCAGCAGGAAGGTATATCCTTTGATTGGCCCCATGAAATCCAGGTGGATTCTGGACCAGGGTCCACGTGGCGTTTCCCATTCAGTAGGCATGGCTTTTGGTGGGGTGTTGCTGGCTTGTTGGCAACTGGTACACGCTTTGACCCACTGCTCAATTTGCCGGTCCATGCCCGGCCACCATGCGTAGCTTCGTGCGAGTGCTTTCATCCGCATGATCCCGGGGTGGCCCTCGTGCAGGGTTTGTAGTAGCGTCTTCCGGAGTCGTTCTGGGACAACGACTCTATTGCCCCAGATGACACAGCATTTTTGTGAAAAAAGTTCAGTCTGTCTTGCTTTACATGGTGCGAAGTCATCTGGGACTTGGTCCAATGGCCATCCGCGTTCTACCCATCCTAGGACTCGGGCTAGGGTGTGGTCTCATTTGGTTTCTCTCGCGATGTCTCGGGCGGTCATAGGCGGCGAGTTGAGTGTTTCGATCTGCAACGCGGTTGCCGTTGGTGCCAGATCGTCGAGAGTCTCTGGAAGCGGTGCTCGGCGTAATGCGTCGGCGTGGGGAATGGCTTTCCCCGGTCGATATTGAAGGCGATAATTATAAGCAGCGAGGAATTCTGACCATCGGGTCATTCTAGGGGATAATATGTAGGGGGTTGGCTTGTCCCCGGCTATTATCCCTAGCAATGGTTTGTGGTCAGTTATAATGGTGAATGTCCTCCCATACACATATTCATGAAATTTCTTTACAGCGGCAACGATTGCGAGAGCTTCTTTATCAATTTGTCCATAGTTCCGCTCTGCATGTGAAAGAGTTTTCGAAAAGTATGCAACAGGGGCTTCGTTCCCATTAGGCAGTACATGACTCAAAATGGCGCCCACCCCGAAGGGCGAGGTATTGCAGGTTATAACTAATGGTAAAGTCTCGTTATACTGCATAAGTACAGAGTTAGATGTGAGTAATTTTTTAACATTCCGGAACGCTTGTTCTTCCTGGTAACCCCATACCCACAATGCTTTTTTATCTAATAATCGGTGTAACAGTTCAACAACAGTCGCCTTATGTGGTAAAAATACATTATAAAAATTAATGAGGCCTAAGAATGTCTGGAGATGGGCCTTGTTACGTGGCCTGGGGGCATTTTTATTGCCTTTAGTTTACTTTCGGTAGGGTGGATGTCCTGGCTACCAATCCTATACCCTAGAAACTCAACACTGTCAGTATATAAGTGACATTTATTTTTTTTCACCTAAAGTCCAGCCTCTTGGAATTTTTTAAGAACACTTTTCAAACGATCCTGCAAGATTTTTTTGGTAGGGGCTGCAATTAACACGTCATCAAAATACGGAACCACGCCCTTGATTCCCTGTAACAACCTTTCCATGAGGCTTTGGAATATCCCCGGGGCTACACTAACCCCAAATTGCAATCGAGTACATTTAAAAGCACCTCTGTGCATTACAATTGTTTGGGCCTGAGCTATCTTTTCATCCACTGGTAGTTGTTGATAAGCTTGAGCTAAATCTAATTTAGCGAAAACCTTTCCGCCCCCCAAGGAATGGAGGAGGTGCTGCACCACCGGAACTGGATACGCATTCTGCTGTAGGGCGTGGTTTAAAGTGGCCCGGTAGTCCCCACAAATTCAGATTGACCCATCTGGCTTAATGGGCATTACAAAAGGGGTTTCCCATGGAGAGAGATCGATGGGCTTCAACACCCCTTGAGCAATTAACTTATCGAGTTGTTCGTCGATCTTAGCTTTAAGAACGAATGGAACTCGATGGGTCTTCAAACGAATTGGGACTACTTTTGGATCTAAACTAAATGAGATTGAGGTCCCCTTATACTCCGCGAAGACGTCGCTGAACTCAGAAACAAGGTCTTCCTCCCACTTACAACCACCGACTCGGTTCACGCCGGCCACTTCGATGCCTAGTGGCGCGAACCATTGGAGGCCTAATAGACTAGGCCTATCTCTGTCGATGACCGTTAGAGGTAAGTACGCTGTATGTTTTTTGAAGGAGACTCGGACTCGGCAGGACCCAACCACAGGGATTCAATTTCCTTGGTAGTCCTTGAGGATGAGGCATTGAAATTGGAGGTCTTGGCGTTGAATTGTGGGGATAAGTTGCTTGAGTGTCTTCCAAGACACCATCGAGAGGGACGATCCCGAGTCGACCTCCATGTGGCAAGGCTGGTTCTCGATGGCTACCGTAACTCGAATTTTCTTAGTGTCCATGACTGAGGCGTGACCTATAGTGATAGTATGGTGAGCCTCTTCTTTTTGCAAAGCGCGATTTCTCTAGGATTGGTTTACTGGTTCTTGCCTTACAAAACGGTTTCCTGTTGATTGGCAATAATTGGCCCCTTTTGAGGCTGGGTCCTGGTAAGCTGCGGCAGACCCGGCTGATGTGGCCTCATTTCCCGCACTCATGGCAGAGTGCGTCGCGGAATCTGCATTCGGCCCTGGCATGGTTTGCTCCACAGCCAGCGCAAGGGCGTTAGGGCTTAGGGCGAGGATCCTGGTCGGACCGCATTCGATGGACCCCTTCTTCATCGCTGTCTGACGACGAAGAGAAGTCCTTGTGGTGCGTCGTAACGAGCTGCCCTTCTGAGTTGGGTAAGATTTCGCTGGTCGGTTGTGTTGCCGAAGTGCGGCTTCACCGTAATTGTGCAGCTGACTTTTTGGTCGCTTCCACAGCCGTGGCTTCGGCGATGGCGTCAGCAAGGCTGATGTTGCCTTTCGCCATCAGCTTGCTCTGCACGCCTAGCTCATCTAATCCCAGAATTACTCGGTCTCTTAGTGCTTTTTCTAAATCGGCGAACCCGCAGAGGCCCCCTAAATTTCGGATGTCTGTCACGAAATCGGCCACGCTCTCTCCTTTTCGCTGGTTCCTTTGATAAAACTCGTGGCGTCTCACGAGTGTAGGCACGGTTGGCACGTAATGATCTCTCAGGATGGGTTCGAGGTCGTCCCAGCTCATGGCTTTCACTTCTCGAGGTTTGGCGAGTGCTTTTGCCATTTTAAAAACAGCCGGGCCGCAGTGCGTCAGGAACAGTGCCCACTTTTTTGCTGGTGTGGCGTCCTTCAAATTATTCGTCTCAAGAAACATTTGGAAGTGATCCATGTAGGATTCCCAATCCTTTTGGTTTGGATCGAACGGAGCGGGTGGTACGATGCTGCTGGACATGGTTCCGTTGTTGGCGTCGTCTTCCACATGCTCGGTCTTGCTTCCTGACTTCTTAGGTTCAGACGTCTCCAAATCCCACCTTCGTCGCCAGTGTTAAGTACTTGGACATGGGTTGGAGTAAATGGAGACAGCCTCTGAATCGTGACTTTTAGCTCTTTATTAGCATAGTGACTTCTCAAAACAACAACAGTGAACCCTGCTTTATATAGGCAACCTTTGTGAGAATTGTCCAATAGCGAGCTATGAACGCAAGTACTTTAAACCAATAATAATCCTCTGTTAAGGGCCAATCGGATTCCTAAGAACTAGCCAATCCGATCTGGCCGCCTAACAGCCAATCAGAAGTGCAGGGCCAGAACACTGCACTTAACCTCAAGCTCATACTTTATTAACTATGGTACATACACAACAGTTTGAGGATGGTGTGATAATATATTTTGTCCCAAATTTGGGAATTCAGAAAAGCTTAACCATCTGTGTAGTTCTTGGCATGCTCTGAGCTTTTCCTCTTTTCTCCTCTTTATCTTATCATTGAATGCCAAAGGTACTTTTTCAGGAAGGTACTGGATTTCATTGTTTTTTGTTTTGAAGACATTTTGCTTCTCATCCAGGAAGCTTCTTAAACTCTGACAGGATGGGGAATGGAAGGATTCCATTGAATCCTGAACTGATTAATCATTTATGTATCATATTATAGCTGATAGTTAATGCACAGTCCACACATCTACTGATTTGGTTTTCCATACTGACTTTCCAAAAATCATTGGCATCATACAGATATTTTGTACTGAAAATCCAAAACTTACTATACTTTTCTTTTTCTGCAGATACTGTAGTTTGTTGCACAGCTCTGCAAATATATCTTACTCTAATTCAGTACAAATCTGAAACTGCTGGGTTTTTTTCTCCTCTTATAACTTGTCTATTTTTTGTGTCTGTAAAGAGATTCCATGTGCTTCCTTTACTACAGCCAATTTTTGACAATTCTTTTTGTTATTACAATTCACAGAAGCCAATTGCCTGACACTGAAGTCATTCTTTGTTTTCCTAGCCTAGTTGTGAAGTTTTCAGTTTTTAGTTCTCTTCCAGTATCGTTTGGTCTCTGGCTGACACTACCTTGTCTTGCAATAGTAAGAGCCTTAGTTTTCTTTACAACACTTTACACTTTACAACTTTACAATACTTTTCTTTACAAAGTATGGCAGTCCTGTGTTGTATCTGTATAGTACAGGGTAGAAGTTCAGAATGAGATACAATATTAATGAGATTTTTGCTTTCTTCGGAAGAAGGGGTTTATGACAATGTGAAACATTTTGCAATATGTGCATCCGCTTAAGTATACATTTATATGTTCTACATTCCCATTTTATGACTCTAAAAGGCTTACAGACTTCAACACGCAACAAAATCTAACCTATAGTGTACACCATTAAAGTCCAACAACATAAAAACAACCCTCAAACTTCTAAAAGCTATGACTATAATTACATGTTTTACATCCTCTCTTAGACTATAATGAGGAAGGCACCAACCATGACTTCGAGGCAAACTGTGTTATACTATCAACACATTAAAAGTAGAATTATATGTTGATATCAAATGCATGATATCCATGATAGATCTATTAAAAAATGATCTAAATGCATGGGGCAGACTTTATGGAAAGATATAGTCTTTCAAGTAATCTGGATGACCCCCCCCCCCAATTGCAAACTGGTCTGTAAAATGAAATGTGACTTTATACATTTCAAATATACTATGTCTTGTAAATGAATCAGCCATGTTTTTTATCCTGTCCAAACGTTTCAGCGTGCTTTTACTCTGCCAGCCCTTTGCAGCCTTAGGACATAAGTTTTTGAAATTCAACTCTGAACCTGCATGTAATGGATTATCTGAATTCCAGTGAGTTTCAATATAGTCATAAGACACTGTCAGTGTCTTTGATCATCCACCTTCGTATCCTTTGATCATCCACCTTCAGAACTGATGAAGTTTCTTGCATGAGAAGTGAAATCTCCTCCTCCTCCTGGAAAAAAAGTCCAGTTGCCTTTTGAAAAAAGCACCTTTGAGGCAACTATGACCTGGATGACTAAGAATCTTCACAGACATGACAGAAAGTGCATTGATTAATGCATTAGTTAACCTGTTTGAGGTGTGCCTCTCCTGGTCTTATTATGGTTCCCAGTGATTTTTGAAATCCTCAATCATAATATGTTTCTGGATAACCTATGAGGATAGGGAGTAGAATTCCCCATTTGTCCTGACATCATGTGTTCTCCATTGTTCACAAGGGAAGTATAGCAATGATTATATATACCACAGGATAATTGTGTAATTCCAAGGTACAGTCTTAGTTAAGAATGCTAGACTGAATATTCAACAAATCTAAACTTGAACTGTTGGCTCAAACCATGAAGTCTTAGGAAGCAGTATTAGGCACAAAATTAGTATCTGCTTCCATCTTTGTTTGCCATTGTTACCTGTAATTTGCAGTGCAGGTGATGGTTTTATTTTATTTTGTAGGAAGGCATAAATAGTTATCTATTCATCTTGAACAGGTCTTTTATAAACAATGTTTAAGAAACACTAAAAAAGAATCAAAATTCTGCTAATTCTGTAATACAAAATACTTGTGGCTACTCAAAAACACCTAGTGCTGCTTGCACTAAAAATAGGGAGAAATGCTTATGTTTCCTGAAGACTCAAAGATGAGACCACATATCAACATTTCTACTAGCAACAGATGCATTAACCTAATAATATAATAATAGCTAAACCCAACAAAGTGATGGCAGACAGTTTTAAACCAAAATGAGAAGTGTACCTGGACCAAACAGGCGTCCTGGTCAGAATGGGAGAACAATACATTTTAAATCATGTCCAATATCCTTACAGTCCAGAGAAGAAAAAATAAGGTGTTTTGTTTTACTTTTTAAAGTTTGTCTAAAATATTTTTACTATTGTTTTCATTTGTTTCTATTTCTATTTCTGTTTTTATTTTTGCTTTTAGCTGTTTCTCTTTTATATGGTTGAATGGTTTTTTTTCTGTAAACCATTCAAAATCATTTAGATGGGTGAGATGGGCAGTGTATAAATTTGATAAACAAAAAAATCAATAATTGTTGCATCTCCCCTGATTTGTTGCATGGGTAAAAAAGTAACAAGCAAACCATGATCCTTCAGGAATCACTCAAGAATTCAGGGTTGAGTCTATGGAATAAATCTCTGTTTATGATTCCAACCTCAAGGTAAAAGTGGACTTGACCTGGCATCTGAGACTGGTATTCCCTTGCCTTTATGATGACATTTGGAGATCAACAACCCCCCCAATCCAAATTGGCATGATCATATCAACTATAATCTCCTACTAAGTACACTGGGAGGTTTATCAATGAAACCCAATTAGCAGAGATCCCATATGTCATTTTAATATGTAATTTCAGTCAAGATATGCAATTAATTTGTTATATAATCTATTTTCACTTGCCAGCCTTTAAAAAAAAAAAAAAAACGTTCTCCCAAGTCATGTCCTTCAAGTAAAGCAGCGAGGCATTAATGCACTGCTTAGAGGGAAGGAGCAATGTCCTGAAGAAACCTGGAAATGATTTACTTTGCTATCCTTAATCCACTCAACAGCCAAGAGACCACCGGTAGTGAAATGACCTTCAAATCCATAACATGTTTAATTTGAGCTTTGCAGTATTCTCACAGCAATATCAAAATATTATAGGAGAGCATTTCCACTCTTTTCCATTGCTTTTCCTCTCTTCTGCATTCTCATATTGCTGTCTGGAAGAAGGAGGGGCCACAAAAGAAAGGCAAATGCATTCAACTCCTGCTACTTATTTGCATTATCTTTTACTGTCTCCGAATACACAAGTAGACTTAATATTAACCAGCATACTGTAGTCGTTCAAGTGTTGGAGTAAGGGCAGAGAGGTTCAGTTGCAGATGAGCCTTGGTGGTGCAGTGGTTAAAGTGCAGTATTTCAAGCTAACTCTGTCAACTGTCAGCAGTTTGATCCTGACCAGCTCAAGGTTGACACAGCCTTCCATCCTTCCAAGGTCAGTGAAATCAGGGCCCAGATTGCTGGGGGAATATGCTGAGAGAGCTGAAAAGCACTGTGAAGGAGTATATAAGTCTAAGTGTTATTGCTATTGCAGAAGATCAGGGGGCAACCTTCTCCCAGTCACATCCTCTCTGAGGCTAATATATCAACCTATAAAGTTGCTATTGAGGGTGGAGGGGGGGGAATAGGAGGAAGGTAAACTATTTGAACTTCTAAAATGAAAAGTGTGACCTCAATCAATCAATCAGCATTCTATTGTATTGCTTGCAGTAGGTTGCCATTTTCATGACTAAAAATGGTTGAATGAACAACAGACACCAATATGAAACTACTGGGGGAATTCATCAGTTGGAGTAGTAGCAGGAAGAGATATATTAGAAGACTTGAACCCACTACCTGGAGGCAGTGAAAGACTGGATGGGACAGAACGGGTTTAAAATGAATTCAGACAAAATGAATGCTGCTTGTTCAAAAGACATCATGTTCCAGGTTAGTTCAATCTTTAACTCTGGTCAGGGTGGCAGGAAAGGGCAGGTACACAGTTTGGACTTTCCAAGCTCCTGGCACTAGCTGGAGCATCAATTGAGGTATGCACCCTAGGTGGCCTTTGGCCAACTTTGACTGATGTGCCAAAGCTTTCCTCAGACCTAAGGATTGAACAACTCTCATCCATTCTTATAAAGCTATGGCTGGATTACTGCAATCTGTTATACATGGGGCTGCCCTTGAAGATGATGAAAAAGCTACATGTGGTGCAAAATCAAGCTGCTGACTAGCTGGCTGGTGAGAGCCACACAGTTGTCCCAATATTGCTGAAACATTTACTGCAAATAGGTTTCCAGTCCAGTTTAAATTGCTAGCTATTATCTATAAAGACTTTTATTCTCATTAGATTTGGGAGAAATATTTTTTTCTATCAGTTTGGGAACTGTCTACACCATGTTGAATTTGCCTATCTGAAACATGTCATCAAGATAACAAACTGTGGATCCTCCAACCCTAGCTATGATATTAGTGAAGGAGACCTAGAGAAACTCCTCTTGGTCTTAGCCCTTTTCTCTGGAATAGCCTATCTCCTTTGTTCAGAACAGACTGTTGCTAATATTCAGAAAAGTGCTTTCCCATGTAACTTCCATGTAGTGAGATGTAAGCCAGTTAAAACTGGCAAATGAGATGGCAGGCATATAATTCTATGCATTTATTCAGGCGTGCAAGCATGAATGAATGAAAGATAAAACACTGCTCTCTCTATACCTCTTTCCTGATGGATTGAACCTGGCAAGATCGCTGGGTCTTTAGAATGTTATCCTGTCTATTCAGAATTGTCCTATTAAGTTCAGTGGGTCTAGCAAGTACAGAGTTGCACCTTTGTTGTAACTATCAGTGCAATTCTGTACCATCCTAGCATTGTATCTTTATGTAAACATCAGAATCTTGTCTGCATTGTATCTTTTTGTAAACACTAAGACTCCTATCTCTTCAGTGATCTTTGCCAGGAATGCAAAAGAGAAGAGGAGTTTAAACAGCTGTCAATACAGAATGATGTCTTAATTGACCTGAGTTCCTATAAATTACGCTTTCTGATACTTTGTTGTCTTTACTAACCTGAGCTATTATAAATCTTATGTATTTCCTGCTGACCTAAGCTATTATAATTCATGAATGTCTTGTTTACCCTGGGCTTTGAAGAACTTCACCCCCCTGTGAAAAAGCATAATAAAAGAGCCTGTGCTAAGCCATTTGGCGCGCATCATCCAGAGGAAACCTCGTCTCGTGTCGTTTTTCTCTCCCTTGCTCCCTTTCATGATGCGCCCATCTAATGCGGGATGGCAGATACCGCATTTTGGTGACCCCGACGTGATTCCCTAAGGGGGATACGCAGCGGCGCGCCCATACTTATTAGCTCGGTTGGAGCTGTGCATCGCCAGGCGTCTGAGCGAATTGCACCTCATCGGATCTGAAAGATGGTCTCGACTTTAGTAAGTATGGGTGGAGGCTTTTCTCAACAGCAGAAGGAATTGAGAGAGCTAGTCGCTTCTTCTAAATACTCTGCTAATTTAAAGGGCTTTCCCATAAAAAGGAAATCTATTGCTGCATTATTGGCTTATGTGTGGCAACATTGTCCCAATTATTCAGAGGAAGGGTCCTTAAAAATTTTCCAATTGGCAAAAAATTGGTGAATATCTCCATTGTCCTCCTCGTGCACCTATTGGCTTTTTGGTCACTTGGAGGAAAATTATGGAGGCTTTAAAAGTCCATCAAAAAATAGAAGCAGGGAGTGTGTTTGAATCTCCTCTGCCAAGTTATGATAACTTTTTAATTTTCTCTAACTCAGGCAGAAGCTGCTACATTCCATTCCCATAGGAGTAAAACTCTAGAGGATTAAAAGCTTGTGAAATTTGGCAAATGGATGTAACTCAGTATCCACCTTTTGCCCCATGGAAATATTTACACGTTTCAATAGATACATATTCAGGATTTATTTTGGCTACTCCTCAAAGGGGAGAAGCTGTAAAACAATTATTCAATTCGTACCTTTGCCTCGCTGGGACGTCCAAAAGAAATCAAAGAAGACAATGGATCTGCCTACACAAGTTCTGCTTTTCAGGACTTCTGTAACAGATGGGATGTAATCCACAAGTTTGGAATTCCCTGCAACAGCCCGGAGGGCAGGCTATTAGGCTATTGTGTAATGAGCTCACTTGTCTCTGAAACGTGCTCTTAATTGGTATTCATTGCGGGGAAAAAACCCCGAACCTCCCAGCATTGCAAAACTCTCTTAACATTTGTCCTTTTACTCTAAACTTTCTTAAATCTAAATTCCTCCTACTTCTACTGCTTTTTGTCATTTTTCCTCCCTCCTAACAGACTGTCATTATTCTGCTTGGCAGAGTCCTGCTGAGCTTAGGGGAAAGGAAACGCTGCGATCTTACTGCCAGAAAAAAAAAATAAAACCACTCTCTGAATCCCTGGTCAGGCAGTAAGACCCTATCATGGGAATTCATCTGCTACATCTGTATCTTAAAAATCTTTCCTGATATTCTTGCCTATATCTTCTTTGCAATTTCTACCTTACTTCAACAAAACCTATGCTTCCTGTCAAAAGAATATTCGTGTTAAAATCATTTCATTAACAGAAGGCTATTATACTTGTTCCACGTGGGTATGTCATGAAAATGCTATCCATAAGTTTTCACTCTGTCATTTCTGTTTTATTTTAAAGAACACTCTACCCCTCGCTCTTTTGTTTCTTCTTTACTCTTCCTATGGAAAGGAACCTTAAAATCTTTTCCTCTTTTCAATCTAAACATAGGGGGATCTAAATGTCATTATATTGTATCAAGGGTTTCCCCACCCCACTTAACATTCTTAATGAATGATCAAGTTAATCTTCATTGTCATTATTGTAATTATTATCCTTTTTCTATTAATTGTATTCCTTCCTCATCTGGTAAATGTTTCACAACTAATTTGTCCATAAGCCTCTCTCCTGCTTGTCATGTTTTTATATACCCGAGCTCTGATCCTGTCAATAAGCAACGCTTCCAAAGAACTGCCCATGACGATCTGCAGAAGCCTCATAGAAGAGATAATATTGCCTGGACTATAACTGACTCTCAAAAAGTTCGTTTAAGTTCTACAACCAATTTCTCTTGCACAGAAAACTTCTACTCACCATTTCAATTCAATTTGGCAGACGCACCCACACAACCGGGGGATATCCTGCAATCCACAAAACTGCAGGAGGAACTTTAACATCACGCCTGAAAGGAATGTATTTTATCCCTGGCAATAATTTTGTTTGAGTTTGTTACAATGGTTTCATGGCATGTATCCACGGGGATGAAATTGTTAAATCCAAATCATTTTTGTATTCAAGTATGGCTTGTACCAAAAATTAATGTGTATAACTGATGATTTTATATCCTTACAGGCACCCATGAAATACCCCCTCAGAGCAAAACGGGAAATTATTAGTACTCTCACTTTAGGTCTACTGCTTGCTCTGGGCGCCACGGGCGCAGCCACGGGCATTGCAGGATTAGCTGTTTCTGACAAGAGAATTACAGCTCTGGGTTCAGCCATTGATGATGATTTATTACGTATTGAAAAATCAATTGTAGCTTTGCAAAACTCCTTGACATCCCTCTCAGAAGTAGTCTTGCAAAATCGTAGAGGTATAGATTTGTTATTTTTAAAACAAGGGGGATTGTGTGCTGCTCTTAAAGAAGAATGTTGTTTTTATGCTGATAGCAGGGGGGGGGATTTAAAGGAGAATGTTGTCTTTATGCTGATAGCAGGGGGGTGATTTAAAGGAGAATGTTGTCTTTATGCTGATAGCAGTGAGGTCGTGCTGGATTCTATGAATGAATTAGAAAAACGCTTAAAAGATAGAGAACACGAAAGATCACACATGTATAATTGGTATCAAGGTTCGTTTTCTATTTCACCATGGCTTACAACTCTTTTAACTGCATTGGCAGGACCATTAATAATCATTATATTGATATGTATTATAGGACCTTGTTGTTTTAATAGAATATTGCAATTTTTTAAAGATCAATTATCTTCCATGACTATTGATGCTGATGTGTTATTGCAAGCTCATGTTATGTCTTTAACATCGGATGAAGAAATATCATTGCTGAGTTACTGCTTCTTGGACAACCCTGATGCTGACGGGTCGCACGCCTGCCTAGATGACGGGGACGGAGAACATTTCAGAAAAGTAGTTCCTGTTTTCTTGGACAAGGAAGAAGACTCGTCATAAAAAAAATAAAAACAGAGGAGATGTTGTAACTATCAGTGCAATTCTGTACCATCCTAGCATTGTATCTTTATGTAAACATCAGAATCTTGTCTGCATTGTATCTTTTTGTAAACACTAAGACTCCTATCTCTTCAGTGATCTTTGCCAGGAATGCAAAAGAGAAGAGGAGTTTAAACAGCTGTCAATACAGAATGATGTCTTAATTGACCTGAGTTCCTATAAATTACGCTTTCTGATACTTTGTTGTCTTTACTAACCTGAGCTATTATAAATCTTATGTATTTCCTGCTGACCTAAGCTATTATAATTCATGAATGTCTTGTTTACCCTGGGCTTTGAAGAACTTCACCCCCCTGTGAAAAAGCATAATAAAAGAGCCTGTGCTAAGCCATTTGGCGCGCATCATCCAGAGGAAACCTCGTCTCGTGTCGTTTTTCTCTCCCTTGCTCCCTTTCATGATGCGCCCATCTAATGCGGGATGGCAGATACCGCACACCTTGAATAGCAAATTAGAGACAGGCAAGAAAGGTAACAATGAAGCCACATCTGTAACCTGCAAATGACTGCTGTATTCTCTTTTCTACCTTTAAAAGCTATTTGAGCTAGATGTAATTTATTACATTTTAAATATTTTTTTCCATTTATCAATGGAAAATCTAATACATGATTCCATTTATTTTTGCTCCTGACTTTCATATGGCTCAGGTTTTATTAAAACAAAGTTTGCTATTTCTGTCATAAATTTAAAAAGAAACTCCCTGGGCAACCATCCCTCACAAAATTTAAGATTAAATAGGTATGCATTGCATTATGAGCAAATAATTCATAAATGTGAGAATGAAACTCTCAATTGATTCAAATAAGATGCTAGGGTTCAAAAAACAAGGATATGCTTTCTTCATCATCAAAATACAGGAGAGGGGCAAACCATTATTTGTAGCCACAAAGATGTATTGATTAATTTTTTTTTCTTATGCTATGCTGAGTAACTGATAATTTCAACCACTAAAGAATGAGGCCAATTCAGGAAGATTTCAAACAGAAAAAGAGCCTCAGGCTTCTTCAATAAAAATAAATCTCCTTAATTGTGGGAATAAACTTTGACTTCAGTATTGGGTAATAATTAGTCTAAGACCTTATACATACATGTCTGCCTAAGGGTCACTGAGATAAGCAAGGAAATTAAAAACAAACACCAGGAACAATTAAGCAGCTCAGACAATTGTAAACAGTTCTGTGTACTATATCTAATTATTGTAATCCACAATGTGAATGCTTACTATGTACGAAACTTTCAATAAAAGGGAGCACTAGAATTTGCTCTAGACTCCCATCCCGAGTACACCAGCCTCTGTGTCTCATTCTTTCCATGGGAGACCACCACAAGTGGTGACCCCGACGTGATCCACTGCAGGTGGTACGTGTCCGGACCTCTGTGTTTCCTTGCCTGGAATAGGTAAAGTACATACTTAACTATTGCTGGACAATAGGATTATTCAGGGAACATGGGGGGAAAACTCTCTCAGCCACAGGAACAGCATGTTAGTGAGCTGCTGAAGTTAGTCAGGACAAACTTCTTTATCTTTAAACCCTCCGGGGGGGAGCAAATAGTTCTTTCAAAAGATAATGTGAGAGAGCTGCTGCAAGAGATCTGGCAGCAATGTGCCTGGTATCCAGAGAAAGGCCCTTTAAAGTTAGACACATGGAGGAGAATTGGAACTATCCTTCAAGAAGAGCCATGGGCAACAGCTGAAATTTTGATATGTTGGAAGATTGTTATGACTGCTTTAGAGACCCAGCAACAACCTCTTTTAAAAACTTTAGTAGAACCTTCTCCTTATAAAGGAATTGTATTCCACCCGCCTTCCCCAAAACTGGAGTATGCTTTATCATTTCCAACAACGCCTACTCCAGTGGATGATAAAATCCAACCAAAAATGGCAAAAGTTCAAGCCATGATGCATCAGGCTTTCAATGAGGGGAAATTAGAGTCTGATGAGATTACCCAGATGAATTTGTTTCCAGTCAATAGGCAAGTGGATGCTCAAGGCAATCTGCAGACTGAATGGGTTCCGATTCCTTTAGCAGTTCTTAGGGAAATTAAAAAAGCAGTAAAAGATTATGGTATTCAAAGTCCTTTTACAAAGGGGCTTCTGACAAGTTTGGCTACCTCACACATGATTCCTAGTGACTGGAAAGATTTAATGAGAATGATATTGAGCTCGACTCAGTATGTGGTCTTTGACTCAGAATACCAAAGGGAAGCTGTCACTAGGGGAAGGAATTCAGGGGGGCTGTATACACCAGACCAAATCTATGGGGCAGGCTTGTTTGAATCCACTGCTGATCAAGCTGCTAATTTGCCTGATCATGTATTTCCAGTGATTATGGCAGCTGTCCTTGGGGCATTGTCCCGCATCCAGGATGTGGGAACCCCAGCACGGTCTTTTTCTCAAATTAAGCAAACAGCATCTGAGTCTTATAATGATTTTGTGGAAAGGCTACAATTGGCTATTACCAGGCAAATCTCTAATGAGGAAGCTGCAAAAGAACTTTTGCTGAAATTGGCAGTTGAAAATGCAAACGCTGACTGCAAGCGTATCTTACAGCCCTTGGTGGCTAGAGGTGAGATTACTCTGGCTGATCTGTTAAAGGCATGTGCAGTGGTGGGTTCTCAGGCTTACAACATGGAGACTTTGGCGATGGCATTACGAAAAGGGATGAAACCTACAGGGAATTGTTTTAATTGTGGAAAGCCTGGCCATTTTAAAGCCCAGTGCCGTGCCCCTGGGGGGGGGGGGGGTTGTAGGCATTTTGCTTCCTCCCCTTCTGCAGGTACACCAAGACCAAAAGTTTGGTATAAGAGACTACCATTTCTCAATAAAAGGGAGCACTAGAATTTGCTCTAGACTCCCATCCCGAGTACACCAGCCTCTGTGTCTCATTCTTTCCATGGGAGACCACCACACTTAATCTATACCAATAATGGTACAGATAATATATTCAACCTTTATGACTGTGTGGAATATTTTGAAGGAAAAATTCAGAGCTCCAGTTGGCAAAGCCTGTTTGGTCAAAGAACGATCCCTGAAATACATTTGTTTATTGCTTAAGTGCAAGCATAGCTATAATCTGCTCGGTGTTTCTCAACCTTGGCAACTTGAAGATGTGAGGAGTTAACTCCCAGAATGCCCCAGCCAACTTTGCTTTGAACTTAATTGAAATCCACACATCAAGCTGCTAAAGTTGAGAAATGCTGTAGGAAATGATTATATAATATAACTGTATTATATGATTATATTATATTATATAAACATTGTATTATATGACTATATAATTATATGATTGCATATAATGAAATGCAGGAGGCATACACAATCTGAGGGGGACTGCATACCAGATTAACTTTGTACATCCAAAACTCTTACACAGAGACATCAAAACTGAGTACTGCCATTCTATTTAACACACAAGCATTATTTCTTTTTTGCCTTAGTATCTATGTTCTGCCTTTTCAGGGGAAGGATGCCTTACCAAAAATTCCAGCAGAAGGTGCATGTTATTGAGCATGGCATGTAGGCAATTCCTCATCAATCATAAATGTTCTTCACCAATAAGATGCTCTGATTAAGGCAGGAGGAAACGGTGATAGTCCCGATGTTTCAAATGGTCAGCAGCTCACCAGCTCAAGATCACAGCTCACCAACTCAAATCCCCCAGCAACTAAGACTAACCTGAGCACAACCAAGCCCCCACCTGAACAGAACATGCCTCCAGCCAATCAGAACACAGCCAACCCCCCACCCAATCAAGTCACATCCCCACTAGCAGTTAAAAGGAAGAAGCAGCTGCAAGCTCACATCACTCTGAGAAGCACAGGGCTGAAGACCAAGCCTGAAGATGATGAGTGAGACTTCATCGAAATGTTGCCTAGATACTTCCAGTCTTACGTGGGAGAAAACCCGAATAACCAAAGATCCATATATATGTGTTCTGATTGGGTGGGGGTGTGTTCTCATTGGTTGGGGGTTTGGCTGTGTTCTGATTGGCTGGAGGCGTGTTCTGTTCAGGTGGGGGCTTGGTTGTGTTCAGGTTAGTCTTAGTTGCTGGGGGATTTGAGCTAGTGAGCTGTGATCTTGCTGTTTAGCTTTGAGTTTGTGGTCGTGCTGCATCTTCAAGGTGGGGGTCAGTTCGCTTCATGTATGGCTCAGAGGGCTTTGAAGTGGGTAGTGATGTAGCTGCAGTGCGGCTTCTGGTCCGTGGTCATGTCTCATCTAATGTGTGGGTGTGAGTCTGCTTTCTACATGGAAGTGTGGTGGTGGCATCTTGTGTGGCTCTCAGGGGCGTGGGTCTGGTGTCATTCTTCATGTTAGGTATTCGTCTGTTCATGAGGGCGGGTTTCCAAATGGCTGGTAGACGGGAGGTATCATCTCGTTTATTCATGCTGTGTGGGTGTTTTTCTATCTCTATGGCTTCTCTGATTATTCTGCAGGGAAAAGGTCGGTTCTTCCTTTTTGATTGAGTTCTTATGTTCTTCAATGCGTGCACTTCTTCTTCTTCAGAAGAAGAATAAGTGCACGCATTGAAGAACAGAAGAATAAGTGCATGCATTGAAGAACATAAGAACTCAATCAAAAAGGAAGAACCAACCTCTTCCCTGGTCCAACACCTCATATATATATATATGGCATTCAGTTTAGTTTGGGTATTTTCCCACGTCATAGTAGTTGTGCTTTTAAAGTAGTAGCAACGTTTCAGCTTTAAAAGCACAACTACTATGACGTGGGAAAATACCCGAACAAAGCTGAATGCCATACATGTAAGTACCCGCGAGAACCTCAGAAAATATATATATGTTTTCTGAGGTTCTCGCGGGTATTTGTATGTGGATCTTTGGTTATTCGGGTTTTCTCCGTGTAAGATTGGAAGTATCTTGGCAACGTTTCGATGAAGTCTCATTCATCATCTCCAGGCTTGGTCTTCAGCTCTGTGCTTCTCAGAGTGCTTCTCATCACTCTGAGAAGCACAGAGCTGAAGACCAAGCCTGAAGATGATGAATGAGACTTTATCGAAACATTGCCTAGATACTTCCAATCTTACATGGGAGAAAACCCGAATAACCAAAGATATATATATATATATATATATATATATATATATATTTGTTTTCTTAAGTTTTCGCGGGTACTTACATGTCTGGCATTCAGCTTTGTTCGGGTATTTTCCCACGTCATAATAGTGGTGCTTTTAAAGTTGTTTAAAAAGGTGCTTTTAAGGTTGCTGAAACGTTGCTACAACTTTAAAAGCACCACTATTATGACGTGGGAAAATACCCGAAAGTTTTCGCGGGTACTTACATGTATGGTATTCAGCTTTGTTCGGGTATTTTCCCACGTCATAGTAGTGGTGCTTTTAAAGTTGTAGCAACATTTCAGCAGAATCTCATCTGCCATCATCAGGCTTCTGTATAGTGTTTGTCTGTATAGTGTTTGCACACCCCAAAATCAAGTTCACCATGGAAACAGAAACAAACAAACAACTACCATTCCTAGATGTACTAATCTACAAAAAAACAGATGGCACATTAGGACACACCGTATACCAGAAGAAAACACATACCAATCGCTACCTCAACACCCAATCTCACCACCACCCAGCACAGATAAACTCCGTGGCGAAAACACTAATTACTAGAACCAAACGCCTGGCAGACAAGACACACATTAAGACTGAACTATGCACCCTGATTAAAATATTGACAGCCAATGGCTTCCACAAAAGCAAAATCACCAACTTGATCCACAAAAACACACTGAGAAATAATAGAGACCCAGAAGATGAACAGACCCATGGAACAGCTATCCCACCCTACATAAGAGGCACTACAGACAAAATTAGTAAGATTCTATACAGACACCACATCAAGACTGCCTTCAAAACAGACAGAAAAATAGCAGCCATCCTCAGGAACCCCAAAGACAAAATTGACCTGGAAAACCAAGGCATATATGAAGTCCCCTGTGCATCATGCCCGGCCACATACATTGGACAGACCAATAGAAGAATAAGCACCCACCTGGATGGACACAAAAATGCAGTCAAAAAGCTGGAACACACTTCCTCACTAGTCCAACACATGGAAGTTACAGGTAATAACATCAACTTCAATGCCACCAAAACCCTAGCCGCTATAGAAAATCCCAGCCACAGAATCATCAGAGAAGCCTTAGAAATTGAAAAAAGACCAGAAAGCATGAACAAAAGAGATGATTCCACCAGGCTGTCAATCATTTGGAAGCCTGCACTCACAAACAAAAAAATCTCCCCACCACAAGCCAGGCAAACACTTGGGCACAAACAGATTCCCCCTGATACCTCCAGCTCAAACACACCCCAACCAGGCACCCAGATGAAACCCAGCTTCCTAACTAATGATAGCCGTCCATCTGCCCGAAGCCAAACTGCACTAAAGGCCTCCAATAAAGTAACACAATGTTGCCAGCCAATCAAGATACAAAAAGAGCCAAAAAAACAGAAAGAAGATATTAGAAGCAGAACACAACAAACTCCAAGACCAATAGGCACACACCAAGACTCTCAACCAATCAGGATGAAGAAAGAACCATTATGGCACAGAATAGGCTGCCCCAAATTTTAATCTGAAACCACTGTGAAAGTCTAACTCACAGACCACAGACGAACACTATACAGAAGCCTGATGATGGCAGATGAGATTCTGCTGAAACGTTGCTACAACTTTAAAAGCACCACTACTATGACATGGGAAAATACCCGAACAAAGCTGAATGCCATGTATATGGATACCTCCAAACTTACGTGGGAGAAAACCCAAATAACCAAAGATCTATATATATATATGTGTGTGTGTGTGTGTGTGTTTTCTGAGGTTCTCGCAGGTATTTGTATGTGGATCATTGTTTATTCGGGTTGTATACACACACACACACACACACACATGCATACATATACCATATCTTAATAATATACTGCATTAAACAGCTTATTCTTATTCTTTAGTTTATAAATTGCCCAGATCCTTTCTACAGAAGCTTCCACAGAATTCATGATTATATAATAAATCAGATGTGTTATTCATCACAACCAGAGTCAACTTTATTACCTTTAAAAAAATCACTTTTGATAATACACAAGAAACAAAATAAGTTTAGTTGATAATGTAAAAAATAAAGCCAGCACCCCAATTTCAGTTTGGGAAAAAGTTTATGTAGGTTTCTGACACAAAAACCAGATTTCCTCAATAAAAGGAAATGTGTGTGACGATGGATGCTCTAATGTTCTCACAATATAAAAATGCAATAATATGATTCCGAATTCTACTAATTTTCTGGCCAAAGAGATAATGGAGGAAGAAACATCTTGATCCATGGTTTTAGATTTGGAAAATATGTTGCATCCATAAGATGGTTGTATATTATCTATGTATCATGAGCAATCTGTAGTATCACATATTTTTAAGCCAACTAAATGTTTATGTGCAAATCATTGCTTCTGGTTAATTAAATGAACAGATTGTGTTTGCTAATTTATTCATTTTTAATTGCTGTGAGATATTCTCAGCAAAATAGGAAGAAACAAAGCTGCTATATTCCATTTGTTCAAATAAATTGCAATATGAAATATATATGGGCAAATCAGATTAAATTAGGATGATCATATATAATCAAGTTTTTCATTTTTTTGTAATTGAAATTTAATGAGTGATGGCCAGCAAGTTTTACATTTTTCTTAGTAATTTGAATTATGTTTTATGCTGACAGAGAATGAATTATTCTGATTACTCTTTTGTTTAATCAATTTCTAAATGGAAAATAATTCCATCATGGTTTTGGAAATTTATTTAAATAAATCAACATTATACCCAATGTTTTACAGGTTTAATATGGCCTAGATTTACATTTTGTTAATTCTACTTTAAAAAATATATATATATATTCTAAATTATTTAATAAAGTTAGATGTTAAAGTGAAAAGTAGATTTCTGGTAAGTCACAGATACACAACCAGCCACCAAGCATTGCACATGGCACATTACTCTTCTTCTGCTCCTTCTCCTAGCTAAAATTAACAGCATAATTTCCAGATGTTTTGCATTATGAACCATGTAAAAAAGTGAACTGTAGAACCCAGAGTAGGCATCACAGAAAGCTAAAATCGCTTCCCCCAAATCCAAGAAAGGAACAGAAAATCTCAGCTCCACTCATGCTGCCACTGTCACCAATGTGCCACCGTCACCTATGTATCCTTCACCAAATTGAAAAGTATCACCCAAAGACTGCCCACTTTAATGTTAATGTGGGCAGATTTTGAGGACAGATGACTGAAAGAATAGAGTAGGCCAACATGTCCCTTAAATAGAAAACAAAGGGTGTAAAACAGGGAGGCCTCAGCATCATAACTAAGAAGTTACTTTCCCCTTTAAACTACACCATTAGAGGTTCCAAGGAGAAAGAGGGGCAATGCCTATTCCTGTGAAGTATATGGAACACATTGGGAGTTTTCAAGACCCCACTACTCTCCCTGTTCATCGCTTGCTGGTGTGCTCAGCATTTTTTGTACTGTACAAAGTTTTCTTGTTAGTAACATTCTACCAACTATACATTTCAACCCCTCACCTCTCTACATTACTTGTTTCAGAAATTAATTTAGCTCTGGTTATTTCTACTCTGCCTCCCAAAGAAGCCTAGAAATCAATTTATAACTTAATCCAATGCAAAATACCTAGGTCTGAATTGCTTTCAGAGTTATTGCCTCAATCTGTAAGGTAAGACCCAAGCATAAAGCAGATATTAGGTATGGTAATTTTTAAATTCTCCCCCTCCCTTTTTCTCTTCTCTTTCTATAGTTTCTTGTGCAGTTATTTCTCAGCTATGTAACACAAGTCGAGTGTCTTCCTACTGGTGCTTCTACCTTAGGCCAACTGTATTTGTAATTTTACTTGATATTTCCCAAACTTTGCCTCAGTTTGGCCATTCTTCCACCTATCAGTTAATAGGGAGGAGACACCTGGAAGTCTGCCATTATTTTTCTCTCCTGAAAACTGAAAAAAAGGTTGTTGGAAATAATGAGGTTGCCTAACGTAGTTTGGGTAAAATAATATATATAAACTATGATAGTGAGTTTTAAGTGTGTGTCATTTTAAAACTGCAAAGCATGTAATTTTGGGTGCGGTTGTGAAAACACCATAAGAGGGAGCAAGAGAACTTGATTGATTGCTGGCTTACTGAATTGCTTGCTGACTATGATGGATTGATGGTTTGCTAACTGCATGTTCCCTGTTGCTGAAGGAAGAAAGGAGGTTTGACTTCTTCATATCTCTACTGCGAGAAGATATATTACTGGACTGATATTTGTAAGTTTACTGACCTCTTTTTTGATACTGGACTTTGCAACTGAATAATCCCCAGACGGACTGAACTAGTGAATGATATATGGACTGTTTGACTATGCTAAAACTCTTACTGGAATAAACTATTTAACTAGCTCAGTGTATCTGTTTTACTGAGTGTAAGCTACAAAACGTTTATCTCACATATTTGCCTGCCTGCCTGCCTGCCTGCCATGCAGATTCTGCTAGGGTGTATCCCTAACACTGGTTATGGGCCCAGCTGCACAGTCAGACTAACCAGGATATAACAGGCTTATATAAAGTGAGAGTTTGTGTAGTTACACAATACTGTAAACAGACAGCTGTGTTTTATTAATTATAGTTTAATATCCAGAAAAAGATGGCACAAGTCAATTTACCAAGTTTGTCTCTAATATCCAAACTGGATGGAACAAACTATGTTTCATGGTCTATGAAATGCAGCCTACTTCTACGCAGAGAAGGTTTGTGGAGTATAATTCAAAACCCACCAGAGGTAGATGCTTGGGATCTGGAGGATGAGGATGATGCCCAGAAAATACAAGAATATAAACTGAAGAATGAGCAAGCTCTCTGTATAATAGGACTGGCACTCTGTGACCAGCAGCTTGTCCATATTCATGGAGAAGAAACAGCTGTGAAATGTTGGGAGAATTTAAAGAAGATTTATGTTCGAGACAGTGTAGGAGCACATATAAATCTTACACGGAAACTGTTCAGAAAACATCTTCAAAAGAATGGAGACATGTTGATCATATAAACACTATGAAGAGAATTTTTCAGGAACTGCATGAAAAAGAACTTATCTTCACTGAACTGCATCAGGTTTATATCATTTTGTCTTCGTTAGATGAGAGCTATGACGACTATGTAACTTCACTGGAAGTACTGACAAAAGATAACCTCACATTAACTGACATTACTGGCAGATGAATTGAAGAAGCCAGGAGAAGGCTTGAAAGGGATCAACTGAGAAGGGAACAAACTTGAGAAGATAAAGAATCTTTGACAGTCTATACAATTAGAAAATGTTTTAATTGTGGAGGAAAAGGACATTTGGCTAGATTCTGCAAGAAAGGAAAATGCCACAATGCCAGCCAGAATGCTAAAAGGCATCAAAAGGATAAAAAATGCTTAGAGTTAGCCATGTATAGCAACAAAACTGTGAATAATAATTTATGGGTTATAGATAGTGGAGCATCGCATTGCATAACAAAAGATAAGAAAAGATTTGTTAAGATGTTCATGAGTTCAAAACAGATATCGTTAGCTAATGGCTGGAAAATGAAAGCAAAAGGTAAAGGTATTGCACATTGTTCTTGCATAAAAGAAAATGTAAAAATGTTATATGTACCACAACTTAAGTTTAATTTGCTTTCGGTTAGAGTTTTGATTAAACTAGGTTATGTAGTTACCTTTAGGGGAGAAAACTGCATAATAGAAAAGGAAGGTAAAAAAATGACTGCAACTTTAAAAGGTGAATTGTATGTGTTAAAAGATAATCAGTTAGAGGTGGCTAACACAGTGTATAATAACGTCAAATCTCATGATGAATGCATACATTTGTTACACAGACGTTTAGGGCATATAAATTTTAAAATGCTAAAGCAAACGGTTGGACTGTCTAAAGGTATAAAACTGAAGCCTTGCAGTAAGTATTTGCACTGCAATGCTTGCAGTCAAGAAAAAAGCAAGGTAAAACCAGCAAATAGAATTAATGGATTTAAGACTAAGGAACCTCTAGAGGTCGTATTTGCTGATATTATAGATCCTAAAAAACCAAGTGTGGGAGGTGCTCGTTATATATTAAGTATAATGGATCATTATTCTAGATAAGGTTTCTGTTATTTAATGAAGAGTAAAATAGAAACATATCAGCATTTCTTTAATTGGTTGAAGTTTGCAGAAAGAAAAACTAAAAGGAAACTAGTAACTCTTGTAACTGATAATGGTACGGAATTTATAAATAATAAATTCCAAAATAGACTGAAGATGGCAAGTGTTGAACATAAAAAGTCTGCACCTTATAGGCCACAATATAATTCCTTTATGGAAAGACGAGGCCAAACAATACAGGCAATGGCTCCTACTATGTTGTCGGATTCAGGATTACCTGAAATTTTGAGGGGAGAAGCAATAATGTGTGGTAATCATATATTGAATAATGTTGTTAACTCAACAACAGGTGAATTACCATTCACATGGTGGCATGGTAGAAAACCTGACCTAAGCTATATGCACACATTTGGAGCACCAGCATGGGTGCATATTCCTACACAACTGAGACATAAGGGGCAGCATAGGGCTAAAAGGTTATTCTTCGTAGGTTATGAATCTAATCACAAATCATACAGATTCTGGGAAAAAGGTACATCTAGTGTTTACTGTAGTGCTAGTGCACAATTCCTTGAACATGTAGGATGGGAAAAACTGGAACAAGATTCAAGTAAGAATGTATCATAGAAACCTACAAAAGATCAAAACAACATATCAGTAATAAGAAGAATACAATTAAAGAGGAAGTACAGGAAGAGTACATAGGACCAGAAAAGGAAGAAATAGATGAACAGGAAGAAATAACCAGGAAGAGGTAGTACATGAAAGTCCACCTGTAAGCCCTGTAATACCTAGACGTTCAACACGTGAAACCACACCACCTGACAGGTACTAAGCAAGTGTAGTTTGCCAAGTTAGTAAAGTTCCAACTACTGTTGAAGAACTTAGAATGTATAAAATTTGCCAATTAATTAAAACGTATAAAATGGAACTTTGTAAACTGGCAAAGACTCCAATGAGTCAGGAAGTTTGCCAAACTAATGATCAAAGTCCCAAATTTGATAAGTCTATATATCAATCTTTGATTGGTAGCTTACCATATATAAGCAATTGGTCTAGGCCAGATATAGCTTATAGTGTTAATCAGCTGGCACGTTTTAATTCAGATCCACATCAATGTCATTGGCAATCATTAAAGAGAATTTTAAGATATCTTAAAGGAACAATGAACCATGCATTGCATATAGAACCAAAGGGTGATTTGAGTCTTAGTGCCTATGCAGATGCAAGTTTTGCAACTGATATAAACACTAGGAAATCAACATCTGGGATGGCTATATTATTTGGTAAGACTCTAATAGGGTGGAGGTCAATCAGACCACAGCATATCAGCTTGTCCACGATGGAAGCAGAATTTTCATGTCTGTCATTACTATGCACTTAATTTTGTACAAACAGTTATTATTAGACATGGGAGTAACTGTTAAAGATTCAATTATTGTGTACGAGGACAACCAGGCAGCCATAAAGTTAGCTACTAATATTGCTGTAAAAACTAGATCAAAGCATACTGATTTAAGATACTTAAATGTTAGAGAATCTGTAAAGAATGGGCTAATTAAATTGGAATGCTGCATGACAGAAGAAAACATTGCAGACCAATTTACAAAAGCTCAAGGAGTAATTAAGTTTAAAGAGAGTTGTAACAAATATGATTTAAAGATGTAAATAGTTATAGTATTATTATTACCTAAAAGGGGAGAATATTAGGGATAACATTGTTTACCCTAACTGGTTTAGGTAAAATAATAAATATGTTATCATGGTTTGTTAGTTAGTCTGTAACTTTAATCTGTTAGTTAGTCTGTAACTTTAACTGTAAGAATGTAATTAAGGGAGTGGTTGTAAAAGCACCATAAAAGAAGCAAGGCATGGCAGCTTGCTGTCTCTGGCTTTTTGATCCCTAATTACTGGATAGACTGAAGACTGCGTTTTTCCCCTACTGGAATGGGAGAGAGAAAGGACTGTTGATTTATCAACAGTGAGAGGACTGATTTATTGTAAGTGAACTGACATTGGATATTCTACACGGACTTTGCTAATTGAATATCCTTGAATGGACCGACTAAAACGATACATGACTAATGGACTGTTATTTTGACTATGCTATAACTCTGAATGGAATAAACTATATTTTTGATAACACAAGCGTATCTGTTATTTTTACTGTATGTTAACTAACATACAAACTTATCTCACACATTTATCTGTATGCCTATCTGACTAATGCTGCACATTCTGTTTAGCTTGTCTCCTTAACACTGGTTGGGGAACCCAGGCTTAACAACCTCCAGGTGAAAAGTCCATTGGCTGTAAATGGATATTTAAATTAAAAACAGGTAAAAATGGGACTGTTATCCATAAGGCTAGGTGGGTAGCTCAAGGATTTAATCAAACTGCATGTGATTATGATGAAGCATTTGCACCGAGTCTAAAAGCAACAACCTTGAGAGCAGCTTTAGTGTGGGCAGCTAAAAAGAACTATATTATAAATCACTTAGATGTAAAAACTGCCTATCTGCATGCACCATTGCAGCACACTATATACTTAAAGAAACCTGTAGGAATCAAGGATGATAAAACAAATAGTGACTGTTGGAAGCTTAAAAAGACTCTCCATGGATTAAAACAATCTGGTTATGAATGGAACCAATATATTGTTAAAGAGTTAAACAATATAGGGTTTAAAGCAGGTTTAGCTGATCCATGTGTATTTAAGAAAGAGAAAAATGGAACAGTGTCATTATTATTGTTGTTTACAGATGATATTGCCTTAATTACAAAAACTAATAATGAAGCTACTGAAATAATATCATTATTAGGTAAGAGGACAAAATCAAAGCAATTAGGAGAGATAAAACAGTATCTAGGATTAACAATAAATAAAATCAAAGGTGGCTTTAAGATATCTCAAGAAGATAAGATTTATCAATTACTAAAAACATACAAGATGAAACTTTGTAAACCGGCTAAAACTCCAATGAGTCAGGAATTTGGCCACGCTGATGTTCAAAGTCCAAAATTCAATAAGACTATTTATCAATCGTTAATTGGTAGTTTATCACACATTAGTAATTGGTCAAGGCCAGACATTGCCTATAGCGTTAATCAATTGGCACGATTCAACGCTGAACCCACTGAACAACACTGGCAAGCAACAAAGCATATCTTAAAAGGACAATGCACTATGCATTGTATTTGGAGCCAAAAGATGATCTGATTTTAAGTGCATATGCTGATGCAAGTTTTGCAACAGACATAAACACTAGGAAATCAACTTCAGGTACGGCTATACTGTTAGGAAAAGCATTGATTGGTTGGAGGTCAATTAGACAGCAACACATAAGTATGTCCACAATGGAAGCAGAATTTTCATGTCTACCTTTATTATGTACTGATTTAATTCTGTATAAACAGTTGTTATTGGATATGGGAATAACTGTTAATGATTCCATTGTAGTTTATGAGGACAATCAAGCAGCCATACGGTTGGCTACAAATATTGCTGTGAAAACGAGATCTAAGCATACAGATCTTAGATATCTGAATGTAAGGCAATCTGTAAAAAATGGTTTGATAAGATTGGAATATTGTATGACTGAAGAAAATATTGCTGATCAGTTTACAAAAGCCCAAGGTTCAGTCAAACACAAAGAAAGTTGTGATGACTATGGGTTAAGGTTGTAAATAGATATATATATTATTATATTACCCAAAAGGGCAGTATGTTAGGAATAATAAGGTTACGTAACATAGTTTGGGTAAAATAATATATATAAACTATGACAGTGAGTTTTAAGTGTGTGTCACTTTAAAACTGCAAAGCATATAATTTTGGGTGCGGTTGTGAAAACGCCATAAGAGGGAGCAAGAAAACTTGATTGATTGCTGGCTTACTGAATTGCTTGCTGACTTTGATGGTTTGCTAACTGCATGTTCCCTGTTGCTGAAGGAAGAAAGGAGGTTTGACTTCTTCGTATCTCTACTGCGAGAAGATATATTACTAGACTGATATTTGTAAGTTTACTGACCTCTTTTTTGACACTGGACTTTGCAACTGAATAATCCCCAGGCGGACTAAATTAGTGAATGATATATGGACTGTTTGACTATGCTAAAACTCTTACTGGAATAAACTATTTAACTAGCTCAGTGTATCTGTTTTACTGAGTGTAAGCTACAAAACATTTATTTCACATATTTGCCTGACTGCCTGACTGCCGTGCAGATTCTACTAGGGTGTATCCCTAACAAAAGTTGAAATATGTCCTTTAGTCCAACAGACTCAATAAAGCCATTCATAGGTCAATATAATTAAAAACAAAGCACAGATTCAAAGCAATCATGCCATATGTCACAGAAACAGGACATCAGAAGAGTGTTATCGCAGTAGTGGCATAGGGTGAATTTCTTCAGTTATCCTTCTGCATCCTGTTTTACAAAAATAGGGTGAAGGGTACAAATCTTCAAATCACAAGTTATGAGATTAAATTTAGTTATTTTTCTACATGCAGCAAAAAAAAATCTCACAAATGCTTCTTGTTTTCCTTTCAATAAATTTATAACAGTAATAAGTGAACAATTTGTTACTCTTTTTCTTAACACCTGAGCTCAGCAGCCTGAAACTGTTGTCTCATTCTATCTAATGATATGGCTTTCATTCCTTCGTTTCTTAGGGAATCTCTCTCTGGAGTTCAGAGTTGCAGGTTATCTGCAGTGGAGATATTTATTCATTCAATTTACTTTTCTCCTTTCCATTCACAGAATCTGTACACATATTTGCAGTGTTTTCATCTCAATATGATTAGACCAAAAACTGCTGTCTGATACTTGTGATACTATCTGATAATGTGATTTTGGCACTGATTTGCTCTTCAAACTTATATGTGATGTTGTACAAAAAGCATATCGATTTAATTTTATCCTGGACAATGCGATTCCATGTGATCATGGTTGAACTTTTTTAAAAATAGTGATATATCAATTTTTATATAGAAGTAAGCATTACACCTGTATTTTAGTAATGCAGTTTGGGATCTGCCCCCTTTTCTCATTATTCATTTATTGTTTAGATCATGTAAATCTTTCACTTTGTCTCATTATTTTCTCTTTTTTCTCATGCTACTTTGACAGTTTAGTTAGGGTTTTTACATTTTGCTTTGTTTGATAGGTATTAACATGTTTGCCGTATTTCATTTTTTCCTTATAGTTAGTTGAAAGCAATATAAAAAGCAGCAAAGCATCTAAATTCATATATACAGTCTTTGCAGAATTGTTCTGGTGCTTATTTACATGAGGAAATCAGTTAAGCGCAAAAATGCAAAACATCTGGATGTTGTGGCAAACTGCAGATAATCCTGAAAAGTTATCTTACAGTGCAGTCCTTCACTTTTCTATTTACAATTAACTCCGCTACTTCACAGCCAAGTGAGTATATAATTGCATTGCTAGAATAGAATACAGGACAATTAAATATAGAACAGAATAGACTTCTAAAACAGAAGTGGGAAGAGGCAAAAATAATTTTCAATAGAAAAGAATATATGTAAGATCAGGATTGAACTGTGAAGTTCTTGGTGCTCTCTGAGTTTATTTGTTTGCAGATGTTTCATTACATGACTAAGAGAAACTAGGAAGAGCAACTAAGATGATTAAAGGCTTGGAGATGAAAAACATATGAAAAACAATTGCAAGAATTGTGCATGGCTAATTTAGAGAAAATAAGGATTACATGGCTAATTTAGAGAAAAGAAGGATTACATGATAGCAGTATTCCAGTATTTGAGGGGCTGCCACAAAGGAGATAGGATCAATTTATTTTCCAAAGCACCAGAAAGCAAGACAAGAAACAATGGATAGAAATTAATCAAAGAAAGAAGCAACCTGGAATTAAGGAGAAACATTCTAACAATGAGAACAATTAACCAGTGGAGCAGTTTGCCTTCAAAAGTTGTGGGTGCTTCATCACTGGGGGTTTTTAAGAAGAGACTGGAGAGACACTTGTCTGAAATATTATAAGGTCTCCTGCTTGAGCAGCGGGTTGGACTAAAAGATCTCCAAAGTCACTTCCAGATGTATTCTGATTGACTAGATAACCTCACCGGTGCTAGCGAGTATGGAGTTTATTCCTTGTTTATATACAATAGCTTGCAATTGCCAGTGTTGGTAGGGATGTGGTTTTCTCCTTGGTAGTTCCTTAAACTATTGTTTCCTGCTTGATTGATTGGTATTAATTGTGGCTTATCTGAGTGTTGGTTGCTGGGGAAGATGTAGTCTGGTCTTTTTATTTTCTTTTAGCTTTTTTGTTTAAAATATGTTTTTATTGATGACTGATTTGTCTGAATGCCAAATTTCCAGGATTTTACTGGCATTTTTGGACAATCAAGCAGGAAACAATACCACATCACCACCACCACTGGAAGGGCAGTTATTGTATATAAACTGGGAGCAACTGTTTCCTGTTGATATACAATAAACTTTGATGCCACTCAGTAGCATCAATGATGTTACTTAGTCAGGTAATGAAACACCTGCAAGCAAACAAGGTCAATCCTGAGCTACATTTATTGGTGACTGAATTTAATTTAGACCAGGAAATCTGATCAGAACCAGAGCTGTAGTGTAATAAACACTATTGTTTGACTGGTAGATCCCATAACCAAATAGTTAGACAGCTGTTGTCACTTCCAGTTCATGAAGACATTAAGCCAAGGCTTCTCAAACTTTTCAATTTCACTAACCTCACAACTAAAACTAATAAACAGCTACAGTATAAAGAGTAATTAAAACCCTCTGTAATTGGCACATGGTTTTGTGACATTTGTAAACCCTGAGTTGTTTGTTTGTAAATATTGCGAATATCCAGAGGATTAAAATTTACAGTTTGAAAACCCCTGGACTAGGTGAAGTTTCAGTTGGCACAAAGTATTTTTATGTGCTTCAAGAATCATTCTTGAATATATTGGATGAAATCTGGGGTCTGTGAAGAATACAGATAATAGCATTTGTTCACCCATTCATTCATAGCCGAGCCAAACTTTCAAATGTTCTAGCAGCTAATACTATTTGAAGCAGATGACAGAGTCATCTGTCAGTGTTATTCCAATAGAACACAGGACCACCCAGTGAAATTGACTGATATAGACTGACAAAAAAAGGAAGAAAATAATAGATGTATGGAATTCCTGTTGTGGGTTGAGGGGAGGGAGAATGTTAAAGAAAACACAGATTTATTTATTTATTATTTATTTACATTTATTTATTTTATTTTTATTTATTTTTGTCAATTGTTTACAATATAAGAGGTATAAGTAAAAACATAGTTATGAATACATGGATACATATAAGAAAAAAAATTAAAAAAACATAAAAGAAACAATAGGACAGGAACGGTAGGCACGTTAGTGTGATTATGCATGCCCCCTACAGGGGTAAGGTCAATAGTAGACAGTCTAAGGTTAAAGTTTTTGGGGTTTGGGGAAGAAACCACAGAGTCAGGTAGAGTATTCCAGACATTGACCACTCTGTTGCTGAAGTTGTATTTCCTGCAATCAAGTTTGGTGCGATTAACCTTGAGTTTGTATCTGTTGTTTGCTCTTGTGTTGTTATGGTTAAGTCTGAAGTATTCATTGACAGATAGGACATTGCAATGTATGATTTTATATACTATACTTAGGTCGGACCAAAAACGGTGTAGTTCTAAGTTTTCTAGGTCTAGAATTTCGAGTCTGGTGGCATAAGGTATCCTGGAACGAGTAGAGGAGTGGAGAACTCTTCTTGGGAAATATTTCTGGACTTTCTCAACTGTGTTAATATCAGATACATAATGTGGGTTTCAGACTGATGAGCTGTATTTGAGTATTGGTCTAGCAATAAAATAAATAAAATAGATAAAATGAAGTGAAGGATTTTAAAATCATCATCAGAGGAAATGAATATTTCTCAACAAATTAAACTCTTACAGCAACAGCTATAAATGCTAACAGTAAAAGAAATGGAAATAAAACTGAACAATGTAAAGAAAAAAAATGAATTTGCAAATAAACTAGGGTCTATCAGCTACCATATAGACTAAGAAAGGAAAAGGAAAAGAACATGCATAAGGACTTCAAGATAGAGACATAGTATTAGCAGATAATATAGCTATACAAAAGATATTTTGCCAATACTATTCTAATCTGTGTAAAAGATATGATATCTCTTTGGAGAAAATATATGAATATTTAAAAAAATATCTACCAAGTATTACAAGAGAAACAAAGACAGGTTATGAATGGACCCATATTAAAAAAGTTTCCAAATTTATATAAAAAAATTAAACCAGGAAAAGGACCAGGACCAGATGGATTATCAGGTTTTTATTATAAATGTTTTGAGAATGAACTTTTACAATCTAAGAATTCTGATGAATTCTATTGAGGGAAAGAGGGACAATATTTCACTTTAACAATAAATTATTGACCAATATCATTATTTAATTATTATAAGTTGTTCACAATGATCATAGTCAATAGACTAAAATGATTTTGCAAGAGTTTGTTCTTGAAGCTCAACATGGATTCTTACCTAAAAGACAGTTAACAGACAATGTCAGAATTGTGATGGACATTCTAGAATGGTTGGAACAACACAATGAAAAAGAAGCTGCATTAATTATTTTAGATGTAGAGAAAGTGTCAGGCCCAAGGAACCAAGTGAAAGAGGGTATGATAAAATTAAGTTTAAAATTTGGTTACAATAAACGAATGGGAGAATGGGAGAATATGTGGATGAGAGAATTGAGATTTACATTGTTATAATCTTAGATACTTTTTAAAATAAAATTATGTATTCTTAGTATATGTAACCAAAATAATTGTATATAATGTATAAAGTTACTTTGAATGTATGTTGGAAATGTGCACAAGAAGGTACATTTTGCCATGTTTGGTAAACATGTAAAAAAGGTATATACACTGAATCAGAAGGTTGTAAAGATAAATATATAATTGAAACCAGAAATGCTTTTTTTGGATTGATGGATAAATAGTTGTAACTTTGTTTTTGTACATAATAATTGCAGTATGATTATGATGTACCAAAGTAGACTTTTCCACAGTGGAGGAATAGTTAGTGAAGATGATATAAATTTTTGAGATGGCTAAAATGACATCTTTGACTACAGAAACAACTGAGTTTAATGCTGACTGGAAACTCTTTATGGATATTTTGCATGAAACAGAAATAAATGTTATGATAGCAGATTTTTATGATTAGAAAAAAAATAATTATAGAAAAATAATTAAATTTATGCCACAACCATATGATAAGAGATTAACTGACATATAATTGCTGTATAAGAAAATCCTGCCTGCCTTTCTTTTTTTTTCTAAATATTACTTTCTATTACTTTTTATCTTTTTTATTTAAAATCCTAATAAAGGTATCTTTTTAAAAAAAAAGAACAGTACCTTCTATGGCTTTATGACCGGCCTGTATATATTCACAGAAGAGAGGCCAATCAACAGTTATTAGCCATTATAGCTAAATGGGCTTTTCTTTTTCAGAAACAATAGCACAGATGGCAGGGCAGCTGCTGTTGCTTGCCATCTGCAAGAAGGAACTGCTTGTCATCTGATCCTGTCAACAGAGACACTAAAACCCCAGCCCTTCAGAGAACATGGTTGATTTATTTTACCAAGCTGTGGGCTGCATTTGAAACTCCTGCTGATTTTGGTTAGAAATAGTAAGCCATAGTGAATAATTTGCTTGCTAAAGAGGCTGCATTCAATGTATAACATCACTAGGTAGGATTTTTTCAAAAATCTGGAGAAGCCCTGGAGAGCTGCTGCCAGTTGTATGGACAGTTTTGAACCTGACAGACAGTGGTCTAATATTGAAAGAGCTTCTTGTGGCTCTTTAAATAATTAACATGGAGGCATCATGTTGTGGCAGCCAAGCAGTGTTAAGCTGGATGTGGAAAAGCTACCTTAATATCCACTATTGGAAGAAATATCCTTCTGGGTTCAGTTCCAAGTGGGGAAAAAGACACTGGAAACATGGAGGCTGTTTGGAAAGATGGTTTAATAGTAGACAGGAGCACATGGCTTGAAGCTCCAAAGTGAAAGGATGATCACATGCTTCAAGATGTTGGATGAAGGAAAAGAAGGACCAAGATGCTGAGAGACCCTTAGTTATATATCCTCTGTTGGGCCCCACCTTAGTGTTTCCTGTTCCTGTGTAAGAAATGTATCCTGTTAAGTCCTGAGCATGGGCGCAAGGAACGGAGATGAGACATCAAACGGTGACTTCAACTCTTTATTCGTGACTTCAGAACAGAACAAATACTTGGGCAGCAGCAGCTCTTTTATAGAGCTGGCTGCTGTCAAAACAACCAATGATTTGAGTTTACCGCTCTCACAAGCATCCAATCAGAGAGGCCCGTTAACAGCCAATCAGACTGGCCAGAAACGACCAATCACGTCTCGCTATTCGCGGGCCAATGAGAAATGCAGGATTACAAGCCTGCTGCAAAGTAAAGCTATTTAGGGTTGTTACTGCTTCGTTGGCTTAGTCCACAACACCCCTCCCTCCTAGGTTCCGTCTGAGGGGTGGGGTGACGTACTCTCGTAAATAGGTAGGTCGCTTCACCTGTCTGCCTGACCTGCGCTGTTCCACCTCGCTCTGGTTCCAGTGGGCTGTCAGCTGGGCTGGATGGTGAAAATGGTCCCGCTGCTCCTTCAAATGGCTCTAGGCTGTTCTCCCTGCTTCCACCAGTGCTGTCTTCCGGGTTCCCCAGATCTGCTGCCATCGCGGTGCTGTCCCATGGCGAGGCCACTCCCCGGCTCGGTTCTCCTTCTGGCGGTGAGTATCCCCTGGTTGGTTGTGTAGACTGCTGGGTTTCGATTGTTAAGTCATCTGTTATTTCTTTTTCGGCCTCCTCGATGTTCCTTCCCCCCCACCAAGTTAGAGATTCAGGGGCTGAGATAGGACTAGGTGCTAGTCTAGAACGGAGTTGGTCTATGTGGCGCTTCCACATCTTACCATCTGCAGTTTGTAGGCGATAGGATCGGGGTCCCGTAAGTTGTGTTATAGTAGCGGGGACTCACAATGGGTCACCTGAGAAGTTTTTCGCAAACATAGGGTCACCTTCCTGGAATGCACGACATTTGCTGCTGGATCCTGGGAGTTGTTCAGGCATGTAATTTGGGTGGAGGCGATCGAGATGTGAGCGAAGTTTCCGGTCCATCAGGAGTTCAGCTGGGGTTCTGTTCGTGGTACTGTTTGGGGTTATGAGGAGAAGCATCTGGGTTATTTTGTCATCAATGTTGCCGTGGTCCATTTTATGCAAAGTCTTTCTTACAAATTGAACCATTCGCTCAGCCCTACCATTGGCCGCAGGGTGAGCTGGCGATGTTAAGGCATGGCGGATGCCCTGATCTGCCAGGTACTATTCGAATGCCAGGACAGTGAATTGAGGGCCATTATCGGAGACCAGGACTTCCGGCAATCTGTGGGTAGCGAATAGCTTATTCAGTTTTTTAGTGACTGCCTCTGTGATGGTGCTTTTCATCTTGTGGACCTCGAGCCAGTTAGAATAGGCATCCACTGTTAGGAGGAAAGTGTGTCCTCTTGTGGGTCCTGCAAAATCGATGTGGATATGGGACCAAGGACCTCAAGGCATTTCCCACTGAGTTGGGAGAGTTTTTGAAGGATTAGAGCGAGTCTCCTGTCATTTGCTGCACTTTGCTACCCAGGTCTCTATCTGTTTGTCTAACACAGGCCACTATGCATAACTCCTGGCCAATGCCTTCATCCGCACAATGCCTGGATGTCCATCGTGCAACATTTTTAATACCTTATGTTGTAATTTCTCCGGGATTACAACTCTGTCTCCCCACAAAATGCAGCCCTTTTTGTCAAGAAGTCTATGTAGGGGCTAGGCTACGGTTGCCTTCTGGGGCAAGAAGATGTTATAAAAGTTAATGAGTCCCAAGAAGGCTTGGAGGTCTGTCTTATTCCTAGGTCTCAGGGCATTTTTGATTGCGGTTAGTTTTTTTTTCAGTGGAGTGTATTCCCTGTCTGTTGAGAAGGTATCCCAGGAACTCCAATCTCTCCGTACAAAGTTGACACTTGTCCCTTTTTACCTTCAGGCCAGCGTCTTTAAATTTCTGAAGAACCTTTCTGAGTCGTTGTACTAATAACTCTTTAGTGGGGGCAGCTATTAAGACGTCATCAAAATAAGGCACGATGCCTTTTATGCCTTGTAATAGTCTCTCCATCAAACTTTGGAAAATGCCAGGCACCACGCTTACTCCGAATTGGAGTCTATTGCACTTGAAGGCATCTCTATGTGTAACTATTGTCTGGGCTTCTGTAGTTGTCATGTCTACAGGTAGTTGCTGGTATGCCTGAGCTAAGTCCAATTTTGCAAATATTTTTCCGCCACCCAGGGAATGAAGAAGGTGTTGGCCCACCGGTACTGGGTAAATGCTCTGTTGAAGAGCTTGATTTAGGGTGGCCTGGTAATCCCCACAAATTCTTAACGAACCATCTGGCTTCATGGGCATTACTGTTGGAGTTTCCCAGCGGGCATGGTCAATCGGTTCCAACATGCCCTGGGCTATCAGTTTATCTAGCTGCTCGTTGATGTTCGGCTTGAGGGCAAAAGGCACCCGATGAGGCTTAAGCCAAATGGGAGCCACATCGGGGCTGAGATTAAATGATATAGGGGTCCCCTTGTACTTGCCTCATGTTCCTGTGAACATGTCCTGGAATTCCTGGATGAGGGCCTCTTCCCAGTCGTCGCTTCTGGTTTGGTGTATGCCGGCTAGTTCAATCCCGAGTGGAGTGAACCACTGTAAATCTTACAAACTGGGCTGGTCATGATCAATGACAGTCAGGGGAAGCGTCGCGGTGCAGTCCTTGAAGGATACTTGGACGTGGCTGGAACCGACAACTGGAATTCTGTTTCCCTGGTAGTCTTTTAGGATGATTCGTTGAGTGCTGAAGTCCTGCTGGCAGATGGCAGGGATCAGCTGTTTGAGGGTTTTCCAGGAGACCATCGATACGGATGACCCCGAATCGACTTCCATCACGCACGGTCAATTCTCAATAGTAACCCTTACGCGGATCTTTCTTGCATCGAACAATGAAGCATGGCCGATAATAATGGTTTGCTGCACCTCTTCTCATCTCGTTGAAGAGGCAGGTGCTCGATTTCTGTAGTAGTAGTGGTTGTTCCATTGGTGGTTCAGGCAGTCCCGATTCTCAGGTGGTTTGCCTGTCTACCGATGGCGGTTGTTCTCCCTTCAGCTGGGACTGGACTCTCACTTGCTTCTGCAGACCTTCACGATGTGGCCTCTTTTCCTGCAGGTACGGCAGAGTGCGTTGAGGAATTTACAGTCCGATCGTGGGTGGTTTGCCCTGCAACCAGCACATTGGTGTGGAAGTCTCTGGTTCCTTTGCTCTTGTTCCGAGCGGAGCCGGTTGACCTCCTCTTCCTCACTGTTTGAGGATGACTCAAGGTCTTTGTGGTGGGCAGTAATAGTGTGCTTCTCAGCGACGAGCGGACTATTGTTAGCGAGTTGGCGATGCGGTGCGTTCGCTCGGTGCATTTGAGCGGCTGACTTTCTGGTTGCTTCTGCGACAGTAGCATCGGCGATGACATCCGCAAGGCTGATGTCTCCTTTCACCCTGAGTTTACTCTGTCCCATGGGTGCATTTAATCCCAGAACTATGTGGTCTCTCAGGGCTTCCTCGAGGTTTGCAAAATCACAAAGGCCTCCTAGATTCCGGAGGTTGGCTACGAAGTCCCCAACGCTCTCGTTCTTCCATTGGTCCCTCCGGTAAAACTCGTGTCTTTGTATCAGTGTAGGTACTGCGGGTGTGTAATGGTCCCGGAGGATTGGCACGAGGTTATCCCAATCTATGGTCTTCACTTCCGCCAGTTTGGCAAGTGCTTTAGCCATTTTGAAAATGGCGGGGCCGCAGTGAGTCAGGAACACCGCTCGTTTCTTGCCAGGCATAGCATCTTTTAAATTGTTGGTCTCTAGGAACATCTGGAAACGATCTATATACGAGTCCCAGTCTTCGGTTGCTGGGTCAAATGGAGCAGGTGGTATGGCACCACTGGTCATTTTGCCGTTTGTTGCGTGCGCTCTTCAGCCATGTGCTCTGTCTTTTTCAATGAGTACTTAGTCAGCTCTATTATCTCCGCATCCCACCCTTGTCGCCAGTGTTAAGTTTTGAGCATGGGCACAAGGAACGGAGATGAGACTTCCAACGGTGACTTCAACTCTTTATTCGTGACTTCAGACCAGAGCAAATACTTGGGCAGCAGCAGCTCTTTTACAGAGCTGGCTGCTGTCAAAACAACCAATGATTTGAGTTTACCGCTCTAACAAGCATCCAATCAGAGAGACCCACTGTCAGCCAATCAGATTGGCCAGAAACGACCAATCATGATTCGCTGTTCGCGGGCCAATGAGAAGTGCAGGATTACAAACCTGCTGTTAAAGTAAAGCTATTAGGGTTGTTACTGAAGCATTGCCTTAGTCCACAACATATCCCATTGGCTGTCAGACTCCCAGGGGCAGGGGTTTTAGCTAACTTTGTAGGTTTTGTCTGGACCATATGGCTTCACCTGAGTGCTGAGTGATGCAATTCTTTCCAGGCCATGAGATTGTTAGAGGGCTTTGTTATGTAGAATACTCTGGCCCAGGCCTTAATGGCCTGCCCATTAACAAAGGTGGGGATGAGCTTCTGCTTCTGAGGTGAGTTTCTGATTTTGAGTTTCTACTTCTCTTTTTAGGGGAAATATTCTGCCTTTTTAATATTTCCTAGGATATTTCATTTTTCAAGGAGAGGAGCATGCGCTAACTTCCTACACCACATTCTGAAAGTTCAGTGGATGATCTTGCGAAGACTATTCTTACTTAGCCCAAAGTATCAGGAACATTTATATTGAACTCCTTCACATATATTGTTGTACTAACCATTAACCGCTCTAGGGTTCTTCCAAGACATGACTAGAAAATAAAAAGCCACCCTATTAACCTTTCAAAAAGCCTTCACAAGAAAGGCAGAATGTAATGTGAGCCCCCATGTAAGAAATAAAAGTCTCTTTCTCCGTCCCTCTCGCTCTCGCTCTGTAGTGTTTGTGTTGCTTGGTCCAGAATAATATTCTGGCTTCTCAACTGCTGAGCAATTTCTCCCATAAAAAATTTCCAAGTAATTTCTGGCACAAAAAGGGGTATGAAAGAAAAATATACTTACTGGATATATTGATACTGGATCAATATACTTATTGGATTCATACAAGCTCTTGAATCACAGCACAGCACATTTTCCCCAAACAATGGGTTGTGGTATGTATGTTTAATTCTCAAAAGCCTGCTAGAAAAGGAGACATAAATTGTATTTTGTAATGACAGAACATGGAGTTAATAATTAACAGGAAAATGATTTGAATTTTTTGCAGCATCCATGAATTCTCAGTAACTCTGAGCTCTGAAAGGCAATATGCATGATGCATGCTGCCCAGAGTCACTTGTTGGGCAACAATGGAAATCAAATAAATAAATAGTTTCCCCAATATATTTCTGATTCCAGTTCACAGAGTAGGAAAACAGATGAAAGGGACATGTTTTCTTTTGAAGAATTTACCATTTTAGTGTCACACAAATAACCAGAGAATGGATCAGAGCAGGAGTACAGAGAGAAAGAATAAACCATTGCTTTCATTCAAAACTTGGCACCGGAACAAGGGGAATATATCAAAGGTTTTGGGGAAAAATATTGTTATAAGAAGTGACTGTATGGAAGAAACATCATAGATGCTGAGTGGGAGTTCTAAAACTATCAGATAACAAACAGGAAAAGGTAAAGAGATTGGCTTTGAGAGAGCAGGAGGTCTTCAGCTGATGGAAAGTGGTGAAATAAAGATCATGGGGGGAAAAGATCCACATGTGGAGTTTGAAAGTGAGGATAAAGAGTTTAATGAAGAATGCCATGTGCTTAGAACTGCCATATGAATTTTGTCAGGCAGATTCAGTGAAGCTTGTTAGGGATAACATTGTTTTACCCTAACTGGTTTAGGTAAATAATAATATGTAATCATAGTTTGTATGTTAAAGTGCCTGCAACTTTAACTGTGGGATAGTAATTAAGGGAGTGGTTGTGAAAGCACTTTAAAAGAAGCAAGACGACAGCTTGCTCTCTCTCTGGCTTTGATGATCCCTGATTACTGCAAGGAAACAAGTCTGCATTGCTCGAACGGGAGAGAAAAACAAAGGACTCACTTGTAAGTGAACTGACAAAGGATATTCTAACACGGACTTTGCTAATTGAATATCCCTGAATGTACTGACTAAATGATACATGACTATTGGACTGTTATTTTGACTATGCTATGAACTCATAATGGAATAAACTATATATTTGATAGCACAAGCGTATCTGTCATTTTTACTGTATGTTAATAAACATACAAGCTTAGCTCACTCATTTATCTGTGTGCCTATCTGACTAAGCTGCACATTCTGTTTAGCTTGTCTCCCTAACCCTGGTTGGGGAAACCAGGCTTAACAAAGCTCATTCCCTCTGGTCAGCACCTACATTTGTCTTGGCAGCCTGTCGTAGTTTAAAGGCATGAGCACAAGGTACAGTTTCTAATGTGGGGAGGTGGACTCCTTACAAAATATTTAGCACAGCAATATCACAAAATGGGGAGGAGAAGAGATAAAATGTGAGAAAAGAAATAGAAACCAGAGGGAATACATTGAAGGAGTGCCAGCTTGCAGAATAATCTCAGAATATGAGTACTGTCATAAAAGCCATTGTTCACAAGCTATTAGCGTAAACACCACAAACACCATTTTAAAATGAATAAAAAAGAGGAGTCAGACTTGAGAAGACAAAACAGCAAACATCCATTTTAAAACGTTGTTTTAAATCAGTAAGGTTACAGGACTGATACAGCTTTGCTCTTGAAGCTCTTGACTGGAGAAGGCTTCAGTTAAGGACTGTCTGATGCTATAATTCATCGCAGAAGCATCCATGCATAAAAGGAAGCAAGGTTTTCACTGAAGAAAAAGTAACTAAACTTATTATATACTGTAGCAACAGTTCAGGTGAAATTGAAGAGTTCCCAAATGACAGATCAAGCTGAATGTACAGCTCTTGGGCAAGTCAAGTTGCCAGTTATATTAAAAATGATAATGTGGAATGAGAAATCCATACTAGAACCTCAGAACTGCTTTGTTTTACTCAAATGATAATATGCATGTAGGAGCATCCAACTGACTTACAGCAAGTTATTGCCCATAACAAATGATGGTTCATATGCCTCAGATTTTTTTAATTGGCAAGTAAACTCTCATCATGTGATCTTTACTGTGCAGGTTTCTGCAGAGTCTAATGTTGCAAGATGATGGAAATACTCAACCAATTTGAAGGAAGATGCTAGATTGCTCATTAGAAACAGGTAATTAAATAGGTTTCTAAATACAGTACATAAAGTTGTTAAGTCCCATTTAGCTCTGTGAGTCAATCAATTCTAAAGGCTGTTCCAGAGGATTCAAGAAAAGGAGGGGAAACTGGATTTAAGAATACAATACAATGTTAAGCTGCAACAGGGGAAGAAAGAAATGGATTAGAATTCTCTCCCCCATTTCCCTTTACTTGGGCTCTTAGAAAATAGGTATATCAATATTTCTGGTCTTACTTCTAGACATCTATATATTTCAATAATCTTATATGAAACATCCTATGGGTCTTGTTTTCCTTTATTATCTATCAATATATTTTTTTTTTGCCACATTAGGTAATTCTTCAAAGAAGAATTCTTCAAAACGAAGAAATCAATGATAAAGGCAGTATCATACTTTTCTATGGATGAAAAATTGACAAATACATTTAAAAACAATGTAAGAACTGATGGCAGGTGGACTAAGGCAGTTGTAGAATCTTTTTATCAAGATTCCATTTGAAAAAAAAGCATCCACAAGGGACCTAAAACAAGATGGATCCACGACATCAAGTATTGTGGCCCAATTGGCAAAAGAAAGCTCTGGACCATATTGGTTGAAAACATGCAGAAAGGCCATCATCCTGCAGTGGATTGACAATGGCTAGAATGATATTTTTAAAAAAAATCTAGCTAAACATAACTAAAATAAGTCATATTGGATCAAACCCTTAACTTGCTTTCAGTCAGTATCTAGCTTCTTATCAGGGCTCAATAAAGTACATCCAGATACCTATAAGGCAATTTTAAAGCCAGCTGCCTTTTGCTCCCAAGATTTCAATGAAATAATACAGAATGATACAAAGCCCCATATAGCAATTGTGGCTCAAAGTAATTACTTACTTACTAAGGACAAGCTATGAGTAAAGAGCCAATTTGGTGTAGTGTTAAGGGATCAGCCTAAAAAGCAGGTGACTAAGATTTCTTCTCCCCCTCTTAAGAAGAATGACCTCTCGCAGTCCTTTTCTTTCAGCCCTGGGAAGAAAGCAATGGTAAACCACTTCTAAAAATTTCCCCCCAAAACTGCAGAGATTTGTCCAGGAAGTCACCAGAAGTCGATGACTTAATGGCATACACAGAACTTACAATACTGGCAAGCATTTGATCTGAATCCTGTTATATTTTTGTGGAGCAAAAGTCATTCCTAAAGATTGACTTCATCAATTGTTAGGGCTGATATCTAATCAGTGTTTTAAGTTGAAAGGAAACTTAAGGTGTCTGATTATATTAACAACTGATCTTTGAAGGACTCAAGAACTTGGAAGCATTCCCTTAGCAATGTGGGGAATTATTCTGCTATCCTGATTTGTCTAAAGTTCATTCTGTGTTGTATCAAGTACAAAGTAATGTTATTAGGAATGATACTCTTGGCTAGTGAAGATGCTATTCCAGCAAAGCTTCTCGGAGAGTTGAGTCTTTAGGAGGTTTTTGTAATAGTCTCCTCTCCTCATCCCCCCCCCCCCACTTAATACAGACTGTAGTTCTTAAAGGGCCATGTCTATTTTGCTAATCTCTAAGGGATATGATTGTTGTAGGAAAAAGATCTTCTGAGTCAGAGACTTCAGGAGAAAATGCAAGATTAAATCTTCAGTATGACAAAGGCAAAAAAGAGATAATTTTTTGAATGAAGATGACATATTATCAGAATCTGAAGAATCATCTGGGTAGCCAGTGGAGGCACCCATTCTTTTTCCCTGATAAGAATATCACTCAGCATGATGTATATTTAGGCCCTTTGGCTGACAGCCTTGCTATTGCATGAAGAGGTAGCCATTTTATCTTATTATAACAATTCAGCAGCCCTATACTGCTGATATTTCATCCAAAAACATCATCAGAAAGCAAGGATTCTGTTAATGTTGGAGAAGAATTTAACTCTAATCATATAAGCATTTCCTAGGCAAACTTCAGATATGGATTTCATCACTAAGAGCTTGAAATGCCTTCATTGCATAATCCAAGTAAAGGCTACTTCTCTCATGATGGTTATATTGGTATCAAATAATTTTAGTTTGCCATACATGTTATGCTCAACATATCTATAGAATTCAAACACTGTTATTAAAATGTCTTCATTCAAACAGGGGATTATCCTTCTTTCTGGGTTCTGAACAGTGGTGGGTTTCAAATTTTTTTACCACTGGTTCTGTGGACATGGCTTGGTGGGTGTGCTTTGCGCATGCACAGAGGGTTTCCTACTAACCTTCTCCTGCAATCCTGCACTCTCCCTGTGTCTTCAACAGCTGATGATTGAAGCAGCTGAGGTTGAAAACCAGGAAATAAAGGTCAGTACAGAACTGGGGCAGATGGGGAGGGCCCAGCAGCTGATCATTGGAGTGAACCGGTTTTCTCACAAATGATATAACAGGCCGAACTGGGCTGAACCAGTAGAATACCACCACTGCTTCTGAATGACATAGGCTTCCCAGAATAACCTGATATAGAAGCCCAATATGCACCAATATGAAGTAATACTAATTTTAAAAGGCTCAGAGCAGTGTCATTTTAACCACTTCTGCATAAAGTGGCTCAGATTTGCCTCACAAAATGTGACATCCTGAAGCACACACTGTTCTCTTTGTTATGAAAAAGAGGTGGTGCATCTGGCTTGTCATACCCTTTCAAAAACCAGGAAAGGTTTTTTTTATGGACTAAGCCAATGCTTCAGTAACAACCCTAATAGCTTTACTTTAACAGCAGGCTTGTAATCCTGCACTTTTCATTGGCCCGCGAACAGCGAATCATGATTGGTTGTTTCTGGCCAATCTGATTGGCTGACAGTGGGTCTCTCTGATTGGACGCTGTTAGAGCGGTAAACTCAAATCATTGGTTGTTTTGACAGCAGCCAGCTCTGTAAAAGAGCTGCTGCTGCCCAAGTATTTGCTCTGTTCTGAAGTCACGAATAAAGAGTTGAAGTCACAGTTCGATGTCTCGTCTCCGTTCCTTGCGCCCATGCCCAGGACTTAACACTGGCGACGAGGATGGGATGCAGAGACGATAGAGCTGATTAAATACTCATTGAACAAGACAGAGCACGTGGCTGAGAGCGCACGCAACAAACAGCAGAATGACCAGTGGCACCCTACCACCCACTCCATTTGACCCGGCAAACGAAGACTGGGACTCGTATATAGACCATTTCCAGATGTTCCAGGAGACCAACAATCTGAAAGATGCTATGCCTGGCAAGAAATGAGCGGTGTTCCTGACCCACTGCGGCCCCGCCGTTTTCAAAATGGCTAAAGCACTTGCCAAACTGGCGGAAATGAAGACCATGGATTGGGATAACCTTGTGCTGATCCTCCGGGCCCATTACACACCTGCAGTACCTACACTGATATGAAGACACGAGTTTTACCAGAGAGACCAACGGAAGAACGAGAGCGTTGGGGACTTTGTAGCCGACCTCCGGAACCTGGGAGGACTCTGTGGTTTTGCAAAGCTCGAGGAAGCCCTGAGAGACCGAATAGTTCTGGGATTAGATGACCACATGTCACAGAGCAAGATCATGGCAAAAGGAGACATCAGCCTTGCAGATGTCATCATCGACGCTACTGCCGCAGAAACAACCAGAAAGTCAGCCGCTCGAATGCACCGAGCGAATGCAATGCACCGCCAACTTGCAAGCGATAGTCCGCTTTCCTCTGAGAGGCACCCTATTACCGCCCATCATGAAGACCTCGAGTCATCCTCAGACAGTGAGGAAGAGGAGGTCAACCGGCTCCACTCGGAACGAGAACAAAGGAACCAGAGACTTCCACGCCAATGTGCTTGTTGCGTGGCAAACCACCCATGATAAGACTGCAAATTCCTTGACGCACTCTGCCGTTCCTGCGGGAAAAGAGGCCACATGGCAAAGGTCTGCAGAAGCAAGCGAGAGTCCAGTCCAAGCCGGAGAGAGAATAACCGCCGCCGGGAGACAGGCAAACCACCTGAGAATCGGGACCGCCCGAACCACCAATAGAACAACCACTACTACAGAAATCGAGCACCTGCCGCTTCAACAAGATGAGAAGAGGCACACCAAACTATCACTATCGGCCACGCTTCATCACTAGATGCAAGAAAGATCCGCGTAAAGGTTACTATTGAGAATTGACCGTGCGTGATGGAAGTCGATTCGGGGTCATCCCTATCGATGGTATCCTGGAAAACCCTCAAACAGCTGATCCCTGCCATCTGTCGCTAGGATCTCAGCACTCAAAGAATCATCCTAAAAGACTACCAGAGGAACAGAATTCTGGTTGTCGGTTCCAGCTATGTCCAAGTATCATTCAAAGACTGCACCGCGATGCTTCCCCTGACTGTCATTGATTGTGACCGGCCCAGTTTATTAGGGTTACAGTGGTTCACCCCATTCGGAATTGAACTAGCTGGCATACACCAAACCGGAAGCGATGACTGGGAAGAGGCCCTCCACCAGGAATTCCAGGACGTGTTCACAGGAACGTTAGGCAAATACAAGGGGACCCCTATATCATTTAATCTCAGTCCCGATGTAGCTCCCATTCGCCTTAAGCCTTGTCGAGTGCCTTTTGCCCTCAAGCCAAAGATCGACGAGCAACTAGACAAATTAATAGCCCAGGGTGTGTTGGATCCGATTGACCATGCCCGATGGGGAACTCCAATAGTAACACCCATAAAGCCAGATGGTTCGTTAAGAATTTGTGGGGATTACCGGGCCACCCTAAATCATGCGCTTCAGCAGAGCACTTACCCAGTACCGGTGGTCCAACACCTTCTTCACTCCCTTGGTGGCGGAAAAATATTTGCAAAATTGGACTTAGCTCAGGCGTACCAACAGCTACCCGTAAATGCGACAACTGCAGAAGCCCAGACAATAGTTACACATAGAGGTGCCTTCAAGTGCAATAGACTCCAATTCGGAGTAAGCGTGGCGCCAGCCATTTTCCAAAGTTTGATGGAGAGACTATTACAAGGCATAAAAGGCATCGTGCCTTATTTCGACGACGTCTTAATGGCTGCCCCTACTAAAGAGTTATTTGGACAACGACTCAGAAGGGTTCTTCAAAAATTTAAAGACGCTGGCCTGAAGGTAAAAAGGGACAAGTGTCAACTTTGTACGGAGAGAGTGGAGTTCCTGGGATACCTTCTCGACAGACAGGGAATCCACCCCACCGAAAAAAAACTAGCTGCAATCAAAAACACCCCAAGACCTAGAAATAAGACAGACCTCCAAGCCTTCTTGGGACTCATTAACTTTTATAACATCTTCTTGCCCCAGAAGGCGACTGTAGCTGAGCCCCTACATAGACTTCTCGACAAAAAGGCTTCCTGGGTCTGGGGACGGTGTGAAGAACGAGCATTTCAACAAGTAAAAGACCTCTTAACTTCTGATGCTGTATTGATACAATACAACGAGACTCTATCCTTAACGGTTACCTCTGACGCCTCACCATTCGGAGTGGGAGCCATTTTAAACCATGTCCTGCCAAATGGTAATGAGGCACCTATTGCGTTTTTTTTGAGAACTTTGTCCAAAACTGAAAGGAAGTATAGCCAACTTGATAAAGAGGCTCTCGCCATTGTATCCGCAATTAAACGTTTCCATGAATATGTGTATGGAAGACCCTTTGCCATAATTACAGACCACAAGCCGCTACTTGGCATTTTAGCGGGAAACAAACCAACTCCCCACATCTTATCACCAAGAATGACATTTTGGTAAGAGTTTTTAGCCGCATACAATTACCAACTGCAATACCGCCCGGGGAAAGCCATTCCCCATGCTGACGCTTTGAGCCGCTCTCCACTACCAGACGTCATAGATGACTCAGCTCCAACCCTAGCCGTATTGCAAATCGAAACTCTTAAATCACCGCCACTGACCGCTCGAGACATTGCCTCAGAAATGAAAAAGGACCCTTCTTTGGCACGAGTCCTCAGCTGGGTGGAACGGGGTTGGCCGGACAGCGAACCCAATGACAATTTCAGGCCATTCAGGAATCGACAAACAGAACTTTTCTCTCAAAAGGGCTGCATCTTGTGGGGAGACAGAGTTGTCATCCTGGAGAAATTGCAACACAAAGTTTTAAAAATGTTGCACGATGGTCATCTAGGCATCGTGCGGATGAAGGCATTGGCAAGGAGTTACGCATGGTGGCCAGGTTTAGACAAGCAGATTGAGACCTGGGTGGTGACGTGCAGCAAGTGCCAGGAGACTCGCTCTGCTCCTTCAAAAACACCCCCAACTCAGTGGGAAACGCCTCGAGGTCCCTAGTCCCGTATTCACATCGATTTTGTGGGATCCACAAGAGGACACATTTTCCTTCTAACCATGGATGCCTATTCTAACTGGCTCGAGGTCCACAAAATGAAAAGCACCACCACGGAGGCGGTCATTAAAAAACTGAATAAGCTATTCGCTACCCATGGATTGCCGGATGTCCTGGTCTCCGATAATGGCCCTCAATTCACTGCCCTGGCATTCGAACAGTACCTGGCAGACCGGGGCATCTGCCATGCCTTAACATCGCCAGCTCACCCTGCGGCCAATGGTAGGGCTGAGCGAATTGTTCAATTTGTAAAGAAGACCTTACACAAAATGGACCAGGGTGACATTGACAACAAGATAACCCGGATGCTTCTCCTCCAACATATTACTCCAAGCAGCACCACAAACAGAACCCCAGCTGAACTCCTGATGGGCCGAAAACTTCACTCACATCTCGATCGCCTCTACCCTGCTTACACACCTGAACAACCCCTGGGATCCAGCAGCAAATGTCGATCATTCCAGGAAGGTGACCCTGTTTTTGTGAAAAACTTCTCCGGAGACCCATTATGGGTCCCCGCTATCATAACACAACTTACGGGACACCGATCCTGTCGTTTACAAACTGCAGATGGCAAAATGTGGAAGCGCCACGTAGACCAGCTTCGATCCAGACTAGCACCTACTCCCATCTCATCCCCTGAATCTCAAACTGGGGGGGGAAGGGACATCGAGGAGGCTGAAAAGGAAATAACAGATGACTTAACAATCGGAACCCAGCAGTCTACACAACCAACCAAGAGATACTCACCGCCAGAAGGAGAACCGAGCCGGGAAGTTGCCTCGCTACGTGACAGCACCACGATGGAAACAGATCCAGGGAACCCAGATGACAGCATTGGCGAGAGCAGAGAGGACAGCCTGGAGCCACTCAACGAAACAGCGGGACTGTTTTTGCCACCCAGCTCAGCAAGCAGCCCACTGGAACCAGAGCCAGGACAGAAACCGGTGGAACAGTGCAGATCAAGCAGACAGGTGAAGCGACCTGCCTACTTACGAGAATACGTCACCCCACCCCTCAGATGGAACCTAGGGGGGAGGGGTTTTATGGACTAAGCCAATGCTTCAGTAACAACCCTAATAGCTTTACTTTAACAGCAGGCTCGTAATCCTGCACTTCTCATTGGCCCGTGAACAGCGAATCATGATTGGTCGTTTCTGGCCAATCTGATTGGCTGACAGCAGGTCTCTCTGAATGGATGCTTGTTAGAGCGATAAACTCAAATCATTGGTTGTTTTGACAGCAGCCAGCTCTATAAAAGAGCTGCTGCTGCCCAAGTATTTGTTCTGTTCTGAAGTCACGAATAAAGAGTTGAAGTCACAGTTCGATGTCTCGTCTCCGTTCCTTGCACCCATGCTCAGGACTTAACAGGTTTTTGGTGACTAATTGACAGTATTAGATGATGTGCAGAAACCACTTCCAAATGCCTATCAAGGCAGAAAAAGAGAAGCAATGCAATTGCTTTGCTTTTTGAAATGAGAGGTCGACCTTCTCCCCTCACCCAAAAGCAATTGGAAAGAGCAATTCAAGGTTTCATCAAAGCGAACACCACCACCAGAATCTGCACAATCCCGATTTCAATAGGAACAACTTTTCAAATCACCAGTAACAGATTTTTTTGCTTTTTGGGATTAGAAATTCATGGAAGAATTCAAGTGACTTATTGAAAGGAGCAATAAATCTTGAAAATTGCTGCATGTTGCCATTTGTAGCTACCTGCCAAAAAGTGGGGGAATCTAACTTGTTTAAATGCTAATGAGGATCACTGGTAGAGAATCACAATTTCTGAGGGGAAAAAAAAGCTTCTTTCCAAAAACTGAGTGATATGGTTGGGTGGTTTGATAGGTATATCAGCAGCACATATTATAAAGGATGAAAAGAGAGCTAGAGTCACTGTTGGAGCAATTCTTGGCTCTTCAGGAAGGCAGTAGTAAATATCTACCAAAAAAACCCCATTATTTCTTCAAGTTATGTGGAAAATGCATGCATCCAGCAGTTCTTTTCCATTAAGAACAGATAGATCAATCAGTTCACTGGGCAGAAGTGAAGAATAACAAAGTTTAAGGATATCTGGGAATATTATTCTTTGATCTCCTCATTCTACAGTTGTTGCAGGAGCTTTTCATGATGAAGAATGATCATAGAACTAGTATTTCTCTTTCCCTCAATCTATGGCCTTATAGGTATGGGCAATGATTGGCCCATTTCTAGTATAGACCAACAAACATTTTTGGAAGACAGAAACAGACAATGTCACTCTGTATCCAGTCATCCCCATGACAAATGCATCTCCTACCCTTGCTTATTTTCTCCTTCAGTTTTAAAGTAGTAAGTTCTCCATTAGTAGCCTTGAATGCTCCTGCCTGTTCTGGCTAGTGCACTTTACTTAGATCTTTGCTTCCCAGTGGAGAACTTTGACTATTTTGTTTTATTCAGATGAATCAATGGGATAACAGGAAAAACTAACAAACAGTATAGTCCTCGACTTATTTAAAAAAGTGAGAGAAAAGTAGCTTGCTCATATAAGTATTTTGTCTTCCTAGCATTTTCCCACAAGTGCAGGACAGTAATAACAGCAGAACAGTAGAAAAGAACTGGATAAAATCACAAAATACAAAGACCTGCAAATGAAAATTAGAATGTGGCAAAAGAAAGCACAGATAGTCCCGATAATAATAGATGATGGGGGTGCAACTGGAGCACCACTTGAACACCATAAACATTGACAATCACTAACAATCAATTGCAAAAGGCAGCTTTATTTGGAACAACTTACATACTGCACCTGTACTTTTAACACCATCAAACAACACCATCTGCTTATTCCAGGTCATTGGGAAGGACTCAACAGGTGGATCAAAATGCCAAACCTAGGGTAAATTTCTGATGGCTGCAATGAACCATACTAGTGTTGTTGTAACTTAACTAAGTTTGTCAATGCTTTAATACAGGGCTGTCAAACTCACGGCCTGTAGGCCGGATGCGTCATGTGCTGGCCACACCCTTGTCCGGTTTAGCAAAGGAGAAAAAAGTTCCAGTATGTTACATTACCCCATCATGATGATGCAGGTTTGACACCTCTGCTTTAATCTGCCTTTGTTTGTAGAAATTTAGTTGGTAAATGATTACACATATCCTCCCTGCAAGTAAAAGGCTTAGTGAGGATCAGATAGTTAAAATCATGTTCAAGCCAAAGGTTCCATAAATTTTATTTCATGTAAAAATTCTATTTTCAGAGTTGGTTAAATTTTCAATGATAATTTTTGGTGGACAAGAATAAGCAACAGCAAACCTTAGTTTCAAATCCTGGCCCTCCCCTCTTAACTTCAAGAAGGTTATCAGAAGTAGCTGCTGCTAAGTTTAGTTTACCTGCAGAAAGGATTATTTTTTTTAGAGCTATACAGTGCTTGCAGTGGAGATGCAAACCTCCATGTCTGCAACTATTGAAAGCATCTGCTTCTTTTCTCAGGATCATCTGGGTGGGTAAAGTAAGTAAACACAATCAAGTTGGCCATTGCTATTGAAGTCTTGTTGCCTTTTTTTTACACACACATAGAAATGAGAAGGGCTTTAATCTTAGAGTCACATTTGTCATTTTGACTCTTTGATTCCCAGATATAAATTCCTCTAGTTTCAGGGATTTGTGTAGCCTCTGGAACCTCGTTTGACCCTTATACTTGAAAATTAGTGGCACAGCTTTCTATCATTTTGAGACAGCAAACACACAGACTGTATGCCCCAAAATAGATTTTGCTTGCTCTAAACAAATAAAAGACAAATCCAGAAAGAAATAGAAAAACGCCAGCTGTGTACATGTTGTGATCCCAATCATTTTGCATGGTTGTCTCTTCACTGCTATCCAAAATTTTTAAAAGAAGCTACCAGCCAGAAAACCCTTCCAGATCTTTGCATTATGATGTGTATTTATTAGATTTTAGCTTAGTGTTAGGTATGTGGTTTGGAAAACATGGAAGATACCTTTCCAGGATATGCAAAATCAATAATTATATTGATAGATGATAACTTAAAAAAAGACATGAACATTTTCACAATTTGGAACAGTTGGTTAAACCAGGCTACAAGCAAAGTCAAAGAAGAAGCAGACAAACGGTCACAAATGGAGTCCATGTGACATCCTCACTTAATGATGGCATGTGATTTCCTTAGTAATTGCAATTGGAAGAGTTGCATTTTCATCACTAAATGGCACATTTTACAACTGCATCACTTAGCGTTGGAAATTGCTAATTATTGTCATTAAGTGAGGACTACCTGTATATTTCAAATTAGTACAGGCAGTTCTCAACTTACAACAGTTCATTTAGTGACCATTCAAAGTTACAAGGGGCCCTGGAAAAAGTGATTTATGATCATTTTTCACAATTACGACCATTGCAACATCCCCATAATCATGTGATCAAAATTCAGAGGCTTGGCAACTTGTTCATATTTATGATCTTTGCTGGGTCCTGGGGTCATGTAATCTCCTTTTGTGATGATCTGACAAGCAAAATCAAAGGGAAAACTAGATTCCCTTCCCAACCTTCCCAGGTTGCTAACTTATCAACTGCAGTGATTCATTTAAGTGTGGCAAGAAAATGGGACAGAACTCGCTTAACAAATGTCTCACTTCACAACAGAAATTTTGAGCTCCATTGTGGTTGTAAGTCAAGGACTACCTGTACTCTCTTATGTGTTGCATTTGCCAGGATGCAATGCAGTAGGCCTGTCTATGAATTTCTGAAAGAATCTTGACATTCTTCCTCTGTCTATTAAGGCTTCTACTGAAATATGTCCAATTTCACAGCCAGCTGAACTTACCTTTGAATTTAATTTGTGCTGATATATTTTGATTTTTAATATTTAAAAGTACTCTCATTGTATGGTTTCAGCATATTGTGCTGCAATAGTTTAATTGATTTAATTCTATTGTATTCTATTCTAAGATTGATCACAGATAATGAAAAGGGATAATACATTTTCAAAATAAAATACACAAACCACATCTCAGTGAGATGTGAGAAGATGAGCAGCAAACTCTCCATTCTCTCCCAACCCCACTAACCTGCTTTCCAGCTTCGTTCTCCTATGCAGAGCAACAAAAGAAGTCCCAGCCAATCAGCTGGGACTCAGGAGGCAGAGAATAGATGCAGGCAGGCCAACCAGAGGTGTTATTTGCTGGTTCTCTGAACTACTCAACATTTCCGCTACCAGTTCTTCAGAACTGGTCAGAACCTGCTGAGTACCACCTCTGCTACACACACCCCTCTTGTCCTGTCTTATCTAAAAAAAAAATTACTGACCACAAAATGCCACACTACCTTTTTTGTGTTCATCATCACATTGTTAAATATGAAAGCCAGTGTGATACTGTAGTTAATGTGATGAACCAGGAATTAGGAGCAGAAAGATTCAGATTCTAGTTCTCTTTTATTTATGGAAAATGGATGATCTTGGCTCAGCCACCACCTCTCAGCTCAAATTAGTATCTGGTTCTGGGATAAACCTTAGACTAAAAAATAAAATAAAAATCCTCCCTGCATAACACAATGGAAAACTTCAGTGTAAGAACTAGCTGAGCAAAAAAAAGTGGATCTAGCAATTAAGAGGGACAAGCGCTAAGAACAACAAAACTGTCTAATACACAGTACATAAGTAAACTAAGATTTGCTGCCAGAAATTGTGGGAATGGCAGCCAATGTGATTTCAGTATGGAAGTAGGCAGTTTATGAAGATTCAGCCTCTCATTTGCAACTACTCTTGACTCTCTATTTTGTCTTGAATCCTGAGCAATAAATCTTAAAGACTGGTTGCTAGCAGGCAGTAATGGGAGAAGAGAATCACTTTCCAGTTCACCTGGCCTCCCTGTGTAAGTATGAATGGACCTGGTAGAATCTGATCTTCTTATGTTCTTAAACCACATTTCCAATTTTAGTTTGAGAAGAAGAAAATACCGATGGTGACAAAATATTAAACAGTATATCAGAGAGGCAAACAGGTATCCCTACTCTATAGCTGGATTTTTTTCTTGTATAATTACTTTGTGATTATCAAAAATGCCATTAGTAGATTACAGAGAAAGAACCTCCCCATAAATAATAAATCCTGAAAAGTAATTACTTTTCCAAGCATGATTTAAAAAGCATGAGCAGATTCAATTTCACTTCACCAAGGCAGAAACAGATCTCTTAATTATAATAATTATAGAAAAACTGCACTGAAATGATATTAAATAAGATGAATGCATGATAACTCTTGTGAATGAATAATACCAATAAAGTTATCATTGAGCTTGAAGTCAAGTGCAGGGTTCTGGCCCTGCACTTCTGATTGGCTGTTATTGGCAGGATCGGATTGGTCCGTTCAGGAGCATCTGATTGGCCATTAACAGGCCATTCCCATTGATTAACGGAGCTAGCGCTCCAGGTTTGCTATTGGTTGAAGAGTTAACAAGTTGCCTATATAAGGAAGGCAAAAGCAGCCCTTGAGTTGAGCTGTCACAATATGTAAATAAAGAGTTTGAAGTTCACTGTTTCTACCGGCTCGTCTCCATTATTCGCACCCATGCTCCAGACTTAACACTGGTGACGAGGATGGGATTGGATGACAGCAGAGCCAACTAAGACAACTAAGCACGTGGCTGAAGCGCACAACAGCGGAACCATGTCCGGCGGCGTAGTACCACCCGCTCCATTCGATCCAGCTCAAGAGGACTGAGAGTCTTACATGGATCATTTCCAAATGTTTTTGGAGACGAATAATCTGAAGGATGCCATGGCCGGGAAGAAACGGGCAGTATTTCTAACGCACTGTGGACCAATGGTATTCAAAATGGCTAAAGCATTAGCGAAACAGGTTGAAGTGAAGGCCATGGACTGGGACGTCCTCGAACCGCTACTAAGGGCCCACTATGCACCAACCTTTCCAACGCTCGTAAGACAACACAAGTTCTATCAAAGGAACCAGCGGAAAGGAGAAAGCGTCGCCGATTTCATTGCAGACCTCCGGAACTTGGGAGGCCTTTGCGATTTCACCGACCTGGAAGAGGCTTTGAGAGACCGAGTAGTCCTCGGGCTAGACGCTCTAAACGTACAGAGCAAAATAATGGCAAAGAGCGACATCACCCTTAAAGATGCCATAGCTGAAGCTACAGCAGTGGAGGCGACCAAGAAGTTGGATGCCCAACTACGCCGAAATCGCACTCCAACACACCAACCAGCCAGCGAAATTTCACCTAACGCAGAAGGGCAACCTTCGACAGCCCACCATGAGGACCTCTCTTCGTCGTCAGACAGCGATGAAGAAGAGGTCCATCGCCTGCGGTCCGATCAGGACTGACACCCAAAGTCCCAGCAATCATGCGCGGGCTGCGGGGCCAACCATTACCACTCTGAGTGCAAATTCCACAACGCACTCTGCCACGAGTGCGGGAAACGAGGCCACATCGGACGGGTCTGCAGAAGCCTTCTCAGACCCAGCCAGACCTCGAAAGGAACCAATCTCCGCCAATCGACAGGGAATCGCCCTATAAGGTGAGGACCAGTAAACCACTCCTACGGAAACCGACCCGTGAGTCATCTAGCGAGATGGGAAGAGGCCTACCAAACACTCACTATTGGCCATGCCTCTTTATTAGACGCTAAGAAAATTCAGGTCAACGTGAACATTGAAAATCGGCCCTGCCAAATGGAAGTTGACTCAGGATCGTCTCTTTCAATGGTCTCATGGAAGACCCTCAAGCAACTCATCCCCACTATCGGGCACCAAGACCTTCAATTCCAATGGCTCGTGTTAAAAGACTACCAGGGGAGCCGAATCCCAGTCGCAGGATCCAGTCGAGTCCGGGTTGCATTCAAGAACCGCACGGCGTACTTACCCCTGACAGTGATCGATAAGGACTGGCCTAGTCTGTTAGGCCTACAATGGTTCACACCACTCGGCACTGAAGTGGCAGGCATTAACCGAATCGGCGGCAGTGACTAGGAGGAAGACCTCGCCCACGAATTCAGGGAAGTCTTTGAGGAAAAGCTAGGCGAGTACAAGGGGACCCCGATATCCTTTAGCTTTAATCCAAAGATAGCTCCCATCCACCTTAAGCCTCGTCGAGTTCCGTTTGCTCTAAAACCAAAAATCGACGAGCAGCTTGATAAGTTGATTGCCCAGGGAGTTTTAAAGCCAACTGACCACTCCCCTTGGGAAACGCTGATTGTGACACCAATTAAGCCGGACAGCTCCATTAGAATTTGCGGGGACTATCGAGCCACCCTAAACCATGCCCTGCAACAGAACCCACATCCAGTGCCGGTGGTACAGCACCTCCTCCATTCCCTGGGGGACGGAAAAGTCTTCGCTAAACTAGACTTAGCTCAGGCTTATCAGCAATTGCCGGTTGACAAAAAAACGGCACAGGCACAGACTATCGTAACACACCGAGGTGCCTTTTAATGTACGCGGCTTCAATTCGGAGTCAGTGTAGCCCCAGGGATCTTTCAGAGCCTAATGGAGAGACTATTGCAGGGGATCAAGGGTGTTGTCCCCTATTTTGATGATGTGCTTATTGCTGCCCCCACTCAAAAAATCTTACGGGAGCGTTTAAGACTGGTATTACGAAAATTTCAGGAAGCAGGCCTGAAAGTAAAAAAAAAATAAGTGCAAAATGTGTACCGATCGTGTTGAATTCTTAGGGTACCTAATTAACAGTCAGGGTATTCACCCTACTGATAGCAAATTGAGAGCAATAAAAAACGCTCCCAGGCCCCAGAACAAAACTGACCTCCAGGCATTCTTAGGCCTCATCAATTTCTATAATGTATTCTTGCCACACAAGGCGACTGTCGCTGAACCTTTACATCGTCTATTAGATAAAAAAGCAATCTGGGTATGGGGTCACAAAGAAGAGCAGGCATTCCGTAATGTAAAAAAACTACTGACTTCGGACGCTGTACTAATGCAGTACAATGAGACTTTGCCAATAAACATAACATGTGAAGCATCGCCTTTTAGAGTGGGCGCCATTTTGAGCCATGTGTTACCTAATGGTAACGAAGCCCCTGTTGCTTACTTCTCAAAGACGCTCTCGAAAACCAAGCGAAATTACAGCCAGATCGATAAAGAAGCCCTGGCAATTGTATCAGCTGTTAAAAGATGTGTATGGCTGGGTTTTCACCATTGTAACTGACCACAAACCATTGCTGGGGATCATCGCTGGGGACAAGCCAACTCCCTACATACTTTCTCCCAGAATGACCCGCTGGTCAGAATTCTTGGCTGCCTACAATTATCGGCTACAATATCGTCCCGGTAAAGCCATTCCCCATGCCGACGCGCTGAGCCCTACGCTGCTCCCTGAAACTATCAATGATCCTGCACCAATGATGACAGCGTTGCAGATCGAGACACTCCACATGCCGCCATTAACTGCCCGTGACATCGCGAGAGAAACAAAATGCGACCCCATCTTGGCGCGAGTCTTCACGTGGGTGGAACGTGGATGTCCATTGGACCAAGTACCAGATGACTTTGCACCATTCAAAAGTCGTCAAACAGAGTTGTTCTCGCAGAAGGGCTGTGTCATCTGGGGCGATAGAGTTGTTATCCCAGAACGACTCCAACAGACACTGCTAAGAATCTTGCATGATGGCCATCCTGGCATCGTGCGCATGAAGGGCCTCGCACGAAGCGATGCGTGGTGGCCAGGCATTGACAGACAAATCGAATCATGGGTTAAAACTTGCAAGAGATGCCAAGAAGTAAGCAACGCTCCACCAAAGGCAACCCAACCGAATGGGAGACGCCGCGGGGACTGTGGTCCTGCATCCATCTGGACTTTGCTGGGCCAACCAAAGGCCACACGTTTTTGCTAACCATCGATGCCTACTCGAATTGCCTCAAGATTCACCGAATGAGCAACACGACCACTGACGCAGTCATCAAAAGACTGGAAAGACTTTTTGCAACCCATGGATTACCAGACGTTCTGGTATCTGACAATGGGCCCCAATTTACCACGCTGTCTTTTGTGCAGTACCTGGCTGACCAGGGCATTCGACATGCGCTCACTTCGCCTGCGCACCCTGATGCCAACGGTAGAGCTGAGCGCATGGTACAATTCATCAAAAAGACTCTCCAAAAGATAGACTACGATAACATTGACAAGAAAATCAACCGTATCCTTTTCCTGCAGCACATCACACCTCACAGCATCACCAACAAAACTCCCGCCGAGCTGCTAATGGGACGAAAGCTCCGCTCCGACCTCAATCAGTTACACCCAGCCTACGAACCAGAAAAGCCACTCAGATCCAGCGGCTGATGCCGTACCTTCCAGGTAGGCGATTTAGTATTCGCTAAAAACTTATCAGGAGATCCGCTGTGGGTAGAGGCGACTGTAATCCGCGTAACCGGCCCAAGATCATACCTCGTTCAGTGCCCTGACGAAAGACTTTGGAAGTGCCACATAGATCATCTACGATTGCGGCTACCATCTCGCGCTACCGAACTCCCTTTTGACCAAACTGGGGGGGGGGGGAAGATAAAGAGGAAAGCGAATTACTATTAGAGGGAAACCTTTTCGAAGAGACTAATAATGGAACTGAAATGTAGGAACAGGAACCAGGGACCGGAGTGAGTGCACCTCAGGGAGTGGCCAGTGATATTGGTGACAACGGGAACGCGAACTTGGAACCAGAGGCACCCCTCCCGCTAAACAACGATCTACCTCTGCAGAAGTGCAGCCAACCGCCAGGCACTTTGCGAAAATCGAAAAGACTAGTAAAACAGCCGTCCTACCTTAAGGACTATGTAACCGCGCCCTGTGGGCAGAAGCCGGGGGAAAGGGGTGTTGTGAATGAATAATACCAATAAAGTTATCATTGAGCTTGAAGTCAAGTGCAGGGTTCTGGCCCTGCACTTCTGATTGGCTGTTATTGGCAGGATCGGATTGGTCCGTTCAGGAGCATCTGATTGGCCATTAACAGGCCATTCCCATTGGTTAATGGAGCTAGCGCTCCGGGTTTGCTATTGGTTGAAGAGTTAACAAGTTGCCTATATAAGGAAGGCTATAGCAGCCATCAAGTTGAGCTGTCACAATATGTAAATAAAGAGTTTGAAGTTCACTGTTTCTACCGGCTCGTCTCCATCATTCGCACCCATGCTCCAGACTTAACAATAACTACAACTTTTGAAAGCATTTTTAAGACATAGAGAAGGTAGGTCACATAAGCAGGAATTACTGATCACAGAATCAAATCAAATAAACAGGTAAGACTTTTTTTAAATAGCAACTATGCTTATCTTTTCTCTCTGAAAGCACCTCCAACAGATCTCTTTTGATCCACCTTGGGATGAACAACCACAGATGGTCTTTCAGTGGCTAGCTATCAGTATTTGGGCAATTGTTAAGAGAAATTTGATGAGTCTTCATTCTAAGATGTTTGTTAGTATAATGGAAAACAGATGGCAGGAGCAATATTTTTTCAACCATCAATTTCAGCATTGGGTAATTCTTTTAATAAACAGTAGCTTTGTGTTTAGCCATTTCTGGATTATCTATCCATTAATCCCCCGTTTTCCACATGCTATCCAACAATATGGGTATTTTGATAACACAGTCTAATAAGTTCAGACATTACTTAATGCTTTTATTAAAAAAGCTTTTCTGGAATTTGGCCCAATTTTCTGGAATTTGGCCCAATTAGACTTAATAGAAAAATGTGTCCTGATGAAACAAGTATCAGACAATTCCATTTTCAAAACTGTTATCTTCAACTTGATATTTCATCTTTTTTTAAAAAATTCAAAAGATTGACCCTTTGATCGAACTTGAGGCAATAAAATTGAATTTAATGAGTACTTTATGAGTGCTACTTCCTTAATTATTCCTATTACCTACAGTAAGAGCTTAATCCTTTTGCAACTCTGGCAGTCCTTACCTTTGTACACCTTTAAGTTGAATAAAGATCGAATACTCTTTCTTATCACTTTTTTTTCATATGTATATATCCAAAAGCTTTTCAGCCATATGTCCCAAAGGTGCTTTTTCAAAGGGCAACTGGACTTTCTTTGTTTTTCCTTGAACACATTTCATTTATCATCCAATAAGCTTCTTGAAAACGCACCTTCTTGAAGAAGCACCTTTGGAACAATCATGACTTGGATGACTAAGGATCTCCATAGACATTTTCAGTTGAATGATGGAAAATATTCATCTAAATAAATAAACAATGTGTGCAATAGAAAGCAATAGAAAGACGAGCCAAAGACAAGTAAATGATTGATTTTGACAAATGTCTATGAAGATTCTCAATCATCCAGGTCATGGTTGCCCAAAGATGCTTTTTCTAAAAGGCAACTGGGTTTTTAACCCCTTTGAAACCATTTTCCTTCTCATCTGAAGAAGCTTCTTTGGTGAGAAGCAAAATATTTTCCAAAAAAAGAAGAAAAAAAGCAAGCCCAATTGCCTTTTGGAAAAAAGCACCCTTGGGACAATGATTTTAGCATTGCTCTAGAACAGGGCCGGATGCATTGCTGGCCACACCCATGCCCGATTCAGTGAAACTGATAGGTTATGTGATACTGCTGTGACAAGATGAGTTGGACACCCCTGCTCTAGAATATCTTTTTTTTACTGGCACCTTTGCTCAGGGGCAATGCATGTTTTACATGTGGATGGGTAGGTAGAATTGGAATAGGGGAGTAAGTAGCCTAACTTGATGGAAATCAGATTCTTCTTATTTCTATCCTGTTGAGATAAAGCTGAACTGCTAGGAGAAACCCAGTAGGATGAGCTTTCTCTATACAATTCATCTCTCCGCTCTTTTAGTTATTTATTATTTTTATTTTTATCGCATCTGTGTTATCTTTATAAATACCTCATTATGCTGGACATACCTTATACTCCTCCCTCCTTCTATTTTCCCCATAACAAGAAGTGGGTTGAGCGGAGAGAGAGTCACCTCCTATTTTCCTCATAACAAGAAGTGGGTTGAGCCGAGAGAATCACCGGCAACGTGACCAGATTTGTTTTTCCACAAAAGTGATCTCTTTTTGGATTGAAGCTTCCTTATTATTTTGGGTAATCTGTTTTTTTCTGGTTTATGGAATTGTTATTGGTACATATAGTTTGATGACTCTTTTGACTTCAAGTAAAAATATGTTGTAATGGTCTTAAACGGTATTGCATCCAGTGAATAGAAATTGCCAATCAAGGGATGAGAGATCATTATCTATAAGATCATAGTTGCCTTTTTTGAAGTTATAATTGGGGATCATATTGTTGTGTTGATTTTTGTGTTGATTTTTGTGTGGATGCATGTTGAGACAAAAGTCAATCATGCTGTGGTCACTGTTGGAAAAGGGTTCTTTAATTTGTATTCGATAAAGTGAATTCAAACTATTGCAGAAGATGAGTTCAAGGCAGTTGTTAAGTCTAGTATTGTTGGTTACTAGTTGTTCTAGTCCCAGGTTTGTTACAGAATTGTAGAAGGTTGCATGTATGGGTTTAGTTTTACATTTGTTTAGGATCCAGTTAATGTGAGGTAGATTGGAGTCACCAAGAAAGATAAAAGTGTGTGAGCAGAATGTTGCCCGTGTTAGTAGTGAATTTAGTTTGTTTACATGTTTGATGTCATAATCAGGGGCTCTGTAACATAGTAAGAACCGAAATGTGATATTTAAGGAAAGTTCACAGATGATAGTCTCAGGAATAGAAGCTCCTGGATAACTTGGATGTTTTTTAGATGTAGGGACTTTTTATAGAAGATAGCAACACCACCTCCTCTACAGATTTCATGATCTAATCAGTAAACATGATAGTCTCTTACTGTGGTAATGGAGTCAGGGAGAGATGCGTTGAGCCATGTTTCACAGACAAATATGATGTTGAATTTAGCCGTATTTAGTATTTTATTCACAAGGCTTCTTGCATTGAGTAGCTTGCATTTAAGGCCAGTTGTAGTTGGAATTGAGGTAGTTTGGGGTGTGCATGCCTAGTTTTGAGTGATGGTGGGTTGGGTGAGGTAGGGTTGGATGTGGAGTTGTGGGTTGTGTGACTTACTTTTGATACAATCAGTGAGGGTTAGGGTTAGGGTTAGGATTAGGGTTTGTGGAGAAGGACCCATCAAATGTTTGGGTTTTTTTTTCAGTCTATTGCTGGATGAGTTCTACTACAATAATTTGCTAAGATTCTAAAGACTATTAGACTGACTATTTATAACATTCCTTCCATTGGTGTATCAACATCACAGCTTTCTAGAATTGCATTAGCCTTTGGTTCCAGAGGCTTCCTGGAAATAACTTGATTTTTTTCAAATAAACAACAAACAAGGGAAGAGGGGAGCAAAGTATATTTATAGGCACATAGTTTGAGATCAGGTCAGAAAGTTCAAATTCGTGAAGAGGAATGGCTTTTCAATGGCTACTGGGAATCAGTGACAAAGAAATCACATTTGGAATTTGACCAAGTGATAGAATGTAGTAAGTATGAAATAGGGGTGAATTTTAGAGGTTCATAGCATAGTCAAAATAACAGCCCATTAGTCATGTATCATTTTAGTCAGTCCATTCAGGGATATTCAGTTAGCAAAGTCCGTGTAGAATATCCTATGTCAGTTCACTTACAAATCAGTCCTTTGTCTCTCTCCCATTCGAGTAACGCAGTCTTGAGTCCATGCAGTAATTAGGGATCATCAAAGCCAGAGAGAGCAAGCTGCAGTTGCTTTGCTTCTTTTAAAGTGATTTCACAACCACTCCCTTAATTACATTCCTATATTTAAAGTTGCAGACACTTTAACTTATAAACTATGATAACATATTTATTATTTTACCTAAACCAGTTAGGGTAAACAATGTTATCCCTAACAATGTGATCAAAATTCAGATGTCAGCCCTGGATCCATCTTGAATCAGATTTGGAGATGGGTAACTGTGGGAACAAGAGAATAGTGAGAAGGAAGGATAACCAACATTCGTTCGCCAGAGCTCAAGGTCAAGTCACTGGAGTTTGGAGGGGACTGACTGGACTTGGAGGGAGTTCAGAATGGAGGTGGATTGGAGAGTGTGACTTGAGAGTCAACAGTAAGGGTCTGGGTATGAGTTTTAATGTAGCAAGGGAAAATGCGGGAGCTCAGATTTGAGTTTTCCCCAGATGTGCCAACATGACTTCTTTAATAAATTCTTATTTCGATGGACTTTGTCTCTGAGTGCTGCATTTGAAATCTGGAGAGTTTTGTTGGAATGCTGACATAAGTTGCTTGGCAACTGGTTCATACTTATAATCATTGCTGTTTCCCAAGATCATGTGATCATCTTCTGCAACCTTCTGACAAACAAAATCCATGGGGAAGCCAGATTTACTTAACAACGATGTTATCAACTTATCAACTGCAGTGATTCACTTAAGAACTGTGGGAAGAAAGGCCAGAAAATGGGGCAAAATTCACTTAACAACAGAAATATTGGGCTCAATTGTGGTTGTAAGTTGAGGACTACCTATAGTTTAAAAATTGTTTCTCCTTCCAAGAAACAATTTTCTCTGCATCTCTCTCAGTACTTAAATTATCTGGTTTACTCATGTGGCACATGGCAGACTTCTGTTACTATTCCACTGTTTATCCTTTTTTAATTTTTTTTTGAAATAATTCTTTTACTATCCTTTTGATGTTGCTAACAACTGTAGTTTTTATATACATCCATCTTGCATTCATGTGTCTTTTTACAGACTAGTTTATTGTTTGTTTATATGTATGTGGTTAATTTGTATGACATCCAGACAACTTCAGTTACTGGGAAGTTCTTAAACGAAATATGCTTCTCTGAACATAATGTAGCTCAAGATATGTAAATCAAAGAGATCTGAATACTGCTGTCCTTGCACTATTCACATCCTGCCTGCTTCTGAGAAATTATCAGGATTCTGCACTTGGCTTGCTTCCTGTCCAAAGGTAATTGACAATTACTTCTCCACATAATTTTAACAGAATGTGGTAAGGTTTTGATGGATTGGAGTTTCGCATCCCAGTACAATAGTCCAGGGGGCATAATTCATGCAAACAGTCAAGAGCAATGTAACCAGAGTTTGTAATCACTTTACTCCTTGAAATGAGATCAAATTATGATGCAAGCTCATTGATGAGTTCTTAGACAAACAAATGAGTTTGAAGAGATATGCAAAGTTGCTATTACTAAAGAATAATTTATTCTAAGGTTAAAGAACTATATATATTTAATCTCCTTCAGGAAAAAAAAACATGCACTGGAAGATCATGGCACTTATCATCTTTTTGCAACTTAGTTTGCAATTTATTTACATTTATGAAGCTGAGGACAAATTCTTCTAAAATGACTAATCGTTAATAGTCATACCACATATTGATATTTATTTATGATACATATTTAAGGATAGATATAGAAAGTTAGATACAGATACAGATTCTTCTTGTGCCTTTACCTCTCTTCATAACAAAACTGTTCATTCTTCATGCTGTTCATGTCGTGTCCGTCGGTAAGGAGACCAGGAGGCGGTGACTAGGTTTCAGCTCTTTATTTGGTCCCCGGAACCGATCTGACTCCAAGGGAAAAAACAGCGGCTTTTTATTCTCAAGCCGCGGCGGCCGCGGCCAATGGCACCACTTTGAATCTCCTGCAATTCGTTTCCACCAATCGCGGGAGATTCTCAGCGGGCCAATCAGCGCGGCTCGCTAAACCAATCAGATCGCCCCGCGCTTTGGCCAAATAAAGCGCGGGGTTTCAAGAATGCTAATGAATGTACAGAACACCTCTCCCCTCTTGGTTTGGTCCTACGTAACGTAGTCCCATAGGTAGGCGGGGCTCCGTACTTGCCTACTGGACCTGCTCAGGTCAGTCGTGGGTTGGTTCCTGGCCGGTTCGGTCGGGTTCTCTGTGTCTCTCGAACTTGTCGGTGGAACCGCCTGGTATGTCTTGCCGGGCCGCTCATCGCAGCTCCCTCCCATTCTACCCGGGCTGGTTGAGCTATGGTTTTCGCTGCTCCCACCTGGTCTTTCCGGGCTGGTCAAGCTGGCCTGGCTGCTTCTTCCTGGTGAGGTTCCGAGCTGGCTGCTTGCTGGTGAGTATGGCTGGTTACTTTCGTCTGGGTTTTGGTTCCCGGAGTATTCCCTCTCCTCTTGGTTTGTGTTAAGGGGATTGGTTATATCTGGTTGTGTGTCAGTTGTGTTTCTTGTGGTTGTTCTCGATCTTAATTGATCGATGTGGCGTTTCCATGCTCGTCCATCGGTTGTGTTTGTAGCCGGTACGAGCGGGGACCTGTCAGTTGGGTTATGGTTGCTGGTACCCATAGTGGGTCTCCGGTTAGGTTTTTTGCATGGACGGCATTGCCTGGTGCAAAGGATCGGTGCTTGCTGGAGGAGTTTGGGGTTTTTTCCGGGTTGTATGTGGGGTGCAGTCTATCGAGTGGGGACCTTATTTTCCTCCCCATTAGTAGCTCTGCTGGGCTTTTGTTTGTTGTTGTGTTCGGGGTTATGTGTTGTATGAAAAGCATTTTATTTATTTTGTCTTGGATCTCCCCGTGTTTGATTTTCTGAATGGTATTTTTCGTAAATTGAACCATCCGTTCCACCCTTCTGTTTGCTGCCGGATGCGCCGGGGCTGTCAGTGCATGTTGTATGCCCCGTTCCGCTAGGAATTTTTCAAATTCCAGCGAGGTGAATTGGGGCCCGTTGTCTGACACGATGACATCCGGGAGGCCGTGTGTTGCGAAGAGTTTGCAAAGTTCCTTGGTCACGGCCTCTGTGGTGGTGGATTTCATGTTGCTTATCTCCAACCAGTTGGAGTAAGCATCTACGGTTATTAGGAATGTATGTCCCTTTGTGGCCCAGCGAAGTCTATGTGGATCCTAGACCAAGGTCCCCTGGGAGTTTCCCATTCTAGGATCGGTGCCGTGGGAGGGCTTGGTCTGGTTTCTTGGCAGCGTTGACACTTTGCCACCTGGGCCTCGATTTGTTTATCCATCCCTGGCCACCAAGCGTAATTCCTGGCCAGGGCTTTCGTTCTAACTATGCCTGGGTGCCCCTCGTGTAACAACTCCAGTACCTTCCCTTGCAGTTTTTCTGGGATGACCACTCTATCCCCCCACAGTACACACCCTTTTTGTAGTGAGAGTTCTGTTTGCCAGTTCTGGAATGTTTTGAATGTCTCGTCGTTGTCCTTTTCCGGCCACCCTTTCTCTACCCAATTTAACACCCGCGCCAAACATTTGTCTTTATTAGTTTCTCAGGCAATATCTGACGTGGTTATGGGTAGATCGGGCAGAGTCTCTATGCTGAGGGTGGTTGTCGTGGGTGCTTGGTCGGTGTCTAGCTCGGGTAGTGGTGAGCGGCTCAAAGCATCTGCAAGTGTGATCGTCTTACTGGGTCGGTGTGTGAGACGGTAGCTGTAGGCGGCAAGGAATTCGGACCACTTTGTCATTCTAGGAGATAGAATGTTCGGGGTGGCCCTGTTCCCTGCGAGGATTCCCAGCAGCGGTTTGTGGTCGGTGATGATGGTAAACATCCGGCCGTAGAGGTACTCGTGGAACCTCTTCACTGCGGCGACGATAGCCAGGGCCTCTTTATCCAGCTGACTGTAGTTTCTCTCTGGTTTGGTGAGGGTCCTTGAAAAGAAGGCGATGGGTGCTTCTTTTCCGTCAGGGAGAGTGTGGCTGAGGACAGTGCCGATGCCGAAAGGTGATGCGTCGCATGTGACTGCTAGTGGTAGGGTCTCATTGTATTGGATGAGGATGGCATCCGAAGTGAGCAGGTCCTTGGTTTTCCTGAAGGCGGCTTCCTCACGTTTCCCCCAAGTCCAGTTAGCCGCCTTGTCCAAGAGCCTATGCAAAGGTTCCGCCGTGGTCGCCTTTTGGGGCAGGAAAACTTTTTAAAAATTAAGCAGTCCCAGAAACGCCTGCAGTTCCATTTTAGTCCTGGGTGTGTGGGCCTCCTTAATGGCTTTGATTTTGGTTTCGGTTGGGTGGATGCCGTGCCGGTCTAGGAGGTACCCCAGGAACTCGACCCACTCTGTGTAAAGTTTGCACTTTTCCCTCTTCACCTTTAGCCCAGTTTCCTTGAATTTGGTTAGCACCTCCCTTAGTCGACCCTCTAGTTCTGGCTGGTTGGCTGTCGATACCAGCACATCGTCGAAATAGGACACCACCCCCTTGATGCCTTGTAAGAGTCTCTCCATGAGGCTCTGGAAAATTCCAGGTGCCACGCTGACTCCAAACTGGAGTCGGTTACATCGGAAAGCTCCCCGGTGGGTGACTATGGTTTGCACCTCCGTGGTTTCTTCGTCGACCGGCAGTTGCTGGTATGCTTGGGCCAGGTCGAGTTTCGCAAAAACCTTGCCTCCCCCCAGTGAGTGTAGAAGATGCTGCACTACTGGGACGGGGTTGGCGCTTTGTTGCAAAGCGCAATTTAAGATGACCTTATAGTCCCCGCAGATTCTCACCGACCCATCAGGCTTGACTGGGATGACTATTGGGGTCTCCCACCAGGCATGGTCTATTGGTTGTAGGACCCCTTGCTTGACGAGCTTGTCAATTTGCTCGTCAATTTTTAGCCTGAGTGTGAAAGGTACCCACCTTGGTTTTAGGCGTCTCGGGGAAACATTCGGGTCTAGGCTTAAAGAGATAGGGGGCCCTCGGTACTTGCCTAGGGTGCCGCCGAACACTTCCTGGAAGTCCCGTGCCAGTTTTGCTCCCAATCAGTCTCGGCAATGTGGTTGATGCCCGTGAGTTCGATGCCGAGCGGTGCAAACCATTGCAGTCCCAAAAGGCTGGGTCGGTCTCGGTCCACGATTGTCAGGAGAAGCTTTGCAGTGCGGCCCTTAAATGTCACTCTGAATTGTCCGGTTCCGACTACCGGGATGCGGTTTCCCTGGTAGTCTTTAATGATTAGTCTCTGGTTCTCCAGTCCCTTCTTTTGGATGGTAGGCACCAAACGTTTGATTTCTTGCCAGGCGACCATGGAGAGGTAGGACCCGGAGTCCACCTCCATTTTGCATGGCTCACCTTCAATGCCTACCTCCACATAGAATTTTCGGGCCTTGGTGGTTGATGCGTGGCCGATGATGACCGTCTGGTGGGTTTCCTCCTTCCGCCGGGTCTTGCCACCTCGTCGGGTTCGCCCGCTCTGGTCCCAACGGCTGTCAGCTGGGCAATCTCTGGTTCTGGGGGGTGTGCTGTCCTGTCTCTGCTCACTGTGGTCCCGCCGTCTGGGGCTGCAGGCTTTCTTTAATCGGCATACATGGGCGATGTGACCCTTTTTGTCGCAGTGCTGGCAGACTGCATCGAAGAAATGGCACTCGGATCTAGGGTGGTCACCTCTGCAACCGGCACATGCGGTCCCCGACCTACAACCCTGCCGACTGCAGTGGTCGCGTCCTGCCTGGAGCCGGTGGATTTCCTCCTCGTCGTCCAAAGTGTCGGAGGCGGAGTGGAATTCGCCATGGTGGGTGGTGGTCTCGCGGTGACTTGCTTCCGGTTGAGCCTCGGTCACCCATCCAGGGTTGTTGGTCATGGTGCGGTCCCCTGTGTCCAATCTCCACATGCGGTTCGCGGACTGCCTGGTGGCCTCGGCTGCGGTGGCTTCAGCGATGGCATCGGCGAGGGCGATGTCACCTTTGGCCATCAGCCGACTCTGTAGGACTGGATCCCAAAGCCTGAGCACAACTCGGTCCCATAGGGCCTCATCCATGTTGGAGAATCCGCACAGTCCTCCTAGGTTCTGCAGCTCCACAACAAAGTCGCTGAGGCTTTCGCCCGATCTCTGGTCCCACCGATAGAACTCGTGCCGCCTGATGAGGGTGGGCACGGCGGGAGCGTAGTGTTTGCGGAGTAAAGGTTCGAGGTCGGCCCAGTCCATCCCTGTGACATCAGCGGGTTTCGCTAGGGGTTTCGCCATCTTGAACACTGTGGGCCCGCAGTGTGTCAGGAAGACGGCTCGTTTTTTCAGGCTGGTGGCGTCCTTCATGTCGCTGCATTCGAGGAACATGCAGAATCTGTCCATGTAGGATTCCCAGTCCTCGCTAGTGGGGTTGAAGGGCACGGGCGGAGCTATGCTGGTCATCTCGTCGGTCTTGCTTCCGTCGGACACATGCTCGATGGGGTTCAGACTCGGGATCCCATCCTCGTCGCCAGTGTCGTGTCTGTCTGTAAGGAGACCAGGAGGTGGTGACTAGGTTTCAGCTCTTTATTTGGTCCCCGGAACTGATCTGGCTACAAGGGAAAAAACAGCGACTTTTTATTCTCAAGCCGTGGCGGCCGCGGCCAATGGCACCATTTTGAATCTCCCGCGATTCGTTTCCACCATCGCGGGAGATTCTCAGCGGGCCAATCAGCGCGGCTCGCTAAACCAATCAGATCGCCCCGCGCTTTGACCAATCAAAGTGCGGGGTTTCAAGAATGCTAATGAATGTACAGAACAGTTCATTCTTCCTTTTTATGGCTCACCGAGCTCAAGAAATGTTAGGTTGAAAACCTTTGCCTTTTTGATAACAATCACAAAACATAATTATCTGAACTTTTTTTTTTCCAGAGATAACTTGGGACAAGGTCCATGCTGAGATATTCTCCTATCTCACTGTTATAGTTAAAGGACCTGAATCAAGAGAAGAACACAGCTTTTGAAGTCAGCAGTTCAAAAATAAATAAAATAAAGGATCTTTCATGTAAAAGCAATGCAGTTGTATGTGAGAAAATACAGGTAGTGTGTTTTTTTTAATTTATCAATTGCTTACAAGATAATAGCTATAAGTAAAAACATAGTTATGATTACATGGATACATATAAGAAAAATAAAAAAAATAAAAGAAACAATAGGACAGCAATAGGCACGTTGATGTGCTTATGCACGCCCCTACAGACCTTAGGAAAGGGGTGAGGTCAACAGTAGACAGTCTAAGGTTAAAGTTCTTGGGGTTTTGGGGAAGAAACCACAGAGTCAGCTAGAGTATTCCAGACATTGACCACTCTGTTGCTGAAGTTGTATTTCCTGCAATCAAGTTTGGTGCGGTTAACCTTGAGTTTGTATCTATTGTTTGCTCTTGTGCTGTTATGGTTGAAGCTGAAGTATTCATTGATTGGTAGGACATTGCAATGTGTGATTTTATATACTATACTTAGATCGGACTGAAGGCAGCGTAGTTCTAGGTTTTCTAGGTCTAGAATTTCCAGTCTGGTGGCATATAGGTATGCTGCAATGAGTAGAGGAGTGGAAAACTTAGTTCTTGACTTATGACCACAATTGAGCCCAAAATATCTGTTGTTAAGTGAGCAAGTTGTTAAATGAATTTTGCCCCATTTTACAACCTTTCTTGCTACAGTTATTAAGTGAATCACTGCAGTTCTTGAGTTAGTAACACAGTTGTTAAGTGGATCATGTGTCTACATTGACTTTGCTTGTCAGAAGATCTCAAAAGGTGATCAAACGGTTGCCAAGCATCTGAATTTTGATCATGTAATCTTGAGGATGCTAAGTGTAAGTGTAAGTGTAAAAACCGGTCATCAGTCATGTTTTTCAATGTTGTAACCTCAAATGGTCACCAAATGAATTGTTGTAAGTTGAGGACTACCTGTGATCGCTAAAATTTAGAAAGTTGGAATTACAGAACAGGAACATGGAAAAGGCCAGCGTCATGAACATTGTTAAGGAAGTTTATGAAAACTGTGACCATTAATCTTTGCAATCTTTATATAAGGAAAACATTTTTCATTTAACTTTCAGTAATTGGTGTATAGCTGCACTTTACTCACATACAGTTTATAGACCATGGTTTTCAAGGTGAAGAATTCAGGCATATATTCTAGAGTTATAAAAACAGAAGGAACCTGTTGCAAGAGTCAAAGGGTTAGGGTTGTATCTAGAACCAAATCCTTATTGTAACAATTCCTTTGGGGGGCTGTCATTTGCACAATCCCTGAAGAACAGAGTGATAGTGTTTACAAACTGTAGTTGTTAGGTGTCAAGTTTCCACCCATTTCTGATTCTGCATTTCTCTGTTCCTTTCAAGTTGAAAATGAATTTTGATTCAATTACAAACTCATCTATATTTCTGTAAGAAGAAGAAATCCCCTACCTAACAGCTTTCAAAAATCTTTAAAGAATTCTCGTTCCCAAACTTGAGGATTAATTTATTTTATTATTCCTTTGCTTGTTGCTGACAGTGTCAACTTTTTCTTTTACTTGTGTTTGTTTTCTTCAGGCTATTGATTGCTTTAAGTTGTTCTTGAATTTCTATTTCAAAGATAATTTAATCTGTATTTCATTGATTGTTCATTTCCTTGTGGACCAATTTTTGTTGCTGAAAGTCAAGCTGAAAAATTAATGAGCACTGGATTAGAAAAAGCCTCCTCACTTTAGGCCACTAACAACTTCTGAATTGTTCCTATTCAGTTTCTTGATTAATCTGCTTATTAAATACTAGTTGGGTATATTCGGATAAGACAAGTCAAAGATAATAAAGCCTCTTTTAGCAGTTCAGTGCTGAAAATATGACTGGATACATTTTAAATCAAGACTTAGAAAACTTTTTGGCCTTTTTTTTTTTTTTTGGTAAAAGTTTTATTGATTTTAACAACAAACAAAAAACATATAAGACATAAAACATGACATAAAAAAAATAAAAAATAAAAAATAAAAAAATTATAACATTCTTCATAAATTTACAGTGTATCGGTTGGTTTACCACTCCCTTTTGTGCATCCATTTCATAGTCATCAGAATAATTATATTACATAATAACTCACATTATCAATCATCAATAAAATATCCCAATATCATTATTGAACAATCATTTGACTATAATTTTACTAATTCATACTTAAGCGAGATAACTATAATTAAGTTAAATTATTTTATGACAAATCATGAAATCATACCAAATCTATCTTAATAAAATATTCTTAAAAATTATCAAAACCAAGAAAAATTATATATTCATTATTTCCTAAATTTCTAAATATTCTATTATCGTATTGTATTATCTAACCATTGATAAAAAAGATCCCAAACTTCATAAAATTGTTTATCTTCTTGTTCTCTAATTTCAAATGTCAATCTACTCATTTCAGCACATTCCAATATTTTCTTAATAATTTCTTCCTCTAATGGTATTTTCTCACTCTTCCAATGTTTAGCAAATACAATCCTAGCTGCTGTTAATACATTTACAATCAGATACTTTAAATTTTTATTATATATATCAGGTACGATTCCCAATAAAAAAAATCTCTGGTTTCAAATCTATGTGTTTCTTTATCATTTTTTCCAGCCATATGCGAATTCTAGTTCAATATTTCCTGGCCTCCTCACAAGTCCACCACATATGGTAATATGAGCCAGGTATCTGATGACATTTCCAGCACTTTTCAGATTTATTCTTGAACATTCTTGCTATTCTCGTCGGGAGAAAATGCCACCTGTAAAACATCTTATACAAATTTTCTTTATATGCTGTTGACATTGTCATTTTATAATTTTGTGACCACAATTTTTGCCATTTCTCTAAATCAATCCCATATCCAAAATTCTTCCCCCAAGCAATCATTGTTTCTTTAACTTGTTCTTCCTCTAATTTAATTTCCAACAAATAACTATATAGTTTTTTAATCACTTTTTCATCAGTACCTGTCAAAATCCTATCTAAGTCAGTCAATTTATCATAAAATCCTTCTGTTTTAGAATCTTTAAGATACCTTGCATGTATTTGTGCATATGAAAACCAATTCATCTTTATACCTTGTTCTTCTAAATTTTGCATCGTTTTAAGTTCACCCTTTTCATCCAATATTTCCCCATATCTAACTGTTTGTTCCTTCTTATAAGTTATAGGATACGAAAAAGCTTCAATAGTTGATAACCAAACTGGAATTTTCAAATAACATTGTTTCTTAGTTTTCTCCCAATTCAACCATTATATTCCTGTATATAATGCCTTCTAAAATAACCCTGTGATTTAGTTCCCTTATACCATAAAAAAGCATGCCAACCCAATAATAAATCATGACCTTCTAATGTCAACAATCTAGTCTTTCTTAATGTTATCCATTCTTTAACCCACATTAAGTTTGCAGCTTGATAATACCCAATTAGGAAGGCCAAATCCTCCTCTAATTCTAGCATCCTGTAAAAGTTTTAATTTTATTCTCGCTTTCTTGCCTTGCCATAAAAACTTCAACACAATTTTATTTAGTTCTTCGAAGAAATCCTTACTTAACCTAATTGGTATTGTTTGAAACAAATATAAAATTCTGGGTAAAATATTCATCTTGATTGTTGAAATTCTACCAATCAATGACAATTGTAGGTTTTCCCATTTTTTCACGTTGGATGCTATTTGCTGTTTAAGCTTAATATAATTATTCTCTTTCAATGTAGTACATCTTGACGTCAAATATATCCCCAAATATTTAACTTTGTTCGTAACTTGAATTTTCAATAAATCTGCCAGCTCTTTTCTTTGTCTTAATGCTCAACGATTCTTGTAATGTTCTTTGTCAGAATCTTTGTTTTGTCTTTATTTATTTTTAAACCAGCCATCTCACCATACGTCTCTATCTTTTCCAATAGTTTTAGAGCTGTTTCTAAAGGGTCTTCCAAAATAAAGACCAAATCATCCGCAAAGGCTTGCAATTTGAATTCCTCCTTTTTGACTTTCATTCCTTTTATGTTGATATCCTCTCTAATATTTCTATTTAAAACTTCCAAGGTCAATACAAATAACAAAGGAGATAATGGGCATCCTTGTCTTGTACCTTTTTTAATATTAATAGAGTCTGTGAATTCTTCATCTATCGTTACTTTTGCCATTTGCTTATAATATACGGCTTCTATTGCTTGAATAAATTTTCTAGCAAAGCCCATCTGTTCCAATAGTAATAACATAAATCTCCAGTTCACATTATCAAATGCCTTTTGGGCATCTAAGAATATCAAAGCCATTTGTTTTTCCAGGTGCGCCTCATAATATTCCGATGTGTCCAGGATTACCCTCATATTGTCTTTAATCTGTCTCTTTGGTTTAATCTCTCCTATTCTGATCCATTCTGATCAGAGTGAATAAAGTTATTTAGGTATTTTTTAAGCCTTTCTGCCAAGATTGAAGCAAAGATTTTATAGTCTGCATTCAATAAAGAAATAGGTCTATAGTTCTTAATTTGTAATGGGTCAACCCCTTCTTTTGGGATAAGTGTAATATAAGCTTCTGACCATGTTTCAGGTATTTTCTTATTTATCATAACTTCATTCATGACTTCTAACAGTGGAATGCTCAATGATTCTTGTAATGTTTTATAAAATTCTGCCGGGAAACCATCTGGTCCTGGTGCTTCTCCATTGTTCTGTCTGTTAAGTGCTTCAGTTAATTCCATCTTTGTTATAGCACTTTCTAACATTTTCCGAGTTTCATCAGGTATCTTAGGTAGGTTAGCATTTTGTAAATACTGTTTAATTTTTCCTTCATCAAGATCCTCCTGTTTATATAATTGTCCATAAAAATCTCGAATGATTGCCTTTTTCTCCTTATTACCATTACAAATTTGACCATGATCATCTATTAACTATGATATTTTCCTTGACTCTTTCTCTTTTCTCAACTTATATGCTAACCATCCACCTTGGTCTTCTTGATATTGCTGAACTTTATTATCCATCAATCCAGCATAGCCATATAAATCCATAAATCCCAGAATAGTAGTGTAGAATATCTGATTTTGCAAACAAGGGATAACAATAAATCCTAAACTGGAAACTCTCCTGAAGCAGCAATCATTTAGTCTCCAAAATGTCTAAACATTTTCTTTCTTTGACATGGCCTCTTGCCAGTATTGGTGAACAAAGCCTGTTTACCAACATAGTATTTAATTTATATTAAGCTTGGTGAAATTTAAATCACCTATCACCTGTACTTGTTCTTAAGCACATGAATTGAATGTCATTATAAGTTATAGATAACTTTATTGCATATTTAGTATAACTAAATAGTCTCATTACTCACTTGAAAATTGAGACAGTAATGCACTCTCAGCCCAACTCATCTCATGAGGGAGTTTTTGTGGAGAAATTACACATTGTCCTTGAATTATGACTGTAATTAATCACAGAATTAAATCATTACTGTCATAAATTGAGGCTTCATGTGACCAGACCCAAATTTTCAGCATTTTTTGTGGCAGTTGTTAAGTAAATCCATTATACCCAGTTGGTGGGGTTTTTTTTTGCCAGAAACCAGAAGTAAACACTGGAAATACTGGAAATGTACCAATTATCACATTAAACAAGAAAAAAATCTTCTATGTACCAATTCCACCCGCGCTTTTTACAATCTTGTAAACAACAAACAAAAAGACTCACAGTCCATCCCACCCTTGAAAGGACCTAATGGTAAAGACTGTAACAATGACACCATTAAAGCCAAGATCTTTAGCACATTCTTTGGCTCAGTATTTGCAAACAGCAATGGATCATGCCCAGTATTTCCTAGTCGAACCACAGAAAATTACAATGATCTAATTCATATTTATTTTACAGAAGACATTGTTGAAAAAGCACTATGCAATCTAAAACCATTTCTATCTATTGGACCAGACGGAATGTATGCCTACTTCTTTAAAAAGCTATCACTGCCATAGCAGAACCTCTAAGCATAATCTTTGAAAAATATTTCAGGACCAGCTCCTTGTCTAACCTATGGTCACAAGCTACGGTCATTCCCATCTTCAAAAAGGGAGATCCCAGCCTAATTGAAAATTACAGACCAACCTCTTTATGCTGCATCACCTGTAAAGTCAAGGAATCAATTATTAACCAATCCATTATCCTCCACTTAGAGACAAACAACCTATTCTCTAATAAACAATTTGGTTTCAGAAAAAAACTATCCTGTAATCTGCAACTCTTACACTGCAGAAACATATGGACTACACAACTCGATCAGGGCAAAGCAATAGACGCAATCTACATAGACTTCTGTAAAGCCTTTGATTCAGTGGTACATGACAAACTACTCCTAAAACTAAAATCTTATGGTATCTCTGGACACCTGCATAACTGGATAGAAGCATTCCTGTCAAACAGACAACAAATGGTCAAAATTGGGAGTGTCCTATCAAATTCTGTACTTGTCAATAGTGGTGTCCCCCAAGGCAATGTTCTAGGACCAACTCTCTTCATACTCTTCATAAATGATCTCTGTGATCATATTAAGAGCAACTGCATTCTCTTTGTTGATAATATAAAGCTATTCAATACCACAGACAATACTGCTACCCTTCAAAAAGATCTTGACTATGTATCAGAATGGTCAAACAAATGGCAACTTCAAACAAATAAATGCTCTGTCTTATATATTGGCAAAAAAAATCAGAAAATAAAATACAAGCTGAATAGTGAAGACCTTGTTGATGATCCAAGCTCTGTAAAAGACCTTGGAATACTCATCTCTAATGATCTAAGTGCTAGAGCCCAATGTAACTACATAGCCAAAAAGGCATTAAGAGTTGTTAACCTAATCCTACATAGCTTTCTCTCTGGTAATAACACACTACTAACTAGAGCATACAAAACATTTGCTAGAACAATACTGGAATACAGCTCCTCAATCTGGAATCCACATTACGTATCTGATATTAACACAGTTGAGAAAGTCCAGAAATATTTCACAAGAAGAGTTCTTGACTCCTGTACTCGTTGTAGAATACTTTATGCCACCAGACTTGAAATTCTCGACCTAGAAAACCTTGAATTACGCCACCTTCGGTCTGATCTAAGTATGGCATATAAATCATACATTGCAATGATTTACCTGTCAATGAATACTTCAGCTTCATCCTGTTAAGCCTGGTTTCCCCAACCAGGGTTAGGGAGACAAGCTAAATAGAATGTGCAGCATTAGTCAGATAGGCACACAGATAAATGAGTGAGCTAAGCTTGTATGTTTATTAACATACAGTAAAAATAACAGATACGCTTGTGCTATCAAAAATATAGTTTATTCCATTATGAGTTCATAGCATAGTCAAAATAACGGTCCAATAGTCATGTATCATTTAGTCAGTCCATTCAGAGATATTCAGTTAGCAAAGTCCATGCAGAATATCCTATGTCAGTTCACTTACAAATCAGTCCTTTGTTTCTCTCCCGTTCGAGCAATGCAGTCTTGATTCCAACAGTAATCAGGGATCATCAAAGCCAGAGAGAGAGCAAGCTGTCATCTTGCTTCTTTTAAAGTGCTTTCACAACCACTCCCTTAATTACTTTCCCATAGTTAAAGTTACAGACAACTTTACATATAAACTATGATAACATATTATTATTTACCTAAACCAGTTAGGGTAAACAATGTTATCCCTAACATTCTCCCCTTTTAGGAAATAATAATAAATATAACTATTTACATCTTTAAATCATATTTGTTACAACTCTCTTTAAACTTGCTTACTCCTTGAGCTTTTGTAAATTGGTCTGCAATGTTTTCTTCCGTCATGCAGTATTCCAATTTAATTAGGCCATTCTTTACAGATTCTCTGACATTTAAGTATCTTAAATCAGTATGTTTTGATCTAGTTTTTACAGCAATACTGTAGCTAATTTTATAGCTGCTTGATTGTCCTCGTACACAATAATAGAATCTTTAACAGTTATACCCATGTCTAATAATAACTGTTTGTACAAAATTAAGTCAGTGCATAATAATGACAGACATGAAAATTCCGCTTCCATCGTGGACAAGCTAATATGCTGTTGTCTGATTGACTTCCACCCTATTAGTGTCTTACCAAATAATATAGCCATCCCAGATGTTGATTTTCTAGTGTTTATATCAGTTGCAAAACTTGCATCTGCATAGGCACTAAGACTCAAATCACCCTTTGGTTCTATATACAATGCATGGTTCATTGTTCCTTTAAGATATCTTAAAATTCTCTTTAATGATTGCCAATGACATTGATGTGGATCTGAATTAAAACGTGCCAGCTGATTTACACTATAAGCTATATCTGGCCTTGACCAATTGCTGATATATGATAAGCTACCAATCAAAGATTGATAAATGGACTTATCAAATTTGGGACTTTGATCATCAGTTTGGCAAACTTCCTGACTCATTGGAGTCTTTGCCAGTTTACAAAGTTCCATTTTAAACGTTTTAATTAATTGGCAAATTTTATCTTCTTGAGATATCTTAAAACCATTATTTGTTTTGTTAATTGTCAATCCTAGATACTTTTTAATTTCACCTAAATGCTTTAATTTTATCTTTTTGGCTAATAATGATATAACCTCATTAGCTTCATTATTAGTCTTAGTTATCAAAGCAATATCATCTGTAAATAATAACAATAATGACATCGTTCCATTATTTTCTCATTTAAACACACATGGATCTGCTAAACCAGATTTAAATCCTATATTGTTTAACTCTTTCACAATATATTGGTTCCGCTCAAAGCCAGATTGTTTCAACCCATAAAGACTCTTTTTGAGTTTCCAACAATCATTACTAATTACTTTATTGTCTTTTATACCTACTGGTTTTCTTAAATATATAGTGTACTGCAATGGTGCATGCAGATAAGCAGTTTCTACATCTAAATGGTTAATGACATAGTTTTTCTTAGCTGCCCACACTAATGCTGCTCTTAAAGATGTTGCTTTAAGACTTGGTGCAAAAACTTCATCGTAATCAGATGCAGTTTGATGAAATCCTTGAGCTACTAACCTAGCCTTATGGGTAACAGTCCCATCATTTCCAGTTTTTACTTTAAATATCCATTTGCACCCAATGGATTTTTCTCCTGGAGGTAATTTAGCATCTTCATAAACTTTCATTACCTTTAATGAATTTAGTTCCTTTTCCATTGCCTTTTGCCAATTCTCCTGATCCTTAGCAGGATACATCCTAAGTTCATCTACACTAGTTGGAACTTTAGTTACTTGGCAAACTATACTTGCTTGATACCTATCAGGTGGTCTAGTTACACGTGTAGTACGTCTAGGTATTACAGGACTTACAGGTGGACTTTCATTTATTAACTCTTCTTGATAATCTAACTCTTCCTGATCAACTGTTTCCTCTTGTTCTGGTCCTATTTGCTCTTCGTGGACTTCTTCTTTAATTGGACTCTTCTTATAACTAGTCTGTTCTTTCTGCCTTTTGTAGGGGTCAATAATTACTTCATTATTTAAATCTTGTCTAATCTATTCCATCCTACATGTTCTAGGAATTTAGCATTAGCACTGGTGTAAACTCTAGATGTACCTGGTTCCCAGAATCTATAAGATCTATGATTAGATGTATATCCTACAAAATATAATCTTTTAGCTCTATGCTGTCCTTTGTGTCTAAGTTGTGTAGGGATATGCACCCATGCTGGTGCTCCAAATGTGTGCATGTAACTTAAATCCGGTTTTGTACCATGCCACAGTGTGAATGGTAATTCACCTGTTGTTGAATTAACAACATTATTTAATATATGATTACCACACATTATTGCTTCTCCCCACAAATTGTCAGGTAATCCTGAATCAGACATCATAGTTCGTGTCATTGATTGTAATGTTTGGCCTCTTCTCTCTATAAAGGCATTATGTTGTGGCCTATATGGTGCAGACTTTTTATGTTGAATACCTAACATTCTTAGTCTGTTCTGGAATTTATTATTTGTAAATTCCGTACCATTATCTGTTATAAGAGTTACTAATTTCTTTTTAGTTTTCCTTTCTGCAAATTTTATCCAATTAAAGAGATTTTGATACGTTTCAGTTTTGCTTTTCATTAAATAGCAAAACCCATATCTAGAATAGTGGTCCATTATACTTAGTATGTAACGAGCTCCTCCTACACTTGGTTTTTTCGGACCTATTAAATCTGCAAATACTACCTCTAAAGGTTCTTTGGTAGTAAATCCATCAACTCTATTAGCCGGTGTGACCCTGCTCTTACTTTGATTACAGGCATTACATTGCAAATACTTATTACAAGGTTTCAAACTTATTCCCTTAGATAATTCAACAGTTTTCTTAAGCATTTTAAAATTTAAATGCCCTAGCCTTCGATGTAACAAGTGAATACATTCATCATGAGGTTTCTTATTTTCATAAACTGTGTTAGCCACCTTTAAACCATCATCATTTAACACATATAATTCACCTCTTAAAGATGCAGTAATTTTCTTATCTTCTTTTTCAATTATGCAGTTATCTCCTTTAAAAGTAACTACATATCCTAGTTTAACCAAAATTCTAACTGAAATTAAATTAAACTTAAGTTGTGGTACATATAACATTTTTACATTCTTTTTTATAAAAGAACAATATGCTATACCTTGACCTTTAGCTTTCAGTTTCCAGCCATTGGCTAACGATATCTGCTGTGTACTCTTGGATATTTTAATAAAATTTCTGTTATCATTTGTTATACAGTGGGATGCTCCACTGTCAACCACCCATAAATTATTTTTTACAGCTCCTTTAGTATACATGGCTAACTCTAAATTTTTATTTTTATTTTGATAACTTTTAGTGTTCTGGCAAGCGTTCTGGCACTTTGCCTTTTTACAAAATCTTGCCAAATGTCCTCTTCCTCCACAATTAAAGCACTTTTTAATTGCATATGCAGTAGGAGATTCATTATCTTCTTTTTGAGGTTGTTCTCTCCTTAATTCATCTCTTTCAAGCCTTCTTCTGGCCTCTTCAATCAATCTGCCAGTTATATCAGTTAAAGTTAGACTTTCCTTTGGCAATATTTCAAGGGAAGTTACGTAGTTGTCATAACTTTCATCAAGGGAAGATAGAATTATGTAGACTTGGTGTAGTTCAGAGAAAATAAGCTCTTTCTCATGCAGTTCTTGAAAAATGCTTTGCATAGTTTTCAAATGACTCAGCATATCACCATTCGTCTGGAGATGCGTACTGAAAAGCTTCCGTGTAAGATTTATGTGAGCACCAACATTATCTCGAACATAAATCCTCTTCAGTTTCTGCCAACACCCAACAGCCGTTTTCTCTCCGTGGATATAAACAAGCTGTTGGTCAGTTAAGGTTAAAGCAATTATGCAAATAGCGTGTTCATTTTTATGCATAAATTCTTCTATCTTTAGTCTATCTTCATCATCCTCTGGATCCCATTCTTCTACGTTTGGTGGATTTTCAATTATGTTCCACAAACCTTCTCTTCGTAGAAGCAGACTACATTTCATAGACCATGATACATAGTTTGTTCCATCAAACTTGGATATAAGGGACAAACTTTGTAGATTGACTTGTGCCATGTTTTCTTTGTATGGATATAAAACTATAATTAATAAAACACAGCTGTCTGTTTACTGTAATGTATAACAACACAAACTCTCACTTTTACATAAATCTGTTTTATCCTAGTTAAACTGACTTTGCAGCCTCTGGGCCCATAACCAGTGTTAAGCCTGGTTTCCCCAACCAGGGTTAGGGAGACAAGCTAAACAGAATGTGCAGCATTAGTCAGATAGGCACACAGATAAATGAGTGAGCTAAGCTTGTATGTTTATTAACATACAGTAAAAATAACAGATACGCTTGTGCTATCAAAAATATAGTTTATTCCATTATGAGTTCATAGCATAGTCAAAATAACGGTCCAATAGTCATGTATCATTTAGTCAGTCCATTCAGGGATATTCAGTTAGCAAAGTCCATGCAGAATATCCTATGTCAGTTCACTTACAAATCAGTCCTTTGTTTCTCTCCCGTTCGAGCAATGCAGTCTTGATTCCAACAGTAATCAGGGATCATCAAAGCCAGAGAGAGAGCAAGCTGTCATCTTGCTTCTTTTAAAGTGCTTTCACAACCACTCCCTTAATTACTTTCCCATAGTTAAAGTTGCAGACAACTTTACATATAAACTATGATAACATATTATTATTTACCTAAACCAGTTAGGGTAAACAATGTTATCCCTAACACATCCATAACAACACAAGAGCATAGATACAATAGATACAAACTCAAGGTTAACTGCACCAAGCTTGATTGCAGGAAATACGACTTCAGCAACAGAGTGGCCAATGTCTACCTGATTCTGTGGTTTCTTCCCCAAACCCCAAAAACTTTAACCATAGACTGTCTACTATTGACCTCACCCCTTTCCTAAGAGGTCTGTGGGGGGGTGTACATAAGCGCACCAACATGCCTACCGTCCCTGTCCTATTTTTTCTTTTCTTTTTCTTTTTTTTTTGAAAAAGATTTTATTAATTTTCTACAAACAAACAAGACAAACAAAACATTAAAACATCAACTCTCATATGTACATCCAGTGTGTCAGTTGGTTCATCAGTTTTGTGCATTCATTTTGTAGTCTCAATTACAATTATGTTACATAACAACTTATATTGTCAGTCTAATATCACGAAAAAAAAGAAATTTTTGACTATACTTTTAATCATTCATGCTTTATGAGATAACAATACTTTAACCAATTTATTCTGTAACAAATCATATAATCATACCAAATCAATCCTAAAAAACCCTTACTGTCTAGCATTCTAAATATTCTATTATCGTATTTTATCATCCAGCCATTGATAAAAGAGACCCCAAATTTCATAAAATTGTTTCTCCTCTTGCTCTCCAACTTCAAATGTCAATCCACTCATCTCAGCACACTCCAATATTTTCTCAATAATCTCCTCCTGTGATGGCATTTTCTCATTCCTCCAATCCCTAGCAAATACAATCCTAGCCGCTGTCAACACACCCACAATCAGGTATTTCAAATCTTCACCATATACATCAGGTAAAATTCCCAACAAGAAGATCTCTGGTTTCAAGTCTGTGTGTTTCTTTGTCATTTTTTCCAACCACATGCGAATTTTAGTCCAATATTTTTTAGCGTCCTCACAAGTCTACCACATATGGTAATACGAGCCGAGTATTTTTCCAGCATTTTTCAGATTTGTTCTTAAACATTCTTGCTATTCTTGTCGGGGGAAAGTGCCACCTGTAAAACATCTTATACAAGTTTTCTTTATATGCTGTTGACATTGTCATTTTATAATTTTGAGACCACAATTTTTGCCATCTCTCTAGATCAATCCCATATCCAAAATTCTTCCCCCAAACAATCATAGTTTCTTTAACTTGTTCTTCCTATTTAATTCTTCTCTTCTAATTTAATTCCCAGTAAATAACCATATAATTTTTTAATCACCTTCTCATCAGTACCCATCAAGATCTTATCTAAATCAGTCTGTTTATCATAGAATCCCTCCGTTTTAGAATCTTCATCATACCTTGAATGTATTTGCACATATTAAAACCAATTCATCCTTATACCTTGTTCCTCTAAGTTTTGGATCGATTTAAGTTCACCCTTTTCATCCAATATTTCCCCATATCTAACTGTTTGTTCCTTCTTGTAAATTATAGGATAGGAAAATGCTTCAATAGTCGATAACCAAGCTGGAATTTTCAAATAACATTGTCTTTTTATCTTCTCCCAGTTTAACCACAAAGACTCCCGTATATAATGTCTTCTAAAATAACCCTGTGTTTTAGTTCCCTTATACCATAAAAAAGCATGCCAGCCCAACAGCAAATCATGCCCTTCTAATATCAACAATCTATGCTTTCTTAATGTTATCCATTCTTTGACCCACATCAAACTTGCAGCTTGATAATACAATTCCCAATTAGGCAGGCCAAAGCCACCTCTAATTCTAGTGTCTTGCAAAAGCTTTAGCTTTATTCTCACTTTTTTACCTTGCCATATAAACTTCAACATGATTTTATTTAAATCTTCAAAATAGTCTTTTCCAAGCATAATTGGTATTGTTTGGAACAGAAATAGAATTCTGGGTAAAATATTCATCTTGATTGTTGAAATTCTCCCTATTAATGACAATTGCAAGTTTTCCCACTTCTTCAAATCTGTAGCTATCTATTGTTTGAGTTTAATATAATTATTCTCTTTTAATGTGCTACATCTTGCTGTCAAATATATCCCCAGATACTTAACCTTATTTGTAACTTGGATTTTCAAAAGTTCTGCCAGTTCTTCTCTCTGTCTCAATAGCATGTTCTTTGTCAAAATCTTTGTTTTATCTTTATTTATTTTCAAACCAGCCATCTCACCATATGTCTCTATCTTTTCCAATAATTTTGGAGCTGTTTCTAACGGGTCTTCCACTATAAAAGCTAAATCATCAGCAAAAGCTTGTAGTTTAAATTCTTCCTTCTTAATTTTCATTCCTTTTATGCTTTTATCATCCCTAATATTTCTATTCAACACTTCCAAGGTCAACACAAATAGCAAAGGAGATAGGGGACACCCTTGTCTTGTGCCTTTTCTTATATTAATAAAATCTGTAAGTTCCCCCTCCATCATTACCTTTGCTGTCTGTTTATTATATATGGCTTCTATTGCTTGAATAATTTTTTTGGCAAAACTCATCTGTTCCAATAGTAATAACATAAATCTCCAGTTCACGTTGTCAAATGCCTTTTGAGCATCTAGGAATATCAAAGCCATTTGCTTTTCAGGATGAGCCTCATAGTATTCCAAAGTATCCAAGATTACTCTCATATTGTCTCTGATTTGTCTCTTTGGCAGAAATCCATTTTGATCTGGATGGATAAAATTATTTAAATATTTTTAAAGTCTTTCTGATAGACTGGAATACTCTACCTGACTCTGTGGTTTCTTCCCCAAAAACTTCAACTTTAGACTGTCTACTATTGACCTCATTCTTTTCCTAAGAGGTCTGTAGGGGGCGTGCATAAGTGCACCAATGTGCCTACCATCCCTGTCCTGTTGTTTCTTTTATTTTTCTTATATGTACCCATTTCATGTATTCATAACTACGTATATATTTATACCTATTATCTTGTAAGCGTTTAACAAATCAAAATAAATAAAATAAACAAATAAATTGACAAAAAATTACCATCAAAAATTGCAGTCACTACAAATGGCCACAAAGGTGAGCTAGTTGCCAAGTGCCCAAAATCAGACCATGTGATTATGGGAATATGTGAGTGTGTGAGAGAGCATGTGTGAGGTTGTGATAACTTCAAAACCAAGTCATAAGTATCTTGGGGGGGGGGGGGGCTGCTGTAATTTGTTGTGTAACTTAGTGAGCAGTTGTATATTGAGGTCTGCCTATAAAAGAATGAAGGAGCATTAGGTATGCATGCTGCTTTGAGTTATTTATAATAATAAAGATGGGATGAAAATAAATATTGAATGATGGTATGCCTAGTATACCTTTATTATTCTCGCCTGTCTCTTTGTGATGATTTATAACATCAAAGGTTTCTCTCTTTTGTTTCTTTTGACTACTGCATGGAACAGCTCTTAAATTTCTGCTCACATTCAGAGTAACTCATGGGATCTTGGCCCTGGCTATGGATCTTTGAATACTCATTGTCATGCTGATGTGTTCCTTGATACATTTCTGTCAGTGTTCAGTTCCCCCTTACAACTGAAACAAGGCTTCAGAATGAAATTCCATTCATAGAAGACAATAGCTGTTGTAAGAAACCAAATGCTTGCACCAATTTAAGAAGAACATCAAAAGATTGGGCAAGTAAGAAAGAACATTATTCTCCTGTTCCAGAAAGTCCAATGAAAACCAGTTAGCTTTTCATATAACACTCACTGGTATAAAATTAATGATGGCATTCAGAGATAAACAGCATTTTAATATGGGACAATATTTTGCTTTCCATTGTGAACTATGAACTATTATTTAAATTCTGCAATAAATAGTGGAAAATGTTATTTTGTAACGCGTCTAGTATTCATCTTCTGGTTCAAATCTAAGTATGTTTGGCTGCAATCTTTGGTTAGAAGAATGGCACCATATCCCTTTGAGTCATCAAAGTCCAATAAAAAAAACCTTCAAAAGGTTTATTGTTACTAAAAGTGTTTACCTTTGAGGTTCATATCCTCCTGTATCAGTCAAGGTGCTTGTATATGAATTTATAGGCCTACAGGTGGCATAACTCTTTTGAACTTGCTAGTAAGTCTCTTGTTTAGGGGCTTCCCAGAGGTTTATACCATATTTCCCTGAAAATAAGCCCTAGTGCGCAAAACATAGTCACCAAACTGGTAGTAACACTGGTTGAATCCCACCCCTGATACACACACACACACACACACGAGGGGGAAGATAATGATTCATGTCTTTAATCTCTCAGTTTAACCACTATAACTTACTTTAGATGGAGCTGTCTTTGAAGAAAATCCAGAAGTTGCAGCTAGTACCAGATGCCGCTGTCTATATGTTAGGAATCTGTACACCAATTAATTGGGTTGGCAATATATAAACCAACAATGTATGTTTGTAGCTTTAAGACAAAATCACTGTATTGATTTATACTATATTCCAATTGGTTGATTATATTGCAAATTACCATAAGAGGGAGCTAGAGATCATAGCTTGCTTTCTCTGACATTCTGTTGCTATCTAAGGTTCTCTGTTGTATTTATGCTGTGCTTATACTTTGATATATTTGTTTACTGTAAATGACAAAGGCAACCAGTAAGAAGACTTTGTAATTGGATATTCTTTGGACTGTTAAACGTATATGACCTGGAACATTTATTGGACTGTGCTATTTCTTAAAGTAAACTTTAACTCAATTTAGTGTATCTCTGTGTGGCTGAATAATTATTCACAACTATTCTCATAAACGTTTCCATGTGCATATCCTTGTTACTCAAGAGTTATTCTGTACATATCATAACATTGGTCATGGGCCCAGAGAGATATTGAGAATCAGTGTGAATATACAGTTTTATATTCAGACAGCTGATTGCGGTGTATTGTTAAACTACCAATGGCACAAGAACAATCAACCAATATATCCCAGATAACCCAGCTGGATGGAACAAACTATGTTTCCTGGTCTATGAAGTACTGCCTACTTCTGCATAAAGACGGATTATGGACTGTAGTTAATAGTCCACCGGATGTAACAGCTTGGGACCCATTGAATGATGAAGATAAAAAGAAAATAGCTGACTTTAACCAGGATAATGAAAAGGCTCTTAGTATAATTGGACTGACACTGAGTGATCAGCAGTTAGTCCATATTCATGGTGAAGAATCTGCTGCTAGGTGTTAGGACATTTTGAAGAGGATTTATGTTCAAGATAGTGTGGGTGCACACATACACCTTACACGTAAACTTTTTAGAGCCCGTCTTATAAAAGGAGGCAATATGTTAGCTTATTTGGAGTTTATGAAAAGGATTTTATGAGAGCTACAAGAAAAGACGCTGATTTTCTTGGAGTTGCATCAAGTTTACATCATTCTTTCTTCTTTGGATGAAACTTATGATGATTATGTGTCTTCACTGGAAATTTTAAACAGAGATGAACTTACATTGACTGGCATAACTGGAAGACTGTTAGAAGAGTCAAGAAGAAGGCAGGATAGAAATCAACCAAGAGAAAGACAACCACAGGAAGAAAAACTGTCTTCAACTGCCTATATTGTTAGGAAATGTTTTTCTTGTGGGGCTAAAAGTCATATAGCCAGATACTGTAAAAAGGGTAAGAAACAGAATGCTATTAATATGCAGAGAGCTTATAAAGATGTTAGTTAGGCATATCAAGTACAACTACAACTGTAAACCATGATATATGGGTAGTTGACAGTGGAGCATTGCAGCGTATAACTAAAAGTAAAGAGAGCTTTGTTTACATGACAAAGAGTAAACAGCATGTATCATTAGCTAATGGGTGGAAATTGAGAGCATCTGGAGAAGTACTGCATATTGTTCATGTATTAATGAACATTTACCAGTGTTATATGTACCTAAAATGATATTTAACTTGCTATCTGTAAGAGCAATGGTAAAAGCAGGATTTGTTGTAACCTTTCAGGGAGATAAATGTTAAATTGAAAAACAGGGTAAAAGCGTTACTGCAAGATTGGATAATGGTTTGTTTATTATACATGATAATCCATTAATTAATGCTAACTCAGTTTATGAGAATAAAAAGCCTCATGATGAATGTATTCATCTGCTCTATAGACATATGGGACATATAAATTTCAAGATGCTAAAGAAAACTGTTGAGTTATTTAATGGTATAAAAGTAAAACCTTGTTCAAAGTATTTAAATTGCAATGCTTGCAATCAAGAAAAAAGCAAGGTAACTCCTGCAAACAGGGTAAATGGATTCAAAACTAGTGAACCATTAGAGGTTGTTTCATGTGCACAGCATGTGATTTTGTCCATATAGGAAACAGCTTACTGGTAACTGACATGATGTGGGAGAACTACTTAGCTTTCTCTTTGCTGACTTTCCATTGGAGGGAACTTTCAGTAAGAGGTTGATTCCCTTATCGGTTCAGTAGTTGTTCCCTTATCATGTACAGTTGCTTTCAGGACCTGCATACAGTTTTGGTACCTTAGGTTGCATTTATTGAAATTGTTTTCAAGTGTCAAGTGAAACCATGATCATTAGACCATAATGACAGGATTCATACAACACACCAAGCCAAAAGCAAACTTTATGATTTAGTGTAATTTATTAACCCAGATTTACTGGGAGATTTAAAGAAATGAGTGCAATGTCAACCCTAATTCACAGAAATAAAAACAAATTCAACTTTGCAACAATAATCAGATAATGCTAGAATTCTGAAGAATGCTAAGGCAATTTCAGTAACAGTTAACAAGAGGAGGTGTTCTTCATCTCTTTTCATAGCACTTGATATCTGTATATAAAATAAATGTATTTACAATATATGACAATCGTTAGAACTTTTTACTGATTTCTGTTGGTATAGATCTCTAGAGACAAGTCGTGCTGTTCACTGAGCAGTGTTAGAGTTTCAGGCATGAAAAACTTTCAGATGTTTTGAGCAGCTCATGGCAACCAGATCAATACTTGCAATTCTCACATCCATCTTTCCTGGATCTTTACATTTATTTTTTCATCTGGAAAGTAAGGCGTTCACAACTTCTTCCTGCTAAATCAAAAACCAAGTACAGGCAGAACATTGTTTTACTGCAAATTGCCCCCCAAAATGCTCTTTATTCATGGTGCAACTGATCCAGACAGCTGCTAAATTTCAGGGTAAATCACCATAGCATATGATCAACTCAATCTGCCCCAATTAGACTGAATTTTGATTGATACCTTAGCCTCCTTTGTAAAAATTAGCCAATTTTCTCTTTCTCTTTATTTTTTTTATAGCATTATCACCTTTTTATTATTTAAAAAATCTCTACAGTGGACTTATTGGGATGAGAGCTACGACTGATAGTAGAGTGAAGACTCTTTCACCCACTTTCTTTCCTGCTTTTCTCCCAATTTGTCTGCTCCTCCTATATACACACTCTGGAAAATCAAAACAGAAAAGGAAGGCAGTGTAGTCATGGTACTGGGTTAGGAATGGAAAGATATAAATTTGTGTTCAACTCAGCCCTGGATGTTCCCTGGGTGATTTTGGAGCAGTCACTCAGTTTAACCTTCTTCACAGGATAGTTGTTGAGGGAAAATAAATTATCAAAGTAGACATTTTTAGGGAAGCCCACGTTTTGTGGGTGCATCGCAAATTCCAGCCTCTGTCAATCTAGAGAAAAATAATGTGATTTTGTGTTAACCTATAAAACTGAGTTTATATTCACACAGTTTGGCAGATCAAAGGAGAATAGTTTAGCACCAAACCAAGTTAGTTTTTTAGGCTAACTCTCACTATTGACTGGGTTACTAGGTTCAATGACATGCTAATACTGTCAGTCAGCTGAATTAAGTTTCTCATGTGAATATAGTCACAATCTGCAAAATATATTAAATTGAAGTTGCATTGATTTCAGAATTCAAGCTTGTTTTTCTAGATTCTAATATTAGAAGACCTTTCCAAAAATCTGAGGGGACAATTTATACATATAATTTAATATTAGTTTAGAAAAGGTTTATAAAATAGCAGTACGCAACATGTCGTCACACAGAGTTTCCTAAATTCAGCTCCCAGCAACTTCAAGGCAGTATATGTGATAAAAAATAACAGAGATAGGCACTTTAAAAAAATTAAGTGAGGGCTTTCTACCTAAAACCTGTGGTGCATAAGCAAACATAGAATGGGCTAGACTAGAGCAGTGGTCCCCAACCTTTTTTGTACCAGGGACCAGTTTCACGCAGGAACACTTTTTCAAGGACTGGTTAGGGTTTTTTATTTATTTATTTATTTTTTAATTAATTAATTAATTATTTTATTTATTTACTATTACACTATCAACTCACCAAAATTAACCAACGTTGGAGGATTACTAAAAATGTGTATAAATGCAAGGCTAGACTCCAATAAAGTCATCATGATTCAGTTGATCATGATCAAACAAAAATATATGTTTGGCAAAAATATATGTTTTCTCCAAAAGCGTTTTGTAAGGTAATAATCCGCAATTCAGATTTTACATTTAGGATGGGTTTGATCTCCCATATGGTCTTCAGCTTTCCACAATCTCAACAATTGTAAGGTGTGTGGGGAATTCAGAGAGTCCAAATCCACACATCTTAAAGTTGTTGAGGTTCAGAAATCCAGGCATATAAGGAATTCCGGGGATTCATTCCAAATACCACTTCTTTCCGGATCTCTCTCGCCCCATTTCACTGCAACCCCTTGGCAAGCAGAACATTGTCTAGAATTCTTCCAGCTGAAATAAGACTTTCAATTACCTGGGAATAAATCCATATTAAACCAGTCAAACTTTTAGTAGATATTCACTGTGTAGCATGGCTAAAGCAACATTCTGCCCTGTGTGTTTTAGGATTCTTGTCTCTTTCGCTCTCTTCTCTTCTCCTCTCCCAGTTGTTTTGGGCGGCAACTGCCTTCACCTCTGCCCAGCGCCTTTCATTGCGCACCCTTGTCCTCCCCCGGCTGACAGCTCCGCTGCCACCGAGCCATGGCCCCGGAGCCCCTTCGGCACCCCGGACAAGCACAGGGCTGCTTTTGGAGGCTCCCGTGAGGGGGCTGGATTGGGATCTGAGCTCCTTCATTCCACTCCACTCCAGCTTTTGGCTCACACACCTCTCTCTTGCTTTCGCTCTCGCTCCCTTTTCCCAGGCGGAAAGAAGCGCTTCGTGGCAGAGCCGCTGGGGTGAGCTTTCTCCCCACCCCATGTTCCTTTCTCCCTCAGGCCACTGACTGGCGCTGCTGAGGGCAGACTTTGAAACAAGATGGCGCCCAAGCAAAGTAGGCAGCCCGGTCCAAAATGATCCATGGACCGGTACCGGTTTGGGAACCGGCGATTGGGGACCCCTGGGCTAGAGCCTAAAATGGATAGGATTATCCCTTTGCCCTATTTTCTTCCCATTCTTCCTGTCATTCCTTTCTTCCCTACCTCTCTTTCTCCTTGATATCTCGTTTTATCTCTATTGTCAATCTCTTTTTTTCTCTTTTCTTCCAAATGAACCAGGCTCACTTGGATTGCTGAAGGTCTGTCTAAGTAAGCTCAATTCAGATAATGCTTTAAATCAGATCATAGGCTAGATGAAGTGAGACAATGCAAAACCAGACAGACAGTTTAATCTGACTTGGTGTGAGAGAAGCTCCTATAATGCTGATTATTATTATTTTTGCTGGTACTCCTTAGAAATTCTATTTCTTAATTTGTTTATATCCCATCTAGGTTACATTTATCTAAGCATATTTTTATCCTACTATAGTCAGCAAGATTCTCAGAGGCATTCGCCAAATAAATAGTACAATGTAAAATACCCAAGGTACAATTTTAAAAACCCAACAGTCATAAACAGGAACTATAAAATAACAAGTGTCATAAAAATAGAAATAAAAGTGGCAATTGCAAATCGGGGGAAGATTATCAAAAACAGCTTGGTTTTCAAGAGTTTTTGAAAAATTTAAAAAAAAAGGACCAGCCTGATCTTCAGGGAGATGCTACTCCATGTTGTCGATGAAGCCACAAAGAAGCAGTGTTTCCTTGTTTCAGACCCCTGGATCTCCCAAAAGTGTGGGGCTTGTAGTAATTTTTCCCTAATAGAGATAATCACTTATATTGATAATGGTTTAGTACTTTCATGACTGTTCATAATTTAAAAAAATAAAATAAAATAAAAACACAAAAAATAAAAACAGAAGGCAAAATTCAGTTCCACTAGGATCTGAAAGCTTCCTCCAGGAAGGATTTTTTTAATAGGCTGATCACAGTGACTTCTCTCTTTTAAATTTTTTTTTAGCTATGCTAAAAAGCAGGCATCCATGAAAAATCAATTGCGCACAAGAAGACAAGCAAAATAGGGGCAGATGTTGTCATCGGCCATAAAGTCATTGTGATTTATTGGCAGGTTTGGTTACATTCAAGAAAATACTTGGAATGCTGAAAGAAATAAATTCATTTGAATGTGATGTTTATTAAAATGAAGATAGAGAAATGTGTTTCTAAACATATAACATATACTAAGGATTTTATAATACTAATTAATATATTGTATTATATTACATTATATTGTTCTCCTCCTTATATTTCAGTTTTTCACATATTGATATATTGTTCTCCTTTATATATGACAATACAACCAGAAAAAGCTTCTTGTTTTAGAGTAACATTGGAGTCTTTTCTTCACAATCAAAAGAGTTTGATATTTGGAGGGCAATACAATGCCTCACTGATGGACCTGACATACAGTTTTTCAGATATGGAGTCCATCCTTCACCGTAAAATGCAAATAACAGTTATCTACTTCACTTTTTCTTTGATGACTTTATTACATCTTGCAATAGGAATTAGCTTTAATAAGAGTAAGCACTTCATCAAATCCAATGAAGAAAGTTCATAAAGAAGAGAACGGTTCCATCTTTCAGAGAAATCTGAAGACTGGTACAATATTGATTGTCATGTAAAGAGCATTTTGGAAGAGATTATAAAAAACCAGATCTATAGACAGTCTATTGATGTGGTTATTATTACTGACACCCCTTCCCAAATGCTCCCTATAGTTTTTTTAATATCTAAAGCAAATAAAACAACTTACTATTATATTTAGTTTTGTAAACTTCTGTGTTTTAACAGACTGTGACACAATCTGCCTGCCTACTGCATGAAAAATAAAGTCAGGGTCCTCTCCTATATAGCTGGAGGCAACAAGAAAGTAACATTCCCTGTAGGAGCTGAATCACTGCAGTTGTAATTTGTTATTGTTATTGGCTTTTCATTGACTTTGCTTGTCAGAAGGTTGCAAAAGGGGAATACATGACCCCAGGATACTCCAACAGTCATGAAAGTGAGTCAGTTCCCAAGTCTCTGAGTTTTGATCATGTGACCAGATGCTGAAATGGTCGTAAGTGTGAAAAACAATCTTAAGTCACTTTTTTCAATGCTGTTGTAACTCCGAACATTCACTAAATGAACTGTTGTAAGTCAAGAATCTACCTTTACGTTGTACATATCTAATGGACTGGCATATCTTTCATTTTATTGGAAATAGGAAAGAAGTGGGAATCAAATCCTAGATAAGGTTGATCTTAATTTGATACCAAGAAGATTTCAATACCATATATAGACATAGTGTCCTAGATGCCAAAATCCTGGTTCATGCAAGACTACAGATGCATCTTAAGAATAAAAGCAACCAACAACAGAAGTTCTTGAGCTCAAACCCACATGGGCTAATCATTAGATCTGGCTTCAGATAGACCAAACTCTTCTCTTGCCTTGTCTCTACCAAGAAAAAAAGGGTCTGATATTTTATTTATGGCATAGCAAAGTTGCCCATCATGACTGATGTGGAATTGTAAATGCAAAATGAAAGGTAACGCTGAAAAATGCAATTCTTTCAAACAGCATTTTTCAAATGTATACTGGGCAGTAGGAATAATGTTCCTTTCAATTGCCCTTGTAGTCTTTCAGAAAGTAATGTTCAGATATTACTTTTAGCTGTTTGTTTGTTTATCACACTTATTTAGTTGCCCAGCTCACAGAAATTATTTTTTTTGGGGGGGGGGCATACAACAATCGATAAAAACAACAAATATATAAAAACAGTCATTATAAAAAATATTAAAAACATTATAAGAAAGCATAAAAAATTAAAATCTACAGACCACATAGAAAAAGTATTTCTTCATTTCCTTGGGATCTCCCAGCCCTGGTGATATAACCAGGTCTTGAGAGATTTCTGGAATGAAAACAAGGATGGAGCTAATCTGAGTCTGGTGGAGAGCAGGGAGATGTTCTGTAAGACAGCTACCATGAAAGAGAAGGCCCCCCTCCTGGGACATACCAAATGTGTCTAGCAGATGATACCCATAACATCCTTTCTCTGAAGTTCCATTCTATAAAGGTTAAAACTAGTATCTTGAATTGGAGGTAGCAGCAGATCAGCAATGAATGCAGCTTATGTATCAAGGGTATCATATGTGTTCTGCCCATAACTGCCCATGATGTTGCATTCTGAATCAGTTGGAGCTTTCAGATACACTTCAAGAATAATGGCAAATCATTTCCAAACTCTTGCCAAGAAAACAGAAGTAACATCAAAGCAGTCTCCAAGAATTAAGCCTGACTCAAAGACACAAACAATCATGTCTAACCGAATTGGTTTATTTAAGCATTGACATCAAGTTTAACAGAAGCTGTACTAAGAATTGATATTTGGCATTGAAAACACTTTCTAGTGTTGCATAGGATATCTCACCTTAGTATTTGGCATTTCTTAGGTATTGGACAGTGCTAATCTTACTATCACATTCAAGTCTTGTATGGTGGTCCTCATGTATGGATAATTTATACAATATATATGGAATTCCATTATTTCTAAAATACATTTTCAGAAAGGTAATGAACCATTCAGAGATTTATTTGAGGAAGCTCTTTATTCTTCACTTTAAGCTTTATGGATTTTTTTTAATTTGCTAGTTTAGTTTATAACATAAGGAATGCCTTTTTCAAGTTTCAAAAAAGTTGAAGAGGCATAAAGAGTGTCCATCAAGATACTAATTAAAATTAATATGTGATCAGTTTTCATTAATTGCGTATGAGCAGTGAAAAAAGCAGAGTGGTAATGTCTTCTCTTTAAATATTCTTTGATATCTAAGTGTAGGTTGATACATCTATAAGTGTCATTATCTCCATAAGAAATTAATATGTACCTTACAAAATAGTAAGGCTGTATTAACAATTTATTTAAAAAAATTAGACTATACTATATGTATTACATCTATGTATTTTTTAGGGTGAAATATGGATTATTAATTAATTGTTGGAGATCTGGAACTTATGATATTGATATAATGCACAGTATTCGTATGCTCATTTTTATTGAGTGATTGATTGGCTATGTCACTTAATTCATTTTACATATTTATTTGGTTCTGGAAAGTTCCTTGATCTTGTAGAAACAGATGCTCTTTTGAAATGCCATATCAATGAATTGGAAAACAACAAGAGAACAATGAAATTGGTATCATGCAATATAATTATTACACACAAATATTGATATTAGAGAGCTAGAAGGACTTACTCTGTCAGTTTTACAATAGTCTGAAGAAAGCATAACTCTTTCTCTATCGGACAAGATTTCAGCCCCAGTAATGAAATCAATGGAAAATAAATTGTTCATAACTCAATACTTTCATTCTTTTTACAGCACCTTTCTGCCTACTATTTACCAAGAAAGAAAATATATCAGAACAAGTACCATGTCCTGGTTGCTGTCAATTTCAGAATAAAATTGATAGAATGGATAATAGCAATCGTATCAACTAGGTGAATATGTATTCAAATTATGACAGAGAGGTGAAATTCTAAGTTACTACAAAGGACTATGTGCTAGAAGAGTTGGTGATGAAAGTGACGAGAGAGTGAAAACTGTAAGGCAGAGCTGTCAAATTCCTGGCCCATGGGCCATATACATCACACACTGACCACACTCACACCCAGTTTAGTGAGAGGAAAAAAGTCCTGATACATCATATGACATAGCTATGACAACATGAATTTAACATCCCTGCTCTAAAAGTCTAAAAAGTTTGGCTCTTATTTAAAGCTGCAATAATAGAGCTCCAAGCACAATGTATTTCTAAAATTAGGAAGATGGCCCAAAGTCCATGACTGGTTGACTAGTATTTCAAAGAAAACTATTAGGGACAAAAAAAGAATGATTTAAAGCAGTGTTTCTCAATCATGGCAATATCCATATTTGTATTCCTCAACTGCCAGAATTCTTCAGCCAGCATAAGCTTTTAATAAATAAACCTATGCATTAATTATTTAAAAGCCGAACAAAAGTTTGCATTTTTTTTATTATAGGCCATAACAGACATTAACATAGCAGAGATAAACTTGGAAAAACAAGCAATGGAATCCATTTTTCTCTTATGGCACTGCATTTTGTAAAGTTCTAAGGAAATGCTATTGCCAAAGAAAATCGCTGAACACTTTATAAACCTATCGGAAATGACATGAGAAATTGAAGACTTTTTACAATATAAATTTGGAGTTAAAATCATCCTGACCTCATTTATCTTACCCTAGTTATCAGCAGAACATTTTGGCATGTATGACCCAGATGTTATTAATTTGCAATATTTTGTGATATATTAATAGCCAAGATCATCTTTCTTTGTAACCTCAATTTGAACTGAGTCGTCAAATCCCATCCCATCCTTTTCCATTCCAAAATAATCCATCTCCCCAAAAGTGACTCAGATTTGAAAACCTGCAACAATTTTACCTGGAAATAAATTCTGCTGATGTCAGTGAATCTTGCTCTTGAATAGGTTTGTGTAGCTTGCTTTATGTATTTGACAAACATCTGGTAAAATTAAGGCCATTTCAAATAAAACTTTACATTAAAGTTTTCATAACTTCCTTTGATGAATCTTGCTATTCCAAAGTCTAAGTAACTTCTGAATAGCTCCTCGCTTTCATATATTTAGAGGAATGATTATTACTATCTGTTTTTTTAAAAAAATAACAACAGTTAATTTCTGCTTATTTGCCTTACTGTCTCTTTATATTTATTACATGGCAGGAGCCATCTAATTTATAATGCCCGCCTTCATTACTAGATGAGGGTCATTTCTCTTTTCTGCTCTCCTTAGTCTTGATTCAGCCAGTGCAGAATGAAGGAGAAGAAATGAAAGCATTTGAAAACAAAGTGTCTTGAAATGTACTAGACCGAGTCTGTAACCTAAAAATCAGATAAGCATTGTTGTTGCAATACAATAGAGAGCCCAGCTCAAGGAGAACTGATTCATGTAAATTCCAGTGAAATGATGTTTGTTCATATGTAAGCTTAGATTGCCATCATCATCATCACCATCACCATCATCATCATTTTAGCCACTGTCTATCCATTGCAGGATGAAGGCCTCTTCTGCATATTTTTAATCAACACAGTCTAGAGTTTTCTTTTACCAATTGAGCCTGCAATACTTGATGTCGTTTATCCATCTTGTTTTAGGTCCCTTTTGATATGGTTTCAGGCATGGGTGAAATGAATGGAGACAGTCTTAGTTGGTGAACTTTCAGCTCTTTATTACATAGTGACTTGTGTCTTTAATAACAACAACTCTGCCTTATATAGGCAACCTTAATGTGAAATAACCAATAGGGAGCTGTAAAACGCTAGCTCCAAAACCAATAAGAGTCCTTCATTAAGGGCCAATCGGATTCTCTGAACCCAACCAATCCGATCGAGCCGCTTAACAACCAATCAGAAGTGCAGGGCCAGAACCCTGCACTTTACCCCAAGCTCGCTTTTATTTTAACTATTTACATACATAACATCCCTTCCCCCTGGCTCCTCAATTATGGTGTGACTATATAGTCCTTCAAATAGGACGGTTGTCTTTTGGGTCTCTCAGATTTTCTTTGGACAGGCTGCGTGCAGTCCTGTTGAGGTAGAATGTTGTTTGGCAGTGGCTCAGCTTCTCGTTTTGGTGTGATTTCCCTTGGAGTGTACGATTCTTCCTCCTGCTCCATTTCCTGAGTTTCACTTGATTCATCACTTTCTTGGAACAGGTTCCCTGGAATGTTGTCTTCTTCCATTCCTTCCCCCCCCCCCTCAGTTTGGTCGTGGGGGAGTTGTTGGCTGGCCGATATGAGTCGTGACCGTAATTGGTCAATATGTCATTTCCACAGTCTTTCATCAACACATCTTACAATATAGGATTTGGGCCCAGTCTCGCGTATTATCGTTATTTCAATCCAAACCGGGTCGCCCGATAAATTTCTTGCATAAACGGGGTCGCCTACTTTGAAGGTACGGTAGCATCCGCTGGATCCTGCAGGCTTTTCTGGCTGGTAAGCAGGGTGCAGTCGGTTGAGGCGGGAACGGAGTTTTCACCCCATGAGAAGTTATGCGGGAGTTCTGCCGGTTATGCTGTGCGGAGTGATGTGTTGTAGAAACAGAATGCGGTTTATTTTTTCGTCAATATTATCATAGTCCACTTTTTGCAAAGTCTTTTTTACAAATTGGACCATGCGTTACGCTCGGCCGTTGGTAGCAGGATGGACCGGCGAGGTGAGCGCATGGCAGATGCCATTATCAGCAAGGTACTGTTCAAACATTAGCGCTGTAAACTGTGGTCCGTTGTCGGACACCAGGATGTCCAGTAATCCATGAGTTGCAAAGAGTCTATTAAGGACTTTAATGACTGCTTCGGAGGTTGTATTGGTCATTCGATGAATTTCTAACCAATTAGAGTATGCATCGACAGTCAACAGCAATGTATGTCCTTTAATTGGCCCTGCGAAATCCAGGTGGATTCAGGGCCGGCGTGGCGTCTCCCATTCGGTCGGTGCAGCTTTTGGCGGTGCATTGCTGGTTTGTTGGCACTTAGTGCAGGCTTTGACCCATTGCTCGATGTGTCGGTCCATGACTGGCCACCAAGCGTAGCTCCGTGTGAGTGCTTTCATCCGCACGATCCCGGGATGTCCTTCATGCAAGATTTGTAACAGCGTCTTTTGGAGTCATTCTGGAACAACGACTCTATCGCCCCAGATGACACAGCCTTTTTGCGAAAAAAGTTCAGTCTGCCTTGTTTTAAATGGCGCAAAGTCATCTGGGTCCTGGTCCAATGGCCATCCACGTTCTACCCAGCCTAGGACTCGAACTAGGGTGTGGTCTCGTCTGGTCTCTCTCGCGATATCTCGAGCGGTCATAGGGGGCGAGTTGAGCGTTTCGATTTGTAACGCCGATACTGTTGGTGCTGGATCGTCGAGAGTCTCTGGTAGCGGTGCTCTGCTGAGTGCGTCAGCGTGGGGAATGGCTTTCCCCAGGCGATATAACAATCGATAATTATAAGCAGCTAGGAACTCTGACCATCGAGTCATTCTTGGGGACAATATATAGGGGGTTGGTTTGTCCACAGTGATTATCCCCAGTAAAGGTTTGTGGTCAGTTACAATGGTAAATGTCCTTCCATATACATACTCATGGAATTTTTTTACGGCTGACACAATTGCAAGAGCTTCCTTATCTATTTGTCCATAGTTATGTTCTGCATGGGAAAGAGTCTTCAAAAAGTATGCAATGGGGGCCTCATTTCCATTAGGCAGCACATGGCTCAAAATGGCGCCCACCCCAAACGGTGAGGCATCACAAGTTATAACCAATGGTAATGTTTCATTATATTGCATAAGTACAGAATCAGATGTAAGTAAATCTTTTACATTTCGAAACGCTTTTTCCTCCCGGTAACCCCAAACCCACAATGCTTTCTTATCTAATAACCAGTGTAACGGTTCAGCCACAGTCGCCTTATGTGGTAAAAACACATTATAGAAATTGATAAGGCCTAAAAATACCTGGAGATCTGTTTTGTTACGGGGTCTGGGAGCATTTTTTATCGCCCTTAATTTACTCTCAGTAGGGTGAATACCCTGACTATCAATGTGATAACCTAGAAATTCAACACTGTCGGTATACAGATGACATTTATCCCTTTTTACTTTCAGTCCCGCTTCTTGGAATTTTTTAAGAACACATTTTAAACGATTCTGCAGAATTTTTTTACTAGGAGCTGCAATTAACACTTCATCAAAATACGGAACCACACCCTTGATTCCCTGCAATAATTGTTCCATTAAACTTTGGAATATTCCCGGGGCTACACTTACCCCGAATTGCAATAGGGTACATTTAAAAGCACCTCTGTGCGTTACTATCCTTTGGGCTTGGGCTGTTTTATCGTCCACGGGCAATTGTTGATAGGCTTGAGCCAAATCTAATTTAGCAAAAACCTTTCTGCCTCCCAGGGAATGAAGGAGGTGCTGCACCACCGGCACTGGATACGCGTTCTGTTGGAGGGCGTGGTTTAGAGTGGCCCGGTAGTCCCCACAGATTCAGATTGACCCATCTGGCTTAATGGGGGTTACAATAGGAGTTTCCCATGGAGAATGATCAATGGGTTGCAGGACCCCTTGTTTAATTAGTTTGTCAAGTTGTTCATCTATCTTGGCCTTAAGGGCGAACGGAACTTGACGGGGCTTTAAACGGATCGGGGCGACCTTAGGGTCGAGGCTAAACGAAATTGGGGTCCCCTTATACTCGCCCAGACGATCTTCGAAGACATCGCTGAATTCAGAAATAAGATCCTCCTCCCATTCGCAATCACCGACTCAGTTCACGCTGGCTACTTCGATGCCGAGTGGCGCAAACCATTGGAGGCCCAACAAACTAGGCCTGTCCCTATCGATAATCGTTAGAGGTAAGTATGCCGTATGCTTTTTAAATGAGACGCGGACTCGACAAGACCCAACCACAGGGATCCGATTCCCTTGGTAGTCTTTAAGGATGAGACGTTGCATTCGAAGGTCTTGGCGTTGGATGGTAGGAATGAGTTGCTTTAATGTCTTCCACGACACCATCGAGAGGGACGATCCCGAATCGACCTCCATGTGGCAAGGTTGGTTCTCTATGGCTACTGTAACTCGAATCTTCTTAGCTTCCATGGCTGAGGCGTGACCTACAGTGATAATATGGTGAGCCTCTTCTTTCTGCAATGCTCGATCTCTGAAGGAGTGGTTTGCTGGATCTCGCCTTACAGGACGGTTTCCTGCCGATTGGTGAAAGTTGGTTCCCTTTGAGGCCTGACTTGGTCCTGGTAAACTGCGACAGACTCGACTGATGTGGCCTCGTTTCCCGCACTCATGGCAGAGTGCGTCATGGAATTTGCAGTCTGCCCTGGGGTGGTTTGCCCCGCAACCAGCGCAAGGGCGTGAGGGTTTAGGGCGAGGGTCCCGGTTGGACCGCAGTCGATGGACCCCTTCTTCGTTGCTGTCTGACGACGAAGAGAGGTCCTCGTAGTGCGTTGTCGCTAGCTGCCCTTCTGAGCTGGGTAAAATGTCACCTGTCGGTGGGGTCGTTGGGTTTCGGCTTCGCCGTAGTTGCACCGCGGACTTTTTGGTCGCCTCAGCAGCAGTGGCTTCGGCGATGGCGTCAGCAAGGCCGATGTCGCCTTTCGCCATCAGCTTGCTTTGCACGCCTAGCGCATCTAATCCCAGAATTAATTGGTCTCTCAGTGCTTCATCTAAGTCTGCGAACCCGCAGAGGCCTCCTAAGTGTCGGAGGTCTGCCACGAAGTCAGCCACACTCTCTCCTTTTTGCTGGCTTCTTTGATAGAACTCGTGGCGTCTCACGAGTGTAGGTACGGTTGGCGCGTAATGGTCTCTCAGGAGAGGTTCGAGGTCGTCCCAGCTCATTGCTTTCACTTCTCGAGGTTTCGCGAGTGCTTTCACCATTTTAAAGACAGCCGGGCTGCAGTACGTCAGGAACAGCGCCCGCTTCTTGGCTGGTGTAGCATCCTTCAGGTTGTTTGTTTCAAGGAACATTTGGAAACGATCCATGTAGGATTCCCAATCCTCTTGGTTTGGATCGAATGGAGCGGGTGGTATGATGCTGCTGGACATGGTTTCCGTTGGTAGTGTCGCCTTAACACGTGCTCTGTTTTCTTCCAAGTTCCTTAAGATCAGATGTCTCCAAATCCCACCCTCGTCGCCAGTTATATAGTTTCAGGTATGGGTGAAATGAATGGAGACAGTCTTAGTTGGTGAACTTTCAGCTCTTTATTACATCGTGACTTGTGTCTTTAATAACAACAACTCTGCCTTATATAGGCAACCTTAATGTGAAATAACCAATAGGGAGCTGTAAAACGCTAGCTCCAAAACCAATAAGAGTCCTTCGTTAAGGGCCAATCGGATTCACTGAACCCAACCAATCTGATCGAGCTGCTTAACAACCAATCAGAAGTGCAGGGCCAGAACCCTGCACTTTACCCCAAGCTCGCTTTTATTTTAACTTTTTATATACATAACACCTTTCATGGACTCTTTTTGTTAAATGGGATCCATCCTAGATCCACCTGCTATCAGTTCTTTTTGCTATGTGGCCCACATCCATTTCAGTTCTTTTACTCTCTTGATGGTATTATATATTTTTGTTTGCCCTCTAATCCATGTGGAGATCTTTCTATCTTATCTTCTAATGCCAAGCATGTATCTTTACATGGCTCTTTGCACTACTTGTAGCTCAGATATCATGGATATGTCAAGCTTCTTCTTGTCTGAAATTATGCTGTGCAGCATTCAATGCTGTGCAACATTCATTCACCAGAGATCAATGAAGCATTTCTTTTAAGAACTATGTGACATTCCTGGAATTTGCCTGCAGGAAAAATGCAAGATGGCTATTCTCAATAGGCATTCTACATTTAAATCACTGTTGTTTCAGAAAAAAAAGTAAATTTTCTGATCTCTACAGACATACACACAGACATACTTAATCACATCCCTTGGAAATATTTTTTGTTTGTCAAACCCACCTCCAAATGGTGTCAATAAGTTCCTCATCACTCTTTTTTTCTTCTGTTCCAGCTCCAGAGAGTAGCTGCATTTAAAACTTTCTTTTTTAGAAGCATAGACTTCATTACCTTGAAAGGCATCTCATTTAAATGCTACTATTTCTCCTTTTGCCCTAGGATGTATTTGCTTTGTTCCTATGTTTGTGAATTGTGCTTGGCTTTCTTTCTTGAAGCAAACTGCTAAATCTACAACCTGTTATTTACACAGTGACAATAGCTTTCTAGAACCTATTTTTAATGAAAATCAGAAATGAAGTAAAGTAAGTGCTGCTATGCTGACAAGCACTTACAGAGTTTTGAATAGTGTTCTTTTAAATGTTAATGAAAAAAAACTGTATTTTGTTTGGTCTTTGACATGCTGTGGTATGAATAATTGCTTTTTTCAGCATCTTGAATTTTTTTGCTGTGGTATGAATAATTGCTTTTGACATGTGTGATATGAATAATTGCTTTTTTCAGCACCTTTCTTTATAATTATTTCACTAGTCTTAACTCAAATTAATATGATAGTTTGCTATTTTTCTAATTTGCCTTCTTACCTTCTGTATAAAAAGTAAAAGACTTCAATGGACACTTAAATTGACTTGTTTATTTGCTTCCTTCCTGACCTTAAGATATTTGGAGGTGAGGGTTTTTTTCTCTTTGCTCAAACAAATAATAGACCATTTCGCAAATACAAAAATGAAATGTGTATGAGTTTCTGTGTAGCTTTTAGTAACAAAATCAATTCACAAACTTGAAATAGGCACAAATGGATTTATATTGCATTAATGAAAAGGCAAGGAAAAGTTATAGTTATATGATTTCTGGAAAGCAAGAAAGTTGAGTAACTCAAAGAACATTCTGAGAAATGCACTTCATATTATTATTGCTCCTAAAGTAATATCCAGCCCTGATGATTTTATAGAACATTTGGAAAGAGTTTCGCTCAGTGCCTTAATACTTTTGAAATCTTTCCACAATTTCCATACATTTCACTTGTAATAAATAATTACTGATAAAACTAATGTTTTACTCTATAACTTAGAACCATGTTTTGTGTGAGTTGAACAAGAACATATGTGGAGTGAGATGGAGTTGTTAGAGATCAAAATGGCAGCCACAATCATGCAGTCAAATCCCCACCCATTTTTATGTATATCACATGTGCAAGGCACATTCTAAAGTGTGGGTTGGGAGCTATTAGTAGAAGAAAAATTGGTCCATGTGGACAGAACTTCTGTTTGTTTGCTGTTTTTTTTTTTTCAAGTTTTTTATTTTATTTTACATTTACAGATCAGTGAGTGAACAGTGTGGCACCTGGGTGTCATACACTTTAGTACAAATAGATATAGCAATGTTAATCATATTTGTTACATTCACCAAGCTTATATGGTTCTAATAGTAATACACATGTATTACTGGCTTTAATTATTTTAAATGTAATTCAATTATAAAAGCAGAGTTAACTTTTTAGGTAAATAATTCCAGCATTTTAAAATGCCTTCCCGATACAATACTTTTTCAAATTAAGAGTCCAATTTCCTGTATTTTTAAAAGGTTTTTTGTTTTATTTTTCTCCCCTTAATTATTTTCTTTCAGTTCTGAAATTTTCCCCAAAGTGCTTAATCGCTGCTTTAGCAAATAGTTGTGAGCCTCTCTATTCCTTGATTCTTCTTTTGAGGTTAGGGTTTAAATAAAAAGGAATCCTCTCTCACAGTTTCAGACACTATTCCCCAAACTCCACTCCAGCACCAGTCTTAGCTGTTCCGTGGCTGTTCCAGCTTCATGGCAGCCATCTTTAGATACCTTTTCTCCTCGTCATGGTTGAGAGGAGGAGAAAAAACCAAATCAAGCAGGAGAGTTGCAGCTCTCTGCGACCTCACAGGGAGCTCCTCTTCACTTCACTATTCCTCAGGGTAGTTTTGGCTCCTTTCAGAGTCCACCAATGGGAAGAACTCAGCACAGGAGCATGGAGACCTACTCCTGTTGGATCTCGCAATGACGTCAGCCAGAAGTCTCTGCTTGTTTGCTGTTATTTTTGTGAATGGAAGAACTGGGAACCAGTCTTCATTTCTTTTTTTAACTTTTAACATCTTGGAGTGTAGCTTATATTGAAAGCATTAGACTCTGCAATGATCACTCCCCCCCCCCCCGGAATTCCCAATTGATGAAAATAATATAACAAATACTATTAAACTTCTTGTCTTGGTAATGAATCAAAATAACAACACTCTGCAATATTTGTTCTTGCAAATAATCATGCAATTTTACCCCTTTTGATATCTGCAGGCAATATAACAGCACTTAGCAACATTTAGATAATATATACTAGAGCTGCAATAAATCTGAATTGCTTAGATAATTTGCTGTTAATGGTATCAAATATGTGCATAATACCTTGATTTAATGGGCAAGTATGGAAGAAAATGAGCAGTGGCTTCAACATGACCAGGGCTACATGGTCAAAGCCATTCACTATACATAATTATTTTTATGCCTCCTTATCAATGCATCTATAGGCAAATCATTAAATATACCAAAATAAAAGCCCAGCTATATTTAGATATTCCAATCTGCCTCAGAGATCTAGATGAACTAATGGTTTGAACACCAGATATACCCCTATAGCCACAGAGAGTTGAGTTTCCTGGTTGTCTGTATCTATTGTTCTCTGCCTTACTAAGGCTAGTATGGCTTTCAGAGAGTAACCATAATGATTCAACTTGTCTAAGATGGAGAGGAGTTCAGGAGGACCATATTACTATATGATGCAACTCTTTTTAACCAATAGTTCAAGAAATTAAACCATGCCATTATATCAATGTTAACAATGTTAAATATTTAGATGGCAGGGGGTGCATTTATAGGGAAGCTACATTTAGCAATGCAACTTTAGCAATAAATAATTTAAGTGCAGCTGGAATACATAAGGCTCTGAGATCTATAAAAGATTTGAACAGCCAAGGTTGATCTCTCAGCATTCTGTAGAGTATATTCTCATGCTTTAAAATATGACCCCCAGGGTGCTTATATAATTTGAACTGTTGCAGTTCATGCCCATTTAATCTCCACTTACCTTCGGGCACACTTAAAAACAATAACTTTGGTCTTGTCATATTCAATCTCAAGAGTTTCCTCCAAGCAAAACTCTACAAGGGACTATAATGCTTTTCTCAGATCAATCTATGTTAATGCCAATACCACTATAACATCTGCATACAAGAGAGTTGAAACATGCTTAGGTCCCAATCTTGCTAGGATGTGCCAACTTATCCAAGGCTGAGACCAACAGATTTAAATAATTTTTGAATACTATAAAAACCAAGCTTCCCTAACTCCCTTCCTCAGGAGGACGCCCCTAGAAAAATGACCCTAGTGGATTAACTTTATTACCTTTATTTTTGGTCTGACATGGAGTTTTTTGCAAAGGTAAAAGCAAATGTCTATCAGTAGCAGACCCTTCAATTGTTGCCACAACCTATTTTTGGAAATTGGATCAAAGACAGGCTTAAAATCTACAAATCCATATAATAGACGATGTGTACTTCTTTTCAATCAAAAATTTTAGTATTAGGGCTTGGTCTACAATACAAGGGAATGTCATACTCTAAAGCCAGCCTGTTCATCTGCCCTGATATACTATATATGCCTCAACCTAATCTGGCAGCTTCTCTCTTAAACGAATTGCATATATTTGTTGATGATAGTAAGTATTCTAATAGATTGATAATTGGGTTTACTAACCCAATTTCTTAGTTGAAAATATTTATTTTGTTGAAAAATTATTATGAGAAGCAATATTACCTGGCATATTTAAATATGCATGATGAAGTCATCTGGGCTTTCATGAATGTTACTTATGCTGGCTGATTTTAAAAAAAGGAAAAAAGAAGTTTTTTGAAATAAAATATCTTTTTAAAAAATTAAACAGTCTAAAAGCTGTTACATCCGTCGCTGGAAGGAAACTCGGGAGCCCGTGACTTAGTTCAACTCTTTTATTAAGTCCCGAGATCGGCTCAGGGCGGCTAGGCTAGACCGCGGCTTATATCGACCTAGCTGGCCAAGCCGCGGCCAATGACACCGCTTTGAATTCCCCACAATCGGTTCCCTCTAATCGCGGGGGATTCATTGCGGCCAAGCAGCTGCGGCCTGCTCGGCCAATCGGGTTACCGCGCGTCTTAGCCAATCAAAAGGCGTATTTACAAGAATGCAAATTAACTATACAGAACACCCCTCCCCTCTTGGTATGGTCCTACGTAACTTAGTCCCATAAGTGGGCATGGCTCCGTACTTGTCTACTGAACCTGCGCAGGTTAGTTGGCATCTGGTCTGCGAGGGTTCGGACGGGTTCTGTGTTGCTCCTTGCCTTCCTGATGGAACCACCTGGAAGGTTGGGCCCGGCCTTTTGCTGCAGCTCCCTCCTGGTCTACCCGGGTTGGTTGAACTGCTGGTCCTGCTGTTCCCGCCTGGTCTTTCCAGGCTGGTTGAGCTTGCTGGGCTGCTCCTACCGGGCGAGGCTTCGAGTTGGTCCTCCGTCGGTGGTTCTGCTGGTGAGTATGGTTGGTTTTCTTTTTGTGGGGAGTGGTTGTTTTGGTTTTCTGGGTTCCCCCTCCCCTCTTGGTTAGTATCTGAGGTTCCCCTTCCCCCTGAGGGTTCTTCTGTGTGTGTTTGTGTGTCGGTTGTATTTCCTGTGTAGGTTCTCGATCTTAATTGATCGATGTGTCTCTTCCATGCTCATCCATCGGCTGTCTGTAGCCGGTACGAGTGGGGACCTGTCACTTGGGTTATGGTTGCTGGTACCCAGAGCGGGTCCCCGGTAAGGTTCTTTGCGTATACCGCATCGCCTGGTGTAAATGTTCGGTGTTTGATTGAGGAGTTTGGGGTTTTTTTCTGGGTTGTACGTGGGGTGTAGTCTGTCAAGTGGGGACCTTAATTTCCTCCCTCTGCCAGGCTTTTGTTGGTTGTCATGTTTGGGGTTATGTGTTGTATAAAAATCATTTTATTTATTTTTTCTTGGATTTCCCCATTTTCTATTTTTTTGATTGTTTTTTTTGTAAATTGAACCATTTGTTCCACCCTCCCATTTGCCGCCGGATGTGCTGGCACTGACAGTGCATGCCATATTCCCCACTCCGCTAGGAATTTTTCGAATTCCAGCGAGGTGAATTGGGGCCCGTTATCTGATAAGATGATGTCTGGGAGGCTGTGGGTTGCGAACAGCTTGCTGAGTTCCTTGGTGACGGCCTCCGTGGTGGTGGTTTTCATGTTGCTTACCTCCAACCAATTGGAGTAAGCATCTACTGTAATGAGGAATGTGTGTCCCTTCATGGGCCCAGCAAAATCTATGTGAATCCTGGACCATGGTCCCCTGGGGGTTTCCCATTCCAGGATTGGTGCAGCGGGAGAGCTCGGCCTGGTTTCTTGGCACTGTTTGCATGCTGCCACCCGAACCTCGATCTGTTTGTCCATCCCTGGCCACCAGGCATAACTCCTGGTCAGGGCTTTTGTTCTAACGATGCCCGTGTGCCCCTCATGTAACAAGTCCAATACCTTCCCTTGTCATTTTTCCGGAATAACAACCCTATCCCCCCATAGTAAACAACCTTTTTGTAATGACAGTTCTGTTTGCCGGTTCTGGAATGTCCTGAATGTTTCGTCGTCTTTTTCCAGCCACCCCTTCTCTACCCAATGTAACACCTGCGCCAGATGTTTGTCTTTATTAGTTTCGCGGGCAATGTCTGATGCGGTTACAGGTAGATCGGGTAGAGTCTCTAAGCTCAGGGTGGATGTTGTGCGTGCTGGATCAGTCTCCAGGTCAGGTAGCGGCGTGCGGCTCAAGGCGTCTGCATGGGTGATTGTCTTACCAGGTTGGTGCGTGAGCCGGTAGCTGTAGGCGGCAAGGAACTCGGACCACCTTGTCATTCTTGGTGATAGAATGTTCGGGGTGTCCCTGTTCCCTGCCAGGATTCCTAGCAGCGGCTTGTGATCGGTGATGATGGTGAAAGTCCTGCCGTAGAGGTACTCGTGGAACCTCTTCACTGCGGCAACAATTGCCAGGGCCTCTTTGTCCAGTTGACTGTAGTTCCATTCTGGTTTTGGGAGGGTCCTGGAAAAGAAGTCGATGGGTGCTTCTTTTCTGTCGGGAAGAGTGTGGCTGAGAATAGCGCCGACACCGAAAGGTGATGCGTTGCATGTAACTGCTAGTGGTAGGGTCTCGTTGTATTGGATGAGGACGGCATCCGAGGTGAGCAGGTCCTTGGTTTTGATGATGGCGTTTCCTCGCGTTTCCCCCAGTTCCACGTGGCCACCTTGTCCAAAAGCCTATGCAAAGGCTCCACCGCGGTCGCCTTCTAGGGCAGGAAAACATTATAGAAGTTAAGCAGTCCAAGGTTTTCCGGTTTCGCGTGGCTTCGGGGCAGCAGGAATTCGCGACAGCTCGCGATTCCTGCTGTGCTAGCCGCCGAGGTACCCCCGATCCAGATGGGTCAGGGGGATATGGCTGCCCTGTAGGGACAGCTGAAGAGAGAGGGGAGTCGGACAGGGGGTTGGGGGTGTCGCAGACCCCCTCTTCCTCCGGAAAAACCCCTTTTTCCCAAGGCGGTGGAGCGGCGGTCAGCAATGGCCGCCACGAAGAAACCAGCAACTGGGTAAGATTGCGCTGGAGGAAGTAAGAAGAGTGAAAGTGCTGTCTGAGCCGGGTCAAGTAGCATCTTTAAAATTGGTTGGAACTGAGCTGTTTGAGTCGCTGGAGGATACATTGTATCCCTAAGAAGATCGAAAGCGGCGGAAAAGCTGTTAAAGGGAACTTTTTTTTTTTCTTCACTCTCCCACCCCATGGAAACAGCAGATATGTTTGGACATATTGGACATTGAAAGTGAATTGTTTTGAGAGTTGAAGCTAAGGGACAAAAGGGTTTTTGGACATTGAAAAACTTGAGAAATTGGAAAACCCTTGTTAGAGGTATGGATTTCTGATTATTTAAAATTGATATTGCAAGTGGGAAGGGAGAGGAAAAAAAAATTGGAGCAGAAGCTGAAAAAGGAGGAGATTGCCTAGAATCCCAAAGAAAGGTATATAGTAATTGGACCTCTTTGATTAAACATTAACCCCAGAAAGAGAAAGAGAAGAAGGAAGAAAAGTATTAATTTTTGGATTTTTTTTTTTGAATTATTCTTGATTAAAAATATTTGTGGTTGTTTTGGGAAAAGTTTCTTTTTTCATAATGGCATCGGTTGTGGATGAACTAAAGACTGAATATCAAAAATATAAAAAAGAAGATACTTTGGGCACTTTGTTTCAATTCTTAGAAATGGTGTTATGTACTTATGAAAAGTTGACTACGCAGCAGAAGGACTGGGACAAAGAAGAAGAGGAAGAAGAAGCCATCTTTGATGAACAATGGGTTCTTTCCGGGGAGGAGGAGAAAAAGGATAAGAAAAAGGGGATTTTAAGAATTATAAAAACAACCAAAGAAGAGAAAAATGAGCGGAAAGGTGGAGGCAAGGTTAGAAAGCAAAGGAAAGGGAATAAGAAAAGGGAGGAGGAAAGACAAAGGGGTAAAAAGGGCAAGGAGAAGAATAAGCAAGAGAGAAAGGGGGGGAGGAGAAGCCTCAATGGGGGGAAGCAAGATCTAAAGAAAAAAAGTTTATTCAGAGACAATGGGTGAATTTAATTTAGGATAAAAGAGGGATTCTGGAGGGTACATAAGATTGTGTTTTTTATATGTGTATTTAGAGTATAAAATTCATTGTGTAATTTTAGAATCTTTTGAACAGAATCCCAAGAAAAATTGTTATATGAAGTACTTTTAAGTTAGGGTAATGAGTTATAGACGTTACTCCAATTGGTGTACAGGAGAAGTATAATAAAAGAAAAAAGATGAATGGATAGTTGGAAATAGAACAGACAAAGAATATTATTGAAAATGATAATAAGATATGAAAGGATATATAAAGGTTTTGTTATGTTTTGTTTTGTTTTTTTTGGATGTTGTATATTGAAAAAAGGCAAAAAAAAATTTAATTAATAAGAAATAATTTGGATGAAAAGGAGAAGTTTGGATAAGATATGAAGTTAAATAGACAAAGTATTGATACTATAATTTGGAATTGTTATGTTCTATTAGTTTTCTTCTTTTATTATTTTTTCTTAGAAAAGAACTTATAAGCTGTTATGCCTTGTGCATTGTTTATATAAAATTGATAAAAATGGTTTATATATATATATATAAAAGAAAATGATAATAAGATATGGAAGGATATATAAAGTGAATATGATGTTTGAATTTGTGTCTGTGTGAAGAGTTTCAACCCGGGATCAGACAACCTTCAGAAAAGATCTTTTAGTTTTGTTTGTGTTCTCTGTAAAATTAATAAAATTTGTTTAAAAAAAAAAAAAGAAGTTAAGCAGTCCTAGAAATGCCTGCAGTTCCATTTTGTTCTTCGGTCCGGGGGCTTCTGTGATTGCTCTGATTTTTTTTCTCGGTTGGGTGAATTCCGTGCCAGTCTAAAAGGTACCCCAGGAATTCGACCCTCTTGGTATGCAGTTGGCATTTTTCTTTTTTTTGAAACAAATTTTATTAATTTTAAAGACAAACAACACATCATTAACCATTAAGTACATAAAACCTCTTAACATTATAAATTTTTACAAGTCGAATAAAACATTATTTTTATACAACATAATTCTAATTTATCCCATTTCCATATGGACACATAAATATCTTTCAGCAAATTTCTCATTATTTCTCTTTACTCTTATTCAATTTCATTTCTTTTCTATATTTATCCATTTTATAGTCATCATATTCATTTCTTTCTGACTTGTTTACAATTATTCTCATCTAACATTCCTCCAAGGTTTTATTGATTCTTTTTTTTTTTTTATAAAAAACAAATTTTATTAGTTTTACAAAAAACACAATACACAAACATACAAAACACAAAACATAAACAAAACTAAAAGATCTTTTCTGAAGGTTGTCTGTTCCCGGGTTAAAACTCTTCACACAGACACAAATTCAAACATCATATTCATCCCATATATCCTTCCATATCTTATTATCATTTTCTTTTTTATATATATATATAAAAACCATTTTTATCAGTTTTATAAAGACAATGCACAAAGAATCAAGGCATAACAGCTTATAAATTCTTTTCTAGGAAAAAATAATAATAAAAGACCAATAAAGCATAACAATTCCAAATTATAGTATCAATACTTCATATAGTATTAACTTCATATCTTATCCCTACTTCTCCTTTTCATCCAAATTATTTCTTATTAATTAAAATTTTATTGCCTTTTATCAATATACAAAATCCAAAAAAAACCAAAAACATATATATCCTTCCATATCTTATTACCATTTTCAACAACATTCTTTGTCTGTTCTATTTCCAATTATCCATTCCTCTTTTTTCTTTTACTATACTTCTCCTATACACCAATTGGAGTAACGTCTATAACTCATTACCCTAACTTAAAAATACTTCGTATAGCAATTTTTCTTGGGATTCTGTTTAAAAGATTCTAAGATTACATAATGAATTTTATACTCTAAATACACATATAAAAACACAAACTTATATACCCTCCAGAATCCCTCTTTTATCCTAAATTAAATTCACCCATTGTCTCTAAATAAACTTTTTTTCTTTAGGTCTTGCTTCCCCCCATTAAGGCTTCTCCTCCCCCCCTTTCTCTCTTGCTTATTCTTCTCCTTGCCCTTTTTACCCCTTTGTTTTTTCTCCTCGCTTTTCTTGCTCCTTTTCCTTTGCTTTCTAACCTTGCCTCCACCTTTTCACTCATTTTTCTCTCTTTTGGTTGTTTTTATAATTCTTAAAATCCCCTTTTTCTTATCCTTTTTCTCCTCCTCTCCGGAAGGGACCCATTGTTCATCAAAGATGGCTTCTTCTTCCTCTTCTTCCTTGTCCCAGTCCTTCTGCTGCGTAATCAACTTTTCATAAGTACATAACGCCATTTCTAAGAATTGAAACAAAGTGCCCAAAGTATCTTCTTTTTTATATTTTTGATATTCAATCTCTAGTTCATCCACAAACGATGCCATTATGAAAAGGGAAACTTTTTCCAAAACAACCACAAGTATTTTTAATCAAAGACAATCAAAAACAATTAAAAAAAAGTTCCAAAACTTAATACTTTTCTTCCTTCTTCTCTTTCTCTTCTGGGATTAATTTTTAATCAAAGAGGTCCAATTACCATATATCTTCCTTTGGGATTCTAGGCAATCTCCTCCTTTTTCAGCTTCTGCTCCAATTTTTTTTTCCTCTCCCTTCCCACTTGCAATGTCAATTTTAAATAATCAGAAATCCATACCTCCAACAAGGGTTTTCCAATTTCTTAAATTTTTCAATGTCCAATAATCCTTTTGTCTCTTAGCTTCAACTCTCAAAGCAATTCACTTTCAATGTCCAATATATCCAAATATTTCTGCTGTTTCCATGGGGTGGGAGAGTAAAGAAAAGAAAAAAAAAAGTTCCCTTTAACAGCTTCTCCGCTGCTTTTCGCTCTTCTTAGGGATACAATGTATCCTCCAGCAATTCAAACAGCTCAGTTCCAGGCAATTTAAAAGATGTTACTTGACCCGGCTCAGACAAAACTTTCACTCTTCACACTTCCTCTAGCGCAATCTTACCCGGTTGCTGGCTTCTTCGTGGCGGCCATTGCTGACCGCCGCTCCACCGCCTTGGGAAAAAGGGGTTTTTCCGGAGAAGGGGGGGGTCTGCGACACCCCCACCTCCCTATCCGACTCCCCTCTCTCTTCAGCTGTCCCTACAGGGCAGCCATATCCCCCTGACCCATCTGGATCGGGGGTACCTCGATGGCTAGCACAGCAGGAATCGCGAGCTGTCGCGAATTCCTGCTGCCCCGAAGCCACGCGGAACCGGAAACCCGCAGTTGGCATTTTTCTTTTTTAACTTTTAGCCCCGCGTTTTTGAACTTCGTTAGTACCTCCCTCAGGCAACCCTCCAGTTCTTTTTGGTTGGCTGCCGACACCAGTACGTCATTGAAGTAGGGCACCACCCCCTTAATTCCTTGCAGGAGTCTCTCCATGAGGCTCTGGAAAATTCCTGGGGCCACACTGACTCCGAACTGGAGTCTTTTACAGAGAAAAGCCCCCCAGTGGGTTACTATGGTCTGTGCCTCGGCGGTTTCCGCGTCGACCGGCAATTGTTGGTTGGCTTGTGCCAGGTCGAGCTTCGCGAAAACCTTGCCTCCCCCCAGTGAGTGTAGGAGGTGCTGCACTACTGGTACGGGGTAGGTTCTTTGTTGTTAGGCGTAGTTTAGGTTGGCCTTATAGTCCCCACAGATTCTCACTGACCCATCAGGCTTGACTGGGGTGACTATGGGGGTTTCCCACCAGGCATGATTGGTTGGCTCCAGGACTCCCTGTTTGATGAGCTTGTCTATTTGCTCATCGATCTTGGGCCAGAGTGTGAAAGGTACCCACTGTGGTTTTAGGCGTATGGGGGGAACGCTGGGGTCTAGGCTGAACGAAATAGGGGGCCCTCGGTACTTGCCTAGGGTGCCGTTGAACATTTCCTGAAAGTCCCTTGCGAGTTGTTCTTCCCAGTCTGCCTCTGCAATGTGATCGATGCCCGTTACTTCGATCCCGAGCGGCGCGAACCACTGTAGTCCCAAAAGACTGGGGCAGTCTCTATCCATGACCGTTAGTGGAAGCCTTGCTGTGTGCACCTTGAAGGTCACTTTAAAGTGTCCTGTTCCAACTACCAGGATGCAGTTTCCTTGGTAGTCTTTCAGGATTAATTTCTGGCTTTCTAGACCCCTTTTATGGATGTCGGGCACCAGGCGCTTGATTTCCCACCATGCAACCATGGAGACGTAGGACCCGGAGTCCACCTTCATTTTGCATGGCTTGGCCTCGATGCCCACTTCCATGTACACCTTTCGGGCGTCTGTGCTTGATGAATGGCCGATGACGACCATATGGTGGGTTTCCTCTCTCTGCCGGTTCTCACCATCCCGTCCCAGTTCCAATGATTCTCGGTTGGGCAGTCCCTGGGTCTGGGGGGAGCTGCCATCTCGTCTCCGGTTGCTGTTGTCTCGCCGTCAGGGGCTGTAGGTTTTCTTGAGCTGGCAGACTCAGGCAATGTGACCTCTTTTGTAGTAGTGCCAGCAGATCGCGTCAAGAAACCAGCATTCTGATTGCGGGTGGTCGCCTCCGCACCTGGCACAGTTGGGTCTCGACTTACGACCCCGTCGGTCGCGCTGGTCTCGCTCTGTCTGAAGTCGGTGGATGTCCTCATCATCCGTGGTGTTGGTGGCGGAGTCAAGGTCGCCATGGTGGGTGGTGGTGAGTTGGCGGCTTGCTTCTGGTGTCATCTCAGTTGTCGTGGCTGGATCCCCTGGTCTCCGCATTCGGGCCACGGATTTTCGGGTCACTTCGGTGGCAGTGGCCTCGGCGATGGCGTCGGCGAGGGAAATGTCGCCCTTGGTCATCAGTCGGCTCTGTAGAACTGGGTCCCTAAGCCCAAGGATGACGCGGTCTCGGAATGCCTCGTCCATATCGGTGAAGCCACACAGGCCCCCCAGGTTTCGGAGATCGGCTACGAAGTCGCCGATGCTCTCACCCCTCTTCTGATCCCGGTGGTAAAAGTCATGCCGCCAGATGAGGGTGGGTACAGTGGGGGTGTAGTGGCTTCGCAACAAAGGCTCGAGGTCAGCCAGTCCATCTCTTTCACACCTTTGGGCTTTGTGAGAGCTTTCGCCATCTTAAACACTACGGGCCTGCAGTGTGTCAGGAAAATGGCCCTTTTTTTCTATCCGTTCACTTCCTTGAGGTTGCTACTTTCTAGGAACATCAGGAACCAATCTATGTAGGATTCCCAGTCCTCAGTAGCTTGGTTGAAGGGTGCGGGTGGTGCGATGCTGGCCATCTTGTCGGTTTCTTTGTCTGCGGCGCCACGTGCTCGGTGGGTTTCAATTCCGCGATCCCACCTTCGTCGCCAGTGTTACATCCATTGCTGGAAGGAAACTCGGGAGCCCATGACTTAGTTCAGCTCTTTTATTAAGTCCCAAGATCGGCTCGGGGTGGTTAGGCTAGGCCGCAGCTTATATTGACTTAGCCGGCCAAGTCGCAGCCAATGTCACCACTTTGAATTCCCCACAATCGGTTCCCTCCAATCGCGGGGGATTCATCGCGGCCAATCAGCCATGGCCTGCTCGGCCAATCGGGTTGCCGCACATCTTAGCCAATCAGAAGGCGTATTTACAAGAATGCAAATTAACTATACAGAACATAAACAGTGGCTGATTCAGAAGACATGCTGTACAACTCCTGTAGTTTCAGCAAAGGAAATTATAAATTGCTGAACTGCTGTATTCCATCACACAAATGAAGCCTGACAAGGCAAAATAGCTGAGTTGGAATGCTGTGCTGTCAGATTTATCTCAATAACAGCACTGGACAGAAGGAGTACATCAATATACTTTAATCCTGATAGGTTGGATTTGGAGAAAGTGATCTCCCTCCCAAAGAGCTATGTGTGTATGTTCATAATTTATCCATCCAGGAAAATATTGACACATATGCATAGAATTCTCTACAAATATTTTCAAAGAAATTTCTATCTATGATTTGTGTATATATTTCTAAACTTTCAGTATTTCATCAAAATACTACTACAGCTGCATATTGTGAATATGATGACTGGAGGTTTTACAGTCCTGAATGCCAGTTTGGAAATGGTGTGGTATATAGTCTCTTGTAGTTCAAAGGATGGTCTGCAGTACCATTCAAATGGATTTTTGCTTTGTCCATCTCTTAGCTCCTGCTGGCATGATTAATAGCAATAGCAGACTTAAATAGCAGTGCATATGCTTTTAAAGCCCTCTCTAAGTGGTTTACAGAGTCAGCATATTGCTTCCAACAATCTCATTTTACTGTCCTCATTTTACTGAGCTTGGAAGGATGGAAGGCTGAGTCAACCTTGAACGGGTCAGAATCGAACTTGACAGTCAGAAGAGTTAGCCTACAATACTGCATTCTAACCACTGTGTGCCACCATGCAAGAAAGTATCAAAATAGATAATTGATGTTATGCTGTTACAGTTGAAGGAAAATGAAAAATAATGAAGCTATTCTGTCAAATATGGCAAATATAATACAGTGCCTGGAGGCTGTTAGAGGCTGGATGGGGAGCAACGGGTTAAAACTAAACCCTTGCAAGTGGCTGTGAGTTTGGAGTTTGTTGGCTCAAGGAGAATTACAACCTTTGGTCTTGGATGGGGTGGCACTACCACAAACAGCCCCTGTGCATAACCTAGGGATTTTCCTGGACTCGTGACTCCTGCTCGAAGAACAGGTGGTGGTTGTGGCCCAGGAGGGCCTTTGTGCAAGTGTGGGTTGTGCACCAGTTATGCCCTTTCCTGGACCAACGGTCCCTACTTACAGTCACTCATGCCCTAGTCACTTCCCATCTTAATTGTTGCAATGTGTTCCACATGGGGCTGCCCTTGAAGAGCATCTAGAAGCTTCAGTGCAAAATGCAGTGGTCCACATGGTTTTGTGCAGTCCCTGGTATGCATATGTGTCACCTCTCCTGCAGGGGCTGCATTGGTTGCCAATTTGCTTCTGGGTGCAATTCAAGGTGCTGGTTGTCACCTTTAATGCCCTTCAGGGCTTGGGACAGAGTTATCTGTGGGAACATCTCTTGCTAGTCACATCTACCTGACCCATTAGAGCAGAGAGGCAGGGAATATTGCAGGTCCCATCCCTGAGGGAGATACACCTGGTGGACCCAGAAGAAGGCCTTCTCCATGGTGGCTCCCTCTCTCTGGAATATCAATCCCGCAGAGATTAGAATGGCCCCCATTCTAGCACTCTTCCAAAAGGCGCTGAAGACCTGGTTTTGCCAGCGGGCCTGGGGAACCCAGAGTGGGATGGAGCCTATCAAATGGCTAGTGTGATCTGCTATCATTGGGGTGAGGGATTGGAGTTAAGGGGGTGATTTTTTTTCAAGATTTTGTTCTATTGTACTTTATTAATTTATTTGATTCTTTTTGTTAGTTTTTATTGTTTTTGTTTTGTTTTGTTTTAAATAGGGTTTTACATTGTGTAAGACGCCTCAAGTCACTATGGGCTAATAGGCAGCAATATAAGTTAAACAAATAAATAAAGCAAGCTTTTGAGTGTTTTGAGTTGTGTTTACCATCTTGGTAGATTTTTATAATTAAACTTCCTTTACACTGTTTTTTTCTCAGACTGCCTCTGAGATTTCTCCCTCTAAACAAGGAAATGTTGGCATGTATCTGTTCAAAATCAAGGGTAAAAAAGGAAGATATTAAGCAGTTTATTTTCTTTATATAAGAATTGCCTCCACAACTGATTGTGATTCATAAAACTTCCATATAGATTGTTATATATAAATCAGTTATGCAAGATTCCCATTACCTGGAGTTGGCCGAGATGGCAAAATTGATTGTTTTGCTTAGAAACCATAACCTGAGTAAATTTCTTGTGACCATTGTTAGATATTTTTACAATATAAGAAAAAATAAATAAACTTTTGACTTTGGTATTTGAAGATTAAATTTGATTTGACTAAATAAATACTGTTTTTCCAACTATATGGTTATTCATATTTGTCAATTTATTATGTGTTAGACTAAAATCATGAGAAGAATATAGAATGCATGTTGATCCTTTAGAACAGTGGTCCCCAACCTTTTTTGTACCAGGGACCGGTTTCATGCAGAAACACTTTTTCAAGGACCGGTTAGGGGTTTTTTTTTTATTTATTTATTTATTTATTTATTTATTTATTTATTTATTTATTTATTTATTTATTTAATTATATTTTATTATATATTCCACTCATTGAAAAGCTAGTTATGACTTAATTTAATTATAATCAAAGTTGGATTGGATTTAATAATCATGGTTAATACAGGCATGATATTCCCTTCTGAAAAAAAAAATCGGAAGGCCAAAAGAGACCCCGCGCTGTGCACCAAGAAATCACATGCACACACAACACCAACGCTACCCTTCCTTTCCAGCCGGTCAGGTGTGGATCAGCTCCAGAGATGGGCAGCCGCTTCCCTGGTGGCGGGGCCGAGGCCACCACCCGGGGAGCGCCCGCTGCTTTCCCTTGCCAGGGCTGGGCGGTGGCGTGTTGCTCTGTGCCGCATGACCCCTGCCTGGCAGCGCACTTCTCGGCACGAGGCAGCTGGGTTGCCCAAGGAGCCCGGCCAGCCAGGCGAGGGGAAGGCAGCGAGGGCCCTACTGGGCTGGGGTGGAAAACCCGCTTGGCAAGGGGCCAGGGAAACCTGCGGGTGGAGGATCAAGCACGCTGGGAGGCAGAGATTCTGCCGAGGCTGTCAGATGGAAAGATGGCTGGTCTGTGGCTGCCCAGCTCCCATTTCCTGCCGCTCACCTGAGTGGCCTGTAGCTGCATGTCATTAAGGCAATTGAAGAAGAGCTTCTTGTGAGCCTTGACCAGGTCGCCGGCTGTTTCCAAAGAGGGCGAGGGAGTTCGTGCAGGCTGGGATTGAGGTAATCAGCAGCAGCGTAGCCTCTCTTCACCAGAGCCTTGCAGAACTCCTGGCATAAGCCCGGAGAATCAGGAGCCTCCTTCTTAGGGAGAGCAACTTCTCCACAGCTACCACGTTTCCCTTTTCTCTAGCCATGCATGGCGTGGAGTTGACGTTTTTGGTCGAGTGAGGCTGAGGGACAGTGTCAAAACCAGCGCTCGATCCAGCACGTTGGAACAAGATGGTGCCGAAACAAAGTAGGCGGCCCGGTCCCAAATGACCCACAGACCGGTACCGGTCTGCGGACCGGTGGTTGGGGACCCCTGCTTTAGAATGCTTGCTATTAGTATTTTAAATATCAATTATTCAATTTGAGTTTTTGTTTCATTATTATCTCTATATCAAAAAAAGTTGAATATACTTTGATTATATATTTGTTTAATGTATTTTTACATTAAACATTAAGCTGTTCTATTTTTCCACTCCCTTCCCCCTCCTTTATGTTAGTTTGTATTTTAATGTTTATTTCAAAAGCTTAATAAAGCTGTTTATAGAAAAATAATTCTTAATTTGCAATGAAGAGATCTTACTGGTTCATCAAAAGGTTGTGAGGGTCAATCTCTCCTTTAATGTGCATAGGAACATATGAATTGAACATTGAAAATAATTCAGATGCTGGAATTCTTGTAACTACATGTAGTTGGGTTAGACAGAATCTGTTATTGCCCAGTTTGAAAGGGGGGATTGCAAATGACCAAGCTGAACCCTGAGGGAGGGGTCAAATGTGTCATCAGTCATGAGTCCCTTCACACCCACAAGAGGTCTAAAAGTCCAACCCACCATGCATTCCTGGTAGTTTTATTTATTGCCAATTTCCTTGGACTGTTAGTTGTTCAGTAGTTAGTAGTCAAGAGCCAGGAAATCAGGAAATCCAGGCAATCCAAATGTGTATAATTGCTTAAGCTTTCTATAAGAATCTGAACTATTAATGGTCCAAGCAAATTGGTGGTAAGAGTCCCAGGAATTTGTTGCAGGCTAGACTGAGACCTCTTGAGGGCATGAAGGGACTCATGATTGGTGACCTGTTTGACCCTTCCCTCAGGTTCAGTCTGGTCATCTACTATAGGGAAGCAATGATTAATGAGGTAACAATTCTTACATGCACTGATTAGCTGATGGTTCTGTACAAAGTCAAGGCTAACAAGCATAGTATAACTGATTCATGTTTCTTGTTATCCAAATTGCCAAAGGAGTCCAAATCTGTCTTAACTGTGTTGTAAGCTGGACTGAGAAGGGTCAGGAGATAGCAAGAATCCTCCACTACATATTGATTAAGCAAAGATGACTAAAAATGTAAAATTAATGAGCAGTCATTATATCAACTTTCAACATCAAGAAATGTTGAAATTTGTTAAAGTTTGTGATGGGGGGAATCTTATAGGTATCATATTTCAGTTCAACTAATAAAGATGCATTCCTGTCACTTACAAGGGCATAAGCAGAGCAGGAGTTACTCAGTTAGAAAATCCTAGTTTCTTTTGGCCAGATGTGGATAGGAGGTTGGTGGGAAAGGTGAATGTGATATACCTGTTTCTTTTCCCCAGTTTTGGCTTAAAATTAGCATAAGATGCTTGGCAAAAGAAAAAAGGTCATTAGATTTGATCAAGACCATTAATTATAAGCCCAATAATGTAATAGCTGGAACAGTTCAGCTTCCAATTTTTGTGCTTGTCACAAAATTGTGTTCTACAAAGGCAGAATAAAGAAGCACTGGAAAAAAAACTCTTTTTGGTGTCCTGATTTTCTCCTGTTCTGGTTTCAGTATAAAGATCCTTCGCTTACATTAGCCCTGGAAATCCCCAGACGTCAATTCATTTCTTCATCCCTGTGTAAGAAATAAGGACAATATGTCAGAGAACAGGTTTGTGAAGTCTGGAAGGATGATCAGAATTGGGCTGCAATGCAGTATGTAGTGATCTGCTTCATTGCTGAATTTGTCACAGTATGTATTACTAATTCTGTGTGTAGATACTGGAAAGAATAATACAGCTTTTTGATATGGCTTGCCCAGAATGGGCATCCAGACTAGTGCTCTGCAAAATATCCAAGTGAACCTGAAGGAGGGAAACACAACTGAGGTTCTTGAAAAATCAGAGTCAGAAAGATGTGTTGATAGGGACTGAAAACAAATAGCAAAACAAGCATTGCATTGGAATGGCACAATCTCCACCCCTTTCCTATAGTTACACATTACACACGTGTATGAAAGGGACAGGGCTTGAGTTCTTCAGTCCTGATGCTCATGTCATTATTTTGACAAAACGGTCAGATTTCCTGCATGTACTTCTGGTGGTTTCTGATGTGTGTGTAAGTGGGGGTATCAGTGTGCTGAAATACCTCTGGGATTGTTCTCCAGGAATCTAATTCCTGTTAATTGTCAATCTTTCTGAGCTGTGGAAGGAAAGACTCAAGATTGCTAATGTGAGTTTTCCTTCCTTGTGGTTTTGCGTTCTTTGGGAATTTAAGAGCACAAAGGATCACATCTGTAATGCAGAGAGATAAAAAGAGAAACATGGAAAGCACAGGATGTGGGTACTGGTTGAAGACAGAAAAGATACTGAATTGGAGTACTAAATGTTATGAACTAATAAAATGCTAAATAAAGTTTTATCAAACCTTTAGAAATATCAGGGTTCTAATCCTGCACTTCTGATTGGCCGATAATAGCGATATCGGATTCAGGAGAATCTGATTGGCTGTTAACGAGCCACTCTCATTGGTTAAAGGGGTTAACACTCCACGTTTCTCATTGGTTACTAGATCAGCAGCTTGCCTATAAAAAGGCTGCTGCAGCCCTAGATTTTTGCTCTGTTGCAAAAGAGCAAAAAAGAGTTGAAGTTCACTGTTCACCGTCTCATCTCTGTTCCTTGCGCCTATGTGCAAAACTTAACACTGGCGACGAGGATGGGATTCAGAGACTTCAGAGCTGACTGAACACTACAGAGCACTAAACAGAGCACGTGGCTGAAGGCGCATCAATGGCAGAAACCATGACTGGCGGCACCATACCACCCGCTCCATTTGACCCGGCACAAGAAGACTGGGACTCATACATGGACCGGTTCCAGATGTTTCTGGAGACCAACAACTTGAAGGATGCCACTACTGGAAAAAGCGAGCGGTATTCCTGACTCACTGCGGACCTGCCGTTTTTAAGATGGCTAAGGCACTGGCGAAACCAGCTGAGGTGAAATCCATGGACTGGGACGTCCTCGAGCCCCTCCTACGGGCCCACTATGCACCTACCATACCAACGCTTGTCCGAAGACATGAATTTTACCAGAGAGACCAGCGGAAAGGAGAAAGTATTGCAGATTTCATCGCGGATCTCCAGAACCTGGGAGGCCTCTGCGGGTTCACTGACCTCGAAGAAGCTCTAAGAGACCGAATAGTTCTGGGATTAGATGCACTGCACGTGCAAAGTAAGCTGATGGCGAAAGGCGACATCAGCCTTGCAGACACCATCGCTGATGCTACTGCAGCAGAAGCAACCAGGAAGTTAGCTGCCCAAATGCGCCGCACCAATGCCCCGTTCCGCCAACTCGCCAGCAAAACCTCACCTCGCCTAGAGGGACACACAATGGCAACCCACCCCGAGGACCTCGAATCGTCATCAGAAAATGATGAGGAAGAGGTCAACCGGCTCTGGTCTGAATGAGACCAATGCCACCAGCATAATCAGAGACTGCAGCATCAATGTGCAGGCTGTGGGGCAAACCACCCATGATCAGACTGCAAATTCCTCGACGCGCTCTGCCATGTTTGTGGGAAGAGAGGCCACATCGGAAAGGTCTGTAGAAGCAAGCAAGTATCCAGCCCATTTCAGAGGGGGACCAACTACCGCCAAACCACAGGAAATCATCCTGTGAGTCGGGAACATTTGAACCACCAATGGAACAACCACTCCTACAGAAATAAACCACTAGCCAATTCAACAAAATGAGAAGAGGCACACCAAACCATGACAATTGGTCATGCCTCATCATTAGATGCAAAGAAGATCCGAGTGAAGGTTGCCATCGAAAACCAGCCCTGCATGATGGAAGTCGATTCAGGATCGTCCCTCTCAATGGTTTCCTGGAAGACCCTTAAACAATTAATCCTTGCCATCCGGAGGCAAGACCTCAGAACCCAAAGAATTATACTCAAGGATTATCAGGGAAACCAAATTCCAGTCATTGGATCCAGCCTAGTCCAGATCTCATTCAAAAATCGTACTGCATCTTGACCACTGTCATTGACTGTGATCGGCCTAGCTTGTTAGGCCTTCAATGGTTTGCTCCACTCGGGATCGAGGTAGCCGGTATTCACCAAACCAGAAGCGATGACTGGGAGGAGGTCCTTGTCCAGGAATTCCAGGACGTCTTTGCAGACAAACTAGGTGAGTACAAGGGGACCCCGATATCATTTAACCTTAATCCTGAAGTAGCCCCCATCCGCCTTAAGCCTCGTCGAGTACCTTTTGCCCTTAAACCAAAGATCGACGAGCAGCTTGATAAATTAATAGCCCAGGGTGTTTTAGAACCAACGTCCCTTGGGAAACCCCAATCATAACACCCATCAAACCGGATGGATCATTAAGGATTTGTGGGGATGACCGTGCCACCCTCAATCACGCCCTTCAACAGAACGCTTACCCGGTGCCGGTGGTACAACACCTCCTTCATTCCCTGGGGGGCGGAAAAGTCTTCGCTAAATTGGATTTAGCACAGGCGTACCAACAACTGCCTGTAGATAAAAAAACAGCAGAGGCACAAACGATCATTATGCACCGAGGCGCCTTTAAGTGCAACCAACTCCAATTCAGAGTTGGATTGGTCCATTCAGGAGAATCTGATTGGCTGTTAACGAGCCACTCTCATTGGTTAAAGGGGTTAACACTCCACGTTTCTCATTGGTTACTAGATCAGCAGCTTGCCTATAAAAAGGCTGCTGCTGCCCTAGGTTTTTGCTCTGTTCAGAATGATTAATAAAGAGTTGAAGTTCACTGTTCACCATCTCGTCTCCGTTCCTTGCGCCCATGCGCAGAACTTAACACTGAAGAAGATGCTAGCTGTGCATGGTGGACAATGAAACTGGAATAATTTGGTGAGATAAGCAAAAAGACTATGGAGTTATCATAGCAGAGCAAGGAGTAGCAAGGCCGCACAGCCTTACAAGTCTTCCATAGATGCAGACCTGCAACAAGTACAGATGATCCTCATTTAGAGATTGTCTTGTTCAGCAGCCATTCACAGTTACAATCGTGATGAAAAAGTAACTTTATGGCCAACTCTTGAATTTATGATCTTTGTAGGGCTGTAAAGCAAAGGAAAATTGAAGTAAGGTCATCAGCGCAATTGCAGTTTCACTAAGGTCACTTAGTGACCACTTTGTTGGTCCAGTCACAATTGTGTGGTTGCTAAATGATTTCTGCATTTGTTTTCTCCCAGGTATGAACTAATAAGAATTGAGTGATAGAGAAGCAAATCAATAAAAGGGAGAAATTATCAGGTAGAATCTAGTAAAGCATAAGGGCTATAGGGAGGATGATTATATAGAGTTAAGTGTAAGCTAAAAGGATTTTGAGCGCTGGGTGAGAGGAACAGAATGCTCCCCCCAATCTCTTTTTTTGCTAAGATGTTGGGCAGTTAACATAGGATAAATGGGAAAAATGTAAAAAAAACTATTGTTATATAAATATAATAATGTCACTTATGTTATTAAGTACGGAAAGGTTGTATATATTAAGCTCACACATTGGAAGTGTAGCACACATTTTCTCAGTGTATTTTGTATAATCTAGTTTGAATAAATATTGAAGGAAAACATTCAGGCTCCTGGTCTGTGATTTATACCATAACTTAATTGTAATCGTGTCACATGACACATGCATTCCTGGCTAAGCATACTGTTTTTATAAATTCTATTACAATAGATACAATATAAATAAATGTACAAATTTATTTGACAGATTTCTTTCCTGATTTCCACATAAAGGTGGGGGGGGAGTGCAGTAATAAATCAGCTTCAACAGTTTCGGTACATGCCAGGCCTCACATAGGCTGAAAGCGTGTCCCAGGAACAAAGAACATCAATCAGCAATACAACACCATGGGCTGTTAACTGGACTGCAGGTGATGATTGGCTACTTTGTACCTACTAAAACTGACCATATAACACTGTGATTTGATGCTACTATGTGTCCACTAATATTTCTACTCATGTAACATAATGATTGGATAGAGTTCACCACTTGTGACGTATTAGTGTGTGTTTTTAATAAAAGAGCTTCCCGAGTTCGTAATCGGGGCAGCTCACCCGAGATAGAACCAGTCTGGTGTCTTTCTTGATGCATTTGACCACCCAGTGAGAAGCCTTCCAAATGCGGAGCAAAGCTGCATCTGGTGACCCCGACGTGATCCGTTAAAAGAAATGGGTGCGTCTGTCTTCGACTGCCAGTTGCAACTCAGGGACGCTGTCTCGTGTCACGGATCCCTCCCCAGGAATCTTCCCTAAAGAAGACATCCTCCCTTCAGGTGAGTATGGGCGGAAAGTTCTTCAAAGCGCAGATAGCACATTTGCATGAATTAGGAGAATTAACGAAGAGCTCAATTCTTATTCTTAGGAATCAGGGCAAAGCGCTCCTGGTTCCAACTAAAAAGGACCTTATCACCCTTTTGACTTACATCTATACACAATGTCCGGCTTATCCGGAGAAAGGGTCCTTGAAAGTCTCCACATGGCAACATTTGGGTGACTATTTTCATAGTAATCCCAGGGCTCCACCAAAAATTCTGACCACATGGCAGATAGTCATGGAATGCTTAAAAATCCATGGCTCAGCACTGACCAATGCGTCCTCCCCTAAGGAGGGTCCTCCTCCTTATACAGCTGAAACCAAGACAAAGGACGCTCTCCTGTTAGAAGCTTCCTCCCCCACTGTTCCTGAACCCATAAATCCTCCTGACTCAAATCCAGCGGAGAATCAGACACCTATGGGAGCGATCGCACAAGCCATGGTGCAGGGACGCAGGGAGGGCTCTCTTACTCTGGAGGAGCTCTCCCTCTGTCCCGTTGAATATATAGGGGATGGAGCCAGAAATATGGTGCCTAAACTTGAACCTTTACCCATGAAATTAATTAGAGATTTAAAACAAGCCATGGCCATGTACGGCATCCAGGCACCATATGTCAGAGGCTTCATTAACACCATCAGCACTTCCTTTTTCATGTTACCCCAAGATTGGAAAGATCTTTTCCGTATGATACTGACAGACCACAGTATGTTGTTTGGGAGTCAGACTTTCACGCCGAAGTTGAAAAATTTGCCTGCGATCGTGGCGCAGCCACAAGAGCGGATCAAATTTTCGATATGGGCCGATTTATGGACTTAGCAGCTCAGATGGCGCTCCCACCATGTATCCTTGCCCTTATCAGTATCATAGCGGTCAAAGCCCTTGACAAAGTTGATGATTCTACTTCTGGTATCGTAGGATCTTTTTCAAAAATTACTCAAGGCTCACATCAGCCTTATGCTGAGTTCATAGAGGAACTTCAGAAAGCCATTCAGAGACAAATCTCAAATGAAGAAGCCCATAAAGAGCTTCTGTTAAAACTGGCCATTGAAAATGCTAATGAGGATTGCAAGAGGATTCTGCAGCCTCTATCTGCCCGAGGGGGGGCTTCCCTCTCAGACTATCTAAAGGCTTGCAGAATCATGGGAACTGTCTCCTACAATATGGAGAATCTGGCCATGGCCTTGCAGCAAGCAAATTCTCAAAACAGGCCAGCCGGAAACTGCTTCAATTGTGGGAAGCCAGGCCATTTCAAAGCACAATAAAGAGCCAGAGACAATACACAAAACAACAACAAGCCTAAGACGATATGCCCAAGGTGCAAAAAAGGGTACCACTGGGCAAACCAGTGTCACAGCAACATTCCTCAGCCACAGAAAAACTAGAGAAGGGGCGATCAGCCAGCCCCGCTCCAAAGGCTGACTCCATATCTTTCCAACTAATTGCCTCTGAAGATATGGAAATTGACATCCCAGGCACTGTTCACTTTCTCCCCACATGCCTGAAAACGATCCCTCCTGCCATGACGCCCCTCATAATTTATCCCATCTGAGACCTCATGGCAAGGGGAATCATTGCTTCTCCGTTTCTGAGAGATTCCAACAACTTTTCCTCAGTGGCCATGGCAGTAATTGGAAATACTCCCACAAAATTTAGCAAGGGAGAATTAGTAGCAACCGCTATTTCGGTACCTGTTAAAATGGCTGATGGATGGGCATTTACTGTCCATCAGACAATGGAACAAGCCAGGCCTGTGTTATAATTCACAATCCATAACAAAGTCTTTTCGGGTCTCTTAGATACTGGAGCTGACGTAAGTGTCATCCGAACGGCTGAGTGGCCGGACGATTGGCCTTTGGAAACTGCCCCAGCCGTTCGGGGAGTGGGAGGAGTTCAGTACGCCCACCGTAGCAAACACTGGCTACCGGTGAGTTCCTCTGATATTTCTCGCACTGCCTACCTCCAACCCTTGGTCCTTCCGCTACATGCTAACCTGTGGGGCCATGATCTTAAGTCTCAACTTAACGCAAAACTCATTATCGATTAATGGAATCTTTTGCTAGAACTCTACTGCGGCTACAATTAAAAACCACAGAACCTGTTTGGGTAGATCAATGGTTCCTCACTGTAGACGAACTAGAGGCCCTGCAATCACTTGTTCAGGACCAAATTGTCAAAGGGCACATTGAACCATCTGTCAGCCCATATAACACCCCCATTTTTGTCATAAAGAAAAAAATCAGGAAAATGGAGGCTATTGTAGGATCTACGAGCCGTGAACACAATAATAAAACCAATGGGGGCATTACAATGTGGTCTTCCAAATCCCAACATCATCCCTGAAAAATTTGATCTAATGGTCATTGATTTAAAAGACTGCTTCTTTTCTATCCCTCTGCATGAACAAGATCATACCTTATTCGCTTTTACACTACCTCGCTTAAACAACTCCTCTCCCTCCTCCCGCTTTCAGTGGAAAGTCCTACTTCAAGATATGCTCAATAGCCCCACCATGTGTCAACACTATGCCAATAATGTCTTGCTACCCTATCGTTCTGCTTTTCCACAATTTCTGGTGTATCATTACATAGACGATATCCTTGTTGCAGCTCCTGGGCCACCGGGTACAGTGTTCACTTCATTTTCCTTCCTGAAAGCCGTTCTTGCAAAAGGAGGCTTGCACATAGCACCTGAAAAGGTGCAAGTACTAACTCCATACCCATATCTGGGCTATAAAATGCTTTCTGCTACTGCCTATCCTTCACTTCCCTCTCTGTCTCTGCCTTCTCAACCCACCCTGGTTCAACTTCAGCAATATCTGGGTACCATAAACTGGGCTCGACCCTTCCTGTCTTTAACCACTGATATTCTTTCTCCATTGTTTGAAACCCTTACCTGAGGAAAAAAGCCTGCTGACAAAATATCCTTGCAGCAACCTCAGCTTCAAGCAATAACTCAAATAGAAGAGAATATCCGAAAAATATGGGTAGACAGAGCTGCTGCCAATACTCCTTTAAATATGGTCATTTTAGCCAACCCGAGGCTTATGACCACAGCAGTAACTCAAAAGGACCAAAAACTCCACATCATAGAGTGGATCCATCTTTCCCATACTCCATCACTTCCAAATCAGTTCAATTGGCTCAATTGGTCACAAAAGGCAAGAGTCATGCAAAATTACTTATGGGAATAGATGTCTCCACACTTTTCATCCCTTTTTCGCTACAAATATGGGAATCTCTATTCCAAAACTCCCAGGAAATTCAGTTTGCCTTAGCTGACTGGCCTGGACTAGTTTCCTGCCACCCGCCCGCTGATCCACGTTTTCAAATCATTCGGACAATACCCATTTCTTTCTCCTCTCCCATCAGCAAAAGGCCTTTGGTCAATGCCTTGACTATATTTGCTGATGGCAGTAGGGAATGAGGGGCATGCGCTTGGCAAAGGAATGGGGTGTGGCACACTAAAATCACCCCTGTGCAAACATCACCACAAAGGGGTGAGCTTGCTGCAACCATATTAGTCCTCCAGAATTTTAACGAACCCCTCAACTTAATCCTAGACAGTTTATATGTTACCCAAATAGTCTCTTCTATTCACGATTCTTACCTCTCTCCCGCTATTGATAAAAACCTTCTCTCTCTTTTTGTTACATTGTAACACCTTGTTGCACAGCATCAGCACCCCCTCTTTGTAGCACACATCCTCAGCCACCAACCCTTCCCAGGAATCCCCCAGGAAGGCAATGATGTGGCTCATCAAGCGGCTGCAGGTATCATGACCTCACATACATTAACTCCTTGGGAGAGCCATTCATACTTCCATCAAAACACTAAAGCTCTCATGAAACATTTCAACTTCACTATGGCCGAAGCCTCAGCCATTAGACAGCAGTGCCCCACCTGCAGTCAACAAGCCTATTTCATTCCCTTAGGGGTAAATCCCTGCGGGTTGAAAGCCTGTGAAATATGGCAGATGGATGTTACTCAGTTTCCTCCATTTGTCCCCTGGAAGTATCTGCATGTCACAATTTATACTTATTTAGGGTTCATAATGGCAACCCTGCAAAGAGGAGAAGCCTCCAAACGTGTCATCAACCATTGCATTCGCACCTTTGCATCGTTGGGATGCCCAAATGAAATAAAAACAGATAATGGTCCTGCATACACTAGCACAGCCATGTCAGAATTTTGCGCTAAGTGGCAAATTACCCACAAATTCGGAATCCCTTTTAACAGTCAAGGACAAGCTCTGGTAGAGAGAGCCAACCTAACGCTAAAAACAGCGTTGGAACGACATTTGATCAAAGGGAAAAAAGCCCTTGGCCTCCCGGTGATGCAAGACACCCTTAATCTCTGTCTTTATACACTTAACTTTCTCAATCTCTCCGGCACCCCTGCTACGATGGCAACAGAGCAACATTTTTCTTCCCCCCCTTCCCCTGATTCTCCCAAACCACAGGTATACTACCGCCAACTGCCAGACCCTACTTGGAAGGGTCCTGCTGCTCTCCTCACCTGGGGTCGTGGCTACGCAGCTATCCAGCTTCCAGATCGTATCCTGTGGGTTCCTAGATGACACGTCAGACCATATCACCCCAAGATAGAAAAATCACCACCCGCAGACATATCAACATGATTCGTCCCGTTGCCTTGCCGACCCTCTTCCTCCTTCTTGCCGCACATGCCTCCAAGGTCTCCATTCCGTCTCGAGTGACATACTTCACACCAGGTACTCCCCTCCTGCTGACCTGCACTGCATCTGGGGACATTTTTCCCCCCTACCTCAGATGGTCGACACTCCCTCAGTCATGGCTCCATATCTCCAGCAATGCTTCTTTCCAGATCAACACCTTTGAACACCCTCCTCAGACTACACTCCTCATACTTCACCCTACTGCCACCACCTATTATTGCTCCGGTCAACGCCTCTATGATTCCATATGCAACTTTTATGAATCCTGGACAGTCCTCAGACCCCATTCACCTCATCATCTTCACAGACAATTCGCAAATCAACCTGATGTTCAGGCCGCCCCCTTTCTACATCGGGTTAAGAGATTGCAGAACCCCACCAGCACGTCAGATGGCTGCGCCCCCTGCCTGACCAAAACCACACAAGCAGGCTCCATTCAACTAACTCTCATCTACCATACCCAACAACCGCAGAAGTGCCTTCCTACGGGAAAAACTTGCCAAAACAACGGGACCATGTACCATCTATGTAAGAAGAACTCAAAAACCATTTGCTACGATCTCAAGATGGCTGTACATCTGGGAGAAGGCAGAGCTTCGTCGCTGCGATACAGCTGCGATCTCGGGACTCCGAGATCTCAGCTGATATCTTCGCCCCTGGTCGGTCCCAACGGACCTAAACCATCTCGTAGTGACTGTGACAGTAAGGGGCGCGTTCTGTAGATTCCGGGGACATCGCAAGTCCCTGGTTGATCCAGAAGAAGCCCCTTTGCCAACGGCGGAGAGGCAGCCATAAGGCTGCTGAAGCTGGGACAGCTCCGGAAGAAAGGGATAGAAAGAAGTGTATCGGTTGGTGAGGATCTTTTTCTTTTTTGCTTGGGACTCAAGAACACTCTAATATTAGAAGAAATCTGTAAACTTATTGACAGAATTTGATTTAGCAGCGATTTTTTTTTTAGTAATATCAAAGTGAGGCTTGGCTTTTTATTTTTACTTTTTTTTTTTCTTTACTGAATTTCTATTGCGATCTAGTTAACCAGACTGGCTTTTTTCTTTTATATTTTTATATTTACTTGCTTTCTCTTTGCCTTTCTGACTATTTATATTTTTAGAAAATAGAGGCCCCCTTTAATATCTTTTTTTAATATACATAAATATACATACATACTTTTTTTTTTTTTAGGCTTTTTTCTGGGGGGAAGAAGGGGGAGTGGATTGAAGAAACTTTGTAACACTGCCAACTAGAGGCTTGAAAATATTCTGTTTGAAGTTGAAAAACTTTTGTTTGAAAAACTTTTCTCAAGGCTACTGGAAATGATAAGATAGAGGAAAGAGTACTGGAGGATGTTTATACAGGTGCTCTTTGGAACTTCTATTATCAAATGAATATTTGAAGCTTGGCTTTGAAATTTGTGGAGAAGTCAAATAAGAGCCTTGGATAAATAAAAGGCAGTATGTGTCTTTTTTTTTTTAACTCCTTATTAATTGTTTCATCCCTCCCCTCCAACCTCACACTATTTTGTAATATTGATATATTTATTTTTTATCTTTTATTATATCTCATTTTTATTTTATTTTTTTAAAGGGGAAGCCTCAGAATATCCTTTTTTTGCTTTTTTTCTCTTTTTTATAGGGAAGTCTGCCTTTTGATTTCTATTTTTGACCTATTTTTATGGCTTTTTTTCATTTTCTGAGGTTTTTCAATTGGATTAAAGTGGGAAGAATTTGAAGAACTCTCCTTTTTTTTTTCCTTTTTTTTGCTTTTATTTTTTGATATTATTGGGCTTTATTTTGCTTCTTTTTTTCTCTTCATCTTTTAATTTTTACTTTTGAATTATATTTGCGTATTTTACAATTGGATTAAGGTCCTGAAGAACCTGAAGAATCTTTTTCTTTTTAATTTTGGGCTTTTTACTTATTACTGGTTTTGTTTTTTGTTTTTTGTTTTTTGTTTTTTGTTTTTTGTGGTGTTTTCCTTTTTTTAAATTGGATTATAATTGGCTACCTCACTAATTGGATTAGAAGACCCGGAAGACCCTGAGTTATCGAAATGAGTAAGAAAATTTTACTTTCGGGCATCTCAATTTCTGCTCCTGTTTCCCCGTCATCTGGAGGACGACTCTCAACAATGGTAAAGCAAGACAATGCGCAAGTGGATTTAATGATGGTTATGCAAGGAATACAAGATCTTAAAATGAATATGGAACAAAAAATGGAGAGTATTGACCAAAGAATTGGAAAGATGGATGAGAAAATTGAAAATTTTCAACAAATGATGGTGAAACATGATGAAAGAATCCAAAAAATAGAAGAGAAAGACAAGCAAAGAGATGATACAATTGGGAACATTGAAAACAGATTAACAATGGTTGAACAAAAAAAAGGTGGGATGTTGAAGTGGGAGATGGACAGGTCAGAATTTTATCTTAGATTCCAAAATATTGAGGAAGAAAAAGGACAAAACTTGGTGGCAGTAATGATTGAAATTCTGGCTGGAGTCTTGGAATAACAGAGGAAAAGATGATGGATGGAGTAGATGAGATATATCGAGTCTTCACAAGATATGCGATGAGGAACCAATTACCAAGAGAGGTCCATGTTAGATTCACTAAAAAAAACTATTAAAAACCAAATATTACAAGTGGTAAGAGAGAAGGGGTTGAAATATAAAGGCAAAGAGATTCTGGTCTTAAAACAAGTACCTAGAAAAGTGAGAGAGATTAGAAGAGAGTATCGATTTTTGACTAAAATGCTATTGAAAAAAGAGGTGAACTATAGATGGCTGATCCCAGAAGGATTAATGTTTACATGGCGAGAACAGAGACACAGAATTGATTCAATTGCGAAAGCAGAAATGTTTTACAAGGAATTTTTCGAAAGAAGAGAAATGGAGACAGAAAAAGAAAAGATTTTAATTGAATTTGAAGAGGACCAAATGGAGATGGAAAAAGAAGAAGGCGCAATAGGTGGACAAATGGAGATCAAAGAACAACGTGAAATAAGATCCACGAGAGCTGTTAGACCTAAATATAAAGCATAACCATGGGGGAGAAAAAACTGATTTCCATGAATATAAATGGACTGAATTCAGCTATCAAAAGAAGGAAAACTTTTTATAAATTAGAGAAGCTAAAATTTGATATAATTTGCTTGCAAGAAATACACATTAAAAAATAACATGAACAATTATTGATACGACCAAAATTAGGGAAAATATTTACTTCTCTAACTCATTGTAAGAAAAGAGGAGTGGTTTTGTATGTCAAAGAAACCACTCCAGCTAAATTGGTTTATACTGATGAAGACGGAAGAGTATTCATAGTTGAAATAGTGGATAATAATATAAAAACTCTCTTGGTTGCAATTTATGCCCCAAATGTTAAACAAGAAGAATTTTATAAAAAATTACATATGAAAATAATTGAATTGGACTATGCTAACATACTTATAATGGGGGACTTTAATGGAATTGTAGACAATAAACTGGACTATACAGTAAAAACAACATGACAAAATAGGAAAACTCTCCCTAAATCCTTTTTTAAAATGACAGATGAACTAAATTTAAAAGTTATATGGAGAGAAAGAAATGTTAAAACTCAACAATATACTTTTTATTCAAACAGGCATTTATCGTGGTCCAGAATAGATATGATTTGGACATCAACAGAATTATTATCTAATATTCAAGAAATAAATATTGAAACATGGACAGACCATAATCCAATGACAATTAAATGGAAAGGACAAAAAAGAAGATCCAGATGGACATTAAACAATACTATTCTAAAGGGAAAAGATTTTATACAATGGATGGAAAAAGAATTGGCCTTCTTCTTCAATGAAAATAAAAAAGAAGATACTTCAATACAGAATGTTTGGGATACAATGAAGGCATATGCAAGAGGATTAATAATTGACTATACACAGAAAAAGAACATTAGGAAGAGGCAAATGATTAAAGCTCTAGAAGATGACCATAAAAAATTGGAAAAAGAATTACAGAAGATGCCACAGAAACAAAAATATCAAACTTAAAATGGACATAATTAAACATAAAATGGATCAAGCAGAGAAAGAAGAACTGGCACAAAAAATTAGAAGTGCTAAACAGAACTATTTCGAAGATGCAAATAGGCCAGGTAGATGGTTAGCATATAAGTTGAGAAAAGAGAAAGAGTCAAGGAAAATATCACAGTTAATAGATGATCATGGTCAAATTTGTTATGGTAATAAGGAGAAAAAGGCAATCATTCGAGATTTTTATGGACAATTATATAAACAGGAAGATCTTGATGAAGGAAAAATTAAACAGTATTTACAAAATGCTAACCTACCTAAGATACCTGATGAAACTCGGAAAATGTTAGAAAGTGCTATAACAATGATGGAATTAACTGAAGCACTCAACAGACAGAACAATGGAAAAGCACCAGGACCAGATGGTTTCCCGGCAGAATTTTATAAAACATTACAAGAATCGTTGAGCATTCCACTGTTAGAAGTCATGAATGAAGTTATGATAAATAAGAAAATACCTGAAACATGATCAGAAGCTATAATTACACTTATCCCAAAAGAAGGGGTTGACCCATTACAAATTAAGAACTATCGACCTATTTCTTTATTGAATGCAGACTATAAAATCTTTGCTTCAATCTTGGCAGAAAGGCTTAAAAAATACCTAAATAACTTTATTCACTCTGATCAGAATGGATTTTTACCAAAGAGACAGATTAAAGACAATATGAGGGTAATCCTGGACACATTGGAATATTATGAGGCGCACCCGGAAAAACAAATGGCTTTGATATTCTTAGATGCCCAAAAGGCATTTGATAATGTGAACAGGAGATTTATTTTATTACTATTGGAACAGATGGGCTTTGCTAGAAAATTTATCCAAGCAATAGAAGCCGTATATTATAAGCAAACGGCAAAAGTAATGATAGATGGAGAATTCACAGACTCTATTAATATTAAAAAAGGTACAAGACAAGGATGCCCATTATCTCCTTTGTTATTTGTATTGACCTTGGAAGTCTTAAATAGAAATATTAGAGAGGATATAAACATAAAAGGGATAAAAGTCAAAAAGTAGGAATTCAAATTGCAAGCCTTTGTGGATGACTTGGTCTTTATTTTGGAAGACCCTTTAGAGATAGCTCTAAAACTATTGGAAAAGATAGAGACGTATGGTGAGATGGCTGGTTTAAAAATAAATAAAGACAAAACAAAGATTCTGATAAAGAACATGTTATTAAGACAAAGAGAAGAGCTGGCAGATTTATTGAAAATTCAAGTTACGAACAAAGTTAAATATTTGGGGATATATTTGACGTCAAGATGTACTACATTGAAAGAGAATAATTATATTAAGCTTAAACAGCAGATAACATCCGACCTGAAAAAATGGGAAAACCTACAATTGTCATTCATAGGGAGAATTTCAACAATCAAGATGAATATTTTACCCAGAATTTTATATTTGTTTCAAACAATACCAATTAGGTTAAGTAAGGATTACTTTGAAGAATTAAATAAAATTGTGTTGAAGTATATATGGCAAGACAAGAAAGCAAGAATAAAATTAAAACTTTTACAGGATGCTAGAATTAGAGGAGGATTTGGCCTTCCTAATTGGGAGTTGTATTATCAAGCTGCAAACTTAATGTGGGTTAAAGAATGGATAACATTAAGAAAGACTAGATTGTTGACATAAGAAGGACATGATTTATTATTGGGTTGGCATGCTTTTTATGGTATAAGGGAACTAAATCACAGGGTTATTTTAGAAGGCATTATATACGGGAATCGTTATGGTTGAATTGGGAGAAAATTAAGAAACAATGTTATTTGAAAATTCCAGTTTGGTTATCAACTATTGAAGCCTTTTCGTATCCTATAACTTATAAGAAGGAACAAACAGTTAGATATGGGGAAATATTGGATGAAAAGGGTGAACTTAAAACGATGCAAAATTTAGAAGAACAAGGTATAAAGATGAATTGGTTTTCATATGCGCAAATACATGCAAGGTATCTTAAAGATTCTAAAATAGAAGGATTTTATGATAAATTGACTGACTTAGATAGGATTTTGACAGGTACTGATGAAAAAGTGATTAAAAAACTATATAGTTATTTGTTGGAAATTAAATTAGAGGAAGAACAAGTTAAAGAAACAATGATTGCTTGGGGGAAGAATTTTGGATATGGGATTGATTTAGAGAAATGGCAAAAATTGTGGTCACAAAATTATAAAATGACAATGTCAACAGCATATAAAGAAAATTTGTATAAGATGTTTTACAGGTGGCATTTTCTCCCGACGAGAATAGCAAGAATGTTCAAGAATAAATCTGAAAAGTGCTGGAAATGTCATCAGATACCTGGCTCATATTACCATATGTGGTGGACTTGTGAGGAGGCCAGGAAATATTGGACTAGAATTCGCATATGGCTGGAAAAAATGATAAAGAAACACATAGATTTGAAACCAGAGATTTTTTTATTGGGAATCGTACCTGATATATATAATAAAAATTTAAAGTATCTGATTGTAAATGTATTAACAGCAGCTAGGATTGTATTTGCTAAACATTGGAAGAGTAAGAAAATACCATTAGAGGAAGAAATTATTAAGAAAATATTGGAATGTGCTGAAATGAGTAGATTGACATTTGAAATTAGAGAACCAGAAGATAAACAATTTTATGAAGTTTGGTATCTTTTTTATCAATGGTTAGATAATACAATATGATAATAGAATATTTAGAAATTTAGGAAATAATGAATATATATTTTTTCTTGGTTTTGATAATTTTTAAGAATATTTTATTAAGATAGATTTGGTATGATTTCATGATTTGTCATAAAATAATTTAACTTAATTATAGTTATCTTGCTTAAGTATGAATTAGTAAAATTATAGTCTAATGATTGTTCAATAATGATATTGGGATATTTTATTGATGATTGATAATGTGAGTTATTATGTAATATAATTATTCTGATGACTATGAAATGGATACACAAAAGGGAGTGGTAAACCAACCGATACACTGTAAATTTATGAAAAATGTTATAATTTTTTTATTTTTTTTATTTTTTTATGTCATGCTTTATGTCTTATATGTTTTTTGTCTGTTGTTAAAATCAATAAAACTTTTACACCCCCCCCCAAAAAAAGATGGCTGTACGTCTCAACGTTACCTTATGGGCGGGGCTTCCAAGAACCTCTGGCAGATCTGATCCTGAGGGGGAAGGAAAACTTTATTACCTAAACCACACCACCGTGCTCAAGGATGGTACTAACCTAATTGTTTTAATCTTTGATGTTTGTGTTGCTTGTTCTAAACCAGGGGGACATTCATGTGGGTCGGCTGACTGGAAAACAACATACGCCCACAATCATAAATATTTGTGTCATACGCCCATTAACTGGGTCATAGGGAACCCCAATCAAAGATCCCTTGTGGAGGTTCCGTCGAGTGCTCGGGTTGGTCTTGTGTCTGTGATTATACCGGGGGAGGGTACTCAGGCTGCAATCATCTGTCACATTTCAAACGAATATCAGGGTCTACCACAGACAATCAGGTAGAAATCACCATCTCCAGACAACACCCTGCCTTGAATACTTATGGCATAGGGATTGATGGCACAGGATCAGATCCAAACACTTACATTACCATAAAAACTGAAGTAATATATGAAGGTAAGGAAACATCCTTAGGCTGGTCGGTATATAATAATTTAAGGAAATAAGAAAAAGCCCCTGATACCAGTGTTATTGCAAAAAACTTGTTCATGGATATGGCAGAAAAAATTGCAAAACAAATCGCAATAACCAATTGTTTTGTCTGTGGGGGAACCACCACAGGAGAACAATGGCTGTGGCAAGCCTTAGAAGCCTCGCCATCACTGTTTAATAATATGTCTTCTGCAGGAAACATAACAGCTAGAACAGCTTCCGATCCACTTATCTGGACAATTACCACCAACTTAATTGGTAGAAACTGCTTTTCCCAAAATGGGTCCACTCCAATAGGACACCTCCTTTGCTTAGGTACATGGGATAACTCCTACCAGACTTGGACTGCACCTGACAATACTACCACCACACCTGCTAAATTCAACACCTCCTTCCTCCCTTATCTCAATGACACAACTTCTTCCCAAATTTGGACAGCCCCAAATAACATGTATTGGATTTGTGGTAACCTAGCCTACCCATCCCTTCCAGCAGATTGGCAAGGATCGTGTGTATTGGGGTGGATAAGACCTTCCTTTTTCCTCCTACCGATCTCCATTAAGCAAGAACTAGGCATCCCTGTGTATGATACATTATCCTGCAAGAAAAGAGACACCGACAATGCCTTTGCAGGTTTCCCCTGTCAATCAGAATACACAGGGGATACCTGGACCTTAGAACGAATCGTCTGCACCTACAGCGTGGACACTTGGGCCCAGGATGGGTCCTGGGGGTACAGAACCCCCATATATATGATTAATAGAATTATTCATTTACAAGCTGTTTTAGATTTAGCATACCAACAAATAGACAAAGCTCTAAACATTCTAGCGACTGCTACAGACAAATTACGCACAGCTGTCTACCAAAATCGCTTAGCTTTAGATTACATACTAGCCAAAGAAGGAGGGGTATGTGGTAGGTTCAATCTCACAAATTGTTGTCTTCAAATTGATAAGGTTGGCAAAGTGGTAGCACAATTAACAACTGAGATGCGACAATTAACCTATAATCCTAATCAAGTATGGCAAGGTATTGATTTTAAGAATATTTTTAGTTCCTGGTTCCCAAAACTACCAGGATTACAAGCCATAGTAGCTCTCATAGGTATGATTGCTGCAGGATGCGTTATTCTTCCATGTATGTTACCAATTTTTGTTCACACTATCTCCAATAGTCTGTCTTTATTAGCTGAAAAGTGCGCCATTGCACAGATTAATGCCCTCTGGGAAAAAGAACTTCTGTACAAAGTCATACCCTCAGAAGACCCTGATGCATGCACTCGCACAAGTTTTTGCATGGGCAGTGAGTGATGAAGATCCAGAAGAATTTCCTCCATATAAAACTAAAACAGAGGAGATGCAGTAATAAATCAACTTCAACAGTTTCAGTACATGCCAGGCCTCAAGGCCTTACATAGGCTGAAAGTGTGTACCAGGAACAAAGAACATCAATCAGCAATACAACACCATGGGCTGTTAACTGGACTGCAGGCATTGATTGGCTACTTTGTACCTACTAAAACTGACCATATAACACTGTGATTTGATGCTACTATGTGTCCACTAATATTTCTACTCATGTAACATAATGATTGGATAGAGTTCACCGCTTGTGACGTATTACTGTGTGTTTTTAATAAAAGAGCTTCCCGAGCTCATGATTGGGGTAGCTCACCCGAGATAGAACCAGCTTGGTGTCTTTCTTGATGCATTTGACCACCCAGTGAGAAGCCTTCCAAATGCGGAGCAAAGCCACAGGGGGGCAGAAAATAAGGACATCAAGCAATAACAGATTAAAATGCATAAGATTAATCTTCATTATGAGAACCAGTTCAAAGCAGCTACTGAAATGATTAGGCGCCTTCCTAAAGTAAAATAAGTGTTTAATGTAGCAGATTAATTTCAGTTCTGTTCTAGTACTTGAAAATATATGTATCGGGGGAGGGGAGAGAAATTGTCTAGCTCAGGAGGCTTTTAGCATTCCATGAAGATGATTAAGGAGGAAGCAACATAAGCTTCCCTAGGAAAACAGAACTCAGCTACCAAAAAAAAGGCCCTTCCATTGTCTGTTCCTTGGATGCTCCAAGCCAACCCAGAGCTGGCCCAACATACATTTTGTTACCTTAAGCAGAGAAGACAACCCACTCACCGCACCCCAAGGCCACTAACACCATTTCCTCTGAGCCTGGCAGTAATAATTAAAATGTAGTAGCTGTAGGAATGACAACAAAAACAGGAACGCTGGTGAAGTATTTGCAGTAAACTCTGCCTGCAGCCAGGACTTATGGGGCTCAAAGTTGACTCAGACTTTTATTCTTCCAAGATCGGTAAAATGAGGGCCATGATTGTTGGGGGCAATATGCTGATATTGTAAACTTCCCAGAGAGTGCTGTAAAGCACTATGTATCAGTATATAGGTCTAAGCACCATTGCTATTGCTAAAAAGAGTGCAGAGAAGAGCAACAAAGATGATCAGGGGACTGGCGGCTAAAACATATAAAGAACGGTTGCTGGAACTGGGTATGTCTAGTCTGATGAAAAGAAGGACTAGGGGAGACAGGATAGTGGTGTTCCAATATTTCAGGAGCTGCCACAAAGAAGAGGGCATCAAGTTATTCTCCAAGGCACCTGAGGGCAGGACAAGAAGCAATGGGTGGAAACTAATCAAAGAGAGAAGCAACTTAAAATTAAGGAGAAATTTCCTGACAGTTGCAACAATTAATTAGTGGAACAACTTGCCTCCAGAAGTTGGGAATGCTCCAACATAGGAAGTTTTTAAGAAAAGATTGGATAACCATTTGTCTGAAGTGGTGTAGGTGTTATGGACTAAGCCAACGCATTGGCCCGTGAATAGTGAGTCGTGATTGGTCATTTTGGCCAGTCTGATTGGCTGTTAACGGGGCCCCCTGATTGGACGCTTGTGAAAGCGGTAAACTCAATTCATTGGTTATTTTGGCAGCAGCCAGCTCTATAAAAGAGCTGCTGCTGCCCAAGTATTTAGCTCTGTTCTTTCTTGAGAATAAAGAGTTGAAGTCACCGTTCGATGTCTCGTTTCCATTCCTTGCGCCCATGCCCAGGACTTAACAGTAGGGTTTCCTGCCGAAGCAGGAGGTTGGAGTAGAAGACCTCCAAGGTCCCTTCCAATTCTATTCTATTTCTATTTCTGAAACTACTGACAATTTGCAGCCTTCTGCAACCAACATTCTGAGAAGAGATCTGCGGCATCGTTGATTCTGACTGCTGGAGTGAAATGTCACAACAACTCATAAAAGTGGGGCACTTTACCTTGAATCAGCATTCCTTTTCATTTTAGCCATTTCATCTGCTTTGATGCAAATGTCTTCAGCATCTACACAAGAGCAGCTGTGCACTTCAAGGCAACCTCTAAGTGGGGTCCTGCTTAGCTCTTCCAAACTGCATTGAAAGGGGAGTTCATTGAAAACTCAGTTAAAGGAAAGCAGGCGTTTGATGCTTCACCCAGGTCAAACTAATATAATCTCAGCTGCTTCTTGACTATTCACTGGGGCTGTTCCATTTCCCTTTTTCAAAGAATAATTAATTATTGCTGAAGGTGTTAGGCTAATACAGGATACATGCCTAGAATCATTGTTCAGGGGTACAGGAAACTGGCTTACCTCAGCAAAGTCTCAGTTTCTTCATATATTAAAGCCTCTCATTCCATCTTTGATCACAGCCACTTTGAAACCTCAGCTATAGTGGTGAATATCAAATAATGAAGAAACAGGCATCCAACATTTTAGGATATATCATACACAGTGAAGATTAATATCACCAGCCTAGTGATATTTTGTGCTAATCAACGAAGTGCTGAGCAGATGGTGTTCCATCCTTGATGGCATTATTTGTGAGTCTTTATTTTTAGATAAATACATTCTTCATGAGTTTTGACAAAACCTTTCAAAGTAAGCAGCAACAGCATAATGTGATCTGATCTGACTGTTGTGAAAATAAACTTAGGGGAGTGAGAAGATCCTAAAGCAGAGTTGTTTGATTATAATCTCTGTAAGTTCCAAATAGATGTTAAGATTGATTCTGGAACTGTAAAAACTGAATACATTTCTGATAGCTTGCTTTCCCATTAAAATTCTAAAAGCTACCACTTTAAACTCACAGCAACCTCTGAAGTAGATTGGACTTCAAATGAAGTGAGAGCTGAGACTCCAAGAACCAAACTAGAGAGGAGATAAACTTGAAATTCCAGGACTCTTTATGTGTATCTATATGTGAGGTATGTGTGTGAGAGAATATATTATACACTACATTATTAATATTATATAAGAAACCAGAGGGGGGGATTTTTGTTTGGGTCCTGCAGAATTCCTTAACCTGATGCCTTCCTAACATGTTAAAAACTCCACAGTGCTGCAGTGGTGCAGTGGTTAGAATGCAATACTGCAGGTTACTTCTGCTGCCTGCCAGCTGTCTACAATTTGGCAGTTCAAATCTCACCAGGCTCAAGATTGACTCAGCCTTCCATCTTTCTGAGGTGGGTAAAATGAGGACCTAGATTGTTGGAGGCAATTGGCTGACTCTGTAAATTGCTTAGAGAGGGCTGCAAAAGCACTATGAAGAGGTATATAAGTCTAAGTGCTATTCCTAAGGCAAAATGAACGAAGAGAAAATTATGAGTGCTCAGCAATCAGTACAGATAGTCTTTGACTTACAACCACAATTGAGCCCAAAATTTATGTTCTAAGCAAGACATTTGTTAACTGACTTTTGCCCCATTTTATGACCTTTCTTATCATAATTATTAAGTGCAGTTCTTAGGTTAGTAACATATTTGCTAAGTGAATCAGGATTCCCCATTAACTTTGCGTGCCAAAAGGTGATCACATCACCCCAGGACACTGTGGCCGTCATAAATATGAGCCAGTTGCAGAATGTCTGAATTCTGGTCACATGACCATGAGGATGCTGCAATGAGTGTATAAAAAATGGTCATAAGTCACTTTTTTCAGTGCTGTTGTAACTTTGAACGGTCACTAAATTAACTGTTGTAAATCTAGGACTACCTGTAGCTGCTTCAAAGGTTGCTATACCTCTGCTTTAAACATAGGGGGAACCCAATGCCGTGATTGGTGGATATGCATACTACTGTTGGAAGAGATCATAAGATACTTTCAAAGCCATCTTAGTAAGACATACTTCCCCAAATAGCATTAAATCATGAAAAGAAAAGGGCATTTCACTCACTTGAGTTTTGTTGGGATCAGCCTTCCTTGTAAAGAAAAGCCAAAATATTCCCTCAGGGTCCTCTCCTAAGTTTATTGGCTAAAGGAAGGATTCATCCAGATGTACTCAAATCAGCCGATCCAACTCAACTGCTCTCTTTCTTGGACAGATCTGCATTATGAAATCCAAACACCTAATTGCTTTCTTTTGAGGGGCAAACTAGAGCTGGATCTTCACTGATCTAAGCAGGCACGTCTCCTTCAAGGTTTCTTCTGGATGTTCCAAGAATAATGCCTGCTTTTTCTATAGTGCTGAGAAATGCAAGAGGGGAAAGAGGAGGGGAAGTTGGAATAAAGATAGGTGGGTGGGGGCACATATGGGCCTCAGTGTGTCGTGTCCTCTTTCATCGAGAAAATCATACTGTATGTCCAGCAAGGGGGGAGGCTTTTTTTTTTTTTTTGACAAATTGAGTTTGAATCCAACAGATGAAAGCAGTTATATATTTCCTTTGAGATGCTTAATGTTACACATTTATCATTCAAACAGTACAGGCTCAGCATCCTTAACCCATCAAAGTGTGAAATGTGTGTGTGTGTGTTTGTGTGTTTTCCTCCCAAGCGAAAGAATTATTTCTAAAATGAGGTTGAAAATTATACATTTTCTTGTGTAATTTTTTAAACTTGCATATCTTAGCAGGGAGAAAGAACAAAAAAATTTCAGCAGTCTCTCATCTTTGCTTTATGGTGGATTTTTGTGTGTTTGTATGTGTGTGTATGTGTTCAAAAGTCAACAGAAGAGGTAGCTTGAATTAATTTTGTCCATTTCTTTCTACCTGGAAGGCATTTGTTGCACAGCAGAAAAAGATGGAGAGCCCCAGTAATGCATGTGATTGGATAGTTTAAGGAAGAAAAAAATTAAAGCAACCAGACCATTTCTGTCACATTACTTTTGACAGTGAAAAAAAAAAGCCATATTGTTCACAGAAGAGAGGAGGACTCTTTGTTTTGATTTAATCTCAGTGGAACACCAGATTCTGGTCTGGTGTTGGTGTTGTTTTTCAATTACGTAGTGTGTTCTGCTATTACTACGATGCTCAGCTTGATATTCCCAGATGAGTTGCTATTAGACAACTGTCAGCATTGCAATGCCTGCCAAAATTGTGCAGGCTCAACAAAGCCACAGAACTCTGCTTGAGGAGTTCCTCAGTCATCTCAAAGAGATTTCTGGCCCCAGAAAATTTGCCAAACAACAACAAGAAGTCTAGTATGTGTGATTTGGAGACTACCATTACATTAATAATATTTAGACATTAACATTGTTTGTGATAATCAGAGCTTTAATCAGGCTTGTTTGAGGAACATCATGAGTCATTTTACAAAGAGTCTAAAAGAAGAGAAGAGGATCTATATCAAGCCAGAGTCATTTGGTTCATTTTTTTTTTATTCCTCCCAACAACATCAATAGAAAGATGGAAAGATGAAAACAGGGTTTTTCCATCAAAGCTGCAAGCATTATAATATTGTGACCAGATACTTGTTTTATTTTACATCACATAACAAAGCAACTAACTAAGGGCAATAAACTATTTACCATCTTTATAGATCATAGTGTAGCTTTTGATTTTATAGACAAACATTTTGTGGGAGAAACTGGCCAACTTAAATATAGAACACAGACTCTTACTTTTGATTTAAGGCCCTCTACTCAAGAACCCAATTGAAAGTCCATACAAGTGTAAATGGTTCTCCAAGAATATGTTTGCCCATAATAGTGTTAGATAAAGTAGAATTCTAGCACCAGGTCTTTTTTAACCTTTATGTTAATTGTTGTGTCTGCGAAATGATGCCAGGAGTCGGTGACTTAGTGCAAAGCTCTTTATTGGTATGCTGGAACCGAACTGGCGAAAGGAAAAAAGCCCATGGCTTTTATTCCTTTCACCGCCGCGGCCGCGGCCAATGGCACCGCTTTGAATCTCCCGCGGTCTGAACGGACCAATCGCGGGAGATTCTTAGCGAGCCAATCGGCGCGGCTCACCTGACCAATCGGAGAGCCCCGCGCTTTGGCCAATCAAAGCGCGGGGATCTCTAGTATGTTAATGAAGGACAGAACACCCCTCCCCTCTTGATTCAGTCCTTACGTTGCGTAGTCACGTAGGTAGGCGGGGCTCCGTCTGGTCCTACTTGACCTGCGCAACTCAGTTGTAGGCTGGATCCCGGCTGGTTCGGTCGAGATCTCCTCTGCTCCTGCTGCTGTCGTGGGAACCGGCTGGTCGATCGGGCCTGTCCCTTCTCCGTAGCTCCCTCCTGGGCCTTCCGGGTTGGTTGAGCTACGGGTTTCGCCGCTCCCGCTCGGTCTTTCCGGGTCGGTCGAGCTGGCTTGGCTGTTCCTTCCTGGCGAGGGGTCGTGATGGCTGCGTTCCGGTGAGTACTGCTGGTTTATTTTTCTTTGGCTTCGGTCCCCTGGGTATTCCCTCCCCCCTTGGCTTGCGTTGCGGGGGTTGGGTTCATTTGTTTGTGCGTCGGCGGCTTGTTGGGTTGCAGTTCTCGACCTAAGTTGGTCGATGTGGCGTTTCCACGCTCGTCCGTCTGCTGTTTTTAGCCGGTACGAGTGTAGGCCTGTTGCTTGGGTGATGACGGCTGGGATCCATAGAGGGTCTCCCGTCAGGTTTTTTGCATATAAGGGGTCCCCGGTTGCGAAGGTTCGGTGTTTGGTGCTTGAGTCTGGGGGCCTCTCTGGGTTATACGTGGGGTGTAACCTGTCGAGTGGGGACCTTAGCTTTCTACCCATTAGAAGTTTGGCTGGGCTTTTATTGGTTGTGGTATTCGGGGTTATGTGTTGGGTGAAGAGTAGTCTGTTGATTTTCTCTTGGATCTCCCCGTGGTCTATTTTCTGGATGGTCTTTTTAGTGAATTGGACCATCCGTTCCGCCCTACCGTTCGCCGCCGGGTGCACCGGTGCTGTCAGCGTGTGGCGGATGCCCCTTTCCGCTAGGAATTTTTCGAATTCCAGCGAGGTGAACTGGGGCCCGTTGTCGGAGACAACGATGTCTGGGAGGCCGTGTGTTGAAAAGAGTTTGCAGAGTTCTTTGATCACGGCCTCCGTGGTTGTCATCTTCATGTTGCTTACCTCCAGCCAGTTGGAGTAAGCGTCAACTATTATGAGGAAGGTGTGTCCTTTTGTGGGCCCGGCGAAGTCTATATGGATTCTAGACCACGGTCCCATTGGGGTTTCCCACTCTAGGACGGGTGCTGTGGGTGGGCTGGGCCTCGTTTCCTGGCATCGTTGACACCTAGCTACCCAGGCCTCTATTTGTTTGTCCATCCCTGGCCACCAAGCGTAACTTCTGGCCAGGGCTTTAGTCCTCACGATGCCAGGGTGCCCCTCGTGTAGCATTTCCAAAACCTTCCCCTGTAGCTTTTCTGGAATGACCACCCTGTCCCCCCATAGTATGCACCCTTTTAACAATAAGAGTTCCGTTTGGCGGTTTCGGAACGTTTTGACGGACTCGTCGTTGTCCCTTTCCGGCCACCCTTTCTCCACCCAATGCAACACTCGCGCCAGACGTTTGTCTTTATTAGTCTCTCGGGAAATGTCTGATGCGGTTATGGGCAGGTTGGGTAGAGTCTCTATGCTGAGGGTGGTCGTCGTGGGTTCTGGGTCAGTGTCGGGTTCCGGTAGCGGCGAGCGGCTTAAGGCGTCTGCATGGGAGATCGTCTTACCCGGTCTGTGTATGAGTTCATAGTTGTAGGCCGCCAGGAACTCGGACCACCTTGTCATTCGGGGAGACAGAATGTTTGGGGTGGCCTGGTTCCCTGAAAGGATTCCCAGCAGCGGCTTGTGGTCCGTTATGATGGTGAAAGTCCGGCCGTAGAGGTATTTGTGGAATCGTTTTATGGCGGCAACTATAGCCAGAGCCTCTTTGTCCAGTTGGCTATAGTTCCGCTCCGGTTTGGTGTGGGTCCTTGAAAAGAACGCGATGGGCGCTTCTTTTCTGTCGGGAAGGGTATGGCTGAGGACAGCGCCGACGCCGAAGAGTGATGCGTCGCATGTGATGGCCAGAGGTAGGGTCTCGTTGAATTGTATGAGGACGGCGTCGGAGGTGAGGAGGTCCTTCGTTGTTTGGAAGGCGGCTTGCTCCCATTTCCCCCAAGTCCAGGTCGCCGCCTTGTCCAGGAGCCTATGCAAGGGCTCCACCGCCGTCGCCTTTTGGGGTAGGAAAACATTGTAAAAGTTCAGTAACCCCAAGAATGCCTGTAGCTCAGTCTTTGATTTGGGGGTGGGGGCTTCTTTGATGGCCTTGATTTTTTTGCTTGTGGGGTGAATGCCGTGCCGGTCTAGGAGGTAGCCCAGGAATTCCACTCGTTCCGTGCAAAGCTGGCATTTTTCCCTCTTTACTTTTAGTCCCGTCTCTTTAAATTTAGTTAGGACCTCCCTTAGTCGACCTTCTAGTTTGGCTTGGTTGGCTGCTGACACTAGGACGTCGTCGAAATAAGGTACCACCCCCTTGATACCTTGCAATAGCTTCTCCATTAGGCTTTGGAATATGCCCGGTGCCACACTGACTCCGAATTGGAGTCGGTTGCATTTGAATGCTCCCCGGTGGGTGACAATGGTCTGCGCTTCTGCTGTTTGCTCGTCGACCGGCAACTGTTGGTATGCCTGGGCGAGGTCGAGCTTGGCGAAAACCTTGCCCCCTCCCAGTGAGTGCAGTAGGTGTTGTACTACTGGGACGGGGTAGGCGCTTTGTTGCAGCGCGCCATTTAGGGTGGCCTTATAGTCCCCACAGATCCTCACCGATCCATCAGGCTTGATCGGGGTGACTATGGGGGTCTCCCACCAGGTGTGGTCTATGGGCTGCAGGACCCCTTGTTTGACGAGCTTATCAATTTGCTCGTCTATTTTGGGTTTCAGTGCGAATGGCACCCGCCTTGGTTTCAGGCGTTTGGGGGGGACGTTAGGGTCTAGGTCGAACGATATGAGGGGCCCTCGGTACTTGCCTAGGTTTCCGTCGAAGACCTCTTGGAACTCCCGGGCTAGTTGCTGCTCCCAGCCGTCGTCGGTGACGTGGTCGACTCCCGTGAGGGCGATGTCGAGCGGGGCGAACCATTGCAGTCCCAGTAGGCTTGGGCGGTCGCGGTCGACGATCGTTAGGGGGAGTCGTTCGGTGCGCCCCTTATAAGTGATGTTAAAGCTTTTGGTGCCGACTACTGGGATGCAGTTACAATGAGTCTCTGGCTGTCTACGTCCCTCCTTTGGAGGGTAGGCACCAACCGCTTTATCTCGTGCCATGCAATCATGGAGAGGTAGGACCCGGAGTCCACCTCCATTTTGCAAGGCTGGCCCTCGATGCGTACCTCGACGTGGACCTTCCGGGCGTCGTTGGTGATGGCGTGGCCGATGGTGACCGTCTGGTGGGTCTCCTCTCTCCGCCAGTTGTCGCTGCCTCGCGAGGATCGTCCGTTCCGGTCCCATCGGCTGTCCGAGGGGCGATCTCTGGTACGGGGTGGTGTGCTCTCCCTCCTCCGGTCGCTCTGGTCCCATCGTGCCGGACTGCGGTTTTTCTTCAGGCGGCAAACACGGGCGATGTGTCCCTTTTTGTCGCAATGCCGGCAGATTGATTCGAAAAACCGGCATTCCGACCTGGGGTGGTCGCCGCCGCAGCCGGCACAGTTGGTCCTCGACTTACGACCTCGCCGGTTCCGTGGGTCGCGCCCTGTCTGGAGTCGATGGATGTCCTCCTCGTCATCTGAAGTGCCCGATGCCGAGTGGAAGTCACCCTGGTGGGTGGTCGTTTCGGGTTGGGCCTCGGCCGAACTCGCAGGGTTGTTGTTTCTGCTGCGGTCCCCAGCGTTCGGTCTGCCCATGTGGTCAGCGGAGGTTCGGGTTGCTTCGGCGGCTGCGGCTGTGGTGAGGGTGTCTGCTAGGCTGATGTTGCCCTTGGCCATCAGCCGGCTCTGGAGGACGGGGTCCCACAAACCGAGCATGATTCTGTCTCTCAGGGCGTCGTTCAGGTTGTCGAATTCGCAGAGCCCCCCAGGCGCCGTAGCTCGGTGACGAAGTCGCTGAAGCTCTCACCCGACCGTTGGTCCCGACAGTAAAATTCGTTGCGTCGGATCAGGATGGGTACCTCTGGAGCGTAGTGCCGCCGAAGTATTGGCTCGAGGACGTCCCAGTCCATCGCGGTCGCATCGGCGGGTTTGGCAAGCGCCTTGGCCATCCTGAATACCTCGGTCCCGCAGTGGGTCAGGAAGACGGCGCGTTTCATGGGGCCGGTGGCATCATCGGACGTGCCGGATGCCGAGTGGAAGTCGCCCTGGTGTGTTGTCTCGGTTTTGGGCTCGGTCGACCTCACCGGGTTGTTGTTTCCGCTGCGGTCCCCCGTGTTCGGTCTGCGCATGCTGTCGGCGGAAGTTCAGGTTGCTTCGGCGGCTGCGGCTGCAGTGAGGGTGTCTGCTAGGCTGATGTCGCCCTTAGCCATCAACCGGCTCTGGAGGGCGGGGTCCCACAAACCGAGCACGATTCGGTCTCTCAGAGCGTTGTTTAGGTTATCGAATTCGCAGAGCCCCCCTAGGCGCCACAGCTTGGCGACGAAGTCGCTGAAACTCTCACCCGACCTCTGGTCCCGCTGGTAGAACTCGTTGCGCCGGATCAGGATGGGTACCTCTGGAGCGTAGTGCCACCGAAGAATGGGTTCGAGGACATCCCAGTCCATCGCGGTCGCATCGGCGGGCTTGGCCAGCGCTTTGGCCATCTGGAAGACCTCGGTCCCGTAGTGGGTCAGGAAGACGGCGCGTTTCATTGGGCCGGAGGCGTCCTTCATGCCGGTGCACTCGAGGTACATGCGGAATCGGTCGGAGAACGATTCCCAGTCCTCGGTGGCGGAGTTGAAGGGGGCGGGCGGTGCGATTTTCGCCATCTCGGTGGTTCGTCTGGCTTCCGTCGGACACATGGTTCAGTTCAGGGTCTGGATCCCACCTTCGTCGCCAGTGTTGTGTCCGCGAAATGATGCCAGGAGTCGGTGACTTAGTGCAAAGCTCTTTATTGGTATGCTGGAACCGAACTGGCGAAAGGAAAAAAGCCCGCGGCTTTTATTCCTTTCGCCGCCGCGGCCACGGCCAATGGCACCGCTTTGAATCTCCCACGGTCTGAACGGACCAATCGCGGGAGATTCTTAGCGAGCCAATCGGCGCGGCTCGCCTGACCAATTGGAGAGCCCCGCGCTTTGGCCAATCAAAGCGCGGGGATCTCGAGTATGTTAATGAAGGACAGAACATTAATTATATTTCAGGTTGCCTGTATGCTTTAGATACTCATATTCCAAATATTTGTGATAAATTTGTTAATATTCTTTTATATGTTAATAATATGATTCTAAAGGCACACTCTCAAAATAGATCTTGAAAAGACTGTTGTGAAAGCTAAATACCTACTGTGCTCTTAATTTTTTAAACATCAATAAAACCAAATCTCAAGTGATGGTCTTCAGAAAAAGAAGTATGAAACGTAATTGGCAGATAAATGGGGAGTTTTATTTATTTAACAGTGGTTTTTAGTAACACCGGTTTATGGTAAATCATTTTAAAAGAAATTCAGGAAGTACTAAATGTTTATATAAACTATTTAATTATAATGTACCTTTTCGCTATATTAAAATTATTCAGTGCAAAAACAGTTCTAGTGCTGATTTATGGTGCAGAATTGTGAGACTTTACAATGCTACCTAACTTCAACATGTTCAGACTATCTTTTTTACAGTTTTTTACAAATACTGGACACTGATAACAAGCCATCAGCCCCTGCGGTCAGAGCAGAAACAGGTATACATATATACTATGTATATACCATACATATACATAGTCAACCAATAATTAAAGTTTTCACATACTGTCAGATGATCCATTTAATGAACCCTAGCAGGCTACCTAAAATATTTTTACCAGAACAAATAAGTATGGTTCAGACCAATTCATGGCTAAGCCAATTTATCAGTTATTTCCCAGCATGTTTTTTTTCATCCAGTATTTACTCACAACTGCTTCCTAAGCAAGGGAAATATTTAAAGAGAGAGTTTTCAGTGTTCAGAGAGGAGCTTATTGTCAAAAGAGAAAAAAATCTTTAAGTTGATTATCTAAGAACAAAACTATTTTTTAAATTTGAAAAATACCTGGCAATGAGTTTGACACAACTTTCAAAAAGGGCTTGCTCTAGACCAACATTGGAGTTGTTGGATTCCATGGCCAAATATGGGCATTTCTACTACCTGCCATATGATGAGAGGAAGAATATATATGATGATATTGCTCATGTTTTGTTAAACAAAACTACCTGGCCACCTTAGACTAAAACATTTAGTGCCCCTACTTGAAAGAACAGCTCACTGGGATCTGAATCACAGATTTTCCTATTTCCCTCTGGGCTCTAATGTGTACATTGTGAGCAGATTTGCTAAATTTATCAGCCATGATGGCACAGTGGTTAGAGTGCAGTAGGCTACTTCTACTGAGTGCTGGCTGCCTGCAATTTGACAATTCAAATCTCACTAGGCTCAAGGTTGATTCAGCCTTCCATCCTTCCGAGGTGGGTGAAATGAGGACCCAAAATTGTTGGGGGCAATATGCTGACTCTCTAAACAGCTTAGAGAGGGCTGTAAAGCACTGTGAAGAGATAAATAAGTCTAAGTGCTATTTCTAAGTGCTACAGTTAAGGCAGTTGAGCTAAAAAGCCATTGTATCAAATAGATTGGACTATCTTGTAAATATCTGGTGTTATATTTACCACATATTTATTTTATTAGTGTATTTTATTTATTTTACTCCACAGTTAGTCTTTTGTTTTACTTTTTTATTTGGTCATAAGGCAAATGAATAAACTATCTGGTGTCTACCATAATGACACAAATCCTATCCCTTTCATATATGTGGCATGTTGACTCATGTGTGCATAAATTAGAAGGAATTATAGTAGAATTCTGCTTCCATCATTTGGACAAAAGCAGCAAGTTATGTCTGTGCCCATAATTTATTTTCTCCAAATATGATATTTCAAGCAGTAGCCATCTCACCAGCATTGGGAGAAATCCAAAACAGTCTATCAGCTCATAGTAGGCTCCTTTTGAATTCATAGAAAACCAGACTGAGTTTCGGCACATGGTTAAAACTGCCAGATTAGTCAACTCTTGCCCCTCTCTAGCCCAGATTAAGAAATTGATTAATTGCTATTTTCCCATTGAGAAGGAAGAGGTACAAGGCCATTAGCATGGCCTGTGAAATATAAATAAGGATAGCTTTGTTCATTAGTACTATGCCTGGAACAGGCAAAAGAATGCCAGAGGGGACAGCAAATTCAGTACAATACCAAAAATGTATATGCGTTAATCATCAACAGATTCTCTCTTGGTCTGGATTATTTGTACTTGGCTGCTCAGGGCTGCATTTACACTGTTTTGTTGTATTTGCATTCTTTACTGTAATATTATAAAAAATTTCCGATTAAACTGTATCCTTCTTTGGCTCATTCAATAAAAAAACATAAAATAAATTATTATTGTAAGTTAAGTGATATAAACATGTGATAAATAGTATGAATCAGAAATATAGCTTGGAAACTGTCTGGAGATCACCTCAAAAGATGCCAACTTTTGCCTTGTTTATTTTATTGATACATCATATTTCTTCTACATCACTCATCTCAACTTAGTGACTCTTTATGTTAGAGGAACACAACTCAATACATTAGGATTGGAAGCTGTTTCCAAAAGCTTTGGATATAATGTATCAACATTTGCAGTTATCTTGTACAAAAAGCACAAGAAGAATTGGAGATTAAAATATTAAGGAGTAGGGAAACCACAAAGCTGACAGATTTGTCCATCTACAGTTTCCTTCCTTCCTTCCTTTTTTCCTTCCTTCCACCCATCCATCCATCCACCAGATACAAAATTAAAAGAACTGAGAAAATTAAGCTGCTGTTGATTCTAGAAGAGAATCAAAGACCTTTATTTGATAAAACTGACTTTTCCTATTCAGAGAAAGAATGTAAACTGGTGTCCAATATTGCCCTTAAAAAGGTCATCACAATTGTGAAATTTCTTGAATGGACAATGAAATCATACAGTGGTGTAAATACAGATAGAGTCTGCAGGACAACATCTGCTTTTTAATTCTTTCCCTTGGTAAGCTAATAATGTAGACCGCCTCCATTTGTCCACATATCACCAAGGCCTACACAATGAAGCACCTTCTAGCCACCTGGTGCAGGACTATCAGGGTCCTCTGACCCAAGAATTTACATCTCACTTAAGTGTGATTTCAATGTTTCAATGACATAACTAGCTACCTTTAGCCAAGAGTAAGGTGAGCTAATGTGTATGCTTATTAATCCCAGTATGCTCTGTTTGTTTAGCTGTGTGACAACTTAATTAAAGCAGATCAAATGCAGGAGATTTTCTTCCCTTTAACCTTGAGCCCTAACACAATCCTGAACTGGCAGTATGCAGGGGGTAGATAAAAACAACTTGGAACGAAAGCCAAACAGCCAAAGACACACACACACACAACACACACACACACACACTCACTTACTTCAAGCTTAACAATACAAACTATATGTCAACATTCATGAATGAAGGGTGAGGGAAAAGATGTCTGGAGAAAGCTGAACATAGAAGAGAAGGGAATGCCACAAATTCCTCTGCTCTCTCAAATCTACAGCAACAAACTATGGCCTCACTTTGGGCAGCAGTACATTGTTATGTTGGAAGAAATATCCCTCTGTTTCAGTTCCAAGCTGGGATAAAGGTACTAGAGACAAAATGGAGGGTGGAGGCTGATTGGAAAGAGGGTCCATTTATTGATGAAGCAGAAGCACATGGATGATTCTAGACAGCTGACCACATGGATATGAGAGTAGGGGCTTTTTATACCTTCTCTTGGGGCTTGAACTTGAGCTTCCTGTTCCTGTTCAAGAACATGTACTCAATTGGCTGTTGTAGGGGTCATAGTGGCTCTGTAGATCATCTGAGCTAAGTTTGGTTGAAGTTTGGAGGGTCCTTAGGAGATTGTGCAATGTGGTGAGCTCTGCTGCTAGAAGCTAGTTAATCCTACCTTTGTTCTGACCTTGCTGCAGGGAGTAATGGATTATCAAATCTGCATTTCTAAAAACTGGCCTCAGCTTAGTAGCTGCTTGGGGCAGGAAGCTGGGGCTCTGAGTTTCTGTCTCCCTTAAGATTTTTTATTTCTCTTTTAGGGGAAATGTTTTATCCTGCCTTTTTAAATATTTCTCAAAATATTTCATTTTTCTAGAAGAGAGGTGGATGCTAACTTTCTACAGTTATAAAATTGTATCCTTATTTCATTTCTCAGTGGGCTAAGAAATATTCCCTTCCAGAATGGGACTGGAGGCACATTATAGATCCTTTTTAGCAAGAAAGTTGTTCAGAGTAAAAAGTTGGTCTACTGAGGTGATGTGAGATTGCACTCGTACGAGAGACGAGTGAGAGAAGGTGAAGTGTTTCAGAATATAAAACTAATCACTGTGAACATCTGCACATCCTAGAGTTGTTAGAAGCTCAGAGGCAGTTTCTGATTTCAGCATTGGCAACCCTAATTTATCTCCTGGGCTTGCTATGTAAATCGCCATCAAATGTGCTCACGTCTCTGCTTTTATGGTATACCTTTTACCAGTTTTAAAAAAAAAAAACACCCCACCAACTTTTTTTGCCTCTGCTTCTGACAGCAGCTTAGAGCCTTAGAGTAATATTGGATAGCACAGGCATGATTTAAATCAGAAGCTGGGTCAAGAAGGCCACACCCAGGGGAGCCAACTCTGCTTACTCTACCATTTATCTTAGCTGCTGCAAACAGCTCGGGGATGTAGCAACCCCCTTTATGCATCTATCACTCACACTCTTGAGCCATTTGCCAGTTTTAGCAATTATGAAACAGGGGAAGGAGAGGCTGTTCTTTCAGGATGGAGAAAGACTATACAGAACAAACAGTAGCAATGCTGACTGCATGCTGGAGCTGAAATACAACTGTGCTCGTGTTTTCTGGACCAAGATTTCATACAATTTGGGGAAAAAGAGAAATTTCTCTTATTCAATAGACCGCCATCTGAAACTCCTAGGAGCAACTTCAAGGGGCCTTCTAAAACTGCAGCTGAATCACTTAATTTTACAGATGGGAAGGGGGAGAGATAAATACTTGAGGAGTGATCACATTAAATGGATTTAATTCATTGACATCTAAATTAATCCCAATTCTCTGTCACTGAACTCACTTGAAGGGAAGTTTTTGCCAGTTGTTCTAGAATATTTGCTAGATATTCTATAATATCCATTCTTGTGGTTTCACTTTGCTTTATTTTTTTCTGATTCTTTTTAGGACAAAAATTGATATACAGAAAAAGAAATTCCCCTGACTCATAGCATAGGCAGAAAAGATGCAGTGAGTTTCTTTGCAGTCTCCATAATATATAATAGTCTTAAGACATCTTTCACTCCTTTATTGTTCTAGTGGCCCAACCACTTTCCTGGCTGGTTTTCGGCTTTGATGATTTTTATTGTGCTCTTTATACTTTTGGTTACATGTTCCTCGATTCTGCATTCCTTACTTCTGTATCTTGAACTTTTTCTGCCAGTTTGTGGTCTATTTTGTTTCCCCACTTTATATTTTACTGACTCTAGGGGGATGGTCATCTTCATTGCTTAGCCCAGAGAGCAAGTATTATCTGAAGACATTTCCCATGGTCATGTGGCCAGCATGACTATATACATGATATATATATTTAGAGGTACATATGGCGGGACCCAGAAGAACAGCCTTCTATTTGGTGGCTCCCTCTTTCTGGAACATCATACTTCCAGAGATTAGACTGCCCCCCTCTCTAACACTCTTTTGGAAGGCCCTTAAAGATGTGGTTCTGGTAGTGGGCCCAGGGAACCCAGAGAGAGATAGAACCCATAAAATGGTTGGTATGAATGTGTATTATTGCTGGGGTAGAGGGTTATTATTTTATTATTTTTATTTTTTGTTATTTTTATTTCTTTTATATTGTGTTTTTATATCCTTGTAAGCCACCTTGAGTTGCCATGTATGAGTAGATATCAATATAAATTTTCTAAATAAAAAAATTGAACTGTTACTTTCCCATCAAAGTGGTACTATTTATCTACTTGCATTTGCATGCTTTCATACTGCTAGGTTGTCAGGATCAGGGGCAGAAATGGGAGCTGACCCCATCATGTAGTGCTCAGATCTTGTACCTGGGCTGTCAACTTTCAAACTGACAACTCATTAACTCCCGAGCCATCATGCCCCCACCCCTTAAGCTCCTTGTAGCTTCTTGGTTATGGTTAATTCTTTCTTACATTGTGGGAAAGACTTTTGTTGAACATGAATTACTCTGATTTTAAATATTCTCTGGGCATTATGAAATGGATTTGTCCCTCTTGATCTTTCTTTTTGGCATCTTTTTCACCAATCCTTCATTTTTTTAGACATTTCCCTTTTATAATAAAAAGCTGGCCATTTCTAACTTGTATGTTTCACAACATTTATATCTTTCATGAGATCATGATTACCTTTTAGAATTAAACTAGGCTTGCCTCTCCTTTGGCCGATTCTAGGACTCATTCTTCTAAGGCCCTCCTATAAGCCTATAGCCATCTGATATTCTTTGGCTTTTGATTGAGATCTTCCTTTGCATCTTAGCTATTCAAACATTAGCAATATCATTATTCCAGATGCAAGGAGAGTCATGTTAAGTACCATTCCATTCATGTTTCCACAACCTGAAAATGGCAGGGGGGGAGCTCATTTACTCTTCTCATCATCCAGTCTGAAAGCAACTCCTGTTCTTAATCATTCTTCTCAGTTGGAGTGATTGATATTGACAGAGTAGAATTAGGAGGTTTAAATGGTTTACTCTCAAATGTTTGCATTTCACTGTCAGAGGCAATGGCATGCCAAAACATTGAAAGGGTTGACAGCTTCAAATCAGCATGGTTGCCTATTGTTTTTCAAATTGATTGTTACCATCACAACCCAATTATTTCTCAGAGATCCCCTTTTCATTTAGATAAAGCTGGGCACTTAGTTAGAACAAGTAAATTTCCATTTTCTTGCACCAGTTATTATCCCAATCTGGTCACAAGATGCTTCACAATTAAGTTCATTCAACAAGCCATATTAAGGATTATTAAGGTTTATGTACAGAGAATATAAATAAATCCTTAATTTTCAACACATTTACAAAAAAGTTCTTTGATGCTGAATTTTCAGGCTAGTTTACAGTAAAAAAAAAAATGCATTAACAAAACAGAGGTGTGAAGGCATTATAGATCTTAATTTCATTTTAAACAATATAAATCTGTGTAAGATAAAGATTATTATTAAAAAAATATTGCAGGATCTTAAGATTTAGTGAATTTGAAATACGAAAAGTAAACATCAATTAGACTATGTATAGCTTACAGGATTGCAGAATAAATATACACTTATGTGTTTATATCACTTTGTTTTAATTATGTTCATACAACCTTTGAAGCTTTATAACGTAATCTTTCTTTGGGATGATACATAATAACTTTCTTTCCAAAGTATTCCCATGACAATTCTTTCAAAACTATGCTACAATTGATCTTGGCCAAAAGCTTAGAAGAAATAGTAACTTTTCCCATCTAGAACTGAATTCTGGAGAGATAAAAAAGAAAGAGCTCACATACCTGAAAGTGAAACAGAGAATCAACAAGAACTTTGTCCATCCATCCATCCATCCACCCACCCACCCACCCACCCACCCACCCACCCACCCACCCACCCATCCATCCATCCATCCATCCATCCATCCATCCATCCATCCATCCATCCATCCATCCATCCATCCATCTATCTATCTATCTATCTATCTATCTATCTATCTATCTATCTATCTATCTATCTATCTATCTATACATCCATCCAGGGTTGGGATTCAAATTTTTTAACAACTGGTTTGTGGGTGTGGCTAAGTTGGTGGGCATGGCTTGGTGGTCATGTTATTGGCTGGGCATGGCCAACTCAATATCATTCACATCAAGGCACACATCTCCTCACCTGGCCTCTCATGACTGTGGGGATGCTGCAACAGTCGTAAGTGTGAATCATAAGTCACTTTTTTCAGTGCCATTGTAACTTTGAATGGTCACTCCACACAAGCAAAGTACCAGCAAAAGAGGGGAAAAAAAACTCCAGGGAAGTTCCTGAGGCAGGAAGTCTAGTCCTGCCAAGAATGTAATAAGGGTTAACGGAGAGGTAGTTTCTGTAAGCAACACCAGAATGTTTCCTTCCTGCCTTCCTTACAGGATTAGGCCAGTAATTTCTTCTAACAACTGGTTCTCCGAACTGCTTAGAATATTAACAATTAGTTCTAGCGAATAGGTGCTAACCTGTAGAATTCCACCTATCTATCTATCTATCTATCTATCTATCTATCTATCTATCTATCTATCTAATGCAGTGATGACAAACTCATGGCCCATGGACTGGATGCGTCACATGCTGGCCACGCCTAACCCCAATTTAGCAAAGGGGGAAAAGTTGTGATATGTTATGTGACATGTCATCGCAAGTTTGACACCCCTGTTCTAATACGTTATGCTTTCCCAATGACAATATTCGAGCAATATTTAATCCACAAGGCAAAATTTAATCAAAATGTATTTCAATACTGTAATACAGAGCACAATGCAGTTTACGATAAGTATCTTTATAGTATAATCAAATTGATGGGAGGAATAAATATATGGTTGAATGTTTCCACAGAAAAGAATCGGCATCCATGACAGGGAAGGAGGAAATAACAAAATGTGCACAGCGACATCATGATGCAAACTCCTTCCCTTTTGCATTACAATGTCACACATATGTCATGATACATCATATCCTGTTGGAAGCAGTTCTATGAGAACATTACATAACATAAAGTCCTCTGAGTTGGAAATGAATACATTTTTCATTGTTTTTCATTTTCCTTTTTTTAAATATTAAATATTTTTTAAATATTCCTTTTTTTAAATATTATAGATTGCACAAAATTTTTCATATACTTTTGTACAGTTTTATTTAAGGACCTATATAGTGCATTTTTGTGGAATTATATGACACACCTATTCAGCAATGCCAACTGCAGTACACATTTCTAAAATAAGATGATTGATGTACAAGTTCAAGGCATGAAACCGAGTTAAGTTTATGTAAGTAATCTGACTGAACAAAGGTCTCATCTGTTCCTAATTTAAATGTGGAATGATAATTGGTTTTCTGTACTGTAACCAAAGTATAATCATTTGTAGACTATTGTATGCTGCTAATGAGCATACAATTTAATTACTTTTCTGCTGATATAATTTTTCCTTAATTTCAGTTGGTGTTCTCATGTAAGATTTAAACACTGAGGTCCTCATATAACTTGCTATACTACCTAAATTTGCAACATTCATTATTCTAATGGAGAGATATCTGTGCACTACTGAGATGATAGTAGATATTTGCTTAGGAGTGTCCATAAGGCACAGTCAAAAACTCAAGATGGCAGCCACCAGGATGAAATAGAAACTACACTTGTTTTTTATGCACATCACACATATGATGACATACCCTATGGATATCCTACACATGTGAGATTAATATTGTGCAAGATATACAACTAGGCATTACCCCAACTAATTAACTAATTAATGGCCAATAGAATGATTGATTACTTCGAAGGATCTTCACAGAAAAAAGCTGAATTTAGATGCACACAGATTGCTGAAAAGATGAATGGCCTTAACCTTTTATGTAGCTCTTTGTTCTTGGTCAGTATGGTGAACATAGCATTAGTGAAATTTTATTTCTACTGCTTCCTTTTGGAAGGTAGTCTTTGAATTACAACAACTTGTTTAGTGACCATTCAAGGTTACAATGGTGGCTTGTGACCATTCTTTACATTTAGAACCATTGCCGCATCCCTATGGTCACACGATCAAAATTCAAACACTTGATGCATATTTATGAAGGTTGTAGTGTCCCAAGGTCAGGTGATCATTTTTTGTGACCTCCTGACAAGCAAAGTGAATGGGGAAGCCACAGCCACTTAACAATTGTGTTACTAACTTAACAACTGCAGTGATTCACTTACCAACTGTGGCAAGAAAGATTGTAAAATGGGACAAAACTCATTCAACAAATATCTCACTTAGCAACAGAAATCTTGAGCTCAATTGTGGTTGTACGTTGAGGGCTAAGTATAATGATAAAAATTTTATAGCTAAAGAAGGGCACAGAAGAAGAAAAAGTCATGGAATAAATTAGAGAACAATGCAAGGGAGAGAGAAATGCAGTCCAATATTTTGCAGTCAAATGATGAAAACCAAGTGAGAGAAAGAGTGATCTATGCAACATGGGGGGATGCAGTGATATTAAACAGCAAAGGTAGAGCTATATTTTACAGAATAAGATTTTTTAAAAACTAACTTTTTAGTTTTGTAAAAAGGGGGGGTTAAAAAATCAGCATTAGGAAAAATGTTTAAAAAATGAAAATAAAAGAAACATATTGACACACAGTATTTTATTTGCTTAAAAGATAAACACCAATGTTAGCATTCAATATCCACAAAATCTAGTAACTTGATTTTTCATCATATATACTGCATAAAGTTGCCATTGTTCAGATTGGGCAGTCATGTAAATAAATTATTCCCTCCCTATGCATGAAAATCATCCCCAACTATTTCCTTATAGGGAAAAAAATCAAGAGATAACTCATGCAAGACTGTTAACTAAATACAGTACATACAAAGATTCCATTAAATATGATAAGAGGTTAAACGAAAGCAGTTATTATATTGTATCTTCACTACACTTGATATGATCAAACTCCAGTCCAATTATCCACTCAGGGTATATTTCTTTTTCTTGGGATTTATTTCCTGTTAATTATACTCTGATTCCATCATCTTTTATACAGTCTCCACCTTAGATCTATGACCACAATTAAGCTGGAGAAATGATTTTGCTCTCCCTCTATTCTCATTATTTTTTTAAAAAAAATCCATTGAACAGATTCTGTTGTTCTGTTTATTTCTATGCAACTTGCTCAATACCTCAATTTACCATTCTTCTGTACAAGAATTAACAGAGATGTTTTGTTGGGATCAGTTCCAATGGTGGGAAATGAAGAGCAATAACTAATTGTACTAATACTTCTATTTGTACCTAAATCAATAGCTTCCTCATCCATAGATGAAGAATTATAACAAGGAAAATGTTTTTTATATTGCTCAAACAAAAACAAATACTTAGAAACAGGAGTGCTTTCACTGAAACTTCCAGTGAATCTTGAAGCATTACAACATATACAGGCAGCTGAAAGTAATTAAGTAAGGTGCATAATTGCAGGCAGGCATCAATAAATAAACAATCAATAAAATAGTACCCACACAACAAAAACATCTGTCTGCCCTTTAATTCAATAAAGAGCAAACTGAAAGCACCAACCTTCTGCAGAACATGGTTGTAGAACTCAAATGGAAATTTAAACTTTTAGAACTCTCTTGCTGATCAATTCCATCTTTTAAGCATCAATTCCTCCATTTGCAACAGAAAAAAATATTATACCTTTATAATAAATATTAACACAGTCAACTGAATGGGTTAATCTGTGCCAGTATTTTGTAGGGTGTACATATGTACACACAAAAGTCCCCAAATTCAGCAAGGGAGGCACCATGTCCTAGAAAATATGAAACTAAATGTTTGAGAAAATAATCAACACAATTTGAAGAATGACCTGCTTAAGAGGAAGTTGTTGTTGCTCTTTTGGCAGAAAAGATGCTTATATTCATAGTGTTTGTGTTCTGTCCCCTCATTAGCATTCTTGAGATCCCCGCGCTTTGATTGGCCAAAGCGCGGGGCACTCTGATTGGCTAGGCGAGCCGCGCCGATTGGCTCGCTAGGAATCTCCCGCGATTGGTCTATTTGAATTGCGGGAGATTCAAAGCGGTGCCATTGGCCGCGGCCACCGCAGCTAAAGAAATAAAAGCTGCGAAGTTCCTCAATAGCCCCAGTTGGGTTCCCACATCAATAAAAGAGCTTGATACAAAGTCACCGACTCCTGGCATCATTTCTGAAGACACAACACTGGCGACGAAGGTGGGATTCTGATCCTGAACCGAAGCATGTGTCCGACGGAAGCCAGACGAAACTCCACGATGGCGAAAATTGCACCCCCCGCACCCTTCAACCTCGCCAGCGAGGACTGGGAATCGTACTCCGACAGATTCCGCATGTTCCTCGAGTGCAGCGACCTGAAGGACGCCACCGGCCACATGAAGCGGTCTTCCTGAGCCACTGCGGGACCGAGGAATTTAAGATGGCCAAAGCACTTGCCAAACCCGCCGACGTGACCGCGATGGACTGGGACATCCTCGAGCCAATACTTCGGCGGCACTACGCCCCAGAGGTGCCCATCCTCATCCGACGACATGAGTTCTACCGTCGGGACCAACAGTTGGGTGGGAGTTTCAGCGACTTTGTCGCCGAACTACGGCGCCTAGGGGGGCTGTGCGAATTCGACAACCTGAATTCGACAACCTGCGAGACCGAATCGTGCTCGGCCTGTGGGACCCCATCCTTCAGAGTCAGCTGATGGCCAAGGGCAACATCACCCTTGCAGATACCCTCACCGAAGCCGCAGCTGCCGAAGTGACCCGAACATCCGCCGACCGCATGCGCCGACTGAACGCTGGGGACCGCAGCGGGAACAACTACCCTGCAAGGTCGGCCGAGACCCAACCCGAGACGACCACCCACCACGGCGACTTCTACTCGGCATTGGGCACTTCCGACGAGGAGGAGGAAATTCACCATCTCCAGGCAGGCCACGACCCACAGAACTGGTGGGGTCGTAAGTCGAGGACCAACTGTGCCGGTTGCGGAGGCGACCACCCCAGGTCCGAATGCCGGTTTTTCGAGTCAATCTGCCAGCATTGCAACAAGAAGGGACACATCGCCCACGTCTGCCGTCTCAAAAAGAACCGCAGCCCGCCACAATGGGACCAGAGCGAACGGAGGCGAGAAAGCACACCACCCCGGACCAGAGATCGCCCCTCTGACAACCGATGGGACCGGAACGGACGATCCCTACGAGGCGGTGAGACCTGGCGAAGAGAGGAGACCCATCAGACGGTCACCATCGGCCACGCCACAACCAATGATGCCCGGGAGGTCTACGTGGAGGTAGGCATCGAAGGCGAGCCATGTAAAATGGAGATGGACTCCGGGTCCTACCTCTCCATAATAGCATGGCATGAAATAAAGCGCTTGGTGCCTACCATCCAAAGAAAAGGCCTAGACAGCCAGAGACTAATTGTAAAAGACTACCAGGGAAACCGCATCCCTGTAGTCGGAACCGGACAGTTCAACGTAACGTACAAAGGGCGCAGCGAAAGGCTTCCCCTGACCATCGTCGATCGCGACCGCCCAAGCCTACTGGGACTGCAATGGTTCGCCCCGCTCGGCATCGCAGTTACGGGAATCGACCACATCACCGACGACAGCTGGGAGCAACAACTAGTCCGGGAATTCCAAGAGGTCTTCGACGGAAACCTAGGCAAGTACCGAGTGCCCCTTATATCATTCAGCCTAGACCCAAACGTCCCCCCAAAACGCCTGAAACCAAGGCGGGTGCCATTCGCACTTAAACCCAAGATAGACGAGCAAATTGACAAGCTCGTCAAGCAAGGGGTCCTACAACCAATAGACCACGCCCGGTGGGAGACCCCCATAGTCACCCCGATCAAGCCCGATGGGTCGGTGAGAATCTGTGGGGACTATAAGGCCACCCTAAATGGCGCATTGCAACAAAGCACCTACCCCGTCCCAGTAGTGCAACACCTACTGCATTCACTTGGAGGTGGCAAGGTTTTCACCAAACTCGACCTCGCCCAGGCATACCAACAGTTGCCAGTCGACGAGGAAACGGCAGAAGCGCAAACCATAGTCACCCACCGGGGAGCATTTAAATGCAACCAGCTCCAATTCGGAGTCAGCGTGGCGCCTGAAATATTCCAAAGCCTAATGGAAAGGCTATTACAAGGCATCAAGGGGGTGGTACCTTACTTCGACGACGTCTTAGTGTCGGCAACCAACCAAGCCGAACTAGAGGGTCGCCTAAGGGAGGTCCTAACCAAATTCAAAGTGACCGGGCTCAAGGTAAAGAGGGAGAAATGCCAATTATACACGGAACGGGTTGAATTCCTAGGATATCTCCTAGACCGTCACGGCATTCACCCCACAAACCAAAAAATCAAAGCCATCAAAGAAGCCCCCACACCCAAGTCGAAGACGGAGCTGCAGGCATTTCTGGGGCTACTTAACTTCTACAATGTTTTCCTGCCCTAAAAGGCGACGGCGGCGGAGCCCTTGCATAGGCTCTTGGACAAGGCGGCTATCTGGACTTGGGGGAAACGCGAGCAAGCCACCTTCCAGAGAACAAAGGACCTCCCCACTTCGGATGCCGTCCTTATACAGTACAACGAGACCCTATCTCTGGTCGTCACATGCAACGCATCACCCTTCGGTGTCGGCGCTGTCCTCAGCCATACTCTCCCCGACGGAAAAGAAGCACTCATCACGTTCTTTTCAAGGACCCTCACCAAACCGGAGCGGAACTATAGCCAGCTGGACAAAGAGGCTCTGGCTATCGTCGCCGCAGTAAAAAGATTCCACGAGTATCTCTACGGCCGGACATTCACCATCATAACCGACCACAAACCGTTGCTGGGAATCCTTGCAGGGAACCGGGCCACCCCAAACATTCTGTCTCCCCGAATGACAAGGTGGTCTGAGTTCCTGGCGGCCTACAATTACGGACTCATACACAGACCAGGTAAGATGATCTCCCATGCGGACGCCTTAAGCCGCTCACCGCTACCGGAACCTGACACCGACCCAGCACCCACGACGACCACCCTCAGCATAGAGACTCTACCCAACCTGCCCATAACCGCGTCAGACATTGCCCGAGAGACTAATAAAGACAAACGTCTGGCGCGGGTGTTGCATTGGGTAGAGAAAGGGTGGCCGGAAAGGGACAATGACGAGTCCGTTAAGACATTCCGGAACTGGCAAACGGAACTCTCGTTATTAAAAGGGTGCATACTATGGGGGGATAAGGTGGTCATTCCAGAAAAACTACAAGGGAAAATTCTGGAACTGCTACATGAGGGGCACCCGGGCATCGTTAGGACTAAAGCCCTGGCCAGAAGTTACGCTTGGTGGCCAGGGATGGACAAACAGATTGAGACCTGGGTAGCAAGGTGCCAACTATGCCAGGAAACTAGGCCAAGCCCACCCACAGCACCCGTCCTAGAGTGGGAAACCCCAAGGGGACCTTGGTCTAGGATCCACATAGATTTCGCCGGGCCCACAAAAGGACACACCTTCCTGATAACAGTAGACGCTTACTCCAACTGGCTGGAGGTAAGCAACATGAGAACAACAACCACGGAGGCCGTGACCAAGGAACTCGGCAAACTTTTTGCAACACACGGCCTCCCAGACATCGTCGTCTCCGACAACGGGCCCCAATTCACCTCGCTAGAATTCGAAAAATTCCTAGCGGAAAGGGGCATCCGACACGCGCTGACAGCACCGGTGCATCTGGCAGCGAACGGTAGGGTGGAACGGATGGTCCAATTCACTAAGAAAACCATCCGGAAAATAGACCACGGGGAGATCCATGATAAAATAAATAAATTACTCTTCACCCAACACATAACTCCAAATACCACAACGAATAAGAGCCCAGCCGAACTGTTAATGGGGAGGAAATTAACGTCCCCACTTGACAGATTACACCCCACGTATAACCCAGAGAAGCCCCCAGACTCAACCAGCAAACACCGAACCTTCGCACCCGGCGACCCCGTGTACGCAAAAAACCTAATGGGAGACCCGTTATGGATACCGGCCGTCATCACACAAATAACAGGCCCACACTCGTACCGGCTACAAACAGCAGACGGACGAGCATGGAAACGCCACATCGACCAATTAAGATCGAGGACGACCACCCAACAGACCACCGACGCACAAGCAGGCAAAACCAACCCCCACAACACAAACCAAGAGGGGAGGGAATACCCAGGGGACCAAAACCAAAGAAGAATAAACCAACCATACTTACCGGAAAGCAGCCAGCACGAAACCTCACCAGGAAGAGACAGCCAGGCCAGCTCGACCGACCCAGGGAGACCGAGCGGGAGCGGCAAAACCCGCAGCTCAACCAACCCGGGAAGCCCAGGAGGGAGCTACGGAGAGCGGCCCAGCCCGACCGACCAGCCGGTTCCCACGACGGCATCTGGAGAAGCAGAGACCCCGACCGAACCGGCCGGGATCCAACCTACGACTGAGCTGCGCAGGTCCAGTAGGCTAAGATGGAGCCCCGCCTACCTACGGGACTACGCAACGTAAGGACTAAACCAAGAGGGGATGGGTGTTCTGTCCCCTCATTAGTATTCTTGAGATCCCCGCGCTTTGATTGGCCAAAGCACGGGGCACTCTGATTGGCTAGGCAAGCCGCGCCGATTGGCTCGCTAGGAATCTCCTGCAATTGGTCTATTCGAATTGCGGGAGATTCAAAGCGGTGACATTGGCCGCGGCCGCCGCGGCTAAAGAAATAAAATCCGCGAAGTTTCTCAATAGCCCCAGTTCGGTTCCCACATCAATAAAAGAGCTTGATACAAAGTCACCGACTCCTGGCATCATTTCCGAAGACACAACAGTTTGACTTTGATTTTCATTGGTCATTTGTGAAGACTCTTTGTGTGTTGTTTGACTAGGTAAGGGAGTGTTTAGTGGGGGAACCCTTTCTATAGTTGAGGGCAAATCTCATTTACAGTGTAGTGAGTTCTCTTCCAGAGAGGCAAATAGTTTTATTATTTTAAATGCCCCTATCATTTCTGTCAGAGTATGTTCATGAACTGGAATAGAGCTTAGTAATAAGGTCAGCCAATGAGAGCCGAGATGAAGACTGAAACTTAAAGAGAGAATCTGGGCGTGGTTTATCTCTGTTCTGTGCTCAGCTCTAAAGTGAAAGAGAAACTAACTTGCTTGCTTGCTGAAAACTAGAGCTCTGCTCTGAACCTGTAACATGTCTGCTTCTGTTTGGGTTTGCTCCATGTTGGAGAAATCTACAACTGGTATTGTAAAATTTACTTTATATGTTTATAAAGAAGTTAAATGAAGCATCAGCCATCTGTGTTTATTTTTCTGGTGCTGAATTTACACTGCAAAACTCTGAACAATTTCTTCAAAATATATTACCAAAAATATTAGCCAGGAACTGTGGTGGTTCAGTGGTTAGAAGGCAGTGGTTAGAATTCAGGATTGCTAACTCTGCCTCCTGCTGGGAATTTGAACCTGACCACTCAAGGTTACTCAGCCTTCCATCCTTCTGAAGTGAATAAAATGAGGATTTGGGGGGGCAATATGCTGATTTTGTAAATTGCTCAGAGAGTGCTGTAAAACATTGTGGGGTAGTATATAAGCCTATGTGCTATTGCTATTGCCATTAAAGACACATCAAGGGGGTTCTTTCATAAGTAGTTTTTTCTGATTTTTAAAAGAAAAATTTGCAACATTGAAGACATTAAAAAGTCATTTAATTTTAAGCCAGAGGCATGTAAATCTATTTTCCTTACTTACTATCCAATTGCCCATTGCTATATAGACATGTTCATTAAATGTTTGGGTTCTTTAGAACTAAACTTTGAATCATTAATTATAGTAATTATAGTAATATTACATGCCCACTATTTCAGAGTTATCCCCTTTCACTTTAGTTTCATTTGCCTTCTAACACTGAACCCAGTTTTTACCTATTGCACCCTATAAGTCTACTCATTGACCTTGTACATAATTATTTTATGTGACATAATATGAGCCACTTTGCTGTAGTTATGTCTAAATTATGTTCTCAAATTCCTACAATTTGTTTTCTCAGAGTGTAAGGTGTTTTGTCCATTTATCTTAAGACAATGGCTATGCTCAGGAAAATCACAATTCTGCAACCAATTAACCTTACTATGGTAAGACAGATGAGTTGCTTCTGTTCAAAATTTGAAAGTGAACTTTTATACCCAAACACAATTTTCAGCAGGGCTGATATTTAGCATTTTGAGTAAGTGTCATGAGTGGCATCAAAACTTAAATATAAAACCTTCATTGAATGGAAAAGCAAACTGGAGAAGCAAGAATATATGCCAACTTGCCAGTGAGAAATGCACAGTAAAGACAGAGGTCTGAATCCTAAATACATTATTTGAAATTCACAGCTCTCCATGTTTTCAGGATCACTTGCCAATTCTATTCTTCCTTTCAATTGCAAGATCCATTCAGATCATATTTTTTAGCTACATAAGATTTATTTATCCTAGACATTCATTTTTCTTTTGTTTTCAGGATACATTCCAAAACTGCTCTTTCCCATTCAGATCTTTTCATATCTTCCAAAAGTTTATACCCATAACCAGCTTAATTGAGTCTATCTATCTTTCTATGTTCATCATCTTCTCTTTACTTCTATCTTTCCTAGCATTCTATACTATATGCATATTATTGAGTAGTAATTAGTACTAATATTCAATATAGTATAGTATAGTCTCAGATGTGGAGTATCACAACATAGCTGAGTCTTCACCTGATGTGTGTAAATTATGATAATCTAGTCATTATACCTTGAGTAAAAAAGCTGAGTCAATTTATTCTTGCCTTCCTTCCTTCCTTCCCTCCTTCCTTCCTTCCTTCCTTCCTTCCTTCCTTCCTACCTACCTACCTACCTTCCTTTTCTTGGCTATCTGTATTATTCTAAGGAATATTCTCCAACACCAAAGCTCAAAAGCAACAATACTTTCTATCCAGTTTCTTTAAAGTCCAACCTGTACTTCCACAGCATGTCACAGGGAAAATCATTGCTATAGTATATAGATACATAATGACCATCTGAACTTTTTTTCCCAAAAGCTTTCTCAGTTTCCCTAGCAAGTGCTAATTTATGCCTTGTATCTTAAGGCTAGTTCCATTATAATTTATAGTCAATCCTAAAAGGCTGAAGCTATCCATCACTTCAATAACTTCATTGTCAATTCTAAGACTGGTCGCTGAATCTGTAATCATTCATTTGAATTTCTTTATATTTAGCTTTAGCCACATCTCATTTTTTATTATGCTGCTTGGCTTTCATTACTCGAGGTTGCAGTTCATCTGCATGTTCAGCTATAAGATTAGTGCCATCAGCATAAAGCATCTTATGATATTTCTTCCTCTAATTTCAAAGCCATGCTCATCTTCTTCCAATCCCAGCTCCCCAACTGTAGGTTCAGGAAATAAATTTAATAAGTAAAGAGAGAATACACAACTTTGTCTCACTCTTTTGCAAGCCTGCAGCCAATCTGTTTTATCATGTTCTGTCTAGACTGGAGCTTCCTCTCCTATTAAGTTTTGCATGAGCTTTTCCTTTTCTGCATGGCCACATCAGCAACTAAGTCTTCTAAATGTTCTGATCTAGTGACATTAAAAACATATTTCTGTACCTAATTTCATTTCTTTAATAATATTTTTTAACAAGTTTTATTTTCAAAACAAACAATACATAAATAGACATAAACACAAAACATAAAAGCATAAAAAATCTCTTTTCTGAAAGTTGCTTAGTCCCGGGTTAAAACTCTTGATACAGACACAAATTCAGATTCATATTCATTTTATATACCATTTCATATCTTATTAACATTTTCAATTTTCTATATAACTTCTTCTCTCCTTTAAATTTTCTCATTTTTATTTTATTTTATTTATCTCCTCTCAATTCATATCATAATATTTATTATTCTTTGTCTGTTCTATTCCAGCCAACCATTTATTTTTCTTCTTTAAAAAAAAGAAGTATTTCTCCTGTACACTATATGAAGTATGATGCCTTTATCTCTTTCCCCTATATTTATAATACTTAATATAAAACACATAACATACATTGGGATTCCGTCTGGTACATTTTAAAATTATACTATATTATCAAAAATAATACAAATCTATTCATTAGTATTGATATTCATTCATATCTTAAACATTTAACTCATTGCTTTTCAATTAAATCACATACTCTTATGGGAGCCCTATTTTCCATAATTATCCCCCCCACACACACATCACATATTATAGGTATATTTCATTAAAATGTTCCTCCTTCTTCTACTTCAAATCTCATTTCACGAAGATTTTGCTAATCATTAATATTAACAATCATTTATATCTTGAACATTTTATCCATTTCAATAAGATATCATGCCTTTGTGGGAACACTTATGCTTTCCAAAAATTATTACACCCCCCCCCCCACATCACAATCTTAAATCATGTTTCATTACAGTACTCCCTTTTCTTAACCAAAAATTTCACTAATTTACGTTAAATATTTTATCACATTTTAAGTTACATATTATTTCTAATTTTCTATGATTACTTCTAAATACAAGTACAAGAATGCAGTCTTATGTACCTTTCTAGAATCCCTTTCACAATGAAATTTATCCCTTATCTCTAAAAAACTTTTGCTTCTTAACATCTTGCTCCCCACCATTAGGACTTCTCATCCCTTCCTTTCTCCCTTGCTTCTTCTTCTCCTTGTCCTCTTTAACCCCTTGTCTCTCCACTTCCCTTTTGTTCTGCTTTCCCCCTTTCTGTTGTTTCTTAACACAATGTCCCCTTTTCACCTTATTCTTCTCTTTTTGGGCTGTTTTTCCAGATCTCAAAGACCTTTTTTCCTTTTTCTCTTGCTTTTTCCCTTCTCCAGTCAAAGTCATTTGTTCATCAAAGATGGCTCCTTGTTCTTCTTTGTCCCCATCATCCTCATTCTGCTTCACATAAAATAAACCACTATTTCTAAGTATTGAAAAATAGTGCCAAGACCATCTTCCCCTCCTTGTTTTTCTCTTTCATATTTTTGATATATAAGTTTCAATTCATCCATAGATGATGCCATTGTGTAGAGAAAAAGTTTTCCCAAACAACCACCCAGATGATTTAATCAGAAGTAATTTCCAAAGGTTCCAAAATCACCAAACAATCCAAACAGACTGTTTCCTTTAGATACCTTCTTCTTCTTCACTTTCTCTTTCTGGGGTTAAAGTAGTCACAAATCCTTTTCAAATATATTTTTTGGAAGTTTTTAAATTCTTTACAATTCTAGGCAATCTTCTCCTTATTTTCAAATTTGGCTCTTATTTTTTTCACTCTCCCTTCCCACTCACAGCCAAAAGGTTTTTTGTTTCCTTTTTTTTCCCCGCTGTCACTTTAGGAAGGAGAGTAGAACAAGGAAAAAACTTTCCCTTTTAGAGTATACGCAGCTTATAGCTCTCACAAGGAACAATATATACTTAGCAGCCTTCCAGGTTCCAAGTCACTTTCTCCCGTCTTGTCCCAGTTAGAAGCAACTTTCACTTTTCCTCTAGCTTTCTCCCTCCTGCACCTGCTTACCCGGCTGCAGCTTTCTTCATGGCGGCCATTGCTGACCGCCATTCCTCCGCCTCAGGAAAAGGGGGTTTAGCCAGCTGGGGAGGGGGTTTGCGACACCCTCAAACCCCTTGCCAGATCCCCCCTGTCTTCAGCTGCCTCTACGGGGCAGCTATATCCCCCAAATCCAGATGGATCGGGGGAACCTTGGCGGCGAATGCAGCAGGGATCGCGCGGTCGTGAATCCTTGCTGCCGCCGCAAGCTTGCAAACCGGAAGTCTCCCTTTCTTTAATAATATTTTTAAAAGGACTTCCGGTTTGAGCTTCTTCAGCGACAGACTGAAACCTCATTTCTGTGAGGCTTCGATCCGTGCTTGCCGCTGGAGCACTCCAAGCCGGCTGGTTTTGGGGCTAAGCCACCCTATAGAAGTGGTGAAGAGGGGGGAGACTGCCAGCAGGGTTGAGGAGAGCTGCATCTCTCCTCCCCAGCTGGCCATTACTCCCTTTCCCGAAGACAGTTGCAGCGGTGGTCAGAAATGGCCACCACAAAGAAGAACTCAACCGGAAAAAATGTGCAGGAGGAAGATAAGAAGAGAAAGTTTTGGTTGACAGGGTCAAACAGCAAAAGCAACAAATAAGGTACCCTGGAATTGAAACTGTTAAAAAACAATAACATTGTTCCCTAAGAAGATTTTTAAGCTGCGAAGGAGAGAGAAAAGGGAAAAGATTTGGTTTTCTCCTTTTCCTATACTGACAGCTAAGAGACTTAAGCAAGAAATTGGAAAAAAAATCCACTTTCACATCAATAGGTATTTAATGCTGAATATAAAAAGTCAAAGGGATAATAAAGATTTCTGGATAATTAAAAGCTTTTGAAAACAGGAAAGGAAAGAGGAAGAATAAAAGGGCAGGATCTGGAAGGGAGGAGACTGCTTGGAATTAAAAAAGAACTTACAGCAAAATCTCAACAAGACTTCCAAAAGATACATTCTAACTGAAATATTGCAACAAAAACTCCAGGAAGAGAAAGTCGAAAAAGAAATACGGAGATATAACTCAGGACTATCTGGATTACTTGATGATTTCTGGATTCTTGGTTATTGTTTTGAATGATTAAAATCAATCGGGTGGTTGTTTAAAACTGCTTAAAATGGCTCCACTTTTAGAAGAACTGAAAATGGAACTTAAAAAGTACAAAGAAGATGCACAAGAAGGGAGAGGTTCTTTTGGCTTCGTATTTCAGTTTTTAGAAATGGAGATTTGGAATTATGAGAAACAAGAAATGCTTGCAGAACAAGAAGATTGCGACAAAGAAGAAGCCATCTTTAATGAAAAAGTAATCTTAGATGGGGGGGAAAGGAAAGGGGAAAAAAGAGAATGGAAAGTTTTAGATTGGGAAAAACAATTTCCCCCCAAAATAGAGTGAAAAATAAGTATAAAATCAGAAAGCAACAGAAGAGAGAAATGCAGAAGAGAGAATTAGAAGTCGAGAGACAAGGGGGTAAAAAGGGGAGAGAGAAGATGAGATGGAAGAAAGAAAGGAAAAGAAGTTATAAAGGACAGAAGCAAAAACAAGGTCTATTTAGATCAGGGGTGCACAACCTTTCACCTTCCCTGGGCCACATTAGAAGATGAAAATTTGGTTTGGGCCGCACATATAATAAATTATTATAAAATAATTATATTATAAAATTATATAATAAATAATAAATTATTTTTATTATTTATTATTTATTAAAAATTATTTATTTTTTATTAATTTTCCGGCCAAATTTTGTGGGACGGGCAGCGGCTGCAGGGGCAGAAGCAGCAGCGGCGGGGCAGAAGCAGCGGCGGGGGCAGAAACAGCAGTGGCAGCGGGGGCAGAGCGGCAGCGGCAGGGCAGAAGCGGCGGCAGCGGGGGCAGAAGTGGCAGAAGCAGCAGAAGCGACAGCGGCAGCAGAAGTGGCAGCAGCGGGGCAGAAGTGGCAGCGGGGGCTGAAGTGGCAGAAGCGGCAGCGGTGGCAGGGGCAGAAGCGGCAGCGGAGGCAGAAGCGGCGGCGGCAGTGGGGGCAGAAGCGGCAGCAATGGGGCAGAAGTGGCACCTGGGGCAGAAATGGCAGTGGCGACAGGGGCAGAAGCGGCGGCGGTGGGGCAGAAGTGGCGGCGGGGACAGAAGTGGCAGCAGTGGGGGCAGAAGCAGTGGCAGCGGCAGCAGCAGAAGCAGCAGTGGTGGCAGCGATGGCAACAGAAGGAGGTGGCGGGATGGGACTTTTGGGCTGTGGCTTCCTGCCTTTTCTGTTACTCGCCTCGCCCCACTTCGCCCCACCTCGCCCCTGCCTCTCCTCCTCCTCCTCGCTGGATCTTTTATGATGGTTGGGGTGGACGTTGGGCCGCATTACGAGGCGACCTGGGCCGCATGCCTCCCACAGGCCGCGGGTTGGACAAGCCTGCTTTAAATCAAAGACATTCTCAAAAAATAATTGGATTATAAAGACATTCCAGTGCTTTGGAAGATGTGAATATTCAAATAAAGTTCAGTTGGGCAATGATTTCTTTTTTTGGACAGCATTAATTGGGCACATAAAGTTAAAGATCTTTTGGTAGTGCTAAATGCATGCAACTTTCAATCAAGTTGCTATATGTATAGCTATGGGAACATGCAACATTTTCGAATTTGCACAGCTGAATAAATCTTGTTTACTATATTCCTTTATTTCATGACTGCAGTCGCCATCCCTGTGAATTTCTGAGTCTAGGAAGATAAGTTCAGTGCTATTTCAGTTTCTCTTAATATTTGCACTGCATTGCATCCAATGCTTTCTCATTATGGCCTATGAGCAAATCTTTTTCAAAAAAACAACTCAAACTAACTCAGATCAGTTGACATGCCATGAAAAACTGAATCACAAACTCAAATTGCTTCATATCATTTTGAACAGGCTTGTCCTCATAATGCGGCCCAATGCCCACCCCAACCTTCATGAAATATCCAGCGAGGAGGAGGAGGAGAGGCAGGGTGGGGCGAGACAGGGCGAGGCGAGCAAAAGAAAAGGCGGGAAGCTGCAGCCCAAAAGTCCCACCCCACCACCTCCTTCTGTTGCCATCGCCACCGCCACTGCTGCTTCTGCCGCTGCTGCTGCTGCTACCGCTTCTGCCCCCACCTCTGCTGCCGCTGCTGCTTCTGCACCCCAACCTTCATGAAAGATCCAGCGAGGAGGAGGAGGAGAGGCAGGCGCGAGGTGGGGCGAGGGAGGGTGAGGCGAGCAACAGAAAAGGTGGGAAGCCACAGTCCAAAAGTCCCACCCCGCCACCTCCTTCTGTTGCCGCCACCGCCGCCACTGCTGCTTCTGTTGCTTTTGCTGCCACCACTGCTTCTGCCCCCACCGCCGCTGCCGCTGCTGCTTCTGCCCCCACCGGATTTGGAGGAGGAGAGGTAGGCACGAGGCGGGCGAGCTTTCTCCCCCCCTGCAAAATTTGGCCAGAAAATTAGTAAAAAATAAATAATTTGCAGGAGGAGAGGCAGGTGCGAGGCAGGGCAATGTGAGCAACAGAAAAGGCGGGAAGCTGAAACCCAAAAGTCCCGCCCCGCCACCTCCTTCTGTTGCTGCCACCGCCACTGCTGCTTCTGCCACTGCTGCTGCCCCTTCTGCCACCATCACTGCCGCTTCTGCCCCTGCCACCACTGCCGCTTCTGCCCGCGCCACCGCTACTGCTTCTGCCCCTGCCACCGCTGCCGCTTCTGCCCCCGCCACCACTGCCGCTTCTGCCCCCGCCGCTGCGGCTGCTTCTGCCCCTGCCGCCACAGCCGCTTCTGCCCCCGCCGCTGCCACTTCTGCCCCACTGCTGCCGCTTCTGCCCCCGCCACCACTTCTGCCCCACCGCTGCTGCTTCTTCCCCCACCGCTGCTGTCACTTCTGCCCCCACCACCACTTCTGCTCTGCCACTGCCGCTTCTGCCCCTGCCGCCACCACCGCTTCTGCCCCCGCCACTGCTGCTGTTTCTGTCCCCACCACTGCTTCTGCCCTGCCGCTGCCGCTTCTGTCCCTGCCACCACCACTGCTTCTGCCCCCGCCACTGCTGCTGCTTCTGTCCCCACCGCTGCCGCTTCTCCCCTCGCTGCTTCCACTTCTGCCCCCGCCACCGCTTCTGCCCCCGCCACTGCCACTTCTGCCCCTGCCGCCACTTCTGCCCTACCACTGCCGCTTCTGCCCCTGCCTCCACCACCGCTTCTGCCCCTGCTGCCACTGGCGCTTCTGCCCCTACTGCTGCCGCTTCTGCCCCCACTGTCGCTTTTGCCCCTGCCCCCGCTGCTGCATCTGCCCCCACCGCTGCCGCTTCTGCCCCCACCGCTGCCGCTTCTGCCCCGCCACTGCTGCTTCTGCCCCTGCCGCCACTGCCACTTCTGCCTCCGCCCCCACTGCCACTTCTTCCCCCACCGCTGCCACTTCTGCCCCTGCTGCTGGCACTTCTGCCCCCTCCACCACTGCCGCTTCTGCTCCTGCCACCGCTTCTGCCCCGCCACTGCTGCTTCTGCCCCTGCCACTGCTGCCGTTTCTGTCCCCACCGCCACTTCTGCCCCACCACTGCCACTTCTGCCCCGCCACCACTGCCGCTTCTGCCCCCGCCGCTGCCACTTCTGCCCCCACCGCCACTACCGCTCCTGCCCCCACCGCTCCTGCCGCTTCTGCCCCCACCGCCACTGCCACTTCTGCCCCGCCACTGCTGCTTTTGCCCCTGCTGCCGCTGCTGTTTCTGGCCCCACCACCGCTTCTGCCCTGCCGCTGCCACTTCTGCCCCCACCACTGCTGCTGCTTCTGCCCCGCCGCCACTGCCACTTCTGCCCCCACCGCTGCCGCTTCTGCCCCCACCGCCACTGCCGCTTCTGCCCCGACCACCACTGCCGCTTCTGCTCCCGCCTCCACCACCGCTTCTGCCCCTGCTGCCACTGCCGCTTCTGCCCCTACTGCTGCCGCTTCTGCCCCCACTGCCACTTTTGCCCCTGCCCCCGCTGCTGCATCTGCCCCCACCGCTGCCGCTTCTGCCCCCACCGCTGCCGCTTCTGCCCCACCACTGCTGCTTCTGCCCCTGCCGCCACTGCCACTTCTGCCCCCGCCTCCACCACCGCTTCTGCCCCTGCTGCCACTGCCGCTTCTGCCCCCACTGCCGCTTTTGCCCCTGCCCCCGCTGCTGCATCTGACCCCACCGCTGCCGCTTCTGCCCCCACCGCTGCCGCTTCTGCCCCGCCACTGCTGCTTCTGCCCCTGCCGCCACTGCCACTTCTGCCCCCGCCCCCACTGCCGCTTCTGCCCCCACCGCTGCCACTTCTGCCCCTGCTGCTGGCACTTCTGCCCCCTCCACCACTGCTGCTTCTGCCCCTGCCGCCACTGCCACTTCTGCCCCCGCCCCCACTGCCGCTTCTGCCCCACTGCTGCTGCTTCTGCCCCTGCCGCCACTTCTGTCCCACCACTGCTGCTTCTGCCCCTGCCACCGCTGCCGTTTCTGTCCCCACCACCGCTTCTGCCCCACCACTGCTGCTTCTGCCCCCGCCACCGCTGCCGCTTCTGCCCCCGCTGCTGCCACTTCTGCCCCCACCGCCACTACCGCTCCTGCCCCAACCGCTCCTGCCACTTCTGCCTCCACCGCCACTGCCGCTTCTGCCCCGCCACTGCTGCTTCTGCCCCTGCTGCCGCTGCTGTTTCTGGCCCCACCACCGCTTCTGCCCTGCCGCTGCCACTTCTGCCCCCACCACCGCTGCTGCTTCTGCCCCGCCGCCACTGCCACTTCTGCCCCCGCTGCTACCGCTTCTGCCCCCGCCGCTGCCACTTCTGCCCCCACCATCGCTTCTGCCCCCACCGCTGCTGCTTCTGCCCCCACCACCACTGCCGCTTCTGCCCCCACCGCCACTGCCACTTCTGCCCCGCCACTGCTGCTTCTGCCCCTGCTGCCACTGCCGCTTCTGTCCCCACCACCACTTCTGCCCCGCTACTGCCGCTTCTGCCCCCACCACCACTGCCTCTTCTGCCCCCGCCACCGCTTCTACTCCACTGCTTCCACTTCTGCCCCCGCCGCCGCTGCCGTTTCTTCCCCCACCACCACTTCTGCCCCGCTGCCGCTGCTTTTGCCCCTGCCACCGCTGCTGCTTCCACCCCCCCACCACTGCTGTTTCTGCCCCCGCCACCGCTTCTGCCCTGCCGCTGCCACTTCTGCCCCTGCAGCCGTTTCTGCCCCCACCGCCACTGCCACTTCTGCCCCCACCACTGCTTCTGCCCCACCGCTGCTGCTTCTGCCCCCGCCGCCTCCACCGCTTCTCCCCCCCACCGCTGCCGCTTCTGCCCCTGCTGCCGCTGCTGTTTCTGTCCCTGCTGCCACTTCTGCCCCACTGCTGCCCCATCTGCTCCCACCACCACTTCTGCCCTGCCACTGCCGCTTCTGCCTCTGCCACCACCACCGCTTCTGCCCCCGCCACTGCTGCCGTTTCTGCCCCCGCCACCGCTTCTGCCCCGCCGCTGCCGCTTCTGCCCCTGCCATCACCACTGCTTCTGCCCCCGCCATGCTGCCGCTTCTGCCCCCACCGCTGCCGCTTCTCCCCTCACCGCTTCCACTTCTGCCCCCGCCGCCACTTCTGCCCCCGCCTCCACCGCCGCTTCTGCCCCTGCCGCCACTGCCGCTTCTGCCCCTACTGCTGCCGCTTCTGCCCCCGCTGCCGCTTTTGCCCCTGCCCCCGCTGCTGCTTCTGCCCCCACCACTGCCACTTCTGGCCCCACTGCTGCCGCTTCTGCCCCGCCACTGCCACTTCTGCCCCCCGCCACTTCTGCCCCGCCACTGCTGCTTCTGCCCCTGCCGCCACTGCCACTTCTGCCCCTGCCACCACTGCCGCTTGTCCCCGCCGCTGCCGCTTCTGCCCCCACCGCCGCCGCCGCTTCTCCCCCCCACCGCCGCCGCTGCTGTTTCTGTCCCTGCTGCCGCTTCTGCCCCACTGCTGCCCCTTCTGCTCCCACCACCACCACTGCTTCTGCCCCCATCGCCGCTGCCGCTTCTGCCCCTGCCGCCGCTTCTCATTTTGAGATTATACAGAGAGAAAAGAAGCTGATGTAACAGACTGTGACTAAACAAAATGTGAATGGACAGCAAAAGGAAAGTGATCGAACATTATTGGACTTCTTTTTACAGAATATAATTAATGAAATAACATTTTGATTAAGGTTTGATTGAATTTATTAAGATTTTAAAAGTTTAAATGATATGGGGACTTCTGGTTACAAGGCTTCGGCGGCAGCAGGAATCCGCTTCTCTGCAGGTCCCTGCTGCGCTTGCCGCTGAGGTACCCCCGATCCAATTGGATTTGCGGGTTGTCGCTACCTTGAAGGGGCAGCGGAGGAGGTCCAGGCAGGGATCTGGGGATATCGCACCCCCCTTCCCCAGCCGGCTAGATTCTTTTTCCTGAGGTGGTGGAGCGGCTGTCAGAAATGGCAGCCACAAAGGAATCTTCAACTGGATAAGACTGTGCAGGAGAAAGTTTTTTAGAAGGAGAAGTTTTCTTGGCTGAACCGGGACATTAAGTTACTTTTAAAACACCCTGGAAACCTGACTTGTGGATTGATACATTTGTCTCCAAAAGATTGTTACAGTGGCGAAAGTGCTGAAGGAAAGTTCACTCCCCTTCCTTACAGAGAAAGCAAATGAGCACAGAAAAACCCGCTTCTTTAAGGTAAAAATAAGCTCTTTGTTATAAGTGGGAAGGAGAGGACTAAAAAAAAAAAATCTTTAAAAAAATCTTAAAAATTTAAAAATTTGTTGGAGGAGATGCCTTGAAGATTATAAGATCAGCAACTAACTGTAATAAGGTTTTAAAATATATTTGGGGTTTTGCCCCAGGAGGAAAAATTGCAAAGAGAAGAAGAGGAAATAATTTCTGTCTGTCTGGATTGTTTGATAACTTTGACATTTGGAAATTACTTTAAGACTAAAAACATCTGGGTTGTTCTTAAAAATTTATAATGGCACTATCTGTGTATGAACTAAAAATGGAATATGAAAAATTAAAAGAAAGAGAACAAAATGGCAAGGATTTTTTGGGAGCTGCCTTCCACTTTTTAGAAATGGCGGTTTCTACGTACCAGCAAATACTTGAGGAAGGAGAAGGAGAAGAAGAAGAAAAGGAAGAAGCCATCTTTAATGGACAAAAAAGTTTGGTTAAGAAAGAAAATAGGAAGAGAGGAAGGGAAAATGAGAATTTAAGATTTAATAAAACAACCAAGAAAAAGAAAAATAAGGTGAAAAAAGATACAATGTTAGAAAGCAATTGAAAAGAGAACTACAATGGAGAGGGGAAGTTAAAAAGGTGGAGGTTGAGGGGTGGGCAAAAAGACCAGACTGGAGAAGAAAGGGAGGGAAAAAGGGGGGGAAAGCCACAGTCTGAAACAAGATGCCAAAAAGAAGATTTTTTTTAGAGATAAGGGATAAAAGATAGTTAAAGATAATTAAAGAAAGTTAAAGATAATTAAAGATAGTTAAAGATAATTAAAGAAAGATTCTGCAAGAGTACATAAGATAGTATTGTAGTATTTGCATTTGAAATAGTCTATTGGAATATTATAAGATTTAACAAAATATTAAAATATTAAAATGTTTAATAATGATAGATCTCAATATTTAATAAAATATTAAAGAGAATGTGTAAAATGATTAATGCTTAGTTATTGTTTAATTCATTATTGTTTCAATGTTATTATAAATTTACTATTTCATCTTATTCTAAAATAATGTATTAATTAGAATTAGAACTAGAATGGAAATTATATACTTAACTATATTATAAGTTTATTATTTTTTTATTTTAAAATGCAACATGTAGAATGTACTAAGCAGAATCAGGATGGAAATTATGTATTATTTTAAGTGTTACTTTCGGGGAAAGATAGAAAGGCGTCATACTTTAAAAGTGATTACAGGGGAAATTCTTTGCTAAAGAGAAGAGATAAATAGATGATTGGAAAAGAACGGACAAAAGATACAAGCATAATGATTTTGAAATTAGATGAAATAAACAAAATATAATTAAGAGAGTGAAAAGAAGGGAGAAGTTATATAGAAAATATAGAATGGTCAATAAGATATGAATGGTATATAAGGTGAGCATGAATTTGATTTAGTCTGTAAAAAAAGATGTAACCCAGAGCTAAAACACTTTTCAAAAGAAGTTTTATGTTTTGTGTTTTGGTTAGCTATGTTTGATTGTGAATTAATAAAACCTTGGAGGAATAAAACTAAAGGGAGAGAAATTTGGAAAAGACATGTACAAATGATAATTAAGGAGGTTTTATCTTTTTATGTCTTGTTTTATGTTTTATATTTTGGGTGCTTATGTTTGACTGAGAATTAATAAAACCTTGATAGAAAGAAATATAATTGAATAAAAGTGAAGGGAGAAATAATGAGAAATTTGGAAAAGATATATAGGTGTTTAAATGGAAATGTGATAATTTGAAACTATGCTGTATAAATATCTATATTCGATTAAGAATTAATAAAACCTTGATAGAAAGAAATATAATTGAATAAAAGTGAAGGGAGAAATAATGAGAAATTTGGAAAAGATATATATGTGCTTAAATGGAAATGTGACAATGTGGAACTATGCCTTAAAAATGATGTTTTATTTGCCTTGTTAAAACTTATAAGTAATTTTTAGAAAGGAGGTTTTATGCTTTTATGTCCTATGTTTTGTTTGTCTTCAAAAATTAATAAAATTTGTGGGTTTTTTTTTAAAAAGTTTAAATGACATGAAACTGTGAAGACTGGTGAAATAATATTTTGATGATTATTGATTGATTATTAACAACTAATGAAATAAGTAAGGTTTTATATATATAACAAGTGGAATATGGAACTGTTTAAAGGTGACTACACTTTACAGTTAAAGATAGAGAATATAGTTGATATACCATAATATAGTAATATAAAATAGCTGTATAAGAAAAATTTATAGTAAGCATATCTTATGCTATTATATTACATCCTTTCCCTGTTTTCTTTCTCATTTTGATACTATCCTTCCTGTCATCCCTTTTGCTCTCTCCCTTCTTTATCTTCTTTAATTTTGGTAATTCAGTTAGTTTCAGACTCTATAAAAGATTGAATCAAATTTGAATAATTTAGAATATCATAAGTTGGAGAGGTGAAAAGATATTTCTATTCTAAGGAAAACTACTGAATAGAATTAATAATAAAAGGAAAATTAAATAGTGAATGGTAAAATGGGAAGACATCTACAACAAAGTTAGGAACATGACCAGTACTACAACAATAACCTTGAAAGGGAAAAAACCGATGTCTGGTTCATCAATGTCTATTGCATCTCCAGTGGGCCAAAAAACAATAGAAGGAATGTTGAACATGGAAAAAACAAGCCAACCAGCACCAACATGCAAACGATGCAAGCAACATTAACAGCTATTCAAGAAATGATGCTTAAGATGCAGGAGACAATGGTAAATAACCATACAGATATGAAGACAGAAATGGGAGAAATGAAGGGTAAGATTCAAAATCTAGAGGAGAAGATAGGAACGATCCAACAGACATTGGAGAAGAATGAACAAAGAATAAAGAATAAAGAATATAGATATCAAAGCTGAACAAACAGAGAAGAGATTGGAAGGGATAGATAAGAAAGTAATAGAGATGAACAGTGATTTAGAAGGTTCGATTATCCATCTCGAAATGGAATATGCAGCATTCTATTTCAGATCCCAAAATGTATTGGAATCCAAAGATGAAGATCTGGGAGCTATAATGTCCCACTTAATAGCAGAGGCATTGCAAAGGGACCAGCAGGAAATAGTGAAAGAATTGGATGAGGTCTACTGAATCCACACAAACTACACCAGATGAAACAAGCTGCCTAGAGAGGTCCACATCAGATTCACCAGAAAAAAATGTAAGAGATATTGTATATAGAATCACAAAGGACAAGGCGATGGTGTAGAAAGAAAAAGAGATCATGATCTTGAAACAAATCCTGAGGTGGGAAAGAGAGTTGAGGAAGGACTACAGATCTCTGGTGATACTCCTGAATAAACAAAACATCTGGTTCCAATGGCTGGTCCCTGAAGGAATGCTGGTGACGTGGCAAGGAAGAAGAGTCAAAATTGACAATATTGAAAAGACGCAAGAACTTTACAATCAGTTAATAGAAATAAAGGAAGAGGGGACTAGCAAAGAAAAGTCAGAAAGCAAGAGTCAGGAGGACCAACAAGAAGATCAACAACAGGGAATACAGAAAATGGACCAAGAAGAGAGAAGCAAAGAAAAGAGAGAATACCCAAGGAGAGGAGGACTAAGAGTAAGACCCCAAAGAGAAGCAAGAACCAGCAGAAGATTTAGGTAGACTCATTATCACCAATGGAAGAAATTAAATTACTCTCAATAAATATCAATGGATTAAACTCCCAAATCAAGAGGAAACAAGTATTAACTAAACTAACTAAACAAAATGTCAATATTATATGCCTGTAGGAGGTACATATCCAAAAGCAACACAAAAAATATCTAGAATACCCCAAGTTGTGTGTATTATTTACAGCATTGGCAGATCAAAAGAAAAGGGGGGTAGCAATTTATATAAAAAAAGGGATAACCCCAAAAGAATTATGCAGATGAACAAGGCAGAATTTTAATGATACAAATTAATTTACATCAAAAACAATAACTGTTGGTGGGGATATATGCCCCTAACAATAACCAGAAGAAGTTTTATAAGGGACTATATGATAAAATAATTAGTATGGGTGAAGAAAATATTTGCTTGATAGGGGACTTTAATGCCATTGTTGATGTTAAAAAAGACTATATTAGTATGAAAGGGACTATGAAGAAAAGAAAGAATTGTACCAAAAACTTTTTTTGATTTAACACAAGAGACCAATTTGGAAGACATATGGAGGAAGAGGAATCCAAATGAGAAGAAATTCACGTTTTATTCTAGTCCACAAAAATCATGGTCCAGAATTGATATGGTATGGATCAATGGGGCAATCAAAAAAGACATTGGTGAAGTAGAGATAATGCCCACTATATGGGCCAATCATAGCCTGGATAAAATTACATGGAAAGGACATAATAAAAGGAAAAGGAGATGGATATTAAATTCACAAATAACAAAAGAAAAAGAATATATTTCAAGAATTAAAATGAGTTAGAAATATTCTTTAAGGTTAGTTTAAAACAACATACTAGTTTACAAAATTTATGGGACACTACAAAGGCCTTCATGAGAGGCATATCAATAGCCTATATAGCTAAGAAAAATAAAGAAAATGGAAGAAACAGAATGAATTACAAGAAAGGATTTAAAAATTTGAATATGAGCTCCAAAAAGACCCCAAAAATATGGAAGCTAAGAAAGAAATAGGGATGATTAGACATGAACTAAATTTGATAGATATTGAGGAAAATGCACAGAACTTAAAAACTCTTAAACATAATTTCTTTGAATCAGCAAATAAACCAGGAAGGTGGTTGTCCCATAAATTAAAAATAGAGAAAGAGAAAAGACGAATTCAGCAACTTAAGGATGAGGAAGGGACAGTGTATTATCAGATGGAGGAGAAAAAGAGAATTGCGCAAAAGTATTTTGGCGAGCTTTATAAGCAAGAAGTAGTTATGGAAGAAAACATTAGAGGGAAATGGTCTGAGCCCAATCTCAGAAGAAAACAGAGAAATACTTAATAAAGAAATAACACTAACAGAGTTACAAAAGGCGATACAAAAACAAAATAATAATAATAAAACACCAGGTCCGGATGGTCTACCAGGCAAACTATATAAAAATTTATCTGAAATATTTGAACCAATATTACTGGAACTATATAATGAGGCATTAACACAAGTTAGACTTCCAAGGTCCTGGTCTGAAGCTTACATCTCCTTAATTACAAAAGATGGCACCAATCAACAACTAATTTTGAACTATAGGCCAATCTCATTGCTAAATATGGATTATAAGATATTTGTGACAATACTGGCAGAAAGAATGAAACCAATTTTGAGTGAACTTATATATACAGACCAGAATGGTTTCCTGCCAAATAAACAAATCAAAAACATTATTAGGACAGTACTAAATTCGATTGAATACTACGAAGCTCACCCAGAAATATAGGCAGCCTTAATTTTCTTAGATGTGCAAAAAGCATTCGATAATCTCAATTGGAAATTCATGTTATATCAAATTAAAAAGTTGAATTTTGGCACTAATATAGAAAAACATTACAAGAAATATATTCAAATAAAAAAACAAGTGTATTATTGAATGGAGATCTCACTGAAGATTTTGAAAATGCAAAATGAGTGAGACAAGGGTGTCTCTGTTATTTATCTTGTCTTTAGAAGTGTTGCTAGCTGGAACCAGACAAAACCCAGAGATTCATGGAATTAAAATTATAAATGAGGAATATAAAGTTCAGGCATTTGCCGATGATTTGGTATTTATAGTGGAAGAGCCAATGAATTCAGGACCAATATTGTTGAAACAAATAGAAAAATTTGGGGAAGTGGCAGGATTTAAAATAAATAAAAATAAAACTAAGATGATAGTCAAAAACTGTACAACAAAACAGAAAGTAGAATTAGAAAACATAATGGGACTGCAAATAGTAAAAAAGGTGAAATACCTGGGAATTTGGATATCACCCAGATGCTCATCACTAAAAGAGGACAATTATGTTAAACTGATTAAGCAAATCAGAAAAGAATTGGAATTATGGGCCAAATTGAAGCTGTCTATATTAGGAAGTATAGCAATGCTGAAAATGAACACTGTACCAAAACTAATATATCTATTCCAAATGATCCCAATTAAATTAGGGAAATCTTTCTTTATAGAACTAAATAAAATGACATCCAAGTTTGTCTGGTCGGGCAAGTGGCCACGGATTAAAATGAAACTATTACAAGATAAGAGGAACAGAGGTGGTCTTGGACTACCAGAATGGGAGCTTTATTATCAGGCAGCGGTGTTGAGTTGGATTAAGGATTGGATTAAATTAAGAGACAAGAGAATCTTAACATTAGAAGGGCATGACCTCCTGATAGGTTGGCATGCATTTTTGTGGGATAACAAAAGTAATGTACATAGCTATTTCAATCAACAATTAATAAGAGATTAATTGATTACAACCTGGAAAAAAATCAAAGGCAAACACTATATGGAAATCCCACGATGGCTGCCTACCATGAAAGCCATAATCCATCCAAATATATTAGACCTATGGAAAATGGTAAGATATGAAGAATTATTAGATAGTCAAGGAAAATTAAAATCAAACTAAGAACTGAAGGAAAATGGAATCATAATCGATTGGTGGCCATATTTGCAAATTCAAAATAAATATAAAAAAGATTTAAAAGATTTTGGATTTGACAAAGGGCAGAACCAATTAGATAAAATATTAATGGGACCGGAACAAAAACTTATAACTAAAATATACAAATATTTATTAGATTTCAAAATGGAAGAGGAAATAGTCAAAAGCACAATGATTGCATTGGCACAGAATTTTGGATACACTATAGAATTAGAGGAATGGGAGAAAATATGGAACATACATTATAAGTTATCCACAGCAAACAAAGAAAATATGTACAAAATGTTTTATAGATGGAATTTAGCTCCAACGAGATTGGCAAAAATCTATCCCAATTCATGAGTCCCAAATGTTGGAAATGTAAAAAAGTTGATGGTACATTTTATCACATGTGGTGGTTATGCCCCGAGGCCAGGATTTACTGGATTCAAATTAAAAATTGGCTACAAGAGATCACTGGGTATCAGACTGAGCTCAGACCGGAAACCTTCCTTTTAGGAATCATCAAAGAAAGATTACCAAAAGAAGTAAAATACTTATTGTTACATATTACAACAGCTGCCAGAATAGCCTTTGTGCAGGTATGGAAAACACCAAATACCCCTAACGAAGAACTAATAATACACAAAGTAACAGAAAGTGCTGAGATGAATATGTTAACAATGAAATTGAAAGAAAAAGACGACTCTGAATTCCTTTCAATTTGGAACAATTGATATAAATGGCTAACAAACAAGAAGTGAGACAAATTTTTTAATTGAAACAACCCTTAAGAAAGTAAAGCAAAATTTTGTAAATTATATACAGATATAAGGATAGTAATCGTAGTTAAAGTTATTATTTAGTAGTAGACAAATGTAATATAATGTATTATGATATTTAAACCAAAAACCTGTATAGATGCCAAGAACGTTGTTGATATTATGATGTTTTACAAAGTAACAAAAGAAATGTAATAAAAATATATTAAAAATAAACAAACAAACAAACAAATAAATAAATAAATAAATAAATAAATGTGGTTGGCTGATTTGCATTGTGTTGGCTTAGTAAGCCAGTGTACAATTGGTTAGTACAATATGTAAAGACAAGTGCTGTATACCAGTTTGGATCATATCTTCCTTAATTCCATATTTATTTTTTTCTATTAACCATAGTTAGATACATGATTATATAGAGGAAGCCTTCTATTTCATTGGACAGCAGAGCTACTGGTGACCATGATATCACGGTTATATTATGAAAGAGGAATGTTTGACGTTATGGCTGGATTCATCCATCACAGGCTTTGTGAAATATTTGATCCCATCCTATAGTTTTTAATTAATGGTGGTGACTTCTCATTATTTATTCTTCCAATGTATCCTATTCAAGTCCAGATTGCTATAGCAAGCTAATAAAAATATTAATTAAATAAAATAGCTGAAAGAAAAGGAGTATGATAAATATATGGGGCTGTTCAGTTTCACATATCACAAAATGTAACATCAGGGTCTATCTATCGATCGATTTATCAATCTATCAATCTACTGATCTACAATCCATCTATCTATCAAACAATCCATCTATCTATCTATCTACACACACAGAGAGAGAGAGAGAGAGAAACATGCACGTGCGTGTTGTTTATATACATTGCTATGCATAGAACAGAATTGGCATCTTTGAAGGTGATGCCAAAAGCTATGCATTGAAGAGTGGTGTAAATATTAGTATGTAAGGATTCTGGAAATGATTTCATGAATAAACACTTGCAAACTCATACTTTATCAGTGTGAAAGATCCAGCTCCTGACCAGTTCACAGAAATGGCTTTAGAAATAAATTATGGAAAGCTTTGCCCTCGTCTTTGGAGATAAATTGGTTCTAAATGGAAAATAGTTCAATTGCTGCAGTTCTTCAAACTATCTTTTTTCACTTAAATAAATCTTATTAAAAAATACTTTGTTATTCATGCCTGTAGGGATGGTTAATTCTGGTTTGAATCAACTGCCCAAGAGCTTGACAAACAATTTGGTTGCAGACATTAACAATGAAGAACTTCATTTCAGGGCTTTGCAAATCACTTTCTAAAATGCAAATCCAGCAGTGTCATTCGATACTCCAACTCAAATCTACCATTTTCAGCACTGCAATGATGAGCTAAACTCTTTACAGCCACTAAATATGACCAATTGATCTATTATAGACTGAATGACAAGGAACCAACTTGTGCTTGGTTGACCAAGTGCTTCCTACAACCATATATTACCATGCTTTGGGGAAATATGAAAAGTATTTTAGGTCATTTATGCTGAAAAAAATTCTCTTGTTCTTGGCCTAAAGTATACTAGAGGAAGCAGTAAAAAAAAAAAAAGGTTGTCTATCATCCTATTCCAGCTCTGAGCATTGATTATTTTGCCTGTGACTTGATTGTCAGCTATCCACCTGGTTAGTCTCTCAGGACAAGGCATACAATAATGCACAAAATATGATAAAAATCTAGTAAATGTAGCAAATCTAGTAAATATGGTAAAATATTCTTGTAATACAATAAAAAATTAGGGAAAAAAATAAAAGTCACTAACAATAATGTCAGAAAACTGTAGAGAAATAGATGCTGTTTGGCTTGGAATAAAAAACTAACACAGTCTGACTTCCTCAGCTATGATCTTTTAAAAAACAGACACAGAAACATGGCTAGGTTTTTATGTGAGCAAATAAGATGAAGATTTTGATTCCCAGTCTTTAAAAGAAACCTTTACATATATTTAAATATATGGAAGTCAGAATCTTAGAGAAAGTAACAGTGTTGTCAACAGTATTCAATAAAATACATATTTTATGATAGATTTCACTTCATTTTATGGTATCACTAAAATGATGATTGTCAAGGTGTTGAAAAGTTCCATCTTTAAAATAGACTTAAGGAAAATGGCTTCATTTAGCCATCAAAATCCATGCATTCAAAGATGTCTTTCTTATCTATACTCTGATGCAAGATGCTAATAAAAGATGATATAAGAAGATTTAAAATAAAATACAAGGAAGTGATTTCAGATAAATAACAGAAGACATAAGTAATGAATACATGAATACAAAAATTACTTTATCTTTTCCTGCCAAGAATGTGTGAGCTACAGTCTGCTTTTGAAAAGACTATTCAACACCAAGATAATTTAGAATAAAGAATACTTAGAATATAAATGAATGTGTTTTTAATTTTATTTTATGCATTGGTGGAAAAGAATTTGTTCACATTTGAATGAATCTAATGAATGAATTTAATGATTTTTTCCTAGGTTAGGAAAAAGAAACAAGAACTTAATCAATGGAAGTTATTATTGTCAGAGTTCCTTGTTTATGAAGAAAAAATGACATAAGTTATTCATGATGGATATGATTGGATTTATAGTCACAGTTCTCTGTATAAAATAGATATTGAAACAAATAGAGTAACATTGTGTAATACTAGTTGTAAGAACTCTGGACTCATAAGGATTTTCTTATCTAGCAAGATTTGAAATGCAACCCAATCTGCACAAAAATAGGTACTAATCTAGATGTTAAGAAGATATTTTGAGGTCATATTATGACCCAGTAAGATTTGGACCTCCAGCTTGCAGCTTCTGAAACTGTGAAGGATTTTGACAGTGTCTCAAGAATTCATTTCTCTATCTCTAAAATATCCTACAATATTATTTTCAAATTTGCCCACCTCAAATAGGTGATTAGCTAGGTGATTAGCAAAACTTAAAAAAATAGAAACATACACAAAATTAAAAATAACAAAAATAGGAAAGAACCAAGGAAAGAACTCATCCACAGCACTAATGAATATAATCATAGAGTAGGCTCCCAGGCCATCAGATAACTTGCTTTTTTCCAAACACTCCTGAAAGTGCTGCACAACCATCTTCTCCCTTTACGTTTCATGATGACTCCAGTGCTCATTTTCCTTTGCTAAACCTTTTCTTTTTTTTTAATGGATATGCTCAGATAAATCTTGACAAAGAACCTTTCAGGAAGACTTTCCCTGTGACTAAGTCATGTGCTACATAACAAAGGTAAGAGTGATTTTTTTTAAAAAAAAATCTTGACCTAAAATATTGAATTTTGTTTCTTGGAAGTTAATCCTACTCCCAGGCAACTCTGTACTATGAAACTTCCAAACAAGGAATAAAGGCAACCATTGGGTCACCCTAGCAAATGTCCCAGAAAATATCCACAAAGATGATTAAATGTAGTTGTGCCCATTCCATCAAAAACAAACAAACAACTGACCATTTTTATTCCTTTCTCCTTCATTCTTTAATAAGCCTGTTGCACTGGAACTGCAGCTGAATTTATTTTTCTTGCCTAGCCTGAGAATACATTTAATGTGCGTGCCAAACTACTTAAGAAGATTAAGTAGCAACAGTGAAAAACAGCATATCAGGAAGTGAAGATTAATAGTGTTGTGTCCGTGAAATGATGCCAGGAGTCGGTGACTTCAAATCATGCTCTTTTATTTAAAGTTGGAACCGAACTGGGGCAAAGGAAAAAGTTCGCGGCTTTTATTCCTTTAGCCGCGGTGGCCGTGGCCAATGGCACCGCTTTGAATCTCCCGCGATTCGAACGGACCAATCGCGGGAGATTCTTAGCGAGCCAATCGGCGCGGCTCGCCTGACCAATCAGAGTGCCCCGCGCTTTGGCCAATCAAAGCGCGGGGATCTCAAGAATGCTAATTAGGGACAGAACACCCCTCGCCTCTTGGTTCAGTCCTTACGTCGCGTAGTCACGTAGGTAGGCGGGGCTCCGTCTGAGCCTACTGGACCTGTGCAGCTCAGTCGTAGGTTGGATCCCGGCCGGTTCGGTCGGGATCTCTGTTGCTCCTGATGCCGTCGTGGGAACCGGCTGGTCGGTCGGGCCGAGCCGCTCTCCATAGCTCCCTCCTGGGCCTCCCGGGTTGGTTGAGCTGCGGGTTTCGCCGCTCGCGCTCGGTCTTTCCAGGTCGGTCGAGCCGGCCTGGCTGTCTCTTCCTGGCGAGGGGTCGTGATGGCTGCTTTCCAGTAAGTATGGCTGATTTATTCTTCTTTGGTTTTGGTCCCCTGGGTATTCCCTCCCCCCTTGGTTTGTGTTGTGGGGGTTGGTTTCGCCTGTTTGTGTGTCGGTGGTCTCCTGGTTGGCAGTCCTCGACCTTAATTGGTCGATGTGGCATTTCCACGCTCATCCGTCTGCTGTTTGTAGCCGGTACGAGTGTGGGCCTGTTATTTGTGTGATGACGGCCGGTATCCATAGTGGGTCTCCCATCAGGTTTCTGGCGTATACAGGGTCGCCTGGTGCGAAAGTTCGGTGTTTGCTGTTTGAGTCTGGGGGCTTCTCCGGGTTATACGTGGGGTGTAACCTGTCGAGTGGGGACCTTAATTTCCTCCCCATTAATAGTTCGGCTGGGCTCTTATTCGTTGTGGTATTTGGGGTTATGTGTTGGGTGAAGAGTAGTTTGTTTATTTTCTCCTGGATCTCCCCGTGGTCTATTTTCCGGATGGTTTTCTTAGTGAATTGCACCATCCGTTCCGCCCTACCATTCGCCACCGGGTGCCCCAGTGCTGTTAGCACGTGGCGGATGCCCCTTTCCGCTAGGAATTTTTCGAATTCCAGCGAGGTGAATTGGGGCCCGTTGTCGGAAACGACGATGTCTGGGAGGCCATGCGTTGCAAAGAGTTTGCAGAGTTCCTTGGTCACGGCCTTCGTGGTTGTTGTTTTCATTTTGCTTACCTCCAGCCAGTTGGAGTAAGCGTCTACTGTTATAAGGAAGGTGTGTCCTTTTGTGGGCCCGGCGAAGTCTATATGGATCCTAGACCAAGGTCCCCTTGGGGTTTCCCACTCTAGGACAGGTGCTGTGGGTGGGCTTGGCCTAGTTTCCTGGCATCGTTGGCACCTTGCTACCCAGGTCTCAATTTGTTTGTCCATCCCTGGCCACCAAGCGTAACTTCTGGCCAGGGCTTTAGTCCTAACGATGCCAGGGTGCCCCTCGTGTAGCAGCTCCAGAACCTTCCCTTGTAGCTTTTCTGGAATGACCACCCTATCCCCCCATAGTATGCACCCTTTTAATAGCGAGAGTTCCGTTTGGCGGTTTCGGAATGTTTTGACGGACTCGTCGTTGTCCCTTTCCGGCCACCCTTTCTCTACCCAATGCAACACCCGCGCCAGACGTTTGTCTTTATTAGTCTCTCGGGCAATGTCTGACGCGGTTATGGGCAGGTTGGGTAGAGTCTCTATGCTGAGGGTGGTCGTCGTGGGTGCTGGGTCGGTGTCAGGTTCCGGTAGCGGCGAGCGGCTTAAGGCGTCTGCATGGGAGATCATCTTACCCGGTTTGTGTATGAGTCCGTAGTTGTAGGCTGCCAGGAACTCGGACCACCTTGTCATTCGGGGAGACAGAATGTTTGGGGTGGCCCGGTTTCCTGCAAAGATTCCCAGCAGCGGCTTGTGGTTGGTTATGATGGTGAATGTCCGGTCGTAGAGATACTCGTGGAATCTTTTTATGGCGGCAACGATAGCCAGAGCCTCTTTGTCCAGCTGGCTATAGTTCCGCTCCGGTTTGGTGAGGGTCCTTGAAAAGAATGCGATGGGCGCTTCTTTTCCGTCGGGGAGGGTATGGCTGAGGACAGCGCCGACGCCGAAGGGTGATGCGTCGCATGTGATGGCCAGAGGTAGGGTCTCGTTATACTTTATAAGGACGGCGTCCGAAGTGAGGAGGTCCTTTGTTCTTTGGAAGGCGGCTTGCTCGCGTTTCCCCCAAGTCCAGGTCGCCGCCTTGTCCAGGAGCCTATGCAAGGGCTCCGCCACCGTCGCCTTTTGGGGCAGGAAAACATTGTAAAAGTTAAGTAGCCCAGGAATGCCTGTAGTTCCGTCTTCGACTTGGGCGTGGGGGCTTCTTTGATGGCCTTGATTTTTTGGTTTGTGGGGTGAATGCCGTGACGGTCTAGGAGGTATCCTAGGAATTCTACCCGTTCCGTGCATAGCTGGCATTTCTCTCTCTTGACTTTGAGCCCGGTCACTTTGAATTTGGTTAGGACCTCCCTTAGGTGACCCTCTAGTTCGGCTTGGTTGGTTGCCGACACTAGGACGTCGTCGAAGTAAGGTACCACCCCCTTGATGCCTTGCAGTAGTCTTTCCATTAGGCTTTGGAATATTCCCGGTGCCACGCTGACTCCGAATTGGAGTCGGTTGCATTTAAATGCCCCCCGGTGGGTGACTATGGTTTGCGCTTCTGCCGTTTGCTCGTCGACTGGCAACTGTTGGTATGCCTGGGCGAGGTCGAGCTTGGCGAAAACCTTGCCCCCTCCCAGTGAGTGCAGTAGGTGTTGCACTACTGGGACGAGGTAGGCGCTTTGTTGTAGCGCGCCATTTAGGGTGGCCTTATAGTCCCCACAGATCCTCACCGACCCACCTGGCTTGATCGGGGTGACTATGGGAGTCTCCCACCGGGCGTGGTCTATTGGCTGTAGGACCCCTTGCTTGACGAGCTTGTCAATTTGCTCGTCTATCTTGGGTTTAAGTGCGAATGGCACCCGCCTTGGTTTCAGGCATTTTGGGGGGACGTTTGGGTCTAGGTTGAATGATATAAGGGGCCCTCGGTACTTGCCTAGGTTTCCGTCAAAGACCTCTTGGAATTCCCGGGCCAGTTGTTGCTCCCAGCTGTCGTCGGTGATGTGGTCGACTCCCGTGACTGCGATGCCGAGCGGGGTGAACCATTGCAGTCCCAGTAGGCTTGGGCGGTCGCGGCCGACGATTGTCAGGGGAAGCCTTTCGGTGTGCCCTTTATATGTGATGTTGAAGTGTTTGGTTCCGACTACCGGGATGCGGTTTCCCTGGTAGTCCTTTACGATGAGTCTCTGGCTGTCTAGGTTCCTCCTTTGGAGGGTAGGCACCCAGCGCTTTATTTCATGCCATGCTATCATGGAGAGGTAGGACCCGGAGTCCACCTCCATTTTGCATGGCTGGCCCTCGATGCCTACCTCCACGTGGACCTTCCGGGCGTCATTGGTTATGGCGTGGCCGATGGTGACCGTCTGATGGGTCTCCTCTCTTCGCCGGTTATCGCCGCCTCGCAGGGATCGTCCGTTCCGGTCCCATCTGTTGTCCGAGGGGCGATCTCTGGTCCGGGGTGATGTGCTCTCTCTCCTCCGGTCTCTCTGGTCCCATCGTGCCAGGTTGCAGTACTTTTTTAGGCGGCAGACATGGGCAATGTGTCCCTTCTTGTCGCAATGCCGGCAGATCGATTCGAAAAACCGGCATTCCGACCTGGGGTGGTCGCCGCCGCAACCAGCACAGTTGGTCCTCGACTTACGACCCCGCCGGTTCCGTGGGTCGCGGCCTGTCTGGAGGCGATGGATGTCCTCCTCGTCATCTGAAGTGCCCGATGCCGAGTGGAAGTCACCCTGGTGGGTGGTCGTTTCGGGTTGGGCCTCGGCCGAACTCGCAGGGTTGTTGTTTCTGCTGCGGTCCCCAGCGTTCGGTCTGCCCATGTGGTCAGCGGAGGTTCGGGTTGCTTCGGCGGCTGCGGCTGTGGTGAGGGTGTCTGCTAGGCTGATGTTGCCCTTGGCCATCAGCCGGCTCTGGAGGACGGGGTCCCACAAACCGAGCATGATTCTGTCTCTCAGGGCGTCGTTCAGGTTGTTGAATTTGCAGAGCCCCCCAGGCGCCGTAGCTCGGCGACGAAGTCGCTGAAGCTCTCACCCGACCGTTGGTCCCGACAGTAAAATTCGTTGCGTCGGATCAGGATGGGTACCTCTGGAGCGTAGTGCCGCCGAAGTATTGGTTCGAGGACGTCCCAGTCCATCGCGGTCGCATCGGCGGGTTTGGCAAGCGCCTTGGCCATCCTGAATACCTCGGTCCCGCAGTGGGTCAGGAAGACGGCGCGTTTCATGGGGCCGGTGGCGTCCTTCAGGTCGCTGCACTCAAGGAACATGCGGAATCAGTCGGAGTACGATTCCCAGTCTTCGGTGGCGGGGTTGAAGGGTGCGGGGGGTGCGATTTTCGCCATCGTGGTGGTTCGTCTGGCTTCCGTTGGACACGTGGTTCGGTTCAGGGTCAGGATCCCACCTTCGTCGCCAGTGTTGTGTCCGCGAAATGATGCCAGGAGTCGGTGACTTCAAATCATGCTCTTTTATTTAAAGATGGAACCGAACTGGGGCAAAGGAAAAAGTTCACGGCTTTTATTCCTTTAGCCGCGGCGGCCGCGGCCAATGGCACCGCTTTGAATCTCCCACGATTCGAACGGACCAATCACGGGAGATTCTTAGCGAGCCAATCGGCGCGGCTCGCCTGACCAATCAGAGTGCCCCGCGCTTTGGCCGATCAAAGCGCGGGGATCTCAAGAATGCTAATTAGGGACAGAACAAATAATATTATTAATCACATGAATGGTGTTGCTGTATCTCTCTCTGAAATACACACCAAAGCTAGCAGAATTGGAAGTTCAGTCCAATCTGATCAAAAATAGGTAGTGATTTGGATGGTAAGAAGATATTTTATGAACATATCATGACCCAGTAAGATATGAACCATCAGGTATGCAGCTTCTGCAACTATGAATTGCCTTTATTTGAGCATGTAGAAGTGATCAGGTATCATCTCCATATTTTAAAGTTCAGTACGGTAATAGAAGGTTCAGTCATGATTCATAGCTCTAATCGCTTGATCACTGTACTATTTGGAGATGAGGCAGATCAGTACAATTACTTCCATTTTCATGATCCAGTTCATCTCCTTTATACATTAATGAGAAAGTTGTGATTGTCGTGTCCGCAAAAAGACGCTCAGAGTCGGTGACTATCATTCAAGCTCTTTATTAACAGTGGGGGAACCGAACCAGCGAAGAGGAAAAAGCCCGCGGCTTTTATTCTCTTCGCTGCGGCAGCCGCGGCCAATGGCAGCGATTCAAGTCTCCCGCTCTTGGTTTGAGCCAATCGCGGGAGACCTAAATCGGGCCAATCAGCGCGGCTCGCCTGGCCAATCAGAAATCCCCGCGCCTTAGCCAATCAAGGCGCGGGGATTTCGAGTATGCAAATTCAAGACATAACACCCCTCCCCTCTTGGTATGGTCCATCATGTTGCGTAGTCACGCAGGTAGGCGGGGCTCCGTATAGTCCTAGTTGTCCTGCGCAACTCACTTGCAAGCTGGAACTTGGCCGGAGCGGTCATCTTTTTGGCTGCTCCTGCCTCTGTGCGAACCGGCTGGATGATCGGGCCGGTTCTTTCTCCGTGGCTCCCGCCTGGGCCTACCGGGTCGGTTGAGTCACGGGTTTCGCCGCTCCCGCTTGGCTTCTCTGGGTCGGTCGAGCTGGCCAGGTGGTTCTTCTCCGGAGGGGGCTCGCGATGGCTGTGTTCCGGTGAGTATTTTTGGATTATTTTTTCCTGCGCTTGTTTATCCGGGTATTCCCTCCCCCCTTGGTTCGTGTTGTGGGGGTTGAGGTCTGTTGCCGTTCGTGACCTGAGCTGGTCGATGTGTCGCTTCCAGGCTCACCCATCGGTGGTTTGGAGCCGGTACGATCGTGGACCAGTGATCTGAGTTATGACGGCTGGGATCCATAGGGGGTCCCCCGTCATATTTTTTGCGTAGACTAAGTCACCTGGGGCAAATGTCCGGTATCTGGAACTGGAGTCTGGGGGTCGCTCCGGGTTATATGTCGGGTGTAACCTGTCGAATGGGGACCTCAGCTTCCTGCCCATTAGAAGTTCGGCAGGGCTTTTGTTGGTCGTGGTGTTGGGGGTGATGTGCTGTATAAAGAGGAGTTTGTTGATTTTGTCATTGATCTCCCCGTGGTCCATCTTCCGGAGGGTCTTTTTCGTAAACTGAACCATCCGTTCCGCCCTACCGTTCGCCGCCGGATGCGCCGGTGCCGTTAATGCGTGGCGGATACCCCTTTCTGCCAAGAATCTTTCAAAATCGATGGAAGTAAACTGGGGCCCGTTGTCTGAGACGACGACGTCTGGGAGGCCGTGCGTGGAAAACAGTTTACACAGTTCTTTAATGACGGCCTCTGTGGTAGTGGATTTCATGTCGCTTACCTCCAACCAACTGGAGTAAGCGTCAACTGTGATTAAAAAAGTATGCCCGTTTGTGGGACCAGCAAAGTCTAAATGGATTCTGGACCAGGGCCCCCGTGGTGTTTCCCAGTCCCGGATAGGTGCTGCGGGTGGGCTGGGTCTGGTCTCCTGGCACCGGTGGCATTTGGCAACCCATGCCTCTATCTGTTTGTCCATCCCTGGCCACCAAGCGTAGCTCCTGGCCAGGGCTTTAGTCCTGACGATGCCAGGATGACCTTCATGTAGCATCTCCAAGACCCTCCCTTGCAATCTGTCCGGAATGACCACCCTGTCACCCCACAAAATACATCCTTTCAGTAGTGAAAGTTCAGTCTGGCGCTGTCTGAATGTCTTAAAAGTCTCGTCATTGTCCTTCTCTGGCCAACCTTTTTCTAGCCAGTGCAGGATTCGCGCCAGACGCCTGTCCTTAATGGTTTCTCTGGCAATGTCTGATGCGGTAATGGGTAAGCTTTCGATACTAAGGGTGTTTGTTGTTGGTGCTGGGTCAGGTTCAGAGTCAGGTAAAGGTGAGCGGCTTAAAGCGTCCGCGTGCGAAATTTTCTTACCTGGCTTGTGTAACAGTTCGTAACTGTAGGCTGCCAGGAACTCTGACCATCTTGTCATTCGGGGTGATAAGATGTTCGGGGTGGCTCGGTTTCCAGCGAGGATGCCCAGCAATGGCTTATGATCTGTCACAATGGTGAACGGGCGGCCATACAGGTATTCGTGGAAACGCTTAACGGCGGCAACTATAGCCAAAGCTTCTTTGTCCAGCTGGCTATAGTTCCGCTCTGGTTTAGTCAGAGTCCTGGAGAAAAAAGCGATGGGTGCTTCTCTCTGGTCGGGGAGGGTGTGGCTGAGGACAGCGCCGACGCCGAAAGGTGATGCGTCGCAAGTGACAGCCAAGGGCAAGGTTTCGCTGAATTGCATCAGGACGGCGTCGGAGGTGAGGAGGTCTTTGGTTTTTTGAAAGGCGGCTTGCTCTCGTCTCCCCCAAGTCCAGGTTGCTGCCTTATCCAAGAGTCTATGTAAAGGCTCCGCCGCCGTAGCCTTTTGGGGTAGGAAAACATTATAAAAATTCAGCAAGCCTAGGAACGCTTGTAGTTCCGTTTTAGACTTTGGGGTGGGGGCTTCCTTGATGGCTTTCACTTTTTTAGTTGTAGGGTGAATGCCATGCCGGTCTAGAAGGTAGCCCAAGAATTCTACTTGCTTTGTGCATAGTTGGCATTTTTCTCGTTTAACTTTAAGTCCTGTCTCTTTAAATTTTGTTAAGACCTGTCTGAGTCGGTTTTCCAATTCGGCTTCGTTTGGCGCCGCCACTAATACGTCATCAAAATAGGGCACCACCCCCTTGATGCCCTGTAACAAACGTTCCATCAGGCTCTGAAAGATGCCTGGTGCCACGCTGACTCCGAATTGGAGTCGGTTACACTTGAAGGCCCCCCGATGGGTCACGATCATTTGGGCTTCCGCCGTTTTTTCGTCTACTGGTAGTTGCTGATATGCCTGGGCGAGATCGAGCTTGGCAAAGACCTTGCCCCCTCCCAGTGAGTGCAGTAAATGTTGCACGATTGGGACTGGGTAGGCGCTTTGTTGCAACGCGCCATTTAGGGTGGCCTTATAGTCCCCGCAAATTCTCATGGACCCGTCTGGCTTTACTGGGGTCACTATAGGGGTCTCCCATCTGGCATGGTCTATCGGTTGCAACACCCCTTGTTTGACGAGCTTGTCGATCTGCTCGTCAATTTTAGGCTTTAGAGCGAATGGTACCCTTCTAGGTTTAAGCCGCTTGGGGGGAACCCTTGGGTCTAGGTCAAACGAGATAAGGGGCCCCTGGTACTTGCCCAAACCTCCATCGAAAACCTCCTGGAACTCCTGGGCTAGCCGCTGTTCCCAACCGTCGTCGGCGACGTGGTTGACTCCTGTCAGCGCGATGTCAAGCGGGGCGAACCATTGTAAGCCCAGTAGGCTTGGGCGGTCGCGATCGACGATGGTGAGTGGCAGTTGTTCGGTGTGGCCTTTGTACGTTATCTTAAAGTTCTTGGTGCCCACTACCGGGACGCGATTCCCTTGGTAATCTTTTATGATGATTTTCTGGGCCTGAATGTTCCTCTTATGGAGGGTGGGCACTAGTCTTTTAATCTCGCGCCATGCAATCATGGAAAGGTAGGACCCGGAGTCCACTTCCATCTTGCATGGCTGGCCTTCAATATAGACTTCTACATGTACCTTTCTGGCGCCGTCGGAGATAGCGTGGCCGATGGTCACTGTCTGGTGGGTCTCTTCCTTTCTCCGACCGTCGCCGCCTCTTGAAGATCGTTGGGCACGGTCCCACCGACCGTCCGGTTGGCGCTCTCTGGTTCTGGGCGGGGGACTTTCCCTCCTCCTGTCGTGTTGTTCCCATTTGGGCGGGCTGCGGGTCTTCTTTTGGCGGCAAACTCAGGCGATGTGACCCCGTCGTTCACAATGCCTACAGATAGAGTCAAAGAATCGGCATTCTGACCTGGGGTGATCGCCGCCGCACCCGGCGCAGTTGGTCCTCGACCTACGACCTTTTCGATTTCGTTGGTCGCCGCGTCCCGTCTGCACGCGATGTATGTCCTCCTCGTCTTCCGACGTGCTGGAGGTTGACTGGTATTCTCCGTAGTGTGCGGTTGATTCGCTTCTTGGGTCGGCCGACCTTGCCGGGTTGTTGTTTCCGCCCTTCGCGTCAGATCTTCGCATGCTGTCAGCAGACGTGCGGGTTGCTTCTGCGGCTGCGGCTGCGGTAAGGGCATCGGCTAGGCTGATGTCGCCTTTGGCCATAAGTCGGCTCTGGAGTGTAGGATCCCATAAACCGAGTACGAAACGGTCTCTTATGAGACTGTTCAGACCTTCAAACTCGCAGAGTCCTCCTAAACGCCGTAGCTCTGCGACGAAATCGCTCAATTTTTCGTCTGGTTTCTGATTTCGGCGGTAAAACTCGTTGCGCCGTATCAGGATGGGGACCTCGGGGGCATAATGGCGCCGCAGTATGGGTTCGAGGACGTCCCAGTCCATGGCGGTTGCGTCTGCCGGCTTGGCCAGTGCTTTGGCCATCTGGAAGACCTCTGGTCCGCAGTGCGTAAGGAAGACGGCGCGTTTTAGCGGGCCCGGGGCGTCCTTCATTCTGGCACATTCCAGGTACATCCGGAACCGATCTGAGTACGATTCCCAGTCCTCGGCGGCGGGGTTGAAGGGGGCGGGCAGTGCAATCTTCGCCATCTCAGCGCTGGAGCTGGTTCTTTGATGGACACGGGGTTCGGTTCAGGGACGGGATCCCACCCTCGTCGCCAGTGTCGTGTCCGCAAAAAGACGCTCAGAGTCGGTGACTATCATTCAAGCTCTTTATTAACAGTGGGGGAACCGAACCAGCGAAGAGGAAAAAGCCCGCGGCTTTTATTCTCTTCGCTGCGGCGGCCGCGGCCAATGGCAGCGATTCAAGTCTCCCGCTCTTGGTTTGAGCCAATCGCGGGAGACCTAAATCGGGCCAATCAGCGCGGCTCGCCTGGCCAATCAGAAATCCCCGCGCCTTAGCCAATCAAGGCGCGGGGATTTCGAGTATGCAAATTCAAGACATAACAGTGATGAAACTGTTCAAGCACAAAGAGAAGCCTCAAAGGAATCGTACTGTATACAACCAATGACTGGCAAAATCAACTCTCAGAAATGTCAAAATATATCCAAGTCTTACAACTTCCAGGAAATAAAATTTATTCCTCAGAAGTGATCTAAAAATGAAAATGCGTAATAGTTCATATATAAAGAAATATATACTTTAACAAGAAAAAATGTTTTTAAATTGTTTTATAAAGTCTTCAGGTAAAATAAAAGGCAAGTGTTTCTTTGTTTCCTCTCTCTTTTTGGTAAAACATACAAATGGTTCTTGTAGGAGCCTACATCTACAAGAACATTTCAAACTGATTGTTCTTATAAAGTGTCACTTTGATTAAAATGTTAATATTCTTAAATCAAATGATTGCATTTTCATTTTTAAAATATTCATTTGCACGTATTTGTATGCTCTTTCAGTTCTGGGATGCCAGCAAAGCAAGAAAACTTTTTTTTCTGAAAGCCATCAGGCTTGAATATATTTTGACACTTCCAATAAGTAGGGTAGCAGCTTGAATGCAGAGGGAGAAAATCTCAGGCTGTGTCTGAATTCACTGTTAAAGCCAGTTAAAAATGTATTCTGTGATGATTATGGCAATGAAGAGAAATCACAACCGTGTTTTCTCAGCGCCCACTGGAGTCTTTGTGATGATAAAATGCCTATTCAAAGGCATTCAGATCAAACATTTAATACCTGACTTTTTTTTTTGTGGATAAGCATCAGATGAAATTAAATAATGATGCATGGCAATAGATGGGAATCTTGCATGCCCTTGGTCCTATGTAACCTTTATGTCACTTTTTTTGCAGCCTCTGGCAATCCTTCTAATTGTAATGACTGAAAACTGATGTACAATTGCCTGTTCTTTGAAAATGGAAACAGATTAACAGCAATAGCACTTATACACCACTTCACAGTGCTTTACAGCCCTTTCTAGCAGTTTACAGTCAGCAATAGGCTGCCCCAAATTTAAATCTGAAACCACTGTAAAAGTCTGACTCACAGATGAACACTACAGAAGCCTGATACAAAAAAATATCCACACCACAAGCCAGGCAAACACCTGGGCACAAACAGATCCCCCCTGATACCTCCAGCTCAAGCACACCCCAACCAGGCACCCAGATGAAACCTAGCTTCCTAACTAATGATAGCCGTCCATTTACCCGGAGCCAAGCTGCACTAAAGGCCTCCAATAAAGTAACACAATGTTGCCAGCCAATCAAGATACAAAAAGAGCCAAAAAACAGACAGAAAATATTAGAAACACCAATCAAGCAGAACACAGCAAACTCCAAGACCAATAAACTCCCAACCAATCAGGATGAAGAAAAAACCATTCTGGCACAGCAATAGGCTGCCCCAAATTTAAATCTGAAACCACTGTAAAAGTCTAACTCACAGATGAACACTATACAGAAGCCTGATGATGGCAGATGAGATTCTGCTGAAACGTTGCTACAACTTTAAAAGCACAACTACTATGACATGGGAAAATACCCGAACAAAGCTGAATGCCATACATGTAAGTACCCGCGAAAACTTATGAATATATATATATATATAAAATAAATCTAGAATATAAAAAAATACTTCTTATATATCTATCAAGAAAATGTTGCATTTTAGCAGCATTTTTAGCTGGGTTTTTTTTCAGACCATAGTCTTCTGAAAGCAGCTTATAATATAAAAGATACAATTCAGTATTTATACATTATATTCATAATCACACTTAAAGGCATTTAAGCTAAGCAGTTAAATGAAGCCTAATCCAAAAGGAATTAAGGAGCAATATTAAAAAGTGCCACATTAACAAAACAAAACAAAACCTTTTCAGCCAAAAGTCAGTGAACATAAAGACCTTTTTATAATCCTTTCTTAACATATGAAGCCCAGTATGACTTTGCCCTGGGAGAAGAATAATAGCATAGACACCAACATTTCTGATTTCCACTTAATAATGTGATAGCAAGAAAGTCCTTTGAAAATTATCTTACCTCAGAGAACATTCAAATAATATTGGTGGATTTAAATTACATGGAACCAAAGCACGTAATCTGAAGCCCCAGGTCCTCACGTGATTCCTTTTTCTGTGAGACATCCTGCTTAGTGGTCAGAGTTGTTTCTAATATTTAGGAGCTGAAAAATGGGGGGGGGGGGGTTAATATAAATCCTAAAATGCACAGCTACATAGAAGAATTTAGAGTATATTGGGCTATCTCAGAATCAAATCAGAATTAGATTGGGTACTACTTACTTGGGAATATCAGCTATCAGAGCCAACTATTTATATATTGCTACCAATAAAACTACAGAGATATGTTCATAAATTCAATCATACATTAATTTTGTAATTTTTACTGGTTTAGATCATATTTTTACTCTGTTAAATTTTCAGGAGACCTGCTGTTATTTTTTATTTATTTATTCTCTCCCCCCCCCCCCAATGTGAAATCCATGTTTCTAACACTATTCTACCCTTTTTGCATCTTCATTATCTGTGTGTCATTGTGGTCCTTGTTCACTCCCAATAATAAGAGCAACTCCAATCAACAAACCTCTGATGCATGACATGATATGAAACAATAATGATGATACTAAAAACACTGTTTGAGCTGCAGTGAAATTAATGCAACTGATAGAGAACTGACATGCTGCAAATGTAGAAAACTTATATGCATAACTGCAAAAGTATCTATGGATATCTTAGAATCATAGACTTCATTATCTTGGTTAGAAAATAAAATGGGTGGGTTTTTAAAATTCACAGCTAACTTTATGAATGTGTCTGCCTGCTCCAAAAATAGATAAAAGTAAAATGAAGTGATAGGACAAATATTGCAGAACATTCTGATTACATAGCCTTTTGGCAAATGCATCTTTTATAACTGCTATGCCCAACCTACTTATTACTGACAATGTACAAAGAATAATGTGGCCATTATTATTTGACACTGCACAAGTCTGCACATGACACATGCATTCCAAACATGCCCAATAACACCCCAAGGTTGCCTACTGCTGAAGGAAAAATATATTCCAATATATTTGCAAAGGCAAAGGGTTGAGCAAATATGTTTCTCAGCTGTATTTTCATCTTCAAAGGTCCCACACCAGTAATGCCACAATAGCCCAAAGTGTATGGAAAACTTATTCCCCCTTTTTTTGTGAAGGCTTGGTGCATAATAAGAGACAATAGGAGAAACAATATATCTAATTTTAAGGGTTGGAACAATTATTGATTGTTTTTATTTATACACAAATTTATTGTCAAGTGCCACAGAAATCAGGGAATCCATATAGCTCAAACTGCATAAAGATTTATTGCAAGCTTAACCTCTCTACAAGAATCTGACCAACTGACCGTTAAAGGAAATGAGCGAGAGATAAGAGAGGCATTCAAGATGGGCTGGACTTAGATCTCTTGCAGGCACACGTGGACTCGTGACTTATGACATGTTTGACCCTTCCTTCAGGATCTGCCTGGTCATCTCCTACATTTATATCCAACCTATCACTTCAGGTGGGATTTATCTAATCAATACTAATAATGCTACTATATATGCTATAATGCTACTAATGCTACTAATACTAAGATAGTAGTAGTATAAATATTGCACGTATGCAATGCCATGCATCATGGTTGAAATTCTGTTCTAGTAGGAGGTATTGGGAGAGTTGGGTACTCACTCCCAACTGGTATTCAAATCAGTTATCACATTTCTATGAGGATTATTAATGATTTGAGTTCTTTACCAAAGTGGCAGCCATCTGTCTCATTTTTTTTTCCTTTGCTACATTCCCCACCATCCTTAGGTTTTTCAATTTAACTTAATCCTCTTATATGTATGAGTTAGGCAAAGCAAAGAAATAAAGAATAACTAAATTCACCAGAGCCCATGTGAAATCTTCTGTACATTTCTGAGCAAGCAAACCTTATTTTATAGGAAGAAAGGTATTTTTGGCACTGAAATTAAACTTTTCCTCTTGGATAATTTTCCAAAAGAAGCGTGTCTGTAGAATGCAAAATAACATTTTTTTTAAAAAATAATCCTTTAAGGAAGATTTTTTTAAAAAAATAAATAAATAAAGTCATACTGAAAGTATAAATATAAGCATAATTATGTGGAAAATGCAAACGTAAAGTAATATAAAATAAGTTGAACAGAATGGCTGAGCCTAGGTTGTTAGTTTTAATATAAAATTGACCTTATATAGAATAAAAATACAGCTTTATTTATAAACACATAAATAAATGATTACATATTTATTCTAGATTTTCTGTTTTATAAGCTGTTTCAAATATACAATAAAATAAAGAAGACTTTTTCTTGGGGCACTTTTTATTGGCAGATGATTAATAGCTTTTCTAAATCAACAAATAATAAAAAAACATTCTATTTTATTAAGCTCTCTCCTTCAGACAGCAATAAAAAATACTCATTTAAGTGATCATTTGGTCTATCTATTGCTATCTGTATCTGTATGTCTATGTGTTTGTGTGTGTATGTGCTCATACACATATTCATATATGCACTGAAAGACGTAACAATCCAGTGAAGACAAGAGAGGGAAAATGGCTCCTATTCCTTGCCTGGCTTATACTGGTGAGGCAGAAAGGAATGGGATAGGTAAGATGGTTGGTTGGTTTTTACTATTTACTATTCTCCCTTTCAAAAATTTCTCTCCCAGTTCCCTTCTAAAGATTGTTTCCCCTTTGGGAGATAATTCAGGAAGTTAAGATCCAAACTTTTAACTGGTCCATTCCCAGACAACCTTCAGTTTGTTCCTTTTGTCCTAAGAGGGCCGATGAGATCAACTCCTGGAAGATACTTGCAAAGGTGATTCATGGAATTCGTATTCCAGGCTCAGAGAAAGAGGTATTGAAAACAGTCCTTGAAAGTACTTTTGAGGTCTACTTCAGCCTTTTCTAATAGGTGAGTCATTTAATTAACTTGTGTTATAATTTCGATTTTACATCTCTTTTTCCCCCTAAAGGAACCCATGCCAATTGTAGCAATGAGGTCATTGCTGTCTAATAGAATTGAGGATGTGTGTGTGTGTGTTTGTGTGTGTGTATTATTCAGCTTTGTTCAGGTATTTTCCCACATCATTATAGTTGTGCTTTTAAAGTTATAGCAATGTTTCAGCAGAATCTCATCTCTCATCATCAGACTTCTGGTTGTGTTCGTCTGTGAGTCAGACTTTTACAGTTATTTCAGTTTTAAATTTGGGGCTAGCCTACTGCTATGCCAGAATGGTTTTTTCTTCATCCTGATTGATTGGGAGTCTTGGTCTGTGTTTATTGGTCTTGGAGTTTGCTGTGTTCTGCTTGATCAGTGTTTCTAATATCTTCTGTCTGTTTTGTAGCTTTTTTTGTCTTGGTTGGCTGGCAACATTGTGTTTCCTGTATTGGAGGCTTTTAGTGCAGCTTGGCTCCAAGTAAATGGATGGCTATCATTTATTAGGAAGCTAGGTTTCATCTGGGTGCCTGGTTGGGGTATGTTTGAGCTGGAGGTATCAGGGGGAGTCTGTTTGTGCCCAGGTGTTTGGCTGGCTTGTGGAGATTTTTTTATTTGAGAGTGCAGGCTTCCAGATAATTGACAGTCTGGTGGAGTCATCTCTTCTATTCATGCTTTCAGGTCTTTTTTCAATCTCTATGGCTTCTCTGATAATTCTGTAGCTGGGGTTTTCTATAGTGGCTAGGGTTTTGGTGCCATTGAAGTTGATTATACTATACTACTATAGAAAACCCCAGCCAGTAAAACACCAGTAGTTGGAGAGCATTATGCTATATTTTGACCTTTTATTAAAATAGTATGAAAAAACAATGGTCAAGTAATTTACCTGTTCAAGAGGCAACAGAGTTTTAAGGCAGCCAGTCTCCAATACCCACATTTGTTGTTGGCATTGTTACTATGGCAGTAGTTCCAGCATCTGTGTTTTTGAAGTCTCTATACTATTGTGGTGAATATCTTTAGCTGGGATGTATGATGAGGGTGAAATTTCATTCTCTGAGCTTGTCAGTTAATTTCTGAATGTTTCATTACCAAGCTAGTTAACATCTTCAGCAGTATTTTGGAGAAGTCAATGTCAGTATTCTCCTGTTTATAAGGCTTCAGGTATGGATGTGTCAAATGACAATCTTGTGGTGCATGAGGTGTGTGTCATCAGTGAGAGTCTTGTGATGGGTCTTGTGATAAGGAGATTACATCAGGTCAGGGTCATCAGGAGGTGAACTCTGGTGAGGAGTCCATGGGTTGGTTGAGAGTTGGGGCTGTCTCTGGTTGGTTGTGCAGTTGATTTGGGTTTTGAGCGGGTTGTAGGCTGGTTGTAGGTCAATGTGTCTGTTGATGGAATTGCTTGTGGAGTGCCAGGCTTCAATGAACTCACGAGCGTGGTGGGTGGTAGCGTGTTGATTTTTATGTTGCTCCAATTGAACTGGTGCTGTTTGGTGTTGGGGTGGATATGGATTAAGGATTTTTGCATTACATCATGTAGGATGCCATGACTGTTCTGCCCATGCAATGAGAAACAGTACAGTGATTCACTCTTTAATAAAAATCTACGGCGTGCCATAGGTTTTCAAATCATGCTTGGCTGAGTGATGATTGAATATTCATTGACAGTATTTGGAGTCTTTCAGCAAAAAAAGATAGACTGTGATGCTAATGTGTGCTGCTCTAAGTACATATTTCTTTTCATCTTTAACAGGGTTTCTTTAAATATGATTGCTTCTTTTTTTTTTAAATAAAATTTTATCTTGGGTTTTCACACATACAAAATACAAATAAAACATCTTTTTTGAAAATAGCATGGTCCTGGGTTGAACTTTATACAGACACAAAACTCAATTTCATGCTCCTTTTTGTGTTCTATTCCATATCTTATACTATTCTACATTTTCTATATAGTTTTCCCCTCTTTTAATTTTCTCGATTTTATTTTGATTATCTCATCTCAATTCAAATCATTATATTTATACTTTTGTCTGTTCTGTTTCAATTTCATATTATCTTTTCTCATTAAACAAATTTTCTCCTGTAGTTACTAATTGGAGTATGACACCTTTATATCTTTTAATTACATCCATTCAACTCTTATTTAAACTTAAATATATTCGTTAAGGTTATGACCTTCAATATAATACATAATACATAACTTTCAATCAAATTCTGCTTGGTACATTCTTATAATAGACAATATATTCTTTTTTTAAAAAAGATTATAAATATATGTAATTATAAACCCTCATTCCAATCCAATTCAGCTCTATCATTAATAATCATTAAAATCTTAACATCTTTAACACTTCTTTTCAATTAAATATCATACTTCTTTAAAAACATATATAATCTCCATAATTAATTTTTCCCTTATATCTCTTCACATATGTTTTGTAAATCATTAGATATTCATTTTGTTACATTTATTGACAAGCCTTCCAATGAATTAAGATAGCTATTTTATCAAACATTTTAATCATACATTGTTTCATATTTTCTAAAATTATTTGTTTCTCAACTTCTGGTTTGTCAGCTTCGCCAGCGGCAGGGTTCCGCGATCCTCCGCGATCCCTGCCGCGCGAGCAGTTTTGGTGCATCTGATCTGGACGGGTTTGGAGGCTAAGGCTGCCCCGCAGAGGCAGCCAAAGATAGGGGGAGCTGGTGAGGGGTTTGGGGGTGTTGCAGACCCCCTCCCCAGCTGGCAAAAACCCCTTTTCTCAAGGCGGTCAAGCGGCAGTCTGTAATGGCCGCCACAAAGAAACCGGCAGCTGGGTAAGACTGAGCAGGAGGAAGGGAGGAGAAAGTTTTCAAGAGAAAGGTTTTTTTGGCTGATCCAGGACTTTAAGAGGCGTTTAATCCTGAAAACTATGACTGTTTGAAAAATACTTGGTTTCCAGAGGAGGATTTCAAGTGGCAAAATTGAGGTGCTGAAAGGAAAGTTTACCCTTCTTCCCTATGGAATCAACAAATGGCCATTGAGAAACCTGTTGTTTTTTTATAAAAGGTAAAAACTTGGCTTCTTGTTATAAGTGGGAAGGGAGAGGACAAAAATATATATATATTAAGATTTTGCTGGAGGAGATGCCTTGAAGATCTTGAGACTAGAAATTGATTGCAACAAGGCTGTAAAATACAGATTGGGCTTTTTTTCTTTTCCCTTTTACTGATACCACCCCAGGAAGAGAAAGTGAGAACTTTGTGCATTGTCTGGACTGATTGATGTCTCTGGGACTTTGAGGAATTGTTTTAACTTTTGAAACATTTTGGTTGCTCTAAGAAGAACAAAGAATGGCTTTATCTGATGATGAACTTAGAAAGGAATATCAAGAAAGTAAGGATGCTGTGAAAGAAGCTTTCCTTTCTTTAGAAATGGCACTTGCTATTTATCAGCAAACACAACAACAGATGGAGGAAATAGAAGGAGAAGAAGAAAAAGAAGAAGAAGGTGCCATCTTCAGTGAATCTAAAAAATTAACTAAGAGAGAAAGGAGAAAGAAAGGAAGGAAAATGAAGGACTTAAGACTTAAAAAAAACACTTAAGAAAGGAAAAAATAAGATGCAAAACCAACTCAATGTTACTGAGCAAAAGGAGAAAGGATTACAACAGAGAGGGAAAGCTAAAAAGGCGGAGGTTAGTGGGGGGGGGGGTAAAAAGGCCAGGGGGGATAAGAAAGGGAGGGAAAAGGGAGGGAAACGCCACAAAGGTATGAAACAAGATGGGAAAAAAGGATATTTTTTTTAGGGATAAAGGGTAAGGTATAATTTCTTTAAAAAAGAAGATTCTGCAAGGTACATAAGATGGTATTATGTATTAGAAATAGAAAACTAGAATGTTATAAGAATTAATAAAAGATTAAAATATTGAAATGTTTAGTAATGATAGATTTTAAAATTTAATAAAATTGTAGCACTTGTTTTTTGAAATAGACAATTGGAATGTTATAAGATTTAATATTTAGATTTATAAACTAATTATATTAATTATTATGAATTTATTACTTTTTTCTCTTTAAAGGTTAGTAGGTAGAATGTACTAAGCAGAATCAGATTGGGTATCAGGTGTTATTTTAAATATTAATTTAGTGGGAGGATAGAAAGGCATCATACTGATCAGTGATTTCAGGAGAATTTTTTTTTTTTTTTTTACTATAGGGAATGAGATAAATGGATAATCTGGAAAGAATGGACAAAAAATATAAATATAATGATTTAAATTATAATGAATTAAATAAAATAGAAATAAGAAGAATGAAAAGCGGGGAGAAGTTATATAGAAGATATAGAATGGTCAATAAGATAGGTAATGGTATACAAGATGAGCACGAATTTAATTGAAGTCCATACAAAGAGAGGTAATCTGGGGCCAAACTACTTTCTTAAAAGAAGTTTTATATTTTTGTGTTTTGTGTGTCTATGTTTTGTTTGAGAATTAATAAAACCTTGGAGGAATGTTGGATGAGAATAATGGTAATCAAGTCAGAGAGGAATGAAGATGATGATTATAAATTGGATAAATATAGAAAATAATAATAATAACAATGAAATTGAATACGAAAAGAGAAATAATGAGAAATTTGTTAAGAGATATCTATATGTTTATATTGAAATGGTGTAAAACAGAATTATGTTGCATAAAATAATATTTTACTTGACTTGTAAAATTAATAATGGAAAGAGGTTTTATGTATTTAATGGTTAATGATGGTTTGTTTGTCTTTAAAATCAATAAAATTTGTTTAAAAAATAAATAAATAAAATTATTTGTTTCTAATATAACAATACTATCTTATGTACCTTTGCAGAATCCCTTTATCCATTAAATTTTCACCCATTATCTCTAAATAGGCCCTGTTTCTCTATATTTTGTTTCTGTCCTTTATAACTTCTTTTCCTTTCTTTCTTCCCTCTTTTCTTCTCCCTCCCCTTTTCACCCCCTTGTCTCTCTAGTTCTAATTCTCTCTTCTGCATTTCCCTCTTCTGTTGCTTTCTGATTTTATACTTTTTCACTCTATTTTGGGGGGAGTTATTTTTCCCAATTTTAAACTTTCCATTCTCTTTCCCAGCTTTCCTATTTGATTGCTTCTGATTCAGGATCCAAGCATACAGTCCTCAGAATATAATATTTTTTTTTTCCACAAACTATCTCTTCCATTATATCATTTGAATATAAAAATGCAACTGTCATCAACTACTATCACCTGAGAGCCAGTTTAATGCAGTGATCAAGGCACCAGTATAGAAACCAGTGGACCATGAGCATTAATCCTGATTTAAATACAAGGACAGCTGGATGACCTCTGGCCAGTCCTCCCCTCTCAGCCTTATAAAGAAGGCAAGGGCAAACCACTTCTGAAATATTACCAAAAGGACTGCAGGGATTTGTCCTAGCAGTCACCGAGGAATTAAAACTTACTTGAAGGTATACATACCTATCACCTAATTTCATATGTACTCACAGCAACCGGCTGCATACTTTGAAATATACTGTATACAGCGATGGGATTCTACCAGTTCGCACCTATTCACTGGAACCAGTTGTTAACATTCTAAGCAGTTTGGAGAACTGTTTGTTAGAAGAAATTATTGGTCTAATCCTGTAAGGAAGGCAGGAAGGAAACATTCTGGTGTTGCTTACAGAAATTGCCTCTCTGTTAACCCTTATTACATTCTTGGCAGGGCTGGATTTCCCGTCTCAGGAACATCTCTGGAGTTTTTTTCCCCTCCTTTGCTGGTACTTTGCTTGTGTGGAGTGATCATTCAAAGTTACAATGGCACTGAAAAAAGTGACTTATGCCCATTTTTCACACTTACAACTGTTGCAGCATCCCCACAGTCATGAGAGGCCAGGCGAGGAGGTGCCTTGATGTGAGTGATATTGACTTGGCCATGCCAGCCAATAACATGCCCACCAAGCCATGCCCACCACCTAAGCCACGCCCACAGAATTGGTTGTTAAAAATTTGAATCCCACCCCTGACTGTATATATTATATATTTCCCTTTTTCCTGACTATTATAATTATTCAATTCATCTATTTTTCATCTTGATTTAACTCACTGATTCATGTTCCTTATTACTGCTTCTCTACATTCCATGTCTGGTCTTCCCTCTGCTGTGGGCATCACCACTTGCTACCCATTCATGGCTACAGAAAGCAAGCTAAAGAAGGAGTAGACTAAGTTACCAGGCTTAACTGCACCCTTGCCATATGCAGCATTCTCTGATAATGGTAAGCACAATATTAGCCTGTGTTTAGCACCCATTTTATCAACATTGTAGCTTAGCAGCCATTTGAACTCAATCAAATTCAAGGTTTTTAAAGATCTGTGATCATTTACATTTGCTGACACCATTCTTTAAATCTCTTAACTGGATTAGCTGAGTCATGATCAAAGCAGCACAGTTGGCACAAGGATGGGTTTTATTAAACTGTCCCAGAAGACCTACTGAATCCTTTGAAGGAAGATGTCACCTTCACTTCACTTTGCTTCCTCAACTTGTAAAATAATACACTAGAAAAAATACACAATTTGTATTTAGATTAACATTTTAAACAATTTTAAAATAAGAATATTATTAACAGAATAACAGAGTTGAAAGGGGCAGGATCTTGGAGGTCTTCTAGTCTCCCTGCTTAGGCAGGAAACCTTATACCACTTCAGACAAATGGTTGTCCAATTTTTTCTTTAAAACCTCCAGTGTTGGAGCACCCACAACTTCTTGAAGCAAGTTGTTTCACTGATTAATTGTTCTGTCAGGAAATTTCTCCTTAATTCTAGGTTGTTTCTCTCCTTGATTAGTTTCCATCCATTGCTTTTTGTCCTGCCTTCAGGTGCTTTGGAGAAAAGCTTGATTCCCTCTTCTTTGTGGTGACCCCTGAGATATTGGGACACGGCTATCATGTCATCCCCTAGTTCTTCTTTTCATTAAACTAGACATACCCAATTCCAGCAACCATTCTTTATATGTTATATGTTTTAGCCTCCAGTCCCCTTATCCACTCTGTTGCTTTTTATTTTATTATAATAATTAAATAATTATTAATATAAATATTTACTAATCTAATTTTTAAGGAAATACTTATTAATATATTTTATTATAATAAAAGAATAAAACACGATAAAATTTTGGAAATATTTCTGCAAATAGAGTTTTGAACATGTCTTTCAGTTGGGCAGCATCTCATTTAATCTTTGAACCTAGGTAAGTCATGTATCCATGTACAGTGTACAGGTAGTTTTCAGTTTAAAACCTGATTACATAACCACAGGATCCTGCAAGCAAGTTGCCAAGCATAGCAATTGCAACCATATGACTACAAGGGTGGATCAATGATTTGCATTGTCATAAGTGCAAATTTAAATTATAAGTGATATTTTCTCCCAAAGGCTATCATAATTTGGGGTCATTGTTGAAGAAACAGTTGTAAGTCGAAGATTAGCTATACCCTCTGCCACACATAAATACACAGACTCAAAATGAAGGTATTCATTACTAATGTTTATGAAATTCTCTTCAAGTAATGGTGATAAATTTATGGGATTGCTTGTTGACCTGTCGATAATACTGACATTTCCCATATTTAATTTGCACATTATTTTTTTCCTCGAATAAAATTAAGTTTAGACATTTTTATGAATAACTTAGAGCAAAATATATTGTCTCCATGGGACAAGAAGAGAAATAGCAGATGGCAATATCCAGTTCTCCAGTTCACATCTGCTAACAAGTGGAAAACTCCAAGTAGGTTTATGCTTCCACTCTTTTTTCTCCCAGTGCAGTCTCTGACACCCAATGCCTTTCTCCCTTTCAGCTTCAGATAGTTTCTTAAAGAACTCTTCTAATGAGAGGAAGAAATCTATGAAATAAGCATAACTGGGTGGCATTGAAAAGGTCTGTAGTCTGTTTATAACAGTATGGTGGGTGTTGTTCAGTGGATTTAGCTTAGGGTACTTCTGATAGTTTCAAAACCCTTTTGGATAGGATCATTCTCTTGGGAAAGATCATGTGTTCACTTTTATTCCAGCAAAACAGCTACATACCATGCAACTGCACAAAGCCCTTACAGCAATGATGCAAATGGCACCAGTACAAAAATAGATACATCCAATTGTCATGTCTAGTGGGGATGCATATGGATCAGGTGTCCATAGCACATACATCCAAGTGAACAAGAAATACATGATCAGCTCTGAATATGAGTCCTGAGATTTGAAGATAGCAGAGGCACAAAGGGTTGAGAGAGGAGTTTCCTTACATTTCTGCATTTCCTGCATTATTTTTATTTTATTTATTTATTTATATTTTTAATTATTATTAAATTTATTTGCTGACCATCTTGCAGGATGTCTCCAGCCTGTTGATTCAGTCTGTGCTTCTCTGAAACTGTTTTTTTCAAGGCAGCAATGGCCTAGACAGGGCAGCAGGGACAATGGTTCTTTACTCCTTCACTGATAGGCATCCCTTTAAGCAGATTCTACAAGGGTGGATGCTCTCACCAATGGGTCACTATCTGGGACCTGATTATACCATTTGCCGTGCAGACAATGCTTTTCCAATGTTGCATGCAATGCTGTGTATGCAGGATGATTTGGAAAAATGACAAGCTGCTGGTGAAAGGATGTTTTCCAATAATTAAAACATTTTCTTACATGGTGATCAGGAAACATGAACTAACAAGGACAGCAGCAAAGCCAAATCCAAGCCTCTTTTAGAATTTAGTTTGTAAAAACAATATTTCTATCTGTAAAATTGATGTATGGCTCTGGCCCAGTATGTTCTTTGGAAAGACCTGTCCAGAAAAAGGGGGAAATTATAATCAAGACTTGTAGGGAATGTCTTCTGAAGGATGGTTAGCATGTTTATAAATTACCTTTTTGCCCATGTTTCTGTGACAATTCTTATTTTGTGAATTAGCAAGTCCATCATAACCTACAGCAATTGTAAATGGTATCCAAAAATATTTAAAATATTTAAGGATCCCATATGAGTTCTTTATTTGTTTTATTTATATTGTCACCTTGCATAAAGGATAGTGTTGTGAATGAATAAATGTGTTTAATAAAGGTTATTAAGAGCTTGAAGTTAAGTGCAGGATTCTGGCCCTGCACTTCTGATTGGCCGTTAATAGCGACATTAGATTGGTCCATTCAGGTGAATCTGATTGGCTGTTAACGAGCCTCTCCCATTGGTTAATGGAGCTAGCGCTCCCTGGTTTTCATTGGTTGAATGCTCAATAGCTTGCCTATATAAAGGGGGCCGTTGCAGCCATTGAGCTGAGCTGTTACACCATGTTAATAAAAAGTTTTGAAGTTCACCGTTTCACCGGCTTGTCTCCATTCTTAGCGCCCATGCTCAGAATTTAACACTGGCGACGAGGATGGGATGTGGAGACGTCAGAGCTGACTGAACAACGAAGAACGATAACCGAGCACGTGGCTGAAACGCACAATGGCAGAACCATGTCCGGCGGCGTCATACCACCTGCTCCATTCGACCCAGTGCAAGAAGACTGGGACTCCTATATGGATCGTTTCCAAATGTTCAATTTGGAAACAATTTGAAGGATGCCACTACCGGAAAGAAATGGGCGGTATTCCTAACGCATTGCGGGCCGACCGTATTCAAGATGGCCAAGGCACTAGCGAAACCGGCAGAAGTAAAGTCTATGGACTGGGACGTCCTCGAACCCCTACTGAGAGCCCACTATGCACCGATCGTGCCAACACTCGTTAGACGGCATGAATTTTACCAGAGAAGTCAGCAGAAGGGCGAAAGTGTTACTGATTTCATAGCTGATCTCTGGAATCTGGGAGGCCTATGTGGGTTTGCTGACCTCGAAGAAGCCCTGAGAGACCGAGTAATTCTGGGATTAGAATCACCGCACACGCAGAGTAAGCTGATGGCAAAAGGCGATATTAGCCTTAAGGATGCCATTGCTAAAGCTACTACAGCAGAAGCAAACAGGAAGTCGGCTGTTCGAATGCACCGCACCCGCACCCCGCTTCACCAACCGACCTGCGAAATTTCACCTAAGTCAGAAGGTCAGCTTATAACTGCCCACCACGAGGACTTCGACTCGTCGTCAGACAGCAACGAAGAAGAGGTCCATCAACTTTGGTCTGAATGAGACCAACACCAGAAATCTCAGCACCAATGCACCCCCGATCAGAATGCAAATTCCTCAACGCGCTCTGCCATGTGTGCGGGAAAAGAGGCTATATCGGATGGGTCTGTAGAAGCAAGCTAGGACCCAGCCAGCCCTCAAGAGGGGTTAACTACTGCCAATTGACAGGAAGCCATCCTGAGAAGCGAGAACCCGTGAACCACCAATGGAACAACCACTCCTACAGAAACAAACCCCTAAACCACTCAACAAAGCGAGAAGAGGCTCACCAAACTATCACGATCGGTCACACCTCATCTCTTGATGCCAAGAAGATCCGGGTGGAAGTGGCCATCAAGAACCAGCCCTGCCTGATGGAAGTCGATTCAGGATTGTCCCTCTTGATGGTTTCCTGGAAGACCCTCAAGCAGCTCACCCCTACTGTCTGGCAGCAAGACCTCAAATTCCAAAGACTTATACTCAAAGACTATCAGGGAAATCAAATTCCAGTCATTGGATCCAGCTGAGTCTTGGTATCGTTTAAGAACTGTACAGCATTCCTACCCCTGACTGTAATCGACAAGGATCGGCCTAGTTTGTTAGGCCTCCAATGGTTCACTCCACTTGGAATTGAAGTAGCCGGCATTAACCGAATCTGCAGCAGCGACTGGGAAGAGGACCTCGTCCAAGAATTCAAGGACGTCTTTGCAGAAAAACTAGGCGAGTACAAGGGGACCCCGATATCATTTAACCTCAATCCCGAAATAGCCCCCATCCACCTTAAGCCTCGTCGAGTTCCATTTGCCCTTAAACCAAAGATTGACAAGCAGCTTGATAAATTAATGGCCCAGGGTGTGTTAGAACCAACTGATCACTCTCCCTGGGAAACCCCAATTGTGACACCCATCAAGCTGGATGGATCGATAAGAATTTGTGGGAACTACCGAGCCACCCTGAACCACGCCCTTCAACAAAACACGTATCCGGTACCGGTGGTGCAGCACCTCCTCCATTCCCTGGAGGGCGGAAAAGTCTTCGCTAAACTAGACTTAGCCCAGGCATACCAACAACTGCTGGTAGACAAAAAAACGGCAGAGGCCCAAACAATCGTTACGCACCGAGGTGCATTTTAATGTAATCGACTCCAATTCGGAGTAAGCGTAGCCCCGGGAATCTTTCAAAGTTTGATGGAAAGATTATTACAAGGGATAAAAGGCATTGTCCCATATTTTGATGATGTGTTAATCGCTGCTCCGACTCTGCAAATATTAAGGGATCACTTGAGGGTGGTTCTCCAGAGATTCAAAGATGCAGGTCTTCAAGTTAAGAAAAACAAGTGTAAACTGTGCACGGATCGTGTAGAATTTTTAGGATATTTAATTGATAGTCAAGGCATTCACCCCACCGATAGCAAACAGGGCAATCAAAAACGCACCAAAACCCTGAAATAAGGCCAACCTCAAGGCGTTTCTAGGCCTTATCAATTTTTATAACGTTTTCCTGCCTTACAAAGCAACTGTAGCCTAACCCCTACATCGTTTGTTGGACAAAAAAGCAATTTGGGTATGGGGACACAGAAAGGAGTAGGCGTTCTGAAATGTGAAAAAATTATTGACTTCTGACGCTGTGCTGATGCAGTACAATGAAACTTTGCCTTTAACAATCACGTGTGATGCATCTCCTTTCGGAGTGGGCGCCATTTTGAGCCACATTTTGCCAAACGGTAGTGAAGTCCCTGTTGCCTCTTTCTCAAAGACGCTTTCAAAAGCAGAATGCAATTACAGTCAAATTGATAAAGAAGCCCTTGCTATTGTGTCTGCTGTCAAGAGATTTCATGAATATGTGTACGGCCGAGCCTTGACTACAGTGACTGACCACAAACCTTCGCTGGGAATAATAGCGGGAGATAAGCCAACCCCTTATATATTATCTCCCAGAATGACTCGCTGGTCAGAATTCTTGGCTGCCTATAATTATAAGTTGCAACACCGCCCGGGGAAGGCCATTCCCCACACCGACGCATTGAGCCGTGTACCACTTCTGGAGACCATTGATGACCCCGCTCCGACAGTTACAACACTGCAGATCGAGACACTTCGAACACCGCCACCAACAGCCCGGGATATTGCGATGGAAATGAAACTCGACCCCATCTTAGCACGAGTCCGCAGTTGGGTCGAGCGCAGATAGCCAGTGGACCAGATACCTGACGACTATGCCCCATTCAAGAACCGACAAACGGGAACTGTTTTCCCAGAAGGGCTGCATTATCTGGGGTGATAGAGTCGTTGTCCCAGAGCGGCTACGATGAGTGGTACTAGGAACCTTGCACGATGGCCACCCCGGCATCATGCGTATGAAAGGCCTCGCACGTAGTTACGCATGGTGGCCGGGCATCGACAAGCAGATCGAGACATTGGTCAAAGCTTGTCACAAATGCCAGGAAGTAAGCAACGCCCCACCGAAAGCAACCCCAACCAAATGGGAAACACCGAGGGGACCATGGTCCCGTATTCATCTGGACTTTGCGGGACCTACCAAAGGCCGCACATTCTTGTTAACAGTGGATGCCTACTCAAACTGGCTTGAAATCCATGAGATGAGGAATACAACAACCGGAGTGGTCATCTGGAAACTAGACAGACTATTTACAACACAAGGATTACCAGATATTCTGGTATCCGACAACGGGCCCCCATTTACCGCACTGTCCTTTGAACAGTACCTGGTGGACCGCGGTATTCGCCATGCGCTGACTTCACCGGTGCATCCTGCAGCCAACGGAAGGACCGAGCGCATGGTACAATTCGTCAAGAAAACCTGACATAAAATGGACTATAACGATATCGAAGACAAGATTAACCGGATACTCCTTTTGCAGCACATCACTCCACACAGTGTCACCAACAAAACACCCGCCGAGTTATTAATGGGGTGGAAGCTCCGCTCCCACCTTGACCGTCTGCACCCATCGTATGAACCTGAGAAACCACACGGGTCCAGCAGGCGATGCCGTAACTTCCAGGTAGGTGACTTGGTATTTGCTAGGAACTTTTCAGGTGATCCGTTGTGGGTCGAGGCAACTGTGGTCCAAGTAACTGGCTCCAGATCGTACTGCGTGAAATGTCATGACGATAGAATATGGAAACGCCATATTGATCAGCTGCGTTCAAGTCTACAGCCAGGGATCTCCAAGTCCCCTGACTTCCAAACTGAGGGGGGAGGAGATATGGAACTTGAAATAGCAGAAAGCGTTAACGAAAGAAATTACAGAGCAGTGGAAACACGTGAAGAAGGATCAGGGATGGGGGTGAGCTCACCTCATGGAGATGCTGAAAACGTTAGCGACAACGAAAATTCGAATGCAGAACTAGAGGCACCCTTTTCACCAGATAACGTCCTACCTCAACAAGACTACAGCCAAATACCGGGTGTACAATGAAAATCAAATTGACTAACAAAACAACCTGCCTACCTCAAGGACTATGTAACTGCACCCCTTAAATGGAACCTGGGGGGAAGGGGTGTTGTGAATGAATAAATGTGTTTAATAAAGGTAATTAAGAGCTTGAAGTTAAGTGCAGGGTTCTGGCCCTGCACTTCTGATTGGCCGTTAATAGTGACATCAGATTGGTCCGTTCAGGTGAATCTGATTGGCTGTTAACAAGCCTCTCCCATTGGTTAACGGAGCTAGCGCTCCCTGGTTTTCATTGGTTGAATGCTCAATAGCTTGCCTATATAAAGGGGGCCATTGCAGCCATTGAGCTGAGCTGTTACACCATGTTAATAAAGAGTTTTGAAGTTCACCATTTCACCAGCTCGTCTCCATTCTTAGCACCCATGCTCAGAACTTAACAGATAGTGTGAATATAGAGTATGTAACAGAACTTCAGTGAGAAAAAAGGAGTTATTTTCATCATCTGCAAACTAGAAGTGAACATTTGATTATGGAAGGAAAAATTCTCAGCCTGCTCTCAGATGGGGAATTCCAAGATCTCAGAGAAATCAGTCTTGTGTTTGTTTGAGGCAACAAAGCAATCCTTCAGCTAGACCAGTGTTTTTGCAACTTTAAAATGTGTGGACTTCAACTCTTAGAATTCCACAGCTGAGAGAGAGTTGAAGTCCAGACTTTTTAAAGTTACCAAGGTTGAGAAACCCCGAGCTAGACTGATGGGCTGAACTTGGTCTTTTCAAATCACTGCATGATCTGTGAGCTTTTATATCAGGATCTGTTTATGAGTCACTCAAGCTTGGTCTTATCAAAATTGCCTTTGTAGTTTTCTTCTGTAATGGAATGATCAGAAAGTTTTATTGCTCTGCAGCAATTTATCTGTACAAAAATACAAGATCAGATGTCATTATTTCTTGAAAGAATGAGTTTGTGTCTCTGTCCTCTTTTCCATGATTATTAGATATGGCATGGGGTGAAAAGAGTTTTCAGCTTATTCTGAGTTTAAATTCAGTTGTTATCTAATACCATTTGAAAAAAAAAAAAAATTAAAACAAACTTTATTCAGTTTTCACATTAAAAACAAAAATCTCTTTTTGGTGGACAACATATTTCCAGGTCATCATCTTTACATACAAATATGACAGAAATTATACAATGATATATGCATACTTAATTCTATTATTACCTTTTCCATTCCAAATTTTCAGTAGGGAGAGAAACAAACACATTAATTCTAGCCTCTTTCCTTAATTTCAATCAATTTTGTTTCATTTCAGTTATTTCAAATTAATCCTTTAGTATTTGTTTTTAAACATAAACAATATGTATTTACCTAATAAATACTAATAAGGTTTAATTCTAAATTCTTTCATTAATCCCAATCTAAACATTTAATTTAATTTCAATTATTTCAAATATAATCCTTAACATTTATTTTAAAAATACAAATAAACAATATATATTTGCCTAATAGTGGTAATAATGAAGTTACCAATGTCTCTCCTTGCTTTTAATAATCTATATTAAACTTATTAATTTAGCTGTTCTTTAGTCTGTCACATTCCCTTTCAATTACACACATTTAATAAGTTCTAAATTGATACAGATCTTAACACACCCACACAAAAAGAAAAAAGAACAAGTATAAGTTTCCCCTCTTTTACTATTTTGAGTGTGACACCTTAATGATTAGAATATACCTTTATTCCCTCATCTTAATTCCCAATAAACCATTAGTCATTACATCTTCTCAGTTGGGTTCCACAGCATATTTCCCCCCCGTTAATAAGAGTTATCAGTATCTATATTACCCTATTTTCTAAATATTTTTAATTGCAGAAATATTCTTATTACCCCTTGTCACCCTGCAGAATCCCCCTTTTAATTCATCAACCATTATCTCTGAAAAGGCAATTTCTTTTCAACATTTTACTAGTTCTGTGGTTCTTTCTGTCACATGCCTGTTTCTTACTGCTTCTCCAGTGCATTGTCCAGGGAGAGAACCCGAGTCTCCTCCCGCTCTCTTCCCCATGTCTTTTCTCATTCTTTCTACATTTCCTGACTTCACAAGTATTCCTTCTTTTAATTGTAAAGAAACAATTTCCTTTCAACATTTTACTAGTCTTACTGTTTCTCCTCCCTCTTTTTTCCCCATGACTTTTCTCATTCCAATTTTTCTCCTTAATATCTTCCCTTTCCCTTTTCTGCTGAATCTTCCTGCCTTTTCTAACTTCACAATTATTCCCTCTTTTAATTGCTTTCTTAAAATTCAACTTTTTAACCTTCCTTCTTTCCTCACTTCTTTGTAATGTTCTTTGTGTTAATTGTCCATTCAAAATGTCTTCTCCTTGAGTCAATTCCTGCTCTTCTGAGAATCTTTCTTCTTGTTCTTCAATCGCCATTTCCATTTTTTCTAGCACAGAGCAAAGTGATTCGCCTCTTTCCTGTAGTAATTCTCTCATATTTTTAAGTTCTATTTTTAAGTCCCAAAGAGATATCATCATTCTTATATTTTATAATCCTCAAAGTCCACAAAAACAAACAAACAAACAAACCACTTTTACTTTCCTTCTTTCTTCTTTCAATTTTTTAAAGTTCTCAGCTATTCCAGTTCAGGGTTCATACCAAAAACATCAGTCAGTCCCACAAACAATCTTTCCTTCCTTGCTTTTTCCTTTATTCTGGTTCTGCTTTCACTTTCTAAAATTCTTACTTTGTTTCAATATTTCTGTAATTTTATACCAGTTCATTCAAAAACAAAATGCTTTCCTTTTTATTTGAACTAAATTTTTATCAAAAGGTGACACTCTCCATTATACGAAGTCTTCACTTTTTCTCCCCTATTTTATTTAAGGTTTTTCGAACCTCAATATTCCAAGACAATCCAGTCTCCAATTTATAAACTTTATTATTATTATTCTTTGGCAATATTAAGTCCAGCTTTAATTTTATACTTGATTATTCCCAAATTATTTTAGTCCAATTTCATTAAATCTTTAATTCCAGCTTCTTCCTTTCCTGGTTCGAAGCCCCATTTAGCTGTCAAAAATATTTTCCTTTTTTTTTTTTCTCTGTCCCTTTGTAATTTCGCAGCTCACTTTCCTTTTCTTAAAAATTTCATATTACCTTAATCCCGGGGTACTTTTATTTGGTTATACTGCCCAGTTGTCCCGGTTCAGATGTTATCCACTTCTTTCTTCCCTCCTGCGCAAATCTTAGTCAAGCTGAGTCATCCTCTTCAGGATGGCCATTTTAGACCATCACTGCAGTAGTCTTCGGGAGGAAAAAAAGCCAAGCCCGGGGGGGGGGGAGATGCGGCTCCACACGGACAGGCTTGCTGCTTCCTCTTACTCCGCTGCCCCTCCAAGGCAGTTTCAGCCCCTAATCAGGATAATTGGGGCTCTCCGACGAAAGAGCATGAACGATAGTTGCAGAGAGTTGCGATCTACCGTCCGTCGGCGAGGAGGCTCCGCCTTCTTCCCTCTCCATTTGAAAATATTTTTAATGTCATCACATACCAACAGAATGATCAATCTGAAATTCCTGCGAATGGTTTTCTGTGTATTCTGGCTCCAGAATACAGATGCTGAGATAGAGATGAGCTAGAGATAGGGAATTAGCGCTAGAGCTAGAGCAAATAGTGATAGAGATAATCAAGACAGAGATAGATAGATAGATAGATAGATAGATAGATAGATAGATAGATAGATAGATGAAAGAGAAAGAGAATTGTTTTTGTTAGGAAAGCTGGCACTAGGATTTCTACATATGATTTAAAAAAATGGACAAGCATCAAACAGAAATACTCATGAAAGAAGGACTAGCGGAGGCATGATATCAGTATTCCAATATCTCAGGGGCTGCCACAAAGAAGACGGAGTCAAGCTATTCTCCAAAGCATCTGAAGGCAGAACAAGAAGCAATGGGTAGAAACTAATCAAGAAGCAATGAGTGGAAACTAATCAAGGAGAGAAGCAACTTAGAACTAAGGAGAAATTTCCTGACAGTTAGAACAATTCATCAGTGGAACAACTTGCCTCCAGAAGTTGTGAATGCTCCAACACTGGAAGTTTTAAAAAAGATGTTGGACAACCATTTGTCTGAAGTGGTATAGGATTGCCTGCCTAGGCAGGGGGTTGGACTAGAACATCTCCAAAGTCCATTCCAACTCTGTTATTTGATTCTATTCATTGGAATAAAATTCAACCAATCCACAACTCCATAACTGTATTGCAACTTGAACTTCATCATTTCTCAAATTTGCTATAACCTCAGTTGGGAGAATGGGAATTTCCTTGTGTTTTTTTTTTCATAGCAATGGTGATGTTTTGAAGCATCCAGCAACATAGACTTGGCTGCCTGGTATTGTTACTAAGATCCCAACACCAAATTTAATCCTGTAAAATTCCTCTATAGAACCTTCAGTTCTCTTGTTCATATATTGGGCAGTGGGGTATACTTATTTGCCAGCAATCTTTTCATAGTTATTTGTCAGCAACTTTTCATAGTTTATTTTCAAGTGACCCTTCCTGGTAATTAGCAAAAAAGTTAGACCTTTATTTTTCCAAGCCAGCCTAAAGAATGCCACACTTGCACACAGTATACCTCATCACAAAGAATAGCTTGTCTTTAAAAAAATCATTTGGTTAGAAGACTGCAAGCTGTGTAATTGTTTTGCTGAAATTTCTGGAAGGCAATCAAGTGCAAGCTGAAACAGTTGGGTTGCGTGCAAACTGTCTAATTACCCTTTTGCCACTCCCAAAATATTCCCCTTATCGGAATAGATTAAAATTAGAGATATTTTGAAGAAGGGAAGAAGGGAAAAGATGGAAAGTGCAGTTTAAGCCTTAAGAGAGGTTTACTATGATTGAAAAAACAAAAGAAAAGCAATGTTGTCTCCCTATCCCCAACCCCAATTAGGAAAATGGAAAATCATGGCAACTTCCAATTTCCTTTGTGTATGACACAGTACATTTATATCAGTGTCCTGCCCAGGGAGATCTTGGGTCTTCCAGAAATATCTTAAAGGCATCCTCTAGCCACTAGAAGTTTACATAGCCCAATTGCAATGTATCCTGACAGTATCTGAAAAATGTAATTTATGAACTAATTTGCGGTATCTGCCATCCCGCATTAGATGGGCGCCTCATGAAAGGGAGCAAGGGAGAGAGAAACGACACGAGACGAGGTTTCCTCTGGATGATGCGCGCCAAATACCTTGACACAGGCTCTTTTATTATGCTTTTTCACAGGGGGGTGAAATTCTTCAAAGCCCAGGGTAAACAAGACATTCATGAATTATAATAGCTTAGGTCAGCAGGAAATACACAAGATTTATAATAGCTCAGGTTAGTAAAGACAACAGAGTATCAGAAAGCGTAATTTATAGGAACTCAGGTCAATTAAGACATCATTCTGTATTGACAGCTGTTTAAACTCCTCTTCTCTTTTGCATTCCTGGCAAAGATCACTGAAGAGATAGGAGTCTTAGTGTTTACAAAAAGATACAATGCAGACAAGATTCTGATGTTTACATAAAGATACAATGCTAGGATGGTACAGAATTGCACTGATAGTTACAACATCTCCTCTGTTTTTATTTTTTTTATGACGAGTCTTCTTCCTTGTCCAAGAAAACAGGAACTACTTTTCTGAAATGTTCTCCGTCCCCGTCATCTAGGCAGGCGTGCGACCCGTCAGCATCAGGGTTGTCCAAGGAGCAGTAACTCAGCAATGATATTTCTTCATCCGATGTTAAAGACATAACATGAGCTTGCAATAACACATCAGCATCAGTAGTCATGGAAGATAATTGATCTTTAAAAAATTGCAATATTCTATTAAAACAACAAGGTCCTATAATACATATCAATATAATGATTATTAATGGTCCTGCCAACGCAGTTAAAAGGGTTGTAAGCCATGGTGAAATAGAAAACAAACCTTGATACCAATTAAGCATTTTTCTAATTCATTCATAGAATCCAGCACGACTCCACTGCTATCAGCATAGAAACAACATTCTTCTTTAAGCGCAGCACACAATCCCCCTTGTTTTAAAAATAACAAATCTATACCTCTACGATTTTGCAAGACTACTTCTGAGAGGGATGTCAAGGAGTTTTGCAAAGCTACAATTGATTTTTCAATACGTAATAAATCATCATCAATGGCTGAACCCAGAGCTGTAATTCTTTTGTCAGAAACAGCTAATCCTGCAATGCCCGTGGCTGCGCCCGTGGCGCCCAGAGCAAGCAGTAGACCTAAAGTGAGAGTACTAATAATTTCCCATTTTGCTCTGAGGGGGTATTCCATGGGTGCCTGTAAGGATATAAAATCATCAGAGTTATACACATTGATTTTTGGTACAAGCCATACTTGAATACAAAATGATTTGGATTTAACAAGTTCATCCCCATAGACACATGCTGTGAGACCGGTGTTACAAGCCCAGACAGAATTTTTGCCAGGGATAAAATACATTCCTTTTAGGCGTGATGTTAAATTTCCTCCTGAAGAGGTGTAGACTGGAGCATATCCCCCAACGGTGTGGTAGCGGCCAAGGCGATGCTTAGGAAGATATAAATTACAATGATAGCTATTAGAAACATTATGACAATATTGTGAGTAATTGGATGGAATATTTCCCAAACAACAACCAACCCCAGTGATGGAAGAAACAGTAATAGTGGAGTTTCTCCAACGGCAAAGTTCATCTGATGTGGAATTAACGATGGGTTCTTGGGAAGCGATGGCTTCGTAAAAAGGTGGAGAGGCAGAAGCACAAAGCCAACATGTGGAGGCAATGAATGAGTTTGAGGAGTTCAACAAGGCATAGGAAGCTTTGATCAATGGAATCAATGGGTTAACTTCTTGTGCTATGGGTTGCAGAAAAGGGGATTTAATAGTCTTTTCATGTGGTCCCACTGGGTCAAAGCGAGGGAGTTCAATGTGACGTTGAATGTAAAAAATATTTCCATAATGCTCTCCTGGCCAAGGTAATTTTAAGCGAGCACCCCATTTCAAGCCAGTGTCCCATAAAGTACTTTCCTTGCCTTTGTCTGTGAACCATATGGTTACTGGGTTGCATCTGGGCCATTTTTTATCACTACATGGAATATTCCGTGTGGTGCGAGTGACAGTAATGAGATCACCCTTAGTGCCTGGATCCCAATAAATGTGTCCAGTTGAAACACACGACCAGTCTTTGCAAAAGTAATCTGATAACCCCCCGCAGTCAGAAAGTCGTTGAGCAGGGGACTGAGTGTTAGAAACAGGCTGTCCAGGGCATACATAAAACCTATTTTTTTTCACAAATCTATAATTAGGCTCCGTTGTATGAGAGGGTGAATTGTAATCGATGGAGCCTACAAGCATTTCTGCCAAATCGAATTGAAGTGGTGGGTAAAAGTCTTCTATGCGAGAGAAATTGGTTGTGAAGTTTAAACGAACGCCTTGAAAGTCAGTTATAGTCCACGTAATATTGTATCTTCTATGAGGCTTCTGTGGATCATCATGGGCAGTTCTTTTGAAGCGTCGTTTGTTGACAGGATCAGAGTTTGGGTAAATAAAAGCATGACAGGTAGGAGAAAGAGCTAGGGACAAGTTAGTTGTGGAACATTTACGATATGAGGAAGGAATACAATTAGTAGAAAAAGGATAATAATTACAATAATGACAATGAAGATTAACTTGATCATTCATTAAGAACGTTAAATGGGGTGGGGAAACCCTTGATACAATATAAGGACATTCAGATCCCCCTATGTTTAGATTAAAAAGAGGAAAAGATTTTAAGGTTCCTTTCCATAGGAAGAGTAAAGGAGAAAAAAAAGAGTGAGTGGTAGAGTGTTCTGTAAACAAAACAGAAGTGACAGTGAAAACTTATGGATAGCATTTTCATGACATACCCACGTGGAACAAGTATAATAGCCTTCTGTTAAAGGAGTAGCTTTAACACGAATAATCTTTTGACAGGAAGCATGTGTTTTGTTGAAGTAAGGTAGAAATTGCAAAGAAGATATAGGCAAGAATATCAGGAAAGATTTTTAAGATACAGATGTAGCAGATAAATTCCCATGATAGGGTCTTACTGCCTGACCAGGGATTCAGAGAGTGGTTTTTTCTGGCAGTAAGATCGCAGCGTTTCCTTTCCCCCAAGCTCAGCAGGACTCTGCCAAGCAGAATAATGACAATCTGTTAGGAGGGAGGAAAAATGACAAAAAGCAGTAGAAGTAGGAGAAATTTAGATTTAAGAAAGTTTAGAGTAAAAGGACAAATGTTAAGAGAGTTTTGCAATGCTGGGAGGTTCGGGGTTTTTTCCCCCCGCAATGAATACCAATTAAGAGCACATTTCAGAGACAAGTGAGCTCATTACACAATAGCCTAATAGCCTGCCCCCAGGCTGTTGCAGGGAATTCCAAACTTGTGGATTACATCCCATCTGTTACAGAAGTCCTGAAAAGCAGAACTTGTGTAGGCAGATCCATTGTCTTCTTTGATTTCTTTTTGACGTCCCAGCGAGGCAAAGGTACGAATTGAATGATTGATGACATGTTTTACAGCTTCTCCCCTTTGAGGAGTAGCCAAAATAAATCCTGAATATGTATCTATTGAAACGTGCAAATATTTTAAGAAAAGTGAATCGTGGGTCAGCTGGTAAATGGCAAGAAATTTGCCCTGGCCACTCTTCTAAAGAGTATTGCATTTCTTCTGAATTACACCATAGCATTTCCCAAGTAGTCAATGAACAAGGAGTGAATATGCAAACAGGCTCAAATCCCATGAGTTGTTTACATCTTTGACGACCTTTAAAGATCAACTGAGAATATGCAGAGGATTTATTAGTAATTGTGGTCCTTGGGGTGTGAGACAAATGCAGCCATTCTAAGATCAGAACCTGTGTCTGATGAATTTGCATAATGACAGCTGTTGGTCTCTGAGCAGTATTTAGCAAAGCAATTGATAAAGGACAATTTTCTATAGCCCGATCCACCCATCTAATAGCCATTAAATGGGAAATGTCTTTCAATGCCTGCAACTGCTCTTTGTTTAGAATGATAACATCAGACGGGGCTTTACCTTGCGTTAGAGCATTAAAGAGAGGAGCTAATGTAGCTGTAGTCAAACCCAAATAAGGACGTGCCCAATTTAAAGTTCCCAGGAACTGCTGTAAAATCACAAGTGTTGGCTTCGGGGGAAGAGTAGGGAGGGGAAGAGAAGGAATAGCAGCCGAAGCAAGTAACTTGTGACCTAAATAGAAAAAAGGTGGTTTGGATTGAACTTTTTCTGGGGCTATAGTGAGACCTGCTTTACCTAAAATAGAGTTCAGGCATGGCAGAGTTTTTAATACCGTGCCCTTTGGACCAGGTGCAGATACCAATATATCATCCATGTAATGATAGACTAAAAAATGAGGATATTTGTCTCTATAAGGCTGCAATGCTAAATCCACAAAAAATTGACACATAGTTGGACTGTTTAACATGCCTTGTGGTAAGACTTTCCATTGATATCGTTTGGTAGGTCTCTGATTATTTAAGGTTGGTACAGAAAAAGCAAATAATTTTCTATCTAACTGGTGTAATGGAATGGAGAAAAAACAGTCTTTTAAATCAATAATGATAAGGTCATATTCTTGAGGAATTATGTTAGGATTTGGAAGACCACATTGCAGAGGTCCCATTGGAAGGAGGACCGAATTCACAGCCCTTAAATCCTGAAGTAGACGTCAAGCGCCGTTTTTCTTTTTGATAACAAAAACTGGGGTATTATATGGACTCAATGAGGGCTCTAGATGACCTTTATCTAATTGTTCTTGAACAAGAGAGTGTAAGGCTTCAAGTTTTATAGAAGGGAGAGGCCACTGATCAATCCACACAGGGTTATTGTTAGTCAGACATAAGCGAAGCATGGTTAATGGAGAGTAAGCTGCGCATTAAACTGTGACATAAGGTCTCTTCCCCACAAGTTAGTATACAGAGGAATTACAGCTGGTTTAATATAAGCAACACATTGAGACTCAGGGGAATGGGCTTTTACCCAGTTTCTGCTAATGCGAGTCTCCTGGAGTCCCCCCACTCCTCTCACCGCTGGTGCCACATCTGCAGGCCAGGTGTCCGGCCACTCAGCAGTTCGGATGACGGAAATATCCGCTCCAGTATCTAAAAGACCAAGAAAGGATCGACCATTCAATAAGAATGTCACCGTAGGTTTTGGTTGACTAATTGGTCTTTCAATTGCATAGAGTTGCTCTTGTTGTTGGTCTAAGAGCACAATCATTTTTGCCACAATATCCCCCTCATTTATAGTAACTTCTGTATTAGCTAGTACATACAGACAGACATCAGACAATACAGTGGGGTCATGCAGAAAAGGAGAGGCAAGAATACCTTGTTCAGCTAAATCCCTTACAGGAAAGACTAGCACTGGGATATCGGGGGGCATATGAAAAGGCTGAACAGGATGTACAAAGAGAAAGTCAGCGACACCAGGAAAATAAGTAACAGTATCATTAGCAACAAGATCGTAAGTGAAAGAAGAAAAGTTGCAAGTTTCAGCAGCCTTTGTTGTGGGGCTGGCTGCCTGCCCCGTTTCTAGTTTCCCTGATTCAAAAAAGGTTTTTGTGTGATTGCAGGGCTATTCTGCTGTTCATTCTTTTGGACTCTGCACTGACTAGCCCAGTGATAGCCCCTTTGGCATCGAGGGCATGTTGTCATTGGGCGAGCAACCTGGTTTCTTGGCATATTTGCTCCCCTGCCCAGGACCCTGCATTGGCTCTTAAAGTTACCTGGCTTGCCACAATTGAAACAATTTCCCATTTTGCGAGTATTCTGTTGGGAAATGGGAAGAAGAGAGCCCATATTCTGCTGCATGCCTTCAGTAATGGCTGTAGCCAGCGTAGACATGGAATGGGATGTGGTTCCTATGATTCGGCAGGCTGTAAGATAATCTGCCATGGTAACATTTTTCTTATTAATTAATGGTTGCAAAACTTTCTGACAATCAGCGTTTGCGTTTTCATAGGCAAGTTTCATTTGTAATTCAGTACAAGCCTCTCTATTATCAATTTGTCTCTCTAAGGCTTCTGTGAGACGGTTTATAAAGGAGGAAAAAGGCTCAGAAGGTCCTTGAATAACTTTAGAGAAAGAGTTGGGCATGCATCCCGCATTATCAACCTTTCGAGCAGCTGCCAAAGCACACTCCCGTATTATAGGGAAAGCAGCTGGGTCTGTGGCAACCTGTTGGGCAATGGTAGACATGGTGCCAGTACCGTTCAGCATATCCAAAGTGACATTTGCTGGTAAGCCTCTAGCGGCTGCGGCTGCGGTACGTTTAAGAAATTCTGACTCCCAGACCAAAAATTGTGAAGGCGTGAGGATCATGTTAAATAATGTACGCCAATCAGCATTCACCAAGTCAGCACCTGGCTGGGTTATTGATCCTAAAAGTCCCTGTACATAATGAGATTGAATACCATTTTCCTTACAAGCTGCCTTTAAATCCTTAATTATTTTATATGGCATTGGGGTATACTGAGGAATTGGAGGATTGCCTGCTTGAACAATAGGATAAAGGGAGGCAGCTGCAAGGGTGTCCTCATCTGTATCTCCTTCACAAAAGGCTTGTTGAATAGCTTTTACAACACACCCTCCTCCTCGGAGGGGGGGTGGAGGACACGAGGGCTCTACATTTAAAGAAGTGGATTGAATGGAAGGAGGCTCCCGTGCTGCTTTACAATCATCGGGAGCGGAAGGTTGAAGGATAGAAAAGTTCTCATAACTTGGTGGGGGAGATTCAAACACACTCCCTGCTTCTATTTTATAATGAACTTTTAAAGCCTCCATAATTTTCCTCCAAGTGACCAAAATGCCAATAGGTGCACGAGGAGGATTATGGAGATATTCACCAATTTTTTGCCAATTGGAAAATTTTAAGGACCCTCTCTCTGGATAATTGGGGCAGTGTTGCCACACATAAGCCAATAATGCAGCAATAGATTTCTTTTTTATGGGAGAGCCCTTTAAATTAGCAGAGTATTTAGAAGAAGAAGCGACTAGCTCTCTCATTTCCTTCAGATGCTGCGTCTGCTGTTGAGAAAAGCCTCCACCCATACTTACTAAAGTCGAGACCGTCTTTCAGATCCAATGAGGTGCAATTCGCTCAGGCGCCTGGCGATGCACAGCTCCAACCGAGCTGATAAGTATGGGCGCGCCGCTGTGTATCCCCCTTAGGGAATCACGTCGGGGTCACCAAAATGCGGTATCTGCCATCCCGCATTAGATGGGCGCCTCATGAAAGGGAGCAAGGGAGAGAGAAACGACACGAGACGAGGTTTCCTCTGGATGATGCGCGCCAAATACCTTGACACAGGATCTTTTATTATGCTTTTTCACAGGGGGGTGAAATTCTTCAAAGCCCAGGGTAAACAAGACATTCATGAATTATAATAGCTTAGGTCAGCAGGAAATACACAAGATTTATAATAGCTCAGGTTAGTAAAGACAACAGAGTATCAGAAAGCGTAATTTATAGGAACTCAGGTCAATTAAGACATCATTCTGTATTGACAGCTGTTTAAACTCCCCTTCTCTTTTGCATTCCTGGCAAAGATCACTGAAGAGATAGGAGTCTTAGTGTTTACAAAAAGATACAATGCAGACAAGATTCTGATGTTTACATAAAGATACAATGCTAGGATGGTACAGAATTGCACTGATAGTTACAACACTAATTTAAATGTGTTAATAATATCACAGGGGAAATCCAGAACTAAATAGCATTGTCTTGTGTGAGAGAAGAATTAACACCACCACCCCCCAAAAAACCATCAAACTCATGACAATCAATTAAAGATTTTTCAAATGACAGAGAAAGATTTTTCAAATCCTCACCTATCTTGTAACTTTCCACTGAAATCCCTTCCCTCATGCAATTTTTATTCATAATGAAAGAGCAAGTTTTTACGAGAACAGCAAGGCTTTGTTGGCTTTGCATATGTTCAGATGAATTTCCTCAATAGGAATCTAACCTGTTGACTTTGAATTGTGGTCACTTCAATTTTGGAATTTCTATTTTTTAAAATATAAATATTTTGCACCACAGAAAAATGTACCTACTTCGAAGTTTTTTCCCCTAAAAGCTGCTGTGTAAATCTTTGTGTTGGGGGGGGGGGGGCTACACTGTGGCTGTTTAATCACAACAGGTTAGTTTGGAAATTTCTCTTGGAAATAAATAGCCATCCGCCAGCAATATTTTTCAAGAGATTTCATTGTTGTTCTGAGTGTTTAAAAGTTTAACATTAATCTCTTAATACTTGTACAGGTGTTCTTTTTTCAGCAACCAGTTTTGACATTTAGAACAGCTTTCATTTAATCGTAGAAGGGAAGCATTGATTAACTATATTTCCCCCAACTCAGATCTTCTCTAGATGTCAGGAAAGGTCATTCATGACATTTCTGGAAATTGAAAACCATACTTTTGAGATAGTACAGAACAATGGACAGTTGATATAAGATTTCTGAATATTATTTCGGAGCAGAGTGTTGTTTTTTTTGTTCTTTGTTTGTTTGTTTCAATGTATGAACACAGAAAGAGTAAAAGTATCTCAACTTATTCTATCCCATCATGGCATTCAGATGATCTGTGTTTAGTACTGTGTAGGTAAAATCAGCACTTTTGAAGATCTTTGGACTTCCTATTGACTGCAACATTAGCTGTGGTCTTGTCTGGAGATTTAAAACCTCATTCTTTTTCTAGGCTCGCCTTTAGTAACAGTGCATTAGACCAGTGAGGAGCTAAAGGCTGCTTTTTCCTTCTGTAAGATATAAGGTAGATGTTAGATGTTATTGCTAAATGTTTGTAAATTAGCAGGCTTTCTACATTACTGTAAAGTCCTCCACATATACAGAAAATAATTACTTAGCCAAGCTTGGCAAATTGCAACATTTTATTGCAAATCTTTTTATCTTATACTGCCTCTGTATTGCTACTTGTAACAATTAAATAAAGAAGAGTTCTATAATCTGACACCTGCAGAAGGAAGGGAAAATAACAGTGTGTCAGGAATCATGTCTCATGCACAGATTTCTCTGGCAGAGAAGCAACTGTCTGAATTCCCAAATTATGGACAGTATATGTTATTCGATTATCCTCAGACATTGTCTGCCTCCGAGCCTCTTACAGAGACTGGAGATGATATCAGAATGACAGAGTTGGGAGGGATCCTGGAGTTCTTCTAGTCCAACCCCTGCTCAGGCAGGAAATCCTATACCCATGATGGTGAATCTATGGCACATGTGCCGGAAGTGGCATGCAGAGCCATTTGTGCCGACACACGAGCTGCAGGCAAACTTACCTCACTGTGCATGTGTGCACCTCACAGCTGATTTTTGGCTGGTTTGAGGACTTTTTTGGCCTCCCAGAGGCTTTAGAAAGGCTTCTGCAGGTTTTTCAGGATGAAAATTAAGCTCGTTTTGTCACTTCCTGTTTTTCTGGAAATACCAGAAGTGACAAAATGGGCCTAGTTTTCAGCCTGCAGAAGCCTTCCTCTGGGAGGCTGAAAAAGGCCTCAAACCAGCTGAAAATCAGCTGTAAGGCACAGTGCAGGTAAGGGGGCAGCAGGGGTAGGTGGGGATTGTATGTGCATGCATAGGGGGCATGGGGGGCACACATTGCCTTCTGGGTGCTGGCACGTGAACATAAGCGTGCAAACACGCACACAATTTTTGGCACAGGAGCCCAAAAAGGTTTGCCATCACAACCCTATACAATTTCAGATAAGTGGTTGTCCAATGTCTTCTGTGTTGGAACACCCACAACTTCTGGAAGCAAGTTGTTCCACTGATCAATTGTTCTAACTGTCTGGAAATTTCTCCTTAGTTCTAGGTTGCTTCTCTCCTTGATTAGTTTCCATCTTCAAGTGCTTTGGAGAATAGTTTGACTCCCTCTTCCTTGTGACAGACCCTCAGATAATGGAAGATTGTCTCCCCTAATCCTTCTTTTCATTAAACTAGAGATACCCAATTCCTGCATCCACTCTTCATATGTTTTAGCCTTTATTCCCCTAATCAACCTTGTTGCTTTTCTCTGATGATTAGACGACATTCAGCTCAGCCGTAGGTTCCACTTCAACATTTATTTTATGGGGGTTTTTTTTCTTTCCCTTTGCCAGAGGAAACATTTAGTAGCAAAGGCCTTGCTTTTCTTTTTTAAAAAATGAACTGAATGGATGTACTTTATATTTGCAAAAAGACTAAATCACCCATTCCTATATAAGCAGCAAATTTTGTGGAAAATTTCTCCAACAGTGACAATATCTGGGAAACAATGGCAATATAATACTACAATGCCCATTATTATCCACCCATGAATACTGATTAAAATACATTCACTCAGAGCAATTGTGTATTCTTCCATCTTGTCCTTTTTTAAAAATCAGCATGCAGCATGAGACGTGCTAGAATACACAGCATGTTTGATGAATATGCTTATAGATGCATTGCAACAGTGGTGGTGCAGAAAGACAGGGAAAGAGAATAGTAAAGAGGGACTAAATATGGGTTTCATTTTTCTGAAAATAGAAGCTAAATATTAATATTCATTTTCATGCCCATCTCCCATTGCAAGTGAAACCCAGTTGCCAAGTTCCCATGATAAACAGAAAAGGGCATTTTCTATGTCTGAAAAAGCTACATATATCCATCAATGTGTTCATGAATGTCTCCTTTGTGCCTTGCTAAGCCCCTGCTTGACTTTATTTTGAACATATTGATTTTTACATTTTTTTCCTGATTGTAAACTGGAGTATGAAACAGATTGAAACACAAAACAACTCCTTCCTTTGTCATTAATTTCAATTTTTGGAGAAAAAATATTACTTCAGAAGCATGCTGGAGGGGAGAGAGGAGGGAAACAAAAGTAATGGGAGGTAATGGGAATCCCACTGGATTGGATGAGGTAATGCTTTCTTCTAAATGAGTATTTTGTGAGTAGCCATGCAGATTGATAATCCTTTTGTGAATGGGCAAATTTCCCTTTTGCCATAGCAGTCATTCTATTAAAATACCAATGGTACATTCTAACACTTTTAGATGTATTGAAACTGTATTAGTATAACAGCAGTAATTTATTTTGTCCTTAAAAACTAAGTGTGCTGAGTGCATCAAAAAGTTTTGAAATTCTTTTTTTTCTTGCATATTTTTTTAAAATTTTATTTAGAAAATTAAAATACAAAAGGGAAAAAAAGAAATTTTACAAAGACAAAATGAAACCAAACCAGACAAAAGGATGTTTTTTGTTTTTAAAGAAAAAGATGAGTTAATAGAATTCTTTATTGGCCATAAGGAATTTGTCTTGGTGCAAATGCTCTCAGTGTACATAAAAGAAAAGATACATTCATCAAGAGGACAAAAAACAAAAACATATGTTATCCCCCCTTCAACTGAACACAGAGGTGATATTCAGCAGGTTCTGACCAGTTCTGGAGAACTGGTAGTGGAAATTTTGAGTATTTCGGAGAACCGGCAAATATCACCTGTGACTGGAGATTTTACAGTATCCTTTCCCTGCCATGCCCACCAAGCCACACCCATGGAACCGGTAGTAAAAAAAATTGAATCCCACCACTGGTTGAACACTGACAAATACATTGCAACAATAAATTCTTATTCTATATTCTCTTGAGGACTTGCTCTGTTTGCAAACAGTGCTCAACTGACAATAACCCACTTTTAAAATGAGTTGTCAATGCCACTAATTATGGTTAGTTAATGCGGAGTGAGGTTCCCCAAATTCTGCCTGAATTCAAAGTTCTTCAAAGCAGTCTTTACATGAATTAAAAGTAACAGCATTCTTCTCACATTTATTTGGAATATAATATTTCAATTCAGTTTATTTCCTACTTAGCTGTAAATTGTTAAAGAGGGATCATCATCATACTCACAAACATTTTGTTTGGTATGGCAACCTTTTGGGCACTGGGGACCAGTTCTGTCCCCGCGGACCAGAGGGGGACATGGTTTTGTGTGCTGCCTGCATCTTGCAGAGGGGGCTTTGCTTGTTTACATGGATCCATTTGCTGGCATGCTGTGGCCTGGTGTCAGTCTACAGACTGGGGATTGAGGACCCCTAGCTTAAAGTCATCTGACTTGTTTTGGAACTTCAGGTTGTTTTAGTTACTTTCTTATTTTAACAAAATCCCCCATTACAACATCAAATCCCTGATCTTTAAAGTTAATGACTGATTCAGCATGAGCAGAAGACCATTTGCTGGGAGCTTTAATTTAGAATACCCTTTTGCATGAAAACAATCATTAATATTCCATCCATTGTATGTGACATCTTCTTATTAAATACCATGCTGAAGGACAACTCTGTGTCAACTCTGTGAACATTTTTTTAAAGTGTATGGCCAAGTTTCAAAAACCAAGTTCTGCTTATTGTTGCTCATCTATAGACAAATATCTTGCCAAACTAAAGCAACTACTTGCATTATTAAAGATATAGTCTGAGAATTCCTAGAGAAGAATGGTTTTAATTCTCTTCTCCCAACAAAAAAAATAATATTATATTTTATTTTATTTTTTGCTGTCTTGCTCTTGTGGAATGCATTCCCTCTCTTCTGGAAATCTTTCTAGAAATCCGGACTACAAAACCTAGGACACTGCAACCATCATAAATATGAACCAGTTGCCAAACATCCAAATTTTGAATACATGACCCTGGGGATGCTGCAATGGTCATAAATGTGAAAAATGGTCATAAGTCACTTTATTCAGTGCCGTTTTAACTTTGAATAGTTGGTAAAAGAACTGTTATATGTTAAGGATCACCTATACCAGTGGCGGGATTCACATTTTTTTACTACCAGTTCTGTGGGCATAGCTTGGTGGGCATGGCAGGGGAAGGATACTATAAAATGTCCAGTCAGAGGTGGTATTTGCCAGTTCTCTGAACTACTCAAAATTTCCACTAACGGTTCTCCAGAACTGGTCAGAACCTGCTGAATACCACCTCTGACCTGTACATCTCACCACATATAGTAAGTCTACTGTTTTCCCCTATTAATATTTATTTTTCCTGTATATGCCAATTATGCCTGTAAAATATTTAATAAGATATTTAGCTGGTGATTTTGCATCAATAAGTAGATTTAACTCCCCCCCCCCATTAATTTATTAGAGGTATTAAAATTGATTTGGAAGAAGTTCTTTGATTTTTGTGTGAACATAGCACCTTTCATCTATCCATAAAGGCCCCCTTCTACACAAATTTTAAAAAAGAGTCATGTTAGATTAATGAATATACTTATTTTATTATAACAAAAAAGAAAGGGGGAAAAACAGAGCTGAAACAGATAGCTAGTCATTTGGCTTGACAAGTAGACCAGCAATGTATTTCCCTAAAAATAATTACAATGTTTGACATCATTTTTCAATGCTTTCCTGAAATAATTCTTATCTTGCTTGTTTTGTACTGTGCTGCCTTTATTAGAATTTAATAAATTATAAGTCAAATGTTAATTATGGTGGTATTTGAGCAGAGTGAAGGTGCACTCATCTGGCATTTACCTTGTTGCCATGCTATATGAAAGGAATGTAGTGTTCTCAATACCAGTGTTGCCTTTCAGATTATTATAGAGTTAAAAATGCACAAAATGACATTCATTTCAACAGGGTATGTGTACCATGTACCATAGATATATGTAGCTAGAAATTTCAATCCTGACTATCTATATAGTCAAAGTATTTTATAAACACCTTGTAGTTGAACTCCTGTCTATAAATCCATCTTTTACTTCAGGAAATCTGCATCTATCTATCTATCTATCTATCTATCTATCTATCTATCTATCTATCTATCTATCTATCTATCTATCTATCCATCTTTCTTTCTTTCTTTCTTTCTTTCTTTCTTTCTTTCTTTCTTTCTTTCTTTCTTTCTTTCTTTCTTTCTTTCATCTATCTATCTATCTATCTATCTATCTATCCATCCATCCATCCATCCATCCATCCATCCAAGAACCTTTTCTGCTGTGGCTGTTGTCTTCTGGAACATTTTGTCCCTCAAGGTGAGATTCACCTCCATCTTCTTGGCTTTCAGAAAAGGCATCAGAACTTGACTCAGCCAAGGCTTGGGGCCTTAATGTGGATGTTCCATGTTGGAGATGATTAGTGGACTAAGAAGATCCCATTTCCACTCTGTGTCAACTGTCCAGTTGGTGAATTCAGAAAAAGAAGCTCCTGGAACATTATTTTACCACGAGTAAAAACTTTACTAAATAAATCTACGTTGGCACAGAAGAAGCGAAACCAGCTCTGAGCGTCCCATGCAGCCACATGCATAATTCATTTCCCCTTTCTCCATAGGCTACCCACAGTCAATTACATCCACCAATCACTTCTGTTCATTTTGTTTTGAGAACCAACTGATCATATTGTGGCATCTGCTCTTAGCGTCCTTGAGGAGGGGAAGTGACATATGGGAACCATCGATGCTGGGATGCCTTCCCCCCACCCCACCCCACATTCCAATTCACCGCCATTCCATTCTTTGTCAAGCTGTGAGCAAAGCATATTATAGGTGAAAGTTTGTGTCAGTCTGGACACCCTGTTAATATATTGGTTTCTAACTTTCCTAAATTTTGTCTATTTTTTAAAGTTTAATATTTTAATGTTGTTGTACTTTTGCTTTCATGAAGCAAAAGTACAGAAGGCTACCCAAGTCCCTTGACATATAAATGTAATAAACAAACAAAGAATGTGTAAATAAAATATCCTAATGTTTTATATATCAATATAACTATATAGCTAGTTCTTGACTTATGATTGTTCTTGACTTATGACCATTCTATAATAATATACCTATGTAGCTAGTTCTTGACTTATGACCACAATTGAAATCAGAATTTACATTGCTGAGTAAAGAAGTTCTTAAGTGAGTCACATCAGATTGCACAACCTTGTCCACTGTTGTTAAGCAAATCACTGCAGTAGTTAAATGAATCGCGCAGTCATAAAGCAGATCAGGCTTCCCTGATTGACTTTGCTTGTTAAAGGCTGCCTGGAAAGATCACAAATTATGACCATATGACCCCAGGATGCTGCAACCATTGTAAATACATGCCTGTGGCCAAATGCCCACATTTTGATCCTGTGACCAAGGGGATACTGCAATGGTTGCAAGTGTGAGGAACAGTCTTTAAGTCACTTATTTTTTAATGCTATTGAAATTTGGAACAGCAATTAAAAGAATGGTTATTAATCAAGGACTATCTATAAACAGATGTCTATGTGCGGTATACTCCATTTAAACTCTAGGTATCCTCAGTTGATTTATAAGCTACATATTGTAACATGTAAGGGAAAAAGACCTGGAGAGTAAGTGGCTAAAATAACTCTTTATCTCTTTCATACATGTGAACCCAAGAAATTGATTTAAAAAAAATAATAACTGCTGGTTTTCCTGGAAATTCATTTGTTATTCCATTTGAGGAAGTTTTTTCAATGAATGTCAAAGATATGAATTCTCCAAAGTGGCTTTAAACATTGGTTAGATGTTCTGAAGACAGCATCCTTATTTTTGCTACCTATTTTCCTGTTGAAAGCCAGAACTATGGCATGGAAATCCTTGTCCTTGACATCAGGAGGATGCTTAAATTATGTATGAGTGAAAATCCAATACTTTATCCTGGCCCCAATCCAGACAACTTGTAATAGCATATTACCTAGACTTTGCTATGATTTACTCATAAATATTCCTCTTGACACTTACTGATCTATACTCATAGAGCAAATTGTAAGAGGAAAAGCCAAATTTTGAAAGTTACTCTAAGTTAAAAACTGATTGGAAGTGGAAGAATAGAATGAGGAGAAAATCTCAACCATTGTCTTTTCCCTTGATGTGTTACTGCTGTTGTTTCTTGAAACTAATTGAGAAGATTTGATTTGGACCTTATATAAGCAAAAATCACTTTGCTATTTATTAAAACAGACCCTGAGGGATGCAGCAGATTTGAGTGTCATATCATAAAGGATAATCTAAAGAAGTCTTCTAAAACTCTCTCTCTCTCTCTCTCTCTCTCTCTCTCTCTCTCTCTCTCTCTCTCTCTCTGCGTGTAAGGGGTGGAGCTGTTGCAGTGAAGATCAAAGACATCCTGTGCTCATTCCTTGGCCTGTACTTGGTCTGAAATATTTATTCCAAATCATCTTCAGAGCATCCTATTAGAGCCTAACCATGATTTCTTTTCTTTCAGTATTGGAAACATTCATTGTTCTTCTCCCTTCCCATAGTCTAAAGGCACAGTTGGGGAGCAATGACCCCTTTATGATTTGTGGACTTCAACTCCCAGAATTTCAGAGTGACTATGGCTCAGGAATTCGGGGAGGTGAAGTCCACAAGTCACAGTGCTGCCAACTCTCACGCAATCAGAGTGAGACTCACGCAATTCAACCAATTTTGACTGTCTCACTCTGATAAACGAAATCTCACGCTAAAGGCCCGAGAGATCTTCCTTGCAATGGGAATTCCGGCCTCGAATAAAGGCGCGCTTGTGGAATAAGTCCCCTTCCACCCCAAATTTTATTTCTAATTCATCTTAGATTTGCAATTTAAAGCAGGCTAAACCGCTTGCAAATTTGCCGAAGAACGGCGGGTTTAACAGAAAGAAACTCCCCTCCCCGTCTCTTTCCCCCGCGGCCACACCTCTCTAGCAAACTAATCTGAATTTTAATCCTTCAAAAACCGTAGCTCCTTGCCTCTAATTTTGCTTTAGATGTGATTTTTCAGGGGATCGGTGGCTCCGAGCAGTCGCTCGCCTCGCCGATAAAAATATATTTGTTTTTCGATTGTACTAAGGGCATTGGTGAAGTGTTCCCTGGTTTATTTTTCCTTTTGCCCTTTTTATGCAAGCTGCATCAGCTATTCAAAAGTTAGAATGGAATAGAATTGGAATGAAACTGGAATGGAATGGAATAAATTGGAATGGAACTGGAATAGAACAGAACAGAAAACTATTGTCACTTTAAATGTACACTAATCAGCATACATTAAAACAAAATTTCGTTGCATTCAGTTCTCAAAATATAACCATTACGCATATACCCGCATATACCCGCATATACCCACATACACATACATATATGACAAAGAAACATCACAGTCCATTTCAAATAATTACCCAATTATTTTTTCAAACCTTTTATGAAACTAAAAGGCCTATGCTATGTCTCATTGGTTTTCATAGTCAAGTTCCCTCACTGAAGAAAAATGTGTTTTTGTAATATGTGTCCTCATTTTTTTTCTTATGCCTATGGGTTAAAATGTATGTATGTATGTATATGTCCAAATCATGACTAAAGTATGCATCAGATTGCACCATTTAAAATGTAAAATTGTCAAAGCTCCCTACCGTGGAAGGGGGGACACCCCCCTTCCACACCATCCCCCCCTCGGTCGCTCCGCTCCCTCGCAGTGTCTCACTCCGAACTATCACTCAAGGTTGGCAGCCCTGAAGTCATAAAAGGACAATAGTTCCCCACCCTGATTTAAGGCAATAATATCCATTCAATGAAGAACATCAGACGTGAGGAGCAGGTCTTTCTTTTTATTGAAGCACTTCAGCAAAAGGGGGCCCAGCTAGCAAAATGCCAGGATCCAGAATAAAGGATTAAGAGAGTCTTATACAATTTCACTAAAGTAGAAGGAGGGATAAGGCAGGATATATAAGAAATATAATCTAATAAACATTTTAATAATGATCTAATATAGGGCTGTCAAACTTATGGCCCAGGGGCCGGATGCATCATGCGCTGGCTGCTCCCATGTCCAGTTTAGTGAAGGGGGGGGAAAGTCATGATAATGCTGTGACGACATGAGTTTGACATTCCTGATCTAACAATTGTTTTCTATTAGTCTCTAACCCTCTCTCTTCCTAAGCCATGGCTAATGAATGCCCCAGGAATAATCTAATATACATTCCATTTGCTCCAGGCCATCCCTATTTCTAATTTCGAGCTGAGGTATGTAGGATGTCTAACTCTTTGATATGTAATTGTTAGACATGCATATTCTCTGTAAATAAACACTCTTTGTTCTTGCCAGAGAGGCTCCATAAATACAGACTTCCCGGTTTTCTTTCAAATGTATGCTATAGTCTTGCTTTGTTTTTAGCAGAAAGCCCATCACCATGGCATTTCACCTGCTCATTCTAGATAACTTAATGGTATCATCTGTCTCCCTGGAATTTGTTGGATCTGAAGTGAAACAAGATAATGTGACATTCATTGAAAACTGCTGATCAGTGATGACACATTTACACAAACAAGTGTTCCAACTAATATTTCATTGATCAAGTAGTAAAACTGATTGTGGAGTATGCTGTATATTGTGATTAATTGGATTAAATGGATTTAGAAAGGATTTCTTTTTTTAAAAAAACCATCTATTATAACAGGTAGAAGGAAGAATTTTTGCAATAGAAATAATTAAAGTTCCTAAGTGAGTATATTAATGAGACAGGAATAGAATCATAGATGTTGCCTTTAGTTCTCCGGCTAAAGATATAATATAAATAAGGACAGAAATGAGTAGAAAATTTCCCCATCCAACATATTAACACTTTCAGCTTTTCTATAAAACTGGCCTTCTCTTGTCTAGATGTGTGAATTTCAGTCCCCACAATTCTCCAGTCAATATAGCCATTGCTAAGAATTCTGGGATTAAAAGACATATCAAATTGGGGTAAAAAAACTCTTCCATGTTGTTAAATAATATTGATTAGTAAATCTATTTATGAATTAAAAAATATGTGGCCAGCAGTGTTAAGTGTGGAGCATGGGTACGAAGAATGGAAACGAGCTGGTGAAAACAGTGAACTTCAACTCTTTATTTACATGGTGTGACAGTTCAAACTGGATGGCTGCTATAGCCTTCCTTATATAGGCAACTTATTAACTATTCAACCAACAGCAACCTGGGAGTGCTAGCTCCATTAACCAATGAGAACGGCCTGCTAATGGCCAATCAGATTCTCCTGAACAAACCAATCTGATCTTGCCATTTAACAACCAATCAGAAGTGCAGGGCCAGAACCCTGCACTTGACTTCAAGCTCTAGATAACTTTATTAAACATTTATTCATTCACAACAAGCAGTTTCTGTAATGCTATAAGGTTACATCCCTATTTTCTTTTGATCCTGTCTCACAATGATTGATATTTTTTTTCTGATTGATGCAGCCTTTTGTTATGAGTTGGCTTTTATTTCTAGGAATGTTCAATTTCATATTTACTTATTTTATTAGCCAATGCTGCATTTGCCTGAAAGTTCTGTTCATTTTCTCCCATACAACATTTATAATATTTTTTAAGATGATTCCATGTTATATGAATTAATAGGACAATATTTCCAAAATTCACCTATTATTATTTCCTCACTTGCACTTCAAAAATGAATAGCTGAAAACTCTAGAAAATGTTGCATATTTTATTGCATCATATAAAATGGAATAAGTAATGGAATAACTTTGCATGCAATATTCCATTCAACTTCTGTCAATTGATAGATGTGAGCAAAAGAAAATTAACATTGTTTAAAATTACTTTTAAAAATAATTGTCTGATCTCTCACAAACACTATCCCAAAAATCTTTACACAAACACTATCCCAAAAATCAGACTAATAGCAATATGTTTTATCATTTATTTATTTTTCAGAGAAAATATCACTGTACTTAGGAATGTTCAAAGATCATGCTTCAAATGAGTTAGAAAGAGTTTAAAAGAAAATGGCAAGCAATTTAAATATTTAATGTAATTTATATAATAAATTTTCTATCAGACTCAACATTTGGTCATGTGTGCGTGTGTTTAAATTAGAACTTCCATGTGTACTTAATAGCAGTGTACCATTTTTAGGATCTGGAGTGGAAAACGTGTTTTGGAGTATATGTATGTGCTCTCTGCACTTATTTGTGCTTCTTAAAGAAAATGCAGACTTGCCACACTCCTTTAGTAAATGTATAATATCAGCAAAATGCTTATTTGAGTTCAAGAAGGAAAGGTGATCCCCCTTGGATCATCCCCTTAATCCTACTTAACTATGTATTTTCCTGGGGAACATATATTTACTGTTACCATTCAGGAGAAGATGGGGTACCCATAAGGAGCCCCTCCCCCCATGCATCCTCTGTCCCTAAATGCATCAACACAGGCAGAAGCTGAAATCATTCCCCAAAACCACAATGCTCAAGACTGAGGTCTGTTTTACTTGTACAGCTATATAGCCAATTATTCCTGGAAAAAAAATCATAAAAGAGGAGGTCAGAATATTAAGATGGGAAAAACAGTTGGAGGATGAATTGGAAAATGTATTCTATGTCCCAGAATGGTGGGGCTGAGATAAAGTATTTGTGTACTGTGACTCTTTAACTTACAACTGTGCAATCTACATACAGTCTATGTTTGCTCAGAAATATTGTTCTCCTCAATTCTAGATTGATTTTCTCTTTCATTCGTTTCCATCCAATGCTTTTCTCCTGCCTTCAAGAGCTTTGGAAAATAGGTTGACTACCTCTTCTTTGTGGCAGGCCCTCAGATAGTGGAACACTGCTATCGTTGTCACCTCTAGTCCTCCTTTAGACTGTTGTATCCGCGTGGAAGGAAGCCAGGAGTCGAGTTGTATCAGCTCTTTATTTAGTCAGGAACCAAACTGGCGCTTAAAGAACTTTTGTGGCTTTTTATTTCCAAGCCGCGGCGGCTGCGGCCAATGGCACCACTTTGAATCTCCCGCGATTTGAATCGACCAATCGCGGGAGGTTCTTAGCGAGCCAATCAGCGCGGCTCGCCTAGCCAATCCGATCGCCCCGCGCTTTGGCCAATCAAAGCGCGGGGATCTCAAGTATTCAAATGAAGTTACAGAACACCCCTCCCCTCTTGGTTCAGTCCTTACATAGTGTAGTCCTGTAGGCGGGGCTCCGTCTTTGCCTACTGGACCTGCGCAGGTCAGTCGTAGGTTGGATCCCAACCGGTTTGGTCGGGGTCTCTGTTTCTCCGGACTCCGTCGTGGGAACCGCCTGGTCTGTCTGGCCGGGCTGCTCTCCGCAGCTCCCTCCTGGGCTACCCAGGTTGGTTGAGCTGCGGGTTTCGCCGCTCCCGCTCGGTCTTCCCGGGTTGGTTGAGCTGGCCTGGCTGTCTCTTTCTGGTGGGGTTTCTTGCTGGCTGCTTGCAGGTGAGTATGGCTGGTTTCTTTTTTCAGGGTTTTGGTTCCCGGGGTATCCCCTCCCCTCTTGGTTTGTATTGGGGGGGTTGGTTCTGTTTGGTTGCGTATCAGTGGTGTCTTGTGTGGTTGTCCTTGATCTTAACTGGTCGATGTGGCATTTCCACGCTCGTCCGTTGGTTGTTTGTAGCCGGTACGAGTGTGGGCCTGTTAGTTGTGTTATGATTGCTGGTATCCATAATGGGTCTCTGTTTAGGTTTTTTGCATAGACGGTGTCGCCTGGTGCGAAGGTTCGGTGTTTGCTGGTGGAGTCTGGGGGTTTCTCTGGGTTGTAAGTGGGGTGCAGTCTATCGAGTGGGGACCTTATTTTCCTCCCCATTAGCAGTTCCGCCGGGCTTTTATTTGTTGTGGTGTTCGGGATTATGTGCTGTATAAAAAGTAATTTATTTATATTGTCCTGGATCTCCCCGTGGTCTATTTTCTGGATGGTTTTTTTTGTGAATTGAACCATCCGTTCCGCCCTACCATTCGCCGCCGGGTGCGCCGGGGCTGTCAGTGCGTGTCGTATGCCCCTTTCCGCTAGGAATTTTTCAAATTCCAGCGAGGTGAATTGGGGCCCGTTGTTGGACACGAGGACGTCTGGGAGGCCGTGTGTTGCGAAGAGTTTGCTGAGTTCTTTGGTCACGGGCTCCGTGGTGGTTGTTCTCATGTTGCTTACCTCCAGCCAGTTGGAGTAAGCATCTATTGTAATAAAGAAAGTGTGTCCTTTTGTGGGCCCGGCAAAATCTATGTGGATCCTAGACCACGGTCCCCTGGGGGTTTCCCACTCTAGGATGGGTGCTGTGGGTGGGCTTGGTCTCGTTTCCTGGCATCATAGACACTTTGCTATCCAGGCCTCGATCTGTTTGTCCATCCCTGGCCACCAAGCGTAACTTCTGGCCAGGGCTTTCGTTCTCACGATGCCCGGGTGCCCGTCGTGTAACAGTTCCAGAACCTTCCCCTGTAGTTTTTCCGGGATGACCACCCTACCCCCCCCCCATAGTATACACCCTTTTAGTAACGAGAGTTCCGTTTGCCGGTTCCGGAATGTCCTGAAAGTCTCGTCGTTGTCCTTTTCTGGCCACCCTTTCTCTACCCAATGCAAAACCCGCACCAGACGTTTGTCTTTATTAGTTTCTCGGGCAATGTCTGACACGGTTATGGGTAGATCGGGCAGAGTCTCTATGTTGAGGGTGGTCGTCGTGGGTGCTGGGTCAGTGTCTGGTTTGGGTAACAGTGAGCGGCTTAAGGCATCCGCATGAGAGATAGTCTTACCAGGTCGGTGTGTGAGCCCGTAATTGTAGGCGGCCAGGAATTCAGACCACCTTGTCATTCAGGGAGGCAGAATGTTCGGGGTAGCCCTGTTCCCTGCGAGTATTCCCAGCAGTGGTTTGTGGTCGGTGATGATGGTAAACGTTCGGCCGTAGAGGTACTCGTGAAACCTTTTGACTGCGGCGACAATGGCCAAAGCCTCTTTGTCCAGCTGGCTGTAGTTCCGCTCTGGTTTGAGGGTCCTTGAAAAGAGGGCGATGGATGCTTCCTTTCCATCGGGGAGAGTGTGGCTGAGGACAGCGCCAATGCCGAAGGGTGATGAGTCGCATGTGATGGCTAATGGTAGGTTCTCATTGTACTGGATGAGGACGGCATCCGAAGTGAGCAGGTCCTTGGTTTTCCTGAAGGCGGCTTCCTCATGTTTCCCCCAAGTCCAGGTAGCCACGTTGTCCAAAATCCTATGCAAAGGCTCCGCCGCGGTCGCCTTTTGGGGCAGGAAGACATTATAAAAGTTAAGTAGCCCCAGAAACGCCTGCAGTTCTGTTTTTGAACTGGGTGTGGGGGCTTCCTTGATGGCTTTAATTTTTTTGTCGGTGGGGTGAATGCCGTGTCGGTCTAGGAGGTATCCTAGGAATTCAACCCGCTCTGTGTACAGCTGGCATTTTTCCCTCTTTACTTTGAGCCCGGTTTCTTTGAAACTTGTTAGCACCTCCCTTAGGCGACTCTCTAGTTCGGCCTGGTTGGTTGCCGATACTAGTACATCGTCGAAGTATGGTACCACCCCCTTGATGCCTTGTAAGAGTCTTACCATGAGACTCTGGAAAATTCCCGGTGCCACGCTGACTTCAAATTGGAGGCAGTTGCATCTAAAGGCTCCCAGGTGGGTGACTATGGTTTGTGCCTCTGCAGTTTCCTCATCGACCGGTGGTTGCTGGTATGTTTGGGCCAGGTCGAGTTTTGCGAAAATTTTGCCCCCTCCCAGTGAGTGTAGGAGATGCTGCACTATGGGGACGGGGTAAGCGCTTTGCTGCAGGGCGCCATTTAGGGTGGCCTTATAGTCCCCACAGATTCTCACTGACCCATCAGGCTTGATTGGGGTGACTATGGGGGTCTCCCACCAGGCGTGGTCTATGGGTTGTAAGACCCCTTGCTTGACGAGCTTGTCAATTTGCTTGTCGATTTTTGGTTTGAGTGCGAAAGGTACCTGCCTTGGTTTTAGGCGTTTCGGGGGAACGTTTGGGTCTAGGCTGAAGGATATAGGGGGCCCTTGATACTTGCCTAGGGTGCCGTCGAACACTTCTTGGAAGTCCCGGGCCAGCTGTTGCTCCCAGTCTGCTTCAGCGATGTGGTCGATGCCCGTGACTGCGATCCGAGCAGCACGAACCATTGCAGTCCCAGCAGGCAAGGTCGGTCTCGATCGACGATGGTCAAGGGAAGTCTTTCGGTGTGTCCCTTGTAGGTCACTGTAAACTGTCCTGTTCTGACTACAGGGATGCGGTTTCCCTGGTAGTCCTTGAGGATTAGTCTCTGGTTTTCTAGTTGCCTTCTCTGGATGGTAGGCACCAAGCGTTTAATTTCTTGCCAGGCTATCATTGAGAGGTAGGACCCGGAGTCCACCTCCATTTTATAGGGTTCGCCTTCGATGCCTACCTCCACGTAGACCTTTCTGGCGTCTGTGCTTGTGGCATGGCCGATGGTGACCATCTGATGTGTCTCTTCTCTCCGCCGGGTCTCGCCACCTCATTGGGCTTGTCTGTTTCGCTCCCAGTGGTTGTCTGCTGGCCGGTCTCTGGTCCTGGGGGGTGTGATCTCTCGTCTCCGCTCGCTCGGGTCCCATCGTCTGGGGCTGTGGGTCTTCTTGAGGCGACAGACGCGTGCGATGTGGCCCTTCTTGTCACAGTGCCAGCCAAACGGAGTCGAAGAACTGGCATTTGGATCTGGGGTGGTTGCCTCCGCAACTGGCACACGCGGTCCTCGACTTACGACTCCGCCGGCTGCGCTGATCGTGGCCTGCCTGGAGACGGTGGATGTCTTCCTCCTCGTCTGACGTGCCCAAGGTGGAGTGGAGTTCGCCCTGGTGGATGGTAGTTGCAGGTTGGGCTTCGGTCGACCTTGCAGGGTTGTTGTTTTCAGTGCAGTCCCCGGCGTTCGGTCTCCGCATGCGGTCTGCTGATTGTCGGGTTGCTTCGGCGGCCGCGGCTTCGGAGATGGCATCGGCGAGAGCGATGTTGCCCTCAGCCATCAACCGACTTTGGAGAACGGGGTCCCAAAGGCCAAGCACGATTCGGTCCCGAAGGGCCTCGTTCATGTTGGAGAACTCGCATAGTCCTCCCAGGCACCGCAGCTCTGCAACGAAATCACTGAAACTCTCACCCGACTGCTGGTCCCGCCAATAAAATTCATGTCATCAGATGAGGATGGGCACGGCTGGAGCGTAGTGTCTCCGGAGCAATGGCTCGAGGTCCACCCAATCCATCGCGGTAACGTCAGTGGGCTTGGCTAGCGCTTTTGCCATCTTAAACACTGCAGGCCCGCAGTGTGTTAGGAAGATGGCTCATTTCTTCGGTCCCGTGGCATCCTTCAGATCGTTGCATTCGAGGAACATGTGGAATCTGTCCGTGTAAGATTCCCAGTCCTCGGTAGCGGGGTTGAAGGGGATTGGTGGCGCGATGCTGGCCATCTCATCGGTTGGCTGGCTTCTGTCGGACATGTGCTTCGGTTCAGGAAAGGAATCCCACCTTCATCGCCAGTGTTGTATCCACGTGGAAGGAAGCCAGGTGTCGGTGACTTTGTATCAGCTCTTTATTTTGTCAGGAACCGAACTGGCACTTAAAGAACTTTTGCGGCTTTTTATTTCCAAGCCGCAGCGGCCGCGGCCAATAGCACCACTTTGAATCTCCCGCGATTTGAATCGACCAATCGCGGGAGGTTCTTAGCGAGCCAATCGGCGCGGCTCACCTAGCCAATCCGATCGCCCCGCGCTTTCGCCAATCAAAGCGCGGGGATCTCAAGTATTCAAATGAAGGTACAGAACAAGACCCTAACCCTAACTTAATTCCAGAAAACATTCTTTATACGTTTAAGCCTCCAGTCCCCTAATCCTTTCTGTTACTCTTTGTTTTATTAGTATAATTAAATATTTATAAATATAAGTATTTATTAATATAATTTTAATGAAATAATTATTAATAACTTAACAAGTTGCAAACAGTTGCTATATTCATGCTATCATATATTCTGAAGTACCTCTTGTAAATCAAAGCTGAAGCGTTGCACCACCCAACCATATACACATTGTTTTCCTAAAACTCTCTCTGATGAAAGGCAGCCAATCAGAATTATTTCTGAGTATTTTTATCTTCATTGATTTCTAGCTAGTTAAGATTGTCTCTGGAATGTGCAGAATTTCCTTTTTGCCTATACCAACCAATATCACAGGCAGGGATATTTTTTTCCTGCTAATCAGGAAAAGGATAAGCTCAGTTTCTCAAAAGCAGCAGAAATCTCCTATCTCCTCCCAGAGATACAGCCTAAGTAGAAACATGATCTCATTCTCATACTGCATACAGATCCTTTATAATTATTTACTAATGCTTCAAAAGGTATGATATGTTTTGAGCATGGGCGAGAAAGAATGGAGACAAACCTCTGAACGGTGAACTTCAGCTCTTTATTTACATCGTGACTTTCTCAATTTAACAGCAGTAAAATCCGCCTTATATAGGCAAACCTTGTAACGTTTAACCAATAACGAGCTAGGAATGCTAGCTCTTATAACCAATAAGAACTCTCTGTTAAGGGCCAATCGGATTCCCCGGAATGGGCCAATCCGGTCCGGCCACTTAACAGCCAATCAGAAGTGCAGGGCCAGAACCCTGCACTTACTCCAAGCTCACACTTTATTAATCTTATTGCATACACAACACCCCTTCCCCCTGGCTTCTTATTTCAGGGCGCAGTTACATAGTCCCTTAAATAGGACGGTTGTCTTTTTAGTCTCTTTCATTTTCGTTGTATCGGCTGGTTGCAATCCTGCTGAGGTAGATCGTTGTTTGGTCATGGGGCTGCCTCTGGTTCAGAGTTCACTTCTACGTCATTGCCCACATTTTCTGCAATTCCCTGAGGTGCAAACGTTTCTCCCTCCGGCTCTGCTTCCTGAGTTTCTATAAAATCGTTGTTTCCTTCGAACGGGTTTCCTAGGAATTCATCTTCTTCCGTACCTCCCCCCCCTCAGTTTGGTCATAGGGGAGTTGCGGACTGGCCGCTGCAAGCCGCAACCGTAATTGGTCGATATGCCGCTTCCAAAGTTTATCATCAAGGCATTGCACAACGTAGGATCTGGGGCCGGTTACACGTACTACTGTCGCTTCCACCCACAACGGGTCGCCCGATAGGTTTTTTGCATAAACCAGGTCTCCTACCTGGAAGGTGCGACAGCGGCCACTGGATCCTAGTGGTTTCTCCGGTTCATAAGCCAGGTGCAACCGGTCGAGGTGGGAGCAGAGCCTTCGTTCCATTAGCAGTTCAGCGGGAGTTTTGTTGGTGATGCTATGTGGGGTGATGCGTTGCAAAAAGAGGATTTGATTGACCTTGTCGTCAATGTTGTCGTAGTCTACCTTTTGCAAGGTTTTCTTCACAAATTGGACCATGCGTTCTGCTCGGCTATTGATCGCAGGGTGCGCAGGCGAGGTGAGTGCATGGCAGATGCTGCGGTCAGCGAGGTACTGCTCGAACACTAGTGCGGTAAACTGTGGGCCGTTATCGGATACCAGGACGTCTGGTAATCCGTGGGTTGCAAAGAGTCTGTTTAAAATCTTAATAACCGCCTCGGAGGTCGTAGTCGTCATGCAATGAATTTCGAGCCAATTTGAGTTGGCATCGACGGTAAGCAGGAAGGTGTGGCCCTTGGTTGGCCCCGCGAAGTCCAGGTGAATTCAGGACCAGGGTCCATGTGGTGTCTCCCATTCAGTAGGCATGGCTTTTGGTGGGGCGTTGCTGACTTCTTGGCATTTGGGACAAGCTTTAACCCACTGTTCAATTTGCTTGTCAATGCCCAGCCACCATGCATAGCTGCGCGCAAGGGCTTTTATTCGCACGATGCCGGGGTGGCCATCGTGCAAGGTTCTCAGCAGCACTTTCTGGAGTCGTTCTGGGATAACGACTCTATCGCCCCAGATGACACAGCCCTTCTGGGAGAAAAGCTCGGTTTGTCAAGTCTTGAATGGTGTGAAGTCATCTGATAGCTGGTCCAATGGCCATCCGCATTCTACCCAGCCTAGGACTCGTGCTAGGGTGTGGTCACGTTTGGTTTCTCTTGCGATATCTCGGGCAGTTAGTGGCGGCGAGCTGAGTGCCTCGATTTGTAACTTGGTTACCATTGGTGCAGGATCGTCGAGAGTCTCTGGAAGCGGTGCTCGGCTCAATGCGTCGGCGTGGGGAATGGCTTTGCCCGGGCGGTATTGCAGCCGATAGTTATAAGCAGCTAAGAATTCTGACCATCAAGTCATCCTAGGGGATAATATGTAGGGAGTCGGCTTATCTCTGACTATTATCCCCAATAAAGGTTTGTGGTCAGTCACAATAGTAAAAACCCAGCCATACACGTATTCGTGGAATCTTTTCACAGCTGAGATAATTGCGAGGGCTTCTTTATCAATTTGTCCATAGTTTCACTCAGTCTTTGAAAGAGTCTTTGAAAAATATGCAACAGGGGCTTCATTCCCATTAGGCAGTACGTGGCTCAAAATGGCGCCCACCCCGAAAGGCGATGCATCACAGGTTATAACTAACGGCAAAGTCTCGTTATACTGCATGAGTACAGAGTCAGAAGTGAGTAGTTTTTTAACGTTACGGAACACCTGTTCTTCACGGTAACCCCATAGCCAATTTGCTTTTTTATCTAACAACCGGTGTAACAGTTCAGCGACAGTTGCTTTGTGCGATAAAAATACATTATAAAAATTGATGAGGTCTAGGAACGCCTAGAGATCGGCCTTGTTTCGTAGCCTGGGAGCGTTTTTGATCGCTTTTAATTTACTTTTGGTAGGGTGAATGCCCTGGCTATCAATCAGGTACCCTAAAAACTCAACACTGTCAGTACACAATTTACATTTGTTTTTTTTTGACCTTAAGACCGGCTTCTTGGAATTTTTTTAGGACAAATTTTAACCGGTCCTGTAAGATTTTTTTGGTAGGGGCTGCAATTCATACATCGTCAAAATAGGAGACCACGCCCTTAATTCCTTGCAATAACCTTTCCATAAGGCTCTGAAAGATCCCCGAGGCTACACTAACTCCGAATTGCAGCCGGGTACATTTAAAGGCACCTCGGTGCATCACAATAGTTTGGGCCTGTGCCGTTTTTTCATCTACTGTAATTGTTGATATGCCTGAGCCAAATCCAATTTAGTGAAAACTTTCCTGCCCCCCAGAGAATGGAGGAGGTGCTGCACCACCGGAACTGGATACGCGTTCTGCTGCAGGGCGTGGTTCAAGGTGGCCCGGTAGTCCCCACAAATTCCGATTGACCCATCTGGCTTAATGGGTGTTACAATAGGGGTTTCCCACGGGGAGTGATCGATGGGCTCCAACACCCTCTGAGCTTTCAGTTTGTCGAGTTGTTCATCGATTTTCGATTTTAAGGCAAATGGAACTCGACGGGGCTTCAAGCGAATGGGAGCTACTTTTGGATCTAGGCTGAATGAGATCGGGGTCCCCTTGTACTCGCCTAAGCTGTCCGCAAAGACGTCCCTGAACTCAGAGATAAGGTCTTCCTCCCAATCACAGCCACCGACTCGGTTTATGCTGGCCACTTCAATGGCGAGTGGCGCGAACCATTGGATGCCCAGTAGGCTAGACCTATCTCTATCGATGACCATTAAAGGTAAGTATGCTGTGTGCTTCTTGAAGGAGACTCGGACTTGGCAGGACCCGATGATGGGGATTCGATTCCCCTGGTAGTCCTTGAGGATGAGGCGTTGGAAACGGAGATCTTGGCATTGAATTGTGAGGATGAGTTGCTTGAGTGTCTTCCAAGACACCATCGAGAGGGACGATCCCGAGTCGACCTCCATGTGGCAAGGCTGGTTCTCGATGGCTACCGTGACTCGGATTTTCTTCATGTCCAAGGCTGAGGCTTGACCAATAGTGATAGTATGGTGAGCCTCTTCTCTTTGCAAAGCTCGATTTCTGTAGGAGTGGTTTACTGGCTCTCGCCTTACAGGACGATTTCCTGTCGATTGGCAATAGTTAGCCCCTTTTGAGGCCTGGCTGGATCTTGGCAAGCTGCGGCAGACCCGTCCGATGTGGCCTCATTTCCCGCACTCATGGCAGAGTGCGTTGCGGAATTTGCATTCAGACTTGGCATGGTTGGCTCCACAGCCAGCGCAAGGGCGTAAGGGCTTCGGGTGAGGGTCCCGGTCGGACCGCAGTCGATGGACCCCTTCTTTGTCGCTGTCTGATGATGAAGAGAGGTCCTCGTGGTGCGTTGTTGCGAGCTGCCCTTCTGAACTAGGTGAGATTCCGCTGGCCGGTGGTGGTACTGGAGTGCGGTTTCGGTGTAGTTGTGCAGCCGACTTCTTGGTTGCTTCCGCTGCGGTAGCATCGGCGATGGCATCGGCAAGGCCGATGTCGCCTTTCGCCATCAGCTTGCTTTGGACGCCTGGTGCATCTAATCCCAGAACTATGCGATCTCTTACTGCTTCTTCTAGATCGGTGAATCCGCAGAGGCCTCTCAAATTTCGGAGGTCTGCTATGAAGTCGGCCATGCTTTCTCCTTTTTGCTGGCTTCTTTAATAAAAATCGTGGCGTCTCATGAGCGTAGGCGCGGTCGGAGCGTAGTGGTCTCGCAGGATAGGTTCGAGGTCGTCCCAATCCATGGCCTTCACTTCTCGGGGTTTGGCTAGTGCTTTAGCCATCTTAAATACGGTTGGACCGCAATGCGCTAGGAACACCACCCGTTTCTTTCCTGGTGTGGCATCCTTTAAATTGTTCATCTCTAGGAACATTTGGAAGCGATCCATGTAGGACTCCCAGTCCTCTTGGTTTGGATCGAACGGAGCGGGTGGTACAATGCCGCCAGACATGGTTCCGTTGTTGGCGTCATCTGTCACGTGTTCAGTGTTCTTCGAAGTTTCGTTGGTTCAGATATCTCCATATCCCATCCTCGTCGTCAGTGTTATGTTTTGAGCATGGGTGAGAAAGAATGGAGACAAACCTCTGAACGGTGAACTTCAGCTCTTTATTTACATCGTGACTTTCTCAATTTAACAGCAGTAAAAGCCGCCTTATATAGGCAAACCTTGTAACGTTTAACCAATAACAAGCTAGGAACGCTAGCTCTTATAACCAATAAGAACTTTCTGTTAAGGGCCAATCGGATTCCCCAGAATGGGCCAATTCGGTCCGGCCGCTTAACAGCCAATCAGAAGTGCAGGGCCAGAACCCTGCACTTACTCCAACCTCACACTTTATTAATCTTATTGCAAACACAACAAGGTATATAGTAACTTTCTTCAGATGTTAGATTGGTGATTTGCAACTCTTTCAGACTTCAGGCACCATCACGTTACCCTCCTCCCCATCCCAATTCCCATTATTTCATAAATGTTATGAAGTTTTGGCAAAATCTTGTATGGCACAATAAAAATTGTAGAGTCTGCTGCAAGTGTGTGAGCATATTGCAGCTATACAATGCTTCAGATTTTGTTTGGCTCCTGACGATAGGAAAGAAGCACTTGTGAAAATCTCATTAAATAGCTATGTCTGGAAAAAGATAGGTGCATTCACTCTGATTTGTGTTTCGAAGCACTTCTTCAAAATTGAATAAAAAACATTGCAGATGCCTAAAGAATATATATTTATTTACTAAAGCAATGAAAAGATTAATAAAAATGGTCAGTAGTTCAAATTTAATCAAGGCTGATATACCATGGGAAAGAAGTAATATGCAAATATTGTATTATGCCACATTCACCGCAAATGTAATTTTTAGTTTCCATCTTCTAAAATATTTATTGAAAGATGGAAAATTCTCAAGTCCTCCCTAGATAAAGTTACAGGCACCCCAGAAATCACAAAACAAAAAGAGCAGGCATAGGCATACTGCACTTGGTATCAAAGTTGCAGCTGTGGAGGTGTTCAATAGTATTAAGTATCTGGGGGTGCAGATGATTAAAAATCTGACTTGGTCTCTTCATATATTATCTTTAGTGATGTATGCAAACCAGAGTTTGCATTTCCTGTATCTGAATTGGAAGATGGTTATGGAATTATTGTTAAAAATTGTCAATGAAAAGCTCAGATTGAAAGTGGTAAAGAAAAGGGAACAAAATATAAAAAATATAACAAATTAATAAAGTACATAAAATAAATAGTAATAAATAGGGAAAAAAGGTAATATATTAGAAGATCAGGACAAAACTGATCTGCAAAATAAAATTGATAAATGATAGATATACTTAAATTCAAATACTGGAAGCTAAATATGCAAAAAGCATAAGAAACGGTGTGCATAGATCCTCAAATGCCAATATTCTAATAAATAAAGGAGAAAAACAATATTTAAAAACCTACATGCCTATAAACTATATATGGAATGAATTTTAATGATATTAAAGTATGATGTCATAATAATATAAACTTTGGTACATTGCTGTATATATAAAGAAGTTACATAAGCAGTTAAAACATCAGAAATTGCAGATGGTGTGACCTGTTAGCATCTCTGCAAAAATACTAAAACAAATGAACAAAGCATAGATGTCTTATTTAAACTGGTTGATATAATCTATATGAATTATTCCAGCTGTCTAGCTGAATATTGTGAAAATGTTGTGAATAGTATGCATATTTTTTAAAACATTGCATAGGATTTATCAGAAATGCAAAGCTGTTCTGAATACGAGATAAATTGTATATATGTCCCATACAAAAAAATCTAGTAGAAAACTGCAGAGTTGTGAATATGGATGTTTATGCATATTTTGTTGACTATGAAAGGGCAGTTCATTACATGAACCATAGTAATCTTCCAACTATTCTGAGAACTATAAATCTGGATAATAAAAACAATAATAAGCATTGTTATAAATTTATACTAAAAGCAAAAATGAAGAAAACAAAACCTTTTCAAATATTCCATGAAGTGTGCTAATGCTTTATATTATAACCTTGCTATTTAATATATATTCTGAAGCTGATTTCAAAGAATGCTTACATGAGTGTCAAGAAAGTTTAAATATTAATAGTATAATAAACAACTTAAATTACACAGATGACAATATTTTATTAGAAGAGCAAGATTTACAAAATGTACTTAAATATATCACTTGAATAAATGTTGTAGGCTAAAAATAAATCAGAAGAAAACAAAAATAATGGAATCAATTACATGTATACATACAGAACAGTATGTTTTGAATGATGGATATGATCAGCATGGAAATAAAGAGCAAAAATAGATAAGCCTGTTTGCTATCATGATTGAAATTTACTACTCTACTGGTAAAGAATGAAAAGCCAGCTGGTAAACTGGCTCTTCGAACTTCCCCAGAAAAGAAGATAACTTGAAATTGGCCATAAGTGCTCCAGGCAGCAACTTCTTGTAAGAAGACAGCAAGACAATTCTCTCCAGTGGAATGATAGCTCTGGGAGGTGAAGGAATAGCCATTCTGCTCAAATTGCAGTCAGTACCTTTGAAAGGACATTGTGTCTGAATACTTCCTTTTTAATTACTTTCAGAAATAGCTTGTTAACTGCTTGTCAGATATTAGGAACCTTTCAGTACCACAAAGGTTTTGTTGGAGAAAGATTTTTTAAATACAAGTCTAAGAGTGTTTAAAAATGGAGGGCGGGGGGAGGAATAAACAGTACAAGTCTTGCCCTCAAGGACCACTATATCTGCTGAGCATTTGGCAACAGCATTGTTGCAACGCTAGCACTAAGTGGATGCACAGATGACCAATTTGCAGGAACACCCAACTAATGCAACAGCAGGGGAAGAATTTGTTTCAAGCCATGGCAGTACAAGATGGCAGCTGAGCCAATGTACAGGTGTTCCAATGGGAGCTTGCCAAAGAAGTGAGGGAATGTCCCTTCTGAGCTTTTCTTCTCCCATTATGCAGCTGTAGGCTTATATGATAATTCCCTTGGTAGCATCTCTTCACTCTGATTCTCATTATACTTTCTCTTCCAATTTTATTCCAAAATAAGTGAGTGGGATCAGGGGGGTTTAGAAAGGAAAAGACTGACTAAAGCAAATTGTCAAACTCAAATTGTCCCAGTGGTGTCACATGACGTATTGGGACTTTTCCCCCTTCACTAAACCAGGCGTGGGCATGGCCAGTGCATGACACATTAGGCCCACAGGCCAGGAGTTTGACAGCTTTGGACTAAAGTCACTCTGCATAGTTCAGCTCAGGTGGAGAATGTGGGGTTGGTGGGGAAGAATCTGGATTTTCTAGATCTTATTTCAACATTTTAGCCACTATACCATACTGACATAAACAAAAAACCTACACTTAATGTTTCTTTCATTGTGCTTATGCTTAGATCACATCAACTTGTGCTCCTTTGCTCTCAGGACAAATGAGATTTTTCAAATAACTAAACCAAGGGATAGCACATATAAGTTTAAGTTGGTAGGCATGCATTATATATTATGAATAAACTATCATAATCTCTTATGAATTTCCATCTCTATGCAAGTTCTATGAACTATAAATATAATAAAGAGGAAGTAATGAATGGGATACTGGTTTTGCACATCTATTTACTAGGATCATCAATCACTAGTCTGAGAAAAATCTCTTTGACTAGCCTCCTAGGATGTAAAAATAAAATGTAGAAACCCTGAATTCCATAGAGGGTGGACAGAATTTAAAGAAATTATAAAATAAGTGCTAATTTAAAGAAGCAACTGTCAACTTGTAACCAAATAAAATTCATTTGGTTTCAGGTTAATGGGCTGCTCTTTCCCCTAAAAGCCTGTTGTCTGGATTTGCTTTCTGAATTAATAAAAAGAATGGTGGCTATTACTATAGCACTCACCTGTGAAAGGTGAAGTGGTGAAAGAGAAGTGAATTATTGTTCCCCAGCTTATGAACAGTGCTTTGCCATCAGAGGATGCCACAAGGAATAAAAGAGATGTGACAAAAATTAGTTTCTTATCCTTTCTGCTTGGAGACACTGTCTCTGCCCTACTAAACCTATGATTTTGTAAGCAAAAGCTAGCAATTCTAAAAGCATAGCTATACAAAGGATACGCACTTCGTGGCAAGAATTGTTTTAAGACAAACATAAAACCCCTCCCCACAAACATTGTTCCTCTATAAATAATCACTTGAACATCAGCAGTGTTATTTAAAAGGCTGCCCCTATTATATATTGAGGTTGCCACTTAAATTGGGTGGGGCTGGCAGAGCTCAGAGGTTTTCCAGTTCAAGTTCTAGTTTCATATTCCTATTAAGCTAAGCTATTTCACAGAGTAATCTTGGACCAGCTCTTCTTTGTTAACTGTCATATATTATAAGGTCCATGCAAATATGAACCTTATCCATATCAAGGCAGGATTATGTTTCCTTGAGTTCTTTGAGGGAAGGATGGAGGAAAAAGTCAGTTTTGGCATAAGAAGGTGTAAATGATTTACAGGTCAGAAATAGATTTGCCACCTAGTCCTCACAGTGACAAGCTAGGATGGGAATCTAAGAGGTTTCCATCTGCCATGATAGAAAAAAGTCAAAATAACCATCTTCTTCTCCTAGCTTGATCACAGACTCCTAAAATTAAAGCCAGGGAGTCCAACTCCTGCTCAATGTAGAAATCCGAATTAAAACATGCCAGTGGGATGACTTTCATTTGAGCACTTCCAAAGAAGAGGAATTTATTACCTCTGGGTAACTGGCTGTAGTATTGTTATGATTTTTTAAAAGAATCCATTTTCTGTAACTGAAGTCCAATATTTTGCAAACTGCCCTCTGGAATGAGTATTTCAGGTATCTGACTGTCACATATTTCTCCCTGTACATATATTTTATCAAGGCTAAACACCTGGATTGTTCACCCACATCAGTTTCTCCTCTTTACCATGTCTGGATATTTTTTGCATACTAATGGTATGTGTCAGCTCCATTAGATAGACCAAACAGAAATCAACTTCATGGAAGATTAAAATTATTTTTATTATTCAGACTGTTAATATAACAGAATCATGTAAATTTGATTGTGCTGTACCTTCGTATACTTCAGTGAATTAGGGAGCAGTCTGTCTGACTCTTCAGAGCCAATTAGCTCATTCTCTGGAATTAATACCCCTCCCCCCACATATTTAGTCTCTGGGTAACAGTTTTTGAATATTCCCATCAAAGTCATCTTCGTTACTCATTACAGAAGTATTTCACCTAGTTCCTGCCAAAAACTCACAGGCTCCTGATGACTCATTCCATTTTTCTTGAGGGGGAATCAATTTATTAATTATTCTTTTAACTAACCTTTATAAGTAGCTTTAAGATTCTGTCTGCTAACTAGGTAGAAGACCTTAGTTTTCCTAAAACCTTGAACAACATATCATTTTGTTATCATAATATAATAAAGAGAGGTGGTGGGGAAGAGAATATTAGGTGTTCCTTTGGCATATCGTTCTCCAGAGAGCTGAATCATATGCTATTATTAATCATCCCAAATTTACTTTTGTAGAAGAAAGAGGATAAGTATAATTAACATCTTGCTGTTCAATCTTTTGTGATCCTTTCTGAAATATAAATTCAGTAGTCCTACTTTTTTAGATCTTCTTTTAACAGATGATGACTATTTAATTATTTTTTTTTTCTCAATAAAATGGTGTGTCCCCAGAACTTAATGGACTGTAACTGAACCCAGCCATCATGGCCATAATCTGGAAATCTGAAAATGTGTGACCATGAATCACTGAAGAGTTACACATCTTATGTAGATTGAATGTACTTTCAAATTATATATCAATATATATCAATATCAATATCAATATCTATCTATCTATCTATCTATCTATCTATCTATCTATCTATCTATCTATAGGTTTTTTCTTCATCCTGATTGGTTGAGAATCTTGGTCTGTGTTTATTGGTCTTGGAGTTTGCTGTGTTCTGCTTCTAATATCTTCTGTCTGGGCTTTTTTTTTTTTTTTGGCTCTTTTTGTATCTTGATTGGCTGGCAACATTGTGTTACTTTATTGGAGGCCTTTAGTGCAGCTTGGCTTCGGGTAAATGGACGGCTATCATTAGTTAGGAAGCTGGGTTTCATCTGGGTGTCTGTTTGGGGTGTGTTTGAGCTGGAGGTATCAGGGGGGATCTGTTTGTTCCCAGGTATTTGCCTGGCTTGTGGTGTGGAGATTTTTTTTATTTGTGAGTGCAGGCTTCCAAATGATTGACAGCCTGGTGGAATCATCTCTTCTGTTCATGCTTTCTGGTCTTTTTTCAATCTCTATGGCTTCTCTGATGATTCTGTGGCTGGGATTTTCTATAGTGGCTAGGGTTTTGATGCCATTGAAGTTGATGCTATGACCTGTGGCTTCCATGTGTTGGACTAGTGAGGAAACTCCAAAGACAAAATTGACCTGGAAAACCAAGGCATATATGAAGTCCCCTGTGCATCATGCCCGGCCACATACATTGGACAGACCAATAGAAGAATAAGCACCCACCTGGATGAACACAAAAATGCAGTCAAAAAGCTGGAACACACTTCCTCACTAGTCCAACACATGGAAGCCACAGGTCATAGCATCAACTTCAATGATTCTGCTGAAACGTTGCTACAACTTTAAAAGCACCACTCCTATGATGTGGGAAAATACCCGAACAAAGCTTAATGCCATACATGTAAGTACCCGCGAAAACTTAAGAAAATATATATATATAGCATTCAGCTTTGTTCGGGTATTTTCCCACGTCATAGTAGTGGTGCTTTTAAAGTTGTAGCAACGTTTCAGCAGAATCTCATCTGCCATCATCAGGCTTCTGTATAGTGTTCGTCTGTATAGACGACTACAGACTACAGACGAACACTATACAGAAGCCTGATGATGGCATATGAGATTCTGCTGAAATGTTGCTACAACTTTAAAAGCACCACTACTATGACGTGGGAAAATACTCGAACAAAGCTGAATGCCATACATGTAAGTACCCGCGAAAACTTAAGAAATATATATATATATATACATTCTTAGGATGGCTGCTATTTTTCTTTGTTTTTGTGGAAGCTGTTGGCAGTCAGTACTTTAGTCAGAGTGCATAGTTCAGTCTTTATTTGTGTCTGAACGATGCAATTTGACTAAAGTACTGACTGCGACTTCCACAAAGTACTGACAACGACTTCCACAAAAGCAAAATCACAGGCCTGATCCACAAAAATACACTGAGACATAATAGAGACTTAGAAGATGAACAGACCCATGAAACAGCTGTCCTGCCCTACATAAGAGGTACTACAGACAAAATCAGTAAGATACTACACAGGCATCACATCAAGACTGCCTTCAAAACAGACAGAAAAATAGCAACCACTCTAAGAAACTCCAAAGATAAAATTGACCTGGAAAAGCAAGGCGTATATGAAGTCCCCTGTGCATCATGTCCTGCCACATACATCGGACAGACCAATAGAAGAATAAGTACACAAAAATGCAGTAAAAAAAGCTGGAACACACTTCCTCACTAGTCCAACACATGAAAGCCACGGTCATAGCATCGACTTCAGTGGCACCAAAACCCTAGCCACTATAGAAAACCCCAACTACAGAATTATCAGAGAAGCCATAGAGATTTAAAAAAGACCTGAAAGCATGAATAGAATAGATGACTCCCCCAGATTGTCAATTATCTGGAAGCCTGCACTCACAAACAAAAATATCTCCACAACACAAGCCAAGCAAACACCTGGACACAAACAGACCTTCCTGATACCTCCAGCCCAAACATACCCCAACCAGCTACCCAGATGAAACCTAGCTTCCTAATAAACGGTCTCTGGCCATTCACCCAAACCCAAGCTGCACTTCAAGCCCCCAATACACGAAACACAATGTTGCCAGCCAATCAAGACAAAAAATGCTACAAAACAGACAGAAGATATTAGAAACACCAATCAAGCAGAACACAGCAAATTCCAAGACCAATAAACACAGACCAAGACTCCCAACCAACCAGGATGAAGAAAAAGCCATTCTAATACAGCATAGGCTAGCACCAAATTTAAAACAGAAACGGCTGTGAAAGCCTGACACACAGACGAACACTATACAGAAGCCTGATGATGGCAGATGAGATTCTGCTGAAACGTTGCTACAACTTTAAAAGCACCACTCCTATGACGTGGGAAAATACCTGAACAAAGCTGAACACCGTACATATAAATACCCCCAAAAACTTAAGAAAACAAAGATAGATAGATAGATAGATAGATATAGATAGATAGATAGATAGATAGATAGATAGATAGATAGATAGATAGATAGATATAGATATAGATATAGATATAGATATAGATATAGATATAGATATAGATATAGATATAGATATAAAGTTATATAGTTATATACACTGCTCAAAAAAATAAAGGGAACACAAATATCCTAGATCTGAATGAATGAAATATTCTTATTAAATACTTTGTTCATTACATAGTTGAATGTGCTGACAACAAAATCACACAAACATTATCAATGGAAATCAAATTTAGCAACCTATGGAGGTCTGAATTTGGAGTTACACTCAAAATTAAAGTCGAAAAAAACACTACAGGCTGATCCAACTTTGATGTCATGTCCTTAAAACAAGTCAAATGAGGCTCAGTAGTGTGTGTGGCCTCCATGTGCCTGTATGACCTCCATACAACCCCTGGGTATGCTCCTGATGAGGTGATGGATGGTCTCCTGAGGGATTTCCTCCCACACCTGGACTAAAGTATCCCCCAACTCCTGGATAGTCTGTGGTGCAATGTGGCATTGGTGGATGGAGTGAGACATGATGTCCCAGATGTGCTCAATTGGATTCTGGTCTGGGGAACGGGAGGGCCAGTCCATAGCATCAATGCCTTCGTCTTGCAGGAACTGCTGACACACTCCAGCCACATGAGGTCTAGCATTGTCGTGCATTAGGAGGAACCCAGGGCCAACTGCACCAGCATATGGTCTCACAAGGAGTCTGAGGATCTCATCTCAGTACCTAATGGCAGTCAGGCTACCTCTGGCGAGCACATGGAGGGCTGTGTGGCCCCCTAAAGAAATGCCACCCCACACCATTACTGACCCACTGCCAAACCAGTCATGCTGGAGGATGTTGCAGGCAGCAGAACGTTCTCCATGGTGTCTCCAGACTCTGTCTCATCTGTCACATGTGCTCAGTGTAGACCTGCTTTCATCTGTGAAGAGCACAGGGCACCAGTGGCGAATTTGCCAATCTTGGTATTCTCTGACAAATGCCAAACATCCTGCATAGTGTTGGGCTGTAAGCACAACCCCCACCTGTGGATGTCGGCCCTCATACCACCCTCATGGAGTCTGTTTCTGACCGTTTGAGCAGCCACATGCACATTTGTGGCCCACTGGTGGTCATTTTGCAGGGCTCTGGCAGTTCTCTTCTTGTCTGTCCTTGAACAAAGGTGGAGGTAGCAGTCCTGATGCTGGGTTGTTGCCCTCCTATGGCCTCCACCACATCTCCTGATGTGCTGGCCTGTCTCCTGGTAGTGCCTCCATGCTCTGAACATTATGCTGACAGACACAGCAAACCTTCTTGCCACAGCTCGCATTAATGTGCCATCCTGGATGAGCTGTACTACCTGAGCCACTTGTGTGGGTTGTAGACTCCGTCTCATGCTACCACTAGAGTGACAGCACCGCCAGCATTCAAAAGTGACCAAACCATCAGCCAGAAAGCATAGGAACTGAGTTGTCTGTGGTCATCACCTGCAGAACCACTCCTTTATTGGGGATGTCTTGCTAACTGCCTATGCTTTCCACCTGTTGTCTATTCCATTTGCACAACAGCATGTGAAATTGATTGTCAATCAGTGTTGCTACCTAAGTAGGCAGTTTGATTTCACAGAAGTGTGATTGACTTGGAGTTACATTGTGTTGTTTAAGTGTTCCCTTTATTTTTTTGAGCAGTGTAGTTATATACACTGAGCAGTGTATATAGTTATATATATAGTTATATATAAAGATAGTTATATAGAGTTATATAGATATAGATACAGATGATATATAGATACAGATATAGACTTTGATCAGTGTTGATTCCTAGTGACTGCCTGGACTGGTCCTTGCATTTTTCCTTGTAAGTTTGTTTGCTTCCTATTCAAGTTGAAAATCGTTAAAGGAAACTTACTTGTTGTGAGACTGTGATCAGAGAGTTTGTTTAAATATTACATCCTCCAAATATCTCTAGTCATATGCAAAGGAGAATGGATGAAATTGTAGTTCCCTGATGAATGGAATTTTCCCTGCCAAAATTTAGAAGAGGAATCTTAATACTTACCATATCTCATTCTTTGATGGTTCATTTTTTTACACAGCTAGGCTTCTCATTCAGCTGGTATTTAAAATCATGAATTGGTTTCAACAATGCCTGCACCATCATATCTATTTATTTTCAGGGTATGAATAGCTAGGGAGTTTGAGAAGAATTACAGAAATCAGTTTCAAGTACATTCATCCATAGAAATTCATTGGGGGTCTTTGGGTCAGATACTATTTGCATCTGATCCAAATTGTAACTATAATGTTACAAACTAGCAGGCTTGTAAGCCTGCAAACCTGACTGGCTTTTCATAAGCAGGCTCATAAGCCTGCAAACCTGACTGCTTTTCACAAGCAGGCTCGAAATCCTGCATATTCGATTGAGTCGAGCTGTTTTTACCGAAGTCACTAATAAAGAGTTGGAGTCACTATTCGATGTCTCATCTCTGTTATTGCGCCCACTCTCCCCACTCTCCATATAATATGTCAGATATTATTTGTTAAGATTCTGACATAGCCTGAAACCTTTTAATGTTTGAGAGTTCAGTAACCTCTTGCTCAATGATGGAGTTAAAGTTCTGTTCGGCCATAACAGTCACTCTGAGATTTACTATAAAGTGTCTTTGAAGATTAAAACATTCTGACAGTATTTTGTCCTTATTTTGAATCTTATGTCCAGTAATTTTTTAATGCTAAATTTGTCTTATATAGAATCAAGAATGGCATTGCTGGCAGATGATGGCATATTGGAAAAGTACATGTGAAGGCACCTCTAATCTTGTATGTGAAGTTGTTGAGAAAGTGATAGTACTGGGGGAACTGTAGTCATTTAGGTTTGTTGCAGGACCTGATTCCTGTGTTAGCATAGTTGTTTGATTATTTTAGATTGCCTACAAGAATCCACTTCAGGTTTGATGATATCTGTAAATTGCCATTTCAGTACAAAGAATATATGTTAGCTTTAGAGAACCAGTAAGACTGCTGAATTCATACACATCAAAAGATTTCAGAAGATCTCAACAAACACAATGGGTTTTTAATATATTATAATTGCTAACTGATGAAGTAATCTGTCTCACATATAACCGTATAGTTACTTTCTCCCTTTACTTGACTCATCCTCTCATCAAATTCTACATCAATTAATCATTCCAGGTATTTAATCAAGTGACCTACACCAACAAAGCCTTATGCTATTTAATAATATTTGTTAGTCAGAGAAGCTTCAAACTCCTGAGTTTGAGAGTAAAACAGCTCTCTTTCTATAATGTCAGTCTTAGGAAATGAAAAATGGAAGTAGCTGAGATCTTATCCCAGAATAAGATAGGGAAAAGGGAAAAATGAATAATGAATAATGAAGTTTTAGCTTGAGAATTCAAACATGTGCATATTATCAAGCTTATATTTATTGAGGAAAAATGAGAATAAACATAGAAAAAAAGGTAAGAGTTCCTGTGGATTTTACTCCACTAATCATTGTCGACTATGGGTGGTGGTGTTCATCTCCATTTCAAGGCCATTGAGCTGGTGCTATCTAAAGAAATTTCCACAACCATGTGGTCATAATGTAACAGAGTGCTGTTACTTTCCCACCAAATTGGGAAAGTAGAACCCATTTATATGCTTGCATTTGTATGCTTTCAAACTGCTAGGTTGGCAGAGATGGGGTGAAGACAGGAGCTCATCCCATCATGTGGAGCTCAGGTTTCGAACCTGGGCTGCTGGCTTTCCAGCAACCAAGCCCAGCATCTTAACCACTTGAGCCACTTTGTCGCCTTGAAAAAGCTAGTACAGGCATATAAATAAATACATTTATCACAGTTTTGAGTTCTAAAAAAAACAACATTTATTGTTTACATAGTTACCATTTCAGGTAATTTGGACTGAATTTTACTAAAATGTTTATGCTAAATTCCTATCCAGTAAATAGAGAAATATAGTATCCAACTGTAAGCTACTATTGCTGTCATCTTGAGGTTAGACTATTTATTCTGATTACTCTTGAGTATATCATAGCCACTTTATCTTACTGCGAGCCACATTTTTATCCAACTATTCATCCCTCCCTTAAAAACCTGAAATGGGCAGATATTGTTGTTTGATGGTGTTAAGGATAACATTGTTTACCCTAACTGGTTTAGGTAAAAATAATAAATATGTAATCATAGTTTATAAATTAAAGTGTCTGCAACTTTAAATATGGGAATGTAATTAAGGGAGTGGTTGTGAAAACACTTTAAAAGAAGCAAGGAATGTCAGCTTGCTCTCTCTGGCTTTGATGATCCCTAATTACTGCATGGACTCAAGACTGCGTTACTCGAACGGGAGAGGAACAAAGGACTGATTTGTAAGTGAACTGACATAGGATATTCTACACGGACTTTGCTAATTGAATATCCTTGAATGGACTGACTAAATGATGCATGACTATTGGACTGTTATTTTGACTATGCTATGAACTCATAATGGAATAAACTATATTTTTGATAGCACAAGCGTATCTGTTATTTTTACTGTATGATAACAAAACATACAAACTTATCTCATTCATTTATCTGTATGCCTATCTGACTAACGCTGCACATTCTGTTTAGCTTGTCTCCTTAACCCTGGTTGGGGAACCCAGGCTTAACACTGGTTATGGGCCCAGAGGCTGCAAAGTCAGTTTAACTAGGATAAAACAGATTTATGTAAAAAGTGAGAGTTTGTGTTGTTATACATTACAGTAAACAGACAGCTGTGTTTTATTAATTATAGTTTGATATCCATATAAGAAAACATGGCACAAGTCAATCTACAAAGTTTGTCCCTTATATCCAAGCTGGATGGAACAAACTATGTATCATGGTCTATGAAATGTAGTCTACTTCTACGAAGAGAAGGTCTGTGGAACATAATTGAAAACCCACCAAATGTAGAGGAATGGGATCCAGAGGATGATGAAGATAGACTAAAAATAGAAGAATTTATGCATAAAAATGAACACGCTATTTGCATAATAGGTTTAACATTAACTGACCAGCAACTTGTTCCTATCCATGGAGAGCAAAAGGCTGTTGGGTGTTGGCAGAAGCTGAAGAGGATTTATGTCCGAGATAACGTTGGTGCTCACATAAATCTAACACGGAAGTTTTTCAGGACGCATCTCCAGACAAATGGTGATATGCTTAGTCATTTGAAAACTATGCAAAGCATTTTTCAAGAACTGCACGAGAAAGAGCTTATTTTCTCTGAACTACACCAAGTCTACATAATTCTATCATCACTAAATGAAAGTTATGATAACTACATCACTTCCCTTGAAATTTTGCCAAAGGAAAGCCTAACTTTAACTGATATAACTGGCAGATTGATAAAGGCAAGAAGAAGACTTGAAAGATATCAGTTAAGGAGGGAGCAACCTCAAAAAGAAGATAATGAATCTCCAACTGCATATGCAATTAAAAAGTGTTTTAATTGTGGAGGAAGAGGACATTTGGCAAGATTTTGTAAAAAAGCAAAGCGGCAGAACGCTGACCAGAATACTAAAAGTCATCAAAAGATCAATAAAAATTTAGAGTTAGCCATGTATACTAACGGAGCTGTAAAAAATAATTTATGGGTGGTTGACAGTGGAGCATCCCACTGTATAACAAATGATAACAAAAATTTTATTAAAATGTCCAAGAGTACACTGCAGATATCGTTAGTCAATGGCTGGAAACTGAAAGCTAAAGGTCAAGGTATAGCATATTGTTCTTTTATAAAAGAGAATGTAAAAATGTTATATGTACCACAACTTAAGTTTAATTTAATTTCAGTTAGAATTTTGGTTAAACTAGGATATGTAGTTACATTTAAAGGAGATAACTGCATAATTGAGAAAGAAGATAAGAAAATTACTGCATTTTTAAGAGGTGAATTATATGTTTTAAATGATAATGGTTTAAAAGTGGCTAACATGGTTTATGATAATAAGAAACCTCATGATGAATGTATTCACTTGTTACACCGAAGGCTAGGGCATTTAAATTTTAAAATGATTAAGAAAACTGTTGAATTATCTAAAGGAATAAGTTTAAAACCTTGTAATAAGTATTTGCAATGTAATGCTTGCAATCAAAGCAAGAGCAAGGTCAAACCGGCTAATAGAGTTGATAGATTTACTACCAAAGAGCCTTTAGAAGTAGTATTTGCTGATTTAATAGGTCCGAAAAAACCAAGTGTAGGAGGAGCTCAATACATACTAAGTATAATGGACCACTATTCTAGATATGGGTTTTGCTATTTAATGAAGAGCAAAACTGAAACGTATCTAAATCTCTTTAAATGGATTAAATTTGCAGAAAAGAAAACTAAAAAGAAATTAGTAACTCTTATAACAGATAATGGTGCGGAAGTTACAAATAATAAATTCCAGAATAGACTTAGAATGTTAGGTATACAACATAAAATGTCTGCACCATATAGGCCACAACATAATGCCTTTATTGAGAGACAAGGCCAAACACTACAATCAATGGCACGAACTATGATGTCTGATTCAGGATTACCTGACAATTTATGGGGAGAAGCAATAATGTGTGGTAATCATATATTAAATAATGTTGTTAATTCAACAACATGGCATGGTACAAAACCTGATTTAAGTTACATGCACACATTTGGAGCACCAGCATGGGTGCATATCCCTTCACAACTCAGACACAAAGAACAGCATAGAGCTAAAAGATTATTTTTTGTAGGATATAAATCTAATCATAGATCTTATAGATTCTAGGAACCAGGTACATCTAGAGTTTACACCAGTGCTAGTGCTAAATTCCTAGAACATGTAGGATGGAATAGATTAGAGCAAGATTTAAATAATGAAGTAATTATTGAACCCTACAAAAGGCAAAAAGATCAGACTAGTTATAAGAAGAGTCCAATTAAAGAAAAAGTCCATGAAGAGCAAATAGGACCAGAACAAGAGGAAACAGTTGATCAGGAAGAGTTAGATAATCAAGAAGAGTTAGTAAATGAAAGTCCACCTGTCAGTCCTGTAATACCTAGATGTACTACACGTGTAACTAGACCACCTGATAGGTATCAAGCAAGTATAGTTTGACAAGTAACTAAAGTTCCAACTAGTATAGATGAACTTAGGAAGTATCCTGCTAAGGATCAGGAGAATTGGCAAAAGGCAATGGAAAAAGAACTAAATTCATTAAAGGTTATGAAAGTATATGAAGATGCCATATTACCTCCAGGAGAAAAATCCATTGGGTGCAAATGGATATTTAAAGTAAAAACTGGAAATGATGGGACTGTTACCCATAAAGCTAGGTTGGTAGCTCAAGGATTTAATCAAACTGCATCTGATTACGATGAAGTTTTTGCACCAAGTCTTAAAGCAACATCTTTAAGAGCAGCTTTAGTGTGGGCAGCTAAGAAAAACTATGTCATTAACCATTTAGATGTAGAAACTGCTTATTTGCATGCACCATTGCAGCACACTATATATTTGAAAAAGCCAATTATTATAAAAGACAATAAAGTAAATAGTAATGATTGTTGGAAACTCAAAAAGAGTCTTTATGGGTTGAAACAATCTGGTTTTGAGTGGAACCAATACATTGTGAAAGAGTTAAACAATATAGGTTTTAAATCTGGTTTAGCAGATCCATGTGTGTTTAAAAGAGAAAATAATGAAACGGTATCATTATTGTTATTATTTACAGATGATATTGCTTTGATAACTAAGACTAATAATGAAGCTAATGAGATTATATCATTATTAGCCAAAAAGATAAAATTAAAGCATTTAGGTGAAATTAAAAAGTATCTAGGATTGAAAATTAACAAAACAAAAAATGGATTGAAGATATCTCAAGAAGATAAAATTTGCCAATTAATTAAAACGTATAAAATGGAACTTTGTAAACCGGCAAAGACTCCAATGAGTCAGAAAGTTTGCCAAACTGATGATCAAAGTCCCAAATTTGATAAGTCCATATATCAATCTTTGATTGGTAGCTTATCATATATAAGCAATTGGTCTAGGCCAGATATAGCTTATAGTGTAAATCAGCTGGCACGTTTTAATTCAGATCCACATCAATGTCATTGGCAATCTTTAAAGAGAATTTTAAGATATCTTAAAGGAACAATGAACCATGCATTGTATATAGAACCAAAGGGTGATTTGAGTCTTAGTGCCTATGCAGATGCAAGTTTTGCAACTGATATAAACACTAGAAAATCAACATCTGGGATGGCTATATTATTTGGCAAGACACTAATAGGATGGAGGTCAATCAGACAACAGCATATTAGCTTGTCCACGATGGAAGCGGAATTTTCATGTCTGTCATTATTATGCACTGACTTAATTTTGTACAAACAGTTATTATTAGACATGGGTATAACTGTTAAAGATTCCATTATTGTGTACGAGGACAACCAGGCAGCTATAAAGTTAGCTACTAGTATTGCTGTAAAAACTAGATCAAAGCATACTGATTTAAGATACTTAAATGTTAGAGAATCTGTAAAGAATGGGCTAATTAAATTGGAATACTGCATGACGGAAGAAAACATTGCAGACCAATTTACAAAAGCTCAAGGAGTAATCAAATTTAAAGAGAGTTGTAACAAATATGATTTAAAGATGTAAATAGTTATATTTATTATTATTTCCTAAAAGGGGAGAATGTTAGGGATAACATTGTTTACCCTAACTGGTTTAGGTAAAAATAATAAATATGTAATCATAGTTTATAAGTTAAAGTGTCTGCAACTTTAAATATGGGAATGTAATTAAGGGAGTGGTTGTGAGAGCACTTTAAAAGAAGAAAGGAAAATCAGCTTGCTCTCTCTGGCTTTGATGATCCTTAATTACTGCATGGACTCAAGACTGCGTTACTCGAACGGGAGAGGGACAAAGGACTGATTTGTAAGTGAACTGACATAGGATATTCTACACGGACTTTGCTAACTGAATATCCTTGAATGGACTGACTAAATGATACATGACTATTGGACTGTTATTTTGACTATGCTATGAACTCGTAATGGAATAAACTATATTTTTGATAGCACAAGTGTATCTGTTATTTTTACTGTATGATAACAAAACATACAAACTTATCTCACTCATTTATCTGTATGCCTATCTGACTAACGCTGCACATTCTGTTTAGCTTGTCTCCTTAACCCTGGTTGGGGAACCCAGGCTTAACAGATGGTATTAAAGGTATCGCTTCAGGATGTAAGTTGTTCCAAGTAAAGCTGCCTTTTACAATTGACTGATGATGATTTTGTCAATGCCAATAGTGTTCAAATAGTACTCCAGATATTTTGGGATGGTACCCAATACTATTGGTATTATTTTTGCTTTCTTCTGCCAAAGTCATTCCACTCCTATTTGCAGGTCTTCGTATTTTGTGGTTGTGGTGATGATGATGATGATGATAGATCACTTTATTTATATGATTTGCTGAACATTGCATTCCCACAGAAGTACATAGGAAGGTAACCCTTCATTTCTGAAAGCAGTTTCTGTTTCCAGTACTTCCACATCTTTTGTTTCCGCTACTACATTCTCAGGCCATTAAAATGACTCTCCCATTCCATCGATCAATTATTTGGGGAAATTCCATAGTCTTTTGGGTAAATATAGTAATTTGTTTGGCTGCACTCTATGTTATCTGTATAGGATTTGAGAAAGGCTTTAGCTATTAGCTTTGAAAACATTACCGCTTACATTGCCATCCAAATTTTTCCAGACTGCCTCTTTCTCAGTTTTTGATTCATGGAATAAAAGGCAAAGAAAGGGTTTAATGAATTTGTCATATCTGCTTATAACTGACTCACTGTCATCCAAATCATGCTTCTCCTTATTTTCTGAAAAAGAGAGGTGAGGAAAATATTGCAAAGGCTCTTGTAATTTAAACACAATAAGCTGATAGATGATTGACACATTTTACTTTTAACCACACTGGCAGAATTATAGTACCCACCACTAGTTTTCTACACATCTCTGATGCTATACAGCCTAACCAGCATAGCATAGATTCCTGATTTCAATGGGCAAGTCTGATCTAGCCCAAGGATAAATAAGGCTTACCATAGTAGACATTAGTTCCCTCATTCTAATTTGCAGCATCTCAAAATGCAGTCACCAGGAGAGAAGCTCAATTTGAGGGTATCTCTAGTTTTAAAAATAGGGTGACCTATGCAGAACAGCAAAGCAAGTTGTGATTTGCTTGGATTTTCTGCAGAACTATAAGATAAATACCTTCATATTGGAAATTAAAAGTTAAACAGAAACATATTTTGTAAAGAGAACTGGTAAATTATTTTCATAATTACAGTTACACCAAAACAACTTGAAGGAAATTGTAGGAAGAAATATCCATCTGTTTCAGTTCCAGGCTGGGAGAAAGACTGGAAACATGGAGGCTGATTGGAGAGATGGTTTTATTGATGAAGTAGAACTAGATGAGTTTGTGGTTCTGGGCAGCTGACAAAATGGAGTGGAGGGGGGGGTTATACCTTCTTTGGACTTTGCACTTATTTGAGCTTCCTATTCCTGTGCAAGAACATGTCTTCTATTGACTGTTGCCAGATTCCTATGGGGTCATGTAGGGATTAGGTAGGGGTCATACTGGCTCTATAGGCAAAAGTGGAAATGCAAATCCTAGGTGTTTGTCTGAATTCACAGGTTTGTCTGAACTCACAGGTTTGTCTGAAGTTTGGACTGCTCTGAGATGATGTCATAAATAAACTTGTGTTCCGAAAGGGTGTTGAGTAATTCCTATTGTGACTTAATGGCTTTCTTTCTGTTTTGGATCTTGATTGAGAGCTAATCCCATCATTCTGCCTTTGTTCAGACTTTGCCCCAGGGAGTTTCTTGACTTGAATGGATTTCTGCCTGCAGTATTTGCTTTGCCTATGAATAGAACTATCTAAAAATGTGTCTTGCTTTTTCAAAAATCTCTTTATCACTTCAGTGCTGACATCTGCTGCAGGCTATTAAGGAAAGTGGGGGTTGCTTTCTGCCTCTAAAAAAACATGTTTCTCCATTTCTCATTTAGGGAAATATAATATTCTGCATTTTTAAAATATTCCTCAAAATATTTCATTCTTCTGGGATGGCGGTAGGTGCTGACTTTCTACAATAAGTTGGGCGGTTAGCTGAAGGATGAAAGATCCAGTTGCTTTTTTCTTTTCATCCAGAGCTCACTGCAGAAAAGGCAGGATCAACAAACACCCAACCTGAGCTTCTACCTTTCCCTCAACATTCAGTTCAGCCAAGAGCAATACACTCATCCATCCCCCAGCCGGATTTGGGAAAAGTGATACCAGTGCTGATCACTACTGTATCTCGGTTTGACTTTGAAATCAATGAAGCTTGAACAAAAAAGTATTATTTGTTTGTTTAATTCAGTCAACTCCAACCGAGTCTGGACCGTTCGCAATTGATTTCAAAGTCAAGCCGAGATGCAGTAGTGATCAGGGCTGGTATCACTTTTCCCAAATGCGGGTGGAGGATGGATGAGTTTATTACTCTTGGCTGAACTGAATGCAAATAATAAAATAAAGACCAATACAAACCAAAACCAAGGCGGGTTTAACCAACGGACTCTAATCGCCTTAAAACTTTCCCTTCGCCCGAAAGGATCGAAAAGATCCGAGAAGAGAACCCAGGAACATAAAGTACTGTCTCCAGGTAACAGAAGGGGAAGGAAAGAGCCTTTACATTTGCTCGGGGCGGGGAAGCAGCCCACCCCTCCCAGCCCCACGGCCGGCCTTAGACTGAGGGAGCCACACCATCCAACAGTTTCCAGCAGATGAAAGGGGAGGGGGTGGGAGAGCGAGGCGGGGAAGCCAGCCAGCCCAGGGCCGTGACGTCAGGAAACTTTCCCTCAGTGGTTGAGCCCAGAAGGCTGAAGCCAAGGAGGCGACAGCGAGCGGCGCTTTTTTCTCACGCCGCGCGCGCGGGCGCGTGTATGTGCGCGTGTGTCCGCTGTTGCGAGTCGCTGGGGTCGGCTCAAGGCAGGCGGCTATCGGGGCTGCAAGCTTTGGACCGCTCCGGAGCCTTCCTCGGCTGCCTCTTTCGCCGCATCGTCGCTCTCCGACGCCCTCGCGCTCGCTCCTTCGGCCCAACGCATACGCGGAGTCCAGGAAAATTCCCTGGCTGGCTGGAATTCGGTGGAGTTGGACGAAGGGAGAACTTGATGACTTGGCGTTGGCTTCGGGATTCCTTTCGGCGACTGACAGCGGGAGGAGGAGGAGGAGGAGGAGAAGCAGCAGGAGCGGAGGGGGAGGAGGAGGAGGAGGAGGAGAAAGCGGGCGTCGAGGGAACTCTGGCTGGGTTTGTTCTTTTTTTAAACTTTTGTCTTCTTCGAGGAAGAAAGGAGCGGGGCGGGAGGGGGAAGGGGAAGAGCTTGACAAGAGACCAGGGAATGGCTCGTCTTGATTTTGTGGCGGCAAAGAGTGCGCGCGTGCGCTCGTAGCCCGAGGGAAGCCTGTTGAACGCCGGGTGGCTTTCCTCAAGATGCTGCGGAAGAAGAAGAAGAGGAGGGGAGAAGGAATAGTCCTCCCCCTCCACACACCGCGGGGCTTTCAGGTTGTTCCTTGTAGGCGCAGCCGCCGTTGAGAAGGGCTCGAAACTTTCCGTCGGCAGGCTGACGCGACGAACTGAAGTTGTTTTAATTATTATTATTATTATTTTAATTTTTCCCGGGGAGTGTAACTCGCTCCCGTTGGTCTCGGCGGAGTCCCGCACTTCTTTTTGCCTCGCTTCTCGTGCTGCTTGTTGGCGTGGTAGTTCCTCTCTCCCCGTTCTGATACCGGCATCTTGCCCTCCGTTTCAAAAAGCAGACGGAAAGTTGGCGCCGTACTTTTGCTTTCCGGGGTTAAAGAAAAGAAGGCGGCGCGCTCGGGCAGAGAAATCAAGATGCGTGCCTCGGAGCCCTTCGGTGGCCTTTGCTCGAATGTTGCCCGTCTCTCCGGTTCTTTTGTGTGACCCTACGAGTTCACTGACGGTAGTGGACCGCTGGGCCAGCGCTCGCCCATGTTCGTCCACCAGGAGCCGTTTTAGACTGCAATTGGGTGGGTCTGCCTTCAAGAGCAAGCCCGTCCTTGTGCTAAGAATTGTTTACTCTTGAGTAAACTTGCCTGCGACCGGAAAGTCTGTTGTGAAGTAGCTTCTTTTTTTTTTTGCCCGATCCCCTCAACTTCGTCTGAAGCGTGAAGCTTCGGTGCGGCGCTTCTCCGTCTGGCATTAATGAGGGAGGTGAATTCTGTTTTTCGATATAGATCCCGCGCCAGCGTTTTCTCTAGCTTTGCTTTTACGTTTAGACGAGAAGATGGGTGGCAGTTATCTGAAGGACTAATCAGTGGATTCCTGTGTTTGCAGGCTGCAGTCCAAAACCAATGTCAAGCAAGTGTCAATCAGGTGGATTTTTCTGCCCTGGGTGATGTTTTGGTTGAGCAGAAGTACAGCTGATAGAGCGAAAAGCTTTAATTGAGTTTCCATGTACTGTTTCCATGTACTGCTCATGGGAAAAGATTAGAGGAAGGGAGAGGTTTCTGGACAGAAAGCTCTTTTTTAAGGTACTACTTTTGGATCATACAAGTATGTTTTTAAACAAAAAAAAGTTAAAACAACTGATGTTGATTTTTAGGCTGTAATCCTATATTTACTTTCTTCAGAAGAAACATACAGAGATTATGTAATCTACTAATGCTTACAATTAGATCTGCAACTCCTTGATAGTGGACTGCCAGGATTCATTTTTCTCTTTTGATGAGTGGTGAGAATGACCCATATTTATTGTTACATAAATTTGTACTATGCCATCCTATCCCAAATTTTTTTGGCAGTTTACAGCAATAAAACATAATAGAAGGACATCACAACAACCCAGATAAACTAAATTCCCAAGTGTTCAGTTAAACACAACTATTTTAATTACTTTGTTAGCATTCTTCAAAAATCCCAAGAAAATGTTATGTTGTAGACATTTGTGTTTGTGTGTGTGTGTGTATGTGTGTGTGTGTAATGTTTTCAGTAATATAATCTAACTAATTTGGAGATACAATTTACTGTACCTCTTAAACTTACTTGGAGACTTCAGTTCCTGGAAACTGAAAGTTGGAAGAATTATATTAATACAAGTCAAAAAAATCTGAACCAGAATTTAAAGTAGCAAAATTTCCTGTGTTTTCAAGATACAAAGTTTATTTGAGAATCAAAAGAAAGATACATGATACTAGCTTTTGTAGTTCCACAAAAGATGATAGGATGCTGGTTCAGCTAAAACATTTCACTCTGAAGACAAACCTGGCATCATTGCAAAGATTAATGAACACAAGTTACTTTTGCAATGTCATTCGGTTTATGGATAAAAGCATACATGTGACAATTCCTTAAAACATAACCTGTGGAGGTGGAGCAACAGCATCAGATTTTCATTTAAAATGGGCTGCAGTAACAGCTTGAACTTTATTTTCCAAAATTGCATTCAGAATAAATGAGGGAGAGGTTAAAAAAATAGTTCTGAAGCATAGAGTTTTGTACGATTTTTCCAATTTGTAGCCGGCATGCATTCTTTAATACTAATTATTTCTGATCTAGTGAATTATACACAATACAAGTCTATTTAAATTTCAATTTTGGAATAAGAGATGTCAGGGTAGAGGAGTTCAGATTTGTTCTTGAATGCTTTGGTGTTAACTATTTTCTTCTATCTAAGGGCTAACACTGGAGAATGATAGTATATGTGTTGCTATATTATATAAGTATCTGGTTTATTTTTTTTATGGTAATAGTAGTTGTCATTTTTATCATAATTATTAACTCTGTTGCCCAAGTGCCTGTAAATCTGTGAACGCTGTCTTGTCTATTTTGAAAACAACAGTCCATGGAGTGTGCCAAGTTTTTCCAGAGAGGAGAAGGTAGCCACTTCTTTGTGAAACAACATCTGTTGATGTTACTTTGGTTTACTTCTTAATATTTTACCATGGAGACCAACTTCTTTTGGCTATAGAATTACCAGGTGCCATACAATTAAGTATTTGCAATGCTGCTAATTAATATATTTGCTAAATTAATAGGTAGTACTTCATTTATTTACATTTTGATACATGATGGTACTTAGTATGCATTTGCTCAAACATTTGTCATGTTTTACTATATGCTTGTCATCCCCCCCCCCCCAATAAATTTTCAGATAAAAGGTTCATATAAAAGCTTTGAAGGCAGAATAGGAAGAACCATAATGTTTTATACTGCTTACTTTGAATAAGGGCAGGCAAGTATCCAGACACTAGTAATCTTTCAAGGTGATGGTGAGATTGAGGGTTATGTTTTATACTGGACAAATTCCAGAAACCAATATAACTTTCTGGTTCTGACTCAAGTACATGAATTATGTTGCAGCTAGTAGCTGTTGAAGGAGCATTCATTAAGAAAATATATTTTCTAATAACTAAATTTTAAAAAATGGTAACCTTAATTAACGGCTTTGATCATGCTTTCTTCTTGCAGTGGTAAAACCAAAACATTAGTTGATCATTACAAATATGAAGCTGTAGTGTACTGTATCAAACACTGTTATTGGCAAAAACATGGTATGTTGATGCAAATTACCAGTAGCCCCTTACTCAATTCAGCCTCTATGGTGAGGGTTTCTCATTCAATCTTAAGAAATAAGATTTTCATTTTTAAGAAATAAATTTCTATGTTAATTATTTTTAGTGAAAGTAGGTTGATTAGTGATGGCCTGGTAATAGATTATCCTTGTTACTCTGCTCATTATTGAATCAATTCCCAATTCTGTTAGGCACAAAACGTACAAACATGTTTAAAGAAATACTCTTGAAATTAAATTATACTGATCAAACAATCAGGTAAAAACGAAATAAGTCATTAAAAAGCCACACTTCTCTTTTTCTCCTAAAGCTATAGTGATTCTAAAGGTATTTAGGCCTAACTAGGAAATAGTGGTGAAACTTGTAGTCACGATTTATTTTAAAATGGCCCTTTAATTTGATGGCCTTTTGTTGAAGTTACAACCTTCACCACACCTTTGGAGTGTATACTTCACCTGTACAACTTTTATCTATTTCCCTCTGCCGATGCTGTTACTTAATTGGTACTCAATACTTGCAAAGCGAGTATGTACATAAGCGAATTTCCAGCTCTTGTTATTTGCATAACAATGACTCTTAGGTAAATTATAATGTCTGTATATGGGATAATTCAAAGAAGAAATCCCCTCCCTCAGATATATAGCAAATCTGAGCACCAAAAGAGCTACTGATGTCTCAGCATTCAGAGAGCTCCAAGAACACCACAGTTCAACCAGGAGCTACATATATTCTCTTCCATTGAATAAGTCATCAATAAACACATAGATCTAAACTACATTTACATACCATTCAAAAGAAGCAATAAAAAAGTTAAGGAAATAAAAAGACCAAAACACATTCTTTCCAGCAGTCTTCAGTTAAGCAGGGATTAACACCAGACAGACAAACAGAAAACAGTATCCTAATCAAGGAACTACCAAGGGGAAAAACACTAATATTGGCAGGGCAAGCTACTGTATATAAAAAGGAAATAAGGGCTACACTCATTAGCACTGATTAAATGATGAAATGTCTGCAAACAAATTTCTCACAGCTAGCAACTAGATTTCTTCAAGAGCACTGGAAGCTGGTCAATTCTGGACCATATTTTAGTCTGCCTAGCTTAATATGTATGCTATAATTTATAGTCTAAAGCCTTACTTAGATTGCCTATAGATGCCATCGATCAATCTCATCTGTAGTTCTTTTAGCATGGGGAATTCTTGAAATGGAAAATCCATGCAACATAAGGTATCTTGATTACTCGAAAAATTGGAAATATTTTACTTGTAAGCCATCCAGAGTCACTTTTCTGAGTGACAGACTACTCTAATAGATACATAATTTAAGATACATCAATCTAAACCAAATTGGTTTTATTTTATTTTATTTATTATTTATTTCATTTTGTCAAGTGATTATAAGATAACAGGTATAAGTATAGTTGTGATTACATGCAATGGATACATATAAGAAAAATAAAAAGAAACAATAGGACAGGGACAATAGGCACATTGGTGCGCTTAATACATCATATGAGCCCCATACGACTCCCATTGAATTCCCATTACTTGTCTTAGCTCCTGCCAAACTACCAGTTCGAAAGCATGCAAATGCAAGTAGATAAATAGATACTACTTTGGTGGGAAGTTAATAGCATTTCTATATGACCACTTGGTATATAGTCATGCTGGCCACATGACCACAGAAGTGTCTTTGGACAACACTTGCTCACCTGGCTAAGAATTGGAGATGAGGACTGCCACCTAGAGTCAGACATGACTGGATAGGGGAAACCTTATCTTTACTTTTATGACCCAGTTATGATTCATAATTTATAGTTTGTGACTGGACATATTATAGGAAGGCAACCAAGAACAATTCATTCAAAAGACCCTGGTTAAATAAACTCTGGCTTAGTGAGATATGTGTATCAATTCAAAACTTTCTTGTCATTAGATAACTTGAAAAAGATATATTAGGATTTTTCCCTACTGCCAAATTATAGTGCTAATCACCCATTCTTGAACTTGGAGAAAACAAAAAAACTAATATTAAATTTACTAACCTCTTGAGTGAACCATATTCAGTCTCTGCTGGCAGTCGCTGCTAATCACTTGATTTCCTTCCTATGTTTCAAATGTTATGCACTGCAAGGCTGCTCTTGGACAAGGAGGAAATTGCATTGCAACTAAAGAAGATTTACATTTTAAATCATTTTCATTCATGGGATGGGCTTAGACTGAAGGTTAAAAAATGTGGCCAGGACATGTTTGTGCAGGATTTAGATCCAAGTGTGAGTAAGGTATCATGGAGCAGAGAAAAACACATACGAATTGGAATGTTCAAGTGTTGTTTTTTATTTTGGGGGGCAACTTGTTCACTCACATTTATTTTATTTCAGTTATGGTAAGTTATTAGCAGGCCAATGTGTGTTTATGCTTCTAGGTTACAAATGGAATTAACTCATAAAATTATTGATGAATGGATGAATGATTGTTTTCTTTCATACTATTACTACAAACAGGTATTGAAATTATTAATAGGCTCAAGACAAGCAAAGTTTCACTATTTCAATCAATGCACATTCTTTACCAGATAATTTTCAGAATATGTGGTGGTGTTTTAAAGAAGAATTATTGGTAAGCATAGCTATCCGTTTGGCTTTCTCCCATATTTAAATTTTTTAATGCCAGATCCTTTCCATTTTGCTTATGATACAAATTTGTAGTAGTATTGATAATTTTTTTTAAAAAAATAAAACATATTAAATACATTTCTCACCTACATGCATATACCTATTGACATTCATGAAGGCTAATGTAATCAGTAGGTGTTTATCTGAAGCCTGAAAAGAGAACATACTTATTCTGCATCGAGAGACCAGGATGGTTTGACTCCTTCCTATGACATCATTTAGCTGAGTCTGTACTAAGATATAAAAGCCAGCCCCCGGAAGAGACCCCAGCTTTTGACTCAGCTCCTTTCAGTCAGACGCTGTGTCTCTGAAAGCTTCTGTTAGATAACACTCACCAGTGATCTTCAATGCCGTTTTTCCTCATTTCAAGCAGCCCCCAGGATCTGGGCAGCTGATCTTCCAGGAGAGCAGGGCTCTCTCTCTCTCTCCTGCAAGGTTGGGAGCAGCATTGCCAGAGCGCTATTCAGGCAAGTTGGTCAGTGTCTGTAGACCTCCTCCATGCCTGTGGTTTGAGTGGTTGTGAAAAGCGATTGGCAAACCAATACCAGCGGCAGCCAGCTGATCATGTGGCCAGAGGCTGCCCTTTCCTTTGCTGACTTTACTCTGGGCTCTTTATAGCCTAAGGAGAAATTCTTCGATCTCGGAGCCTGTTTCCCATAGTCAGTGGCCATCTTGGATTGAAGCTTTCCACCACAAGGTGAGTGGCCATTTTGTAAGCCCGGGGGCCAATTTATACCCTAAGGGGCTTAATCCAACAAATTTACAAACAGTTTCTTTCCATCGTAAGAGCCTTTATTCTGCAAATGGAGCAAGATCCACCCCCCAGTGGAAAAGTCTCTTAAGCCAATAAGAGAAAAAGTTGTAGGCAATGCATCCAATCAGTCCAGAGGGAGGTGGCTGCTAAAATCAAAGCTAAGGCTCTAGCCCCTAAGAAGGCAACTCAGGATGAGTTGAGGGCAGAAAAGCGCAGACATGCAGCCCTAGAGAGGCAGTTCAACAGAACTATTCAACAGAAGGGAGTGCAACTGTTGTAGAGCGGCGGTTACAGAGAGAGACGGAGCCAGGGAAAAGGCTAACAGACTTTATTCAATGAATAAAGGGTCGCCGCGGCTGCCGATGGCAATCTGACAGCCAGCTGGTGGCGACAGCTGATGCCATTTGACAGCTCCCTTTTATAGCCGGCTGTCAAACGGCATCAGCCAAAGGGAGCGGTTGATGCTCCCGCGCAGGCTCCCACGCAGGCTCCCACGCAGGCGGACCAGAAGGAGAACTGCAGCTTAGTCCTTAAACATAGCACTCCTTCCCCCTGGCCACGAGCATGCGTAGTCTTGTAGCCAGGATGGCAGTTTCCCTTCGCAGCCTGATCTTCGCGGCTCCAGGGGCTTGTCTGCTGCTGCCTCGTCCTGTTCTTCCCGGGCGGTGCCAAGAGTCTGCGGAGGGTCGTCAGCTATCCTGGATCTGCCATCTGACTGTTGCTCTGGTGAGTCCTCTCGCAGTGGTCGGTTGGTTGGGTCATTGAGCGGCTGGTAGACCGGGTCCTTTAGCGGGTCGGCTGCGGCAGGCGGTGGGTAGGCCGAGTCGTTGACCGTGGTTTCGGTGGCAGGCTTGGTCCAGCACTTCCTCAGCTGATCCACGTGTCTTCTCCAGATGCGGCCATCTTCTAGGAGGACTCTGTAAGACCTGGGCCCTGTAATAGAAACTATCTGCCCTGGCAGCTATAATGGGTGCCCTGCATAGTTCCTGGCATAGACCAGGTCTTGCAGGGTGAATTCCCTGGCATGGCTGTCAGAAGCCAGGGGTGAGCTGGGAGCGTAGTGGGGGTGCAACCTGTCCAGAGTAGTCCTGAGGCATCTGCCCATCAAAAGTTCTGCAGGTAACTTGTTGGTAAATGGGCATGGAGTGGCGTGCTGTGTTAATAGGTACATGGATAGCTTGGAATGCCAGTCCGCTTGGCCCAGCTTAGCCAGAACTTCTTTGACTGATCTAACAGCCCTCTCTGCCATCCCGTTGCTCGCAGGGTGAAAGGGGGCTGTGAGGGCGTGTCTGATACCCAGGTTGGCTGTGAAGATGGCAAACTCGTTGGAACTGAATTGGGGGCCATTGTCTGAGACCAAGGTGTCAGGCAGTCCATGAGTAACAAACAGTCTGGTCAAAACCCTTGTGACCACTCATGTGGTGGTGGAAGATAACAAGGCCACCTCTGTCCATTTTGAAAATGAGTCTACCACAACCAAGAATGTCTTTCCCAGTATGGGACCAGCTAGGTCAATATGCAGCCTGGCCCAGGGCGCCCCCGTACCTTCCCATCTGGTTGGTGTGGCTGTGGGTGGGGCTGTCCTTGTTGCCTGGCAAGTTTGGCACGCGTTAACCCAGTTGGCAATTTGGGCATCCAGTCCTGGCCACCAAACGTAGCTGCGTGCTAAGGCCTTCATTCTTACGATGCCCGGATGACCCTCGTGCAGTGCCCTTAAAACTGATTTTTGCAAGGTGGGTGGAATGACCACCCTAGTCCCCCATAACAGACAGCCCTGTAGAGAAGACAACTCCTGCCTGCAGGTCCTGAATGGCAAGTATTCAGGGGCGAATTGAATATCAGGCCACCCCCTCCCCACCCAGTCCAGGACTTGGGAAATCACAGAATCTTTTTTGGAGTGTGCAGCAATATCCCCAGCTGAGCCTGGTAGGTCAAGTTCATTGCAGTCGAAGATTGCGTGGATGGGAGCTGACTGGTGTTGGCAGGGGGCATCTGCTGAGAGCATCTGTGTGGCTCAGGTTTATTCCAGGGCGATGTACCAAAGTGTATAAGTAAGCGGCCAGAAACAGAGTCCATCTGGTCATTCTCGGGGAGAGCACCTGTGGGGTTTGTTTGTCACTGGCTAACAGTCCCAAGAGAGGTTTATGATCTGTTACTCGTTCAAAAGAATGGCCATAGAGAAACTCGTGGAATTTTTTTACAGCAGCCACAGCTGCTAAGGCCTCCTTATCGATCTGACTATAGTTTCTCTCTGCAGCAGAGAATGTCCTTGAAAAGAAGGCAATAGGTGCCTCAGATCCATTTGAAAGTCTGTGGCTTAATACTACTCCTATACCAAAAGGTGGGGCATCAGAAGCCAAAACCAGGGGCAAGTCCTTGTTAAATTGAACTAACACAGCATCTGAAGTCAAAAGAGACTTTACTGCCTGGAAAGCGTTGGCTTCTTTCTGTCCCCAGTGCCATGGGGCCTTCTTATCTAGGAGCCTATGTAGGGGTTCAGCTACAGAGGCCTTGTGAGGCAGGAAAGATGCATAGAAATTTAGGAGCCCCCAAAAGGCCTGTAATTCGGTTTTGTTAGAGGGAGTGGGTGCCTCGTGAATGGCTCTAACTTTACTTTCAATGGGGTGAATCCCCAAGGAATCAATTCGATAACCAAGGAAGTCTACTTGACTGGTAGCAATGGTGCATTTATCTTTTTTCAATTTGAGCCCATTTAGCCTAAACCTGTCAAGGACAGACCTCACTCTGAGTAGCAATTGTGTTTTGTTGGTGGCAGAGACTAAAATGTCATCAAAGTATGGGACCACCCCAGGTAGGCCCTGGAGGATTCTTTCCATGATTGATTGGAAAATGCCAGGGGCTACACTGACTCCAAACTGTAAACGTTTACATCTGAAGGCGCCCCTGTGTGTAACTATGGTTTGTAAGTCAGCAGTGTGCTGGTCCACAGGAAATTGTTGGCATACCTGGGACATGTCCAACTTGGCAAAAATTGTACCTGGCTCAAACGAGTGGAGCAGGTGTTGGATTACAGGTACTGGGTATGCGCTAATTTGGAGGAAACGGTTGAGGGACGTCTTATAGTCAGTGCAAATTCTCACGCTGCCATCCTTTTTTAGGGGGGTTACTGTGGGGGTTTCCCACTTGGCAAAATCTACCTGTTCCAAAATTCCTTGGCTGATGAGCTTGTCTAATTCAGTGTCTAATTTGGGCCTAATGGCGAAGGGAACCCTTTGAGGTTTTAAATGGATTGGGGTGGCTTGTGGACCTACATCGAAAGATATGGGGGTGCCTGTATAACACCCTAGCTCGCTGCTGAAAATGTCTGAGTAGTCCTTAAAAAGGGCATCAACCTCAGAATTTACTACAGAGTGAATACCTGTAATGTTAAGGCCTAGGGCAGGAAACCAATCTAGTCCTAGCAAACTAGGTAGGGCACCATTTACAACTACCAGTGGCAAGTGACCTCTAAAGTTTTGGAATTGAATGAGGAAGTTTCCCTTACCCAGGACTGGGATGGTCTTCTCCTGGTAGTCCCGAAGAGTCAGGTGGCAGTTGATCAGCTTCTTCTTTGAGAGCGAAGGCAGTATCTTCTTCAAGGTGGTCCATGATATGATGGAGAGTGCTGACCCGGTGTCCACCTCCATCCGGCAGGGTTTACCTTCTATGAAAAGAGAAATGCTTATTTTGTTAGAATTACTGGTGCTATAGCCCGCGTGATAACATGTGTAGCAATTTTCCACTTGCCTTTGGGAGGAGGCAGAAACTTGAGGTCTTTGAAGATGGGTCTGTTCGGCTTGGCAAACCCTGGCTATGTCCCCTCTCTTCTGGCAGTTCAGACAAATAAATTTCTGAACCTGCAAGTTGACCTAAGGTGGTTACCCCCGCAGCTCATACAATGAAGTTGTTGTTTGCTGGTCTGGGCATTGGTTTTTTTGGGTGGACCCAAAGGTGCTCTGGGGCGAGTGAGGCGATTTACCTCTAGTGTTTCTTCTTCCTCTTCTTGGGAGGTTTCATCATAATGAATTGTAACCTGACCTTGTTTAGAGCTGCTTCCCTGGAGCTCAGCTGCAGATAGTTCTGATAACTCAGCAGCCTGAGCTTCCTCAACAGCTAGGGCTAAGGTCAAATCTTTTTTTTGCCAATAATCTTCTCTGCAGTTTTAGGTCCCTGACTCCTCCTACAATTTGGTCCAGTAGCATGTCCTCGAGGTAGTCCCTAAACCCAAAGTGTATGGCAGCTGATCTTAATGCTGCCATATACTGAGTCACAGTTTCCCCTTCAGCTTGAACCCTCCTTCTAAAAGCTAGCCTTCTAGCTATTTGAGAGGGCCTGGGGGAATAGTGGTTTGATAAGATCTCCCTCAATTCATCCCAGGGGATAGCCTTGATGGATCGAGGGGACACTAGAGCAGAGGCTGTGTTAAAAACGGTAGTCCCACAGAAGCTTAAAAAAATAAGACCTTTTTCTCAGATCTGTAGCCTCAGACAAATCAATCGCATTTAAAAAACATTCGAATCTATTCATGTAAGATTCCCAAGTCTCTGCTCCTGGCTGGAAATGTGGGAACCTTGGAGTTGATGCCATCGGAGTGGCAGAGTCGGTTTCCTTAGGTGAGGAAATTTAAGAGGTATCGCTTTTAGAAAAGCGTTTCTGGTTGTGCCTGTCAGCGGCGCTTGGCTCCTCAGCTGTGGAGCTTTAAAGTTCGCGCTCTTTTTTTTTTTCTTTTGGAGAGCACCGGCAGCGGTGACTTGCGGCTTCAGCTCTTTCTTGTAGTGACTTCGGCTCAGTTGTTTCGCCTGGTCGTTTTGCTGTATCCCGCCCTCGTCGCCAGTGTTGTAGAGTGGCGGTTACAGAGAGAGACGGAGCCAGGGAAAAGGCTAACAGACTTTATTCAATGAATAAAGGGTCGCTGCGGCTGCCGATGGCAATCTGACAGCCAGCTGGCGGCGACAGCTGATGCCATTTGACAGCTCCCTTTTATAGCTGGCTGTCAAATGGTATCAGCCAATGGGAGCGGTTGACGCTCCCGCGCAGGCGGCGGACCAGAAGGGGAACTGCAGCTTAGTCCTTAAACATAGCAGCAACTACAGCATGTTTCAGGTGATACCTGTGGGCACCAGCCAAGCCCTCCCAGGGGAGGAGAAGTTATCTATGAGCCTTTCCATCCTCCATCCTGGTCTCCTGAGGCTTTTGCAGTACAATGATCCTCAGGATCTAAGCAGATCTGGGCCTTATTTCCAACAGGCTTCTGGGCCCTATGCTCTTCCCCATCCTTCCAGGCCTCGAACCTCTTCTCAATCTAGGCCTGAAGCCACCTTCACTCCCTCAGCAGTGGGCCTTCGGCCTTCTGCCCCAACTTTGAGCATAGACCAGGGGATATCCAAGATGTTGTCTCTTTGGCCATTAGGCAGGGATTGGCTGAAGGCTTCAAGCAAATCCTTCGACCTCTGGAAAGGGTTCAGGCCCTTCTCCCTTCCCAATCTATAAGTTGCCTCATCACCCTGATTTACACAGGCCCCAGGACCTCAGGGTCTATTTTTCTCTACCAGAATGGGAGGAGGTTGATGAGGAGGGAAGGGCTTCATCATCTGAACACAGTTACTCCTCTCGTTCAGAACGTGAAGAGGGTGAGACCTTTGACCAAAATCTTCAGAGGAAGAGGACTCTCGCCCAGATCAGACATCCTCTGCATTGGTCTTTAATCCTTCTCTCTTCAGGCCATTACTCGGCATGGCCTTGGTCACTGCCAAGCTGTCGCCAGAGGAAGTGGCTCCCGAGCCACAAGGAATTCTCTCTAGGCAGGGAGACTCATTCTTCTCCAAGCCTGTAGTGCATGCAGGGGTTTTGCCTTCTCCCACTTTGTTCCTGGACATGGTCAAGGAACAGTGCGCTTCCCCTTCGGCAGGTCCTCACCCATCCTCTCTAGATAAGCATTTCTACAATGTCAGCGCAGCCCTGGACAATTCCCTGGCAGTGCTTCTGTTGACATTCCAGTTCTGGCCTCATTCCCATTTTCTGGCACTCTCACGTGGGCATCCATACGGTGGCTGCACCAACTCCAGATTAGATTGCCTACATCTGACCTAAGGCCTCACCAAGGCCTTAATAAGATTATCGCAGAGGCAGAATTCACTGCAGATGCCATTCTCAATTCTGCCAAATTTGGATCTAGGGCCATGGCATCTTCAGTAGCAGTAAGAAGACTGTTATGGCTCAGAAATTGGTAGGCGGAGTCACACCGTAAATGGAAGCTGGTTTCAGTTCCATTCGTGGGGGATAAGCTTTTTGGCAATGCTCTGGAACCTAATCTCATCGAAACCAGAGATAAACGTAAAATTCTCTCTTCCTCTGAGAAGAGAGCCAACTATTGCCCAGCTCCTTATACTGGTAAACAGCCCTTTCGGGAGGGTGGGGGTCATTCCTGCCATTGCTCTAAGTAATCCCTCGTTCTCCCCACCCATCGGAGGTTGCCTAGCCTTCTTTGCCTCCAAGTGGAAGGAGTCAATGGCTGATGCCTACGTGCTCAGCACTATTAGGTCAGGATTACAATTGGACTTCCTAATGCACCCCCCCAAAATCAAACTTGTTCCCCCCTCTCAATGGGGACGTGGGCTTTATTCTCACCTTTCATCATTCCCAAAGCCTCGGGGGGGGGGGTAGCGAACCATCCTGGATCTAAAATTTCTCAACCAATTTGTAGAATACAGGCTATTTAAAATGCAGACTCTGCATTCTATTTTAGAGAGCGCTCGGGAGGGCGATCTCCTCTTTTCCACTGATCTCATGGAGGCTTCCTCCATATCCCCATTGGGCCTCATCATCGCCAGTTTTTCCATTATCAGAATACCCATTATCAGTATTGAGCACTTCCCTTCGGCTTCTCATCGGCTTCAAGGGTCTTCACGAAGGTTCTGGCAGCATTGATGGCATCTCTGCTTTCTGTTCCAGTGAGGATCTAATGCTACTTGGATAACATTTTGATTCTGTCCTCCTTCAGCCATGCAGCCCATCGGGATCTGCAAATTACCCTGTCATATCTCCAGAGCCACAGATTTTTCCACTCCTGTCCACTCTAATGGTTCCTGCTTCCCTACCAATGAGCAGGAACCAGCCACTCATTCATCAAGGTCCCACTCCCATCACAAATCTGGAGATCTCTCAATTGGTGGTGTTCCCGGTTAATCTGGGACTCCTTTTCAGGGTCCCAGACAGGCTAGTGATAACCACCGATGCCAGCCTCCTGGGTTGGGGTTCCCATATGCAGGGCCAGATAGCTCTGGATAGCTTGGTCCAGGTCAGAGCAGGCCCTTCCCATAAATTGGCTAGAGCTCAGAGCCATTTTTCTAGTTCTCAAGCATTTCAGGCACTCATGTTCTAGTCCTTATGGACAACATGGCCGCCATGGCTCATATCAACCGGCGGGGGGGTGGGGAGACGAGGTTCAGAGCCCTCATGGGAGAGGCTCTACAGTTGGGGTTATGGGCAGATAAACATCTGTTGTCGATCTTGGCGGACCACTTCTCCGGGATCAACAACTCCCAGGCTGACTGGCTCAGCAGGAGCCTAGTCGACCAGGCAGAATGGTCTATTTCTCCTTCTCTATTCAGGGACCTTTCCCTCAGATTCAGAATGCCGGAGGTGGATCTTCTCCACTCCTCAAATTGCCCAGGTCACCAGATTCTTCACCAGATTTCCTTGCCAGGAAGCGGAGGGGACCAATGCCCTTTGGTGCAGATGGCCCAAAAGTCTCCTCTATGCCTTTCCCCCACTCCCATCATTCTGGCAGTAATTTGGAAGATGTTGGAGGAACGAGCGTAGCTCCTCCTCCTGGCACCCTATTGGCCAAGGACACCCTGGTTTGCGGAACTGGTCAACCTGTCGGTGGCTTCTCCTTGGAGGATCCCAGCCCATCTAATCTCCCTTCATCAGGGGATTCTGCTCCACCCGGAGCCCCAATGGCTCAAGCTAACCATGTGGCACTTGAGTGGCAGTGGCTAGAGGTGGCTGATCATCACTATCCTGGCATCTCGCAAACCTCCCACAAGGCACATCTATGATGCCACCTGGAAGGCCCTTCCCGATGGTGCCTTAGGGAGGGTCTCTCTCTCCCGCTTTAGCCCAGTTGGCAGAGGTTCTTAGATTTCTTCAGCATGATCTGGAGAAAGGTTTGGACCCTTTGGACCCCAACACCTTACGCAGGCAGGTTGAGGCCCTCTCCTCAGTTCTTTCATGGGGTTCGCTTCCTTCCTTATCCCATCACCCTTCAGTCAGGAGGTTTTCCTGATTCTGAAGGTAGTGTTCTCCGTTTCCATCACTTCAGCCAGGTGGGTATCCGAGCTTGCTGCTCTTTCCATCAGACAGGACCTTTGTTCCTTTCACGATGATAGGGTTGTCCTCAGTCTGGACCCCTCATTTATTCCAAGGTTTAACACCTGTTTCACAGGTCCCAGGACATTATGTTGCCTGGCTTCTGCCACCTCCCGCGCCATGACTTAGAGCAGCAATGGCACTTGCTAGACATAGATAGGGCTTTTAGAATATACATTAAGTGCACTTCTTCCTTCAGGAAGTCTGAAGCCATTTTGTTTCCTTTCCCTTCTCACTTGGGGCACAAGGCCTCTTCTCCTACTATTAGCAGGTGGGTCAGATCTTGCATTGAGTAGGCCTACAAAGCTGTGGCCCTTCCAGTTCCTCGAGGTCTGACGGCGCACTCTACCAGAAACGTGGCCACTTCAGGTGCCTGGGGACCCAAGCACCCTTGGAGGAGATCTGTTATGCAGCCACGTGGACATCTCCATCTCCTTTCATCAGATACTACCATCTGGATGTCTTTGCCTCGGCAACTGCAGATGGGTGCTTCAATGAAAGGTTCAACAGTCGGTGTGATGAGCCAGACAAGGACTCACCTGTGGACATGCAAGCTTGATATGTCCCATCCTGGGCTCTCAATACAGCATGGAGGAGAATGGGCGTTGGTAGAAGTTACCCTGAATGCCCTTTCTATCTATGCTGCGAGAGAATCGAGCCCCTCCCTTGATTCGTCCGGAGAGGGTAAGTCATATTTCTGTATTCATTTGTTCTTTCAGAGACACCTTTCAGTCTGTCAAGTATCTTCGCCAAAGCTGGGGTCTCTTCCGGGGGCTGGCTTTTATATCTTAGTACAGACTCAGCTAAATGACGTCATAGGAAGGAGTAAACCCATCCTGGGCTCTCTTGCAGCATAGATAGAAAGGGCATACAGGATAACTTCTACCAACGCCCAATCCAAAGCAGAGCACCTTTGTGAGTGATTATCACAAACAAAACTCAACAGAGATTGTCTGAGACAGTCTCTCTCTCCACTGAAGGAAAACAGATGCCATCTCAAAGATGTTTTGTCTGATGCAGGAGGAAGACTATTCTTAGTATTAAAAGAACAGTTTTTGGAGATGTTGCACTGAAGCTGTAGTGGTGTTCTTTATATCTTTGGGATTATAGTTTGCATATTTTTTGTTTAGCTTAGTCTCTTGCAGTGTGACTCAGCTGAGATGAGTCATACAGTTTTCCAAGTTGTAGCACATGTTTCTAACCACAATGTTTTGTCAAAAAACATATGTGACCCCAAAAAGATAAGACAGTCAGGCTCTAGCTATCCCCTGAGAATATTTTCTATGCTAACCTTGAATTCTTCATCATTTTGTCTGCTTTAATTCTTTCTCCCCCCCCCCCTTTTTTTTTTGTTCTTAATGCTGGAATCCTTGCTTTTCTTTTCCTTGTTTACTGATGAGAAGAAAAGAAGCAGTCTTTTTAGTAGAAGTGGTGTTGAATAAACATAACTTGGATATCTTAAGATTGGCAGCTTTCAATATGCTCACTAACTCTCAGTAACACCATTTCTGTCCTTGCAGAATGTACCACAAGGAGATTGTTTTGATATAATGTCTGTTTTCATTCACAGCCTGTTGCAATTTCATTCAGTTCCAGTGAACTGAAATCTAGCTACTCACCAGATTGATTAGTGTGTGTGTGTGTGTGTGTGTGTGTGTGTGTATGTGTGTTATTAAGGAGAATAAAGGACTGGATAAGTAATGGTACAAATGTAGCTAAGGAGACTAAACCTATAACAGTGCCCCTTAATCGGTTTCACATGTGCATAATTTCAAGGAAAATGCCTCTTGGTTTTTGTCTGTTTTTTCCTTTTCAGTTTTGCTCACAAAGAACCTCATAATGGAAGGTACACATTTCAACATTAATATTTGAATGCTGTAATAGCATACCTATTTTGCAAATGTAAGGAAATTTGTAGAAGCTACTTATTCAGCTAGAATGGTACTAATACTCATGTCATTGCATGCCAGACAATAATTGTTCTTAATTATTAACAGTTGTTTCTGCTCTCTGTTATGTTACAGTGTTAGAATGCATTGCTGTATGACAATATATGAGTGCAAAACGTGGAGGTTCATAAATGGATAACATTTATCTATTATTCAAACAAGAATATATTATGAAAATTGCCACTAACGGGTGTTTATCAATTCAGATAGCCTAATGTTAATGTACTTGTTTAATTAGCTTAATTTTCAAATTTGTTTTCACCTAAGATAATTTGAAAACAGTTTACCAGTAAATAATAAAACAGGAGTTAAATGAAACTATATAAATAAAATCATCACTCCTTATATTCAGTAAATACAAAAATTAGGACAAAACATGAAAAGAAAGATATTCTAAAAGGATCTATTCCTGGGATAGTTTTTAATATCATAAATGCCTGGGTGAAAAAATATGCCTCAATTTTTTCCCTAGCAGGATATATTATTGATATTATTGTTGTTGTCTGTTTTGTATAACACAAAGTGGCATATATTATGCTTCCCCCTCTTATTTTTTTTCAAAACAACAATTCTGTGAAGTGGGCTAAGTTGAGAGAAAGTGACTAACCCAAAGCCACCTATCTACTTTTTATGTTTAATGTTTAAACTAGTACTTTGCAAATATCCATAATAATGTTGATTAGAGTACATCTGCTGAGTAATATTGTTTACAGATTAAAACCTGCATATGGAGATCCAAATGACCACGACCCTGTTAATCTTTTACAGGTCCTTAAAGATTTGGCTGCTCCTCTAGGAGTTTGGGCTGGGAAGCTGAACTTGATTAGTTTGTATTGTTCTTTTCTGTAATTGGAATGATTTCTGTGACCTCAGTCACTTGTTATTTGGACTGTTGATTGTTTGTGTTGATTTTGATCCTTGTATGCCACATCCAATCATTATCACGAGATGACCAGCTATATAAATCTTATACCTCAGTGTTTCTGAATTTTGGCAACTTTAAGATGTATAGAGTTCAACTCCCAGAATTTCCATTCAGCAAGGTTGAGAAACACTGATATACATCAGTAGATAAAACATGCCCAACCAATTTTGTCTTAGAGAGATTTTAGAAGTCTATAGTTTTACCATGGATAGAATAGTTAAAAGTCCTTGAAAACACTCACATGTGATTTTAGCCAAAAGGATGAGAAGCAATGAAATAACTGAGATAACCAGATTCACTAGATTGGATGCATTATCAGAGTTACTGTTAATTTTAACCATAAAACAGTGCATGCATGAATGATATGCAACTGGGAACATCCCTCTTTCGTAACTTGGCTTATCTTTTTGCATCTACAAGACAGGGAGCTAGTGTTAATTTTACATTTTCCTTTGAATATGAGCAATATGTGACTAAATCATTATGTCCTTTAATACACTCTACTAGTCTGCCTAAAAGCTATTGATGAAAATCCCCAGTTTAGCTATAGTGAGAAAAGATGATTAAGCTGAGATTCTTGTTTGATTTTGCCACTTGAATGAAAAGAGACATAAAATACTTGGAAATGAGATGTATGGAATGTTTATCCAGGATTAATAAATGAGGATTAGATTTAAAGGAAAAATGAAATTTGGCCTTTGGCCTCAGTACAACTCAAATGTTATATTACACTGGAGAATTTACTACAATTTGTTCAATGTGTTTAATGTTAATTGATTTATCAATTTCATTGTTTAAAGTGAATAGATAAGAAGATCACTAGATGCTTGTCTTGGAAGATCTGTATTGACTACCAGTTGCTTATCTGATGCTTTGTATTATTAATGTTCCATTTGAATAGCTTCGAAGCATTTGTCTTTTTCAGTACTTTTTTTTTGAAGTTAGAAATAAAGTTGGATTCTTTCAATGAATTACTTTTAGCTATGTATTTAATTTTTTTAGTGTGCATAGATGGTATGTTTGAGTCAGTTCTGAATTGCAAAACTCTTAAGTCCAGGGGAAATAAGTAGATCCATGATGAAGATGAATGATTTGTTTTTGATACTCCATCCTTAGGAGATTGAAGAATCCAAAAGGCTTTCTTGTTTGTAATAGTTACTTTTTATGTGGCTAAGGCTATTATAACAGGGATGGTGGGTATGACCACTGATAAGATTGTCCCCATATTATTATTTCTTTAAATTTAATGGCTGTTCAACTTCATTGGACTCCTTAATTAAATCACAATGTAGTGTGCTGCAGGGATATGAACCCTTTGAAAATTATTTGGAAGAAGTATTTCAGAACATGGGTCATCACAGCACATCTGTGCTAGTCACTGAAACTGCCAAACTTTCTTCCCAGTTTCCAAATGAGCCTGCTGCTATTAGATTGATGGAATCTATCAATTAAAGTTAATGCTACCCTTAAAATAGTGCCACTTTTTCATCTGGTATAGAAGCTTGCAAAAAGGCAGGTGTTAAAGACTTGTCAATCATGTTCAAAACTTGGGCAACCCTTGAGATGCTGACAAAATTGCATTTTAAATTTGGTGTTTAAGATGCTTTTAAAAAATTAAGTATGTATACAAGAAAATAAAGCAAAGGTTCAGGTTTATTTTAGTATTTCACCACTAGGTACCTATAATGTTATCTAATGAAACATTTCAGATGGTGAGGGGCTTATCCAGATTCTACTCTTCTGCCTGTAATCTTTATGTTGGTGAACCAGTGCATCATAGAGCAGAACTTTTTTCAGTGAAGATACTTTAAGCAGCCTAGCTTATAGTCCAGAATCTAGAACCCATGATTTTTGTGGAATTGAAATTTGACACATTTTATAAAATGCTTTATTACATAAAATTACATTAAAACACTTTCTGGCATAATACAAATATCATAAAATATTTTGTATGGTCATATCCTAAGGTTTGACTGTGCTGTACAGTTCAGGTTTCAAGGCAGATATATTTCTAAATTTTTAAGAACTTTTCAAGTACATTGCCATTATTAAAAACATTGAGGAATCTAGTAAGGAAATATTTCTGAAACAATGACCCAACGGATCACTGGTTGTCTAGTTAAATACATACCTGGAAGTTCAGATCATGAAGATCTTGAAGATCTGCTGTTACAATATATATATTGTGAATTAAATATTCATATTTGTGACAATTGAATTATATTGTAAGCAATAAAAATGATGTGTAGATAGCATCCTTTCAATTTTACTATGTGTGCTATTCAGTTTATGCCAGCGTGATGATGTGTACAGATCTAGGTGGAGCATTGTCACTGAACACTATGAACTATTAAGTGTTGAAATTTATCAGAGTTTATCAAACTTTATGGACTTCAAAGAAAACGGGCACTTCTCTAAATGAGTTGATAGTTTTCTTTTCTCCTAAGAAAGTCTTCTCCTCTGGGGTAAAAATTAGAACTTGATCAAAGAGGGTATCCATTTTTTAACATGCCCCTTTATATGGTCTCTCAATTATGATTGCTCTACAATAATAAGTTCCTCTTGTTATTGTTGACTTATAAAATTATTATTGTTTCATTTTCTTTACTATCTTGCTTTGTAATGATTTAGATAAATATGATAAATTTATGCTTTTCTTCTTCTAAAACTTCTTCTTGTAAAACATTCTTCTATGTTGGAGAGAAAAATCTGTGTCTTTTATGTGGGAAAATAAAGACTCTGTATGAATTGTGTATTTTGAAAACAGATTTCTACATGCAATGGCTTCAAAGGGAAAGCTGTGAGGGGAGAATAAATAGGAACATCATAATATTCCTCAGTTTGGGTTTCTAGTTGGAGATTATTTATTTATACAGTTATTTATATTGTTCACTTGCCCAAAGGACTTGAGGTGTTTATAATAACAATAATAACAACCATTAAAAGTAACTATCATTTAATCCAATCAGAGGCAGATTTATCAGCCAAATATTTTTAAGGCCCTCTTTGAGAAGCCACTGCATTTTGAAACAGCTGAACTTGCTGAGTCACCTTCACAGTGACCCATGCAGATTATGTTAGTCCAGTTTTGCTCATACTTGAAGAGTTACATTAAGATGATCTTATTTAAATATGTCTCAGTGTTTCAATTTACTGTTTCATTTATCATTGTCCTCCTTAATTATGTGACAATGTATAAATTGTATTCTCTCAGTGTGTCTGTTGACGATGACTTTGTTTGAATGCCAAGATTCCAGGAATTCCATAGTATTTGATGACTTAGTTTGGTCTAGGATGCTTTTTACTTTCCCAATTGAAACTATGGTTAAGCTGGTCCTTGCATGAAACTTTCTCTATCAATAAAAATATATTGAGATAAACATATTTACATACCATTTAAAAGAGATAATAAAGAAAACCTAAGAAGGAAACAAAATGTCCAGAAACCATTTTCTTCAGCAGCCAACATCCAAATAAACAAATAATATCACTCCAGCTAGCTCAGGAGAAAAGATGGTTGGGCAATCTTTCCCAACATGTTTGAATGAATGTTTCTATATTAACAGTATCCCAGCAGTATTGTGTATCCAGATCCAATAGCAATGGGCATACATGTTTGATGAAATAAAATTTCTGTAGACTGATCACTTAAAGATAAAGCTGGAAGAGATTTAACTCCCTCCTTTAGTCCAGGACGATGGCATTGGTTGAATGTTGAGACGCACTAGCAGATATATAAATTTTCAGAACAGACCAGGACAGAAATGAACAGACCAGAATAACATAGTTGGAAGGAACCTTGTAGGTCATCTAGTCCAAGCACGAGATCCTATACAATTTCTGACAGATGGTAGACCAGTCTCTTCTTGAAATGCAAATGCAAATGAAAGCTTCCACAACTTCTGAAGACAAGCTGTTCCACTGGTTGATTGTTCTCACTGTCAGAAAAGTTCTCCTTGTTTCTAGATTGAATCTCTCCTTGGTCAGTTTCCATCCATTATAATCCATTATCATTATTGTCACTATTAGACAACATTAAAATATGAGATTTTTCCTGGGGAGTTTATATTTTTGAAAGTGTTTTTTCCCTTGTGTTTGTGATGATTGTTAAAGAGTCTTTGAGGAGAACTGGCATGCAAATATTGCAAATAAATTATTTGTTTCTATTTTCCTGTCGTACCTGCTTCTTTGATTTAAATACCGGAGTTTTTTAGTTAGGGGTTTCCAGCAGAAACCATTTTTATCAAATAACTTTTCCCAAAACAGCTTTATTATAGTTATAAACCAGTACTTGAAATGTATATATTTTAATTTCCTGTTAAAATGATTCTGGATTCAATGCACGATATGTTAAAATATTCCTTTTGACAGAAATGCTGTATTGGGAGGATCTACTTGAATGCCTCAATAGACTGTTTTGCATAAACTTAAAACAGATAAGATATAGAGTATGAGAACTGAGTGCAATAGCTTTCATTTGCATTTTTGTTTGCTCAGTTTCTGCAAGAATCTTTCCATCCACCTTTCGGTAGTCAGCAGAAACAGTGTCATCTGTCCCCCAGCTGGTCTCAAGCCAGCATTCTGTTAGAAAAGTTACACACATCCGTACTAAGCATCCGTTTGGAGATGTCTCCAAGGCATTTAGTGGTCTAGTTTGTACCATTAAATCTGATACAGAAAAATAATGTGTTCATGGTGATTTGTCTCTGAATTATTACTTAGAAGAAAATTGATACACTGTTTATATATAAACTATAACTTCTTGTGAATTAAAGATAAACATTGTTATAGTAAAAAAAAAGACAAAGGACTTTTTGGGTAGATGTGATTTATGAAAGATCATTTTATTTTTTTTCCTCTTCTGAATTCTATATTGTAATATATGTAGGTAATTCAAAAGGACAATGTAATCTCATCAAAGAATGATAAATTTTCTGAATGTTTTCTTTAACACAATTTATATTCCCTCATTATTCTTTTTTTAAAGCATTCAGTTTCATAAATATTGCCATCAGTTTTAAGGGAGAGAAAAAGGCTTCAAATATTTTTTTTAAATGTCTGAAGAAGTATTCTATAACTGCAGTGCCCAAAAGTTAGAATTAGTGGGATGAGAGTGTTAAGTTTTGGGAAGAATCAAAATTTGCAAATAAATATAAATTAAAGAAGACAAATGTAGTTATGTCAATAGAAGGTTAACCGAAAGGATAAATACTCATTAAATGTAGTTATTGCATTTCCTAAGAGATAGTAGTATATAATGCAAGTAATCAACAATTGTGTTTGCAATTAGCATGTTTCTCATTTAATTTGCACTCTTGAGTCTGTGATCTTAAACATGGAAAGACTGTTAATGTATTTTATTTTCTTGGGTTGCAGTAGTAAATTTCCTTCAGTGTTGAGGCATATTTTCTGATGTTCTGAATATCTAATTTTTCACAGCTGAACTTCTTTCCTTATCTTACTTTAGGACTAATAACTCACTGTTGATTCTGAGATTTTTTTTTTTAAGATTATGTCTCAAAACAATCTTGGATCCCAATTATTTGGATTTATACAAAAGGAAAAAATATTTATAAATCATGAATTCATCTGTAGTTCTTGATAAACTCCATAGTGGGAATAGTAGATCTTTTTAGGGGATCTGCAATTAATAGTAAAAAATATTCTACTTCTGTATATCAACATATAGATATAAGACATTGGCCTCAACATACAGGTCAACAGCACCATTTACATAGGTACACTTGTCTAACCATGTAGGTATGAATAATACTTATAAAAAGGAAGATGGGGAGAGTTCAACGGAGTTACAAGTTCAATAACAAAGTTATTCAATTGTATTAGTTTAAAGCAGTGGTTCCCAAAGTCGGTGGAACCACCCCTTGGGAGCAGTGGGATGACTTAGGGGGACGATAAGAGGCATGGAGGTGGCAGAGGAGTGCTGGAGGTGGGCCCCTTGCAGGGTGTAATTCAGCTTCCCCCACCCCACTTGCCTAGCTTGCTGGTGGCCAAGGGGAAGGCGAGCCAGGGCTGACCCGTTGCTGCTTGGGTCCTGCCTGGATTCTCTGAAGCTGCTGAGCCTTGCCTACTAGGGGTGGGGGTGGGGTGGGGAGAGTGACCAGGGAGCATGATGCTACACCTCCCACATCGCCCCTTGCCTGCCACCCCTTCCCTCTACCACCCACCAGCCTGTGTGCTTTGGCTGAATGCGGGCACTGCTGTGAGAATGATACGAGTCAAGCCTCGCAAGAGCAGATCTTCCACCCATGGAGCTTGCATAGAAGCAGTCCACATTTGGCTAAAATGCTCGGAGGGGCAGCTGGCAGAGGGGTGATGCCTGCGTAAGCCTTGTGCTTCCTGGTTGCCTCCCACATTCCCCCTCAGCAGCTGCGACCCGCGAGCCATAGCAGCTGACAAGATGTGGGCTGGTGGGGAGCCGAGTAGCGACAGGTGTGCCCTGACTGGCTCACCTTTCCCTCTGCCACCAGCCGCGGGAGGAAGGTAAGTTTGTAGGCAGTTGGGAAAGCCCAAAACACTGTGGAAAGGTGAGACAATCAGGGTGGGCGGGTTCACCTTTTCTGAAGCTCAGTTCTCCCACAGCTTCTGCAGTGGGTGAGGCTGCAGCTTTGCTTGAAGTTCCCAGCCATTTCCCCAAAGAGGGAGGAGTGGAAGTCTTGCCCACTTTGTTGGACCTAGAAGCCTTGCCTGCCGGCTTTTCTGGGCAACGGGGATCGGGCGTGAACAGACAATCATGCCCAGTCCTTGGGACTCTCATCATGAGTGATACTGCCAGGTGACTACCTTGTTGGAAGGTGTGTGTGTGTGTTTCAGGTGGGTCACCTAGCTTAGGAGTAGAGAACAAAGGAGGAAGGGAAGGGATAGAAAGAGAGAGAGAAAGATGAAGAGACAAAGTAAAGAAAGAAAAGGGAAAGGAAAAAAGGGAGAGAGAAAGGAAAAAAAGGGATAGACAAAGAAGGGGGAATGGGAGGAAAGGACAGAAAGAAAGAGAAAGAAAGGAAGAGAGGGAGGGAGGAGAAAGTGAATGGTATATATGGAGGGAAGGAGAGAGAAAGAGAAAGAGGGAAAGAGAAAAAGAAAGAAGAGATGAAAGAAAAGCAAGAGAAAAGGGAAAGAAAAAATGGAGAGAGAAAGAAAAAAGAAAAGGGAATGATAAAGAAAGGGGGGATAGAACGAAGGGAAAGAAAGGAAGGAAGGAAGGAAGGAAGGAAGGAAGGAAGAAAGAAAGGAAGGAAGGAAGGAAGGAAGGAAGGAAGGAAGGAAGGAAGGAAGGAAGAAAGAAAGGAAGAAAGAAAGAAAGAAAGAAAGAAAGAAAGAAAGAAAGAAAGAAAGAAAGAGAAAGAAAGAAAAAGAAAGAAAGAAAGAAAGAAAGAAAAAAAAGGGGGGAAGGAAGGAAGAGAAAGTGAGTGAGATATCTAGTCCAACCACCTGCTCCAGCAGGGTTAGAAGGGTGTGTGTGTGTGTGTGTGTGTGTTCATGGCTGTCAAAACTCCAAAAACAGATCAAGTAGCTCTGGGGAAGTCAGTCATAAATTAGAACAGTAACCGGCCATTAAGCAAGGACCACTTGTATTTGGTTTGGCAGTCACGTGGCCACAGTTTTAAGTATTTTAAGTTGATATTAAGACCAGAAACTCGGCAAATTTAATTACTATGGAATATAATTTTATTTATAACATAGAAGCAAATCACTGAAACCAAGAGACATTTATTAAAACATTTCCCGTTAATTGATATACAGTTATAGATGAACTCCCCAAATAGAAAAATAAAAAACATTCAAATGAAAGTTTGAAAGAAAGAAAGTCTTTATTTTTTGAGAATGTAGATAAAGATAGGATTTGATGAATTCCAGATAGCAGCTCATTGTGAGAATCCTTTTTTTTTAAAAAAAACCTCTCTTTTCTATTAATCAAGTTATTGCATAAGTGAGAAGAGCCTTTGTTCCTGTACTTGAAGTGCAGATTTGTATGATGTTATGAATAAGAAACGAAGTATGATAACCTTTCAATAGTAGTGAATCTGTAAAATGTTATCAGCCAGCATAAAATTAGAGTTGCGATTGAATCAAACAATTGCATACATCAACTTAAATTAAAATAGAATGACATATAGGGACACGCTTTTGTACAAACACATTTAAGAGTAATTGCATTGATAATCAACATTTTAATACAGGAGCAATGGTGTTCTAGGCACCGATATCAAAGGTTATAGGTGGAAGAAAGGTAACAAGACATTAAACTTGATAAATATAACAATTGTTTGATATAGGGCTGAATCTCTAATTCTTTCTCTTTTTATATAATTTTAGTAAACACAGATAACTAATATATATCTCAAAAAAGAGAGAAAAAGTGCAGAAAAATATGGATAGAAAATTAAAAAAAGTAAAAGTAAAAAAAATATAAGTAAAGAAAAAATAGATTAAGTAACTTCCCCTTCACCCACAACAAATATAAATAATTTTAACAATTTATTACTTTCTCTTAGAATACAACAACAATCTCTTCATCATCTATCTCACATCTATAAAAAGATCCTTACAACTTTGTCAGTGCAGGTCAGAAAAAAATCCATTAAGTTTTGTAGGAAACAACATATATCTATTTTAATGATGACCAAATAAACCCATTTTGTAATCTTTCCTTTTAACAATCTTAATCTTTAATCCCTTCAAATCCCTTTCATTTTTTTAATTCCTTCTCACAAAATTTTTCAGAACTTTTAACAGATCTCTTTTGTAAATCCAATGTAAGAAACTTATCCAAGTCACAGTTTTGGTTTCCCATTTGTACATTCTTTTCAACTATTAAGACATTTGTATATCCAATTTATCTCTATAAAGCTATCTACCTATAATGGCAAATACTTTTAAGATTAACTTCTCATCCATTGTACACAAATATTCTCAAAAATGTCCAGTGTTAAAAGTATTTTACTCCATTCAGTGTAAGTCAGATTTAAGTGTTAATTTTAATATTTGGTTCTATAACTTCATCCTTTCATGTTTTTTTTCCAGAATTCAAGCAGCACATTTTCTCATGGAAAAGATTCCCATGATGATTTAAAAATCTTATTTCAAATCCATCTGGCACCTTACTTCTTTTATAACTTTCCACAATCAACATTATAATCACCTTTTTGCCACTTATTCCCCTCCAAATATTTCTTTAACGTCCTTAAGCATATATTTAAAACTTCTTTTGTTAAGGATTAAAGGAAACCCAAGCAGTGGATCCTATATCACTTGTCAACTGGAAAGATCTTAATAGTTGAAAGGCAATCAATAGACAATTTCCAAAGTAATTAAGAAATTAGGCTTGGCAGTACTTTGCATCCTTAACATTTTATTGTGGGTGAAAGTTTGGTGGAATCCCTTGACTCCAAGCTGCTTAACTGGTGAGCTGGCTTGAAACTTGCAGTTTACTCATGAGGAACCACTGCACTGTATGGTGGGGGGGAAACCTGGAAGATGGGTGAAGAGATATTACCTGGGGAATGGCACATAAGAGATTATTGATCAGTCTAGCACAGATAAGTTGTGGGCCCCATTTGGTTGCAGAGGTAGTTCAGGGTTTTCCTAATGCTCTGGTAAATGGTTGGATTGAGATCTTAGTTGCCACTTGGAACAAGAGGGTGGATTTGATTGTGCCTCTGTGGGCTCTATATGTTCTGGTGGGTACTTATTCTTCTATTGGTCTGTCCAATGTACGTGCCAGGGCATGATGTACAGGGGACTTCATATACGCCTTGGTTTTCCAGGTCAATTTTATCTTTGGGGTTTCTTAGGATAGCTGCTATTTTTCTGTCTGTTTTGAAGGCAGTCTTGATGTGATGCTTGTGTAGTATAAAATTGACCTGGAAAACCAAGGCATATATGAAGTCCCCTGTGCATCATGCCCTGCCACATACATTGGACAGATCAAGAGAAGAATAAATACCCACCTAGATGAACACAAAAATGCAGTAAAAAAGCTGGAACACATGTCCTCACTAGTCCAACACATGAAAGCCACAGGTCATAGCATCAACTTCAATGGCACCAAAACCCTAGCCACTATAGAAAATCCCAGCTACAGAATTATCAGAGAAGCCATAGAGATTGAAAAAAGACCTGAAAGCATGAATAGAAGAGATGACTCCACCAGACTGTCAATTATCTGGAAGCCTGCACTCTCAAACAAAAAAATATCTACACCACAAGCCAGCCAAACACCTGGGCACAAACAGACTCCCCCTGATATCTCCAGCTCAAACACACCCCAACCAGGCACCCAGATGAAACCTAGCTTCCTAATAAATGATAGCCATCCATTTACTCAGAGCCATGCCGCACTAAAAGCCTCCAATACAGGAAACACAATGTTGCCAGCCAACCAAGACAAAAAAGCTACAAAACAGACAGAAGATATTAGAAACACCAATCAAGCAGAACACAACAAACTCCAAGGCCAATAAACACAGACCAAGAATCCCAACCAATCAGGACGAAGAAAAAACCATTCTGGCACAACAGTAGGCTAGCACCAAATTTAAAACAGAAACAGCTGTGAAAGTCTGACTCACAGACGAACACTATACAGAAGCCTGGTGATGGCAGATGAGATATATATCTGAACAAAGCTGAATACCATACATATAAATACCCACAAAAACTTAAGAAAACAAAGATAGATAGATAAATAGATAGATAGATAGATAGATAGATAGATAGATAGATAGATAGATAGATAGATATAAGTTTTTATGGGTATTTATATGTATGGTATTCAGCTTGGTTCAGGTATTTTCCCACGTCATTATAGTTGTGCTTTTAAAGTTGTAGCAACATTTTGGCAGAATCTTATCTGCCATCATCAGGCTTCTGTATAGTGTTCGTCTGTGAGTCAGACTTTCACAGCCGTTTCTGCCTATATTAGGAGCCTAGCAATTTCATATAATACATGTAGATATAAGGAAAAAAAGGAGAACAATCTAAACTACTAGATACTCTTAAGGAGTTAGAAAAAACACTAGAAAAAACACCACATAATAAGATAGCAAATATGGAGAGGATAATGATTAGACATAAATTGAATATGTTAGCACAAGATGAATGGTTACAGGACATGAAAAAGATAAAACAGAATTATTTTGAACACGCGAATAAGCCAGGAAGGTGGCTAGCCTTTTGACTTAAGAAAGAAAAAGAAAAAAGAGCAATTCAACAATTGAAAGATGCTGATGGTACCCTACAACACCAAACTGAAAAGAAAAAACATATTGTTAAAAGTTTTTTTGAGGAATTACATAATAGGGAAGACATACCAGAGGGAAATATCCAACATTACTTAAAGGAAAAGGGCTACCTGTGATCCCGGAAGAGAATAAAGAAGAGATAAACAAGGAAATAACATTAAGAGAACTGCAAGAGGCAATCCTGAAACAGAAAAACAATAAGACACCAGGACCGGATGGTTTCCCAGGGGAACTGTATAAAACACTCCAAGAAAAATTAGAAATGAAATTATTAGAACTCTATAATGAGGTACTGATGACAGCAACATTACCTAAGTCATGGGGGGGAGACATACATAACATTGATCCCAAAAGAAGATTTGGACCATCAATTAATTCAAAATTATAGGCCCATATCCCTTTTAAATGTTGATTATAAAATATGTCCATAATGGCAGAAAGATTGAAAAAACCCTTAATCAGATCATTCATAGTGACCAAAATGGATTCTTACCGAATAGACTAATTAAAAATAATACCAGAATGGTATTGAATATAATAGAATATTATGAAGCAAATCCAGGAAACAATTGGCAATGGTCTTCCTCAATGTGCAAAAGGCATTTGACAATGTTAATTGGCAGTTCATAATACAACAATTAAGAAGTATGCAATTTGGCAATAAATTTATTGAATTGATTTTGACAATTCTCCTTAGAGCTGCTCGGATCATCCAGAGAGTGGGAGGTGCTTCAGTCTGTGCTGTTATAGGCTGAGCTTAATTACTGAGGAACGCTCCACCCTCCATCACGTGGCTCCCTTGCAGCGTTTCCCAGTTTATGCTCAGCCTAGTGAGAGTTAGGCTGTGTTAGTTATTACTCCTTGGCCGATTCAGGACTTTCCTCATAGTGTTTCAGGTTTGCTTTACTATTATTTCTTTCCTTTAGCCTCTGCGCATTTGCCTGTGTATCTAAAGTAAGGGGAGCGCGTTCCTTGCCCCTAAAGGGGGAAAAAAGCGGGCGGTTTAGCAGTGCTCCTGCGCTAACCCCCCCCACTCCCTATTCTCAATCAGATCATTTTTCCTGCTGCTTTCCACGCCACCCTCATTAGCGGGTAGAATTAATTGCGCTGCTAGTGCCGCTGGTTTTCCCCCCCACGAATGCCGATCGCCCCAGGAAAGGGGCGAATTTCCCTTCTCAGCTCCTCTCAGCACTCGGAGGGGCCTAGTTCCATCCTGAGCGGCCCTGACAGAGAGATCAGCAGGCGGCTGCCATTTTGGGTGCCGCCTCATGGTCGGGCGCTTTTTTCTGGCTCACTTATCAGCTGCAAGAATACCTAGCTCGCCTAAACAGGCCTGCCAGCCCATTTAGAGCTACTTCTATTTTAAAAAGTTAAGAACTTGTTGGCTTTCTGCAGCAGTGCTCAGGGCGAAGTAGCAGCAGCAGCATCCTCCCGGTTGTTGTCTGGGAACAAAAAAAGCTGCTGGAGGCCTTATCACTAATCTTTGTGCATCGGCCTCAGGCGTTCATTTGACTAATTGGATAATAATAACCTGGGTTACTACCCTCCTTGGATCAAGAACCGAACTTAGTTAATCAACTTATATATATTTTTATATATGAAAATAAATAAATAAATAAATATTTATATATATATATATATATATATATATACATACATACATACACACACACACACACATATATATATATATAAAATAATAATGACAATATTAATAGTAAATAAATTTATACATTTATACATGTACATATATGTATAAATAACAGAACAAATAGATTCTTATATATATTAATAATAACAATAATAATAATAATATAGATTATATACATCTAAATTCCAAAAGGGGTCACGGGCCAGCTGAAAGGACACCCGACCTTTGTTGTAGGCCGAGCCCTTGGCGAGCCAACCGCCTAGAGTATCCTTATATATGATCCTTACTTCTTAAAATGGCAGATGACAATTCAGCTAAAGGCCCTTCTTTGAAGGCCAAATCTAAGTCTTACCATTTGCGCAGACAGGCTAAGCAAACTTCTAAGGCCTCTCAAAAAGATGCCATAAGGCGCCATAAGGCATTGGAGCAGGAATTCGACAGGCAATCCAGGGAGTCACAACTGGTGCCTCCAACCTTCCCACCCTCCATTCCTTCTACCTCTACAACCCCCCCCCTCCTCCAGATTGCTCTTCCCTTCCCAGGCGCAGCTCATCCCAGGAGCAGAACGTAAACACTCAAGATCAACAAAGGAGTAAGGCAGGGATGCCCACTGTTACTCCTTCTCTTTATCCTTACCTTAGAAAACTTACTGGAAAACGTTAGGAAAATGTAGAAATCAAAGGGGCTTTAGTTAAAAAGGAGCATTATAAGGTACAGGCATTTGCCAATGATATAGCATTTTTGGGGAAGATTCAGAGGATATGGGAGTAAAATTAATAAAGGAAATAGAGGAATTTGGCAAGGTCACAGGCTCCCGAACCAGACGGAGTCCCTCCCATAGGACAGCCAAGCTTTGATATGTCCCACTCTCTGGATGATCCGAGCAGCTCTAAGGAGAATGGGCATTGGTTCTTACCTGACATGCCATTTCTCTTCGAGCTGCAAGGATCATCCAGCCCCACCCTTATTTCTTTTGCACCATCTGGTGGGGTCTTGTTTCGACCAATGAACCCTTAAGTCTAGTAAGATGAGAGTACGAATTTCCTTTCCCTCTCACTTTCGCATAAACTGGGGAACGCTGCAAGGGAGCCATGTGATGGAGGGTGGAACGTAGTTGTTGTTTGGACAAAGAAGTGGTTAACACCCAAAGTAAGATGGATCAAGATTGAGCTGAATTTATGGATTAGCTTCACTGTAGTAAGGAAGGGAATTATGACATACTGTCCTTTGTAGTATCATACAGTTTACCACTTGAGTAATTCCATTAGTGAGCATCTTGATAGTGATGATAGTTAAATAGTTTCTACTGTGTGTATTGGTAAACCAAATTTAATCTCTTTACTTAGTATTTGGTTGCTAGCCCTAATTTATATTTCTGCAGGACAATGAGGTACGAGAATGGATTGTATTATTTTAAATGGAAAAAGTTTATTTTTTATTTAAATAATAGCCTTCTCCAGAGGAGCTAAAGCTACAGTCTTCTCCTGAGATGCAGTTTTTAGTTAACAGAAGCATGTATCTGTAGGTCAAGCTTTCATTTTATATAATCTGAAGCCTCATGATAAGTAGTTTATTCTACTCACATTACTTTGCATATGTAAACCACATCTCTGTCTCAGTTGCTAGGGATCAAGATAGGGTAGATGAAGTGTAATAATGTCACAACAATGTCATTCAGGCCATTTTAACTATTGAAGTTCTAATACCCTTGAAATGGTCTTGCCTGTCATAATGGTTATTTTCTAAATGGTATAATAAGCAGTTTTTGAATATGTTTCTCCACTTGGTTCAAAAGAGATTAATTACCAGCACTCTGACATCTCTATGTCTTCTAAAAACCATCTTCTTTTGCTGAACTCTGTTTTAATAATGTAGAAACATTGTTCATATTTCTCCTTCCTTTCAAAAGTGATTGTACATTGTGCTACAATCATCTTTCATAGAATGCATGCAATATTGATTGGCTGGACTCTTTCTTGCTGTAGAAAATTGCTTAAATTAAAAAAAATTAGGAGTTTTATTTTAAGATTTTCTAAGATATTTTTTTAACATAATGTTAAAAAGAATCCTCTTGAGATTTACAGTGTTTCATATTCGTAATTTGTGTTCAGAAAGCATTTGTAAGATTATATATCATTTTCTTAGTGAAAAATCTGTATATTAATAAAACAGCAGGGGAACTATAACATTATAGTTTTTCTTGCATATGTATGTATATTTGTGTGTATGTGTATGTATATGTATATATTTGAAATCTGCTTATATCTCACTGTTCCTTTTGTACATTTTTGTGATAGTTGTAGGTTGGCCTTTTCTATCAGTTCAAATAATTTTAATTATACCAGTGGGATTTCTGGCAGTATTTTAAAAGGTCCAGATACATAAATGGTTGCCAAATTTGTAGTATACTTTAAAAGTGTTGTTAAATTAATATTGAATTAGTCTAAATAAAATCTCATTATTTCATCAGGATAGCAGATTGCTTTACTTATTCATCATAGATTTGCAACCATGAGATTTTAAAAACTGATTTTACTCATTTGTTATTCAATAAAATGTATTTTATGTAGTTTCCCACTCTTTTTCTTTTCTTTTTCAGTCGTGAAAAATTTCTCTTGAGACTTGGGATTCCTTCTAAACAATGTGAACCTTGTTGCATAAAACTAAAATGCAAGAAGGGAAGTTGCCAGGAATGAATCAGAAGGAACTAGCACTAATTGACCTTTCCCTGTGCAAAATTTCACTGCCTACTTTTGGCTATTTTTCCTCACTGTAATAAGGTGTGGTGTAACACACATTCATAAGGAAGACCTCTGACTTCCCAGAGATATATTTAGGGAGTACAGAGGAAGGAAAGTGGGGGAAAGAGTTTCTTATAGCTATAAAAATATTAAAGACAGTTCCTTAATTACAACCTGATCTGTTCAGAAGTTCTTACTGCAGTTTTCATGATTACAATATACTATATCTCATGGATCAGCAAGTTCATGACAATTGTTTTCTCAAACTTTCTTTTTCCTTAGAGAGAAAGTGCATTTTAATAAGAAAAATAGATGTATTAATAACAAAATTAATTATGGTTAACATTTCATAATGTGCTTCAAAGCTTCATAGTGTGCTCTCTGTGCTCGCTTGCAAATAATGCTGCCTAAAAAAGTTAAAGGAGTTATGAAAATGTCCTTAGCCAATATAATGTAGTGATTAAGTTGCTGAACTGGGTCTAATCAGAATTGGGCTCAAGCCTGTAACTGAACTTCCCTTTCAACTCAACCTCATATAAAATAAAAGAAAGATGTACCTTTAATTACTAGAGAAGGAGCAGGATGTAAATATAATAAATAAAGTACTATAATGGATTAAATTGCAAATGACCTGGCATATATTACCTAGAGCTGACTGGATCCAGAAGGGATGATGGTGGTCTTTTTGGAAATGTGCCCAGCTGCAGGTGTGTTTTGGGTATGGCATTAGCTGTGCCTCCAGGGCAAGGATGAAAGTGTAGTGATTCTCAACTGGGAGTCTCATAAGGCTTTTCATGGGCTTCCCTCCATAGGTTGCAAGTATGGGGCCATGTTCATTAAATTGGGCTCTACCGTACCAGCCTCACTGCTGTGTTAACAACCTCCCTGCCTGAGCTACTGGACTCCATTTTCAGCCTGGTGATGGAATTTCCCAGACTTATGGTTCTCCTGAGAGCCGGTCGGATCATCCAGAGAGTGGGAGGTGCTTCAGTCTGCGTTGTTGAAGGCTGAGCTTAATTACTGAGGAATGCTCCTCCCTCCGTCACGTGGCTCCCTTGCATTCCCCAGTTTATGCTCAGCCTTCGTGAGAGTAGGCTGTGTACTTCACCACTCCTTGGCCGATTCAAGAGCTCTTTATTCATCAGGTTTGATTATCATTGCCCCGGTTCTCCTTAGCCTCTAAGCGCATTGGGTTAGTGATTTAACAGGGGAGCGTGTTTCTTCGCCCCCGGGGGGGCTGCACAGCGGGTGGCTTCCGCGCTCCAGCGCCAATCCCCCCCAACTCGATCCTCTTCCTGCCGCTTTTCTATGCCGCACTCGTAGCAGCTTTATTTGATCGTGCTGTAATAGTGCAGCTGGTGTTCCCCCCCACCGTAAACGCCGATCGCCCCAGGAAGGGGCGAAAATCACCTGGCTGCCTCTCTCGGTCCCTAGACGTGCTGGAGAGGCTGAATTTGGCCCTGAGCAGCCTGTGAGTAAGGGAGCGTGGGCGGCCGCCATTTTGGGCGCCACTGCGTGTCAGGCGCCGCTTTTAGAGGCCTCATTGAGCTGCGAAGGGACTAGCTCTAATTATAGGCCTTCCAGCCTGTGAGAGCTATCAGAGATTTAGGGAAATTGGCAAACTTGTTGGCTTTCCGCAGCACGCTCAGGGCAGGAAATAGCAACCTATCCCTCCCGGTTGTTGCTTGGGAGCTCCAGCTGCCCGAGGCCTCACTCCAGCCTCAGGCTTTTTATTTGGCACATTGGCAATCTTAACAGCAATTCCTGGGGTCACTCCTTCCTGGGAGCTCCAACCAGACCTTGGATTAAATATTATAAATAATAATAAGACTAATAGTAATATTTATCATTACATAGATATCTAAATATATTTAGATACACAATTAGATAGATAGATAGATAGATAGATAGATAGATGTACGTATTTGCATATATATATATTACATCTTATCAATATTTGGTTATTTCATGTTGCCAACACTGGTTGGCTTATATATCTTGTTTGTACGCTTAGGCATAAAGGTATTAATAATCATATTAGTTTATATACATTTAAAATTCCAAAAGGGGGTGCGGGCCAGTGAAAGGACACCCGGCCTTTGTTGTAGGTCGAACCCTTGGTGAGACAACCGCCCTTACATTTGTATTACAGTCCTTTCCTCTACAATGGCAGATGACAATTCCACTAAAGGCCCTTCTTTGAAGGCCAAATCTAAATCCTACCACCTGCACAAACAGGCTAAGGAAGCCCCTAAAGAAACTTCCAAAGCTTCTTAGAGGGACACTCTAAGACGTCATAGGGCACTGGAGAAAGAATTTGACAGACGATCTAGAGAGACACAACCGGTATTTCCAGCCCCCCCACCCTCTGCTCCCTCTACCTCCAGACACCCCCCCTCCTCCAGATTGCTCTTCCCTCTCCAGGCGCAGCCCATCCCAGGGACACCAGGTTCCTGGACCAACGACCAGGCGGACGCCGGAAGCAACATTTATGCCCATGGCCGCTGGTCTGCGCCATGAGGAGGTCGCCACAGTTGAGATCCCTGCGCACATGCAGGCACGGATGGAACGGGCTATTCGCCAGGGGATTGCAGAGGGCCTGCAACAGATGTCCAGGTCTGGTCCTCCCTCGATGGTGCCCGAACATGACTCGCCATCAGTCAGGTCCTCGCCTAGATCGGACCCAACTTTTGGTCAGGTACCTTTACAGGAGGGCAGTCCTCTCCCAGAAAGGGATCTGGAGGAGGCCATGGAGGACCTAGATCGGTTCAGGGAGGAGGAGGAATTGGAATGGGGGTCTACGCACTAGGGGGAGCTCCTATCGGAGATAGACCCTATGGAAGGGGACATGTCTGAGGACGAGGGCCTCACCCCGGATCAACCCACCTTTGTGGGCCTGTTGAAGCCGCACATGTTCAAATCACTCCTATTAAAGGCCAGGAACATTTCTGGCCTGTCTGTACAGTCCTCCTCGGCTCTCCCTTCCCCAGCAGAGGGACAGGAGGACACCATCTTTAGGCAGCCTGTGGTGGAGGCGGAGGTGATCCCAGCCCTGCCCATTTTTCATGACTTAGTCTCAAACCAGTTAGACTCCACAAGGGCCCCACCTGCCCCATCCAGCCAGGACAGGAGGTTCTTTAACCTTGAGTCGAGCTTCTGCAACCTGCTCAACACTCCCGAGGTAGATGAGCCCATCATTGGTTTGGCATCCTTGTCCTTCCCCAGTGATCCCCTGGAGGTCTTGAAGCCCGAGGACAAGAGGTCCGAGCTTGCTTTACGTAGGGCTCACCAAGCGGACACCTGGGCCATTAGATCGGCCACTGCTGCTTCCTTCTTCACCAGGTCTTCGATCCGGTGGCTCTGTCAACTGAGGCAGCATGTCCCCCCCTCTAACACAAGGGCACACCAGGACATAGCAAAATTGACGGCTGCGGCAGAATTCTCGGCCGACGCCACATACCACGCGGTTAAGTTCTCTGCCCGAGCAATATCTTCTCATGTTACAGCTCGCCGCCTGCTCTGGCTCAAGCACTGGCAGGCGGACGTAAAAAACAAGGTTAAGCTGGCCACCACCCCCATAAAAGGGGACAAATTATTCGGCACCGTCCTGGAGCCATTTCTATCAGAAACCAGAAGCAAGAAAAAAATTTGCCACCCCCTTTTCCGTAGGTCAGACTCAAGAGCACAGCCCTTTTGGAGAGGTTCCTCACGACCTTTCTACCAGTTTCCTTTCCTGCCCAGGTACCCGAGACCCCCCTCCTTCCGGCCTTTCCAGCCCCAGGATCGAGCAGATCCGGGTGACAGGAGCAGGAGGGGCGGCAGCTACAGTCGCCCCTTCAGGGGTTCAGGAGGGAAGCCCTTCCAGTGCAACAGATAGACCCCATCCACCCCTCCCCATCAGTGGGCGCCTCAAGCATTTCGCCGACCGGTGGGACTCTTCCACCTCCGATGCCTGGGTCAGGGAGACCATCAGACTGGGCCTTGCGCTTGAATTTCAGCGCGCCCCCCCTGAATTTTTTATGGCATCCCCCCCTCCAAGGATCTCACCAAACGCAACCTAATGGATTCAGCTATCCGCCATCTCCTCTCCATACAGGCCATACAACCTGTACCACCATCCCAGCGGAGGCAGGGGTTTTACTCTCACCTCTTCGTGGTCCCCAAATCTTCAGGGGGATGGAGGGCTATTCTAGACCTGAAACGCCTTAACCGTTACCTGACCTACCGCAGGTTTAAGATGCACACCCTACAATCCATTCTACCAGGCATCAGGCAGGGGGACTGGCTATCCTCCATAGACCTTTCAGAGGCGTACCTTCACATCCCAATCCGGCCCTCCCATTCCAAATTCCTCAGGTTCTGCTACAATCATCACCACTTCCAATATGTGGCACTTCCCTTTGGATTGGCCTCTGCCCCAAGAACCTTCACTAAGGTTCTCGCGGCCCTAGCGGCTCACCTCAGGGACCTCCCGGTTCATCTCTACTGTTACCTGGATGACATCCTCATCCTGTCTTACTCCAGACCCCAAGCAGAAAAGGATATCAGGGCTACTCTTTCTGCCCTCCAAGAGCATGGGTTCCTAGTAAACTAGCAAAAGAGCCATCTGTTACCATCTACACGGATCACCCACTTGGGGTCCGTCATTGACTCGGTTCATGGAAAGGTCTTCCTTTCCTCTGAGAGATTCCGTAGCATCCAGGAGACTGTCAAACATATCAGATGATCAAGAAAGGTAACACTTTTAGAATTGTCTAAATTACTCGGTAAAATGGTCTCATGTATTTCCATTGTTCCCTGGGCCCGTTTACACACTAGATCCCTACAATGGATCCTGCTCCTGTTCCAAAGGACCGGCAGAAGCAATTCAAAGGCTGTGGTCAAGGTGCCTTCAAGGGTCCTCACGTCTCTCCTCTGGTGGACCAGTCCCTCCATCAACAGGGGACACTGCTTCAAGGAACCCCAACGCCTCATCCTCACCACAGACGCCAGCCTTTCTGGATGGGGCACTCACATCCACTCACTCTCGACACAGGGCAAATGGTCTCAGGTAGAACGCACACACAATATAAACTGGTTAGAACTTCGTGCCATCCACCTGGCCCTGCGCAACTTCCTTCCCCATGTACATGGATGGCATGTCCTGATACTCACGGACGTCACCGCCAAGGCTCACGTCAACCGACAAGGGGGCACCCAGTCCATAAGTTTGATGAGAGAGGCCGAGCGCCTCTGCCATTGGGCGGAGCGCAATCTCCTCTCTCTCAAAGCCAAGCACATCTCAGGGGTCTCAAACACCCAAGCAGATTGGCTGAGCAGGACCACGGTGGACCAGTCCGAGTGGGGCATTCACCCGTCACTGTTCAGGGAAGCGACCGTGATGTTCGGCCTCCCATCAGTAGACCTCTTCGCATCCCCGCTCAACACCCAACTCCCCAGGTTTTTCTCGAGGTATCCTTCCCACGGGGCCGAGAATCACAACACCCTCCACTGCCCCTGGCCCACAGGGCTTCTATATGCATTCCCTCCGTTGGCCCTGATCCCCAGGGTCATCCAGAAGCTCATCTCCGAGAAAGCAGAGCTGATTTTAGTGGCACCCTACTGGCCCAGGCGCCCATGGTTTGCGGACCTCCGCTATCTGTCGGTGGCCCCACCTTGGAAAATTCCCCCGCACAGGATATTCCTTTCCCAGGGGCCTCTCCAACACCGGACCCTCAGTGGCTCCAGTTAGCCATTTGGAGGTTGAACAGGAACGTCTAAGGAAGGAGCAGTTCTCTGAACAGGTTATTGATACCATTTTAGCCGCAAGGCGGCCCTCAACAACCCGAATATACAATGCCACTTGGAATAGCTTCTGCAACTGGTGCCATAATTTCCAGATCAACCCTCTTTCACCCTCCATTGCTCAAGTTTTGGAATTCCTCCAAGATGGTCTGAGGAAAGGTCTTTCTCCAAACACCCTGAGGCGTCAGGTAGCAGCCCTTTCAACTGTGATTATTTGCGACAATCTGGGTACCCTCTCCCTCCACCCTCGCATTAGGGCGTTCCTTAGGGGAGCAACTAACTTGTGTCCCCCAACTGTTCACAGATACCCTACCTGGGACCTCAACAAGGTCCTGATGTCCCTTACTAAGCATCCCTTTGAGCCTCTCAGGGAATCCTCACTCCAGTTCCTAACTTTCAAAGTCGTATTCCTGGTGGCCATTACTTCAGCTCACCGAATATCGGAGATAGCCGCCTTGTCAGTGAGGAAAGACCTTTGCATCTTCCATGGCAACCGGGTGGTTCTACGGCCAGACCCTACCTTCTTGCCTAAGGTCAATTCAGCCTTCCATAGGGCACAGGAACTCACACTTCCGAACTTCTGCCCCAATCCCTCGCGGGAAAGGGAGAAGCTTTGGCACACCCTGGACATAAGACGGGCCCTCCGCATTTACATTAAACGTACCCAGCCCTTTAGGAAGTCCGAATCCTTATTCCTTTCCTTTCAACCTAAATCCTTAGGACACAAAGTGTCCCCGGCAACCATCGGCCGCTGGATTAGAGCTACTATTTCCAAAGCTTACTTGTCCCAGGCTCTGCCGGTGCCCAGCGGAATAACGGCACACTCCACTAGGAGTGCAGCCACCTCGGCAGCTTGGGCCACCCAGGCTCCAATTGCTGATATTTGTCAGGAGGCCACCTGGGCCTCCCCATCTCCCTTCATTAGGCATTATAAGATTGACATATTTGCCTCGGCGGAGGCTTCGTTTGGGAGACGAGTTCTCCAGCGAGTCCTCAAGGAACCGCAGGGACTTCAGAACCAGACGGAGTCCCTCCCGTAGGACAGCCAAGCTTTGGTATGTCCCACTCTCTGGATGATCCGACCGGCTCTCAGGAGAATGGGCGTTGGTCCTTACCTGACACGCCATTTCTCTGGAGCCGGGAGGATCATCCAGCCCCACCCTTTTAAGTTCACCATCTGGTGGGGTCTTGTTTCGGCCAAGGAACCGCTTAGCATAGTAAGATGAGAGCATGATCTTCTCTTCACTCTCGTCTTCGCGTAAACTGGGGAATGCAAGGGAGCCACGTGACGGAGGGAGGAGCATTCCTCAGTAATTAAGCTCAGCCTTCAACAACGCAGACTGAAGCACCTCCCACTCTCTGGATGATCCTCCCGGCTCCAGAGAAATGGCGTGTCAGGTAAGGACCAACGCCCATTCTGAGGGACTTTAATTTGGCTTTTTAGGATTAGGGTAAGAATATCTTGGGAACTCATGACTACCATGAGAACCGTAGGCCTATCTCAGGTCATCCCCTTGTTAAGAAGGATGAAGCAGATGAACATCAAGAAAGATGGCACTTTACCATAATGGTATTTCACCTGTGAAATGCTTCCTTCCAGAGAAGTTTTTCTGGTGCCTTATATTGTTTCATTTTCTCAACAGGGGACATGGAATTCTTTTTATCCTCTCAGGCATTTAAGTCTCTTGCTATGACTGTTTGTGCTTGCAGCATTTTCCATTTTCTTTTAATTATGTGCATTCCTGCTTTTAATCCTTTACAGCTAACTTTATGTTGTGCTATTTTGTTGCATCCAATTATATGTATTTTATATTTTTGATTGATGTGTAACATTATACTTGTTTTTAAATATTTTTCAAAGTTGTTGAATTGTTCCTTACACAATAAAGATCAATATTGGCAATTTTTGTTATTTTTCGGTATAAATTAACAGTATTATACATTTATGTATTAGGCACGCATGTACATTTTATTAACAGTGAAATTGCAAGGAATGCATTGATTTCTGTCATTTAGGAATGCTGGATTTAAGTGGTTTAATACAAAGTATCTTAAACATGTTCAGTATTACCACAGTCTTCTGCTTTTTGAAAGGAATGTTGACATATTTGTGTCAACCTGAGTTTAGTTTTTAAAAAAGTTTATATAGTCTCTTTCACAATATGATCAAAGCAGTTCATAATAAAGGAAGACAAAAATGATACATTTCCAAGCAGTTAAGAAACATTACAAAACTATGTCATAATAAAATATTAATATCAAAATAATTTCATTACCAGAAGGAACTAGTTGAAATCTGTTCTAAAAGCAAAAGTTAAGTTTCAGAGGAAAGGGTACCTTCCAGACTTTTGTAAAAACAGGGAAAAGTATCCTGGGGTCTTGATAATAATAGCAGTCAATTAGTGAGACTGGAATTCAGAAAGTAAAAGATCAAAAGAAGAATTTCTGTGGAAGAGGTGTTTCAAAAGTCTTCCATGAAATGTAAAAACAATGTAATAAAAAGATTGCATTTTTCTCTTCTTTTAAAAAAAGACCATCCTAATTAGAGCAACAGCATACCACACTGAATCAAAAGATTGTGACTTTTTCAGTGAATAAAGGAGAGCCCCTAGGAGATCTGCTAAAAAGCATGATATATCTTGTGGTGGGGAAAATTCATTAGGAATTCTCCCAGACATACCGAAAACTGTCAATAAATTAAATCAACCTTTTAGAGCACAGGGGAGATACAATACAAGGTAAATATGTGGCCCTGGAAAAATCATCTTTGTGAGCTTTGGTTTATATAAAGGATGAACAATACTGTTAAAAAGAGTTTTTGTAAACAATGTGTTAGCTACAGGTGAAACTCGAAAAATTAGAATATAGTGCAAAAATTCATTTATTTCAGTAATGCAACTTAAAAGGTGAACCTAATATATGTGATACACTCATTACACGCAAAGCAAGATAGTTCAATCTGTGATGTGTCATAATTGAGATGATTATGGCTTACAGCTCATGAAAACCCCAAATCCACAATCTCAGAAAATTAAAATATTGTGAAAAGGTTCAATATTCTAGGCTCAAAGTGTTCCACTCTAATCAGCTAATTAAGCCATAACACCTGCAAAGGGTTTCCTGAGCCTTTAAATGGTCTCAGTCTGGTTCAGTAGGAATCACAATCATGGGAAAGATCTGACAGTTGTGCAGAAAACCATCACTGAAACCCTTCATAAGGAGGGAAAGCCTCAAAAGGTAATTGTAAAAGAAGTTGGATGTTCCCAAAGTGATGTATCAAACTTTTTACATTAATAAAAAGTTATGTGGAAAGGAAAAGTGTGGAAGAAAAAGGTGCACAAGCAGCAGGGATGACCGCAGCCTGATGAGGATTGTCAGGAAAAGGCCATTCAAAAGTGTTGGGGACTTTCGACTTCCGGTTTGAGTTTCTTTGCTAACGGACCGAAACCCTATCGTGCGCGGTTTTGATCTGTGCTCACCGCTGCAGCACCCAGAGCTGGCTGGTTTCAGGGCTAAATCACCCTGTAGAGGTGGTGAAGAGGGGGGAGACTGCCATCAGGGTTGAGGAGAGCCGCATCTCTCCTCCTCAGTTGGCCATTACTCCCTTTCCTGAAGGTAGTTGCAGCGGTGGTCAGAAATGGCCACCTCAAAGAAGAACTCGACCGGAAAAGAATGCGCAGGAGGAGGATAAGAAGAGAAAGTCTTGGTTGACCGGCAACAACGCAAGGTACCCTGGAATTTAAAGTATAAAAAAAAATAACATTGTTCCCAAAGAAGATTTTGAAGCAGCGAAGGAGAGAGAGAAGGGAAAGGATTTGGTTTTGTTTTTTCTCTTCCCTTCCATATACTGATAGCTAAGAGACTTAAGCAAGAAATTGAGAAAAAATCCACTTTGACATCAACAGGCATTTAAGCTGAAAATAAAATGTCAAAGGGATAATAAAGATTTCTGGATAGTTAAAAGCTTTTAAAAGCAGAGAAGGAGAGAAAAAGAATAAAAGGGCAGAATTTGGAAAAATGGAGGGGACTGCCTGGAACTAAAACCTGAACAAAGTTCCTAAAAGATACATTTTAACTGAAGATACATTTTAACTGAAACTTGGCAACAAATAGTAGAACCCCAGGAAGAGAAAGTAGAAAAAAGAAGAAGAAGCAGATTATTTGGATTACTTGGTGATCTCTGGATTTTTGATTATTGCATTTAAATGACTAAAATCAATCGGGTGGTTGTTTAAAAGTGTTTAAAATGGCACCACTTTTAGAAGAACTGAAAATGGAACTTAAAAAGTACAAAGAAGATGCACAAGAAGGGAGAGGCTCTTTTGGCTTCGTATTTCAACTCTTAGAAATGGAGATCTGGAACTATGAGAAACAACAAGAAACGCTTGCAGAACAAGAAGATTGGGACAAAGAAGAAGCCATCTTTAATGATCAAGTAATTTTATGTGGGGGAAAAAAAGGAAAGCAGGGAAAGAGAATGAAAAGTTTAAGATTTGAAAAAACAACAAAAAAAGAATAGTTTGAAAAATAAGTATAATATTAGAAAGCGACAGAAGAGGGGACTATAGAAGAGAGAATTAGAAGTAGAGAGACAAGGGGGTAAAAAGGGGAGGGAGAAGAAGAGAGGGAAGAAGGAAAGGAAAAGAAGTTATAAAGGACAGAAACAAAATATAGAGAAACAGGGCCTATTTAGAGATAATGGGTGAAAATTTAATGGATAAAGGGATTCTGTAAAGGTGCACAAGATAGTATTGTTATATTACAAATAGAAATATTTTTTGAAAATATGCTTAAAATGATGGATAAAATATTTATCGTAATCTAGTGGAATGTTTGTTAATAAATGAAATCAAGTGAATGAGAGAAATTAGGAAAAGATGGGAACATTTTAATTATTATTAATGATTTATAAAGTATAAATGAAGAGAAATATGGGGGAAAATTAATTATGGAAAGTTTATAAGTGTTCCCAAGGAAGTATGATATTTAATTGAAAAGAAATGTGAAAGATGTTAAGATTTTAATGAATATTAATGATAGAATTGAATTGGAATGGAATGAGTGTTTTATTTACATGTGTGTGTGTGTATGTGTGTGTGTATATATATATATTTGTTTTCTTAAGTTTTCGCGGGTACTTACATGTATGGCATTCAGCTTAGTTTGGGTATTTACCCGAACTAAGCTGAATGCCATATATATATATATCACTCTGAGAAGCACAGAGCTGAAGACCAAGCCTGAAGATGATGAATGAGACTTTATCGAAACGTTGCCTAGATACCTCCAATCTTACGCGGGAGAAAACCCGAATAACCAAAGATATATATATATATATATTTGTTTTCTTAAGTTTTCGCGGGTACTTACATGTATGGCATTCAGCTTAGTTTGGGTATTTACCGAACTAAGCTGAATGCTATATATATATGGTAGTGGTGCTTTTAAAGTTGTAGCAACGTTTCAGCAGAATCTCATCTGCCATCATCAGGCTTCTGTATAGTGTTCATCTGTGAGTCAGACTTTTATGGTGGTTTCAGATTTAAATTTGGGGCAGCCTATTGCTGTGCCAGAATGTTTTTTTCTTCCTCCTGATTGGTTGAGAGTCTTGGTCTGTGTTTATTGGTCTTGGAGTTTGCTGTGTTCTGCTTGATTGGTGTTTCTGATATCTTCTGTCTGTTTTTTGGCTCTTTTTGTATCTTGATTGGCTGGCAGCATTGTGTTACTTTAGTGCAGCTTGGCTTCGGGTAAATGGACGGCTATCATTAGTTAGGAAGCTGGGTTTCATCTGGGTGCCTGGTTGGGGTGTGTTTGAGCTGGAGGTATCGGGGGGATCTGTTTGTGCCCAGGTGTTTGCCTGGCTTGTGGTGTGGAGATTTTTTTGTTTGTGAGTGCAAGCTTCCAAATGATTGACAGCCCGGTGGAATCATCTCTTCTGTTCATGCTTTCTGGTCTTTTTTCAATCTCTATGGCTTCTCTGATGATTCTGTGGCTAGGGTTTTCTATAGTGGCTAGGGTTTTGGTGCCATTGAAGTTGATGCTATGACCTGTGGCTTCCATGTGTTGGACTAGTGAGGAAGTGTGTTCCAGCTTTTTGACTGCATTTTTGTGTTCATCCAGGTGGGTACTTATTTTTCTATTGGTCTGTCCAATGTATGTGGCCGGGCATGATGCACAGGGGACTTCGTATATGCCTTGGTTTTCCAGGTCAATTTTATCTTTGGGGTTCTGAGGATGGCTGCTATTTTTCTGTCTGTTTTGAAGGCAGTCTTGATGTGGTGTCTGTATAGAATCTTACTAATTTTGTCTGTAGTGCCTCTTATGTAGGGCAGGACAGCTGTTCCATGGGTCTGTTCATCTTCTGGGTCTCTATTATGTTTCAGTGTGTTTTTGTGGATCAAGTTGGTATGAAGTTTCCACAGTCTGTGTTTATTTGGGGAGCCATGTCATCTGCTGGTGTTGGTCCACTGTGCTTCATTAAGTCCAGGATCAACGCAGCCGTCTACCAGGAAATTTTGGAGCACTTCATGCTTCCTACCACAGACGAGCTTTATGGGGATGCTGACTTCATTTTCCAGCAGGACTTGGCACCTGCCCACACTGCCAAAAGCACCAAATCCTGGTTCAATGACCATTGGATTACTGTGCTTGATTGGCCAAAAGTCTAAAGAAAACCTCCCTAGCTGAGGAGATAGACACCACCCGAAAGGCATCCCCGCCAATGCTACCGAGAGCGCAAAAGTCTAAAGAAAACCTCCCTAGCTGAGGAGACAGATGCCCCCCGAAAGGCAACCACACCGGCGCTACCGAGAACGCAAAAGTCAAAAGCCTCCCTAGCTGAGGAAACAGACGTCACTGACAGGCACCACCGCCGGCGTTTCTGAAAGCCAAGACAAGCCGGTCTACCCGCTGGAAGCCAAGACGAGCCAGTCTACCCGCCGAGCCAGTCTATCCGCTAAAAGCTGAGACGAGCTGGTTTACCCGCCGAAAGCTGGTCTATCCGCCGAAAGCTGAGACGAGCCGGTCTACCCACTGAGAGCTGGTCTATCCGCCGAAAGCTGAGACGAGCCAGTCTACCCGAGAGTCGAGGCCTCCTCACCAAATGAGCTGGTCTACCCTGAGGTTCCCCAGCCAAATGACCTGCCCTACCCAGAGGATCCCCAGCCAAATCACCTGGTCTACTCAGCAAGCACCAAGCTACCCAGTCTACCTGGCAAACTCTGAAAGGCCAGTCTACTCAGCAAGCACCAAGCGACTTGGTCTACCTGTCAAACTCCGAAAGGCCGGTCTACCCAGTCAGCACCAAGGGTTCCCTGCCTGACCCGGTCTACCCAGCCAGCACCGAAGTTTCCCTGCCAGACCCGGTCTACCCGGTCTACCTGGTCTACTCGGTTCCCTGCCAGACCCGGTCTACCCGGTCTACTCAGCAGTGCCGAGGGTTCCCTGCTGGACCCTGTCTACCCGGTCTTTCATCCCAGCCGATCGAGGTGCCCGAAGCAAACCGAACGGTGAAACCTACCTGGACTACTGCTGACTCCTGCTGATTGGACTCGCACCCCTGCAGCTTCCAGGACGATTCCAGGGGCAAAGGACTCTATCCCAGCCAGAGATTCCTCTGGTCTAAGATGGTACAGCCCCAGCGCAGGTGGCCGGCCATTTGCAGGGCCGCGCATGCTCCCTGCCAGGAGAAAGGGGTGTTGTGTTCCCTGACTAACTGCAGTCTCCAATCTGGTCTGCATTCCTGGTGGGAGCACCGACTGCTCCCATTGGTTGATGCCGTTTGACAGCTGGCTATAAAAAGAGCTGTCAAACGGCATCAGCTGTTGCCACCAGCTGGCTGCCAGCCCAGCCTCGGCAGCTGCGGCAACCCGTTATGCTTCGAATAAAGCAATGTTAGCCTTTAGCTCCGTGTCTGCCTCATGTGTCTGCCGCTACATTACAGATTGGTTGATGATTTAACGTCAAATTGATGTTGAGTCTTAGCAATCACATACATAGATTTTCACCATGACAAGCTGCCTCTAACCTGGTCCTTCAGATCTTCCAATGGACCCATTGCAGTGGTGGTATTCAGCAGGTTCGCACCGGATTTGGTGAACTGGTAGCAAGGATTTGGCATGGGTTGCCGAACCGATAGTAAGTTCTGGCTGGCCATGCCCCTGACCCAGTCACCCTCCCACCTGATGTTTGCTTCACCCCGTCTGCCTGATGTTCGCCTAAGGTATTTGTTTCTTTTTTTCCCCTCCCGGCAATCAGCTGTACATACGATCAGTGCTGGGATTCACCTTGCTGAGGCCCAGGAAGGCAAAAAATGGAGGGAGGGCCTCCGTTTTTTGCCTTCCTGAGCCTCAGAGGAGCCTTATGGGAGCAAAAATGCCCCCAGAGGCTCTTCTGAAGCCAGGAAGCTCCCAAAACAGAGCATAGAGGGGTGCTGCGTGCCCAACCCATGCTCTGTTTTTTTCTTCCTGAGTCTTAGAGAAGCTTTATGGGAGCAAAAACACCCCCCCCGCCAGAGGCTCCTCTGAGTCCCAGAAAGCCCCAAAAATCGAGTGGGGGGTGCTTGCAAAAAAGCAAAAAAAAAATGATGCCTACCCAGTCATATGGCCACGCCCACCAAGCCATGCCCACAGAACCGGTAGTAAAAATGTTTGAATCCCACCACTGACCCATTGCCACTGTAGATCCATCCAGTATTGATTAATCCTCATCTTCTCTTTCTTTCTATCTTTCCCTGCATTAAAGCCTTCCCCAGTGGGTTACAATATGTCTGAAATAGGATAATTTGAGCCTGGTCATTTATGTCTCAAGTGAGAATTCTGGGTTGATGATTTCATAATCCATTTCTTTTTCTTGGCTATCCACAGTACTTTCAGGAACATTCTCCAATACTAAAGTTCAAAAGCATAAATACTGTTCCCTATTCTATTTTTTTAAATGTAACTTTCACTTGCTATAGCCTCAGAGAGAATACCATTGCTTGCACTACTTTAATCTTTGTAGGTATAGACACATCATAGCATCTGAATATCTTTTCCAAGTCTTTCATGGCTGCTCTACAAAGTTCTAGTCTCTGGTGTACTTCCTGACTGCTCGTGACCTTACTATTAATGACAGAACCCAAGTGGTTGAAACTATTCACCATTTCACTATTTTCATTATTATTTCTAAAGCTGGTAGTTATATCTGTTATCAGTTGTTTGGTCTTTATATTTAATTTTAGCTATGTTTTTTTCTCCTACATACTCCTTGACATTTACTACTATAGCTTTAAGATCCTTTGCATTTTTGGCTATCGGAGTAGTGTCAGCAGTATAACACAGGTTATTGATATAAAAAAAGGTTGAGAACCACTGCACTAGGAGTATATAGTTTATGTAATAAAGAATCTCTTGTAAACTTCAGGAGATATACACTGTTCAAAAAAATAAAGGGAACACAAAAATAAGACATCCTAAATCTGAATGAATGGAATATTCTTATTAAATACTTTGTTCATCACATAGTTGAATGTGCTGACAACAAAATCATACAAAAATTATCAATGGTAATCAAATTTAGCAACCCATGGAGGTCTGGATTTGGAGTTACATTCAAAATTAAAGTGGAAAAAAACACTACAGGCTGATCCAACTTTGACGTAATGTCCTTAAAACAAGTCAAAATGAGGCTCAGTAGTGTGTGTGGCCTCCATGTGCCTGTATGACTTCCCTACCATCCCTGGACATGCTCCTGATGAGGTGGTAGGTGGTCTCCTGAGGGATCTTCAACACCTGGACTAAAGCATCCCCCAACTCCTGGACAGTCTGTGGTGCAATGTGGCATTGGTGGATGGAGTGAGACATGATGTCCCAGATGTGCTCAATTGGATTCAGGTCTGGGGAACGGGCGGGCCAGTCCATAGCATCAATGCCTTCATCTTGCAGGAACTGCTGACACACTCCAGCCACATAAGGTCTAGCATTGTCATGCATTAGGAAGAACTCAGGGCCAACTGCACCAGCATATCGTCTCACAAGGGGTCTGAGGATCTCATCTCGGTACCTAATGGCAGTCGGGCTACCTCTGGCAAACACATGGAGGGCTGTGCAGCCCCCTAAAGAAATGCTACCCCACACCATTACTGATCCACTGCCAAACCAATCATGCTGGAGGATGTTGCAGGCAGCAGAACGTTCTCCATGGCGTTTCCAGACCCTGTCACGTCTGTCACATGTGCTCAGTGTGAACCTGCTTTCATCTGTGAAGAGCACAGGGCGCCAGTGGCGAATTTGCCAATCTTGGTGTTCTCGGGCAAATGCTAAACATCCTGCATGGTGTTGGGCTGTAAGCACAACCCCCACTTGTGGACATCAGGCCCTCATACCGCCCTGATGGAGTCCGTTTCTGACCATTTGAGCAGCCACATGCACATTTGTGGCCCGCTGGAGGTCATTTTGCAGTGCTCTGGCAGTGCTCTTCCTGTCCCTCCTTGAACAAAGGCGGAGGTAGCGGTCCTGATGCTGGGTTGTTGCCCTCCTATGGCCTCCACCACATCTCCTGATGTACTGGCCTGTCTCCTGGTAGTGCCTCCATGCTCTGGACGCTACACTGACAGACACAGCAAACCTTCTTGCACAGCTCGCATTGATGTGCCATCCTGGATGAGCTGCACTACCTGAGCCACTTGTGTGGGTTGTAGACTTCGTCTCATGCTACCATTAGTGTGACAGCACCGCCAGCATTCAAAAGTGACCAAACCATCAGCCAGAAAGCATAGGAACTGAGAAGTTGTCTGTGGTCACCACCTGCAGAACCACTCCTTTATTAGGGATGTCTTGCTAACTGCCTATGCTTTCCACCTGTTGTCTATTCCATTTGCACAACAGCATGTGAAATTGATTGTCAATCAGTGTTGCTGCCTAAGTAGGCAGTTTGATTTCACAGAAGTGTGATTGACTTGGAGTTACATTGTGTTGTTTAAGTGTTCCCTTTCTTTTTTTGAGCAGTGTATATTCTAAGTTGAATAAATAAAGAGAGAATATGCATCCTTATCTACTCCTTTGCCAACCTGAAGCCAGGCTGTTTCACTGTGTTCTGTCCATATTGCATCTTCCTGAGCTGCATATAGGATAATGAGATGCTCTGGGATTCCCATTCTAATCCCATTTCACAATGTGGCATGATTGACACAGTCAGAGGCCTTTCTATAATCAGTGGAGCACATACTAACTTCTTTTTGGCATTCTTCAGCTTTATCAATTATCAAGATAGATATTGTACAATAATTTATGAAGTAGCTGATATTAAGATTCCCAGGGAAGAGCGTTCCTAAGTATATTGCTTGTTGAATATTATTACCATTTAATTTTGGTGCTAGAACAAAATGGAACTAATGAGGCTACTTTTCATATGGGCAAAAATATATTATTGATTTGATTGTTATTCTGCCATAATCTCCAAGGTGTCCCAGTAGCTAACAGCACAATAAAAAGCATAGAATAAGAGTTAAAGATATCATTGTATACGTGTATCTACATTAATAAAACAAAAGGGGACAAAAACTGCCAACAAAACACAAATTGTCAATATCCACATTAATCCCCAAATGCTTTCCAGAAGAGCTCTGTTTTTACTGACTTCTGGAAGGCTCTATCAGAAAGGAAACTAATCTAGCTTGCAGAGAGAGGCATCCTTTTTCCCTTCCATTCAATCATGGATTCTCAGAGATTACCTGGACAAATCCTTTCAGTTTTCTTGACAAGGTTTTTCAGAAGTAGCTTGCCATTGCCTCCTTCTTGAGAGATAATGATTGGCCCAAGGTCACCCAGCTGCCTTTGTACCTCAGGTGGGACTAGAACTATGGTCTCCCAGTTTCTAGCCTGCTGTTTTAACCACTATACCAAACTATACTCTTAACATTCTTCCTAATAGTATCTTAATATAAATTGTATTAAGAATATAATATAGCAGAAACTGTATCTAAGAACAATCATAGTAATTAAAACTGTATGCTTCTTCTGGGTTTTGAACTAGTCACTTTCTGCATATCATGCAAATACTAAACCGCTATGCTAGTAGAATGTTACTGATAATAATAACTACAGCAGAGGCTGGAACTGAACAAGTGATAACCACTGGCTGGCTCAAGTGACTTTATTCCTGATAATATGGACAACAAAACTGCTGATCAGTCAACTATGCTTGAAGTAACAGGAGCTGGAAAGCACTACTTCCAATACGGGGCAGGAAAACACAGGTTACATTCACATGTAAGCGATAAGAGGATTGTTCCATTTCTTCTTGTCCTCTAGAATTGGTCAGAGGGCTGTACTCATCAAATAATCTGATAATAAACATTCTTAATTAACAATCTTAGTTACTGCAAGCCAACAAGCAGTTACTGATTCTGCATATTTTACTTATTAAAAATGCTTAAAGTATAACATTTTTTATTTAAACCATTATTGATTACCCACAACACATTAGAAAACTCTGCATATTTTTTGAACATTATTATACACTTTATTATAAAGCTATTCTACCAGTATAATATTGGGAGAACTCATCATTTCTCTTGCTTTAATCTGTACCACACAAGAGACATGTGTATGCTGGAGTTAAAGAATTGTATAAAATAATAATACCATCATGTTTACTTTATTTTAGACAATGCTAGGCCATCACAGTTTAACATGCAAATTGTATAGGTGACTTTTGAGAATATGAGAAATCAAGAGATTTCTGTAACTGTAAAATGTAATTCCCATCTAGATTTATCTGCCTAAATTTTTAATTAAATGAACACAGTTCTTGAATGATACTCTTTCTTTCTATTCTTTCTGGTTTTGAGGTAGTTCACATGAGAAATCCTTCCAAAATTGTACGTTTCTTTTCCTAAAGGGATATTTGGAATACAGCCTTCTACTTTTGGATTATATATCTCCCTGAAAATATGTGCTTCTTGGCATATTCTGTTTAGTGATATGAAAAGATATACAGGAGGAAGAAAAATTGTTTGTCTTACTCCATCCAACTTAAAAAACCTAGATCCACTCATGGTTGGCAATAGGAACAAGATTGATTGGGTCCCAAAATGTTTTTGGGATGTTATTCCATAGCCTTGAGGTTGTAAATATCGTAGTGTAGTATAATCATCAGACATGATGATGTTAAAATTAAATTGCATTGTAACTTGTAAGATTTATTTAATTTGGCAAGTCATTGTAGGTTTGCAAGTTTACACGAAATGAAATACACAGTTGAATGATCTAACCTCCTATCAAATTTGTTTATTCCTGTTCTTCTTTATGATTTCAAAATGGCTGGCTCTGTTACAGAAAGTCACTGAAACCTGAAGGAAATTATTTTGAGATCTTTTCTATCTCACTGCCAAAAATTGTTGGCTGCATTTTCTTCCCTATTTCCCATGAGTTTTTAGCTTTAAATCTAGAAAGTCAATGTTGCTAAATTTATTTCATTTATTAAAGCAAACTTTCATAAGCTTTGGCATTCCTTTCTTTCTTTCTTTCTTTCTTTCTTTCTTTCTTTCTTTCTTTCTTTCTTTCTTTCTTTCTTTCTTTCTTTCTTTCTGTCTCTGCTTCCCTCTTGTTGTTTTCTTTCTCTTCTTTCTCATATTCTATCTGATGCTTAAGGACACCATCACATAGAAAACATTAGTTTAGAGGATAAGCAAGTACTTTTCCATCACATCAGAATCCTTTTGATTTCAATTCAAAGAACTTACTTTGAGAATGGCTTAAAAAAGAAGGTATTCATCTCATCAATCATTCCACAACATAAGGGTGCTATGAAATGACAAAGAATGGCTATTTCAGCTATCCTGAGATAATATCTGGACAGAGTTTATTAAAGAGGTAGCAGTCAGTTTTAACTTCCTTCTCCGGGTTTAAATTAATCTACTCTTAAATCCTAATGCATCCAAAAGAACGGAGCTTTACACTTTATAAAAGCTTATATCAAATGCTGCATGTTGCAAGAAGAAACTATTATTGTCCCTATGGTATCATTGCTCAAAAGCTGCTTTGTGTAAAAACCTCCCATTATATTTGTCGCTTCCATACTCTTTGTCAGCAAAAGCCCATGAAATTGAATGATTTGTAACATGCAAAATTCTAAGCAGAACAAAAGATGCTGGAATAAGCTGCTGAAGAATTGTGTTTCACATTTTAGTTGGATTTATCTGGTTCTATGACATAAATTAATACTAACAACTTACTTTGGAACTAGAATTAGAAGAATTTATGGATAATTATTTCCAGTATTGAATATTCATAAAGATTTCGGTTGCTTGATATTAATTAGAAAACTTGTGATATGTATTCACCTGGTCTCTAGAAGTAGTTAAGATTAAAATTTCAATAGAAATCAGAATAACTCCCCAGAATAATTATATTCTACCATCTATTAAACTGTGAAGGATAAAACAATATACCGTATATACTCGAGTATAAGTCGACCCGAATATAAGCCGAGGCACCTAATTTTACCACAAAAACTGGGAAAACTTATTGACTCGAGTATAAGCCGAGGGTGGGAAATGCAGCAGCTACTGGTAAATTTCAAAAATAAAAATAGATACCAATAAAAACTTTCACTAGGACAGTTGAGAATAAGTTTGATGTTCACAATTTCCTCTTTGAAAGAGACCAGTAAATAGGGAACAAGAAGATGACGAAAAAGAAGTGTGTTTTTTCACACTTTTCACACTGCAGTGAACAAAAATGGCATCATAGGAACAGGCTTATTCTCAGTCCAAAGGTTTGTTTCTGATTTCTTCCCTGATTTAAGGGAAATTTGGGAAACGATCTCACTATCATGAAAGGTTTAATTGATTCACTAACCCAAAAGAAGATGATGATGACAGTGGGAGGCAGGAGTTACTCTCTTCCTTGCAAGAAAAAAGCAAGAGCCGTTCTTATGATCTCTCTCTCTCTCTCTCTCTCTCCCCGTAATACAGTCAAGCCCTTTCCAGCACGCGGGATCTGCTGCCGCCGCTTTGCACCTTACAAATGCAAAATCCTGGGGTTTTTGCATTTGCAAGGTGCAAAGCGGCGGCAGCAGATCCCGCGTGCTGAAAAGGGCTTGACTGTATTCTGGGGAGAGAGAGAGATCATAAGAATGGCTCTTGCTTTTTTCTTGCAAGGGAGAGAGTGACTCCTGCCTCCCACTGTCATCATCATCATCTTTTGGGTTAGTGAATCAATTAATTTGGGAAATGATCTCACTATCATGAAAGTCAGTGTTCTCTGCCAATGGGGCATTTGGAAGAAAATGCCCCACGGCATATCCACGCGCGTGTAAGGGGAATCAGAAATCCCCGCGTTCAATGCCTAGCACAGCAGAAGAGAAAACGCAGCTGTGAGCAAATACTTGGAAAACCTGATTGATCAGAATGAAGGAGGCAAAAGAGGGAGGGGTGGTGGTGGACGGAGGTCCCACTGGTATTTGTGAAACACTTGGTCGGCAGCGCTTAAAGTCAACGTCCTCACTCCCACCCACCCAAAGCCACGAAGTCCCCCAATTGCGCAGCCCAGAATCGCCCTCCCCTCAGGGGGCAGCAATGACACCTGGTGTTTCCTGAGACAAGAAGCTCCGCCATGCAATGAAAGCGCCCTGGCTCTAGGCTCGCGGGTTCAGAAAACAACGTGAGAAGAGGTTGCTTCGGCTCCGCTCAGCTTTGTTTCCTCAGCCCTAGCTGCTTTCAATCCACTCAGGGGGAGGGGGAGGAGGTGGTGGTAGTGGCTTGCGTTGTTTTGTGAGCTCTAGGCTCTAGGCTCGTGGGCTCAGAAACAACGCAAGGCGAGGTCGCTTCAGCTCCGCTCAGCTTCGTTTCCTCAGCTCCAGCTGCTTTCAGTCCACTCGGGCAGAGGGGGAGGTGGTGGCGGCGGCTTGCGTTGTTTTCTGAGCTCTAGGCTCGCGGGTTCAGAAAACAACGTGAGGTGAGGTCGCTTCGGCTCCACTCAGCTTCGTTTCCTCAGCCCTAGCTGCTTTCAGTCCACTCGGGAGGAGGGGGAGGAGGTGGTGGCGGCAGCTTGCGTTGTTTTCTGAGCTCTAGGCTCACGGGCTCAGAAAACAACGCGAGGCGAGGTCACTTCGGCTCCGCTCAGCTTCATTTCCTCAGCTCCAGCTGCTTTCAGTCCACTCGGGAGGAGGGGGAGGTGGTGGCGGTGGCTTGCATTGTTTTCTGAACCCACGAGCCTAGAAAACAACGCAAGCTGCCGCCACCACCTTCTCCCCCTCCTCCCGAGCGGACTGAAAGCATTTAGGGCTGAGGAAACGAAGCTGAGCGGAGCCGAAGCGACCTCACCTCGCGTTATTTTCTGAACCTGCGAGCCTAGAGCTCAGAAAACAATGCAAGCTGCCACCACCACCTCCCCCTCCTCCCGAGTGGACTGAAAGCAGCTGGAGCTGAGGAAACGAAGCTGAGCGGAGCTGAAGCAACCTCGGCTCGCGTTGTTTTCTGAGCCTAGAGCCAGGGTGCTTTCATTGCACGGCAGAGCTTCTTGTCTCGGGAAACACCGGGCATCGTTGCTGCCCCCTGAGGGGAGGGCAATTCTGGGCTGCGCGATTGGGGGACTTCGTCGCTTTGAGTGGGTGGGAGCGAGGATGGACGGAGTCCGTGAAGTGGGGCTTGCCTACCCTTGCTGGCTGCCTCTGCTTCCTTAGGGGCGGGGAAGGGGGCTCATCTGGACCAAGGGTGAGTCTCCCCCTCAGTTTCCCCTGAAGGATCTTCCATTGCTTTTGCCTTCTCCCTACATCTTCCCTCTGTTAAAATCCCCCCACACACACACACACTTATTTTCGTTTGGATAGATTTCGTGTCTGATCATTCTCACATGGCGGTGGGTCTTTCCCCACCCTAAAAACAGTTAAAAAAAGAAAAAAACAATATATCCTCATGCAAGAACTTTTCTGCTTCCGATTACCCTCATGCTTAAAAGTTGCAAAGGAAACACGGAAGCAGGGAAGCGGCTGCCCAGCTCCGGAGTTCCACACCATTTTTTTTTCAGAGGGGAATCTGACTCGAGTCTAAGCCGAGGGCGGTTTTTTCAGCACAAAAAATGGGCTGAAAAACTCAGCTTATACTCGAGTATATACGATAACTAAGGAAAATAAATAATAAAATTTAAACTTATGGCAATAAATGTGACACTGACAATATGCTCAGGTTAGAGATAAATGAATTGTCATTCAATTCAATTGTCATTCTCCTTACTTATGGTTCCTCAATCATGTATTCATTTTCTCTTCTTTTTATAGATTCTTTACTTATTTTATTTCCTGATTATAGGCTATAAAAGTACTTTATATATAAGGAATTTAGTTTTGTAGATTTAATATAAATCTTTTGTTCCAGGATTGAAACATGGATAGGTAGGACATTTCAGCCTAACTGATCATACCCCAAAATTCTGTTGCCATCTGTCATTCAAATAACATGATGCATGACATGGCTGTTTACAGTATGCAAATCAGAGAAAGAATGACTTAAGTGGTTTCCCTTGCCTTTTACTACCAGGAAAGATACTTACCTTCTCTGGGACTGGGAAGTTAAAGGATGTCCCATGTATTGGGCAAAGAAGCAAGATCAAAATCCTGTTTATGCAAGGGTTTCAGGAAGTTCATATTAGCTGCCATTTATCATTTCCAACATAATATTCCTTCCTAATAGCATTGAAATTTCCCCATCTTCTCTGATTCTTCCCTCTATTTCTCATTCCTTGTTTGCCATGTCTTATAAATTTGGAGATAGGGCCTATTTCTTTACTGTAGTAGATGTACTTAGGAGTCAATAATTGCTCTGAAAAACAAGATAGGCTGTAAATAAAGCAGAAAGATCATAGTCTCCACTTTGGCCTTTTTGTTAAATATTTATCAGCAAGAAAAATGAGAAAAAATTGGATTAAGTCAAAATAAATGTCACTATCTGAGGCACCATCATAACTGACCTAGAATAAATTGCAAGATAGGATTTATCACTAGAGTGATAGTTGCCAACTGGAAATACATATGTATTGCAATAAAACTAATTTAATGTATGCAGTTTCAAGGGAACACTTATATAAGATACTGTTTACATGGTACTACATGCTTTTCAGAAATGTAAAAGAATATATTACATATATTTGAATATACTGCAGATGTAGAGGTAGAAAAGAACATGTTCATATTAGGGGAGATTGTATTTAGCTTAAAAATTTTAGTTAAATATAAGTATAGTCTAATGAAAGTATACAATGAAATACAACTAAATCTTTAAATATGCAATTAATGAGTAGGTTGATTCCAAATGCATCTAGCACTATTTTTTTAATGGCATCCTGGGTACATTTTAAACTTATGTCTTGAGCTCTGTCGATATTATATACTGATATGCATTGCTATTGGTGAATATCAATAACTGTTGCTAAATTATTGTGGGTAATTTCCAATTTAGTTTGCACCTGGAACTATTTCCTCCAAATTTCTATATTCAGATCCAAGCAAACATGCATGCCACTCTGCTCAGCTAGCAGAAAAATAGCTTGAAGATTGCCAGTATCCTTATATGAATTCAGACAGTCTTGTTTCAAGTGGGAGGTCACCAAGCAAACATGAAAAAAAAGATGGGATAAAAGATAAGCAAAAGCAGAGCAAGGCAGAGATAAATTAAAGCAAATTTGTTGCTTTTTCACCACCTATCAAAAAGTACAGAATTTTCCAGAGCTGTGGGAAATACTACTGTGGATACTTGGCATGGCCTGTTCTAAAGCAAGTAGCCTTAGGTTATTCTAGTCTTACCCATTTTATGGAAAGAAAGATACCATTTTTTCAATGTTCATTGACTTCTATTATCTACTGTTCTACTGCCTCAAAATAAGAAGTGATATTTCCTGAAGTCTGCAGTAATGCTTTATGGATTAAAGTTGCAACATGTTAAAGCTTACTTGGGAATACAGGTATATCCAATTGAAATTTATTTATTTTAGTAGAGAAATATGGCTCACAGAAAAGCATAGTAGTCCTCCACCTACCACCAGGGGGCAGAATTTCTGTTACTAAGCAAAGTGATTGTTAAGGGAGTGTCAGATTTTATGACTTTTTTGCCATGGTTGTTAAACAAATCACCGCGGTTAAGTTAATCTTGCAGTTGTTTAACGAATCCTGCTTCCCCATTGACTTTGCTTGTCAGAAGCCAGCTGGGAAGGTCAGAAATCATGATTACATGATTCTGGGATGCTGCAAGGATTGTAAATACATGGCGATTGAATTTTGAAATACAAGCACCTAAATTTTTGATCAAAAAACTGATCATAAATTGCTGAGGGATTATTGAGTGAAACAAATAAGTTATCTCCATGAACAAAAAAAATGTTTACAAAAATAATGAGTTCAAGGCTTTGGTAAGCTTCATATCTGCATATTGTACTTATATTCTTGTGTGTAGGCAAAAACATTGCATTCCTAATAAACCTATATTTTCATCTTTGCTCCAGATGGATCATTGAGAAAATATTTTTTCTATTTTGGTGTGTGTATGTTTGTGTATGTATGTGACAGGAAGTGCATTTATAGTCCTGATAAGCAGCCAGATTGTTTCAGCCAAGATTAAAACTGGTTTTATATCCTGCTGCCTTTTTAATAAACCACTGATGTTGGTTTAATTAAGAACATGTGTAATACATCAAGATGATGCTTAAAAGACCTTAATGGAAAACAACTGATTCTAATATATATTATTGGATTAGTTACTTAATCCCTTTCATTCTTATTACTATAAAAATACATTTTACAACTATTGCTACAATCATGGTTACAGTAAATAATGTACATTGGTCACCTTTTTATGTATACCTAATAGAATAACTGCTTGTACATTTGAGTATAGTGTATTTTAAGCAAATGTAAAAATAATTTATGTGCAGAAAATGTTAACTGTAGTTATGAAGGATATAAAGGAGTGGAACTTACTTGTGATGACCTGGGTAAGGCACAGAGGCAACACAATCAGCTGATAGTTCAAATTGCCCCTTTATTGCTCCAACTTTCCCCCAAATGCTCCCACATTAAATCCCAGAGCAAAGTGATCACACACACACACACACACACACACACGTCCAACAGCCTCTGGCTGCAAGTAGTTCAGCAAAATGCTGTGAGCACAATGGCTGCAAAGTAAGAAATCCAGAGGGGCAAGGGAATACGTCAATGAGTCCAGGAAGCATAGGAACACAGCAATGGTTTCAGGAAACAAAGGAACAAGGCAATTAATCCAGGAAGCAAGAAATAAAGCAAGAAGTCCAGGAAACTTTAAACATCGGCAACAGCACACCAAACTCCATGAATTCAGCATTTGTTCCTGACAAATGCCCTTCCCCATAGTGTCTCCTTAAATCTAAATCCTCAGGTTTACCTTGTGAAGAGGGACATGGTGCTCTCCTCCTGAGTTGTCAGATTGGCCTGTGTTGTTCCCACCTCCTTTCCACTCTCGTGCTCATGGATCAGGAGAGGGTAGCCCTTGCTCATTGCCTGAGTTTCATCGCTCTTCATTTCCACTGCTTGCCCTCTCTCGGTCATCCTGCCCCGGTTCCTCCCTGCTAGCAAGCCGTCCCACTCCTGAGGGGCCCTGGCCTGCCTCCTCCCCACATTCTTCCAAAGCCAATTAAGCCCCCCCCCCCCCCCCCCCCCCCCCCGGTCTCCCTCAGCTCCAGCTCTGGCTCATCTTCGTCTGCAGATTCAGGCTCTAACAGGGACATGACATTACTTTTATTAGTTTGGACAATTGAATGTTGTGAAGATATTACTAAAACAGCTATACATGCTTTTAGACATACATATATAAAAAAGGAAACTATCAATGAGTGATAACCAGGCATTGCACTTGAAATAGCAATAGCACTTAGACATATATACTTTACAATACTTTGCCGCCTTCTTTAAGCAGTTTATTGAGTTGGCATCTTGCCCCCAACAATCTGGATCCTCATTTTACTGACCTCGGAAGGATTTAAGGCTGAGTCAACTTTGAGCCAGTGAGAATCGAATTGCTAAACAGCAGTCAGCTGGAAGTCAGCAGAAATAGCCTGCAGTATTGCATTCTAACCACTGTGCTACCATGGCTCATATAAATATAAATATATTTTATATAAATGTAAAATTTAGGCATATGCTTTTTCCATTAACCAATGCCCTTCTTAGCAAGTATGTTGTAATGACGAGGCAGTTGAGTTGTTTGATCATGAACAACTGAATCATGATGACCTTTATTGGAGTATAGTCTTGTATTTATATACATTTTTAGTTATCCTCCATCATTAGTTAACTTTGGTTACTGCTTAACTTTCGTTACTGTTTAGTACAGTAATCCATACAATTAATTATCTCTAGTTAAAGTCTAACATATGTTTGCTTCCCCTCTCTAATCCTCCTTTATCCATAGATTAGTGAATTTGTTTTCCTGAGTTGTATTTGCTTGGAAACATTCTTTATCTGAGGTTTGCCATCCAAGATTGGAACATTTCTGCAATTACAACTCTACACAAGTACATATCCTAACCCCTCTTGGCTGCTTCAGAGTGAAAAGATGACTCTCAGTCCTCAGGAAGCTCAAGTTCAAAAGTTTCAATTAAAATGTGAATAGACTTTGCACTAATCCCATCATCCATTTTTCAGAATAATATTCTTTGGATCAGTATAGGTTCAAGTGACTTAATCTACAAATAGACCCCAGTGGCTACTGGTTGCAACCCAGAATCCCTCATTACCTGATATAGTTCTGTTAGATGATAAGGGTAAATATCCTGGAATATTAATATGTCTATTGCTACCACGGTATAAAATTGTAAATGGATGTTACAAATCTTTTGGTTTATTTAAATATGAAAATCTCAGCTGAGCAGAGTGACATGCATGTTTGCTTTGTTCTGAATATAGAAATTTTATGCTTGTATCAATCACACAATGTTTTATTTAAATTGGAAATTTTAAGTTAAAAATGGGTTTAACTCCAAACTGCTTTTTGTTTGTAAAATGTAAAATAATGTAATTCTGAGTCTATCAATACAGATACGCATAGTTAGCATCTTTCTCATAGAAAATCTTACACTTGTAAACACAAATAAAGCTGGTTAGAGAAGTGATCTGAGAACTGATAAGATAATTCTTAAAGTAATTGTATTAAACTAGCATTTCAGATATCCATGATACATTTATTAAGAAAGATGCCTTGAGGTTTTTCTGTTTACTGCTGCCATTTACATTTCAGAAGTGGATAGACAGGTATATTGCTTTTTTACTTTGGATAAACAAAGAACCATATTCTTGCTCATCTCTAAGGACTGTAAAGCTTATTTTCCTACAACCTGATTTCTTTCTACTCTTAAACTTGTTTACTCTTCTAGAAAATTCTTTCCCTTTCCCAAAGTTGATTTCCCAATACTTGACTAATGTAAGTGGTAATGTAGAAAAGTGTTATTTGGTTCCATTCCTATTAAATCAGATATTAAACAAGGAAGCTTTGGATTAGTAAATACTCTCCCAAAAGGGGTGATATGTTGTAATTCACAATTGAAAAGCTGTACATTTCTAATATTTTTATTCTTTTGAATACAATTAAATAATTCTTAATAATTCTCCACTGATTACCAGTTCACTTTCTTATAAGCTGACTTTTCTATTTCTTTCTTTCAGCCTATTCATCCTTAACTGAAAATTGGAAACAATTACATGAAGTCAAATATGTGGACAAAAAAATGAAATATTTCTCCTGAAAACAAACAACCATTTTGATCCTTGCTATAAATCTGAGCTTATCACGGTAAGAATTTCATGTTTCATGTTGACTTTTTGTTAATATTTGTACAGATAGTCCTTGGGAAGAATTCATTAACTGACCATTCGAAGTTACAATGACACTGAAAAAATTTATTATCTTTTTTCACACTTATGACCATTGCAACATCACCATGCTCACGTGATCAAAATTCGGATGCATGGTAACTGATTCATATTTATGACAGTTCCTGGGTCATATGATCACCTTTTGTGACCTTTTGACAAGCAAAACAACAACCACTTTATTAACTTAACAGCTGCAGTGATTCAGTTTAATAACTGTGGCAGGACAGGTCATGAAATGAGTCAAAATTCACTTAACTGTCTCACTTAGGAACATAAATTTTGGGCTCAGTTGTGGTCATAAGCTAAGGGTTACCTGTAAATACCAACAAATTGGAAATACTTGCATTGGGGAAATTTGCAAATGATTACTGTGACTTGTTAATTCTATGTTTTCAGAGAAAACTGTTTCAACCTATTCTTACTGCACATGTGTATATCATTCAGTTACTTATAGCTGAATCTAAACTGTTTGAAATAAATATTACATTTGTAGAAAAAGATACACAATGATTGGAAAATGCTCTTCTGTGATGTTGAATTTTGATGCTTGTTTTATAAAGTCAAGGCACAATTTGAAAATTTAAATGTGGTGTGATGAGTTTGTATGTATAATATAGAGAAGAGGAAACTGTCCTTCTAACTATTTGAGCAATTGTTTACAAATACTGGGAGTCATTCAATATTTGTAAGGCCATACATTATCCATACTTGGTTCATATTTGTGTGTGTGTGTGTGTGTGTGTGTCACAGCATCCAAAATATTAACTACATAGCCTTGAATATCCACAAAAGATAGAGAGAGAAAATGCATTGAACGATGGTTCAAAAACTGAGTGATATTTCAGTTGGTGAAACTACTAATTAGTTTTATTTGTTAAGCCAAATTCCTTTTGAAGTAACAGTACATAACAGTTGGAATTATGCTCTTTATGTTTCCTTATTTTCTTTAAACACATCTTCTGAAAGATCATTTTCCACTGTCACCTCCTTTACTACTTATGGTTGAGGAGGCAATTCTAACGTAGAGAAACCCTTAAATATCTTTTGCATATATCTGGAATTCTCATTGCAAATTAGGGGAATTTTCTCTCCTTTTGCTTCTTATGCTTCCTCATGGTCTTTCCCAACAGCCTCCTATGCCTAATTTGATCTGTGATACATTAATTTACATTAATTTTCAGATCCATTGCATCATATAGTCTATCTAATATTTGCTCCAATTACTGTGGGTTCTTTGTCAAAAATACATACATTCAACACAGAACACATTTCCAATAAATGTACCTTCTAACATTACCATAAGCATTATATATATAATTATCCATAAGCCTATTAGACAATTGGAGAATCCCCCTAATTTTCTTATTCCTTTCTCAAAGTTGAAGTATTTGCTAAATATTCAATTTTTTTCTTGCCCATGCTTAACTGCTATCTATACCACACTTCCATTCTGTATTCATCCAAAACATTTGATAATTCAAGCTTATATCTTATCCTTTTAAAAAAATAAATACACTTTTTCAGTCAGTATTCTTTAATGCTGAAGAACTGCTTGGAATGCAGTTGCTGTGCACTTCCCAAATTCTCATAATTGTCCCCTTTTCTCCCCTTTTAATCAGGATTCATTCAAACATCTCTCCAGTCACACACCAGCTAAACCATTTGTGTTTTACATTCATTCTTGCTCTCTATGCCCTTGCAATAGGGAAAAAGCATTCTTCCAACCTTTGAGCATAGAGTATTTAACAAATATTAAACAAATTGAAGCACAGTTCCATAAGGAAATCACATCAAATTTGCACTTTTTTGAACTACACAATCTTATTACTACACAACCGCTGCAATCTTATCATTTTTCACAGCACATTATTTTCCCAATTCATTCTTTTATGGTAACATTTATAGCATTCTCTTCAGTACTACTCTTTATTGTATAAAATACATTTCTGAAACATTTTCTTCAAAACTCTCCCATTTCAGTTTCATCCCTAATGTATTTTATTTTTAATACGATTCACTCTTCTTGGTCTACATTCTTTGTAGCTACCATTTTCTTACTTACAGTCTAATCCAAAGCAAATTCTTTGAACTTCTAGTTACTTGGAAAAAGTCTTCTTAACTATCTTTGCATTATGTTGTCTTTTAATAATTATTTTCCGTTCTTCCTCAAATGATTTTGCACATGCTGTGGTGTTGAAGAAGTTAGTGCAAGAGTAACTCCATGGGTAGAAAACCTAAATGTGGTCCTAAATTCTTTTCCTGTTGTCACTGCCAGTTCCCCTGACTTTGCGATTGTAATTTCATCTTAAGTAAAAAAAGTCCAAGATTGGAAGACAGGCTTGAAATTCAAGAAGATTTGAGTTCAACTTGTTTCTTGTTTCTTCTGTTTTCTGGTAGTGATTAGCACCCCGCCATTATTTTCATGGCACTTTAGTCTGAGAGAGTTGCGTTAGACTTAGGGCTATACAATAAGTCTTCTGTCACCTCGTAGGGAATATGGAAATTATTATCTATTATGAAACTAGAAACTTTTGACACTAAATTAGTAAAGTGCTAATCAAACTGTAATAAATTAACTCTATTTACCTCAGACTGTGAGCAAAGTACTCTATTTTGGCTGCCCTAATTAGGGACTCTGCATGTTTTTATCAAAACATATTTATGCTTTTCCAATTTTGCTGCATATGTTCAGTATAATTTGACTTATTTGTTTCTCCAAATGATATTAATCAAAGTATAACATGATCCCATTTTAGCTTTACTTCAAAACATTTATTCAAGGCATCTGCTTCTTTTGCTTTCCATTTTTTAAAAAAGATAAATATAACCTCTTCTCAAAATCTTTCCCTAAAATGTAGAGCAAAAGAAGCCTGGATGAAATTAGCACTGAACCACAGGAAGCCTTTGTACTTAGCTCTTTGCTCATTGTGTTTCCTCTTAGCAGAGACTTCATATTGTGTAGAATACCAGCTCTACTAATATTCTTAATTGTCTTGTATTATATATTTATGTCTGTAAGTTGAGGACTTGAATACAGTTGTCCTCAATTTACAGACATTCATTTAGCAACCAAAGCTACAACAGCATGGAAAAAAAGTTAGTTATGACCCGTCCTTGCACTTAAACCATTGTAGCATCTCCAGAATCACATGATCAAATTTGGGCATTGGCATGTATTTATAATGGTTGCAGTATCCTGGGGTCATGTGACTGTCATTTGTAGCCCTCCCAGCTGCCTTCCAATAAGCAAAGTCAATGGGGGAAACTCACTTAACAACCATGTGATTTGCTTAATAACTATGGCAATAAAGATTGTAAAATCAGGCACGACTCACTTAAGAACCACCCTGCTTAGCAACAGAAATCCTGGTCCCAATTCTCATCATAAATCAAGATCTGTCTATATATACATTCTCTCCTTCCCTCCCTCTGACCCTCTCTGTCAACAATTATTATTGAGTCTGTGAAGATCAAATAAGTAAAAATGGTTTATTAAAACATGTTTATTGGAGCTATTTATTTATCCAATTTATACAGTAACCGTATTCAGGGACTCCAAGTGGCATATATCCAATAACATAAGACAGTCCATAAAATAAACTATCACACTCAATAAATGTAATTAGATTTATATTTATGAAATGTAGACTTATGTCAAACCAGAGGCTCAGGAGAGATGTAAAGCATATTCTGCCTTCAAATGCATAGCAAACAAGAATGATCTTGACTTTTTAAAGGCGAGCAAGATAGGGGTTACTTTTACCTCAGGAAGGAAGATATTTCGCAGGGTGAGGGCTGCGACTGACAAGGATATTCTCTGTTCCGCTTCAAAATAAAGTGACATTCTAATATAAGAGCTGTAAATAACATTTATGTTGATTTTGTTCTTTAATGATTTTAAGAAATGCAGAACACCAATGAATCCATTTTATATAATTTCAACAGTCCAGAAAATGAAAAAGTACATTATGCTTTTAAGCTAATTAATGCTCATAATTTAATCAAATCAGGTAGGCTATTTCTATAATCTTCTGTCATCAAGTTGGCATTTTCATCTGTATTAAGTCATTTTAAGGTCTTGCAGGACTTTTCACTGCATGAACCTGAAAAATGTCAGAGCTCCTTCAAAGACTTAACTGAAGTTATTCCTAAGAGTATTGAAACATTTATTTTAAGATATATTTTAAGGAAGGAAAGTAGGGGAAAGAGTTTCTTATAGCTATAAAAATATTAAAGACAGTTCCTTAATTACAACCTGATCTGTTCAGAAGTTCTTACTGCAGTTTTCATGATTACAATATACTATATCTCATGGATCAGCAAGTTCATGACAATTGTTTTCTCAAAATTTTTCTTATTAAAATGCACTTTCTCTCTAAGGAAAAAGAAAGTTTGAGAAAACAATTGTCATGAACTTGCTGAGATATAGTATATTGTAATCATGAAAACTGCAGTAAGAACTTCTGAACAGATCAGGTTGTAATTAAGGAACTGTCTTTAATATTTTTATAGCTATAAGAAACTCTTTCCCCCACTTTCCTTCTTCTGTACTCCCTAAATATATCTCTGGGAAGTCAGAGGTCTTCCTTATGAATGTGTATTACACCACACCTTATTACAGTGAGGAAAAATAGCCAAAAGTAGGCAGAGAAATTTTGAGAAAACTAGGGACATCATGGTCATATGTTTATCGTATCAAAATAGAAACAGTGACATTTTAAAAATGTTAATTGACAAAACTTTATTTCTGAAAAGATTTTTTTTAAAAAAAGGCATGCAATGTATAAGGATAGCAATTTAGAGCAGAGTGGAAGAGAAATTCTATTGTGTGCACAGTTATATACAGTATAATCTACATTTGAATCATTATTGTATACCCTTCTGATTATGGAAATGTTTACTTTTTATAAAAAGTTAATAAGGGAAATTCCATTCATTATAGGAGATCTACTTAGATTATATTTGTCATGTAGTCATTAAACTCTTCTTTTTTTCATTTACTTGCTTGTCTATGAGATAACTACATGGAAAATATAGGAGAAAATATTAAACAGTTTTGTTTAAATAACATTTTAAGTAAAATGTTATAAAATTAACTTAAATCAATTCACCTTGAACAAATGAGTTATTTGATTCTACAGTGTATCTACATTCTGTCAATATCTTCTTACCTTGGCACTATATACTGTATATTCCAACCTGAGAAATGATGCTTTATCAAGGCCAAGACTCTCTCAGACCTCTTATGAGACTTACTCATCTCAAATCTCTCTTCTTCCCATTTTCCTTCCAAGTGTAAACTAGGAGGAGATGTCCTGTGGTTGCCATATTTTGGGAGTTTCACCACTCAATCATTAGAGTTGTGTTCTTTATACTGTTTGTTAACAATAATCTTATCTGAAAATATGCTTTTTTAATATGTACATCATTTTCTGCATTAAGAAACTGGTATGTTCCAAACTAATAAATAATTGTGTTGCTCTGGAAATATAAATGTGGCCTTTATTGCTTAAAGACCATTCGTTCAGCAACTGTTTGATGGCAATGAATGAAGAGATTTAGATTCATGCCCAAAGTTACAGCCACTGCAGCACCCCAGTGGTCATGTAATTGCAATCTAGGCTCTTGGCAAGTCATTTGTGCTTACACCATGTTGGCAAGAGCCCCACAATTATGTGATCACCATTTGAAGTCTCCCCTACCAGCTTCCTCAGAAAGTCAACGGAACCTAGCAGAATTTAATTTGAAGTTTCATTTATAAATAAAACCTATGTGTTCAGAGTTAATCAATGAATATGGTGGCAGAAATCCAGAGAAATTCATTTGTGGTACATTTATCTTATAGAAGAAATAAAGCAAGACAAAACAAAACCCATCTCTAGAATATGGGGCTCCAAGGGTACTGAAAAGTCCAAGTACACTGAAAACTCCAAGTGTTGATATTGTCTTAAATTTAAGGAATTCACTTTCCATCCAATCTATTTTTATCAATCTATATTTACTTGGCATTTTAGTCTTCAAAGTGTACGGGTCAATCTAATAGAGATTAGTGAGACTTTTTTGCATTTAGCAATCTTTTTTAGATTGTATTTCAAGTATATAGCAGAATATATGTGTTAATTAGTTCTTTTTTTAAGAAGTTCTTTTTTCTTTTTTTACATTTTTCATAGTATATATCATGAATCTAATAGTACTTGCAAATTAAATATTGTGAAAGCAATGTCACTTTTTAATCAAAATTTTTATATGCACATATATATATATATATATATTGTTTTGTTTTATTTTTTTAGTTTAAATCATATGCACAGTGGATGATTTCTCATCATGAATCGTGCTTTTAGCAGGAAAAAAGGTAAGCCATTTCAATTCAATGATATTGAAAAAGTGAAAAAAAGAAGCTTTGAAAAAAAAGACCACATTCAGAAGGACAAAACTTGAAATGACATTTGGCCAAAACATTATGATAAAATGAATTGTTATTTAATTATTTATCGTATGTAAGAGGAGTGGTTTATAAGATTTAAAAGATAGGCTAAAATTATATAATATTATATAATTATTATATAATTATTGTTATCTAATTATTATATCATATTATATAATTACATTAATATAATCATTTATATTAATGAGTCAGGGTGAAGGCAAAAGAAAAAGAAAAACTAACATTCACACAAAACCTGGAAAAAAATTAGAAATTTTCCAAATGTGTACCTGGCGAAGTGAGCATTTTCATATACCTGACTTGTGAGGCACTCTGGAGTACTCATCACACATAATAGAAACTTTCCTGATAATCTCATTGACAGACCAAATCTGAAAATGAAAAAAGTCCATTGGGTATTCTGATCTGAACGCTCAGGCTTTCCTCAAGTCAGAATGGAAATAGGTGTTTCAAGGACACAGAGTTCTTATAAATAGATTATAGAAAAGCTATTAAACCAATTACAAAAGGATTCCAGTGGCTTCTAGATATCAAATACAAACCCAATGTATAAAAGGACAACAAGGTTTAAATTCTTGTAGCTGTCAACTGAGGATTAGGAAAATGATTGTCATTTGTCCACTCTCTTAGCACCTGACGAGAAACAGTTACTAAATAGTGATTTACCACGTACAAAAAATGGCCACCAGTTTTAGAAACTGAGATTAAATCTGAAGAACAATGAAGCTCCTGACAAGCATTTTCTATCACATGACCTATTTTAAAAATATTATGACTGGTATATATGAGCTATTTACATGACAACATTCCGTAATATGATGCAGACCATTCATCCATTACACTTGTCTTGACATGTGACTAATGGATACATTCATTTTTCTTGTTTCTGTGCGATGACAAATGTGTCTGTGTGTGTATAACATATATATATATATATATATACACACACACACACACACACACAAACACACCACAAGCCAGGCAAACACCTGGGCACAAACAGATCCCCGCTGATACCTCCAGCTCAAACACACCCCAACCAGGTACCCAGATGAAACCCAGTTTCCTAACTAATGATAGCCGTCCATTTGCCCGAAGCCAAGCTGCACTAAAGGCCTCCAATAAAGTAACACAATGTTGCCAGCCAATCAAGATACAAAAAGAGCCCCCCCCCCAAAAAAAAAAAACCAGACAGAAGATATTAGAAGCAGAACACAGCAAACTCCAAGACCAATAAACACAGACCAAGACTCTCAACCAATCAGGATGAAGAAAAAACCATTCTGTCACAGCAATAGGCTGCCCCAAATTTAAATCTGAAACCACTGTAAAAGTTTAACTCACAGACGAACACTATACAGAAGCCTGATGATGGCAGATGAGATTCTGCTGAAACGTTGCTACAACTTTAAAAGCACCACTACTATGACGTGGGAAAATACCCGAATAAAGCTGAACGCCAGATAGATAGATAGATAGATAGATAGACAGACAGACACACATATATATATATACATATATATACATACATATACACGTACATACATACATATATGTGTGTGTGTGTGTGTTTGTACAATGTATATATATTGTATATATATATATGTATGTAATATGTATATCTATTTTCAGAAATTTGCATGTGGTCTGCTGGGAAAAAAATCCTTGATTTTCTTTTTAAAAAAACAATATTAAAAACCTGAAATAAGGAACTCTACTCTTATATAAATGGCAATGTGTATTCAAAATATTTCTGGCCAATGAATTCACCATATACTTTGAATGAGCCTCCCACCTATAATACTATATATCATCTAAAATGCGAGGACAAAGTTCTGATTTAAGCTTTTGATTTGAGGTTTTAGGAATTATAATACTTAAATAATAGTTTGTAATAAGACAAACATTGCTTTAGTTTCTGCTTGTACACAGAATGATCTTTTTATATCCAATTTGGTAGAAACTATCATTATTTTCTACTGTGGTTTCCTGCAGTACAATCCACCACAAAGCATGGTTAAGAAAGACAAGGCAACCATGATGGTGCAATGAAAGCTTTACCTGTTTTTTAAGTTTTTCATGGTTGCCATCTTGATTTTATTGATTAAACCGTAGTTCACTGAAATTTACTGAAACCAGTCAGGATGAGACACAATTCAGTTAAACTTAGTAGAATCGTTTCACCGAGATGGAATAATGAATTACGGAATCAGTAGTTGAAAATGCAGGCAAATGCCTACCATCTCCTGCCAGCAGGGAAGAAGTAATAGGATTGTGTAAGTTGCAACAAATTATGATTTAGTGGTGCTCTAAATTAATGGTTTCATGCTTAATGTGTCAGAAATGAGCAGGAATAATCCTTTTGCTTATGCACTTCTCTATTCCTCTGGTGGGGCTGTGAAGAGTAGATTGAAAGTGTTTGCTTCCATTTTAAAAGTAAGGGTAATGTGCTTTGCATTATGAAGATAACTATAATCTTGCAAGAATTCAATGAAGCAGCTCCTGATAGACAATCCAGGGGAAATTATGTCAATCAGTAGGGGCTTTCTTTGAAGGTTGGTTTTAGTGGCAACATTTTTTGCCATTGACAAAGAGAGAGTAGTGGCAAAAGTTGTTTGCCATTGACAAAGAGAGAGTAACTGGCACATATCATCGAGTTAAATAGTGAAACGAGCCACATTCATTTATTCAGTTTGTATAACTACCTAAAAGTAAAAGAAGTCCCTGCAGATTTTACTCCACTAATCATTGCTGACTATAGGGAGTGATGCTCATCTCTGTTTCAAGGCCACTGAGCCCATGCTGTCCAAAGACATTTCTGCAGTTATGTGGCCAGCATGCCATCGTGAAGCGCTGTTACCTTCCCACCAAAGTGGTACTTATTTATATACTTGCATTTGAAACTGCTAGTTTGGCAGGAACTGGGGAAAGATGGGTGGCACTCAGATCTCAAACTTAGGCTGCCAGATTTCCAGCCAACAAACCCAGTGCCTTAACCGCAAGCCACCGCATCTAAGCCAGGACTAAAACTCTGGTTTCCACATTCCTTCTCCAGAACCTTATCTGTTAGATGAAGTTGACTCTCTGTTTTGTGTAATATTAAGTTCAGTTGCAGGTTTATTTGGAAGCTATTAGCAGTAGTAGTGTGGAGAATGATAAAGTGTATTCTTTGATATCTAGAATGAGGATGATAATGTACAAATGCATGCATTGATTTATTTTATTTATTTATTGGAATTTGTCAAACAAAAATGAGAGCAAGAATAAGAGAATAAAAATACAAAGACAGGGACAATAGGCACATTGGTGCACTTATGCACACCCCCTCTACTCACCACTTAAGTATGAAGTAAGGTCCACGGAAGTCAATTTGTGACTGAAACTGAAAATTTGTAGCTGAGACAACTGAATCAGGTAGAGCATTCCAGACTTTGACAATTCTATTAGAGAAATCATATTTTTTTACAGTCAAGTTTAGAATTGAGTTTAAACGATTGTTCACATACGTATTATTGTGATTAAAACAGAAAAAAGTTATTTACAGGCAAAAAATTACTACATATAATTTTGTATGCAATACCTAGGTCTGATAACAAGTGAAACAGTTCTAAGTATTCAAACTGAGAATGTTGAGCCTAGTAGCATAAGGAATTCTACTGTGTATAGAAGAATGCAAGACTTTTTTCGTGAAGTACTTCTGAACCCGCTTGATTGCACTGATGTCAGGTATAATCAGTCTACAATAGCACAAAGATTAAAAAGTCTTAATTATGTCTTTTTCCCCTTAGGCCTACATACATTTAATATAAAAAAGAAAAAGAATGGGAAGAGGGCAAGAAAAACATATAAATTAAGTCATAAATTATTTATCAGCCAACCAAACCAAATGGTTTAAAAGTTAACTCTAGTAAGAATGGTTTTTTTTAGGTGCTGTTTTGTATTACAACTCTAAACTGTATATTAAAAATTTAAAGAACAATTAACCTATTCTAAAATGAAATCTGCACTATGCCAGGTACAGTATTCATGTGGTGGTTGTTACAGTAATATTATCCTGGTGTTTCATTTTATTGCAAAAGCAAGTGTAACGAGGGAGGAGAATAATAAACCAAATCCAAACTTCTTTAGAAGATATTTATTTGCCTGGGAGTAAAAAGTAAATGTACATAATAAAAAAAAAGATAATTGCATAAGGAGGTACAGATAGACATCAAAAATTGAGCCAAGGGAAATATGTCAAATTTAAGAAATAACATAATTATATACTGGTATTTTAGCACTATCAGCCTCAAGGCAGATTGAGTTTATTTTTATGGATATGGTGATTGATTTTGAATATCATAATGTGGTAAAATGTTTCATTTTTTGTCTCAAATAGAAAATACAATTTTGTTTTGAATTTTATGATTAAGTAGTGAAATGAATAAGCAATAAATTGCTTTAACTAATGAGTAAGCTATACATTGTAATTATAGCTTGAAAAGGGTATACTTGCTTTTTAAAATAAAATGTAAAACACAGTGCAAAAATTAAGAGCTAATGGCTAGGAGATTTAGATAGTCTAAATTAGATATCTCTAGCCTTTGAGGGTTGGAAGCAGAGGTGGTGTTCAGCAGGTTCTGACCAGTTCTGGAGAATCGGTAGCGGAAATTTTGAGTAGTCCGGAGAACCAGAAAATACCACTTCTGACTGGAGATTTTACAGTTTCCTTCCCCTGCCATGCCCACCAAGCCATGCCTACAGAACTGGTAGCAAAAATTTTTGAATCCCACCACTGGTTAGAAGATATAACTCAAAGACTGTAGGCACAAAATACTGCCTTGGTGAACTTATCCAGTGATAAAATACTCATTTAGTAGAAGGCAAATTGATTTGTACTAAATAAAGGTGGAGTATAAATCTAATAAATCACTTTGCTTCCTGTCCTTTCTAAGATGCTGTCCACTAACCCAGGCCTGCTATGTTTTGGTGGGGGGAGGGCAGGTAATTAGGCGTAATTCCAAGCAAACACAATATGTAACTTTACTGCATTTTTTCCCCCAAAAAAGAATACCCCTGGAGTCTAGGTGACGTTTAGATATTTTCTTGGAAATACTGTATGCCACGTTTATTGTTTTGAATTGAAAACATCTTTAAAAAGTAAAATCAGATGGAGCAAGAGAATCTAATGTTGCCCTGTTGAACCTGTTCAACACAATATTTCTTAGCATTGCTTTGTAGGTATATATTATATGAATTCTGCCATTTATTTGCTCAGTTAATATAATTTGCATGTGGAAATCCATGACGTTGTTTCTGAAGAAAAACTAATGAGGAAAACAGTACCAAAGCTGCTGGTTCTTTTATAGCTTCTGCCAAAATAAAACACCTACAAAAAAAACCAAACAGCTTATAATTAGCACTAGAGCCTTCCCTTTATTTGATTGCAAAACAGGTATTAAAATAGCAGGAACTGCAGTTGTAGCAACATACCTTGAGGTTCTGGAAAAAAAGGATTTTTTTAATCTTTAAAAAGCTAGATTTGCCATAAAAAATGGAAACATATCAACAAGCAGCATGCACGGACTTAGAACAGAGGTCTCCAAACTTGGCAACTTTAAGACTTGTGGACTTCAACTCCCATAATTCTCCAGCCAGCTATGCTGAGTTGAAGTCCACAAGTCTTAAAGCTGCCAAATTTAGGGACCCCTGACTTAGAAGATGTGCAGAGCTTGGAATTCAGTAACCAGCCAAACCCATGAGCCAGAGTGAAGCAGCCCACCATATTTTATTTTTCTTGCCTGCTTAACAAGAGGAAGGACTGCCTGCTTATAAGAGGAAGGACTGCCTTTATCTGGTTAGGCTGTTAATTTTGCACTGCTATTTTTAAAGTTTATGGCATTCAAAGATGCACTTTGAAAGTTCAAAACTGCTAAATGAGCTAAAAGACCTGTTAGAGATTGACATAGCCTGAAAAAAATGTCAGAACTAAGGTGAAAAAAAGTCAGTTCACTTACAGCTCCTATAATAGTCTCCAGCTTTAAATGATATAAATTTGAAAAGATCTTGTAGCACAATGATTGTTAATTATAGAAACTTGGGAAAATAGGGGACAGTGACTACAATTTAATATAAGAAGTAAGGAATTATATAGGAAACTATGGGCTATGCTTGTATAGACTGGTAATAAAATATTCAGAAGTACAGACTAAAACCCCCTGAAGTACTTGATGTATCACTTTGGGGAAACAATAGGCCCTGGAACTTAAATTTTTAAAAGAACACTTCTCTTCTCAGGGGATAAATCTAGAAATGAAAATAAAAAGCCTATTCAAAAGTAATTAACTTATTTATTTACTAAAGCCTAAAGGATATTGCAGATAGCTTACAGAGAGCAATAAAACAGCAATCCAAAAGGAAAACATTGAAATACAAAGGAAAGAAGATAAACATAAAAGTCACAAGGAAATAAAAATATTTTTGAACAAATTTGTTTACAGTAATTTTCTGCACTAATAGTCCTGCTTCTTCTTAGGGAGAACTGTTCAATGGACTTTCTGTAAAGTGGCGAGCCTTCCTATGATGAGCACTGGAAATGTTCTCTGTCCTGAAATTTATTTAATTATCATTTGTGAAAAGGGAATCTCTTTTTATCCATGCCCTTCTGATCATTCAGTTATGAAAGGAGGTACCAGTGGCACTGGGTAGCAGTCATTTTCCTTTCCTTAAAGGAAACTCCTAAATATCTTTATCCTTACTCCTTATCACCCATCCCCCTCCCACTTGTGACTATATGACTATAACTTTGTTGCTTGTATCCTTACAATTTATATTGACTGTTTCCTAGTATGATTTGATTGCTCAATCACACTTGGCCAATAAAGAATTCTATTCTATTCTATTCTATTCTATTCTATTCTATTCTATTCTATTCTATTCTATACTGTTTGATCTTTCTGGAGAGACAAACTGAAGGAGATGGTACACAATTTTTATAAAAAATGAATTCATGATGGAAGAGGCCAAATACTATATGTGAAATATAATTAAGGTTGTTGGCAACATTTTGATACTACTCTTCTCTGACTCCCTTCCACCTATCCTTTACCTTGCCCATTTTTATATATGTGGAAAGATGAAGACTTGGAAAGATGGTTGGTTTCCTGTAATAAGACAGTACTGGGATTCATAAATCATACTGTAGTATGATTTCTTTGTGTCTCCCATATTTTCTGGGTGAACTAGCTGTTATAATTGTAGTGTAATATGCAAATCATTGTGACTCATTCCACCAACTCTGGTCAAAAAGGCTTGGTATTAGGTTTGAACACAGCACAGTTTTGCTGCATGGGGTATTTTTGGAACATAGTGAGCAAATAGATCAACAGATGATGCTCTTAATATGGCTCTGCATTACATCCTACAACACCTTGAATCTCCAAATACCTATGCAAGGGTCCTCTTTGTAGACTTAAGTTCAGCATTCAATACCATCATTCCAGACACTCTTCTAAGTAAAATTAAACCAGCTAGAGGTACCTGAACATGCTTGTAAGTGGATCATAAGACAGGAAGCAGCAGGTGAAGCTAGGCAGAATCACATCTGATACCTGTACAATTAGCACAGCACCCCCCACCCCAAGGCTGTGTGCTTTCTCCACTTCTATTCTCGCTATATACCAATGACTGCATCTCAAACAATCCATCTGTTAAAATACTGAAGTTTGCAGATGACACAACAGTGATTGGTTTCATTTGAGAGAACGATGAATCTGCATACAGATGGGAGGTTGTACAATTTGCCTCGTGGTGTAACCGGAACAATCTGGAACTGAACACATTCAAAACCGTAGAAATGGTGGTAGATTTTAGGAGAAACTCTCCCATATTACCACCTCCTAAAATACTAGACAACACTGTATCAACAGTAGAGACATTCAAATTTTTAGATTCTGTCATATCACAAGACCTAAAATGGACACCTGACATTAAAAACATCATTACATTAAAGAATGTTCTTTCTGTGCCAACTCAAAAAGCTCAAACTGCCCAAGGAGCTGTTGATACAATTCTATAGAAGAATTATCGAGCTTTATTATCAATAACTGCATCTTGATAACTGTTACTGTGGAAGAAATAGCTGCCAATTCTTCTAACACGGGATATGCTGATCCAGTTCTACAGAGGAATTATTGAGCCTTTATAACTGTCTGGTTTAGTTCTGCAACCCAACAAGACAGACACAGACTTTGGAGAGTAATTAGGACTGCAGAAAAAAAACAATTACTAACAACCTGCCTTCCATCGAGGACCTGTATACTGCACGAGTCAAAAAGAGGGCTGTGAAAATATTTACAGACCCCTCACATCCTGGACATAAACTGTTTCAACTCCTACCCTCAAAACGATGCTATAGAGCACTGCACATCAGAACAACTAGGTAAAAGGACAGTTTTTTTCCTGAATGTCATCACTATGCTAAACAAATTATTCCTTCAACACTGTCCAACTATTTACAAACTCTGCACTACTATTGCTATTAATTTTCTCATCACACCTTATCATCCATCCCCTCCCACTTGTGACTGTATGACTATGCGATTTATATTGATTGTTTCCTAGTATGATTTGATTGCTTATTGTACCCTATGAGCATTATTAAGTGTTGTACCTTATGATTCTTGACTCTTGATGAATTTATCTTTTCTTTTATGTACACTGAGAGCATTTGCACCAAGACATATTCCTTGTGTGTCCAATCACACTTGTCCAATAAAGAATTATATTCTATTCTATTTGGGGATATTTGGGGTAGAACCAATGTGGCTGTGGAAAACCCACAAATCTTTTGAAACAGAGGTAATTCAAGATTTAGAATTTGCCTGAATTTGATGCACATTGTAAAAGATGTTAATGCCTTGTGACCTCTTTATTCTTGTCTTCTTCTCTTGGTCTCTGACATATTTGTCTGACTCTCATTATCACCTTCAATGTGATAAAGAGACTTTCCAAGAAGGGATATTATTATTTCAGACAGTGTGATGCTTTTATTTGACAGATCAATGAGCTGTAGCTCTACCTTACCTAACCTTCCTTACCTTACTTTACCTTATCTTACCTTATTTTTTTACCTACTTTGTTTCTAAGCTATCTAATCCTGAATGCTTTGTGTAGGCTCTCCTTGATACAGATATTTTGAAATCTCAAAAGTTTTCTAGGTATTTTATATATAATATCCTTCACACTCTGCACAGAAGGTAATTTGCATGACTAATTCGTGTTTCAGCAAAGAGAAGGAATTAATTTGGATCTCAGATAACAGATAATCAGAGTTGGAAGGGACCTTGTAGGTCATCTAGCTCAAGTGGGAGCCCCTACACCATTTCTGACAAATGGCAGTTCAATCTCTTCTTGAAAGTCTCAAATGGCGCTCCCACAACTTCCGAGGGCAAGCTGTTCCATTGGTTGATTGTTCTCACTGTCAGAAAGTTTCTCCTTATTTCCAGGTTAAATCTCTCCTTGTTCAGTTTCCATCCATTATTCCTTGTCTGGCCTACAGGTACTTTGGAAAATAGCTTGACCCCTTTCTCCCTGTGGCAGTGCCTCAAGTATTGGAAGATTGCTATCATATCTCCCCTGGTCCTTCTCTTTACTAGACTAGCCAAGCCCAGTTCCTGCAACCGTTCATTGTATATTTTAGTCTCTAGTCCCCTAATCATCCTGGTTGCTCTTATCTGTACTTTTTCTAGAGTCTCAACATCTTTTTTATAATGTGATGATCAAAACTGGGTGCAGAACTCTAGGTGTGGTCTTACTAAGGCTTTCTAGAGTGGTATTAGTACTTCTCTTGATCTTGATTGTATCCCTCTGTTAATACAATTTAGGATTGCATTAGCTTTTTTGGCTGCTGCTGCACACTGCTGGCTCATATTTAGCTGGTTGTCCACTAAGGACTCCAAGATCCTTCTCACAGTTATTGCTATTGAGCCTGGTTTCACCCAGTCTATATGTGTACTTTTAGTTTTTCTTGCCTAAGTGTAGGACTTTACTTTTCTCTATGTTGAATTTCATTTTGTTAGGTACGGCCCAGTGTTCTAGTCTGTCAAGATCCATCTGGATCTTGAGCCTATCTTCTTGGTTGTTAGCTATTCCTGCCAGCTTAGTATCATCTGCAAATTTGGTAAGTTCCCCTTCTATTCCCTCATCTAAGTTGTTAATGAAAAAAATGAAGACTACTGGGCCTAAGATGGAACTTTGTGGCACTCCACTGCTTACTTCCCTCCATGTAGACTTAGATGCATTAAGGACTACTTGTTGAGTACGGTTTTCCAGCCAGTTGCGAATCCATCTAGTGGTGCTGCTATCTATTCCACTTTTTTCTAGGTTACTAAGAAGTAGATCTACTTTGTCGAATGTTTTGCTGAAATCTAAATATATGATGTCCACAGTATTTTGCTGGTCTACTAATTTAGTCACTGTGTTGAAGAATGAAATAAGATTGGTTTGGCATGATCTGTTTTTAACAAACCTGTGCTGACTGCTAGTTATTACTTTACTTGTTTCTAGATGTTGGCAGATCTGTTTTTTTATTATCTTTTCCAGTATCTTCCCGGGTATTCATGTTAGGCTGATTGGTCTATAGTTTCCTGGGTCTGTTTTTTTTTCCTTTTTTGAAGATGGGAATCACATCAGCTCTTTTCCAGTCCTCTGGTAGTTCCCCGGTGCACCAGGATTTTTGAAAGATATGGTGCAGTAGTTCTGAGATGACCTGTTCCAGCTCCTTTAAAACTCTGGGATGTAATCCATCAGGCCCCCGTGATTTGTTTTCATCAAGATCAGACAAGTGTTCTCCAACTATTTTTTTGCTTATTTTAACTTTTATTTCTGGTCTATCTTTTACAGTTATGTTTTTGGTGGGTTGAGCTATATTATTTTTTTGCGTGAAGTCTGATGCAAAGAATGAGTTAAGCAGTTCTGCTTTCTCTCTGTTATCTGTTACTTTCTTGCTGTCTTCTCTCTTTCATGGACTGACTGTTTCCTTGATTTTTTTCTTGTTATTTATATGTTGGAAGAAACTTTTTTTTTATTATCTTTGACTTTCATTGCAAGTCTTTGTTCTTTCTCAGTCTTTGCTATCCTGACTTCGTCTTTGCAGATTCTAGCTATCTGCTGATATTCTGCCTTAGTTGTATGTCCTTCTTTCCATTTTTTGTACTTGTCCTTTTTTTCTTTCAATTTGCCAGAGAGATCTTTGTGCAGCAATGCTGGTTTCTTCTTGGATTTCTTGTTTTTCTTTCTCAGTTGTATTGTGCTGGTCTGGGCTTCTATGATCATACTTTTTAGAGTTTCCCAATATTCTTGAGTTGTTTTCCCCTTTAGGATTTTCATCCATGGAATCTTTCCCAAGTTCTCTCTGAGTTTATTGAAATCAGCTCTTTTAAAATCCAAGACTCTGGTGTCATTATGTTCTGTTGCTTGTGTTTGTGTTATGTTTCTAGTATGACATAGTCACCCTCACCCAAGGTTCCTGCAGTTTCAATTCCCTCTATCACTTCTTCTCTGTTTGTAAGAATTCCAGTATGGCTGTCCCTCTAGTTTCACCCTCTACCTTTTGGACAACAAAGTTGTCAGCAAGATTGGTTAGGAACTTATTTGATTTCTCACTTGGTGCAGAATTAGTTTTCCAATTGATATCAGGATAATTGAAGTCTCCCATTACTATTGTTGTGTGATTCCTGCATATGTTTGTTAGTTGGCTGGCAAAAAGGACATCTATTTTTTCTGCTTGATTGGGTGGCCTATAATATACACCTATGGCCATGTCATTCTTTTTTTCTTTTATATTGACCCATATGCATTCTAGGAGGTTTTCATCTTTGGTTTCATGCATTTCTGTAGCAATATAGTGGTCCTTTACATACAGTGCAACTCCACCTCCTCTTTTATGGGGTCTGGGTTTTTTGAATAGTTTGTATCCTTCTACCAGTATGTTCCAGTCATGGGTTTCATTCCACCAAGTTTCTGTTATTTCAACTATGTCATATTTACCTTCATGTATTTTGTAGTTCGAGTTCACCCTGTTTGTTCCCCAGACGCTGTGCATTTGTATGTAGGCACTTGCGATCTTATGCCTGACACTGTGTTTACTGTCTACATAACCTATGTTGTGCCTGCCTGTCCCTACTTTCTTGCCACCTGTTTGATTCGTGCACATGGTATGGCACTCACTATTAAATGCTTGAATATTAATCAATATTAATATCAATATCAATTATTAATATCATCAATGGGTTGTGTTTTTTTTTTTTTGTATGAATTCATCCATCACCCCATATTTAATTTTGCCAGCGCAAGATTTTGAGTCTGTGAGAGTTTGTTACACACATAGATTTCTTTAAAAATTCGACTGTAGCACTAAACAACCAGATGAACAAGGAATCCAATAAATAGTTGCCAATGCTTAAATTAACAGCATTTTGTCATTTTAATAAGCTGCCACATAAATCCATTTACAAAAGCTAGCCTTCTGTAAAAGAAACAGATATCTGCACATGGAAGATAAGACTTTTAGAGCCTTGGCAAAAAGATGAGGCACAGGTCTCTCTAAAGTGAATGCATTGACGGGAATACCCACTGGAACCACTTCCCTGCAAATTGTTTTTAATTGGTGAAGTTGCCCATGCATACACTGAATCCCTACTTTCATAAAATTTGTGAAGTTGTACTTCTTTGCTGATAGTGTCACTAAAATACTTGTAATGAGATATGCTGTGGGTACAGTCTGCCTCGGTGCTTTAAGACCAGAACCAGGGGAAAAAAAGAATAATAAACCACTAGGGGATTTTGATGTTCCTGAAGAGATTTTTCACTATGCCTTAGAATAGCCAGTAGGCAGTTGAATGTTTTCCACTTTTTGCAAATGGAAATGATGAGTTGTTTTTTAAGTGAATCAATGGAGAAGTTAGCAGTAAAATGGCAAGTCATGGTCACCTGGTATCTTTCTTTACGAATGCAGCAGAAGTGAAGTTGTAAATTCATTATGGTCACACAATGTTTTGCTTAGTGACCACATCACTGAAGGATAGAACTGCTAGTCCTACTTGTGGTCATTAAGTGAGGGCTATCTGCAGGGGTGGGATTTGGACTGGTTCTACAGAACTGGTTGTTATGATTCTGTGCAGTTCGGAGAACTGGCAAATTGTGCCCCTGGCTGGCCCTCCCCTCTCTGCCCTCCCCTCCCCTCCCCACCCAGTCAGTCCTTATCGTGCATGTGAGACATTGCACACATGCCCAACATTGCTGACTGCATTGTCCCCAGCCCAGTCACTCCTCAAGCTATTTTTTTCCCTCCCGACGATCAGCTGTTCTGATGATCAGCTATGCCAGGATCCCCCTCTTACTGCTTCACCCAGGAGGCTTCCCTGAGGCCCAGGGGACAAAAAGGGGTGCCCCCCCAGGCTCCATTTTTTGCCTTCCAGGGCCCCAGGGAAGCCTTCTGGGAGCAAAAACTCCCCTAGGAGGCTTCCCTGAGGCCTAGGAGGCCCAAAAATGGAATATGGGGGTGCTGCGTGCCCCCCTAACTCCAAATTTTGCCTTCCTGTGTCTCAGGGAAGCCTTCTGGGAGCAAAAATGTCCCCCTGGAGGCTTTCCTGAGGCCCAGGAGGCAAAAACACCTGGAGGGGGGGCTGCAAAAAAAGAAAGAAGAAGCCATGTTCACCCAGTCACGTGGCCATGCCCACCTAGCCATGCCCACAGAACCGTTTGTTTAAAAATTCAAATCCCATCCCTGGCTATCTGTACAATTTTTCAAATATTTATTTATTTAATTAATTATTACAATGGCTCAGTTTCCTATTCTGTTCAACCAAGAGAACTTTTTATCTAATCTACTTGTCAAAGTCACTCCTTACCAAGGTGGAAAGATGGGATGACATACTGGCACTTTGGAATGCAAATTTCTGCAACTTTGATGCAGAAATTATTTATAATCTGGAATATTAATTCAGGATGTGTTGGAAACACTAAACTACTTTCAACCTATTTCTATACGTGACCAATTTTAATGCATTAGGTTCTTGTTGTAAATAACATTCTTTTATAAACCTTTATTTAAAAAGTTGGTACCTTTTATTTATGCTAATGTAAGTCCTGTAAAAATGGGCAATGATTTATTTTCATGATTTATGTTTTTAAGTACTTTTTTAAATACTGTTTTAAATACTGGTAGTGTCATGCCCTTGTTGGAGTCCAATTCTGAGGGGGAGATTGAGCAGCTGACAGGGAGTGGGAGTGTGGCTGCGGTGTCTGTGGAAGAAATGGGGGAAGGGCACAGTCTGACTGGGTATTCAGAGGAAGACCCAGGGCCATCCACCCTCATCCTAGGGCATGCAGGGAGGAATGGAGAAGGGAGCAATGTGGCTTATAGGAGAGGAAAGGGTCCTGATCCCCTTCATGGGCTGCAGCTGGGAAGACTGTTTAAAAGGGCAAACTGCGCAAAGTTGCTGGAAGCAAAGCATGCATTATCTTTGTCGAGGCTTATCTGGGTTTTGGCATCCTCCCAACTGTGTGTGCCTAGTTATCTTTTGGAAGTCTGCAATTTATTATCCTGACCTGTCATGTTAATTACTTCAGCATGATTTGTGTTGGGTTTTTTTTTATTTCTAATTATCTTTACTTTGGGTTCAGACTGTATTTCTTCCCTTTGTAGACTGTTTTTGGAAGAATTTGATTTCCAGCTGAAGATAACTGGACATTGGGGGCCAAGTTGGAGGCATTAAAGGAATTTATCTACTTTGGTGACTTTGTTATTTTTGTGCCACACCCTGGGTCAGCATAGGTAGTGAAGAGAGGAATACTAGCAATAGCAACAGCACTTAGACTTATATACCACTTCACAGTGCTTTACAGCCCTCTCTAAGTGGTTTAGAGAATCAGCATATTGCTCCCAACAATTTGGGTCCTCACTTTACACCTCAGAAGGATGGAAGGCTGAGTTAACCTTGAACCTGGTGAGATTTGAACTGCCAAATTACTAGTTCCCCCATAGCACAGAATAATGTTTAAATAATTATTAGTTAAGCAATAATGATTTAGTGAATAACATTAGGATGTAATATAAACAACAAGCACAAACTATAGGAAGTCTTAGACTTACAATCAAGTTTCAGCTAAGAACACGACTAGACTTTGTTTTATGACCCTTTTTAGGATGTGGTCAAATCAGGTTGTCGAAAGTCCAAATCCAGCTTATCCGATAGACATTTTTTGCCAGAAAGTGGCAAAAAATATTGCAAAATACAATCATATGTTTGCAACTGGTTTTAAATATGAGCCTGTTGCCAAGAGCCTGAAATGTAATCATGTGACTGTGGTAGTAATGGGAAAGTTGTAGCTTTAATAATGGGTTGTAAGTAACTATTTTTTCAATCCTTTAAGCAATCAATTGTAAGTTGAGGACAATCTGTTTACAAATTATATTTATCATTGATAAATAAACTTAATCAAAGTTTGCTAACTATATGGGTGAACTAAAGCAAAATTCCACAGGATGTTGTATATTTCCACCACAGTTTCACCAGCTGGAGACAATATATAATAGTAGTTTTGATACTTAATTATCTTAGCATTGTGACAGTAGGGTTGCATTGTATCAGACATTTTTATAGAAACATACTTATGGGTTTTTGGTTATTTGGTTGGCTGGCTGGCTGGTTGGTGGTTTTTTGTAGATAAACTAAGGTTTTGTTTTATTCTTTTACAATATAAGATGGATCATATTTGTTTTAGGGCTATGCAATATTATCAAACTAGGCACAATAGAACAGATCCATCCATATACATAGAACAAGAACTTCCCGTACATTTAGATGTGTGAAATATACAATAATTTCAATAAAGATAGCATATTTCATTATAATTGTCTCCTCATAATTTACATTTGTAAGCAACTCATTCATAACATTAATACGAGGTCTTTAAATCACTGAGTGATTGAAACCATACAATTTATCTTTCCATGGTTTGAGGATAAATCTTTTAGAACAGTGGCATGGAGCATTTATTTTCCTTGTTCAGATGTCAATTTCCATTTATAAGATAATAGTTCAAAAGAATTTGGACATCCAAAAATATTAAATCTCATTTCAAAGTTAATTTAATAAAAGTAATGATTCCCTTTCAGAAGAAAACAATTCTTTGACATGACAAAGAGACATTTAATGAAGCATTTATGCTCATTTCATCTCTATCCACAGTGATTTATGATTTTTTATGCAAAATAATGAAGGCCAATATCCAAAATACATTATATTGCTGCTGTTGAATGAACCATAGTGTAAGATCTATTGAATTTTTTTTACATAAATACTAAGACAGTTTTCTGTTGTTCATATAAAATAAGGATCTTCAATTCTTTGTCCCATTCAAATATTTTTATATCAGACTAATTTCTCAATAAGTGCTATTTATAAAGACTAATTGTGGACTTTATTTTCTGAAGAGTTAAAAATCACTTCTAATAATTTAGGTGTTTCTGAAGCTAATAACATTGTTTATCTAAATTCAGATGTAGGTATATGTTTTTGTTATGAATACAGTACTGCCTATAGTTAATGATAGATAAATGATATTTATCTTTTACCATAGGAAGAGATAAAACACATTTAGATCTGGATTTAGCACAAGAAAAAAATCAAAATGCAATTTTCCAGATATATCACAATTTTGGAACCATTGCAACAGTATTCAAAAATAATACTGGACCATAATTTTTTCCAAAAGTTTTTCTTCCTTGGTGCATTACCTAGAAATCATGAGAAATATTAAATTAACTTTTAATGAATATAATATATTTAACCATGTAAATGTTCTGACAAGGTACATGGCTTCAACAAGGCTAAAAGTGTTTTGCTGCTCCTTTTTGTTTGTACTCTTGTTGCAATGTCCAACAATTAGTCAGTCAGAATTGATGGATTCCAGTTGCCCTGATATCATTTTTTCATTGTGGCAATGTTTGGAGAAACCTGAAAAATCACCATATTATTTCATTGATCGATAATGGATTTCATTTGTCTAAATTAAAGTAGGCTATCAAAACTAAACCAAATTTCTACATTCAAATTGATTGAAATCTATTTGAAGACTTGTATGTATGCAAAATTATAAAAAACAGAATAATTACAAAAAAATAAAACAGAATCACACTCTTAAATGTTTCATTTTCATGTCATGATTGCCTTGGCTCTGCTAATTCCTGGACAATATGTTTTATATTATTTGTTTATTTATTCAATTTACATAGCTACACATCTCAAACATATTCTTTGGGTGGTTAACAAGGAATAAAAGAATAAATAAACCAGGAAGCCAATAATTTAGACTTGGCTCTGTAAGATGCAGTCACCTATCATTTACACTGACCGCTAACCTTCCTGACATTACAGCTTTTCTAGAGAGATTTTATAAATTGCAGCTGTGCCACACTAGAAGATTTAGTGCTTTAGGATTGTATTCTATTAGAAATCAAGAGAACATCAAATTTACAAAGTAAACTGTATTCTGCCTGTATTCTGTATTAATGACAGGCAGTGAGATCTCATAGCATCAAATAGCATCAATTCATATTCAAATAATTTATTCATGAAAATGCTTGAATGACATAATGCAGCCATAATAAACTTAACTTTCTGTCTTTGGAAGATTTATCTTTACTGGATTATGAAGATAAATCTCAGTTTTAAGATAAATCTTTTGAAGACAGAAAATTGACATTGGCATTCAAATACCTCTTTAGCTGCTATTGAAATTGCCTTTCTTGTTTATGAGCTGAATTCTTTGTCAGTTTAAAATATCAAGGAGAACTAGGATAGTCTCAGTGGTAAAAGCTATCATAATGATAATAGTTGATTTCTATTTTCTATTTTTATTTTCAAAAGCTGCATCACACAATAAACAAATTGCAGGAACTGATTGGAACTATTTGTTACCCAAGTACATGTATCTTAGTGGTTGGACATAACCGAGTATAATCTGGAAATTTTTGTCTTTCTTGGTCATAAGAAGCCAGTAAGCATTTGGCAGAATTCTGATTGGACAAGGACAAGAGTTAATCAGTGATACTGGACATATGGAATAGAAATAAACTCCATCTATCTCCTTTCCTTCTCATAACAAAGTCTTTTTTTCTCCAACTATCAGTTAGGTTCCAAAGAGTATCAGTTGCTGCACACAGGAAATGAAAGGTCAATTTATGTAAAGTCTCCAGAGCATTGGCATGACCTTTACTTAATAATTACTGCTAACCTCTTTTAAATATGTACCAGACAATTGAATACTCATTTCAGGAATTAGATATTGTGATGCATAGATGGAGATTGAAGATGGAATTATCTTTGGAAATCTCTGGGAACTTTCTGCGAGAGTAGGTGGATATAATTATATAGATATATAGTATGTAATAGATATATTTTGTGCTTGGTATATATAGATGCAAATACCTATTGTATGTGTTTTCTTGTGTGCATATGCCTAGTAACTAAGTCTTAATTACGTGTATTTTTCCCTTTGCAGATAAGACATGGATGCATACTCCTGAAGCTTTATCAAAGCACTATATTCCTTACAATGCAAAGGTGAGGTGTGTGTCTGCTAACTTGTTTCTACTAACTTGATAGCTAGCAATTGTTTAAATCAGATTGTTATTGTAATTACTAAAGACTTCATTCTTTCAGGAGGTAATTTGTTGGGTTCTTATGGTAAAGGAAGAAAAACAAAATGCAAGTGGTATCTCTCTTTTTCCTTTAAACAATAAAAGAATATTGTTAATAATTCTTTGTGAATAAAAGAAAAAGGTTGAGGTAGCTCTCATCCAAGTTTGGACTGATGATTTTTGAAATTAGACTGAAGGCCACATTTATTTTTGGGGCCAGGAACTATCTATTCATAATATTCAGACATTTTTTCATTTTCTTTCATAAGATATGGAGTCCTTGGTGCTCTCTGAGTTTGGTTGTTTACTTGCAGACGTTTCGTTACCCAATGAGGTAACATCATCAGTGCTAGAAGGGAGTGGGGTTTGCTCTGTTTATATACAAGTGGCTTGCCCTATCAGTTTTGGTGGGAATGGTCTGGGTAGTTCCTTGTGTGGGATGTTGTTTACTGTTTGATTGTTTGTCTGTCTGAGTTGGTACTTAATTGGGGTGTTGTTTACTGCTTGAGTGTTAATCTAATATTAATCTTGGTATTAATCTCTGTTTATCTGGGTGTTGATTGCTGGCAAGGAGGTATAATGGGGTTTTTGTTTTCTTATTAGCTTTTTGACTGTCTCTTTTGAATGGTATGTAGATGTTATTTATCCCTATGTGGCCATTTGATGTCAGATTTGTCCAAGTGCCACCTGAAAGCTTTGGTTCGAGTGGCGTAGTCAAGGATGCTCACAGTTTCCCAGCTGAAACTATGATTAAGTCTGATCATGTGTTGTGCAATTAAGGAGTTTTTTAACATCTCTTTTGACTGCTAGTTGCTGTTCATGGATGTGCTCAGCTAATTTCCTGCTCGTCTGTCTTACATAGTGGTTGTCACAGTCTTTAGACTGTGTGTTGTAGATCAGTGGTCCCCAACCTTTTTTGTACCAGGGACCAGTTTCACCCAGAAACACTTTTTCAAGGACCAGGGGGGGGAGTCCGAGTTTGGTGGTTTGCTTGCAGACATTTCATTACCTGACTAGGTAACATCTGATGTTGTTACCTAGTCGGGTAATAAAACGTCTGCCAGCAAACCACCAAGTTCAGGGAGCGCCAGTGCCTCCTCATTGCAACCCTGAGCGACAGATATTCTCTTCTGTTGGGACATTTAAAATGGAGGGTTTCAGCTGCAGATTCAGGAACTGCACCTGGCTGAGGAGCACCTTCAAAACTGAGCACTGGGCGGTGGCGGCCCACGGCTGTCTCCATGGCTCAGGACAAGTCCCTGCAGGACGGCTGAGAAGCCCTGCCTCTCAGCCCTGCCTTCCTCAGCCTCATCCTTCAGGTGTCTCCCTCCCTCCCTCAGCCTCATCCCTCAGGTGTCTGCCTCATTCCTCTCTCAGTCGCTCTCTCGCTCCTCCACCAGCCCAGAAAGAAACTGCTTCAAAGAAGCCGGCAGGGTGGCTTCCTGTCGGCGCAGCTCCTCCGAAGCGCCCGTTCACCCCCACACAGCCGCCCACGGTTCAATCCAGTGCTCCGTTCTGCCTGCTTGCCTTCGTTTCTGGTTGTTTTGGAGAAGCTTCGGCTGAGAAAAAGAGATGAATAGTTATTATTCTTAGTCGAAGCTCCTCCAAAACAACCAGAAATGAAGGCAGGCAGGCAGAACGGAGCACTGGATAAACCGCGGGCAGCGGGGTGGGGGTGAACGGGCACTTCAGAAGAGCTGCGCCGACAGGAAGCCACCCTGCCAGCTTCTTTGAAGCAGTTTCTTCCTGGGCTGGTGGAGGAGCAAGAGAGCGACTGAGAGAGGAACGAGGCAGGAGGAAACCAAAGCCGCTGAGCCGGACAGCAGGATAGGCTTCAGTTGCTTCTTCCCTCCCTTTCTCTCCTTTATGTTCTTGATCCCTGATCCCAGCAGCATTCACCGAAGGTGAAGAAAGCTGCCATTTTTATTTTTTATTTTTATTTCTTTGCAGCCCGGTACAAAGTGATCCATGGACCGCTATTGGTCCAGGGCCTGGTGGTTGGGGACCCCTGTTGTAGATGATTCCTGTTTTTTGTTCTAGGCTACTGAGTGTTTTGGTTTACTTAAGATATTTTGTTGGTATGTGTGCTAAAGTACTGACATGCAATTATAATAGTCTGTCAGTGGTTTCTGAAATGTTTTAATGTATGGCAGTATTATTCAGCTTGTATTAATTGTGCAGTATAGTGTTAATGACTAGACACTTTTAATAGAGGCATGGGTATCCATTTTGCTGGAAAATGTATAGATGATTGTTTCTCTGATGTTGAGGATTGCTGCAGTATGTTTTTGCTAGTCTAAATAATGTTCTTGCACAGCTTCTCTTGGGCAAGTTTTGGTTGTTACTATGGTAGTGGAGCACTTAGTTGGTGTGGATGCTTTTATAATGTACTTATGTTTCTAATTTGCCATCATTGCTTCTGCTGATGAGGATATCAAGGGAGAATACTGTTGTTTCTCCAAGGGAATTTTATTCCCTTGAATATGCAGTTGATCGATTCATGTTCTTTTTTGTAAGAATTACTAGTCCTCCTTTGACCCAGCCCTTCCTATTGCCTATCCAAATGGCAGAATGAGCAATAGTTTGCTCTTTCATAGCATATAAATAATTAATCTGCTCAAAATCATTGGACAGGAGGTGGTTTAATTACCAACCCTTGCACTGTAGTTCTTTCCATACAATCAATAGTTTTCTTACTATTAATAGGAAAAAGTTCTATTGATCAGGATTATGGGAGTGGAGGCAGAACTTCAATTTCCTTTTTTGTTGCTGTTTGAAGCACATAAATAATTCTCATAATCAAAATTTGAGAAACAAGGAAGCTTCAATTACCCATCAAAGAGTCCATTAGAATACAGAACAAAAACTTTCAAGACTATTTGTTAGCTGGAAGAAAGTGCAGTCTCCCCATTTGCATGAGCGAAATTAACTTTCTCCTTTACAGCGGGGAGAGTGTCTTCAAAAGCCAGCTTTTAAAGATTCATTTCCAGTCTCTTCCTCCTTGTATGCTAGTTTGGATAGGAAAATGTCATGCATATATAATCTTTATGTACCTTTAGCTGATTATGTTGGAAATGGTACTGCAATAAATAAAACATGCATTACCGTAAATAAAATATATTAGCACTGGAATACTACACGGGAACGCGAACTCGGAACCAGAGGCACCCCTACCGTTAAACAACGATCCAATTCAGCAGAAGTGCAGCCAATCGCCAGGCACTTTGTGAAAATCGAAAAGACTAATAAAACAGCCGTCCTACCTTAAGGACTATGTAACCGCGCCCTGTGGGCAGAAGCCGGGGGAAAGGGGTGTTGTGAATGAAAAATGCCAATAAAGTTATCTTGAGCTTGGAGTCAAGTGCAGGGTTCTGGCCCTGCACTTCTGATTGGCTGTTAATGGCAGGATCGGATTGGTCCATTCAGGAGCATCTGATTGGCCATTAACAGACCATTCCCATTGCTTAACGGAGCTAGCGCTCCAGGTTTGCTATTGGTTGAATAGTTAATAAGTTGCCTATATAAGGAAGGCTATAACAGCCCTCCAGTTTGAACTGTCACAATATGTAAATAAAGAGTTTGAAGTTCACTGTTTCTATCGGCTCGTCTCCATCATTCGCACCCATGCTCCAGACATAACAACAGTGATGTATGATTCTTTTTTTTTTCTTCAAACCCTTCTTCTTTTTTGGAGATATGAGGGGAAAATATGACAATATTTCATCTTTATCCACATTTTTAAAGTTCACATTTTGTGAGTCACTGAAATCAATCAGAAATAGTATTATAGCAAAATGAGCAATTATTTTGCTATGGGGTACTGGATCAGGTACTGAGTGCAACACTTCTCCAGATCCAAGAGAATTAAACTACAATTTTAAATTCATCAAACAGAGAATTTCATTTCATGTGTAACATGCCTTTTCAAAACTACCAGTCCTCAAATTCACGATTTCTATTCAGGAGAGAAGAATAAATGAATAGGATAGAGCACTGTAATTAATTTAGGATCATAGGAACCTGAGGTATAACTTCAGGAATATAGAAATACAGTGTCCAAATTAAATACAAAGCTAACATTTATAATTTATGAAAAGGCACGTTTCATATGTAATCATGATCTGTTTCTGCGAAGTTCACATTATAAATTTATATTGAGCCCTAAAATAGTTGGTTAGCTTCTGATTTAATCAACCTATTATACTAACAATCTTCTTGGTTTTTTAAAAAAGAATAGAAATCTGTTTTTTATAGAAAATTGGTTACAGGCAAACAACATCTGGTACTTTATAAATAAAGCTGCAATTATTTTGGCAGACTATGATGAAAGGGAGATTGGATGGTAAGAACAATGTTAATGTACAATGAACATTCATTGGATGTTTTTCTGCCAAGTAAAATGTAGTCATGAAGCTTAATTAATTTTGAAGGTTAATAAAATTTATTCATTGCACAACTGTGCCATTTCAAACATAAGAGATAGAGGTAAGTATTTGAATGCATTGCTACATAAAATTCCTATTACTACTGATGTGCAAGAAACAGTCCAATCTGGTTCAGGGCCCTAGTCTGAATCTCCAGAAATAGCTCACTTTGGTCAGGTCATTTTGAAGATGTGTTGTGAAGCCCTGACATGATAATGTACTTTGAAGTAAGGTAATGAAGAACAAAGAGCTTGATATTACACAGGGGATATGGATGCAGAACAGTGAAAACTTGTTTTCTTATTTTTCAGCAATTATAGGATGAACATTAAGAGAAAAGGAGATCTCTATATGAATAAGGAGTGCAAACATTTTTAGAAGCAGTATGCAGGGAACAGAATTTGGAGAAATTTGCAGTGATAGTAGTTCCTAAGAGAAATAAGATCCATATGTTTTAGACAGACAGATTGAGTTTTTATTGCAAAGGAAACAATTGTTTTCACAAAGAATTGTTTCTTTGCATAAAGACTCCTCAATATTGTGCTGAAATATACTGTATATTGGAAAGAGAATGAGATGGAAATATAAATGATTATGGTACCTTTTTTATAATGTACAAATGTTAATAGGCTAGATTAGCTAATAAATACAGCATACATTCATGAGTGAAAAACAGCCAAAAAAGTATGGATGTAGGTATTAGCCACAAAGATTTATCTGTATTCTATTTCTGTCATGATTGGTCATTCAACAATCACCCAGTCATTCTGATTCTGTGTTTGTCTAATATGTTCCTTTCTCACAATAACATTTAGTATAAATCACTTAATGACATATTTCTTCTTTTTGGTGAATTGGTTGTAGCTTCGTTCTTTGCAACATGCAAATTTCATAAACAAAGACTAGCTCTCACTGAGGTCCAGAATCAGAATATATGGTCAAGACCAGCAATTTTTCCATGGAAATCTGTTCCAAATTCTATCTTTCCATTTTAGGGGCAAAGCTAAGGTTGAGTATTTTGGGAATAATCTATTTGAGTATCTATCTCCTGATTTACAATGGGATAGAGACGCTAATGTATGATTCAAATGCTTCAGAAGAGCCAATTTTTAGTAGGATATGGGTAAGGCATCACACTAAAGCTAGGAAATATAATCTCTAGTTCCACTTTAGGCATGAAGCCAGTTTGGGGTCTCTTAAGGTTACTCTCTCAGAGTCCTAGGAAGTGGACACTGGCCAACTGTATCTGAAAAAGAAAAAGAAAAAAAGATCACAGCAGGACTACTACTCTAGTCTTTAAAGTATGCTTTTAGAATGGAATTAAATAAATGCCAGTTCCCATTTGTGGCCTCTTTAGTTTCTAGCCAAAGACATTATCAGGACATTGAATAACTAAAATAAGCTGTTTGGTGGCTATTATGGACTAAGCCAACGCAGCGATACAATCCTAAACAGCTTTTACTTTACAGCAGGCTTGTAATCCTGCACTTCTCATTGGCCCGCAAATAGCAAGTCGTGATTGGTTGTTTTTAGCCAGTCTGATTGGCTGTTAACGGGCCCCTCTGATTGGACGCTTGTGAAAGCGGTAAACTCAAATCATTGGTTGTTTTGACAGCAGCCAGCTCTATAAAAGAGCTGCTGCTGCCCAAGTATTTGCTCTGTTCTTATTTTACAATAAAGAGTTGAAGTCACCATTCGATGTCTCGTCTCCGTTCCTTGCGCCCATGCTTAGGACTTAGCAATGGCATCTTATTCAAAGAAATGTGCACGTAATTCATTTCTTCAATCCTCATTTGCAAAATCAATAATATTTAATAGTTGCAGGAAAAGGAACATTTTATTGTATATTTGTGTTGGTATATTTGTATTGTATTTGTGTATGTGTGTATTTATATCTCTATAATATTCAAGAAAATCCACAGACCTTCCATATATTAGCATAAATTAATGCAAATGATAATGTGTTTATATCTAAAGGGTTTTTATTTTTCAGAAGTAGCAGTTGTAAAGAAAAAAATCATCATGAATGGAGTTTCTAAAAACATTTTCATTTCCCATATGTGTTATTTCAAATACTACTGAAAATTTAAACCTACCTTGTGAATTCTGAAATTATATTTCAGAACTTTTGGTATTTTTAATTATTTAAAGGCTATCTTTGTAGGCTGTTGAATTTCTTTTCATTTATTAGACAGGATTAAAAATGAATTTTGTTATAGGAAATATTTTATATGATATTTTATAATAGTCCAGCATTTTATTCACTCATAAATTAAAAGATGCTGTTTATAAAGTTCATTCCTGTATTTAGGAATTATTGCCTATTCCTCCACAAGTGGTATACAGTTGGCTAAAATTGGCTGAAATTCACTAAAATCAAATGTGCTATGGTGAATCATATAGGTTATGAACTGCAATACAGGAAAATATTTTTTTCACTTTGTTACATTGGTTGTAACTTTAAGCCACAAGCTGACCAATTAAATGCCATTAAACATCTGCTTCGATCTCCCATTAAAATCAATAGTATGTTAGGCTGTTATTTTGCTTCACAAAAACTAATACATCATAGTTTTTAATGACTTGGTAGCTTTCTATATACAACAGGGCTTCTTGAACCTGGCAATATCACAACCTGCCTAAAATGATAAATGTATTTTATGCCCCCTCATGGAAAGAGAGAGAGAGACAGAATGTGATAATGATAATGAAAAAGCTGTTCATGATAAATGGTCAATGTATGGCATCCATGTTTCTAAACTCACCCTTTTTTCTTTTTCTTTTTGCTTTCCTCTCTACTTTCTCTGTACAAACCTGTTGTAGGAAAATGCAAGGAAAACGAGAAATAATTTTACCTGCATAAACCTGATTAGATTTTTACCTGTAAATTTGTTGCAACTACCTGGGGTGTCATCACCCAGTTAGAGAACCCATGATGCATATCTAGAGCTATCCAGAGGTGGCCTAACTCACTTTGAAGACCACATCCAAGACTCTGTCCTGAAATAAGTAATTATTTGAATCATTCATGAATCTGGAGATTAACTCAAATAGAATAGTGCATTCTATTTGGGAGGATTCTCCATGTGAGCTATTAAAATCCCATCTCCTCTTAGACATGAGTTCCTCTCTTCCTTCATTTAACAGAGAAAGTGCTTTAGGACTCGGCTGATGCACTATAATCATAATCCTGTTTTTAATACACCAACTTATCAACAGATTGTGCTCAAGCTTTATTTAATGGAGAGATGTACAGACACTCAGTTCAACAAACTCCTCCCACCTTATGACTGAAGAGGGCCTACTCCAAGCTATTTGTAGAGTCGTGGGGTATGCTAGCCATTTGATTGGTTCCTGTTAGGGATAACATTGTTTGCCCTAACTGGTTTAGGTAAAATAATAACTATGTAATCATGGTTTGTAAGTTAAAGTGTCTGCAACTTTAACTATGGGAATGTAATTAGGGAAGTGGTTGTGAAAGCACTTTAAAAGAAGCAAGGAACGGCAGCTTGCTCTCTCTCTGGCTTTGATGATCCCTAATTACTGCTTGGAATCAAGACTGCATTGCTCGAACGGGAGATAAACAAAGGACTGATTTGTAAGTGAACTGACATAGGATATTCTGCACGGACTTTGCTAACTGAATAGCCTTGAATGGACTGACAATATGATACATGACTAATGGACTGTTATTTTGACTATGCTATGAACTCATAATGGAATAAACTATATTTTTGATAGCACAAGCATATCTGTTATTTTTACTGTATGTTAATAAACATACAAGCTTAGCTCACTCATTTATCTGTATGCCTATCTGACTAACGCTGCACATTCTGTTTAGCTTGTCTCCTTAACCCTGGTTGGGGAACCCAGGCTTAACACTGGTTATGGGCCCAGAGGCTGCAAAGTCAGTTTAATTAGGATAAAACAGATTTATGTAAAAAGTGAGAGTTTGTGTTGTTATACATTACAGTAAACAGACAGCTGTGTTTTATTAATTATAGTTTTATATCCATATAAGAAAACATGACACAAGTCAATCTACAAAGTTTGTCCCTTATATCCAAGCTGGATGGAACAAACTATGTATCATGGTCTATGAAATGTAGTCTACTTCTACGAAGAGAAGGTTTGTGGAACATAATTGAAAATCCACCAAACGTAGAAGAATGGGATCCAGAGGATGATGAAGATAGACTAAAGATAGAAGAATTTATGCATAAAAATCAACAAGCTATTTGCATAATTGGTTTAACCTTAACTGACCAACAACTTGTTCATATCCATGGAGAACAAATGGCTGTTGGGTGTTGGCAGAAGCTGAAGAGGATTTTTGTTTGAGATAACGTTGGTACTCACCTTAATCTTACAAGGAAGCTTTTCAGGACGCATCTCCAGACGAATGGTGATATGCTGAGTCATTTGAAAACTATGCAAAGCATTTTTCAAGAACTGCACGAGAAAGAGCTTATTTTCTCTGAACAACACCAAGTCTACATAATTCTATCATCACTAAATGAAAGTTATGACAACTACATAACTTCCCTTGAAATTTTGCCAAAGGAAAGTCTAACTTTAACTGATATAACTGGCAGATTGATTGAAGAGGCCAGAAGAAGGCTTGAAAGAGATGAATTAAGGAGGGAACAACCTCAAAAAGAAGATAATGAATCTCCTACTGCATACGCAATTAAAAAGTGCTTTAATTGTGGAGGAAGAGGACATTTGGCAAGATTTTGTAAAAAAGTAAAGAGCCAGAACGCTGGCCAGAATACTAAAAGTCACCAAAAGATAAATAAAAATTTAGAGTTAGCCATGTATACTAACGGAGCTGTAAAAAATAATTTATGGGTGGTTGACAGTGGAGCATCCCATTGTATAAGAAATGATAACAAAAATTTTATTAAAATGTCCCAGAGTACACAGCAGATATCGTTAGCAAATGGCTGGAAACTGAAAGCTAAAGGTCAAGGTATAGCATACTGTTCTTTTATAAAAGAGAATGTAAAAATGTTATATGTACCACAACTTAAGTTTAATTTAATTTCAGTTAGAATTTTGGTTAAACTAGGATATGTCATTACCTTTAAAGGAGATAACTGCATAATTGAAAAAGAAGATAAGAAAATTACTGCATCTTTAAGAGGTGAATTATATGTGTTAAATGATGATGGTTTAAAAGTGGCTAACACAGTTTATGAAAATAAGAAAATGAATGTATTCACTTGTTACATCGAAGGCTAGGGCATTTAAATTTTAAAATGCTTAAGAAAACTGTTGAATTATCTAAGGGAATAAGTTTAAAACCTTGTAATAAGTATTTGCAATGTAATGCCTGTAATCAAAGTAAGAGCAGGGTCATACCGGCTAATAGAGTTGATGGATTTACTCCAAAAGAGCCTTTAGAAGTAGTATTTGTTGATTTAATAGGTCCGAAAAAAACCAAGTGTAGGAGGAGCTCGTTACATACTAAGTATAATGGACCACTATTCTAGATATGGGTTTTGCTATTTAATGAAGAGCAAAACTGAAACATATCAAAATCTCTTTAATTGGATAAAATTTGCTGAAAGGAAAACTAAAAAGAAATTAGTAACTCTTATAACAGATAATGGTACGGAATTTACAAATAATAAATTCCAGAACAGACTTAGAATGTTAGGTATTCAACATAAAAAGTCTGCACCATATAGGCCACAACATAATGCATTTATAGAGAGAAGAGGCCAAACATTACAATCAATGACACGAACTATGATGTCTGATTCAGGATTACCTGACAATTTATGGGGAGAAGCAATAATGTGTGGTAATCATATATTAAATAATGTTGTTAATTCAACAACAGGTGAATTACCATTCACACTGTGGCATGGTACAAAACCTGATTTAAGTTACATGCACACATTTGGAGCACCAGCATGGGTGCATATCCCTTCACAACTTAGACACAAAGGACAGCATAGAGCTAAAAGATTATTTTTTGTAGGATATAAATCTAATCATAGATCTTATAGATTCTGGGAACCAGGTACATCGAGAGTTTACACCAGTGCTAGTGCTAAATTCCTAGAACATGTAGGATGGAATAGATTAGAGCAAGATTTAAATAATGAAGTAATTATTGAACCCTACAAAAGGCAGAAAGAACAGACTAGTTATAAGAAGAGTCCAATTAAAGAAGAAGTCCACGAAGAGCAAATAGGACCAGAACAAGAGGAAACAGTTGATCAGGAAGAGTTAGATAATCAAGAAGAGTTAATAAATGAAAGTCCACCTGTAAGTCCTGTAATACCTAGACGTACTACACGTGTAACTAGACCACCTGATAGGTATCAAGCAAGTATAGTTTGCCAAGTAACTAAAGTTCCAACTAGTGTAGATGAACTTAGGATGTATCCTGCTAAGGATCAGGAGAATTGGCAAAAGGCAATGGAAAAAGAACTAAATTCATTAAACGCAATGAAAGTATATGAAGATGCTAAATTACCTCCAGGAGAAAAATCCATGGGGTGCAAATGGATATTTAAAGTAAAAACTGGAAATGATGGGACTGTTACCCATAAAGCTAGGTTGGTAGCTCAAGGATTTAATCAAACTGCATCTGATTACGATGAAGTTTTTGCACCAAGTCTTAAAGCAACATCTTTGAGAGCAGCTTTAGTGTGGGCAGCTAAGAAAAACTATGTCATTAACCATTTAGATGTAGAAACTGCCTATCTGCATGCACCATTGCAGCACACTATATATTTAAGAAAACCAGTAGGTATAAAAGACAATAAAGTAAATAGTAATGATTGTTGGAAACTCAAAAAGAGTCTTTATGGGTTGAAACAATCTGGGTTTGAGTGGAACCAATATATTGTGAAAGAGTTAAACAATATAGGTTTTAAATCTGGTTTAGCAGATCCATGTGTGTTTAAAAGAGAAAATAATGGAACGGTGTCATTATTGTTATTATTTACAGATGATATTGCTTTGATAACTAAGACTAATAATGAAGCTAATGAGATTATATCATTATTAGCCAAAAAGATAAAATTAAAGCATTTAGGTGAAATTAAAAAGTATCTAGGATTGACAATTAACAAAACAAAAAATGGATTTAAGATATCTCAAGAAGATAAAATTTGCCAATTAATTAAAACGTTTAAAATGGAACTTTGTAAACCGGCAAAGACTCCAATGAGTCAGGAAGTTTGCCAAACTGATGATCAAAGTCCCAAATTTGATAAGTCCATATATCAATCTTTGATTGGCAGCTTATCATATATAAGCAATTGGTCAAGGCCTGATATAGCTTATAGTGTAAATCAGCTGGCACGTTTTAATTCAGATCCACAACAATGTCATTGGCAATCATTAAAGAGAATTTTAAGATATCTTAAAGGAACAATGAACCATGCATTGTATATAGAACCAAAGGGTGATTTGATTCTTAGTGCCTATGCAGATGCAAGTTTTGCAACTGATATAAAGACTAGAAAATCAACATCTGGGATGGCTATATTATTTGGTAAGACACTAATAGGGTGGAGGTCAATCAGACAGCAGCATATCAGCTTGTCCACGATGGAAGCGGAATTTTCATGTCTGTCATTACTATGCACTGACTTAATTCTGTACAAACAGTTATTATTAGACATGGGTATAACTGTTAAAGATTCCATTATTGTTTACGAGGATAACCAAGCAGCTATAAAGTTAGCTACTAGTATTGCTGTAAAAACTAGATCAAAGCATACTGATTTAAGATACTTAAATGTTATAGTATTGCTGTAAAAACTAGATCAAAGCATACTGATTTAAGATACTTAAATGTTAGAGAATCTGTAAAGAATGGGCTAATTAAATTGGAATACTGCATGACAGAAGAAAACATTGCAGACCAATTTACAAAAGCTCAAGGAGTAATTAAGTTTAAAGCGAGTTGTAATAAATATGATTTAAAGATGTAAATAGTTATAGTATTATTATTATTACCTAAAAGGGGAGAATGTTAGGGATAACATTGTTTGCCCTAACTGGTTTAGGTAAAATAATAACTATGTAATCATGGTTTGTAAGTTAAAGTGTCTGCAACTTTAACTATGGGAATGTAATTAGGGGAGTGGTTGTGAAAGCACTTTAAAAGAAGCAAGGAACGGCAGCTTGCTCTCTCTCTGGCTTTGATGATCCCTAATTACTGCTTGGAATCAAGACTGCATTGCTCGAATGGGAAATAAACAAAGGACTGATTTGTAAGTGAACTGACATAGGATATTCTGCATGGACTTTGCTAACTGAATAGCCTTGAATGGACTGACAATATGATACATGACTAATGGACTGTTATTTTGACTATGCTATGAACTCATAATGGAATAAACTATATTTTTGATAGCACAAGCATATCTGTTATTTTTACTGTATGTTAATAAACATACAAGCTTAGCTCACTCATTTATCTGTATGACTATCTGACTAACGCTGCACATTCTGTTTAGCTTGTCTCCTTAACCCTGGTTGGGGAACCCAGGCTTAACAGTTCCATTGTCATATTTTTCTGGCCTTCCCTTCTGGAAATAGCAATCTGTATGTCTTACTCTTTTGACCACAGCAGCCACCTTGCAGCGCCCATAATATTCTCAAAATGCTGAGTAAACTGCACTCACAAATTAAAGGGAGTATATCTATAAATATTTCTGAATGGCCTTCTTTGTTCTTTAATTGGTACCTTAAAGCAGGGATGAGATTCAAATTGTTTAACAACTACTTCTGTGGGCGTGGTTTAATTGGTGGGTGTGGCTTGGTCATGGGACTGGGTGGGCATGGCTAACTCAACGTCACTCACATCAAGTGGCGCTTCTCCTTGCCTGGCCTCTCAAGACAGTGAGGATGCTGCAATGGTCGTAAGTGTGAAAAACAGTCATAAGTCACTTTTTTCAGTGCCATTGTAACTTTGAATGGTCACTATATGAACTGTTGTAAGTTAAGGATTACCTGTACAAAATACAAAAAAGTTTCTTTGCTTGAAAAAAGCTGATCTAAATACAAATCATTAGATTAAAAATACCTGCAAGCCGGAGTTACAAATCAGATAGGGTGCCAGAGCACTTTGAGGAATTAAAATAGTTAAAATGCAATGATAACTATCAGCAGCCAACTTTGCTCATAAAGTGAAACCCTTTAGCAAAGAGGTCATTTTAGCTTTCCAGAAAGAGCACACTCAGGAAAAGCAATCCTTAGATCCATTTGCACCATTAAAGATACTAGCTCACCTCACAAGATATCCTAAGGAAATTATCCAGATTTAAGGAAAGGTCACATGCCCCCCAGAAAGGCAGTAAAAATCAGTGCCAAGCTTGCATCCTGCCTCTTGGAAATACACCCCAAAAAGACAGTGCCAGATACCGCTAAAGCCATGAAGGAAGACTCCTTCCCCAGATAGAAAAAGAAACCATGAGGCAGGAAAAAAATCAAACACAATACAAATAATTAAATCACAACAGTAACTGTTGCTTATTAAACCAATTATCAGAACAAATAGACACAGGAACTAGCCAGATTTCTCAACCCAGTTTCTTTTCAGGAACAGAGATTAATCACCAAGCACAGAATTAAGGTTCACCAAACACCAGTTTTAGACCAAAACTCAGAAAGGGCATGTAAACTCACATTTGAATGTCAATCTTTCTAGCTAGCCAAGAAGCTTTGCTAAATGTCACTCATCTTGATTCCTTGTCATTAAAAAAACTTCTTTCCACAGCTCTACTTCGTTATTTAATTATTTCTTGAAAGTGCTGATCATTGCCTGCCTGCTGGAAGTATTTCCAGGGGAGTATTTCCTCCCAACAGCAGTGTAAAAAGCTTAAAACAACCCTTCCCCTTTAAGAAAGTATCAAGAAAGAAAGAAAACCTCCTTCAGAGACAGTAAGTCTAGGCATACTGCCAAGAATGTAATAAAGGTGGAAAAAAACAAAAGATTTCTTCTAACTACAGGTTCTCGGAATTGCTTAGAAAGTTAACAAGGGGGTTCGATAGAACCTGTCAGAACTAGTAGAATCCCACCCCTGCCTGAAAGGTCTGTGTCCATGATTTTCTTTTTTGCCCCACAGGTTTTGATTTGGATAGCATGTATAAAGAAAATGATCGGTTACTAACCCAAGTGCTCACACCTTTCCCCATCAGAGGAACTTTATGCAAATCAGCAATAAGCATGGCAAAACTTTTTTGCTTTGTGCATTGGCTTTGCTCATTTTGGCACAAATAATAAAATGCTAGTCATAGCCTGACAATTTTTGGACTGGAGCTCCATATCAAGCCTCCATTTTAGGTTAATAGAAACATATCTCATTTTTGTTGTTGTTGTTCTTTGGTCTCTATTTTGATATAAGTTGCTGACACAGAAAGGATTCAAGAAATATCATTTTAGTACTGCAGTCATGTGGATTCCGTTCTTATGGTCATTATACTGTTTTAATAAGGACCCATTTAGCTGTTTTTGTATCCAGATTTTCTGAAACCCTTGCATCCTTTGGATTAATAACTTTATTTTTATACTTTATAAAATAATCCATGTAGCTATAGTTATTCACTTAGAAAGTCAGGTTCCAACCTGTGCTCCCCACACCAAAGTTCTGGGAATGGAAGAAGAGAATGCTGAACTTCAGAAAAATAGTAGAAACTTGTTTTCTCTTTATATCCAAACTGTTTCCTCCATATTCTGCAGTAGTCTGGCACAGAATAAAGGATGTTCACTGTTCTATGCCACATTCTGTGCTATAAAAATCAAGCTGTAAAATCATTACTTCTTAAAAGTTCAGCAAATAGCTAATTGGAAATCTTAGTTCAAAATCAACTTCATGTGTTTCAAGCATGGTAATGTTCCCAGATGAAACAAAGTTTAAAAAGCAACTGTCCAAAGAATGAAATTTAGACTACTATCGGAGACTAATCAGAAAACAACAACTGAATGAAAAACTGCTGGTGACCTACCGCTGTTCCATAGAGAGCATTTTAACTTACTGCACCCTGTTTGGTTTGCCAGCTGCACAGTGGCAGATAGGAAAGCACTCCAGAGGGTTAACGTCATTGCCCAGAAGATCATTGATTGCCCTCTCCCCTCTTTGGAAGAGCTTTATAGCTCCCACTGCCTTAAGCAAGTTCAAAATATTCTCAAAGATCCATCTCATCCTGGGAATCCTTTTTTTTTTTTTTTGAACTATTACCATCTGGCAGATGGTACAGAATAATAAAAAACAAGGACAAATAGCTGAAAAACAGCTTCTATCCCAGGGCAGGAGCTCTTTTGAATTCTGCTGTATAGTGCAGTGTTGGTGCGGGGTCGGGGGGGGGGGTTGGTTCAATGTGTAGAGGGTAAAGGATGTGTGTTTGTGTTTACTTCATGGTCATGATATGCACTGAAGATGAGGTTTGATTTTTTTTTTTTTGAAAGAAAATTTTATTAATTTTCTACAAACAGACAAGACAAACAAAACATTAAAACATTCAACTCTCATATGTACATCCAGTGTGTCAGTTGGTTCATCATTTTTGTGCATTCATTCTGTAGTCCCAATTACAATTATATTACATAACAACTCATATTATCAATCCAAACTTATATATCCCATAATCACGAAACAAAAAAAAAGAAATTTTTGACTATACTTTTAATCATTCATGCTTTATGAGCTAACAATTCTTTAACCAGATTATTCAACAAATCATATAATCATACCAAATCAATCCTAAAAAAAACCCTTTATAAATATAATATCAAATAACAAAATAATAGCAAAATAGCAAGATAAAGATATTTCTTACTATCTAAAATATTCTATTATCGTATTTTATCATCTAGCCATTTATAAAAAAGATCCCAAATTTCATAAAATTGTTTATCCTCTTGCTCTCTGATTTCAAATGTCAATCTACTCATCTCAGCACATTCCAATATTTTCTTAATAATTTCTTCCTGTAATGGTATTTTCTCATTCTTCCAATTTTTAGCAAATACAATCCTGGCCGCTGTTAATACATTTACAATCAGGTATTTCAAATCTTTACTATATATATCAGGTAAAATTCCCAATAAGAAGATGTCTGGTTTCAAGTCTATATGTTTCTTTGTCATTTTTTCCAACCACTTGCGAATTATAGTCCAATATTTTCTAGCATCCTCACAAGTCCACCACATATGGTAATACGAGCCGGGTATCTGATGACATTTCCAGCATTTTTCAGATTTATTCTTAAACATTCTTGCTATTCTTGTCGGAGGAAAGTGCCACCTGTAAAACATCTTATACAAGTTTTCTTTATATGCTGTTGACATTGTCATTTTATAATTTTGAGACCACAATTTCTGCCATTTCTCTAAATCAATCCCATATCCAAAATTCTTCCCCCAAACAATCATAGTTTCTTTGACTTGTTCTTCCTCTAATTTCATTCCCAGTAAATAACCATATAATTTTTTAATCACCTTCTCATCAGTACCCATCAAGATCTTATCTAAATCAGTCTGCTTATCATAAAATCCCTCCGTTTTGGAATCTTCATCATACCTTGAATGTATTTGTGCATATGAAAACCAATTCATCCTTATATCTTGTTCCTCTAAGTTTTGGATCGATTTAAGTTCACCCTTTTCATCCAAAAGTTCCCCATATCTAACTGTTTGTTCCTTCTTGTAAATTATAGGATAGGAAAATGCTTCAATGGTCGATAACCAAACTGGAATTTTCAAATAACATTGTCTTTTTATCTTCTCCCAATTTAACCACAAAGACTCCCGTACATAATGTCTTCTAAAATAACCCTGTGTTTTAGTTCCCTTATACCATAAAAAAGCATGCCAACCCAACAGCAAGTCATGCCCTTCTAATGTCAACAACCTATGTTTCCTTAATGTTATCCATTCTTTGACCCACATCAAACTTGCAGCTTGATAATACAATTCCCAATTAGGCAGGCCAAAACCTCCTCTAATTCTAGCATCTTGCAAAAGCTTTAGCTTTATTCTCGCTTTTTTACCTTGCCATATAAACTTCAACATGATTTTATTTAAATCTTCAAAATAGTCTTTTTCAAGCCTAATTGGTATTGTTTGAAACAAAAATAAAATTCTAGGTAAAATATTCATCTTAATTGTTGAAATTCTCCCTATTAATGACAATTGCAAGTTTTCCCACTTCTTCAAATCTGTAGTTATCTGTTGTTTAAGTTTAATATAATTATTCTCCTTTAATGTGCTACATCTTGTTGTCAAATATATCCCCAGATACTTAACCTTATTTGTATCTTGAATTTTCAAAAGATCTGCCAGTTCTTCTCTCTGTCTCAATAGCATATTCTTTGTCAAAATCTTTGTTTTATCTTTATTTATTTTCAAACCAGCCACCTCTCCATATGTCTCTATCCTTTCCAATAACTTTGGAGCTGTTTCTAGCGGGTCTTCCAAAATAAAAGCTAAATCATCAGCAAAAGCTTGTAGCTTAAATTCTTCCTCCTTAATTTTCATTCCTTTTATGCTTTTATCATCCCTAATATTTCTATTCAACACTTCCAAGGTCAACACAAATAGCAAAGGAGATAGGGGGCATCCTTGTCTTGCGCCTTTCCTTATATTAATAAAATCTGTAAGTTCCCCCTCCATCATTACCCTTGCTGTCTGTTTATTATATATGGCTTCTATTGCTTGAATAAATTTTTTAGCAAAACCCATCTGCTCCAATAATAATAACATAAATCTCCAGTTCACGTTGTCAAATGCTTTTTGAGCATCTAGGAATATCAAAGCCATTTGCTTTTCAGGATGAGCCTCATAGTATTCCAAAGTATCCAAAATTACTCTCATATTGTCTCTAATTTGTCTCTTTGGCAGAAATCCATTTTGATCTGGGTGAATAAAATTATTTAAATATTTTTTAAGTCTTTCTGCTAAGATTGAAGCAAAGATTTTATAGTCTGCATTCAATAAAGAAATAGGTCTATAATTCTTAATTTGCAGTGGGTCAGTTTCTTCCTTCGGTATAAGTGTAATATAAGCCTCTGACCATGTTTTAGGTATCATCTTTTTTAACATAACTTCATTCATAACTTCTAACAATTGGATGCTCAATGATTCTTGAAATGTTTTATAGAATTCTGCTGGAAGCCCATCTGGACCCGGTGCTTTCCCATTATTTTGTCTCTTAAATGCTTCATTTAGTTCCATCATTGTTATATTGCTTTCTAGCATTTCTTCAGTCTCTTTAGGTATCTTTGGTAAATTAGCTTCCTGTAAATACTGTTTGACTTTTTCCTCATCAATATTCTCTTGTTTATATAGTTGCCCATAAAAATCTCGAATAATTTCTTTTTTCTCCTTATTCCCATAACAAACTTGGCCTTGTTCATCTATTAACTTCAATATTTTTCTTGATTCCTTCTCTTTTCTCAATTTATATGCTAGCCATCTACCTGGTTTATTTGCATCTTCAAAATAATTCTGTTTAGAGTTTCTGATTTTCTGTGCCAGTTCTTCTTTCTCTATTAATTCCATTTTATGTTTAATTACATCCAGCTTCAATTTAATATCCTTTTTCTGTGGCATTTTCTGTAATTCTTTTTCAAGAATTTTATACTCATCTTCCAAGGCCTTAGAAGCTTGCCTTTTCCTAATATTCTTTTTTCTTGTATAATCTATTATCAAACCTCTAGCGTATGCCTTCATTGTATCCCACACATTCTGCGTTGAAGTATCTTCTTTTTTATTTTCTCTGAAGAAAAAAGCCAATTCCTTCTCCATCCATTGTATAAAATCTTTCTCCTTTAAAATAGTATTGTTTAATGTCCATCTCGATCTTTTTTTTTGTCCCTTCCATTTAATTGTCATTGGGCTATGATCTGCCCAAGTACTTGTTTCAATATTTGTTTCTTTAATATTGGATATTAATTCTGTTGAGATCCAAATCATATCTAATCTGGACCATGATAAATGTCTATTTGAATAAAAAGTATATTGTTTAGCTTTAACATTTCTTTCTCTCCAAATATCTTTTAAAGTTAATTCATCTGTCATTTTAAAAAAAGACCTTTGGAGAGCCTTTTTATTTTGCTTGGTTGTTGTTGCTATATAGTCCATTTTATTGTCCACAATTCCATTAAAATCTCCCATCATAATTATATTAACATAGTCCAGTCCAATTATTTTCATGTGTAGCTTTTTATAAAACTCTTCTTGTTTATCGTTCGGAGCATAAATTGCAATCAAGAGTATTTTTATATTATTGTCCATTATTTCTACCATTAATACTCTTCCATCTTCATCCGTGTAAATCAATTTTGCTGGGATAGCCTCTTTAATGTATAGAACCACTCCTCTTTTCTTACATTGAGTCAAAGAAGTAAATATTTTCCCCAATTTTGGCTGTAATAACAATTGTTCATGTTTTTTTTTAATATGAACTTCTTGTAAACAAATTATATCAAATTTTAATTTCTCTAATTTATAAAAAGTTTTCCTTCTTTTAACAGCTGAATTAAGCCCATTTATATTCATTGTAATCAGTTTTTTTTCTTCCATGATTATGCTTTATATTTAGGTCTAACCGCTCTCGTGGATCTCACTTCACGCTGTTCTTTGCTATCCATCTGTCCCCCTACTGCTCCTTTCTCTTTTTCAGTCTCCAGTTGTTCCTCTTGAAACTAAATTAATGAGACCTCTTTCTCTGCTTCCTCTCTTCTTCCTCCAAAAAATTCTGCATGGAAAAGTTCTGCTTTCTCAATTGAATCAATTCTATATCTCTGCTCTTGCCACCTAAACATTAGCCCTTCTGGAATCAGCCATCTATAATTCACTTCATTTTCCAATAGCATTTTAGTCAGAAATCGATATTCTCTTCTCATCTCTCTCACTCTTCTGGGTATTTGTTTTAAAACCACAACCTCTTTACCTTTGTATTTCAATGTTTTCTCTCTTACTACTTGTAATATTTGCGTTTTAATGGATTTTTTGGTAAATCTAAGATGGACTTCCTTGGGTAATTTATTTCTCATCGCATACCTTGTATAGACTCGATATATCTCATCTATTCCATCCATCATCTTTTCCTCTGTAATTTCCAAAGCATCTGCCAAAATTTCTATCATTACCGCTGCCAAGTTTTCTCCTTTTTCCTCTTCTATATTTTGAAATCTGAGGTAAAATTCTGACCTTTCCATCTCCCACCTCAACATCCCACCTTTTTCTTGTTCAACCGCTGTTAATCTACTGTCAATATTTCCAATCTTCTTCTCTCTTTGTTTTCCTTCTTCCTCAATTTTTTGGAATCTCTCCTCATACTTAACCATCATTTGTTTAATGTTTTCCACTTTTTCATCAGTCTTCTCTATTCTTTGTTCAATATTTTCTGTTCTTTGTTCAATATTTTCTGTTCTTTGTTCAATATTTCCTGTTCTTTGTTCAGTGATGTCTGATTTTGTCTTGAGATCTTGGATTCCTTGCATAATCATCTGTAAAGTTACTCTTTCTTGTTCCTTATCTTGCTTCAACATTGTCTGAATTAAACGTTGTCCTCCAGCTGGTGGGGAAGCAGAGGTAGAAGCAGAAATGCCAGATGATATTGGTTTCCTTCTCATTTCAATTCTTTCAAAGCTTCAAATTCTTCTTGACTTTTAATCCAACTGGTAGAGCAGCCAATTATAATTCAAAATGGAAAACTCCAATAGTAAAAGACACGAAACCAAAGAAGAAACAGCAAAAAAGGAAGAAGAAAGATCTTCAGGTTCTTCTAGACCCTAATCCAATTACGAAGTAGTCCACCATAAAAAGGGAAAAAAATAGAAAGGAGAAAAACAAATCCAAAAATAATAATATTGATTAAGAGCAAAAAAAAGAAAAAAGAAAAAAAACAAAAAGTTCCCAGATTCTTCACACCTTAATCCAGTTGAAAAGTCTCAATAATCAAAAACAACAACAACAAAGTGGTCCAAAAACATAGATAGGAAAAGCAAAAAAGTCCCAATAAAAAAGAAAAGAAAAATAAAGAAAAAACCCTGAGGCTTTCCCTTTAAAATAAAAGATAAAAATAAAAATATTACTAGAATTGAAATTTAGAAAAAGGCTAGCGAATGGGGTATATATAAGAAAGCACACTGCACTTTATTTATTTATCCAAGGCTCTTGTTATGACTCTCTTCTCCAGCAGCTTCAAAGCCAAACCTCAAGTGTTCTTGATAACAGTCCAGGAAAGCACCTGCAATAATATTTTGCTGTGCTCTCCCTCTATCTTATCACGTTAAAATGTCCTTGAGAAGAGGTCTTTTTGCAATTCTACTTTCAAGCCTCTAGTTGGCAGTGTTGCAAAGTTTCTTAATGCTCTTCCTCTCCCCCAGCCAGAAAAAAGGAGTAATATATACAGAAAAAAAAAAAAAAAAAAAAAGCCAAAGGGAGCCTCTATCCTAAAGAAAGTTAAAAAATCAAAGGGAGCATAAAAATATATATAAGAGAAAATTCAATCCGGTTACCTACAAAGTCACACTAAAATCTCCCCCCAAAAATATAGAGAAAAGAAAAAAAAACCCCAAGCCTCAATTTGACATCACTTTAAAAAACGCCACTCAGACAATTTCAGTCAAAAAAAAAAAAAAATTCTCCCAGATTTCTTCTTTATTCAGGATGTCCTTTCCAACCTCAGCGAATTTACAACACAAAAAAGTTTTTCTCACCCAGCCGACACACTTTCACTCCAGCCACTTTCTTTCCGGAGCTGTCCCGACTTCAGCAGCTATGGGGGCTGCCTCTCCGCCGCCAGCAAAAGGGCTTCTCCCAGATCAAACCAGAGATTTTGTGATATCTCTGGGATCCTGGGACAGTACCCTTCTCAATCCCCGTCTCTACGGGACGGTTTAGGTCCGTTGGGACCGACCAGGGGCGAAAATATCGGCTGCGATCTCAGAGCCCCGAGATCGCAGCTGTATCGCCGAAACGAAGCTCCGCCTTCTCCCTAGATGAGGTTTGATTTTGTTGTACGAAATCAAAGGACAATAAAGTAAACTAAACTAAACTTGTCTGGAATTGAAGAACACAAAAATAGCAGATTTTAAAGGATCTAAAGACATGACAAGAATCAACGGATGGAAACTAATCAAGGAGAGAAACAACCTAGAATTAAGGAGAAATTTCCTGACAGAACAATTAATCAATGGAACAACTTGCTTCCAGAAGTTGTGGGTGCTCCAACACTGGAGGTTTTGAAGAAGAGATTGGACAACCATTTGTTTGAAATGGTATAGGCTTTCCTGTCTGAGGAGGAGGAGGTTGGACTAGAAGACCTCCAAGGTCCCTTCCAACCTGTTATTCTGTTCTGTTCTTCTGTTAAAGGGGGTCATGGTGGCTCATGTGGTAAGATGTTAGGCCTGCATACCACTGTGAATGGTGGCTTGATTTCCATGAGCAAATAAACTGTTTAGGGACAAGAAAGGAGCCTCCCCAGGTTGCCTTCCAGCATTCAGGCATCCCATGGCTAAAGATAACACTGCCCGAAAAAATTCCTTTCACAGAGGCAGCCAGCCACCTTGGTGATTCCTGGCTAACATGTGCCATCTGCTAAAAAAAAAAAAATCTGTTAAAATTAACACTATTGTTTCTCCTAGCTCTATTATGTTCATAATATAATGATTCTTTAGTAATTGTTTGCCCAGGGACGGGGGGGAGGGAGCAACTGTGTTAGACAATCTATTTCTGATTCTGTTGTTCACGTCCTTTTCTCAGCTGGATTGAGAGGGTTGAGCTCAAAATGTATTATGATCTTTACCTAAATGATTGTTCATAATGATTTTACATTTCTCAACAACTCTCATGAGAGATAATTCTTTAATAAATCGAAGTTATCTTTAATATGTAAATCACATTTTTAAAATTAAGTTGTATTGCAATTTCATTGAGTCTTGTATTTTTACACATAGTCATTGTTTAGCAACTACCTTATTTAGCAACCAAATGTGAGAAATGCTCACATTTACAACTTTTTCAGATTGTAAAACAAAGCAAAGCTGAAGTAAGATTGATAAGCACAATCTCAATTTCACTTAGGGGCTGCTTAAGTTTTCGCGGGTACTTACATGTATGGCATTCAGCTTAGTTCGGGTATTTTCCCACGTCATAATAGTTGTGCTTTTAAAGTTGTAGCAATGTTTCAGCAGAATCTCATCTGCCATCATCAGGCTTCTGTATGGTGTTCATCTCTGAGTCAGACTTTTACAGTGGTTTCAGATTTAAATTTGGGGCAGCCTATTGCTGTGCCAGAATGGTTTTTTTCTTCCTCCTGATTGGTTGGGAGTCTTGGTCTGTGTTTATTGGTCTTGGAGTTTGCTGTGTTCTGCTTGATTGGTGTTTCTGATATCTTCTGTCTTTTTTTTTTGGCTCTTTTTGTATCTTGATTGGCTGGCAGCATTGTGTTACTTTATTGAAGGCCTTTAGTGCAGCTTGGCTTCGGGTAAATGGACGGCTATCATTAGTTAGGAAGTTGGGTTTCATCTGGGTGCCTGGTTGGGGTGTGTTTGAGCTGGAGGTATTAGGGGGGATCTGTTTGTGCCCAGGTGTTTGCCTGGCTTGTGGTGTGGAGATATTTTTGTTTGTGAGTGCAGGCTTCCAAATGATTGACAGCCTGGTGGAATCATCTCTTCTGTTCATTCTTTCTGGTCTTTTTTCAATCTCTATGGCTTCTCTGATGATTCTGTGGCTAGGGTTTTCTATAGTGGCTAGGGTTTTGGTGCCATTGAAGTTGATGCTATGACCTGTGGCTTCCATGTGTTGGACTAGTGTGGAAGTGTGTTCCAGCTTTTTGACTGCATTTTTGTGTTCATCCAGGCGGGTACTTATTCTTCTATTGGTCTGTGCAATGTATGTGGCCAGGCATGATACACAGGGGACTTCGTATATGCCTTGGTTTTCCAGGTCAATTTTATCTTTGGGGTTTCTAAGGATGGCTGCTATTTTTCTGTCTGTTTTGAAGGCAGTATTGATGTGATGTCTGTGTAGTACCTTACTTATTTTGTCTGTAGTACCTCTTATGTAGGGCAGGACAGCTGTTCCATAGGTCTGTTCATCTTCTGGGTCTCTATTATGTTTCAGTGTGTTTTTGTGGATCAAGCTGGTGATTTTGCTTCTGTGGAGGCCGTTGGCTGTCAGTACTTTAGTCAGGGTGCATTCCTAGATGTATTAATCTACAAAAAAACAGATGGCACACTAGGAGACACCATATACCAGAAGAAAACAGACACTAACCGCTACCTCAATGCCCAATCCCACCACCACCCAGCACAGATAAACTCCGTGGCAAAAACACTAATTACTAGAACCAAACGCCAGGCAGACAAGACACACTTTAAGACTGAATGATGCAAATTTAAATCTGAAACCACTGTAAAAGTCTGACTCACAGATGAACACTATACAGAAGCCTGATGATGGCAGATGAGATTCTGCTGAAACATTGCTACAACTTTAAAAGCACAACTACTATGACGTGGGAAAATACCTGAACTAAGCTGAATGCCATACATGTAAGTACCCGCGAAAACTTAAGAAAAATAAATTATATATATATATATATATATATATATATATATATATATATATATATATATATATATATATATAAATATATGTTTTCTTAAGTTTTCGCGGGTACTTACATGTCTGGCATTCAGCTTTGTTCGGGTATTTTCCCACGTGGTGCTTTTAAAGTTGTAGCAACATTTCAGCAGAATCTCATCTGCCATCATCAGGCTTCTGTATGTATATATGTGTGTGTGTGTGTGTGTGTGTGTATGTATGTATATGTATATGTATATGTATATGTATATGTATATGTATATGTATATGTATATGTATATGTATATGTATATATATATACATATATATATATATTTGTTTTCTGAGGTTCTCGCGGGTATTTGTATATGGATCTTTGGTTATTCGGGTTTTCTCCCGCGTAAGATTGGAAGTATCTAGGCAACGTTTTGATGAAGTCTCATTCATCATCTTCAGCTTGGTCTTCAGCTCTGTGCTTCTCAGAGTGATGTGAGCTTGCAGCTGCTTCTTCCTTTTAACTGCTAGTGGGGGTGTGACTTGATTGGGTGGGGGCTTGGCTGTGTTCTGATTGGGTGGGGGTGTGTTCTCATTGGTTGGGGGTTTGGCTGTGTTCTGATTGGTTGGGGGTTGGCTGTGTTCTGATTGGCTGGAGGCGTGTTCTGTTCAGGTGGGGGCTTGATTGTGCTCAGGTTAGTCTTAGTTGCTGGAGGGTTTGAGCTGGTGAGCTGTGATCTTGCTGTTTGGCTTCGAGTTCGTGGTCGTGCTGCATCTTCATGGTGGAGGTCAGTTCGCTTCATGTATGGCTCAGAGGGGTTTGAGGTGGGTAGTGAAGCAGCTGCAGTGCGGCTTCTGGTCCGTGGTCATGTTTCATCTTCTGTGTGGGTGTGAGTCTGCTTTCTACGTGGAAGTGTGGTGGTGGCATCTTGTGTGGCTCTCAGGGGTGTGGGTCTGGTGTCATTCTTCATGTTAGGTACATGTCTGTTCGTGAGGGCGGGTTTCCAAATGGCTGGTAGGCGGGAGGCATCATCTCGTTTATTCATGCTGTGTGGGCGTTTTTCTATTTCTATGGCTTCTCTGATGATTCTGCTGCTGAAGTGTTCGGTTTTGGCGATAGTTCTGGTATTTTTAAAGTCAATCTCATGTCCTGTGGCTTTGAGGTGTTGGACCAGGGAAGAGGTCGGTTCTTCCTTTCTGATTGAGTTCTTATGTTCTTCAATGCGTGCACCTATTCTTCTGTTAGTCTGTCCAATGTATGTGGTGGGGCAGGCAGTGCAAGGGATTTCGTATACTCCTTGATTTTCCAACTCGATTCTGTCCTTAGGGTTTCTTAGGATGGTGGATATCTTTCTGTTTGTGCAGAATGCTGTCTTAATGTTGTGTTTTTGGAGGATCTTGCTAATTTTGTCCGTAGTGCCTTTTATATATGGGAGGAGGGCTTTGCCATTCTCTTGTTCTTTGTCTTGTTCTTTGTTTGTATTTTTGTCCATTGTAGGTGAAGTATGTATTGGATAGGCAGTGGTTGGTCAGATCTAGGATGTGCTTGGGGGGGGTTGTATTTGTTTTGGATGGCTGTCAAGGCTTCTTTTATTGGCACTTGGGTGAAGAGGGATATGACATCGAAGCTCACTAGTAGGTCACTGGGTTGTAAGTTTTGTTTCTTTATGATCTCGATGAACTGGAATGAGTTACATGTGAGTTGATGGATTCTGCAAAGGGCTGTAGTTGTTTGGCGAGAAATTTGGCTAGGTTTTGTAGAGGTGAGCCTATGGAGCTGACTATTGGTCTAAGTGGGGTTCCTTCTTTGTGTATCTTGGGGAGACCATAAAGTTTAGGGCATCTGGATGATTTCTCTCTGGGTATGATTCTTTGCTGGATTTCTTCACTGATGGGGGAGGCTTTTATTTTGGATCTGGTGGTTTTTTCTAGGTAGGTGGTGGGGTCTGTCTTTAGGGGTTTGTATGTGGGGTCTTGGAGTAGGTTGGTTAACTTGGATTGGTAGTCAGATGTGTTTGGTCTCTAGGTGTTCATGAACAACACCTAGAGACCGAACTACACACTCTCACTGGCGTGCTGACAGCCAATGGATTCCAAAGAAAGAAGATCACCCACCTAATCCAAAAAAAAACCCCAGCCAAAATCCAAGACAAAGAACAAGAGAATGGCAAAGCCCTCCTCCCATATATAAAAGGCACTACGGACAAAATTAGCAAGATCCTCCAAAAACACAACATTAAGACAGCATTCTGCACAAACAGAAAGATATCCACCATCCTAAGAAACCCTAAGGACAGAATCGAGTTAGAAAATCAAGGAGTATACGAAATCTCTTGCACTGCCTGCCCCACCACATACATTGGACAGACTAACAGAAGAATAGTTGCATGCATTGAAGAACATAAGAGCTCAATCAAAAAGGAAGAACCGACCTCTTCCCTGGTCCAACACCTCAAAGCACAGGACATGAGATTGACTTTAAAAATACCAGAACTATCGCCAAAACCGAACACTTCAGCAGCAGAATCATCAGAGAAGCCATAGAGATAGAAAAACGCCCATACAGCATGAATAAACGAGATGATGCCTCCCGCCTACCAGCCATTTGTAAACCTGCCCTCATGAACAGACGTGTACCTAACATGAAGAATGACACCAGACCCACACCCCTGAGAGCCACACAAGATGCCATCACCACACTTCCACATAGAAAGCAGACTCACACCCACACAGAAGATGAAACACGACCACGGACCAGAAGCCGCACTGCAGCTGCATCACTACCCACCTCAAACCCCTCTGAGCCATACATGAAGCGAACTGACCTCCACCATGAAGATGCAGCACGACCACGAACTCGAAGCCAAACAGCAAGATCACAGCTCACCAGCTCAAACCCTCCAGCAACTAAGACTAACCTGAGCACAATCAAGCCCCCACCTGAACAGAACACGCCTCCAGCCAATCAGAACACAGCCAACCCCCAACCAATCAGAACACAGCCAATCCCCAACCAATCAGAACACAGCCAAACCCCCAACCAATGAGAACACACCCCCACCCAATCAGAACACAGCCAAGCCCCCACCCAATCAAGTCACACCCCCACTAGCAGTTAAAAGGAAGAAGCAGCTGCAAGCTCACATCACTCTGAGAAGCACAGAGCTGAAGACCAAGCTGAAGATGATGAATGAGACTTCATCAAAACGTTGCCTAGATACTTCCAATCTTACGCGGGAGAAAACCCGAATAACCAAAGATAGATAGATAGATAGATAGATAGATAGATAGATAGATAGATAGATAGATATGGATTTTCTGAGGTTCTCACGGGTATTTGTATGTGGATCTTTGGTTATTCGGGTTTTCTCCCACGTAATATTGGAAGTATCTAGGCAATGTTTTGATGAAGTCTCATTCATCATCTTCAGGCTTTTGTCTTCAGCTCTGTGCTTCTCAGAGTGCTTCTCTGTGCTTCTCACTCTGAGAAGCACAGAGCTGAAGACACAAGCCTGAAAATGATGAATGAGACTTCATCGAAACGTTGCCTAGATACTTCCAATCTTACGCGGGAGAAAACCCGAATAACCAAAGATCCACATACAAATACCCACGAAAACCTCAGAATATATATATAAAGTTTTCAAGGGTATTTATATGTGTAGTATTCAGCTTTGTTTGGGTATTTTCCCATGTCATTATAGTTGTGCTTTTAAACACCAATCAAGCAGAACACAGCAAACTCCAAGACCATTAAACACAGACCAAGACTCCCAACCAATCAAGATGAAGAAAAAACCATTCTGGCACAGCGTAGGCCAGCACCAAATTTAAAACAGAAACGGCTTTGAAAGTCTGACTCACAGATGAACATTATACAGAAGCCTGATGATGGCAGATGAGATTCTGCCGAAACATTGCTACAACTTTAAAAGCACAACTATAATGACGTGGGAAAATACCCAAACAAAGCTGAATACCATACATATAAATCCGCTGTGCCAGAATGGTTTTTTCTTCATCCTGATTGGTTGGGAGTCTTGGTCTGTGTTTATTGGTCTTGGAGTTTGCTGTGTTCTGCTTGTAACAAACGAGTACCAAACATGAAGAATGACACCAGACCCACACCCACGAGGGCCACACAAGATGCTACCACCACACCTCCATGTAGAAAGCAGACTCACACCCACACAGATGATGAGACCTGACCACGGACCAGAAGCCGCACCTCAGTTGCATCACTACCCACTTCAAACCCCTCGACCCATATATGAAGCAGATGGACGTCCACCATGAAGATGTGGCATGACCACAAATGCAAAGCCAAACAACAGGATCACAGCTCACCAGCTCAAATCCCCTGGCAACTAAGAGCACAACCAAGCCCCCACCTGACCAGAACACACCCCCAGCCAATCAGAACACAGCCAAACCCCCAACCAATCAGAACACAGCCAAACCCCCAACCAATCATAATATTCCCCAACCGAATCAAAACACAGCCAAGCCCCCACCCAATCAAGTCATACCCCCACTAGCAGTTAAAAGGAAGAAGCAACTGCAAGCTCACATTACTCCAAGAAGCACAAAGACAAAGACACAAGCCTGAAGATGACGAATGAGATTTTGTTGAAACGTTGCCAAAATACTTCCAATTTTATGCGGGAGAAAACCTGAATAGCCAAAGATCCATATCTATCTATATCTATATCTATATCTATATCTATATCTATATCTATATCTATATCTATATCTATATCTATATCTATATCTATATCTATATCTATATCTATATCTATATCTATCTATCTTTCTGTCTGTCTGTCTGTCTGTCTGTCTGTCTATCTGTCTATCTATCTATCTATATATCTGTAGCTGCTTATCATGAGAAAGCTCAGTTTCTATATATACACAGCATTTGATCTCAGCAAAAACATTAATGTATTCCTATTTACCCTATCAAAAAAGTATGGAATGTATTTCTGGTTTTAATTGCTGTATTGCTCCTTTGTGTTTTTTCCCTGCTCCTGCTTATGGCAACTTGAAAACAGGCATAGGAATGCTTTACGAGTTGACATTTATCAAATTTGTAGACAGTTCAAAGCTAGGAGAGATGGCTAATACTTGGGAGGAAAGGAAAGGCTATAATGGTAGGCATAAACAGAATGTAGTTTAAAGCTTGCAGAAAAGAAGTTGAGAGGACACAATAGCTGTCTTTGAATGCCTGAATAGCAATCATATTGGAGAAAGTTCAGACTCACTCTTCTTTTCTCCACAGAATAAGACTAGATAATGGGATGAAACCTGAAGGATGTAGACACGGATTAGACTTTAGGACAGTGTTCTCCAACCCTTTTGGGTTGGAGGCCCAGCACAGGCGGAGGGGAGAGGGAATGGTTTTGTGCAAGGAACAGGTGTGTCCGCATGTACGCACACAGCTTCATTTGCAAGCACCAGCACCCACCACTCTCATTAGGGGGGTTGTAAGCACCAGTGCCCACTGCGCACCCAAGTGGGGCTATGTATACTGGTGTCCACTGATTAAAGGGTAGTTATAAATGGCATCAAATCTACTTAGAGAGACATATTGATTAACTGAAAATCATAGGAAAAGTTGATTTGACAACTAAGTTGAAGTAATGCTAAAGAAAAATAATGTATTGCATTTATATGAAAATCAATATAAAACCTAAGTATCAGATAATACAATTCTTCTAAATAATATGTTATTAAGAATCAAATTGATGTGGTGGTTAGAGCACCAGATTAGAAACCAGGAGACTGTGAGTTCCAGTCCTGTCTTAGGCATGAAGCCAACTGGGTGACTTTGGGCCAGTCATTTAACTTCAAATACTAAGATTTTGTCCAGAAAATACTGGTGTAGGCAGTGGTCAGAGGTCATCAATGACTCAAAGGAGGATGTGTTCCTGTGTCTGTAATCAGTCCTGATTCAAAGGTTTGTGTGTACATGCACATGTGCTCTCTCTCTCTCTCTCTCTCTCTCTCTCTCTCTCTCTCTCTCTCTCTCTCTCTCTCTCTCTCTCTCTCTCTCTCTCACACACACACACACACACACACACACACACACACACACAGAGAGAGAGAGAGAGAGAGGTTTACAGTAGAGGAATGAAAAAAATAAAAAAAAATTGTGAGAATAAATTGTGGTCTGAGGTGTTTTCAAATTAAGGTCATCAGACTGAATTCCTCTGTTCAGGAAAATGACCTTAACTGCATCATAAATGTGTGTTGTGCAGGAATCAATACAAACTCCTTATGGAATCAACAATAAGTGACTGGCTCAGAAAATAATGCAATCATGTTAATATAAATGATATTCCAAGCTGAACACAAAGAATTTCAGGAACCTTTTCTGCTGATTAGCAGAGAGAATGCCCTGCAGCCCTGGGTTGCTGGTACTTTTCAATTATGGTTATGATAAATTAGTTTTTAATCAATTATACCAAAGACATTGGCAAGGTCGCCCCCAGCATATTGTCCTAATATATCTAACTTTAGAAAAAATACTTTATTATCTATCCATTTTCACTGTAAAAAATAGACAAAAATGTGGTGAAATGTGATTACTCATATATTTCCTACCCATTTAAAGGCAAAAATTTACTGAAGTTCTGATGAGGCTTTGCAATATTCTAAAGAAAATTTATTTTTTTCCAAGTTGGAGTACAATTTGATTAATAAATAATGTTTTAAAATTCTTGTGCTTAAGAAACCAAATGCCTAATATCATTAAAAACAGGATCTTATAGATTTGTAGCATTGTGGGGATGTGAAGCCAAGAGAGATGCATCTGATAAAGTGAAATGTAGCCTACAAAAACATAGACTTAATAAAATTTTGTTGAGAAAAAGTGCTACCAGATTTCAGATTTTTTGCCATCATAGACTAACACACCTCACCTCCTATAATATTCCCATGTCAGTTATACTTACTTCATTATTAATTCACCTGTATTGTCAGATTAGATCACATGGAAAAAATTTTTCCCCCCAAATCTGCATTGAATTTTATATACTGATCATAATTATTTCTACAACAATTAAGTCTGTGGCTCTCTGAATCCACTGTTTGGATGACTTGATCTAGTCTTAAGAATTTATTGGTTTTTATTAAAGTGGAACTAAATCAAAGACATTAATGCACATGGGAAAAAAGCCAAATAAATGTCTTCACAGGGAGTAATAATTGGAGGATTCTTGTCAAACCACATATTTGTTGTTTCCTCCCTTGAGATGATATGTTTTCTATTTACAAGTATTTTAACAAACTGTATATGAACTAGATATAGCATGGTTTAGCTTAAGGACGTCAGACAAATTTAGATAATTTTTTCAAGTATAATGGTTTAAGACGATGGACAAATAATGTAAAGAATGTTAAAGTAGAAAATAAGTAACTTCATCAGCATTTATTTAGTTGTTAATGGAATCAATTAAAAGCAGTGTGAACCTTGGGAAAATCAAGAGACAACTATTAATGAGCTGTCTCTTAATATGCATTTCTAGATTCCTTGGTGACTATGAGGTCTGCAATTAATAGCAGTTATTTTTCATCCCAAAAATATAGCAGAAATTTCAGGTTCATTTACCAAATGTATTAACTATTGTTTTTCAGAACTCAGAGCTTGCCACTTTCTAGCCTGGTGCCTTTACCACTGCAACAAACTGGCTTGTTAAACTACATCTTAAAATATAAGTAACTGCCTATTGATTGAAAGGAATGCTTGCTTACAGTGCACATTAAAAGATCATTCTTTGTTTCAGATTCCAGGATTGGTTTCTAACAATAAGTCTTTTTTTTTTTAAGTACATATGCATTATTTTAGTATTGTACGGGTGAAGTATTCAACTTCTTTTTCAGTCAGAAAGTTCTCTCTTATTTCCTGCAGTGAAGGGAGAGGGCATTTATCCATATTTACTTTTCTTGAGCAGGATTCAAACAGCTGTACATTTTCAAGGATAGGTTTAAACGTTTACTTTTGTGCTACAGAAGATTCAAACAGCTTTCTTATCTATCTTAATCTCTCTTAATTATGAAGTAATTTTGCCCAGACTATACAGACATATCACAGCATTTATAATGTGTGTGTGTGTGTATAGGCTCCACTGTTTACATACATTTAGAAAAATAAATGGCATATATTTATGTCTAATTTTCAAACTGAAGATATTATTTTGTTCATTTGAATTCACATCAATTATTTTATGACATTCCAAGTATTTATTAGCAGTCAATTATTCAGAAGTATTAAAAGTTATGCATGAAATTTAAAAAAAAAGTTGTAGGACAGGAATAAATTAAGAAAAAGATCTACGCAATAACAAATGCTATGCTGCTCTCTACTGGAAGAGAAAGGTTTACATGTCTGAGATAATCTGGTTTAATTGTTTAAAACATTTTTAAAAATGGATTTCATCAAGTTCTACAGTTTTTAGCATGAACATGGGAAACTATAATGTTATGAGTAATAACGTATGTGAGTCCTTGCCTACACCTATTGGCTCAACAAGATTGGTCCTGAATAAAGGACAAAAGCAATATGGAAATATAGAAACAAGCTCAGTTCAGATTATATATGAATTTGACATCCTCTAACTTTGTAGCAATGTTACTAGTTATATTTAGATCAAAATGATCTATTTGTCAAGAGAGAACCTCTTAACTACTTTGTGTTTTTAGAGTAGCACGACAGTGCATTGAAGTGATTCCAGTATCTGAAAACTGGAGGGGAAAAAGGTCAAAATTAGCAAAAGTGAAATGATTATAAATGTTATTGAGCAGTTTCATTTTTATCCTACATCTCACCAGAGACTAAAAAGATAAATGGGCTCATGACTTCTTAGGAGTGATCTTAATATATACTTTCTAAATTATTAAAAGAAAAGTAAAATGTGTTATGCCCCTAGAACTTTCTTATAGTCTCTGTGCTAATGTTTTTTCAAAGATTTTAAGGATAATGATATTGTCCACTACTTGGCCATAATTGTGCTGGATGCATTAAAAGTAAAAATAACTGATTCAATTCTTTTCCAGGGAACATATGATTTCAACTTGAAGAAACAACTGTAATTTTGACTCCATATCCAAATTACTCATTTAATGTGGTTTTATTATGGGAGGCTAGTTTATAAACCTACAAGTTTAAACTATGGTTCATTTTTGATCACTTTTAAACAATTTGAAAACCAATTTTTATACCATTCCTTCCTTATTTATTGGTGAGTGTATTATGATGTGCTGTACAAATTTGTTGTTTCTTAACAGTTTTATTTTAATTAAAGGTTTTATTGTTAAACAATGGGTTATAGCTAACTAAGAAGATATGCATGTATGGTGTGGGAGAGTGTGGGGGTATGGGAGAGAGAGATTTCCAGATAAACGTATTGAATATAAGATATATTGGGTGTTACGAACTAAGCAAACGCGTTATTTTTAAATCCTAATAGTTTTACTTCCACAGCAGGCTCGTAATCCTGCACTTCTGATTGGCCCGTGAACAGCGGATCGTGATTGGTCGTTTCTGGCTGATCTGATTGGCTGCTAGCGGGTCACTGCTGATTGGACGCTCCCAGCGCGGCAAACTCAAATCATTGGTTATTGTGACAGCAGCCAGCTCTATAAAAGGAGCTGCTGCTGCCCCAGTATTTCGCTCTGTTCTGAAGTCACTAATAAAGAGTTGGAGTCACTATTCAATGCCTTGTCTCTGTTCTTTGCGCCCACGCTCCAGATCTAACACTGGCGACGAGGGTGGGATGCGGAGACGACAGAGCTGACTGAACACTCACTGAACGCTAGCAGAGCACATGGCTGAGAGCGCACCAGGAAGCGGCAGAATGACCAGCAGCGCTATACCACCCGCTCCATTTGACCCGGCTAACAAAAACTGGGACTCGTGTATGGACAGGTTCCAGATGTTCCTGGAGACCAACAATTTGAAAGATGCTATGCTTGGCAAGAAACGAGCTGTATTCCTGACCCATTGCGGGCCCGCCATTTTCAAAATGGCAAAGGCACTTGCGAAACCAGCAGAAGTCAAGACAATGGACTGGGACAACCTCGCCCCAATCCTACGGGCTCATTATGCACCCACGGTGCCAACACTCATCAGGAGACACAAGTTTTACCAGAGGGACCAACAGGAAGGCGAGAGTGTTGGAGACTTCATCGCTGACCTCAGGAACCTTGGAGGACTCTGTGGCTTCGCAAACCTCGAGGAAGCCATGAGAGATCGAATTGTTCTGGGCCTCAAAGACCCTACGACCCAGAGCAAGATTATGGCAAAGGGGGACATCGGCCTTGCAGATGTCATCACCAATGCTACTGCAGCAGAAGCAACCAGGAAGTCAACCACTTGAATGCACCAAGCGAACGCACCGCACCGCCCACCCGCCAGTGACACTACGCCTTTATCCAAAAGGCACACAACTACCACCCACCATGAAGACCTTGAATCTTCATCAGAAAGCGAGGAAGAAGAGGTCAACAGACTCAGGTCAGAATGCAATCAGCGAGACCAGCGAAATCGTAAGCCTTCGTACCAATGCGCTGGATGCGGGGGAAATCACCCGCGATCAGACTGCAAATTCCTAGACACACTCTGCTGTTCCTGTGGAAAGAGGGGCCACATCACAAAGGTCTGCAGAAGCAAGCGAGGGTCCAGCCCAACCCGAAGAGAAAATTTCCACCATACAATGGGCATCCCACCATTAAACCGGGACCGTCAATGGAACCACTGCTACAGAAATTGAGGACCTGCCACTTCAACCAGACGGGAAGAGACCCATCAAACCATCACCATCGGCCACGCTTCATCCCTTGATGCAAGGAAAATCCAAGTGAAGGTCACAATTGAGAATCGACCATGTGTTATGGAGGTCGACTCCGGGTCGTCCCTATCGATGGTCTCCTGGAAAACTTTAAAACAACTGATCCCTGACATCCGTCGCCAGGACCTCAGCACTCAAGAAATCATATTAAAGGACTACCAAGGAAACAGAATCCCAGTTGCTGGTTCCAGCCATGTCCAAGTATCTTTCAAAGACCACACCGCAACTCTACCAGTTACCGTCGTTGATCGAGATCGGCCCAGCTTGCTGGGTTTGCAGTGGTTTGCGTCGCTAGGAATTGAACTAGCGGGCATCAACCAAACCGGAAGCGATGACTGGGAAGCGGCCCTCGTCCAGGAATTCCAGGATGTTTTCACCGAGAAGCTAGGCAAGTACAAAGGATCCCCCATATCGTTTAATCTCAGCCCTGATGTTGCGCCCATTCGCTTTAAGCCTCGTTGAGTGCCCTTTGCACTCAAGCCAAAGATTGATGAACAATTGGACAAATTAATAGCCCAGGGTGTGTTGGAACCGATTGACCACGCCCGATGGGAGACCCCAATTGTAACCCCCATAAAACCTGATGGATCTTTGAGAATTTGTGGGGATTACCGGGCCACCCTAAATCACGCGCTTCAACAGAGCGCTTACCCTGTACCTGTGGTCCAGCACCTTCTTCATTCCCTGGGAGGTGGGAAAATATTCGCAAAATTGGACCTAGCTCAGGCGTACCAGCAGCTGCCCATAGATGCAGAGACTGCAGAAGCCCAAACTATAGTCACGCACAGAGGTGCCTTCAAGTGTAATAGACTCAAATTTGGAGTGAGTGTAGCACCTGGCATCTTCCAAAGTCTGATGGAAAGATTGCTTCAAGGCATAAAAGGGGTTGTGCCATACTTCGATGATGCCTTAATAGCTGCCCCCAATAGAAGCATACTAGAAAAACGACTCAGAATGGTCCTCCAGAAATTTAAAGACGCTGGCCTGAAGGTCAAGAAAGACAAATGTTAACTATGTACTGAGCAGGATGAGTTCCTTGGGTACCTTCTGGACAAACAGGGAATTCACCCAACGGAGAAAAAAAACCTGACTGCAATAAAAAATGCCCCAAGACCAAGGAATAAAACAGATCTCCAAGCCTTCCTGGGACTCATTAACTTTTATAACATCTTCTTGCCCCAGAAGGTGACTGTTGCTGAACCCCTGCATAGGCTCCTCGATAAGAAGGCTTCCTGGGTCTGGGGACATCGTGAAGAGCGAGCCTTTCAGCAAGTAAAAGACCTGTTAACTTCAGATGCTGTATTGATACAATATAATGAGACTTTGCCTTTAACTGTCACCTGCGACGCCTCACCGTTTGGAGTGGGAGCTATCCTGAGCCGCATCCTACCAAATGGTACTGAGGCACCTATTGCGTTTTTTTCAAGAACTCTATCTAAAACTGAGAGAAACTATAGCCAACTTGCTAAAGAGGCTCTCGCTATTGTGTCTGCAATCAAACGATTCCATGAGTATGTATATGGAAGATCCTTCTCCATAATAACCAACCACAAACCATTACTGGGCATTTTAGCAGGAGATAAACCCACTCCTCACATATTATCACCAAGAATGACATGTTGGTCAGAGTTTCTAGCCACATATGATTACCAACTGCTACACCGCCCGGGAAAAGCCATTCCCCACGCTGACGCGTTGAGCCACTCTCCACTACCCGAAGTCATAGATGACCCAGCTCCAACCATGACTACGCTACAAATTGAAACTCTTCCTTCACCACCGCTGACTGCACAAGACATCACCTCAGAAACAAGGAAGGATCCTTGTTTGGCACGAGTCGTCAGCTGGGTGGAAAGAGGTTGGCCTGACAACGAACCAAACGACACCTTCAAGCCCTTCAAAAACCGACAGACAGAACTTTTCTCCCAAAAAGGATGCATCTTGTGGGGAGACAGAGTCGTCATCCCAGAGAGACTATAGCATAAAGTTCTAAAACTATTGCACGATGGACCTCCAGGCATCGTGCAAATGAAGGCACTAGCGAGGAGCTACGCTTGGTGGCCAGATATAGATAAGCAGATAGAAACCTGGGTGGCCACTTGCAGCAAGTGTCAGGAAACTCGTTCAGCTCCACTAAAAGCACCACCAACTGAATGGGAAGCACCCCGAGGTCCCTGGTCCCGTATTCACATCGATTTTGCGGGACCTACCAAGGGGCATACATTTCTTATAACAGTGGATGCCTACTCCAACTGGCTGGCGATCCACAAAATGAAGAGCACCACCACAGAAGCCGTCGTTAAAAAACTAAATAGACTATTCACTACACACGGGTTGCCAGATGTCCTGGTTTCAGATAATGGCCCCCAATTCACCGCTCTGGCATTTGAACAGTACCATGCAGATCGGGGGATACGCCATGCCTTGACCTGCGGCCAATGGTAGGGCTGAGCGAATGGTCCAATTCATAAAGAAAACCTTACACAAGATGGAGCAAGGGGACATCGATGACAAGGTGACCAGGATGCTTCTCCTCCAACATATTACCCCAAACAGCACCACAAACAGAACCCCGGCCGAACTCCTGATGGGCCGGAAACTTCGCTCACATCTTGACCTCCTGCACCCTGCCTACACACCGGAAAAATCCTTGGGATCCAGCAGTAGGTATCGCACTTTCAAGGTAGGCAAAAAACTTTTCCGGTGACCCATTGTGGGTCCCTGCCACCATAACTCAACTAACAGGTCCACGTTCCTACCATTTACAAACTATTGATGGAAGCGCCACATTGACCAACTGTGCTCCAGGCTGACACCTACCTCCGTCACAAATCCCGAACCTCAAACCTGGGGGGCAAGGGAAATCGAGGAGCCCGGACAAGAATTAGCACACGACCCACTACTTGGAAACCAACAATCAGCACAACCAACCTGGGGATATTCACCTTCCGAAGGAGAGCCCAGTCAGACGATCACCTCACCACAAAGCAGCAGTGCGACAGCAGCAAATCCAAGGGTCCCGGATGACAGCTGTGGCGGAAGCAGAGATAACAACCCCGAGTCACCCAACGGAGAGGTTGGACCATCTGCTCCGCCGAGCTCAGCAAGCACCCCACCGAGACCAGAGTCAGGGCAAGGACTGGTGGAGCAACGTAGATCAGGTAGACAGGTGAAATGACCTGCCTACCTGCGAGAATACATCACCCCACCCCTCAAACGGAACCTGGGGGGAGGGGTGTTACGAACTAAGCAAACACGTTATTTTAAAATCCTAAGAGTTTTGCTTCCACAGCAGGCTCGTAATCCTGCACTTCTGATTGGCCCGCGAACAGCGGATCGTGATTGGTTGTTTCTGGCTGATCTGATTGGCTGCTAGCGGGTCACCACTGATTGGACACTCCCAGCACGGCAAACTCAAATCATTGGTTATTGTGACAGCAGCCAGCTTTATAAAAGGAGCTGCTGCTGCCCCAGTATTTCGCTCTGTTCTGAAGTCGCTAATAAAGAGTTGGAGTCACTATTCGATGCCTCGTCTCCGTTCTTTGTGCCCACGCTCCAGATCTAACATTGGGGTAGACAGTTCCAGAGCAAGGTGTCTGTAACTTTCCAAATACTGCTGAGCTACAGTTCTCTTCAGTCCTAGTTAGGCTGACTAATGGTAAAGAAACTGGAAGTTACAGCTCAGCAAAAGTCACTCACTTCTGCTTTGGTCTTTTAAACTGCTGAAAAATTAATCTGCTAACTTTAAGCAAGTAGCCAACATACCTCTGAGCACAGAAGTGGTATTTTCTGTACTTGTAAATGTGCTTAAAATTCAGTAGTTACATCCTTGTAATGCAAACTCATAGATTTAGTCCTGAAGAATATTCAATATGGTCAGGGTCTCTAGCCACTAAAGCAGATTTAGGGACAAGAACCCACCTGCAGAAAGTGAAAAATACTAGTAAAAACTTACCTCTCAAGATATGAAGGAATAGTGGGGCAACCTAGCGCTTCTTTTTCATAAATAAGTGGGTTTTTTAGAGGGAGGAGCATACATGAGCTAAATTCCATGTATTTGGTGTAAAAGAATGCTGTGCCTTTATTTACAGCACTTCTTCTTATAAAAACATTGTCATGTTCATGTTAGAGTATGGTCCAAGCATTTTTCTTTTTCATCATCATTTGTATCAAGAGAAAGTTTTATGATAGCAGCGGCATTTAGGCTTATATGCCACCCCATAGTGCTTTATAGCACTCTCTGGGTGGTTTACAATGTAAACCAACAATCTGGGTCCCCCAACAATCTGGGTCCCCATTTTACTGATCTTGGAAAGATGGAAGGCTGAGTCAACCTTGAGCCCCATCAGGATCAAACGCCAGGCTGTAGACAGAGTTTGCATACAATGCTGCACTTTAACTACTGTGCCACCATGACTCACTGTGATAGTGGTTGCCAATCTTAGCGCAAATTTAGAGACATAAAAAAACAGCAAATTTTATTAGCTCCTAATATAGCCACCTCATCTTTATTGCCCTAGAGCTGGGAAATATTATCAGTGTAATATGTGAAAGACAAGTGGATGTATACAGCTTTGGATTTGTGCCACAACATAGTCTTTTTTGCATCCTCTGCAAAATTTCTGCATGAATTGTTCACCAATGCTTCAGCGTGGTCCCTCATTGATTAACCAAGTGCAGCAGTTCTTATCCTCTGAAATGAATAACTATAATTTAAATGTAATACCTACATTTCTACAAGTCAGCATTACTATAAGCCACTCAGAGAGTATTGCCGAGTGCTGTTTGCCTTTTACCTTAATCCTAAATGTTTGTTCCAAAACAAATATAATAAATAATAAATTCTGGCATAACACCATTATTTATGTTGAAGTCTTGTCCTAAATTCGATGCTAGTGCATCATATTTCACATTTGTCTCTTAATGTTCACTGCAAGTTGATAACATTAGAAAGAGATCAAATTGTAGGCAGAGTCTGAAATGTTTTTGCAAATATTGTGGCAGATCATTTGCGGCTGAAATTTTTCTTCAGTAAGGGTTAGGATTTCTCCAAGATTGATTTGCCAGAGCAGACAATCACAAAAGTGCACATTGTACAGTATTCAAGGAAAGAAAAAAGATGTCAAATTAAGTAAAATATTTCAGTTTAACTGAAATTTAGTCTTTTTGATTTAAAATCACACAGAAATAAATTATTGGCCATTAAAATACTGTTTAGCTATTTCAAAGACTTAAAACTTTTTTCTCACAAATTACAATATTTCAGTTTCTTGGCAGTACAGAAGTGGAGCAGCCCAAAGGCACAGAGATTGTAAGAGATGCTGTGAGAAAACTTAAGGTAAGGAAAATTTTAAAATACAGTATTTATGTTTGACAAAAAAAAAATTCTGATTCTCAATGTATGTTTGTTACTGAAGTAAATTGTAGGATCCAATCTGAGTTGGTCATTGGGACCAAAGGTTTCTTTTTTCACATTTTTGGATTCATGCTGGTGTCCATCTTGAGAAAGCTTTTCTCTCTCCAGAACGGAGACACATTTTGGAGACGGAAAAGTTATCTGAGGATGGGCTCTACAACAAGTCCAAAAGTTTAGAAGAATAAACCTTTGGTCCCAGTGACTGACTCAGATTGGATCCTACAATATTAATCTGGGACATATGTATTTACCTTCATTTGCAAAGTAGATTGTGTTCAGTTCCAAAATATCATTAGCCTCAGCTAACATCATCAGAGTGTAAAACTACCATTAAGGAGATATATAACATTAACCAATGGCTGTTGTGTGGATGACTTTGGCAGCGTTCTCTCTAGTTCCCTCCCTCATCCCAACAGACTTCCGTCTTAAAGGCCCTTTAAAAATTTTTCTCCTATTACAGTGAGAAAAGGTCTGGGCAAAAATAATTTATTTTAAATCTTCTATTAAAATGATCAAGGAACATCACACTGTCTATCTTCTATGCTAAATTTACCTACCTTTAAAAATGAAAGCTTTGCTGTAGATAATTTACAGTATTGGTATAATATTGCTCTATATATTTTTAAAATATATTTTCTGAAAATCAGTTTAACTTCTAGGGAGTCTGGGAAGTTATTTCCTCTGTTAGGAAGCTCCTGTTGCCTCTTAGAGAAACATATGTTAATTTTTCAGATTCAGTAAGGTGTTATTTTCTGTCTCAGTTCAATCAGCTCAGTCATTGGAAGTGTACTCTTAGCTATCTTGGGATCATTGTTATCAGACATTCTTAGAAATGGGAGTCCCTTCGGGTCCAATTATTTGTAAAAGTATTGAATTCTTCTCCTTCTACATGAGCCATCAGAGAGGCATCTACTTTGATTTTTATGGTCTGAAAGAGGTCATAGCAAAGCTTTATTTTGGGGGAGATTGTAAATGGATTGCAGAATGCATACTGTTGATCAATAAGTTGCTGCAGCCTGTTTAATCAGTTGAAAAAAAAATAACTGGAATTTTTTATAAATAAAACAATTTATGATGTCAAGATATTAGCCTTCAATATTAGGCTTCAGAACCACCTTTGTTTGTAGTAATTTTAACAGACACACAACAAAACCACCCTAATAAGTCCTTGCTTAAATTATACCATGTTAGTATTCAAATTAGACATTCAAAAAAATAAGCAAGCATGGAGTAGTGGATTAGAATATCTAACCCATTTGTGACAATAGAAACTTATTTTCACATTCATTAAGTCACTTTTCATAGGTGAACAATTATTATTCCAATAATCAAATCCATATTCAAATAACCCATTTTTGTTACCTATTAGACAAAAGTAGATTCAGCTTATGGTTGGAAATGTGGACTTAAAAAAAAAAGTAGCAATGTTATTTATGATGTCTAGTGCTGTAGTGGCTCCTTTTTGGCTAGCAGCTACAAGTAGTCCTCAACTTATGACCACAGTTGAGCTCAAAATTTATGTTGCTAAGTGAAAATCTTGTTAAACGAGTTTTGCCCCATTTTACGATTTTTCTTGCCACATTTGTTAAGTGAATCACTGCAGTTGTTAAATTAATAACGCAGTTCTTAAGTGAATCTGCTTTCCCCATTGACTTCGCTTGTTAGAAAGTCGCAAAAGGGGATCACATAACTCCAGGATACTGCAACTGTCATTTGTCAAGCATCCAAATATAAATCACGTGACCATGGGGATCCTGCAACGGTCAAAAGAGTGAAAAATAGTCATGAGTCACATTTTTCAGTGCTGTTGTAACTTCAAATGGTCACTAAATGAACTGTTGTAAGTCGAGGATTACCTGTATTTTAAATATTAATTTTTGTTTAGAAAATTGTTTGGCTTTTGTTTGTTTTGTTTGGCACTGTTTCACAGTGGCTGTAAAATTTTGCATTTGCTGAAGCATTGTTCAGTTATGACTGCATTATGTTTATAATTGGGTGTGCCATAATCCCTTATAATTAATTTAGTTCTATAGTCAGAGATAAACAATTATATAAAAACATGATGTTTCCCTCATTTGCACTGTTACCTCAGTATAAAACATAACGCATTGTACATTTTTATTTTTACCAGCAGGTGGGGCTGGTGTTCCACAGGAAAAAAGTCAGGAATAATTTTTTAAAAATCCCAAATTTTAATTTATCTCAAATAATCGGCATTTCAGTTACTATATTGCACCGACCATTGCTTAGTTCCTTGAAAAGCCTTATTGCATAGTCTACCATCATCCTGCTGGAATATTCAGTTTTACTTGGAATACTCTATTTTTTCTGTTCATAAATTTTTTTTTCTCTGTATTAAAGAGAGTATAACTCATAAAATCAGGGGGCCATAGATGTTCAAAATGTAGTAGCTCCATAGGCGTTTACAAAGTATTCCATCTTTCTGAAATAGAATTTTCTATAATTTTAAATGTTAAAAACTTAAACAGGATATCTAGAATCGGTTTCTTAAAATATTACCCCGACCACAAATCATAGAGATTGTGGTTGCAAGTGATGGTTTTTGGTTTTGGTTTTTTTTTTTTGAAAATTTTTATTGATTTTTAAAAACAAACATAAAACATGAAAAAAAAAGCATCTTTTTTGAAAGCAGCTTGATCCCGGGTTACATCTCTTCGTACAGACTCAAATTCAAGTTCATGCTCATTTTTATATTCCATTCCATTTCATATCTTATTACTATTCTACATTTTCTATATAGCTTCTCCCCTCTTTTAACTTCCCTAATTTTATTTTATTTATTCCATCTCAATTCAAATCGTTATAGTTATATTCTTTGTCTGTCCTGTTTCAACTATCTACTATCTTTTCTCATTAAACAAAATTTCTCCTGTAATCACTGATTGGAGTATGATGTCTTTATATCTTTCCCCTAAAATTATAACACTTAATATAATACATAACTTCCATTCGGATTCTGCTTGGTACACTCTAAAGCTACACACTGTATTTTTTTAAAAAGAAAAAATATAAATGTATAATATAATTAAAACAACAATCCATTCCAATTCAATTCTATCATTAATATTAATATTCATTTAAATCTTAACATTTTACACATTACTTTTCAAATAGATATCATATTCCTACAGGAACACGTGATGTTTTAATGTTTGGAAAAATACAGAATGGCACATTAGCGAACAGATTTAATCCAGTTAAAGGGCTACATTTTGAAACCAGCACAGATATAGATAAATTCTGAATTCTCCAGATGTTTTATATCAGATTCTACCACCTCTCTGGGGCTGTTGAAAAATGAAGTCCAAGGCAGCTGATTACCTCTAATTTCTTTCTCTTCACTGTTCTGCTATTTTTCAGAGACAACTTTCAGAAGCAGGAAGCCTGCTGATATATTGCTTTCCCTCTTTTTTCTAAACAATTTTCTTTCTCTTTGCAGTATCAAAGACGGCAGTAACATTTCTGCATATTGTTTTACTTTCCACTACTTAAGGGAAAGGCTTGAAAAATAAATCAGCTTATTGGAAACAATAGAACAGGATCAGCAATAATAATTTGGCATCAGTTGTAACATCAAGTTTCCTTTGTTGGTAATTAATATAGGATGTTATAATATCTATGACATTAGAACATTTTTGTACTTTATTAAAGTTTGGGAAACATTTTCTGCAACAGAACCTTACCAGCATAACAATCTTTCTTATGTACCAGCCAAAAGGATGTTTGTACTGCTACCACAACTCGGCAATTGGACTAAGCCAAATTCTAAGCATAGGGAAGTAAATTCAGCACTGATTAATTACTAAATTACAGAGACAGTGTTACAGGGACGGTAAACAAATTGAATGAAAACTCATGGAGATGGTCTTAAAGTTGGAATTCAAAAGTCTAGGTAAACACAGGTTGTCCCTGGAAGGAGGAATAAGTAAGAAAGAAACTCAAGATTAATCCACCTTGATTTTCTTTGTTATGGGGGGCAGGGGGAGGAGAGCAAGAGAGAAAGAGAATATTAGGTTGGCAAGATTGTGTATTTACACTCTTTAACAGAGTTCCAGTAATTTCCTGATGAGGCCAACCTCCCTTCTCTCATGTATCATCTACTGAAACGTTGGAGGCATGCCTTCTCTGTAGTTACCAATGCCTTTGAAATAGTCTCTCACTTGAGATTTGAGCACCCTATTCTTTTACTCTTCCAGAAGGTCACAAAGACCTGGCTCTTCCTGCAAACATTGGGCTAGGATGGGATTAAGTCAAGTGGTGACTAATGTGTCTTGTTATGGTTTCTTGATGGGAAGACTACAATATGTAATAAGTCTTTTGTTGATTGTTGCAAGATGCCTATTATCACAATGAGATAGGTGGACATACTAGTTCTTTAAATAAAAAAATCCTGGAAGAGCTGATGGATTAGAGCTAAGAAATTAGTTCTTATAAATGCTGTTGGGAATTCTGGCTGATCTGAGGAATGGCCAATCATTTCTTCTCTCATTTCTTCTTGGTTGGCTCCTTGATTTCCCAGCAATATCTGACTTACTTCAACATAGTCTTTCTCATCTATTGTCAAGATTATATTCATGAGGATCACCTGTCCAGAATGCAAACCCATTCTCTTCTTTTTCCAGAGACACTTCACCAACCAAAATTTGCTGTCTGACTGTTGACCTTTGCCACAATGCCATTCCTGATCCTTGAGGGACATGTACAGAACTCACCATGAATCCTCACAAGAAGCTCCAATCATACTAAGGAATAATACCTAAAGCATATGAACTTATATCACACACATGTATACCAACGCACATACGAACACCCCAAGCATATACATACTCTCTCTCTCTCTCTCTCCCTCCCTCCCTCCTTCCCTCCCTCCCCCCCACTCTCTCTCTGTGAGCTTTAATGTCTTGAGATCCCTTGATAGTTCTGATCATCATGTTATCCTTCTGGAATATCTGATAGGATTGAACCCTGAGCCCAGTGTTTTTTAATAGTTCCAATCAATTCATTTTTGGCCATGAGATGTCCATAAATTTGGCAGTAGCCACTATAGGTTTGCAAAGTGAAAATTCTCCAAAGAGACAGTGAGCCAGTGAACTACCAATCCCAGGAGTTGGCAGAAAGGAAGAGAAAGAAAGAAAGACACACAACTAAACCCTGTTTCCTAAAAAAAAATTCTTTAAAGAAACAAAGTATAAGATAATTTAGTAAATGTTAAAATAAACAGAAAGGCAGAATGGAAATTAAATTATGAATAAAAAAATGACAAAGTATCTGAATTTAAGGGAAACTACGACATAAGAACATAATACAAGTAGGATCTTAAAATATTCTTTATGATTATTTTTCTCTGATTTTCAGTTTGCAAGACATATTAAGAAATCTGAAGGCCAAAAAACACCAAAAGTTGAGTTACAGATTTCTATATATGGCGTAAAGATTCTAGATCCAAAAACAAAGGTAAGATTGTCTTCTTATTTCTCTTTACCCTTTGAAATTTTAGCCAAGGCAAGATAACCCATACCATTTGGATTACTTTATAAATAGTTAAACTGGGATGACTTGATTTACTTCTGCAATATTTTACATTGAAAAATTGTGTCAATTGGGAAAATATACAGTAATAATTGTATAATTATCAATACAGAAACTTGAGTATCATACAGCAAAAACATCCTGTGACTGAAGTTGGATCTTCTCAAGTATTTATAATGCAGTATCTTGTGTTTTTGTTCCCTTGTCTAATGAAACTGAAAATTAGACCCAGATTACTTTGCAATTGTATCTAATAATGCAGCTGAAGTAACATTGACATCCACAGCTTCTGCTGTTTTCCTTAGGACAAAAGCAGAGTTGTTACAGTACAATCCTGTTTTCATCAGACTTACCATTTGACTCTCTGTGCAGACACCACTGTGTACAAAAATATATAAATTCAGTATTAAAATCAATATTGAGGACTACAAGAATAAAACATGTTCTGTTTTGTTGTTTTGTTAAGAGGACTCAGCTTCATCCTGGGCGTCTTGAATAAATAATATTTAGCAGTCAAAAAGTAATTCCGAGAGGTAATTGCACATTTGTTATTTGCAGGAAGTCCTGCACAACTGCCAGCTCCACAGGATATCATTTTGTGCTGATGACAAAACCGACAAAAGAATATTCACTTTCATATGCAAAGATTCTGAATCAAATAAACACTTGTGTTATGTCTTTGACAGTGAAAAATGTGTAAGTATACATAGACTTTCAAACAGGTTGAATTTATTGTTTTAATATTGGAAAGTTTTATTGTTCCTCCTGTCTTTTTTTTAAATAAGAGCTCCCCCCTGGTTTTTTTGGGTTTTTTTTTTAGAAAATAGTAAGTAAAGTAAAGTGATGGTTTTTCTTTTGATTAAAACTTATGTTCTCTAAGCTTTCAATTTCTGTTGTTCTTTGCCAATATAGTACATACATATATGTTTGAATATCATAGAATCAGTCCAATGGTAAGAGGTCCAATTCTACATTGAATGAAAGTGACACATGATTATGATTGAAAGTGATAGGTGATTGTGCTTACTTGTTAGGAAACAGTCCAAATGCATACACCAATTAGGCTCTTCGCTGTCTAGAATAGCTAACCAGTTATAATATTCTGATGTGCTTACTTGAACAATACGTGGTACAGGTGTAATAAATGTGACCAAATCTTTATCCCATATGAATATTTTTTAATCTGCACCTGAAACTTCATGAAGGTTATGTACTCTTTAGTATGGTATCCTACCATAGACTTCTACCATAGACTTCTTAATTATATTTAAAACAAGTTAATATTTTATAATTTTTGTATTGTATTTTTCCTCCACTTAAACCTCATTGTACAAAATAACCAAAATGCAGCAATTAGTTGGTAAATTATACAAAAATCATATCTTTATTTCCTTAGAAATATATTCCTCATATATTTTTATTTAATGTGAGAAATCAACTTATGACAGGGCCTGACTTCAGTACATCAAGCCCCTTCAGTGGAATTATGTAATAATTTGGGTTTTTTTTTTTATTTTCATTTCATATTTTATTGATTCTATGGCATGAACATTTTTGAGCTAGCTGTGATTTTTTTGTATTAATAGTTTCCTTAATATTATAGATGGTGAATCAATACAAGCCTCTATTCTTTGCAACATTACCATTGCATGCTAATAGTAAGACTTGTTTTATTTCAAGGCAGAAGAGATAACTTTAACTATTGGCCAAGCATTTGACCTTGCTTACAGAAAATTCCTAGAATCAGGAGGAAAGGATGTTGAAACACGAAAACAGATTGCTGGATTACAGAAAAGAGTAAGTTCCATAGTCTATCTCAGTTTAACAAATGTCTTAAAAATGTTTTTTTTTAAAAGAAAAAACATTGCTATTCCATATATGGAATAAAAATCTTCGTCATTTTATATTTATTAATGGGAGATATATGATTTGAAGTCCCATTCGTAGTAACTAAGTTATATTTGACTTATATTTAAATGGATTCAGCTGAATGTTAGGTGTTATTAAAATGTTAGGTGTTATGACTGTAGATGTACAGCTGTTCCAGAAATAAACTATAAATCAGAAAATGGGGAACAGAGTAACTTGATAAAAAATAAAACAAAAATGGCAATAAGAAACCTTTGGAATGCTTCACTATAGGATATGGGAGAATAATCTGTTTATGTAAAAGAATATGGGCGAAATTTCAACTTGCACACAGAATGGATGGTACTGTATCTAATTCTCGCCCTTCTGCTGGTAGAAGTTTCTTCAGCCATCTTCACGGGAAGATGTGTTTTGATCATTTCCCTTCTTGCCTACAAGCCTACTGTGTTTTTCCAAATTTGAAAAATTTCCAAATTTGAAAAATTCAGAGGACTAAGGAACTTTAAGAAAAAATGGAAAATATATCTTTCTGTCTGAACGTACCAGCAGCAAAAGGATCCCAATAAGATAAAAACTGATGATTTCTGTTAATTTTGCTAAATATATTTATGCATCTATTTTGTGAAAAAAATGTTTTTATGTGAAGTCATTCATGAATAATATAATGTTATATATATATATATATATATATATATATATATATATATATATATATATATATAAATATATATATATATATATATATATATATGTGTGTGTGTGTGTGTGTGTGTGTGTGTGTATGTTTTCTGAAGTTCTCGCGGGTATTTGTATGTGGATCTTTGGTTATTCGGGTTTTCTCCCACGTAAGATTGGAAGCATCTAGGCAACGTTTCGATGAAGTCTCATTCATCATCTTCAGGCTTGGTCTTCAGCTCTGTGCTTCTCGGAGTGATTCACTCTAAGAAGCACAGAGCTGAAGACCAAGCCTGAAGATGATGAATGAGACTTCATCGAAACGTTGCCTAGATACTTCCAATCTTATGCGGGAGAAAACCTGAATAACCAAAGATCCACATATATATATATATACATACATACATACATACATATATATATATATAGATTTTCATAGATTTTCATGGGTACAAGTATGTTTGGCTCTTTTCCCATGTAAAATTAAGAGTATCTTGGCGACATTTTGGCGAGGTCCCACTCGCCATCCTCAGGCTGGTGCTTTCGGCTTCATGACAGTGCAAGCAGTGTGTGATAGGAGGTACCGTCTCTCAATGAATATTGGGGGGGGGCTGGTGTGCTGGACTGGTTGGCTGCACTACTGCCTTTTGATTGGTTGATGGAGTTGATGTTGGTGTAATGGGCTGTGTGATGGCGTTGTGAGTTTTGTTGTGGAGATATCCTGGATCTTGTGCTGTAATCTCCTGGGTCATTTGTTTTGTAGTGATCTTTTTTCCATTAGCCTCCACATAGCCCAGCACACCAGCCCCTCCAATCACACACTGCTTGCACTGGCATGAAGCTGAAAGCACCAGCCTGAGGATGGCAAGTGGGACCTCGACGAAACGTCGCCAAGATACTCTTAATCTTACATGGGAAAAGACCCAAACACATCTAGACCTACATATATAATTTTATATATATAATTTTATGTGTATAATTTTATATATATATTATTTCTTCTATTGTGGAAATAAATTTGTTAACCATTTTAGGTAACTTAAAATATGGTTCCTTTTAATTAATGCAGTAAATTAATATTGCAGTTTTTTCCATCATGCAAATATAATATAAATTTGGTATACTGATGATGATGATGTTAACAACAGAAATACACCTTATTTTTGTGGACTACTAATGATAAATGCTTTGTTCCATGCTGATTTATTTTTGTAGACTTATTCAATGTAGTTCTGATAAGCTATGAATTTACCTGGACATTATTTCTCTGATTTTTTTTAATACATGAAAATTCTTCAGATTAATGAATTAGAAACAGAAAATCTGGAGCTAAAAAATAAGGTGCAAGATTTGGAGAAGCAGTTAAGAATAAGCCAAGTACATACATTGCCAGTAAGTATACTGCATTTTATTTCCATCATAAACCAGCATTGAACTATAAGAAAATTAGATAGATAGATAGATAGATAGATAGATAGATAGATAGATAGATAGATAGATATAAAATTGTATATAAAATTTTTTCTTAAGTTTTCGCAGGTATCTATATGTATGGTATTCAGCTTTGTTTGGGTATTTTCCCATGTCATTATAGTTGTGCTTTTAAAGTTGTAGCAATGTTGTAGCAATGTTTCAGCAGAATCTCATCTGCCATCATCAGGCTTCTGTATTGAGTTTGTCTGTGAGTCAGACTTTCACAGCCATTTCTGTTTTAAATTTGGTGCTAGCCCACTGCTGTGTAAGAATGGTTTTTTCTTCATCCTGATTGGTTGGGAGTCTTGGTCTGTGTTTATTGGTCTTGGAGTTTGCTGTGTTCTGCTTGAACGGTGTTTCTAATATCTTCTGTCTGTCTTCTGTAGCATTTTTTTGTCTTGATTGGCTGGCAACATTGTGTTTCCTGTATTGGAGGCTTTTAGTGTAGCTTGGCTTCAAGTAAACAAACGGCTATCATTTATTAGGAAGCTAGGTTTCATCTGGCTGCCTGGTTGGGGTGTCTTTGAGATGGAGGTATCGGGGGTCTGTTTGTGCCCAGGTGTTTGCCTGGCTTGTGGTGTGGAGATTTTTTTGTTTGTGAGTGCAGGCTTCCAGATAATTGACAGTCTGGTGTATATATTGAATTTCTCATCTCTCTTTACAAAGCAAGTCTTGCTGGTACTTGAGACTTTCACTTGAGACTTTCAAGAAGAGATTGGACTGCCATTTGTCAGAAATGGTGTAGGGGCTCCCTCCAGGGGGTGGACTAGATGACCTACAAGGTCCCTTCCAACTCTGATTATCTGTATCTGTACCTTTATTACTTTATAAATAACTCCAGGTGACTTTAAGATATCTAATACTCCTTCCTTCTCTTGTTTACCCCAACAAAACAACAACCCTGTGAGGTGAATTGGTCTATGAGAGAGTAGTTGGCCCATAGTCACCCACTTGTTTTCATGCTTAAAGTGGGACTCGAACTCATAGCATTATTAATGTTGCAGCTATGTATGGAAAGCAAAGAAGGTTGTCTATGTAATACAGTGCCTTCTTTGATACTCACAATCAATGTTTCATTCCTATTGTCCATATTCTTTTTTTTTTTAAACAAATTTTATTAATTTTACAAACACAATACACAAAATATAAACTAAAACATCTTTTCTGAAGGCTGCCTGATCCCGGGTTAAAACTCTTCACACAGACACAAATTCAAACATCATATTCATTTTATATATCCTTCCATATCTTGTTATCATTTTCTTTTCTTTTTTTTTTATAAACCAATTTTATTAATTTTACAAAAACAGTGCACAAACAATCAAAGCATAACAGCTTATAACCATTTTCAATAACATTCTTTGTCTGTTCTATTTCCAACTATCCGTTCATCTTTTTTCTTTTACTATACTTCTCCTAAACACTATTTGGAGTGACGCCTTTACCCTAACTTAAAAGTACTTCATATAACACTTAATTTATCTTGGGATTCTGTTTAATAAATTCTAAATTTACACAATAAATTTTATACTCTAAATACGCATATAAAAACACAATCTTATATACCTTCCAGAATCCTCCTTTTATCCTTAATTAGATTCACCCATTGTCTCTAAATAAGCTTTTTTTCTTTAGATCTTGCTTCCCGGTTTCCGGTTTTTGCGTGGCTTCGAGGCAGCAGGAATTTGCAACCGCTTGCAATTCCTGTTGTGCTAGCTGCCGAGGTACCCCCGATCCAAATGGGTCAGGGGGATATGGCTGCCCTGTAGGGACAGCTGAAGAGAGAGGGGAGCTGGACAGGGGGTTGGGGGTGTCGCAGACCCCCTCCTCGTCCTGAAAAACCCCTTTTTCCCAAGGTGGTGGAGCAGCGGTCAGCAATGGCCGCCACGAAGAAGTCTGCAACCAGGTAAGATCATGCTGGAGGAAGCAAGAAAGGTGAAAGTGCTGGCTGAGCCGGGTCAATCAACATCCTTTAAATTCACTGGAACTGAGCTGTCTGAATTGTATTCCTAAGAAGATTGAAAGCAGCGGAGAAGCTGTTAAAGGGAACTTTTTTTTTTCTTCACTCTCCCACCCCATGAAAAAAGCAGAAGAAGATTTGAAATTTTTTTGGGCACTGAAGGTGAAATATTCTGAAAGTTGCTTGGACATTGGACTTAAAAATTTAAGAAATTGGAAAACCTTTATTAGAGGTATGGATTTCTGATCATTTAAAAATTGATGTTGCAAGTGGGAAGGGAGCGGAAAAATATTGGAGCAGAAGTGGAAAAAGGAGGAGATTGCCAAGAATACTAAAAAAAGAAATATGGTAATTGGACCTCTTTGATTAAACAGTAACCCCAGAAAGAGAAATAGAAGAAGGAAGAAAAGTATTTGGAACTTTCTTTTTGAATTACTTTTGACTAAAAATACTTGGGTGGTTGTTTTAGGGAAAGTTTTTCTTTTCAGGATGGCATCGCTTGTGGATGAACTAAAGATTGAATATCAAAAATATAAAAAGGAAGAACAAGATGGAAAAGATACTTTGGGCACTTCATTTCAATTTTTAGAAATGGCGTTATGTACTTATGAAAAGTTGATTACGCAGCAGAATGACTGGGACAAAGAAGAAGAGGAATAAGAAGCCATCTTTGATGAACAATAGGTTTTTTCCGGGGAGGAGGAGAAAGAGGATAAGAAAAAGGGGATTTTAAGGTTTGAAAAAACAACCAAAAAAAAGAAAAATGAGAGGAAAGGTGGATGCAAGGTTAGAAAGCAAAGGAAAGGGAGTAAGAAAAGGGAAGAGGAGAGACAAAGGGGTAAAAAGGGCAAGGAGAAGAATAAGCAAGAGAGAAGGGGGGGGAGGAGAAGCCTATTGTCCATTTTCTTATTCTGTCTCACAAACACATAATTATGTGCACAGGCACACAAACCTTGTCTCATAGGGTAGCCATGGAACCTAGTAAGCGTATTTTTCTTCCACATAGATAACTACAAAAACTTTACCAAGACTTTCTGTAATTACTTTTCTATCAACCTCTGAATTCAGCCCAATCTATTTGCTGTCAGTGTACTATTTAAGGGGAACCTCACGATAAAAGTTGTTATAGAAGGTAAGGATGGCACAATTACCTATCAGTTATAGGTAATTTCCACAGTTTCACAAGTTTAAAATGCATCCCTGTCCTAACTCTTGCAGCTTTCCCTAATCTTAAGGAATGTCTTAAGGGAGTAAAGGGTAGAGGCAGCTTATAAAATGAAAGTTTGGAAATTCTCATTACAAAACGTACATTACTACTATGCAAAATATTTCTGCTGAATGAGAGTTCTGATATTACATATATACACAGTGGGCTTGTTTTATAAAACATACCTCAGGAAACAGAGGGAATTTAAAAAAAATATCTGTCATAAAAGGGGGGTATATAGCTCTAGGTGCTTAGAATTATTCTTAACCATGCAATAATTCAAATTAACCTATGTTTGTTGAAAAAAGAATGAGAGATTGATTTCCAGAAGTACCATTCTGATTGTGACAATCAGCAAGGTAAGGTAAGATATTTTGGCAGTATCTCTTATGGAGATACAGTATGGTCTGAAATTCCTATAGATAATAAGAGCTAATGAAATGGAGAGGTTCAGGAGATGTTATAGGTATGTATGATAGCTGTAGATGGAAAGAGGCGTTATAAATAAAGTCACAGTTAAAACTTGAGGCCAATTGTCTTGATGGCAGATTAACTGGCATTGTGGGAATTCCTTGAAGATGGCCTCTATCTTCTTGGTCATCTCCAGTTATGGATGACGGGCAGAGGACAGCTGGAAATTATTACCCAATAATTGAAAAAGAGGTTTTCAAAAATATATCCTGAATTATGGACTCTGTCAGAGACTAGTTGATTGCAGAAACTTATATAACTTGTTGAATGAATAGGCTAGGGGATTGTGAAAGAACATGACTTGGAATAATGTGGGCAAACTTTAAAAAGAGATCCATTAACACTGGGATGGGATTCTACCAGTTTGGTCCTGTTCTATAGAATCAGTAGCTCTGAAGAACAGCTGACACCGAACCAGTTCTCTCTGAAGATCTTCTTTTCTTCACTTGGGCCCACTCACCCGCCAGCTGGACTCCAGGCTGTCCTTTATTCTTACCTTAGTTGCTTTGTGCAGCACAACTGAGTGCCGCACATTAGCGGGACATGGTGATTGCTTTCACACCCATTTGGTGTGCACATGGACAAACTGCACGCTTACCAAACTGGTTGTTATGAGGTAGGATCCCACCCTGGTTAACACGAGAGTGATGTCTTGACTTTTAACACATGGTGTGTCAGTTATTAAATCTACATTTAGACCAATTTCTTGTGGGCAAATGACAGAATGCAAGAAATTAGAGGATTTGCAAATCTGAAGCTTGGTACCACAATAAGTACTGATAAAGAAACATTATCCTTTATATAATAATTATCTCGAGGTTATACATGTCACAGAAAATGAGATCAGTATTTCCCCAAAATGCCCAGATTTCATAGCACAGATGAATGGATGCATGGATACATACACACAAACATACAAAGATAAATGATAGATACATGATAGTGCCATTACAAAGACAACAGGATAGTTTGCTTAGTTAATATAAGCTACTCAAAGTTTATGTAAAATGGAAGCAATAAATTGAAGGCTTAACTCTTGAGAGATAATGAATGGTGGGAGGTGTTGTTAACCTCTTAGACTCCTGGGAAGTTTATATTATTGTCATTATGGTCCCAGTGAATACATGGCTTGTAGTCTGCACCCAGTCTATTTCCGGGGTTATTGATACATGTCATTGGAAGACGATTTCATTCCAATTAGAAGATAATAAAAAGAACCAATCTGCCAACTTATAGAAACAAGTAAAATAATAACTAGAAGTCAGCATCAGTTTGTTAAAAACAGATCATGTCAAACCAATCTTATTTCATTTTTCAACATACTAACTTAATTAGTAGACCAGTGAAATACTGTGGATATAATATACTTAGACTTCAGCAAGGCATTCGACAAAGTAGAACACAACTTACTTCTTGGAAAGCTAGGAAAAGTAGGAAAGTAGCATCACCATCAGATGGATTTGTAACTGGCTGACAAACCATACTCAATAAGTAGTCCTTAATGGCACTATGTCTACATGGAGCGAAGTAAGCATTGGGGTTCTGTCTTAGGCCCAGTACTCTTCAACATCTTCATAAATGATTAGATGATGGAATAGAAGGGAAATGTATCAAATTTGTGGATGATACTAAGCTGGCAGGAATAGCTAACACCCAAGAAGATAGGCTCAAGATCCAGGTGGATCTTGACAGACTTGAACACTGGGCTTTATCTAACAAATGAAATTCAATGTAGAAAAAGGTAAAGTCTTACACTTAGGAAGAAAAACTAAAAGTACACATATAGACTAGGTGAAACCAGACTTAATAGCAGTAACTGTGAGAGGGATCTTGGAGTCTCAGGGGACAACCAGTTAAATATGAGTCACCAGTGTGCAGCAGCAGCCAAAAAAGCTAATGCAATCCTAAATTGTATTAACAGAGGGATACAATCAAGATCAAGTGAGGTACTAATACCACTCTAGAAAGCCTTAGTAAGACTACACTTAGAATACTGTATCCAGTTTCTGTCACCACAATAAAAAAGATGTTGAGACTCTAGAAAAAGTACAGAGAAGAACAACCAAGATGATTTGGGGACTAAAAGCTAAAACATACAATGAATAGTTGCAAGTACTTGGCATGGCTAGTTTAGTGAGGAGAAGGACCAGGAGAGACATGATAGCAGTCTTCCAATATTTGAGGGACTGCCACAGAGAGGAAAGGGTCAAGATATTTTCCAAAATACCCAAAGACCAAACAAGGAATAATGGATGGAAACTGACCAAGGAGAGATTCAATCTAGAAACAAGAAGTTTTCTGACAGTGAGAACAATCAATCAATGGAACAGCTTGTCTTCAGAAGTTGTGAGAGCTTCATCACTGGAAGCTTTCAAAAAGAGACTGGACTGCCATATGTCAGAAATGGTGTAGGCTCTCCTGCTTTGGTGGGAGGTTGGACTAGAAGACCTACAAGGTCCCTCCCAACTCTGTTAATCTGTATCTGCACACCAAGCTCAGAGACCACCAAGAATTTCACAGACTATTTAGTTTCAGGGATTCCAGGTGGTTGCCAGTACTGAATTATATAGTTTTGTGCATTTTTCCTAAACATAAAAACTGTATCAATAGTCTCTTCATGTTATATATTTGTGTGAAAATAGAGAATTAAGTGAAATGTCCTGTGATGTGAAACCCAAACCAAGGGCTACAGCAGTATTCCACTGTTATTTTGAGCTTTAGCCTAAACAGGAATGATTAAGTGTGGAATTTAAATTCTTGTTTATCCAGCCTCTGAGCCCTATTGCATGTTGCAAATCTCTTTGGACTTCCAGCTGCACTAATTCAACTTCTGATGTGTGGGTGGATATGTGAGAAGGAAAGAAAGAGAATACTGCATCTTTTTTTTCCAGCCCATACTCTTCTACAATTCCTCAAGCCTTCCAACAAATTCAAACTGGATTAATGCAGGCAAAGTTGTTTGTGTGCATTGAGAACTAGCTCATCCTATATTTCATCTGTAGGTCCCCCTCAACTCATTCCTGAAGCCTTTTTAATTGCTTCCCATATCCTCAACTGTAACATAAGGGTATATTCTTGCATCAAAAAGCTTGATTTAGCTTGTGACTCCCCCAATTAGAGTCCTTGGCTTGATTGAATACTCAGTTCTCAGACTTTCCAAAATATTTGTGTATTTATTCATATTTGAACTGTTCTGGGTGTTTTTGATTTTTGATTCTGTAATCGGAATCAAATTCTGATTTCACTGTATCTGGCTGAGAAGAAGAGATACATAGTTGTTTTTCTTCTGTTCAAGTGTGTCTGATTCTTGAAGACTGCCTGAACAAGTCTCCAGTTTTGGGGGGGCAAGGATTTTCAAAAAGTGATTTGCCATTGTCTCTTTCCTAAAATTGGGACTAGAACTCATGGTCTCCTGGTTTCTAGTCTGATACCTTAACCACTATACTCAACTAGTTGTCATATGTTTATCTACAATGTGTTTTAAAATGCTGATGTGGACATTTGCAAACATATTTCATGCAGTTATTTGTGTGTGTGCACTCACCGCAAGGCCGCTTCTACCGGCCGATCAAAGTGGCTGGTGACTGCACTTGGGGAGCTTCCATCGCCCGAAAGAGACTGCCTAAAGGTGAGGGGACATGGGCAGCCATGCCACACCCTAAAGCGGCTGGGGACTCTGCCTTCGGGGAGCTTCTACTGGCTATCGGGGTATTCTAGCCTAGGCTACCTGCAGGGCACTCCTAAAGGCAAGTTTTCTCCTCACCTAACCCCACCCTTCCCCCCCATTTCTCTTTACCTCATCTAGTTCCAACGAACGATATGAGAAATGGCAGGGAAATGCATGGTTTAAATAGGCCTAAATTTTGGGGCGGGGTTTAATTTCACCTCATGCCTAGAAATCATGCTGGGCCTTCCTATTGGTGGAGGCCATATTGTTGGAGAAACATGGTATCATGGAAAAAGCATCATTAAACTGCTATTACTTTTTAAGAAGCAAATATTAAAATTGACTTTTATCAATACTGCATTACTTAATGTTCAAGCTAAGGAAATTTGTCTTCCCCAATGCAAAACATTATTACTTTGGGAGAATGGAATGGAGTGGAGTGGAATAGCACAGCACAGAACAGAATGAGTTGGAAGGCACCTTGGAGGTCTTCTAGTCCAACCCACTGCTCAGGCAGGAAACTCTATATCATTTCAGGTAAATGGTTGTCCAATCTCTTCTTAAAAATTTCCAGTGTTGGAGCATTCACAACTTCTGGAGGCCAATTGTTCCACTCATTAATTGTTCTAACTGTCAGAAAATTTGTCCTTTGTTCTAGGGTTGCTTCTTTCCTTGGTTAGTTTCCATCCATTGCTTCTTGACCTGCCCTCAGGTGCTTTAGAGAATAGATTGACTCCTTTTTCTTTGTGGCAACCCCTGAGATATTAGAATACTGTTATCATGTCACGCCTAGTCCTTCTTTTCATTAAGCTAGATCCAAGTCCAGCAACTATTCTTCATAATAGGATTAAAGATGAGGGTTGTTTGGGTTGTTTTTTTTAGAAAAAGTGAACATTTCTCTTTTCTTTCTACTTTTGAGTCCTTAGAATATTTTTTCTCTTTCTGTGATTCCTTCAGTTGCTGTGCATGCAGTCTGATTATAAAAATATCTTGTTACAAAGACTTATATCCTTTCCTGGGTATAACAATAAGGACTCTCCTTGCTTAGATAGTTCTTCTATTACACTTACTCCTGTGACTTCTCCTTATTCCAGGTAGTCTTCTCAAATATTTACACCACTGCTTTTTAAAACAGTCTTCCAAAGGCAGCCCGTGAACACAGAATCCCACCGCCACATGACATCCTACTATACAGTCTTTTTAATATTATTTTTCGTATTTTAATTGTATCAAAGTGCTGCTTAATCCACAGTAGTTGAAAACAAACCAGATATTTTACATATATTTAAGAAAATATGAACATTTTGAAAATTCAAACCATCCTACATCTTAGGCCTAAAATAGTATTACAAAATGTGAACTTATTCTTAAACTGTTTATGGATTAAGATTTTGTTACTCTATATTAGGGTGGGCAGATTATGTTGCGGGAGTAAATGTAATTATTACACTTCCACTATACAGATATAAAAATAAAGCTCACAAAATCTAAGGCTAGTTACTTTTTAAAGTTTATGTTAAGGCCTTTGTCTCTGATAACGTGAATAAAAATAACATGTTTATATAAAAAGAAAGAAATATTTTTCACAAAATGAAACATAGTATGAGCCCTGCCCATATATACTCAGTCTAAACTAAATCCCTGGAGAACTCAATTTGATAAGCATATATTTTCTTAGAAAGTTGGTAAGAGATGTGAATCTTTATATTAGTGAAATTCATTTTATCTCTAAATGAAGAAGAAGGCATACCATTTGTTCCACCTTATGAGCTGTAACATGCTTAAATAATTTCAAAAATGGGCTGACAGAAATGGGGGTTTCATTCATGTAAGTTTCATTTGCAATTAGCAGTTGGCTATTCTTGGTAAATATTGAATGAATAACCAAAGAGAAAGAAACTTACCAAGTGAAGAGATAATTGCAAAGGACAAAAAGTTGATCCAGTCAGAAGTAATTGGAACAGAATGACCAGGAGAGAAAGATGTTAGGAAAAGAAAATTCAAGCAATGATTCATGTTCATCACATCGTACTATTTATGCAGTATTTTACAATAATACTGTTCCAGTTTAAATGCAAAAATTGACTTAGGGGCAGACCTTGGGAATGAAACATGTTCTTAAACTGAAAACTACCTGTATATAAACTGATTTTAATTCTCAATTGTTTCCTGTGCATTATGTAATAGTAGAAAAAAGCATCTGTTATATAATCAGATTTGTTCTGCCTTTTGAAATACAGTTTAGATCACCCTTTTAAAATGACATAAAATTGCAAATAAATCTAATTTCTACTATTTACTATTGATGTTCATGATAATATAATGCTAAGGCTTACACTTGGCTCAAAGGATATGACTGAAATTTCATGTATTGGATGTATATCTAAGAATATAAATGGATTAGAAGAAGCTTATTTAAAATGTTGTCAGCCTCATGGGATATGAGGATTAATTTGGATGAGGCCGGACCATTATTCAGAAACTTGCTTTTCTGGAGGAAGGGAAAAGACATGGAAAAGTAACAGATTAGATTATACATATAGCTTTCATCAGTCTAACATTACAATTGAGATAAATGTAGCAAATTTATGATTTAGAATGCTTTGTGCATGTGTGCATGAATTGAGGTATATGTGCACACACACAAAATAGAGTTGTACTTATTCCATTGGCTTGTTTTGTGTGGAACTAGAAAACAATGCTTATCAATTATATAGAAAGAAAATCAGTTTCCCATGCTAGCTTTGTTAGATTGCCTATCAAGAGTTATACTCAGTTTTTCTAAGGGTTTAGAAACTACTATAAAATTGAAGTTTTTTCAATATTTATTTTTTACAATTTAGATTGTAAATGTTAATTAATATGCTGCCTAATGAATCTGAATCTTTTCCCAAGATTCAAGTGCAAATGGAAGGTAGTCGCATAATCATTTCAGTGAAGAGTTTTGATACATTGGTGGATGTACACTTGTAAAATACATAATTCTCACACTATGTTCAGGAAAAACTGATGATTGTTGAAATCAACTCAAGGAAAGTCTTTGAAAACTGTACTTCAGATGCCAAACTAGTTAATGCTTTCAAATCATGTTTGAAACTTACAAGTTATTCTTATGCCCTACAAGTTCAGTGCCAATTTAGGGCAGAACAAATCTGGAAGAATATGGAGTATAATATCACATGTATCATGCTATGTACCATGTACATAATGTAAGACATACCATTTGATGTACCATGTATTTATAACATAGATGTGAAAAAATTATGGAAGTTCAGACAAATATCAAGGATATTAGAGATACTTTTGTCTAAACTTCCATATTTTTTGCTCATCTATATTATAGATACATGGTACATCAAATGACTTCACTCTGCATTAGGGAGTCCTGGGAACATAAATTTGGGGGTGGTAGTCCCTCTTTAGTTCCAAAATATTAATGATTCAGTGGTTGTAAATGGAACCAAAACTAGCTGAAGATTTTATGTATAAATAGGACAGTGCCATTTAAGGAAATAATTTAAGGAAATAATAAATTCTAAATGAACTAAGAAACAATTCAAGTAGTCCTCGATTTACAGCCACAATTGAGACCAGAATCTTGATCATTGAGCAAAACAATCATTAAGTGAACTATCATGTGATTGCCCATATGACTGCTTCGTTCAACAACCACAATCCCAGCACTCCTCGTTATGGTCTTTAAAAAATCATGTGGGTTACTTAGCAGATGGAGTCCTAGGTAAGGAGCATGAAGTTCCTTGTGGTGGGAGAGACTTTGAGAAGTTCTCCTGAGGAACTGAAAATCCTGCCTGCTGAAATCCAAGTAGGATTTTCATTCCATGAGCAAAGAGCGACTCCTGTCTACACCAGGCTTCCCAGGGTTTCCATCTCCCCTCACCCCTCACACACACATACTCCTGAAGGACCCTTACCTTAGGAGTCTCTGCTTGAATTTTGGCTCCCTCTTGTCTCAGGGGGCTGGCCAAAAGAGCTGCCTGCTGAAAGTTCCCTTCCATGCATGGAAAGATATTTCTTCAAGGGGGTGTAGGAATAGAATCTTTTTCTTTACCCATCAAAGGAGTTCACATCTCCTTTATGCACAGAAGGGAACTCCTTCGGTATGACACAGAAACAGCCAAAGTCTTTGCGATTTCAGCTACTTTTCTACACCCCACAAAAGACTTATCACCCCTTAGCTCTTTCATCCAGCCCCCAGAGAAAAAAGGGAGTTCTCTAGGCAGTTAGCAAAATGCAACCTTCCCTTTCAGTTCCTCCATTTCCCAGTTTCTGGGTACGCTGGCAGAGATCAGAAATTGCAATCACATGATGGTGGGGTGCTTGGTAACCAGTCACCTTCAAGCAGGTTGTGAAGCTCCCAGATCCACAATCGTGGGATCAAAGAATGGTGGTGCAACATTGTGCAACTTTCAGAAGTTTTACAGGCTGTAAAGCATCCTTTCCAAAGCTGTCATAATTCCAGATTGTTATTAAATGTATAGTCATAAATTGAGTTCCTATTGTTACCTGCAGTAGTAGTGGAATGCTATGTTTATACTAGCACAAAAATATTACTCTGAAACAAATTGGTACCAAGGACTGTAGAATTTTCTCCCAAGATGGTTGTAACCAGACTGTTTAAATTACAATGGTATAAAGTACTGGATTATAAACTGTCTTATAAATTCTAAATAAAAGTTTGTTTATTGTTTTATTGGGTTATTACACATTTTATTTAATGAATGAATAAAATAAAAAGATTCTCCCACTTGAGTAAGGAAAAAATGATTTTTTTTCTCCTGCTCCTTCCTTGCAAAAAATTATTGTTTATATGAATAATATGAACTGTCATAAAGAAGTTAGAGGATTGAAGGAGAATTAATCAAAATCCATCAATCCAACGTCTTTCACCAGAAGCAGCCTTCACAATAATCATAAAGTTCCCAGAAGTGAAAAGATTCCTTAAACACCATTGGATAAAATCGAGAGCTCTCTATAGCGATATGTGGGACCCACAAAGGAAAAACCCGAAGACACTTAATGTCTAATCAAAATATAATTTATCTTCATCCCCACTCGGTAACTGGAAAGTTGCATACATCTTATGTGTTCCATTATTATACAGATATTATAAATCCTGTAAGTCTTATCCTATTATGGAATTTATAGCTGAATGTTTTGCAAAGCATTTTGAAGAACAATTTAGGGTAGGGGTCTCCAACCTTGGCTCCTGGAAGCCTGGCGGACTTCAACTTCAAAGCTGGCTGTGGAATTCTGGGAGTTGAAGTCCACCAGGCTTCCAGGGGCCAAGGTTGGAGACCCCTGATTTAGGGGATTTCCTATATTGTGTTTTAGACCTCTCTAGACTTTGATTTTCTGCTACACATTTCTTTCTTGCTTTAGGTTTATCGTTATTCACGGTGATGTTTGAGAATAAGGGGAAAAATAAATGCCAAATGTATAATAATTCATCATAATGAGAGGGAGGGAGGGAGGAGGGAGAGAGAGATTTAGCCGAACCCAATTTAGCTGAACCTAAATATGCCCTTAGGTTTTATGTAGTAATGTTATCTTGGAATATTAAGCATAAATAAACAGATTCATATTTGCATTGACATTAATATGTAAGTCTCCAGATTACAGCGGCCATTCAGAATCGGTGGGAATCAGGTGATATCATTTAATATATTGTAATTGATTGCCCAGGCAGCTTGATGTTTAGATTGAATTTGACATTTCTATCCACTTATTGAGTCCTTCCCAAGAACTTCCCGTGATGCTGTTAAACATATTGTTTGTTGCTATTCCAAATAAAGCTGCCTTTTGCAAATGACTGTCAGTGACTTTGGTCGATGTCAACAATTTTCAAGTAGTAGTATTATTATTTCAACATTATATTTTCCAGCATTTAGAATAATTACTCTATCAGACTGGCAAAATATTAATGGTACTATTACAGAATATGGAATTAATAAAAGAAGATAGCTCTTCATCCTGATTTATCATATCTTGCTCCAATAAAGAGCGCATCTCTGTCTTAACTCCAAACATGTTTATACTCTCTCTTGCAACTTTTTTTTTATTTTTAAAACTCACTTCATTCAGGAAACCCAGGACAAGTTCAAAATGTGAAATATTTTAATTGCTATTTGTGCAAAAAGGGCATGTTTCATAAACCTTGGGCTACAAAAACTATTTATTCAGTCTGTTTCCAATGTACCTTTATTGGATAATGTGGCCTTTTCCTTTCTGTATGCAAATTCAACACTGTTTGTTTGCTTAGTATTATGAAATATTGCCCTAATTTATTTTACTTATTATAGGCAAGCAGTGTTACACCAAAATCTCCTTCCACTGACATCTTTGATATGGTTCCATTTTCTCCCATCTCCCCAAAGCCATCAACACCTACTCGCAATGGCACCCAGCCTCCACCAGTTCCCAGTAGATCTTCAGAGATCAGTAAGTTCTGGAATGCCTTGATGTAGCTTAAAGGAATATATGCATACTGTGTTATCCAGGGATGTCAAATTCCCAGTCCGCAGGCCAGATGCATCACTCACTGGCCATGCCCAGTTTAGTGAAGGGGGGGAGTTGTGGTACGTCACATGGAGCTGCCATGATGATGTGAGTTTGACACCCCTAGTGTAGTCATTGCCCAAGCACACAAGCTAGCCAATGGAGACTTGCTTGCCAGAACATCTTACTAATGTTGCATCCTGGATATGCATTTCAGGGAAAAACAAGAAAATATAAATTAAATCAATCCCAGGATCAAAGGCAGTGCTGTAAAATTACAAGCTCAGCTTTTCAAAGGTTGCCCTTTCAGAATACAGCATATTGTTCAGTACAAAGCTGAGTTTGGGGGGGGGGGCATTTTGCCAGTGGTTTGAGTAGGTGAGTTTTTATGCATTCCTCCCATTATTTTCTGTTGACTAATTATATTTTATTCTTTCTAGAGAGGGACCTTTTTGGAGCAGAACCTTTTGATCCATTCAGCTGTGGAGCCGGAGATTTCCCTCCAGACATCCAATCTAAACTAGATGAGATGCAGGTAATTCCTAACGTTTACAACTATATAAATATCAGGTGTGAATGCTGGGGAAAATGTGGTAGATTTAAGCCACAAAAAATACTTACCTATAAGTTATACCTACATATATTTTATAGCCTTTTTATACAAGAGGGAATATAATAAAAACATAATAAAATGTTTGTTACAAACTTAGCACTAAAGTTTAATTATCCATTAAATATATGAAATAATTCTATACATTTTTATATTACCTACATATATTTTATAGTGCTTTTATGATAAAAGCAATACAATAAAAGCACAATAAAATATTCCTTATATATTTTCCAGTGCTAAATTTAATTACCTGTTAAATGTATTTTATACTTCTGTACATTATATTGATATTACTAGCAATAATTCTAATATTTCTTCTTTGTGCTTTCATGGATATGCAGCGTCAGCGATGGTTGGTATATTATTTTCTCTATATGTTTCAATTCATTTCTACTAAGTTACATCATGTTCTACATTTTATTTTAATGATGGCAGTTGGTATTGAAGTTCTCATCTGAATACTATTAAATGTTTCTCTTATATATATGTAACAAATTTATGTTGTTAACATTTTGGGTTAAATCACTTAGGAAATGTCTTGCTCATTCCCTTTTTCTAATATTCCCTTTTTCCTTGACTGAATAAATCGTCTATTGAGACCTAATTTAAAAAATTATATGAAAGTTACTTGAGTAAAAGACCACTGTGCATGTGTACATCTCAAATATAATGTAGTTTTTACTTACCAATATAATAGCATTTTTAGAAGGGATATAGTATATTTTCCTGTTCTTTCCTGGGAAATATACTATATAACAGATAACAGATAGAGTTGGAAGGGATCTTGTAGGTCATCTAGTCCAACCTCCCACCCAAGTGGAAGACCCTACACCATTTCTGACAAATGGCAGTCCAATCTCTTTTACTTCTCTTGATCTTGATTGTATCCCTCTGTTAATACAGCTTAGGATTGCATTAGCTTTTTTGGCTGCTGCTGCACACTGGTGGCTCATATTTAGCTGGTTGTCCACTAGGACTCCAAGATCCCTCTCACAGTTACTGCTGTTGAGCCTGGTTTCACCCAGCCTGTATGTGTACTTTTGGTTTTTCTTGCCTAAGTGTAGGACTTTACTTTTCTCTACATTGAATTTCATTTTATTAGATACGGCCCAGTGTTCTAGTCTGTCAAGATCCATCTGGATCTTGAGCCTATCTTCTTGGGTGTTAGCTATTCCTGCCAGCTTAGTATCATCTGCAAATTTAGTAAGTTCCCCTTCTATTCCCTCTTGTAAGTTGTTAATGAAAATATTGAGGACCTTGTGGCACTCCACTGCTTACTTCCCTCCATGTAGACTTAGACCCATTAAGGACTACTCATTGAGCACAGTTTCCCAGCCAGTTGCGAATCCATCTAGTGGTGCTATCTATTCCACATTTTTCTAGCTTATTAAGAAGTAGGTTGTGATCTACTTTGTCAAATGCCTTGCTGAAATCTAAATATATGATGTCCACAGTATTTTGCTGGTCTACTAATTTAGTCACTGTGTTGAAGAATGAAATAAGATTGTTTGGCATGATCTGTTCTTAACAAACCCGTGCTGCCTGCTAGTTTTACTTTACATGTTTCTAGATGTTGGCAGATTTGTTTTTTTATTATCTTTTCCAGTATCTTCCCGGGTATTGATGTTAGGCTGATTGGTCTATAGTTTCCCGGGTCTGTTTTTTCCCCTTTTTTGAAGATGGGAATCACATCAGCTCTTTTCTAGTCCTCTGGTAGTTTCCCGGTGCTCCATGATTTTTGAAAGATATGGTGCAGTGGTTCTGAGATGACCTGTGCCAGCTCCTTTAAAACTCTGGGATGTAATCCATCAGGCCTGGGTGATTTGTTTTCATCAAGATGAGACAGGTGTTCTCTTACTATTTTTTTGCTTATTTTAACTTTTATTTCTGGTCTGTCTTTTACAGTTATGTTTTTGGCAGGTTGAGCTATAGTTTCTTTTTGCATGAAGACAGATGCAAAGAATGAGTTAAGCAGTTCTGCTTTCTCTCTGTTATCTGTTACTTCCTTGCCGTCTTCTCTATAAGCTGATATTCAAATATAACTATATATCTTGTTAGGATGAAGTCAAAAGTTACATCCTTTGTTCTTTCCCTTTCGTTGTGTAAATAATATTTCTGTGCTCTTTAGCTCTGGGTAGTATTTCTGTTGTAAAAGAATAGAGCAGTTTTTCAAAATAAGATCCTCCATAATATCTTTCCTTCATGTATATTTTAAAAATATTGACATAAATGAATTGTTTCTGAATTGTCTTATTAAATGATTTTGTATCTTGAAAATTATTGTGCAAAAAAACTCATTGGCTAATTCTAGTGCAGGACACTTTGCCATATTATAGCATTGAGCAGAGGGTTGGCTACCATAGCAAATCATATACAGTAAAATTTCTGCCTTATAGTTGAAGAGCTACATATTTTGATGCAATATAATGGTCAAGTGGTCTATTTTAGGATGGATTCCAATTTCTTAAAAACGTTGGAACAATCTAGTCTTGCTTGAAAGCAAACATAAGTATCATGAAGTCAAAATGTACATGGAGAGATCTCCATTCTCTCCAAATGTGTCATGCAAAATATGAGACATAGGTAATCATCTACCCAATAACCAGGAAAAACATATATGTAGATCAGAACATTGCAAATGTTTTTAGATCTGAAATTACACAAGTTAATTCTTTTAATACTGAGATATGGTGTCTTACTTTATTCTTTGTTCTTACTCTGTTCCAGGAGGGGTTCAAAATGGGATTGACTCTGGAAGGCACAGTGTTTTGCCTTGATCCTCTAGACAGCAAGTGCTGATTGTCAGGAATAGACATTTAAAAATAATTTCTTTTTACAAAAATTTAAAATGTATTACAAATATTATTGATGTGCCAAAAATGTTTCTCAACATATTATCTTCTGTGAGATTTGCTTCTTCAAAACTCCGGATGTTGCAGTATTATTCCTGTAAAATGAAAATTTACTCATATACAGAAAGCTAAAATGAAATGACACTGCTGTTCGTTTTTTGTCTTCCATATTTTCAGGTCATCCTTTGTATCTTTTGGCAACTCACTTGTACAGCATGGGAACCCATCGAGAAGTCTTTTTAAACTTCCTTGCACATCACTTTCAGATAACAAACAAACATTTGGAATTATGATTGAAAACAACTTTCAAAATAAAATCCCCACAATTGCTTTCTTAATTCCACACAGATGCTGTTGCCAATATCAAATAATGTTGTAAAATACCCAGAGTCGCCTCACAGCGAAATGGGAGACAAACACATTTAATAAATAATAAAAATGTAACTATTTACACATTCCTGTAAACAATTACAGTGAGACTGAAAACCATAGTTCCAGTCTATATAATCTGAATTATGTAACATACCTTCCTAATAAATTGTTATTAAGGACCATAAATCAAGCTAAGTTTCTAATGAATTGCAGTGTCCCCAATATATGTTAATTTTGTGAGTGCACAGCATTTCTGACTTAGAAGAAAATGTTAAAGGCAGCCTCTATGCTTTTTAGGTGCATTGTATTTAACATGCATCTACTAAATGAAATAGATTAATATTTTTACAATTGCGATATCTAATCTCTTAACTATACCAATTATTAATACACCAATTATTTTATATTATTTTGTAATTTAAAAAGCACTCCCTAAAGATGTATAAAACTTTGATTAGATTTTTCACATTTCAGAAGGTACTCGGAAATTTATACACAAGAACTGAATTTTTCAGTAAGTCATACAATAACTAGCTATTTTGAACACACACAAACACATTCATGTGTACATAGAAACATTCCCAATGTTACACACTATTTTTAGAATGGAGGCCCAACATGGTATTTCTCAACATAGTTATTTGAAAATCCTATTGTGAAAGTTAATTAAAAGTGTGCATGCTTAAGGGCACTGATTGTGGTGCATGTTAAATTGCTGTGTAAATGGTAACTTCTCACTTTAACTGCAAAGATTCCATTACTATAGTGATGGCATTCAAAAACCTAAACCACACATATTTTGGAAAGTGATCTGAGACCATTGATGCAATTGTACTGTTTGGATTTAACCTGCCTAGGATTGTCACCTGATAATCCTGTTCAAACCACTTGGAATATAAGGGTGACAAATGGATAAACAATTTCATTTTGAATCCAAATGAAAAAATTACAAATTACTATCACACAAGAAATCAAGATAAAAGAATTTAAGGTAGATTCTTAATGAAGGAAGATTAGGTTTATAACTTCTGCAAGGGAGCTTATTATTGAGATAACTTTGTCTCTGCATAGCAATAAATGAAATTTTGGTTGTGCATTTCTTTGTATTCATAAATTAAGTTGCTTGTTCATTTTTTTCCATTTTTATCAAAAGTCTACATGTACAAAAAATTGTTTACCTTTCTCGGAAAGTTTTTCTCTTCTGTAAGAAGCCCTTCACTGTAAAGAAGATGGGGGGAAATGCTTTTTTATATATAAAGAAAGATAAAGAGAAGTGCTCAGGAGAAATGGGAAAGAAACCGAAGAAATTATTTTGCTCACTTTATTTTTCAGGGGAAAACACCCTAATGGTCTGGTACTTGGTTTGCAAAAGAGTAGTTTCTTACATTATATTGCAAGTTTTACATGTGTGTTCACAACATGAAAAGAAAACATTTATGCAATGGTATTTACTTTTTAAAGCTTTGTTCCAATCTCAAAAAAATACTTAAGCAGATGCCTAGGAATTCTTTACATGCTTAAAATTAGACAGCTGTCTAGCTGTATAGCCTTACTGAGTCTTTCCTATACTCTGATTTGTGTTAAGCCTTCCTTTATTATTTGGTTCTTCTTTTGTATTTGCATGTGTATCTATATCTATGCTCTGAATCCAAAGAGGATGGAATGCATTTCTACAGTGCACCTGATTTCCTACTTTCCTTCTGGCTACAGATCCTCCCATCATATTAAAAGTCAGTCCAGAAGGCTCCATTATTTTATGGGGTAATGGGCAGGGTGAGAAGAAACAGGGCCATCGGCAATAAGAGAAAATAGAAAATGACTCTTTGGATATTGGCCCATGTGCCTGTCAATATAGATATATATGACATCACTAATGAGTAGAATAGGCTCTGTATCATAGAAACACACATCTATAATTTTGTTCATCAAATAGTATTTTGCAGTTTGTACAACAAGGATGTTTAGTAGCCATATTAATGGCTTTTTTAAACAAATAGAATTTGTATTTTTATCATAAAGAAAGCTTTACATAATAAGCATATATTTAGGGGCCATTTACAATGGATGTAGGAGAACATTCAGAAAATATTTGCACATTTTAAATCATTGTTTTACTGATTTTTATGGAAATTGATTTGCAAATTGCTAAATGTAATCTAACTGATCTAAATCAGTCCAAGAACATCTAAATTAATGCAGCAAGAAATTACATTTTTAATGAAAACAGTTTAGTGCTTTGGTTGAAATTTGTATTTCTATGTAATCCCAACTGTCTGTTTGATTTTGCTTCAAATAAATGGTTTAATTAAACTTGCATCATTGAACGGAAACTTTATTTAATATAAAGATAAGTATAAAGTGGCATGTAAAGAGCCAGCATGAAGCCAGAGATTAAATTACTAAAACAGAGTAGAGAGATCCAAGTTCTTCTCATCTCTTAAGCATGGCAGTCATGTTGAACCAATCACTCCCTGCCAGCCCAGATAAGTATCAGGTTCTTTGACAAGATGGGTGAAAAACAACACTCCTTCATCATATCATGCAATGGTAGCTTGGCTGTGAAGCCAAAGCAAGCACAGTGAAAAACAAGGGGAAACTCCAAGCAGAAAAATACACTAGAAAAACAACTCCATGGGGAGGTTGTGGTAATATCAATAGGATGTTTAAATCAATATGCATACACAATGTAATCATAGATGAAGTATATTAAAAATAAAGTGAAGTGTAATATTTATGAATGTGTGCTTATTTGTAAGTTCTTTGGGGCTATGCATAGTAAGAAATACATATTCAGATTTATGTGAGTTCTGCCTTTACACTTTAGTCAAAGTAAACTTGCAAGTATAATCAAGTCCTAGTTCAAACACCTATGAATTCAGATAAACAACAAAACTTTGCAGGATATATAAAAGTAATGATTTAATTAGAAGAGAATCAATATATGTGTGCTTTTGGGGGGGTTGAGGGGGAGGAGAGAGTTGCCTCAGCAGCATATTTTTTTCATAATTGAAATAATTAGTTTAATGTATTTCATCGAGCATATTTTAGATTATTAGTTTCTTTTACTACAGAAAGTGTGGTTTCTTTCTTTCTTTGTACTTAATTCCCCTGGAATGTTAAAAAAAAAAAAAAAAAGATGGATTTCACTCTCACACTCCTATTAATATGCCCAAATGATTCTGCCATCCATGTGGAAAGAACTCTATCAGGATTCTTTTTCTGCCCTAGCAGACATGAAGAAGACACCATAACGCCCAGACATATTTAGTCAAGGCACAATCCCACCCTAAGAATAGCTACAACTTTGCATTTGGAAATTGGGCAGAAGTATCTGCCAATTAGTGTAGGAGATGACGAGGCTGAGCCCAAAGGTAGGGTTAACATGTCATCAGTCTTGAGTCTCTTCACACCCACAAAACACCTCAGTCCAGCCCATCTTGAATTCCTTTCTATTCTTAACTCCCGGTAATTTTTCTTGACTGTTAGTAGTTCAGATTCTTGTAGAGAGCTTAAGCTTACAATAAATGTTTACACATATTTGAAATGCCTGGATCTCCTGGTGCTTGATAACTGACAGCTATTCAAATTCAGCAGTGGAGCCTATCAACACTCTCCCATGGATACCAGCCTTTCTGATGCTCTAACCTCAGCCAAAAAGAGGAGAGAAGACCTATTCCACCAAGACAAGGTAGTGCTATGGTCAGATTCTTGCTTTATGCCCAAGATTAGTTGAACATTTCATCACACACAAGATGCTATATTTCAAAATTTTATGTCCAAACGCAGGAATGAATTTGGTACAAATTAGATATCTACAAGGCACTAAGCATCATCTTCATCTTCAGCCTAGAGGAATAGTGATCAAATGGTCTATTTGGCTCCATAAGAGTCAAATAGGGGAGAAGAGTAACATAATTTGCTATCCATCAGTGAGCCAGGAATACACACTGATTTATTCAGCCAGCAATAAATTGCTTCTTTCCAGCCTCCCAGCCCACTCCCATCAGAATGGGCTATTTTAGCAACTCTTGTCAGGTGGAATACTAGTAGGTATGACAAGGCACTTTGACTAGGCCACCTGGGAATATTATTGTAGGATATCCCTTCCAGTGGTGGGATTAATTTTTTTTTTACTACCAGTTCTGTGGGTGTGGCTTGGTGGGCATGATGTGGCTTGGTGGGCGTGGCAGGGAAAGGGTGCTGTAAAATTTCCAATCAGAGGTGGTATTTGCCGGTTCTCTGAACTACTCAAAATTTCCACTACCAGTTCCCCAGAACTGGTCAGAACCTGCTGACCTCCCTTCCCTTTCAACTCTAACTTCAGTGACTGAGATTGTTAGTTGAACTTACTGCAAAGTTCCCTTCAAGTTACTAAAAAGATGAGCCCAATAGATTTTCCCAAGAGTAGCTAATTTATATACGAGACTAAGAAATAATCTGTCTGTTGCTTCCTTAACATTAATATTGTTAAGATTGATTTATCTTAGGATGTGCGCCAGTGCTGGTATTCGAACGGTCCGGCCCAGTTCTGACGAGCCGATAGGAGCGATAAGTAGCAGACACCAAACCGGTTCTCTCCACCACTCTGCTGTTGGGCCCGGGCTCCCATACTTTCTTTTATCTGCTGAATTTGAAGTGCAGCTGCTTTGCGCGGCACAGAATAGTACCACGCAGTAGTTGCTGAAGTGACCAGGATCGTGCAGGCTTTCAGGAGGCAAGTTAGAACACCTCTGCGCCTGCGCAAAGTGCATGTTTGGCACGTGCATGCATGCAAAGTGTGTGCACACATGCAAAGCGTGCCCACCAAGCCATGCCCACCAAACTGGTGGCAACAATATTTGAATCCCACCACTGATGTCCACGCACATTGCCTTCTGAGTGCTGGCATGCGAGCTCGTGAGCGCACAAGTGCAATTTTCGGCACGGGAGCTCACAAAGGTTAGCCACCATTGTCCTAGAACAAAGGCTGGCATTTTTTTTTTCTTATCTCCAGTGGCATGTCTTTGTCTATGTACTTGGTTAATGAACTTTATTGACTGAAATCAATAATGGGAGGAAGAGGTCCAGACAGTGTCAAAATGATTTCAGCAACATTGTGGCATTCAAATATAAGCTCCATACTTTTTTTTAATGTGCATTGCAATGTAACAAGCTCACCCATAAGGGGTGGAGGTTGTGTCCCACACCATTACACTCCTGTCATTATGTTTAAGATAGCAATAGCTTGCAAACAGAAGACAGAGCATGTGCTAGAAGAGGAGAAATTGTTCCAGGGATGGCAAAATGACCTGTTTTCTGACTCTAAGAAATGGAATTAACTCTTTCCTGTTGGGTTCATTTTTCTGGTGAACAAAATATTTCCTAATAAGATATGTAAGATGGGAGTGCTATTTGGGGTTGTTTACTTTTGCTTTCCTACATATAGATTGTAGAATCACCATTAGTAAAATGTTGATAAAAAATTAGTAGAATCCTGCTGATGTCGAAGTCTATATTAACAACCAAATGCAAATTGATAAGGCACCAGAAAGAAATCAAAGTGAAAAGAAGGAACTGCACCCATTGCAATTCCTACTTGATTTTTAGTTGGCTTTGTTTAATCTACATTCATCAGCACTTTCCCCTATATTCTTATTCAAGTTTTCCAATATGGTACAATCTGCTTATTTCTATATCTTCAAGATGAAAGTATTATCAATAAATCAAAATTTGAAAAGCAAGTACAGGGGATGTTGGGTTTTTTAAAATTAAAGTGTAGACATTCCTCCTCATCCTTACATCAAATCAGACCATCAGGAGATTAAACCCACATGTATGTTTTAAGGTCAGTCTAAAGTATAAAGTGCAGCATGTAAAAAGCCTGGTGGTTACTTTTCCAAATGATGGTGTAGATTGCCAGCTGTGAACATGCTGGCTTGAAAATCAACCTCAACTGTGGTTTTCTTCTCCCCTCAAGAGTTCTGGTGGCACAAAGATCTTTGAACTGCCTGTTGTCTGTAGGCATTGATGATTCTACAGTGCTCAATATTTTACTCTCTAATTATTAAATCAACATCACATGTTCATCATGTAACTAGTCCAGTCATCAATTTATAGCAGTAGAGGATATAGTGAAAAGAACCATGTTTCATTTCATAAAGTACTGGTATCTGCAAATCCTTTTTTGACAGCAAGTTTGAAAGAAACTCTGAGGCTAGGAGTAACTCTGGCTACTCCTAGAACAATGTTATCAGAATCTTTACATTGAGTAAGACCTTCAGTACTTTTTTATACTTGAAGATCATTATTAAAGTCCCAGTAATCTTCGTGTCATTTAAAAAAATAAGTCAATTTTAAACATTTTTCACATGATGAAGATGTAAGTCAGGACTAAAGAGGAGAATGGTACATAGTTGGAAGTCACTGAATAAATTGCTAATTAAAGCAAAAGTTGCATTGCAGAGAATTTAGTTGCATAGCTGATATTGGCTACATCAACTCTCATTCCCTCTTGCTCAGTCACTGCTTTCTTTCAGCAGGGGAGTCTTCCATATTTCCAATGTACTGTAACCTTATTAGTTCCAAGCTACTGATAGATCACAGTGAAAGTTTTACACCTTAGAATTAGAAACAAATACATTATAATTGTCATCAAATAGGAAACATAACAAAATGCAGTTTTCAGTTCAGCCAGATGTACTTTCTTCCTGAGCACTCTATTCCATTCTATCCAATAGAGAACTTTCTGCTGAGCATGTTTGATTCATTTTAAGGTGGATTTTCTCTCTCTCTTTGGGAAATGCAATTGTTTTAGGTGCAGGGGTGTCAAATCCGCAAGCCAGATGCTTCACATGCAGGCTACACCCCCCCCCCCAAGCTCCATGAATGGGGAATACATCACAAAATGTGATGGCAATGTAATGCCGTGAGTTTGACACCCATGTTTTAGGATTTAAGGTTTTTAGTCCTAGTTTTGGTGATTCTTTTTGCTTTACTTTATAAACCCACCCTTGTCTTCATCCTTGTCTTCTTTATGGATGACCCTGTTTTAATTAAATAAGAATTCACTATTTATGAGAGCCAGTTTGGTTTAGTGGTGACATTGCTTGCCTAAAAAACAGAAGACTGAGTTCTAGTCTCACTTTAGGCATGAAAGCTGGCTGGTTGATTTTGAGCCAATCACTTTCAGCTTAACACACAGGATTGTTGTTGCAGGTTTAAAAGGAGGCAGGAGACCTATATATTCACCACTTTCATCTAACCAATAAGTCAAGGCTATAGCAAGAAGAAAATAGTCTTCAGTATTTATGGAGAAGCTCATTGCAAACAGATTGCTCTTTCAAAAGCAAATAAACCTGTCACTGCTTTGTAATGAATCTTCTAAAAGGGCTCAGCTTGGCTGAGATCACATCCCCAGAATAATTCCACCTGTCTTGCAATTGTGGAAGCAATGTGGCTTCTTTCTGGACTAAAAGGATAAATAACGTATAATTAAATACAAAATATGTTGCAACACTAAGGCCAAATTGTATGTCCAAGGATATTTGTGTACTAATAAGTCTAGTTAAAGGTATTGTAAAATAACAATATCCATGAAGATCCATGTATTGTCATAATAAATAAGAGGATATATATTAACAAATGGCAATATGTTTTTCTTTGTTTCCAGGTTTTCTAAACAATTGTTCTTTTCCTTCATGCTCATTGTCAGCAAGAAGTCAATCTTAACCTTAATCCTTGGTATGGATGATAGATAGATGGATGGATGGATGGATGGATGGATGGATGGATGGGCGGGCAGGCAGGCAAGCAGGCAGACTAGATGTTACGTATTAGCTGTATATTAGACTGATAGTTGAAGATATGAATGTATATTTTCACCTGACCATTTGACTAAAAGTATCTGGATGGTAACGGGACTGAAAAACATCTATTCCAGTTGTTTCCCAATAGTTTCAATAACAGGAGACTTCGAGACAGATGCTAATAAAAAGAACATTGTGGCCAACTAGGCTCTTTACAGTTAGTCCCCAACAAAATGGACTAACAAATCTCATGCAATATCATCTTTGCTTGATCTACTGTCTTCCCAGGGAGAATTGCAATGGTCTGAAAACAGTTAAAGTAACTTGAATCAGCTTTTGGTTGTGTGGAATCAGAAGACTTGAGCAATGTAATAGCTTATCATCTGGAAGGGACATGAGGTGAAAAATGTGTGTAACTTTCAGAATTGTTGTACTCAATGCTCAAAGAACTGAGTACAATTTCAAAACCTGAATAGAGCATGAATAGAATAGTAGCTCTAAGTATATTTGGGTAAGGGATAAGGGATAAAAACCATTGGTTAAAATAGTTTACTTTGGGAGAGTGAGTGAATTTAATAGATGATGATGGTGGTGATGATGATGATGACAACACCTAGTTGGGTAATGTCTGCAAGCAAACAACCTTGTTCAAAGACCCCACAGTTCAGCCCCAAGCTACAGATATTCCCTTCTATTGGAATCAGTAAATTCTGTGAGAATATCTTTCAGTTTGATAAAACGATCGGCCTCTGAATAATTTGCCAGCATTCTTTCTGTTAATGACAAGCAAAGGAAATGACAAACGCATATTCATAGCAAAAAGTTATCCTTTATTTTGATTCCAAGTAAATCATTTTGACAACAAGATATTGCCTGCATCTGGACAAATGAGAAATAAAAACAATTCCCTGGAATAACAAAGCATTCTTAAATAATACAAATGATGCATTGGACTGAGATCAAAGCCTTGGAGTTCGTTTTCTTACAGACCTTGGAAACAGGATATCACTTCACTCCAAGGAATAAACACAAGTAGAAACACACAAGCACTTGACTTTGCCATCAAGGGCAGAATCTGCTCCCCTCCCTTTTTTTTCCTAACACACAATTAAACTCCATTCATAAAAGAAATCTCTGAAATATACATGTATTTTAATATGGTATGTGTCACAGATATGCAATGTATAAATACAGGTTTATTTAAAACTTATACTGCATCTAAATATTCTATGTGCTACAGAGAAATTTAAAGAAAAATTGAATAGAATGATAATGGTCTCTTACCATCAGTTTTTGCTAAGGTGTCATATACTGACTGCAGAAAAGCTAGAAAATGACTTTTATGAATAGGCTAAGTATGGGTTTCTTTAATACATAGAATGTTGTATGCTTGATACTTCTGATTCAGTCATAACATGTTTATTTAAAAATCCTCAGTCTGATGGTCTTCCATGTAAAATCCACAGGAAGTCATTCAGGCTGAAATCTTTCAGATAATGTTCTTTTATATGTTCCAATAAAGGACTAGATTTCAAAGAAGAGTAGGGTGGGTCTCCCACTATCACATTTATGGTTCCGCAGTCTGAAATCACATCACCAAAATTTGGCAACAAAATGGAAGAAATTCAATTGTTTGTAAACGATAATTTCCAGTACTTGGGGGGAGGGACTGTTTTCCCTCTTTGACAACATTTGCTCACATTTATTTTTCATTAAACCTCTTCAGAATCTAAATAGTAAGAATCTAAAACGAACCAGTTTGATGTTTTGGGAAGGATTAAGAAATAAATACAATTGCTTCTATGAGCTCACTTTCCATAACTTAAAGTTCATTTCAGAGGGTTCAAATGATGAAAAGAAATCACATTCAAGAAGACCTCAAAAGTCCCTTTAGCCTTATGAGTCTATATTGATCATCTGATCACTCTTTAAAGCACTCTAAAAGGTCAAGAAGCTAGGTTCCTGAGTACACAAAGGTGCACAACCCCTGCCTTACAGTGTGATTCTGTCCATGTGTTTTTCTAAATCAGCGCTACACAGGTGGACTTATTTCTGGGGGCGGGGGGATTCAAGGGATGCAGTGACAGCTACCAAGGACTGCACCAAAATGTAACTGTTACAAAAACAAAATAGGCATTCACTCTGTAGTCCTATAGTGCAGTGGTTGCCAACCGATGTGCTGGGGACCACTGGTGGTCCATGAAAATTTTTTGGTGGTCCGCAGAGAAATGTCACCCCCAAAGCACCCCCCAAAGCAATTACTCCAGGCTGCATGTGAACACAAAGCTGTGCCACCCACATGGCCCATAGGAACACTATGGCTTGCATCGCTTGCATTGCAAACAACATGAGGTAGTGAGGGGAGAGGGGAAAGGGCAGAGAGGGGAAGTTGCCCCACTCGCCTGGCCTGGCCTGACCACCGGGCTGCTTCTTTCCACTTTTTCTTCCTCTGCTTTTGGTTGCATGCAAGCAAAGCAGCAAAAATCTTTCTTTCTCCTCTCCAAACTCCACCAGAAATGAGTCTTTGGGACCCTGCAAGGCGTCTTGCTCCAAGAGGCTGCGTTGGCACAACAAGTCCCATAAAGATTCATTTCTGGCGGAGTTTGGGGGAGAGAAAAAAAGATTTCTGCTGCTTTCCTTGCATGAAGCCAAAAGTTTCTCTCTCTCCCTGAGACCGGACCTGGAGACAGTATCCTGTGATCCCAAATAAAGAATGATCGATCTGTAGGAAAACGGGGTGGGGAGTTTTCCTGCAGACTTTTTTGGGCATTTTCCCAGGGTCTCTGGTCAGCGGGATTTAAAATTATGAGTTTGGTGAGGTCCAAAAGCTTGGCGACCCTTGCTATAGTGTGCACTTGAAGAAAATACTTAGTGCCTTGTGCATATCTAATTTGTAACCAATTCATTCTCAGTTGTGCACCAATTTAACACAAGAGACCAATTTAACAAGGCAAAAATCTGTCAACATAGTATCAATTTTTAAAACCTGAAATATCTTTTGGTCCAGCCTTCTAATGCTACTTTTTCTTTCTTTCATTTATTCATGTCTGATTCTTGGTCTAGATAAATCCTTGGAATTTTCTTGGCAAGGTCTTTCAGAAGTGGTTTGCCACTGCCTCTTTCTAGGGCTGAGAAAAAATGAGCAGTTAAGCAGTTGGCTTTGTGCCCAACATGGGAGTAGAACTCACTCTCTCCCAGTTTCTAGCCTGGTGTCTTAACCACCACACAAAACTGACTCTCTAGTGTTACTTACCTCCTATCAAAAAGAAAAAAAAACACATTGTCAGATGAAAGAAGCCATAGGATTTTGCAACATTTATGTATATACAGTACTGAATGAGGTCAACCTTTCATCATACTTAGAGCCAACCTTCTGAAATCAAGAGAAGTCTGATTTCTCTCTAAGTGCAATTAATCTCTAATTCCAAGCATGGGCAGATCTGGCTCCAACTTGCAGATGAAATACAGTGGGTATTTCCAAACCTAAGAGGCAGCCACAATGTCATAAGCTGCTTACAGGAAGAAAAGCTGGATTTATAAATGTCATTGCAAAATCAGTACAGTAGATGTGGTCAAATTGACTTATGATAGAGGATGTCAAGGCAATCAATATTTGGGATTTGGGGACCATGCTTTATCTACTTTCATAAAAATACATGCTGGTGTGGTTGAAATGATTATATAAACATTGTTGCATCAAAACAATGTGATGTTTGTACAACAACACAGTAATAAAAAATGAAACTAGGCACAGCAAGAGGCTAAGCACATATTTGGCTAAAGCTAAATTAGCAGAATTCTTTCTTACCATTCCTTTGGTGTGAAAAATGTCCTCCTCTTGCTTTATTTTTGAAAAATATTCAAAAGTGAAGCCCAGATATCATGGAAATAAAACATATAATGCTGCATATTGGTATTTTGCTCCTGTAGTATACTAACTTCTACTTGTCTATTTATTATTAAGTATTTGTTTTTAATATATTGAAAAGTAAGAGCATCTTCGCTAGCCACACTTATAGTAATAAATTCCTACCCTTTCTGACCAGCACAAAAACGTTTGTTCTTGTCATCATCTTTATTTTAATTATGGCGTGTCACATTTCTCAGACAAGAAACATGTTCATCGCCTTGAACTCTGTTGGAGGAAGGCTGAATTTTAAAAATGGAAATACCCATGCAGTATTTAAAAGAGCACATTGTCAGATAAAACAGTTATGAGGTACTCTCTCTGCAGGGTGGAGGTGGGGAACAGATGGAATTTCAGAATTAAAATCAGGGATCCATCTATGGAAAATATCAGTCTACTGATTTCATGAAGTCATATTTCAGGTATGATTTATGAGATTTCTTTGTTTTATTCCACACACAAATACCATCATTTGTGGGTGTATTGCATGGGAAATATTAAAAAGAGGTTGAAAGAGAGAAAAGGGTTTTCAAAGAAACTACCTTATATCATGTTTCTACTTCCTCAGGTCCACAGGAAACTACCACAAACTTTCAAAAATATTTTATGGAGCTCAAATGTGAATTTTAAATCCCTCCTCCTGTAAATTATTTGGTTTGTAAAGATGTACCCTGTGAAACACTATTCAAAGGCCTGACTGACAAACTTAGAGATAGATTGTCATGGAGAAAAACTGTTTATATGGTTGCTAGGAGTCAAAAATGTCTCGAAGGTTTATAATTTATAATCAATCCTGTAAAAAAAATGTTAAAAATATTACTCTCTCACTGTTTTAGAGTAAGAGGATCAAATGGCAGGAATAATCTCTCACACTTTTTAAAGTGCTAAAAGTCTTCTAAAACTCAATAAGGATCTTATATTGTTTTCTCTGTGGTGTATTCCAGGCTTTGAAGTTGCCACAGAAACATTTTAAAGCAAAGCTATCCTTGGAAACTCAACTCTTTATTAAAAGCATGGAAATATCATTTTTCAACCATACTTAAAATTCTAGCCCCTTTGGGGAAAAAAAGCAAAGAGATACATTTCTTTATGTGTGCTTATATATAATCACACAGTTTTCACAGTGGTTGAGTTTATCTCCTATTTTTTTCTCTGGCAGGTTAAGGTGTTCTACTGTGAGATAGGTTGGGCCACAAAAAGGAAGAAATGCTCCAAAAGCATCTATTGGATGACAAATTTCTGTGGCTTCTTCCATACTAGACTGCTTCTCTTTCCCTTTTAAGTGTGAGTTTATGCAAAAGAATAAATCCTGCATATTCTACACAATCTAGAAGTTATTGTTATGAACAATTGGTTTTCATAATAACAATCTCCATCTGCTTTATTGAGCAAGCTTTCTCAACATACAGTATATGCTACCGATATACACACTACTGAATATTGAATACCGATATACATACTATTGAATACCGATATACACATTATTTAGAGCAAAACTCAAACACACTCAAGAAGATATGTGTCTTAATATTTCTCAAATGATCCTGTCTCAAAGTTGAGGATGGAATGAGAAGATGTTACAACCTAGAGCAGGGGTAAGGAACGTTGGCTCTTTTATCACTTACGGACTTCAACTCCCAGAATTCCTGAGGGAGCCATAAAAGGTTCCCCATCCCTGGCCTACTGGTTTTTTCAGTTGTGAGGGAAATCAATTTTTGACTTGAATGGGACTGTTTAATATACAAATGTAGGACATACAAAGAATATATATAAAAATATGTCCTACATTTGTATATTAAACAGTCCCATTCAAGTCAAAAATTGATTTCCCTCACAACTGAAAAAACCAGTAGGCCAGGGATGGAGAACCTTTTATGGCTCACTCAGGAATTCTGGGAGTTGAAGTCCGTAAGTGATAAAAGAGCCAACGTTCCTTACCCCTGACCTAGAGGATTCTGAAATAGGAGTGGTTTATGAACTTTCAAAGTTCAATTTAGTTTAGGATAGCATACAAAACCTTTCCAAACTTTTTGCTGCTGGTCTAGTGTCTTGGCTTGCTTTCAGAAAATTGATTGCCTTTTCAGATTTTAGAACCATTTTCAATGAAAGTAAAGCAAGGAGTGGTGCAGTGGCCTAGAGGTGGAGCTCTTGCCTCACAATCAGAAGGCTGTGAGTTCGATCCTAGGTGTAGCGGCAAACTCCACATTGGCGACAAGAAGGGCATCCAGCCAGTAAATAGTCAGCTCCATTACGGGGTCATTAAATGACATTTAAAAAATCAATGAAAATAAAGCACACAATATGTACACCCCAAACTCATGCAAACTCTCAGTTGAGGAGTGTTCCATGAAAACCATGGATAGAAACAATAAAGAATAAAATCTTGCTTACAGGTTGCCAAATTCAATCACAGCAGACTCTAGTAGCTGCTATGCCACAGAAGTCCCTCCAGGCATTTGATGCACCCTGTTTTGATTCCTGTTATGTTCCTCAATGTGGTGCTATTGCTCTAAAAATAGTTGGAAAGGTCTTCCCAGAGCACATATAAATGGGAGTGTCTTTTACAATCTTTTTTAGTCTTCATTCTGAAGGGGAAAAAGCACAGACAATGAATGTCCCCTTATTTGTTCTGCCTGGGAAGTAGGTCTGATGAAGAGAGACAGAAGTCCTGAATCTTAATAAGAGAAGGCAGTTTAAAAAGCAGTTTAGGAATCTACAATTGAAATGATGGTACTCATCTAATATTTCCACATCCAGATTGAGTCTCTTAAGAAGGAGGCATACCTTAGCTTCTTTCAAGATTGTCACAAAGCATTACCAACCTCTTGCCAATCCCACCCCCCAAATTCCTAAAGAAATCAAGAAGACAAGGATCTAGCATGCAGATGGATGAGCTCATTTAAAGATAATAGATGGATTCACCCAGCGGATCTTCAAATGTACATCAGAAACCAACGAAATCCATACATTCCATAAGACTCTCATTCTTATGCTTTTGAACTGGAAGTAGGATATATATATTAAAAAGAGAAAGAAGGGCAACAAAATTTCTGCAACCTTCAGAGCTCTCTTGAACCATTTGGCTTTTTCCTCCAGAACATGAATGGAACCAGTATGGCTACCTAATTATTAGCATTTAGATCTGAAATGTGAGAACCAGAGAAATACCTATTCAAAGATGAAAGTCCAGAATTATTCATATGTTCATTATTAATTGAATGGATCAGCCCTCATACTGCAAATAAAATCTGGGTATGCAGAATGATAGGAGCAAATTTGAGTTCAACATTTGTTAAAAAAAATTCACTTTTATCATCTTCTCAAAGCAGCCTAATTCCTGAACATCTGTCACTTGTCCTTTACCTAGCAGAACTCATGTCTGCATGCATGTGTAAATGTTTCCATCTGTGCACCTGTATGAGAGAGAGAGAGAGAGAGAGAGACGGAGGGAGGGAGGGAAAGAGAGAGAGAGGGAGAGAGAGAAGAATTTTCAGTAATTTCCGATTACAAAGTACAAAATGGCTAGGAAAATTTTAAAACATCAATTATCAAAATTTACATCTTCATACTTAAGACTCTGATTTCTCCACACACTTTGCTTCAATCAAGAATAAATATCCCACAGTTCCTGTGGGTGGGATCCAGTTCCTGAAACAATTTCATGCAATAGAATTCAATACCCAATGTCATGATATTTCTGAAAATCAATTACATGATTTCCTGTCATTGTGGGACAGAAAATACATGAAATCTGTAGTAAATCCTCCACATAGGCTCAATGCTATTAATAAATACATAAATAATAAAAATAGAAATATTTCCCCATAAGGAACAAAAAAAAATATCCCTGCCCCGCCCACAATATGTGTAGCTCATATTATACCACCCATATGAAAGTATGAAACATTGAATCACAGACTTGGACTATCTTGTTTGGATGTCCTACTTATGAGTTTTGTAAGCACAGTGTAAGGAAATGATCATCATTTACAATGTGGCTCTAGTTTTTCAGAGGTCCTTGATTAATCTATAGGGAAAACATGGGACAGAAAAATCAAAGATGACTTATTTCCTTTTCCTGTATTCAGTGTAACACAAACTATACACACAACTCTATCATCCATCTATCAACCCCCCCCTCTCTCTCCACCTACCTACCTACCTACCTATCATCTATTTATCTATATTTACAGAGCCAGTGATTAGAAGGGCTAACTCACTGCTCACTCCAGGAGTTTGAACCTTGAGCGGCTCAAGGTTGACTCAGTCTTCCATCCTTCTAAAGTTGGTAAAATGAGGACACAGATTGTTGGGGGCAATATGCTGGCTGTGTAAACTGCTTAAAGAGGGCTGTAAAGCACTGTGAAGTGGTATATAAAGCTAGGTGCTATTGTTATTGCTATCTATCTATCTATCTATCTATCTATCTATCTATCTATCTATCTATCATCTATCTATCTATCTATCTTTAAATGACTGGTAGCTGAAGTGTGAATGACACCAATCATTTGGTTGACCTCACATATCCTTCTCCTGGCTTTGACCTAGTGTGGTAAGTTAACTCAGTTATACATCTGTAAACTGTGGTTTAAGGCTAAAGATTGTACAATCCAATCCAATCGTGGTTTATTCAAACCCAGCCAACTATGACTTACTCCTTAACTAGGTCATGGTTTGGCATAGCTGGGTCATGGTTGGGCATGAATTCACCCTCTGCATTTGTCATGGCCCATTTCCACCTACAGATCTCTAGTGACATCAATCAATACATGAAAATGTGTATTTGGTGCAGCAAGTAGCATTTTCTTCAAATTTTATTAGACAAAAGATTTAGAGTCCAATGATTTAGGACCTAGATAATGATGTGCCCACCATCCTAAGAGCCAAAATTTTCTGCATGTATCACTTGTATTCTACAAACAGTCAGGCTTAATGTTATTGTGTGTAAACTCCATAAACAGATATGGGTCCAACAACTGTGTTAAAGAGAGAATTCCACATTTGTGTTTTAGTTTCTAAGCATCTCAGGATTTTCTTTCAAAGGAAAAAGATATTTCCAAAGGACTATCCAATGCTAAAATGTGGATATATTATCTTTACTTTTCTGATTTCTCTTCAGATCGTATAAATCTTTCCTTTTCCTTTTTTTTTTGTTTTGTATTTCTGATTATTAATTGTAACAAATGACAACGGATGACCTGACTGCTACATCAATATAATATTTGTTACTGGAACTTTTTAAAATAAAAATTAAAGCTCAGTTATTTAGAGTGAATAGACCAGATTAAAGTCTTATACACTGTAGAACAATTTATTTTGCAATGGTAGTTTTCTTAGAAACCACAATTTTGCAATCATGATGGGACCAAGGCCTCAGTCTGTACATTTTACAGCTGGACTTAATAAAAACATTTTGGAAGGACTCATGGAAAATAAAGAGCAAATGTTAAATCCCCACTGCCATCAGTCTGGTAATATACTAATCTTGCAAAAGATGAATTCCTAAACAGCATGGAAGGAAGAATCAGTTCAGCTGCCTCCTTAAATCACACAGGAAAACCTTTATGATCTAATAAAAGAAACAACAATGATAGTGTTAGATTGTACAATCATGTCAGTGAATATGGCAGTGTTGAAATATGGCTATGTGTCTTCCCAGCCATGAAATCACACTGTGCTTCTTTCACAGCCTTTGCTTTGGGGTTGTTGGGATCCACAAAGTTAATACAATGTAGTTATTGCAGATCCAAAGGTATTTTTTCCAAAAGGCAACTGGATATTCTTGGTATTTTTCCCCCTTGAAAATGTTTCACTTCTCGTTCAAGAAGCCTCTTCAGTTCAAAACTTCTTGGAGAGAAGCAAAACATTTTCAAGGAAAAAAACCCCAAGAAAATCCAATTATCTTTTGGGAAAAATACCTTTGGGACAATCATGACCTGGATGATTGAGAATCTCTATAGACATATTGAAGGCCCAGGACAAAAAAATGGAATGGTGTTCCTCACTAGATGGTGTACTTCTACTACTTTGCATTAGAGTCCCCAAGAGAGAGTAATAAGTGAAGTTTCCACATTGCAAAAAAAAAGCCATGTTTTCACCAGCTGTGGTTTATTTAAAAGTTTTACATCTCATCTGCAGATGAACTGACCAGTGAATTGATTTGATCAGAGTCCATCCAAACAAACAAAAAAAAAAAAAACCCACCATGTGATTTATTTTTTTTTACATACAGCCACATGAAGAGCTGTCTTAATATACAGCCATGTGAAGAGAAATAAGCTGAGGATACCTTCCAAATAATGTGTTCTTTTTCAACTGAGGTCACAGAAGTTACTCCCAGGCTACAATCCCAAATGGGCTGAAGTGAGGGAGTTGATACATCTGCTTCTGGGGGGGAAAAAAGAGAGGGGAATGGCAAACAGCTCTCATATATTTTGGACAGTGTGGGAGAAGCCAGAACATTTGGGAGGTGTCTAAATAACTATTGTCAAAAAAGCTAAATCAGCCTAAGCCACAGTCATCCATACAGCAGCCAACTGTAAACTGCTCTTTGCTGCATTCATTAACTACAAGACAATGTCCAGCTTCCTTGGTGAAATCTGACAGACTTCAGCTGAAATTCAATAGAGCAATTTCTCCCTCAGAAAAGGGACATGCTTCAAAGTGGAACTGGGCAGTGCCATCAAGAAAGACAGGCAGGGGTGACAGATAGATGTTAAGTAATTCCAGCCAACTGTGGAGGGTGGAGTGGTACGAAGACCCAAATGTTACAGCTCCCAATGTACTGCAGATACTTTCCAGTTTTCTGAATGGGTCTTTGACTTGGATTCAAAGGCAAAATGATGCTTTGGAGCACCCATGGAGTTTTTGGTCAATGGTTCCTTAAACTAACCATGTCTTTTTCTAGTCATGAAAATCAAGCTGCAGTTGCAGAGGGCAGCCATGATAGCCCAGGACAAACTCAGCTGCTTTAAGGTGCTAAATAAATGAACACATCACAGGCTCCAACACAGCTTTTCCTCTTTCAATCCAAAGAACAGCACAGACCTCGTGGATTGATTGCAGTGACAGATGGACGATACAGCATGAAAGCAATGGAAAATTCTTAGTAGAAGATATGGACAGCTGGATCCTTTAAAAGAAAGTTGGGGAATAGATAGCCTTTCAAAAGTTGCTGAACTATGGATCCCAGCTCCAAAACCATCCAAAATGGTAGAGTAAGAGGTTTGACAGGGATCAAGTTCATAGCTATGCCAGAATTTCCCCAAAGGACCCCATCTGCTGCTATGTTAGTGGAATGGATGGATTCAGAGACATATGGGTTGTACAAGGCATTAGGAAAAGCAAGGGAGATCCAGAAAAAACAAGCAGTCTGAAAGAGAGCCCTTCAGAGAGAATTTAAAGAAGGCATTAAAGTGTACCTGTCCACAAAATACTTAAATTTCAGACAGCCCTGTAAAAAGTTAGGCTCCAAATATATAGCTCTTTCCCCCATTGTGCGGATCATCAATCCAGTGACAGTAGAGCTACAGATGCCAAGTAGTCTTAGGTGGGTCCATCCAGGGATCCCAGCTCCCAATCTCAGCCAAAATGGTAGAACAAATGAGCAGGGAAGTCCAGATCAAGAGAGCTAAAGTCCCCACCCCCTTTAACATAGGGTAGCATGGTTAAGATGCTGGGCTTGCCAGCTAGAAAGCCAACAGCCTGGGTTCGAGACCTGAGCATTGTACAACGGGATGAGTGCCGGTCACTGCCTAGCTCCTGCCCACCTAGCAGTTTGAAAGCATGCAAATCACCATCATCTTTTAATGACTCCACAATGCCTTACAGAATAGGCAACTGAATGGAGCTGAGTGTTTATGGCCGGATGCCTTTTCTGTTGCCAATGCAGAGCTATATTCAGCAGATATATTGTCATTGTGCCCAGAGAGATATCTGCCTCTACCTAGAATCAAACTCACTGTTTTGGCCCACCAGCGGTGGTAAACTTGGACAGTGAGGAGGTTGGGGAAGAACATGGGCCAATCCTGGAGTCTGGGGTAGGCTCTGACAAGTGCTCTGCATCAGAGGCAGAGATGGAGCGAGGGTCGTCTGAAAGTTATCAGCTGCCTTCGGAATTGGAGATCAATGGGGCAGAAATACAGCAGTTCCCAGTGTGCACATGCACAGAGCTGCCAGGAGAAGGGTACAGTTAAAGAACAAGGGTTGACTCGGGAGTAAAGGCTCAGGTAGATGGTGAATGGCCCCTCCCATAGGGAATAAAGAGGAGTGAAAGGGGAGTGGAGTTTGCAGGAGACAGTTAGTTCAATTCACTACTGTGAAGATCTGTTCCTGACTTCTTGACGAGTAATTGCTGCTATAGCATGGCATTTGGAAGAGATTGGCCTGGCAACTCTCCAAGCCTGATAAAGATCTGTAGTTGTGAAATCTCATGAAAGACTGTTTGCCAGGACTTTGCTGGAGAGGAATTCTCTTTAACTTAAATAAAAGGGATTTTATTGGGATGAGTGTTCTGTCCCTAATTAGCATTCTTGAGATCCCCGCGCTTTGATTGGCCAAAGCGCGGGGCACTCTGATTGGTCAGGCGAGCCGCGCCGATTGGCTCACTAAGAATCTCCCGCGATTGGTCCATTCGAATCGCGGGAGATTCAAAGCGGTGCCATTGGCCACGGCTGCCACGGCTGAAAGAATAAAAGCCGCGAACCTTTTGCGAAGAGCCAGTTCGGTTCCTACTTTAATAAAAGAGCATGATTTGAAGTCACCGACTCCTGGCATCATTTCGTGGACACAACACTGGCGATGAGGGTGGGATCCAGACCGTGAACCGAACCACATGTCCGACGGAAGCCAGACGAACCAACACGATGGCGAAAATCGCACCTCCCGCACCCTTCAACCCCGCCACCGAGGACTGGGAATCGTACTCCGACCGATTCCGCATGTTCCTCGAGTGCAGCGACCTGAAGGACGCCACCGGCCCCATGAAGCGCGCTGTCTTCCTGACCCACTGCGGGACCGAGGTATTCAAGATGGCCAAGGCGCTTGCCAAACCCGCCGATGCGACCGCGATGGACTGGGACGTCCTCGAGCCAATACTTCGGCGGCACTACGCTCCAGAGGTACCCATCCTGATCCGACGCAATGAATTCTACTGTCGGGACCAACGGTTGGGTGAGAGCTTCAGCGACTTCGTCGCCGAACTACGCCGCCTAGGGGGGCTCTGCGAATTCAACAACCTGAACGATGCCCTGCGAGACAGAATCATGCTCGGCTTGTGGGACCCCATCCTCCAGAGCCGGCTGATGGCCAAGGGCAACATCAGCCTAGCAGACACCCTCACCGCAGCCGCAGCCGCCGAAGCAACCCGAACCTCGCCGACCGCATGCGCAGACCGAACGCTGGGGACCGCAGCGGAAACAACAACCCTACGAGGTTGGCCGAGGCCCAACCCGAGACGACCACCCACCAGGGTGACTTCCACTCGGCATCGGACACTTCCGATGATGAGGAGGACATCCATCGCCTCCAGACAGGCCACAACCCAAGGAACCGGCGGGGTCGTAAGTCGAGGACCAACTGTGCCGGTTGCGGCGGCAACCACCCCAGGTCGGAATGCTGGTTTTTCGAATCGATCTGCCGGCATTGCGACAAGAAGGGACACATCGCCCGTGTCTGCCGCCTAAAAAAGAACCGCAGCCCGGCACGATGGGACCAGAGCGACCGGAGGAGAGAGAGCACACCACCCCGGACCAGAAATCGCCCCTCGGACAACAGATGGGACCGGAACGGACGATCCCTGCAAGGCGGCGATAACTGGCGAAGAGAGGAGACCCATCAGAAGGTCACCATCGACCACGCCATAACCAATGACGCCCAGAAGGTCCATGTGGAGGTAGGCATCGAGGGCCAGCCATGCAAAATGGAGGTGGACTCCGGGTCCTACCTCTCCATGATAGCATGGCATGAAATAAAGCGCTTGGTGCCTACCATCCAAAGGAGGAACCTAGACAGCCAGAGACTCATCGTAAAGGACTACCAGGGAAACCGCATCCCGGTAGTTGGAACCAAACACTTCAACATCACATATAAAGGTCACACCGAAAGGCTTCCCCTGACAATCATCGACCGCGACCGCCCAAGCCTACTGGGACTGCAATGGTTCGCCCTGCTCGGCATCGCAGTCACGGGAGTCGACCACGTCACCGACGACAGCTGGGAGCAACAACTGGCCCGGGAATTCCAAGAGGTCTTCGACGGAAACCTAGGCAAGTACTGAGGGCCCCTTATATCATTCAGCCTAGACCCAAACGTCCCCCCAAAACGCTTGAAACCAAGGCGGGTGCCATTCGCACTTAAACCCAAGATAGACGAGCAAATTGACAAGCTCGTCAAGCAAGGGGTCCTACAGCCCATAGACCATGCCCGGTGGGAGACCCCCATAGTCACCCTGCTCAAGCCCGATGGGTCGGAGAGGATCTGTGGGGACTATAAGGCCACCCTAAATGGCGCGCTACAACAAAGCGCCTACCCCGTCCCAGTAGTGCAACACCTGCTGCACTCACTGGGAGGGAGCAAGGTTTTCGCCAAGCTCGACCTCGCCCAGGCTTACCAACAGTTGCCAGTCGACGAACAAACGGCAGAAGCGCAAACCATAGTCACCCACCGGGGGGCATTTAAATGCAACCGACTCCAATTCGGAGTCAGTGTGGCACCGGGAATATTCCAAAGCCTAATGGAAAGACTATTGCAAGGCATCAAGGGGGTGGTACCTTACTTCGACGATGTCCTAGTGTCGGCAACCAACCAAGCCGAACTAGAGGGTCGCCTAAGGGAGGTCCTAACCAAATTCAAAGAGACCAGGCTCAAAGTCAAGAGGGAGAAATGCCAATTATACACGGAACGGGTAGAATTCCTGGGATATCTCCTAGACCGTCACGGCATTCACCCCACAAACCAAAAAATCAAGGCCATCAAAGAAGCCCCCACACCCAAGTCGAAGACGGAACTAAAGGCATTCCTGGGGCTACTTAACTTTTACAATGTTTTTCTGCCCCAAAAGGCGACGGTGGCAGAGCCCTTGCATAGGCTCCTGGACAAGGCGGCGACCTGGACTTGGGGGAAATGCGAGCAAGCCGCCTTCCAAAGAACAAAGGACCTCCTCACTTCGGACGCCGTCCTTATACAGTATAACGAGACCCTACCTCTGGCCGTCACATGCGATGCATCACCTTTCGGCATCGGCGCTGTCCTCAGCCATACCCTCCCCGACGGAAAAGAGGCGCCCATCGCGTTCTTTTCAAGGACCCTCACCAAACTGGAGCAGAACTATAGCCAGCTGGACAAAGAGGCTCTGGCTATCATTGCCGCCGTAAAAAGATTCCACGAGTATCTCTACGGCCGGACATTCACCATCATCACCGACCACAAGCCGCTGCTGGGAATCCTTGCAGGAAACCAGGCCACCCCGAACATTCTGTCTCCCCGAATGACAAGGTGGTCCGAGTTCCTGGCAGCCTACAACTACGGACTCATACACAAACCGGGTAAGACGATCTCCCATGCAGACGCCTTAAGCCGCTCGCTGCTACCGGAACCTGACACTGACCCAGCACGACGACCACCCTCAGCATAGAGATTCTACCCAACCTGCCCATAACTGCGTCAGGCATTGCCCGAGAGACTAATAAAGACAAATGTCTGGCGCGGGTGTTGCATTGGGTAGAGAAAGGGTGGCCGGAAAGGGACAACGACGAGTCCGTCAAAACATTCCGAAACTGCCAAACGGAACTCTCGTTATTAAAAGGGTGCATACTATGGGGGGATAGGGTGGTCATTCCAGAAAAGCTACAAGGGAAGGTTCTGGAACTGCTACACGAGGGGCACCCTGGCATCGTTAGGAATAAAGCCCTGGCCAGAAGTTACGCTTGGTGGCCAGGGATGGACAAACAAATTGAGACCTGGGTAGCAAGGTGCCAACGATGCCAGGAAACTAGGCCAAGCCCACCCACAGCACCCGTCCTAGAGTGGGAAACCCCAAGGGGACCTTGGTCTAGGATCCACATAGACTTCGCCGGGCCCACAAAAGGACACACCTTCCTTATAACAGTAGACGCTTACTCCAACTGGCTGGAGGTAAGCAACATGAAGACAACAACCACGGAGGCCGTGATCAAGGAACTCTGCAAACTTTTTGCAACGCACGGCCTCCCAGACGTCGTCGTTTCCGACAACGGGCCCCAATTCACCTCGCTGGAATTCGAAAAATTCCTAGTGGAAAGGGGCATCCGCCACGCGCTGACAGCACCAGTGCACCCAGTGGCAAATGGTAGGGCGGAACGGATGGTGCAATTCACTTAGAAAACCATCCGGAAAATAGACCACGGGGAGATCCAGGAGAAAATAAACAAACTACTCTTCACCCAACACATAACCCCAAATACCACAACGAATAAGAGCCCAGCCGAACTATTAATGGGGAGGAAATTAAGGTCCCCACTCGACAGGTTACACCCCACGTATAACCCGGAGAAGCCCCCAGACTCAAACAGCAAACACCAAACTTTCGCACCAGGCGACCCCGTATACGCAAGAAACCTGATGGGAGACCCACTATGGATACCGGCCGTCATCACACAAATAACAGGCCCACACTCGTACCGGCTACAAACAGCAGACGGACGAGCGTGGAAATGCCACATCGACCAATTAAGGTCGAGGACTGCCAACCAAGAGACCACCGACGCACAAACAGGCGAAACCGACCCCCACAACACAAACCAAGGGGGGAGGGAATACCCAGGGGACCAAAACCAAAGAAGAATAAACCAGCCATACTTACCGGGAAGCAGCCATCATGACCCCTCGCCAGGAAGAGACAGCCAGGCCAGCTCGACCGACCCGGAAAGACCGAGCGGGAGCGGCGAAACCCGCAGCTCAACCAACCTGGGAGGCCCAGGAGGGAGCTACGGAGAGCGGCCCGGCCCGACCGACCAGCCGGTTCCCACGACAGCATCAGGAGCAACAGAGATCCCGACCGAACCGGCCGGGATCCAACCTACGACTGAGCTGCGCAGGTCCAGTAGGCTAAGACGGAGCCCCACCTACCTACGTGACTACGCGACGTAAGGACTGAACCAAGAGGGGAGGGGTGTTCTGTCCCTAATTAGCATTCTTGAGATCCCCACGCTTTGATTGGCCAAAGCGCGGGGCACTCTGATTGGTCAGGCGAGCCGCGCCGATTGGCTCGCAAAGAATCTCCCGCGATTGGTCCATTCGAATCACGGGAGATTCAAAGTGGTGCCATTGGCCGCAGCCGCCGCGGCTGAAAGAATAAAAGTCGCGAACCTTTTGTGAAGAGCCAGTTCGGTTCCTACTTTAATAAAAGAGCATGATTTGAAGTCACCGACTCCTGGCATCATTTCACGGACACAACAATGAGGATTCTGCTTCATGATCTTGGGAAGTCTAGGTCAGAATACTCACAGCAGTGGTGGGATTCAAAAAATTTTACTATTGGTTCTGTGGGCATGGCTTGGTGGATGGGCAGGGGAAGGATACTGCAAAATCTCCATTCCTTCCCCACTCCTGGGGGAAGGTTATCACCGGTTTTCTGAACTACTCAAATTTCCAGTACCAGTTTTCCAAAACTGGTCAGAACCTGCTGAATACCATCTCTGACTCACAGCCTCCTGATTGTGAGGTGAGAGCTCCACCTCTAGGTCACCACACCACTCTTTTGAAAGCATGCAAATGCAAGTAGATAAATAAGTACCACTTCAGTGGGAAGGTAACAACGCTCTGAGACATGCTGGCTACATGACCATGGGAATGTTTTCAGACAGTGCTGGCTCATGGCCTTGAAACAGAGATGAACGTCGTCACTTATAGTCAGCAACAACTAGCATAGTAAAATCCACAGGATCTCCTTTCCTTCCTTTTCCTTCCTTAACATAAATTCTAACTGATCAAGCCATGATTTTGTGCAGTAAAATTCCAGTTAGGAGCTGGAGTTCATTTATTTATTTGTTTATTTATTTATTTATATTTTTAAAAATATGAAGCTGCAAATTCACAAATCAAGCAATAGGTGGTGTTAACAGAAGTAATAAGAAAATGCCTCTCCATGTCAGATCAGTAATGGAAAAATGGAGCAGTGCAGAAGAACCATTTAATTATTTTGTATCATCAATTTCATCCCCATTTCATATACACACACATAAACATGCACAAACTTCCTTATTCCATGCATACACACATACATTTTTTCTCCACTTCTGACTCTATGGCTATGAACCTCAGGCATGCCCTGAGATTTAGCTACATTCTTTGACAAGATGTCATCCAGAAGGCAAAATGGAAGTAAAGGAATGTAGGGAAAGGTCAGGAAACAGGAGCAGATAGGATTAAGAGCTTTCTTGTTCCACCTCAGGTCTCAATCATCAACCTACAGACATACACTTTTAGAAGAAGCAAAAATCTCCATAAAACATTTGTTTCATTTCTAACCTCTCCATCTAGAGTTCATTTTCCCACACTGTTAATTGCCTTTCTCTTAATATTTAATTATAATCAACAGGAAACTAAGTGCATGTGGTGGATTAGATGTTTCTATGGCTGTTTTTAAGATTGATGAACCTCTGTAGACTTATTTCAATAAGCTTTACAAACATGGTGTACTGTATATTTTTCAGACCATGAAGATGACAGATCACAGATAATCTTCTGTACTGACTTAAAGAAAAATATTTCCTTTCATTTCAGAAGATGTTACTTATTTATTCCTTTTTCAGTAGAGCAGAACAATTTTGAATGCACCTTATTCAATGTCTTGTGTTCTTATTATTTAATACAAATAAATACTGTTATTCTATTTAAATGTATTAAGTTACAATGCCATCTCAACATAAGTGCTTGTTCTCTGGAATGAAGCTACTCAGTGAGATCTCAATGGCCCCCACTCTATTGATGTTTTAGAAGACCCATGAAGAAGTGGCTTTCATCCAGGCCATTGGCAAGGGCAGTGAGAATCTTCACTACATTGTGTTAGCCATCTTTTATCTTTATTTTTTGTGTTTTATTGGTTTATTGTATTAGGCTTTGACACACAATCAACTAGATATTTAAACTGCATTGAATTAAATTGAATTTTTATCCATTTATCAAGACTTCCTAAAGGACCTGGGATAGGCAGATGTTGTTTGATGGTGTTAAAGATATTGTTACAGGATGAGAACTGTTCCAAGTAAAGCTGCCTTTTATAATGAACTGATGGGGATTTTGTCAATGCCAATAATGTTCAAGTGGTGCTCCAGATGTTTTGAGAGTCATCCAAGGCAACTACAGTATTACTATTGGTACTATCTTTGCTTTCTTTTGCCACAGTCATTCTACTTCTATTTTCAGGTCTTTGTATTTTGTTATTTTCTCCAGTTCTACCTCTTCTATTCTGAAACATCCACTATCCAGACTTTTTAAAAATCTTTCTTATTAATTATTGTTGGTAAATGTCTTCCTTCATAGAAGCTGGCTGGGAAATTTTGGACCAGTTACTCTCTTTCAGCTCAATTCACCTCATAGGTTTGTCACTGCAGACAAAATAGAAGGTGGGAAAATTATATATTCTGTCTTGAGTTGTACATAATAATGGCAGGATAGAACTCCAATAAATAAATAACATGCAATGTGTTTATATTGGAAACAGAGGAAACCCTCAAGCCATAGAAGAAATTAGATCTAAATAAATGAATAATATTGAAGAGTTACTTTTTAAGCAAGAAGTGCCAGAAAAATATTCCAGGAAACCATTTGCTAATCTTGCTTAGCAGAGTCTATAAACTGGTCAGCTTTGAAATGCATATAATTTTATGACAGTGAGTAAAAAGCTGCATGAAGCTTGGTGAAGCCAAGGGGAGGTGAATTTTGGATCAGTAGCTTTCTGGACATGAAACATCTGTGGACAGCATCAGAACCATTCTTCCTTCAAGCTTGTTCCTGGGGTTATACAGTATATTCTAAGGTTCAGTCCACCTATGCGATCACTAAGGGTTGATATCAACCTGATGGTACATAATCAATCAATTATGTTATGTGCATTCATTCTCTTCCCAAAGTATCACTAATGTAGTCTGTCCCCCCCAAAACCTGACAACATTCCTAGAATGAAACTCTCTCTCTCTCCAAATACACATCATATAACGCACACGTAGATACACATTATATGTTAAAAACTGCTTTGAATCAAGTGACTACATGGATATGATTAATTGATTATGGGCTATCAAGTACTTTTCAACTCTTAGTTGAACAGAGAATTTGTCTATCACAATCTGTCCCTTACCTGAACTTTCAGATCTTCCAATTCATCCATATTATTTTCTTGATAACATTGCAGATTTGATTTGCCAATGTCTTCTTTGTTGGGATCCATGGTGCTCTCTGAGCTTGGTTGTTTTCTAACAGTCATTTCATTACTCACCTTGGTAATATTATCAGTGCCAGAAGGGAACAGAGTTTGCTCTCTGTTTATATACAAATATCCTGTGAGTATGGAAGTTTTCTTGGTGGTTTCTTGATTAGGTTGTTGTTTACTGTTAACTTGGTTGTCTGAGTTGGTAGTTGCTTGATTGGTTATTGTTTACTTCTTGTTTATAGGCCTAGCATTAGTCTCAGGTTTAATCTCTGCTTGTCTGACTCTTGATTGCTGATGAGGAGGTGTTTTAGGGTTTTTTCGTTTCCTTTTTTTTAAGCTTTTTGATTGTCTCTTTTGAATGATATGTAGATTTTGTTTTTCTCTATGTACCTGTTGATGCCTGTTTTCTTTCCAGCCTAGACTATAGACTTGGTATTTTCTGGTAGTTCCCACCCCTGCCAATTGTTCTCAGGCCTACCCAGCTTAGCTTTTTAAAATCATCTAAGGCCAGATAGCCATGGCTAGCTGTGGCCATCTGGTAGTAGGATGTTCATGTACTGAAGACTTAGAAGATATTTTCTGAAAATGCCATGAAATAATCCATGAATCTTTCAGAATACTTTAAAAACCAGAAAAAGTTTCAGAATACAATCACAGAAATCTTTTGATGAACAGTTACTCATTTATATATTGAGGATAGACTTTAGACATGTGTATTACTTCACTTCAAGGCAATTCTACACTGTATAATTAAGCATAATTTCAGAGTCTCATTACTTACCCTTGTATTTTTCCTGTAATTTGGGAATTGCAGTTCCATCTTATTTCAAATTTAATATCTGATCTCTATCTGGTAAATAATGGGACAATCACAATGATAAACACCTTTGTTCATCTGCTTTAGGCAACTAGAAAAAGAAAAACATTTTTTTCATAACAAATTAAAATATTTTGCAGTTTGATTGTCTTAGAAAGCCATAGGTTTTTCACAAGTGATTTGTTCATGATGCCCCTTAGTAATGTAGTATCACTCCTGTAAGGGAAAATATAACATTATAATATGAACTGGGGATCAGGGAATTGTGTAGAAAAACATAGTACCAAGGCAAACTTGAATTAAAATGGGAGCTTTGAGTTTTGGATTAGATAGGCTTTTTATAGGAAAGACATTAGTTCAGCAACAATGCCTATAAGCAAAGACAGAATGATATAACTCTTTCTCTCAGTGGGTCCATCTTCTGATATACTGAGGATTATGCTAATAATGAAACACTTGGCACTGACTGTTTCCAGCTGTGACATTCACAGCAAATACTACAAGGAGAAACATTGCCATCTGCATGCATGTTTGAATATTTTTCTTATTCCAGGTTTTAGCAAAGGAGTTATTCTTCCCTTTTTATCCATTTTTATGTTAGTTAATTGAAAGTGGTTAAGCGATTGGAACCACCATGCAAAAGGTTGAGGAAATCTGATCCTTATCAGTAGGAAAAAATTAATTGCAATAGTTAAATATCTATCTAGTTTGGAAGGAGGTGTGATTTTTTTCCCCCCAAAGGAAGGATAAAGAAGAAAAATGAGACTGCATGAAGAAAATTTATCTCTTCACAAACCAAAAGTAAACAATGGCCATGGTGGTTTCATTCTTGCTGCCTGCAATTTTGCACATTGAATAAATGTAGCCATTTGTCAGTGCTGAACAAGAAAGAAAATATGAATTGAGAAACTGAATATGCTTAATATCCCTTTGGGATTTCCCATTATTTTCTCTTTGCAAGAAAGCCCTGAAAGAGCACTGAGTTGTATGAATATCATACATTAATTCCAAAAATAGAAATACATTGGCATTCATTAAACAAATATCTTATTGAACCTGTCCCCAAGGTTAAAGCAACTGAGAAAGCAACATCACTGCCAAATATAGATATGGATTCTCTTACAAGGGGAAGAGGATCTAAAATATGTATTAATCAAAGATAGAAAAAAGAGTGAGACTCCATCTGAACAGGTTGCCCACTTCCTTGCTTCTCAATGAAGTTTCCATTAAGCAACTTTGCAAAAGCAAAATTGGGCACGTAGATGGATGCTACGTATCCATACCACATAGCCTACAGCTGCATTGGCCTTGAGGGTTTACAAGAAATATGTGTGGACAGAGTCAAGAAGGCAGGAAGAATTCAACTTAGTCATTCTTGGCTCAAGGTCTTTTTGCAACTTCCAATTAGAGATGTGGAAATTCCAGGGAGAGAGAGGGGGCCTCAATTGGCTATCTGGAAGGTCAGCTGGAAAATATGGAAAAGTACACATGGCCCTTTTAAAAAAATGATCTGAGATTATTGCTTGCAAAGTCGAGAACTGACCATTCTGCAGTTCTTGATGTGGAAGGGTGTTGAAAGCCTTTTCTTAACCATGTGGAAGATCACTTGTCTTCTGAAGCTATACAGTAGCCTCAGTAGAATAAGCTCTCAATGTAGGGGCACATCAAGCTGATCTGAGATTTATATAGTCTTCCTCTAATTCTAAGAGATACTCCAAGAAAGCAGTGAAAAGGAGTCTTATCTCCACTCTCTATTTTGAAGACCAGTCAATGATGACATCTGAGTCTTCAAAATGTCTCAAACCAATTCTCATACCATAAGATGAATGTTCATTATTTTATTTGGCAACATGGAGGATCCCCCTATTTACCCATGTTCCTAGAAAAATGCAGAGAATTAATACCAAACTTATATTTATGACAAGGCTCCTGAGCATTGGTAGAAATATTGAAAATAAAGATTCACAAGTAGATGGTAGCCATAAACATTGACTTTTTGTAGAAAATTTGGAAAAATGTGATTTTGGCATGCATGTAAATTATAAATTCTTTTCTTAAGTAGGCAACCCAAATTCTAATAATAATAATAATATGATCATTTTTTTTCGTATGTGTGTTTTCAAATAAAATCTTCCTTGAATTGAGCCTGATTCTTGATTTCATTTCACAAGTTAAACAAATAGCATCAGAAATACTCTGCTTATATAAGCTTATTCATAGATATTTATGTCATTGTCCATCATCATCTATGTTCCGAACTAAGCAAACTCGTTAGCTTGAAATAGTTTTCCTTCCACGACAGGCTCGTAAACCTGCACTTCTGATTGGCCCGCTGATAGCGGATCGTGATTGGTCATTGTTGGCTGATCTGATTGGCTGTTAGCGGGTCGCCGCTGATTGGATGCTCCCAGTGCGGCAAACTCAAATCATTGGGTGTTGTGATAGCAGCCAGCTCTATAAAAGGAGCTGCTGCTGCCCTAGTATTTTGCTCTGTTCTGAAGTCACTAATAAAGAGTTGGAGTCACTATTCGGTACCTCGTCTCTGTTCTTTGCGCCCACTCTCCCAGATCTAACACTGGCGATGAGGGTGGGATGCGGAGACGATAGAGCTGACTGAACACTTATTGAACTCTAACAGAGCACATGGCTGAGGGCACACCAATAGCTACAGAATGACCAGCGGCGCCATACCACCTGCTCCATTTGATCCAGCTAACAAAGACTGGGACTCGTATATGGACAGGTTTCAGATGTTCCTGGAAACCAACAACCTGAAGGATGTTACGCAAGAAACGAGCTATATTCCTGACCCATTGTAGGCCTGCAGTTTTTAAGATGGCAAAGGCACTTGCAAAACCAGCTGAAGTCAAGACGATGGACTGGGACAACCTCGCTCCAATCCTCTGGGCCCATTATGCTCCAGCGGTGCCAACACTCATCAGGAGACACGAGTTTTACCAGAGGGACCAACAGGAAAGCGAAAGTGTTGGAGATTTCATCGTGGACCTCAGAAACCTGGGAGGACTCTGTGGATTCGCAAATCTCGAAGAAACCATGAGAGATCAAATTGTTCTGGGTCTAAGAGACCCCACAACCCAGAGCAAGATTATGGCGAAGGGGGACATCGGCCTCGCAGATGTCATCGTCGATGCTACTTCAGCAGAAGCAACCAGGAAGTCGGCAGCTCGAATGCGCCGAGCAAACAGACTGCACCGCCAACTCGCCAGTGACACTACGCCCCTTCCCGAGAGGCACACAACAACCACCCACCATGAAGACCTCGAATCCTCATCAGAAAGCGAGGAAGAGGAGGTCAACAGACTCAGGTCAGAACGCGATCAGCGAGATCAACGGAATCGTAAGCCCTCATATCAACCACCCACGATCAGACTGCAAATTCCTAGACGCCCTCTGCCATTCCTGTGGAAAGAGGGGCCACATTGCAAAGGTCTGTAGAAGCAAGCAAGGGTCGAGCCCAAACTGAAGAGAAAATAATTTCTGGCAGACAACAGGCACCCACCAGTAAATCGGGACCACCCAAGCAACCAATGGAACCACTACTACAGAAATTGAGCACCAGCCACTTCTACCAGACGAGAAGAGGTGCACCAAACCATCACCATCAGCCACGCTTCATCCCTTGATGCAAAAAAAATCCGAGTAAAGGTCACCATTGAGAATTGACCATGGGTTATGGAAGTCGACTCCAGGTCTTCCCTATCAATGGTTTCCTGGAAAACCCTCAAACAGCTGATCCCTGATATCCGTCGCCAGGACCTCAACACTCAGAGAATTATATTAAAGGATTACCAAGGAAATAGGATCCCAGTCGCCGGTTCCAGCCACATCCAAGTCTCCTTCAAAGACCACACCGCAACCCTACCTCTTACCGTCATCGATAAAGATCGACCCAGCTTACTAGGCTTGCAGTGGTTTGCGCCACTAGGAATCGAACTGGCGGGCATCCACCAGACCGAAGGTGATGACTGGGAAGTGGCCCTTGTCCAGGAATTCAGGAAGTTTTCACAGAGAAGCTAGGCAAGTACAAAGGATCCCCCATATCGTTTAATCTCTGCCCTGATATTGCGTCCATTCGCCTTAAGCCTCGTCGAGTGCCCTTTGCACTCAAAACAAAGATTGATGAACAATTGGACAAATTAATAGCCCAGGGTGTGTTGAAACCGATTGACCACACCCGATGGGGGACCCCAATTGTAACCCCCATAAAACCTGATGGATCTTTGAGAATTTGTGGGGATTACAAGGCCATCCTAAACCACGCACTTCAGCAGAGCGCTTACTCTGTGCCTGTGTTCCAACACCTCCTTCACTCCCTTGGGGGCAGAAAAATATTCACAAAATTGGACCTAGCCCAGGTGTACCAGCAGCTGCCCATAGATGCAGAGACCGCAGAAGCCCAAACTATAGTCACGCACAGAGATGCATTCAAATGTAATAGACTCCAGTTTGGAGTGAGTGTAGCACCTGGCATCTTCCAAAGTCTGATGGAGAGATTGCAACAAGGCATAAAAGGGGTCGTGCCATATTTTGATGATGTCTGGACAGCCGCCCCCACTAGAAGTCTACTAGAAAAGCGACTAAGAATGGTCCTCCAAAAATTTAAAGACGCTGGCCTGAAGGTCAAGAAGGACAAGTGCCAACTTTGTACTGAGAGGGTTGAATTCCTTGGTTACCTTCTTGACAAACAGGGAATTCACCCTACTGAGAAAAAATTGGCTGCAATAAAAAATGCCCCGAGACCTAGGAACAAAACAGATCTCCAAGCCTTCCTGGGACTCATTAACTTTTATAACATCTTCCTACCCCAGAAGGCGACTGTTGCTGAACCCCTGCATAGGCTCCTCGACAAGAAAGCTTCCTGGGTCTGGGGACATCGAGAAGAGCGAGCTTTTCAGCAAGTAAAAGACCTTTTAACATCAGATGCTGTATTGATACAATATAACGAGACTTTGCCTTTAACTGTCACCTGTGACGCCTCACCGTTTGGAGTAGGAGCCATCCTGAGCCACGTCCTGCCAAACGGTACTGAGGCGCCCATTGCATTTTTTTCTAGAACTTTATTTAAAACTGAGAGAAACTATAGCCGACTAGATAAAGAGGCTCTTGCTATTGTGTCTGCAATCAAACAATTCCATGAGTATGTACATGGGAGATCCTTTTCTATAATCACCGATCACAAACCATTACTGGGCATCTTGGCAGTAGATAAACCAACTCCCCACATCTTATCATCAAGAATGACACACTGGTCAGAGTTTCTAGCCGCATACAATTACCAACTGCAACACCGACCGGGGAAATCCATTCCCCACGCTGACGCCCTGAGCTGCTCTCCACTACCAGAAGTTCTGGATGACCCAGCTCCAACCCTAGCTACACTACAAATCAAGACACTTCCTTCACCACCACTGACTGCACAAGACATCGCATCAGAAACAAGGAAGGACCCTTGTTTGGCACGAGTCCTCAGCTGGGTGGAAAAAGGTTGGCCTGACAACAGATTCAACGACACCTTCAAGCCTTTCAAACACAGGCAGACAGAACTTTTCTCCCAAAAAGGATGTGTTTTATGGGGAGACAGAGTCATCATCCCAGGAAGACTGCAGCATATGGTCCTAAAACTATTGCATGATGGGCATCCGGGCATCGTGAGAATGAAGGCACTAGCAAGGAGCTACGCTTGGTGGCCAGGTATAGATAAGCAAATAGAAACTTGGGTCGCCACCTGCAACAAGTGCCAGGAAACACGCTCAGCTCCACCAAAAGCACCACCGAGGTCCCTGGTCCCGTATCCACATCGATTTTGCAGGACCCACCAAGGGGCATACATTTCTCATAACAGTGGTGCCTATTCCAACTGGCTTGAGGTCCACAAAATGAAGAGCACCACCACAGAGGCAGTCTTTAAAAAACTAAACAGACTATTTGCTACACACGGCTTGCCAGATGTCTTGGTTTCAGACAATGGCCCACATTGCCTTGGCATTTGAACAGTACCTAGCAGACCGGGGGATATGCCATGCTTTAACATCGCCGGGTCACCTTGCAGCCAACAGTAGGGCTGAACGAATGGTCCAGTTCATAAAGAAAACCCTACAAAAGATGAAACCAGGGAACATCCACGACAAGGTGACCAGGATGCTTCTCATCCAACATATTACTCCAAACAGCACCACAAACAAAACCCCAGCTGAACTCTTGATGGGCAGGAAATTTCGATCACATCTTGACCGACTACACCCTGCCTACATGCCAGAAAAGCCCCTGGGGTCCAGCAGCAAGTATCGCATGTTCAAGATAGGCGACCCGGTTTTTGCAAAAAACTTTACCGGTGACCCATTGTGGGTCCCTGCTACCATAACTCAACTTACGGGTCCCCGTTCCTACCGTTTACAAACTGCTGATGGGAGACTGTGGAAGTGCCACATCGACCAGCTACGCTCCAGGCTGGCACCTTCCCCCTTCACAAGCCTTGAACTCCAAACCAGGGGGGGAAGGGAAATCGAGGGGGGCGAAAACGAACTAGTACCCGACCCAGTACTCGAAACCCAGCAATCAGTGCAACCAAACCTGGAATATTCACCTTCTGAAGAAGAGCCGGGGCAGATGGTCACCTCTCCAAGAAGCAGCACGGCGGCATCAGCAAACCCAGAGAATCCAGATGACAGCCTTGACGGGAGTAGAGATGACAACCCAGAGTCACCCAACGGAGAAGTCAGATCACCATTACTGCTAAGTTCAACAAACAGCCCACCAGAACCAGAGTCCGGGCAAAGACTGGTGGAGCAACGTAGATCAGGTAGACAGGTGAGATGACCTGCCTACCTGCGAGAATACATCACCCCACCCTTGAGACGGAACCTAGGGGGGAGGGGTGTTCTGAACTAAGCAAACTCGTTAGCTTGTAATTCCAATAGTTGTCCTTCCACGACAGGCTCGTAAACCTGCACTTCTGATTGGCCCGCTGATAGCGGATAGTGATTGGTCGTTGTTGGCTGATCTGATTGGCTGTTAGCGGGTCACCGCTGATTGGACGCTCCCAGTGCGGCAAACTCAAATCATTGGGTGTTGTGACAGCAGCCAGCTCTATAAAAGCCTCTCTAGGGCTGCTGCCCTAGTATTTTTCTCTGTTCTGAAGTCACTAATAAAGAGTTGGAGTCACTATTCGATGCCTCGTCTCCGTTCTTTGTGCCCACTCTCCCAGATCTAACAATCTAAGCTGATTCATTTCATTTATCTTATCTCTAAAGATGGAGGAGATCCATTAATGCATTCACTCTGATTCATGTTGACTTCCCAAAATAAGGCAATTTTACAAGATAGTTACCCTAAATCAGGGGTATCAAACTGGAGGCCTGGAGGCTGGATGAGTCATACTCAGGCCACATCCACCCCAGCTCCGCAAAGGGAAAAAACATTGCAAACATCATGTGATGGCAACATGATGCTGCAAGTTTGACATCTGTTCCCTAAATAATTTCTCTCCCTCCCTCTCCCTCCCACTCCTGCCCCCTCCATACACAAACCACACACACACACACACACCATTTAAAAAATAATAATCTTCACTGTCTTCACCTTTTGTAATTATTAGTGGTATCCCATTCAAATATTAACCAGTCTGTCTCCATTTAGCTTCTCAAGATTAGCTAAATTTGACTAGATACTGCCCATCTAGCTGAATAATTATTTACTTGGCATGGTTGGTAAATCTATCAAATAGATATATGTATCTAGCCTTGTGAAATGGGGTATTTTAAATTTGAAAATGAATTGTTGATTCCATATGAAACACATCAACTATCATTCATCATAGTGTAAAGACAGTAGGTTTTATCAACTGTGAAGAAAAATATCTTCACAAAAATTTTTGGCTGGGCATACAGAACAGGCATGTTAACATTTTTAACATTTAAAAATGTTAAAATAAAACATTTTACTCTGAACTTCCCCCATTAGTAAAATCTATTACAGTTACTGGGCAGAAACTTCAGATTCACTTCGTTCATCTTGATTAAAATAATTTGTGGGTAACTGACATTGTTTCTGAGGTGATTGCTTGTGGTGAAATTATAGCTATTCTTCTGTCTCTAATATAATGCTAAAATATTCTTCTTAGGAATATCTCATAGAGTCCATGAGGCCCATATTTATTCCCCTGAATAAATTGAAAACTATTATAACTTATTTATGAAAGTTTACAGCCTTTTATAGTTCTGTTTTTGCAAACATAACATTTCTATGAAAACAATACAGGTAGTCCTGGACTTACAATAGTTCATTTGGTGACATTCAAAATTACAAAATGTGACTTATGCCTGTTTTTTACATTTATGACCATTGCAGCAGCCCCATTGTCACATAATCACAATTCAAACCCTTAGTAAGCAGCTCATATTTATGACACTTGCAGTGTCCTGGGATCATGTGACCACATTTTGTGACCTTCTGACAAGCAAAGTCAATGGGCAAAACCAGATTCACTTAACAATATGTTACTAGCTTAACAACTGCAATGATTCACTTAACAATGTGGTAAGAAATGATGTAAAATGGGAAAAAAACCTCACTTAACAAATATCTCACTTAACAATGGAAATTTTGTGTTCACTTGTGGTCTTAAGTTGAGGACTACCTGTAATTAAGTTTTTTATATAAGGTCTTTGCTGTTTATCCTCATAAATATATTTTATAACTTGTATGTCCATCTCTAAGGATGTCCTTAGCAAAGAGGAAAAATGAAGTTGTCCTCTGCTATACACATAGAATATGGCTTCCTTCTATTGAAACCAGTTTGTTTTTTCCACTTTTGTTTATCCAAACTCAAAAAGATAAATCTAGGAAAGTTTTTAAAAACAAAAAATGAATGAGGGTTGATAACCTCAAATATCTTGCAGAAAAATTGCCTATTTTCCCACCCAAAAGTTTCAGAGAAATGACTCAACAGTTTCAGAGAATTGTTGGGGGAAGGAGGACTGTCACAAAGAAACAAGCTTTCTTTCAAATTCCATAAGAAAATATGGAATAATCAACTCAGTAAAGATCTATTTATTCCACTGAAAGAATTATGTTTGGGTGATAGGATCAATCTCTTCACAGTAATTTCTAGAATAACCTGTTAAGATAAATATTGATACCAAGCCACTGTGTTTCGTTTCCTTCCTTCCTCCCTTCCTTCCTCCCTTCCTTCCTCCCTCCCTCCCTACTAAAATTATGTTAAAACTACAACAGTTAAAGGAAGAATATAGAGTTGATCTCACTGTTACCTCTCTCTGTGTTGAAGGCCAAAGTAGGAAGTTTTATATTTCACCCCATCTTTACTGCTATATGCCATTTAGAAGAGACAGATGGGGGAGTTGGCCTAGTTACCAGAATGGCATGGTGAGTTGGCCTAGTTACTAGAATGGCTTTCCTCTTTGTCTTTTTGCACTATGCCCACTCTTCAATTTTCAGAAGGTCCCCTCATCTTTGGAGACTATAAGTAAATCAATGGGAGTAATTTGTGTGAAGAATTCTATTCTGCTGGTGAATATAGGGTAAAACCCACTATAAGAAATATGTCATTCAATTGTGTATGACTTATTTACATCTTCCAACATTCCAAATGGTCTGATATGCAACTGCTGGACATCTTTTTGATCCTTTAAACTCTGGTATATTTAATATATACATACATACAGAAATGGAGGGAGAGAGGCAGGGGTGGGATTCTACCAGTTCGGACCGATTTTATAGAACCAGTTGTTATGATTCTCCATAGTTCAGAGAACTGGTAAATTGGACCTCTAGCTGGCCCCGCCCCTCTCCGCCCGCTTCTCCACTGCCTGCCAGTCAGTCCTTTTCATGCATGTACAACACTGCTGCCTGCAGCCTGCTCTTGCGCACCTGCCAGGCCAGCCATTGCTGCCTGCCTTCTGCTGTGGCCCTGCCATTACTTCATGGGTGAGTGAGGCTCTGCAAGCCCCAGTTGCCTTCCCCCCCACTTGCCTTTTGTTGCCACTACCAGTCATCTTCCCCCTCATTTCACCCTTTTGCTGCTCGCATAGTCCTCCCAGGCGCCGCAGCTCTGCAACAAAATCACTGAGACTCTCACCCGACCACTGGTCCCGCCGATAAAATTCGTGCCGTCGGATGAGGATGGGCACGGTCGGAGCGTAGTGGTTCCGGAGCAATGGTTCGAGGTCCTTCCAATCCATCGCGGTAACGTCGGCGGGCTTGGCTAGCGCTTTTGCCATTTTAAACACTGCGGGCCTGCTCATTTCTTCGGTCCCGTGACATCCTTCAGATCGTTGCATTCAAGGAACATGTGGAATCTGTCCGTGTAAGATTCCCAGTCCTCGGTAGCGGGGTTGAAGGGGGTTGGTGGCGTGATGCTGGCCATCTCGTCGGTTGGCTGGCTTCCGTCGGACACATGCTTTGGTTCAGGATGAGAATCCCACCTTCGTCGCCAGTGCTATGTCCGCGTGGACAGAAGCCAGGAGTCGGTGACTGTGTTTCAAGCTCTTTTTATTAGGCAGGAACCGAACTGGAGCTACAGGAAAACTTCGCGGCTTTTTATTTCCAAGCCGCGGCGGCCGCGGCCAATGGCACAACTTTGAATCTCCCGCGATTCGAATTGACCAATCGCAGGAGATTCTCAGTGAGCCAATCGGCGCGGCTTGCCTAGCCAATCCGAGCGCCCCGCGCTTTGGCCAATCAAAGCGCGGGAATCTGAAGAATTCAAATGAGGGGACAGAACATTTTCCCTCACCACTTGCCTTCTGCCGGGGAACACGTGGAGAAGATTGTATAGGCTCCTGGCAGGTCAACGGCTGTTTTTCTAATCTGCTGCTGCACAGCAAAAAGCTTCCAAGTCCCATTAGAAATGGCTCCTGGGCAAGCAGAGAAGCAAGCCAGGTTGAATCTTGCTTCTCTCTGCTTGCCTGGGAGCTGTTTCCGATGGGGGGGGGGACTTGGAAGCTTTCTGCTGTGCTGGGAAACTTTTTTTCTCCCAAAAACAGCAGTAGGAAAGAACAAGTGGAGAGGTTTGTGTCAGCAAGGCACCCTTTGATCGAGTCCAGGACAGCTGACAGTGGCTGCAGAGAGCAGAACCTGGAAGCCCTGATGCATCACATGTGCGGTCGTATGGATGGTGGGGGAGGGACCTGGTCCCAGGAGTCCTGACACCACTACAATCACCATTGCCGCCTTGCTGCTGCTGCATCCCCCACACCCTGCAGGTATGGTGAGTGTGAGCCCCAGGACAGGTGACCGACCGCCTCAACTGCTGCTCCCACTGACTTTTTTCTGTGCCAAGAGTGGAGGAGAGAGAGAGAGAGAGAGAGAGCAGCCTTCTTGGTACAGAGAAAAGTTGCACATCTACCCATATTTCTCTCTCCACGAGCAGCCTCTCGCAGCACCTTTAAACTTAGCACACTTCACAAATGAGGAGGAGGGGATGAGGCTGCTTGTGGAAAAAGGAATATGGGGATACGCACAACTTTTCTCCACACTGAGCTGCTCTTGCCTGTGACTCCAGACTGTTTTGTCCAGTTAAGACTAGATCAGGGGTCCCAAAACTTGGCAACTTTAAGACTTATGGACTTCAATTCACAGAATTCCTCAGCCAGCTTTGCCACAAGTCTTAAAGTTGCCAAGTTTGGGGACCTATGGATTAGATTATCAAGGAAGAGAGTAACATGCAGCAGATGCCAAGCAAAATTTTGTAATAGTGCAGATTGGCTGTTTACATTGAAATCAGGTGCAAGACAGTGATAGTAGGTAAATTATTGGGCAGTTTAGTTTGGTATTTATTTCAGTAGGCTGATTTTAGAAAGCTAAACAGGATCATACCTGGTAAGTACTTGGCTGGGAAACGAACACAAAATAGGGTGTGGGGAGGAATGGAGTTGGGAAGGAAAGAAGGAAGATAGGATAAGATAACTTTTATTGTCATTTTTTTACTGTAAGTACATTGGCGCACATTAAAAGTGAAACATATATACATATACATACACATACATAATACACATATACACATGCTACAAACACACACACACACACACACACACACAAAATCATTGCCTATTTTGAATACATAGTGGAAAGGAAGAAAGAGTATTGGATACATATACACAAATGTGTGTGAAAAAACCTGCAAAGAAATAGGATTATAAAAAAACAGCTTCCAATCTTAGCAGTTATAAATGAGAGAGAGAGAAATGAGAAACAGAGAGAGAGAGAGAAAGAGAGATGAGGAAGAAAGAGAAAGAGATGATAAAGTGAGAGGGAGAAAGAAAGACAGAGATACCTGTTTATAAGAAAATAGAAACGGTAGCAGACCCCTGGGTTAGGCAAACACCATGGTTGTTAAGAGAACCTTGTGGTCATTAAGCAAACACTAGTTGTTAAACAAGTCCATTTTCCCCAATGGACATTTTTAACTGGAAACCAGAAGGAATTGTTGGAAACTGGCAAAAAAACATAGAAAATTTCAGTCATAAGACTATGTGGGTCATAAGTGTGTGTGTGTGTGTTCCAGTTAGTTTTTAGGTACAATTCAAAGTACTGGTTACCATCTACACCAAGAGTCTTCAAACTTGGCAAGTTTAAGACTTGTGGACTTCAACTCCCAGAATTTCTGAGCTAACATAACTGGAGGAGGAATGTTTCTTTTGAAATACAAGCTGTTGCTCTGTATTCTTTCCTAAAACATATTTACATTTTCGCCTCCCACCCATGCACTGTAATAAAAGATGTACTTCTAAATGTATCATTTACTTTCCAGCAAGCATTCCCCTTGCAAAAGGTGCCGTATTGGATGAATTCAAATGTTCTTTTTTTAACATGGATCTCCTCTAGACTACAGTTGTGATGCTGGAGTCACAGTATGATTTGCTTTCCCATGCATGACTAGCCATTGTTATGGGCAATTAAACTCAAATGGCCATGGCTTCTATGTGAAGGGATGTCAAGACAAATCTTGTCTTGAAATAAGATGACGGGAAAAGAGCAGAAGTGTGAACTGTTAAACACAGTTGACAGACAGCTGACAGATCAGCTACATGGATTTCCTGATTTATAAAGATATCTGTGATTGCATTATAACTCTGTTTCTGGGAGCTACACAGCTGCATCCGTACAGTTTCCTTGGCAAAAATATGTAAGCAATTTACCTTTGCCTTCTTCCAAAATCCTTCCTATTCCAAGTTCTTAGTCAAATACATATAGGCATACATTACAAGACCAAATTAGATTGCAAGAGTTAGTCTGGCACTTGTAGTAATTGGTAATGTGTAAAAGCCCAGAGTTTTTGCCATCTGGCACCCGAGGATAGCTGACTGGGATTATTCCTGCTACAGGGAGGTCTGCAGTGGTGCACTGTTGAATTCTCAGTGAATTTATTGTTCTGCTTTTAATGGAGCTTGTATGATAATAGTGTGACCACCATAAAGGCAATTCTCAATTTTATTTTATTTACAGTGCAATTGAACAACAGAATTTTAAGTAAAAGTAAGGTGGCATCATGTGCACTTACCCACGTTTCAGTCAGTGGGAGCCTAAAGTAGTTGGAAGCATGAAAAAAGAATTTTACATTAAAAAAACAGAAATCCTACCCAATTCTGCCTTTAGACTTTGATCATGTTGGAAGACAGGATCTTAAGTCTTGATACAGCATTTACATGAGTTTACATCTAATTGAAAAAGGGCCATACATTTCTGAATTGAAGTTTCTGTGGGGAACTTTATTATGCCATGCAAACAATATAACATGCAAAAAAAATATTTCCTTTTCTTAGTCTCCCCATCAGAATAGTGTTTGCTGTCCATGGCTTTTTTAAAAGTTCTTTTTATTTTTAATTATTTATTAGTTGCCTATAATTAAAGTTGTGTACATTTAAACTTGTGGAATTTTAAAATCAACAAAGAGATAATTTCATAATTTCCTCTCCTGAAAAGTTAAGCAAAATGTATGTCTTTTGAAAGTTTATGATTAATCATTTTAGGCCAGATGATTTGGGGAATTAGGTGAACATGGATCAAAGATGTGATCTGTGCAAATTAGGTAGGTGTACAAATATCCCAAATTTCAGATTTCTTTTTTCTTTTTAAGTGCAATCTATCTTTGAGTCCACTGGTAATATTGCAGGCAGGCAAAAACACAAAAACTCATTATTTACACACATTCCTATTTATTAATTTGTATTTTATTTTTCATTCTAATAGTGTCTACCATTTTAATAGTGTCTACTATTTCCTGCTTTCTCTTTAGCCCATTCTTTGTTTGAATTTCTGTTAGTGAAGAACTTTGGCTGGTGGATCACATTTAATCTCCAAATCATCCTGGGTTCAGTTAATAGCATAATGGCCAAATTTATGTGGCACAGTTTTCAGATAAAGAAAGAAAAATCAAAATCAAATAAGCTGTCAGTCTGTGCTCCCTTTAGATCCCAAGAAAGAAATACTCAGACTCCATGGTGTAGAGCAAAGTTATCCTTTTACTGGAAAATAAAGTGGAAGCTACAAATCAATTCTGAAACTGAGAAATTGGCGGGTAGAACACACATACAAAGAAATAAAATTGCTCCCACCCCCCAAAGTTCAAATGATTCTTCCAATTAAAACTTCTGAATAAGCTCATGTGGTCATCTCCAGGTGGTGATGAGGTTTCTTGTCAAATGGCCTTGACACATTTTGATAAAAGTTCGCAGTTGCGCAAAAGAGGACAGAAGATAGCCAAGAAACGGAAAGTTAAAGAAAAGAATCCCCCCTCCCCTTGCTAGCCCAGCAAAGGAATGCAAAACACCTCCAGCCTTCTTCCCCTCCAAAGTCCCCCTCCCACTGTTGTCATGACAGCCGAAAGAAGTAATAGCGGAAAAGCAGTAGTGGAAGATATCTTGATGCTATCTTGAGGCTGACATAAGCATTTCAAAATGCTTTAGAACAAACATTTGGGTTTGGTTTCAGGCTCAAGCTTGGAACAGAAAAAACACTGAGATCTTTACTTCCAATATATAATTGTTCTGTGGGCATTGGGGGTGATTTCTTGAGGACTAATATTCATGTAGCACATTGTTGGCATGTATCAGAAGTTAAGGAAAACTGAAAACATGCCGACAATGTAAAATAGTCTGGCATTCCTATAACTTTCCTTCCCAAGTGAGAAAAGAGCAATAGGATTTGGAGTTTGGGAATCTTGATTCCAAGAAAAGACACTGAACTTGCAATGAGATTAAATTATCTGGTATCTTTAAAACAGTTCCCAAAGCAATTATTCCAGGCATAGATGATTTAGCCGTGACTTGTCATTGCTATTCCACTTCAAGCTGCCAGAGCAAGCTGATTCAATCTGCCTGCTTGATTTTTAGCCACAATGAGCCAGCAATATTTTTTTATTTTTTTATATAACAAATTTTATTAATTTTACAAAAACAATACATAATCCAGGCATAACAACTTGAAAAATCTTTTCTAAAAAATAATAATAATAATTAAAGAGAGCCAATAGAACATACAAAATAATTCCAAATTGTAATATCAATATTTACATTATCTATTTAACTTCATATCTTATCCAGACTTCTCCTTTTATCCAAATTATATTTCTTGCTTATTAAAATTTTATTGCCTTTCATAAACATACAAAACACAGAACATAGAAAAAAAAACAAAAACTAAAACATCTTTTCTGAAGGCTGCCTGATCCCGGGTTAAAACTCTTCTCACAGACACAAATTCAAACATGATATTCACTTTATATATCCTTCCATATCTTATTATCATTTTCTTTTTTTTTATAAACCAATTTTATTAATTTTACAAAAACAGTGCACAAACAATCAAGGCATAACAGCTTATAAATTCTTTTCTAAAAAAAAATAGTGATAATTAAAGAAGAAAACCAATAGAACATGATGATTCCCAATTATAATATCAATATTTACTTTATCTATTTAACTTCGTATCTTATCCCAACTTCTCATTTTCATCCAAATTATTTGTTAATTAAAATTTTATTGCCTTTTATCAACATACAAAACCCCCAAAAAAATAACAAAACCTTTATATATCCTTCCATATCTTATTACCATTTTCAATAACATTCTTTGTCTGTTCTATTTCCAACTATCCATTCATCTTTTTTCTTTTACTATACTTCTCCTCTACACTAATTGGAATGACGCCTTTAACTCATTACCCTAACTTAAAAGTACTTCATATAACACTTAATTTATCTTGGGATTCTGTTTAGTAGATTCTAAAATTACACAATAAATTTTATACTCTAAATACACATATAAAAACACAATCTTATGTACCTTCCAGAATCCCCCTTTTATCCTTAATTAGATTCACCCATTGTCTCTAAATAAACTTTTTTTCTTTAGATCTTGCTTCCCACCATTGAGGCTTCTCCTCCCCCCCTTTCTCTCTTGCTTATTCTTCTCCTTACCCCTTTTACCCCTTTGCTTCTCCTCCTCCCTTTTCTTACTCCCTTTCCTTTGCTTTCTAACCTTGCATCCACCTTTCCTCTCATTTTCCTCTTTTTTGGTTGGTTTTTCAAACCTTAAAATCCCCTTTTTCTTATCCTCTTTCTCCTCCTCCCCGGAAAAAACCTATTGTTCATCAGAGATGACTTCTTGTTCCTCTTCTTCTTTGTCCCAGTCATTCTGCTGCGTAATCAACTTTTCATAAGTACATAACGCCATTTCTAAAAATTGAAATAAAGTGCCCAAAGTATCTTTTCCATCTTGTTCTTCCTTTTTATATTTTTGATATTCAGTCTTTAGTTCATCCACAAGCGATGCCATCCTGAAAAAGAGAAACTTTCCCCAAAACAACCAACCAAATATTTTTAATCAAAAATAATTCAAAAAAAGTTCCAAAAGTTAATACTTTTCTTCCTTCTTCTATTTCTCTTTCTGTTTAATCAAAGAGGTCCAATTACCATATATCTTTCTTTGGGATTCTAGGCAATCTCCTCCTTTTTCCACTTCTGCTCCAATTTTTTTCCTCTCCCTTCCCACTTGCAACATCAATTTTTAAATGATTAGAAATCCATACCTCTAATAAGGGTTTTCCAATTTCTTAAATTTTTAAGTCCAATGTCCAAGAACTCTTTTGTCCCTTAACTTCAACTTTCAGAATAGTTCACCTTCAGTGCCCAAACAAATTTCAAATCTTCATCTGCTGTTTCCATGGGGTGGGAGAGTGAAGAAAAAAAAGTTCCCTTTAACAGCTTCTCCGCCGCTTTCGATCTTCTTAGGGATACAATGTATCCTCCAGCAATTCAGACAGCTCAGTTCCAACGAATTTAAAAGATGTTGATTGACCCGGCTCAGCCAGCACTTTCACTTTTCTTGCTTCCTCCAGCACAATCTTACCCGGTTGCAGGCTTCTTCATGGCGGCCATTGCTGACCGCCGCTCCACCACCTTGGGAAAAAGGGGTTTTTCTGGATGAGGAGGGGGTCTGCAATATCCCCAACCCCCTGTCCAGCTCCCCTCTCTCTTCGGCTGTCCCTACAGGGCAGCCATATCCCCCTGACCCATTTGGATCGGGGGTACCTCGGCGGCAAGCGCAGCAGGAATTGCGAACAGTCACGAATTCCTGCTGCCACCGAAGCCATGCGGAACCGGAAACCCGAGCCAGCAATATTTTTTTAGAGAGTTGAAAGGGATGACTACTTGGTACTTTTTTCTTCCTATTGCGAGTGTAACCTCCAGGCTCTTTTGTTCTTTTCTCACTTCCCCTTAAAAACTCCTGCCTGTTTTGGCTGGTGAGCTTTATTTATTATAGGTTAATGCTAGCAGTTAATTGAGTGCTTCACAGCTGTAAGAATGTCTTTTCAACAGACTGAATCATCTCCTCCTCCTCCTCATCTCCTCATTCTTCAGAACATTTGATGTCTGAGGCAACTCCTCACTGTGTCTAATGATGGACAGAAACATTGGGTTTTTATGAGGTCTAAAAAGAAAATTGAAAGGAGAAAACATGTATAGCTTCTAAAAAGTAATTTCACAGAATGTGGCTGTTCCAGGCTGAGAACAAATAAATGAACAATGAAATAAATACAAAAGTAGCTCTTAAAATGATTCAGAAACAAATATCCCCAAAGGAAGGAAGGAACAAAATGTGCTTTCATGACACAAATGCCACAACTTTCATCCTGGCATTAGATTCTGCGATCCAACTAGATAAAGTCAGAATCTGTGTCATGATGTCATCCCTGGTATTTGTGTCATTTTATTTTGCCGTGGATCCCATAGGACCAGGTATTTATATAAAGTGCATTATGGAAAAATGATGACATATGTGGCAATGTCTCAACAATAGTCCTGCCCTTGTCTATTTGCATCCTACCATCTGACACAAATATATAATACACAGCACTTATATCATGACATTATGATGTATATTTCATTATGTGACTCAATGAATGCTAATACAGTTGACTTACTGTCTTTTGTGCAAAACTCCAAACCAATATTCCATATCACATTATATATCTGTACATAATTGTCTCAATTGCTGTGATATCACCATGTCATAGTAATTGCAATGTAGGAATAAATAGTCCCATTGAAATTAGGAATCTAAGTACATATTTATACAATACATACAGAAACCACGTGTTCTGGCTGGAAAGAGAAGGGAATGAAGCTTATATTAATAAGGTCTTTGGAATAGAGTTACATTTCACATAACCTTTTGAAATAACTGTAAATGCTGTTTGTTTCTTTAGTGGCGCCCTTGAAACAGTTTACATTATTCTCATGACTCTGTTGAATGTGCTTTGCAGAGTCACATATTATTTTAACATGTTACTTTTGGAAAAAGTTCTAAGCATGCCAGTGGATTCTACTCTTCCAAGTCCCCGGTCTTATACACATTGGTATGTACAACAAATTTGATTTAATATCTTGACAGCAGAATTGTCTGGACTATTATATAGGACAGGAAGGAAATATATTTCCTTTCTGGATATGTTATATTAAACTACTTTTTAAAAATGCAAGGGGCTGCCTTAACTTGTCTTGTGGTCAATAATCTATTGATTTGGAATACAAATGTGGCTGACATCATGTCTTCCCTAACTACAATTGTATCTGTGTCACAGTGTCAAAATGATGACATAAGTACATAAGGAACTGATTTTGCCTAGAAGCACACATTTCATAATATACTAATGCATTTACTCCCTCCCTGTAGATACCTATGGTTGATGAATCATAATAGTACCTCATGAGATAAGCATTAAGACTTCATCATGAACATTTTTTGGCCCTATCCTAAACTAAGCTAAAAAAAGAACGGAACTCTATCCACCTTGCCCCTACTAGATGACACCCCTCCCTCAGTTCCAAAAGGAAAATCCATCATCCATCCATTATCATATTTCTCAAAAGCATAATAGAAAAGGAAAGTCCTTGCAGGAAGTATTTGGCCATCCCTATTTAATAGAAATACATGTTGAACTACAAGCATAATCCTGATTTTGTTTACTTATATTGTAAGTGTGCATTTAAAAAAGCTATTAGATAAATGAAAAGTTTCATGTTCCTCAGGTGCTAAGTAAGCAAGCAAGCAAGCAAATAAGCAAATAAACAAACAAACAAACAAATAAATAAATAAATAAATGTAAATTGAAGTATGCTTTTATTCCCAAATACATTTTGGAAATTCCAAAACTCATTATCCTATCTCTTTTTTATTAGCTGGTCTTTTCTTACATTTCTGTAAAAATGAAAAGTAATTTTTAGATATAAGTAGTGCATATATACTTTGATTAAACAAAAAAATAAAGGTTATTGTAAAAGTGCATCAATACATGCATTTCCATATCTTTTTTGCTAATCACAGGAAGGTATGTGAATTATATTTGAAAAGTCCTCTACAGCTTTTTATCTGTCACATGAAGAAAGCATACCAGAGAGTTACATACACATGTCATTCCCAGCATGATTTCAGCTATGAATAGAATGCTTTCAGAACTGCGACATTCTAGCTAGCCAAAGTGCATTAGCAAAATTCTATATAAATCCAGACACTATGTGTGTAACAGAGGACAACTTCATTTTCCGTCTTTGCTAGGGACATCCTCTGATGTAGACATGCAAGTTTCAAAATTTATTTTAAAAATCTAATATTTCTGAGGATAAACAGCAAAGGCCTTATATAATTAAGTACTTACCTGCAACTGAGCCCAAATTTCCTGTTGCCAAGTGAGATATTTGTTAAATGAGTTTTACACCTTTTCTTGCCATAGTGGTTAAGTGAATCACTGCAATTGTTAGTAACATGTTCCTAAGTGACTCTGGTTTCACCATTGATTTACTTGTCAGAAAGTTATAAAAGGTGATCACATGACCCCAGGACACTGCAACCGTCATAAATATGAGCCAGTTGCTAAGAGTTTGAATTTTGATCATGTGATGATGGGGATGCTGCAGTGATCACAAATGTGAAAAATGGTCAAAAGTCACTTTTTTTCACTGCCATTGTAACTTAGAATGATCACTAAGTGAACTGGTGTAAGCTGAGGACTACCTGTATAACATCATTGTGACATCACAAGAAAGATTGGAAGAGTATTTCTTCCTTAGAATGATAGAATAAAATGGTGAAGTACCTTTTCCCCAACAAAATGGTTATCATATTTTCCCTTACAGCTGCAAGTTACTTTAAAAAATGGAAGAGGAAGCCTTCAGATTTGTTGGCAGGGTAAGAATTCCATATACCATCTGTATATGACAAAAGCTCCACTATATATCATAAAATAAAGTAAAAAACCAATAGCTGGCAAAAATATAAACAAACCATTTGCAATGTGTTCATTTTACTAGTTTCCATATTAAGATGCCATTGCTAATATTTTATTAGATCATTTGACTGGAATAAAGCATCAAACAACTGTTTTTGTAATACAATTCTAAGTTTTGTTAATTCAGATTTTCTTGAAAGGCCAGTCAACTGAATAAAATGAACAGATGCATAAAAATTCTAAAGACAAGTTTTTGCAATCCTAGTGAATAGAAATGACGACTTCCGGTTTGCAAGGTGTCGCAAACCGCTCCCCAGCCGGCAGAACCCCCTTTTCCCAAAGCGGAGGAGCGGCGGTCAGCAATGCCCACCACGAAGAAAACTGCAGCTGGACAAGCAGGTGCAGGAGGGAGAAAGTTGGAAGAAATATGAAAGTTGCTTTCAACCAGGACAAGGCAAGAGAAAGTGCCCTGGAATCTTGAAAGCTGCTAAGGATACATTGTTTCCAGTGAGTGTTACAAGCTGCGAATATTCTAAAAGGGAAAGGTTTTTTTATTGTTGTTTCACTCTCCTTCCTTGACAACGGATGAAAAAAATCTTTTTGGCTGTGAATGGGAAGGGAGAGGGAAAAAAAATTGGAGCAAAATTTGAAAATAAGGAGAAGATTGCCTAGAATTTTAAAGAGTTGCTAAACATCAATAAGACCTTTAAAAGATATATTTTAAAGGGAACTTTGTGACTAAACTTTAACCCCAGAAAGAGAAAGTGAAGAAGGAGAAGGTATCTAAAAGAAATAGCTTGTTTGGATTGTTTGGTGATTTTGGAACTTCTAAGAACTATTTCTGATTAAAAGCACCTGGGAGGTTGTTTGAAAAAACTTTTTCTCTACACAATGGCATCACTTGTGGATGGATTGAAACTTGTATATCAAAAATATGAAAAAGAAAAGCAAGAAGGGAAGGACGTTTTTGGCACTCTTTTTCAATTTTTAGAAATGGCCGTTTGCACTTATGTAAAGCTGAATGAGCAGCAGGATGACTGGGACAAAGAAGCAGCCATTTTTGATGAACAAGTGACTTTGGTCGGGGAAGGAAAAGGAAGAGAAAAAGGAAAAGAAGACTTTAAGATTTGGAAAAATAATCAAAAAAGGGAAGAATAAGGTGAAAAGGAGATATTATGTTAGAAAACAACAGAAAGGAGGAAAGTAGAATAAAAGGGAGGTGGAGAGACAAAGGGTTAAAGAGGATAAGGAGAAGAATAAGCAAGGGAGAAAGGAAGGGATGAGAAATCTTAATAGTGGGGAGCAAGATGCAAAGAAACAAAAGCTTTTTAGAGATAATGGATAAATTTTATTGAAAAAGGGATTCCAGAAAGGTACATAAGATTGTATTTTTACATTTGTACTTAGAAATAACGTTAGAAAATTGGAAATAATATGCAATTTTAAATGTGATAAAATGTTTAGTATAATTTAGTGAAATTTTTGTTAAGAAAAGGGGAGCAATCCAATGAAACAATGATTTAAGATATGTAATGTGGGGGGGGGATAACTTTGGAAAGCATAAGTGTTCTCATAAAGGCATGATATTTAATTGAAATGGGTAAAATGCTTAAGATATAAATGATTGTTAATATTAATGATTAGATTATGTTATCCTAGTGAAATTTTTCTAAAATGAGAGATTTGAAGTAGGAGAGTGGGAACATTTTAATGAAATAATGATTTACAATATGTGATGTGGGGGGGGGAATAACTATGAAAAATAGGTGCTTCCATAAAAGTATGTGATTTAATTGAAAAGTAATGTGCTAAATGTTTAAGATATAGATGAATATTAATAATGAATAGATTTGTATTGGTATTGATAATATTGTATAATTTTAGAATGTACCAGACAGAATCCCAATGTAAGCTATGTATTCTATATTAAGTATTATAAATATAGGGGGAAGAGATAAAGGCATCATACTCCAATTAGTGTACAGGAGAAGTTTTTTTTAAAAGAAGAAAGATAAATGGATAGATGGAAATAGAACAGACAAAGAATAATAAATATTATAATTCGAATTGAGATGAGATAAATAAAATAAAATTAAGAAAATTTAAAAGAGAGGAGAAGCTATATAGAAAATTGAAAATGTTAATAAGATATGGAATGGTATGCAAAATGAATATGAATTTGAATTTGTGTCTGTACCAAGAGTTTTAACCCGGGACTAAGCAACTTTCAGAAAAGAGGCCTTTTATGTTTTTATGTTTTGTGTTTGTGTGTGTTTGTGTGTTGTATGTCTTTAAAAATTAATAAAGTTTGTTTGTTTTTTTAAAAAAGAAATGACAGTACCACCCTGGGTGCTCTGTCTCTGTCTTCTTTGTCTGTCTGTCTGTCTGTCTCCATCTGTCTTTCTGTCTCTGTCTCTGTCTGTGTGTGTGTGTGTGTGTGTGTGTGCGCGCTTGGGGCATTAATTGTAGCTGCCATATTAATTTTTCAACACGCATGCATATACACACACATAACTTGGAATGTGGGACCCCACACTATGCCCACATATTTAATAAATTAATAATAATTTAAGATATAAAGGGATATTTTTGCTCTGTGCAGGGAGCATTGGGACAAAGGGGCTGAACTGAACTGAAATCATTTGTAAGATTTTGGTCAGAGATGAAAAAATTAAGAGAGTATAATTCTCTCATCACTTTGAGAAAAATGGCAAAAGAGATCCTTAACCAAAGTTAGAACACACCAAAAGATCAAGAGAAGGTCAGAAATCGATAATAGATATTAAATTGAAGCTGGATGTAATAAAACATAAAATGGAATTAATAGAGAAAGAAGAACTGGCACAGAAAATCAGAAATTCTAAACAGAATTACTTTGAAGATGCAAATAAACCAGGTAGATGGCTAGCATATAAATTGAGAAAGGAGAAGGAATCAAGAAAAATATTGAAGTTAATAGATGATCAAGGCCAAGTTTGTTATGGTAATAAGGAGAAAAAGGAAATTATTCGAGATTTTTATGGGCAACTATATAAACAAGAGAATATTGCTGAGGAAAAAGTCAAACAATATTTACAGAATGCTAATTTACCGAAGATACCTAAAGAGACTGAAGAAATGTTAGAAAGCAATATAACAATGATGGAATTAAATGAAGCACTTAAGAAACAAAATTATGGGAAAGCACCAGGTCCAGATGGGTTTCCGGCAGAATTCTATAAAACATTTCAAGAATCATTGAGCATTCCATTGTTAGAAGTCATGAATGAAGTTATGTTAAAGAAGATAATACCCAAAACATGGTCAGAGGCTTATATCACACTTATTCCAAAAGAAGAGGCTGACCCACTGCAAATTAAGAACTATAGATCTATTTCTTTATTGAATACAGACTGTAAAATTTTTGCTTCAATTTTAGCAGAAAGACTTAAAAATATTTAAATAATTTTATCCACCCAGATCAAAATGGATTTCTGCCAAAGAGACATATCAGAGACAATATGAGAGTAATCCTGGATACTATGGAATACTATAAGGCTCATCCTGAAAAGCAAATGGCTTTGATATTCCTAGAGCATTTGATAACGTGAACTGGAGATTTATGTTATTACTATTGGAACAGATGGGTTTTGCCAGAAAATTTATTCAAGCAATAGAAGCCATATACAATAAACAGACAGCAAAGGTAATGATGGAAGGAGAACTTACAGACTTTATTAATATAAGAAAAGGCACAAGACAAGGATGTCCCCTATCTCTTTTGCTATTTGTGTTGACTTTGGAAGTGTTGAATAGAAATATTAGGGATGATAAAAGCATAAAAGGAATGAAAATTAAAAAGGAAGAATTCAAACTACAAGCTTTTGCTGATGACTTAGCTTTTATTCTGGAAGATCCACTAGAAACAGCTCCAAAGTTATTGGAAAAGATAGAGACATATGGTGAGATGGCTGGTTTGAAAATAAATAAAGATAAAACAAAGATTTTGACAAAGAACATGCTACTGAGACAAAGAGAAGAACTGGCAGACCTGTTGAAAATCCAAGTTACGAATAAGGTTAAGTATCTGGGGATATATTTGACAGCAAGATGTAGCACATTAAAAGAGAATAATTATATTAAACTTAAACAACAGATAGCTACAGACTTGAAGAAATGGGAAAACTTGCAATTGTCATTAATAGGGAGAATTTCAACAATTAAGATGAATATTTTACCCAGAATTCTATTATAATGTTCCAAACAATACCAATTAGGCTTGGAAAAGACTATTTTGAAGATTTAAATAAAATCATGTTGAAGTTTATATGGCAAGGTAAAAAAGCGAGAATAAAACTAAAGCTTTTGCAAGACGCTAGAATTAGAGGTGGTTTTGGCCTGCCTAATTGGGAACTGTATTATCAAGCTGCAAGTTTGATGTGGGTCAAAGAATGGATAACATTAAGAAAGGCTAGATTGTTGACACTAGAAGGTCATGATTTGCTTTTGGGCTGGCATGCTTTTTTATGGTATAAGGGAACTAAAACACAGGGTTATTTTAGAAGGCATTATATATGGGAGTCTTTGTGGTTAAACTGGGAGAATATAAAAAGACAATGTTATTTGAAAATTCCAGTTTGGTTATCGACTATTGAAGCATTTTCCTATCCTATAATTTATAAGAAGGAACAAACAGTTAATATGGGGAACTATTGGATGAAAAGGGTGAACTTAAATCGATCCAAAATTTAGAGGAACAAGGTATAAGGATGAATTGGTTTTCATATGCGCAAATACATTCAAGGTATGATGAAGATTCTAAAACGGAGGGATTCTATGATAAACAGACTGACTTATATAAGATCTTGATGGGTACTGATGAGAAGGTGATTAAAAAATTATATGGTTATTTACTGGGAATTAAATTAGAGGAAGAACAAGTTAAACTATGATTGTTTGGGGGAAGAATTTTGGATATGGGATTGATTTAGAGAAATGACAAAAATTGTGGTCTCAAAATTATAAAATGACAATGTCAACAGCATATAAAGAAAACTTGTATAAGATGTTTTACAGGTGGCACTTTCCCCCAACAAGAATAGCAAGAATGTTTAAGAACAAATCTGAAAAATGCTGGAAATGTCATCAGATACCTGGCTCATATTACCATATGTGGTGGACTTGTGAGGACACTGGAAAATATTGGACTAAAATTCGCATGTGGAAAAAATGACAAAGAAACACATAGACTTGAAACCAGAGATATTTTTATTGGGAATTTTACCTGATACATATAGTAATGATTTGAAATACCTGATTGTAAATGTATTAACAGCGGCTAGGATTGTATTTGCTAAAAACTGGAAGAATGAGAAAATACCATTACAGGAAGAAATTATTAAGAAAATACTGGAATGTGCTGAGATGAGTAGATTGACATTTGAAATTAGAGAGCAAGAGGATAAACAATTTTATGAAATTTGGGATCTTTTTTATCAATGGCTAGATGATAGAATACGATTATAGAATATTTAGAATGTTAGACAGTAAGGAATATCTTTACTTTTTTTCTTGTCTTTATTGTTTGACACTATATTTATAAAGTGTTTTTAGGATTGATTTGGAATGAATATATGATTTGTTACAGAATAAACTGTTTAAAGTATTGTTATCTCATAAAGCATGAATAATTAAAAGTATAGTCAAAAGTTTTGTTTTTTTTAATCGTGATATTAGGATATATAAGTTTGGATTGACAATATGAGTTGTTATGTAACATAATTGTAATTGAGACTACAAAATGAATGCACAAAACTGATGAACCAACCGACACGCTGGATGTACATATGAGAGTTGATGTTTTAATGTTTTGTTTGTCTTGTTTGTTTGTAGAAAATCAATAAAAAAAATTTCAAAAAAAAAAAAAAGATCAAGAGAAGGGTTTTTTTTTTCAAAGGGCTTTAAAGAGTTTAAGCAAAATTCTGGAAATGTGCTTCAAAGAATTTCAGAAATTTTTCATCTATAATACTCCTTCAGTGAGGATAAAATAGATAAAAGATAGAAAATAATAGATAAAATGCTCATATGAAAAAAGTAGGAAAGGGATCCAAAAGTTTGAGTATATATGGGGAATTAATGGTAATATGACAACTTCTTCAAAGACTCCAAGAAATGAAAATGTGATGGAACATGAATTCCATCATGTAAGAATTTTAAGTACAAATGCCGCCATCATAACAGATTATGCAAATTGATCCCTGATTAACCATGTTATGACACCCTCTAGAATCTAGCTATCCAACATCTAACAAGTTTACAAGCAAGGTAGATCAATATCAAGAGGTAGATGTCATCTTGCAAGCACTTCATCCTCAACCTCAAGATTCTCAAGCTGAAACATCTAACTAATCACTAGATCATTCACTAATTCCAATTAGATAATAACTTTTTGGCTGGCACAGATCAGTGCAATTTAATCTATCAAAAGGTCTTCTAATTGGTCACCCTAGGCTTTGAATTGAACACCTGCAGATTTTTTTTGGGGGGTGGGGGATGGGTGGAACCTTACTTAAAATTTGGAAAGGAACTCAAGTGAATGGGGAGATGATTCCCCTGGAAGCTGGTGCTGAGCTTTGTTGTTTTGGATTTGTTTGTTTAGATTTGGGGATGGAATTTCGAGCTATGTCTTTTTAAAGAATTCATTAAAGCAATATTGCAACATTCATATCTTTCCTGCCTCTAAATGGCAGACAACCACTCCAACAATGTTTGACAACTAGAGTGAGCTAGGTGATACACTAGCATTGAAAGAAGTGTCTGGGTACCATTTTTTCACCACTGGTCTACGCACACAGAAAAAGCCTTCATAGTCACCAATTATTAATGTTGAGCAGACATGCTATTGAATTGCATCCTCTTCATACCACAGAACAAAATGGGTAACAGTATTTGAACTCTGTATTTGACTGCAGTTGTTGTGTACTCTAATTGTCAGCCCTTTTCAAAATTCAATAGAGCTGCCAGAGGCCCCAAAACTGTTTTTTCAAAGGGGGAAGTACAGCCAATTTACTAGCATAATTCATAGTGTTCCATATTAGCAGGCTTGAAACCCTGCATTCCTATTGGTCAGTGTTAACCGCTACCTGATTGGTCAGCCTGGGTGTTTATGATTGGCTCGCTAAGAGTCTGCCATGATTGGTTAAAACCAAGCACGGGAGACTCAAAGTGATGTCATTGGCCCCTAAGCCTCGGAAATCTCTATAAAAGAGCCACCGCGGCTGCTACCTTTCTGAGTCTGATCTAACCTATTAATAAAGAGCTGTTGTTACTGAACCCGAGTCTCTCATCTCTGAAATCCGTCCTTCCGAACATAACACATAGCATGCCAATATTTGCCTTATCAATTTAAACCTTTTAATTCTTTCCATTTGCTGACAAAGTCATGGATTCAAGAATCAAAGAGGTGATTTCAAAATGCATATCAAGAATATGGCACAAAACTATAACTCCCCAAAGATTTGGATGTGAACCTATGATCTTTCCAAAATTTGCCACTAAATTGCAATTTTTATTGCAATGGAAATAAAAACAACTGTACGGAATCACTCAATTTTACTAAATTAGAGAAAATTAATATTATTGCCATTTAGATTGAATTAAACAAATATGGGAGTTGTCCTGGGCCTGTCTATTTTTTCTAATCTGAATCACTTTTCCTAGACCTGGCATAAGCCTCCAAGCCAACTGTTGGTTTCCTCTTGAAAAAATCGTATGCATGTTCTGAGAAAAGATACCATAGGTATTGGAATTATTAACCACTGAAAACTATATATGTAAATGGAACGTTCTTAAAAATCAGCCAATTCCTCTTTTATCATTCCAGATACATGCCTGTCATGCCCCTGTTGGAATCTGAATCTGAGGAGGAAGACAAACAGCTGACAGGGAGTGGGAGTGTGGCTCCATTGGCTGTGGAGGAAACTGGAGAAGGGCAAAGTCCGACTGGGCAGAGCAGGAAAGAGGTAGAACAAGGGAGAGGGAGTTCAGAGGAATACCCAGGCCCACCGCCTCTTCATCCTAGGGCATGCAGGGAGGAATGGAGAAGAGAATAATATGGGTTTCATGGCTTATGCGGCAGGAAAGGGCCCTGCTTCCCTTCATTAGCCACAGCTGGGAAGAGACTTTAAAAGAAATGTATGCTGAGTGCAGCAGCTGCTGGGAGCAAACATGAGTTTATCTTTTGTTGACTTTGGTTATCTATGTTCCTGGCATCTTTCCCAGTGTTGACTTATTGCTGTGCCTTCACATCTGGAATTCTTGTTCCTGCCCTGCCAGACTAATTACCTCATTTTGCTATGATTGGATTTATAGTTACATTTTTTTGTGGACCACGTTTCGGACTTGATTCTCTGCAACCAAAGGTTGTTCCTGGGAGAGTTTTTCTTCAGCCAGAAGGTAACTAGGACATTGGGGGCAAAGTTGAAGCTAATAAAGGGATTCCTACTGATTATCTGACTGTATTGCCTTTGTGCCATGCCCTGGGTCATCACACACACCCCAACCCTCAAGGCATGGAGCTAAAACAAAATTTTCAGGGTTCAAAAAAACCCATGAGATTAATTCATCCCTCTAGACCAGGGGTGGGCAAACTTTTTGGCTTGGGGGCCTCATTGACTTTTAAAATTTGACAGATAGGCCGCCACCTGCTGTCAAAATGCCTGTCATTACAAGTCAAAATCAAATGAATGCAATCATTCAATCATTCACATCAAACCTTAATTCTGTACCAATCTTCGGTGGGCCGGATTAAAAAGACCAACGGGCTGGATGTGGCCCGTGGGCCGTAGTTTGCCCACCCCTGCTCTAGACAGAGCTTTAATCACAGTTCATTTCTTCTTATATAATAGGCAATGTAAGTTAGCATTCATAAAGTATTCACACATTTCGACTAGCCTATAAGTGGTCAAAAGGACACAGTTACCTTAGCATATTCTTCCACCAATATAATCATTTATTATCAGGTCAGAAAAATAACACACGCAGTCATCTTCACATAGCTCTGGTGCTATAAACAAATCATTTGCTATTCTTTAAAAAAGTAGAGCAAAAGTCATTTAATTTTTTACTTTGGAAAGTAAAAGTATCCAGACAACCAAGAATAGAGGAAAGCCAAATAATGATAGACTTTATTGTAGCCAAATAATGATGGACTCAGATATTATTGCAACCTCAAATTAGATTTGTTACAGCTACAGTAATGGGAAATGCTTACCCGTTACTCATTGGAGCAGACATTAAAAGACCATGTCTGCTCACGCATCTGTGTCCCTGCAGAGAAATAGATGCTGGCTTTGATTTCCTCACCATCATATGCATGAAGTCTGTAGAACATTCAGGATTTTTCAAGTCCACTTAACTGAGAAAACAAACAAATCAAGTCAACCAACCTGGTCTCAGTATTATTATTCTTTCTTTGTTCTTAGATGGATTTCCCAGTTTTCCTCTAGGAGCACAAGGCAGTTTAGTTATGGAACTCCCTTCAATGTTATCTAAAGAGCAACCCTGTTCAATAAATTGGGTTGTGAGACTGTGATTGTCTTAAAGCTATCCAGTGAGTTTCAGTAGTCTTGAGCTTGGGTTTAGATTAAACCCTTAACCCCTATAACACTTTGTCATACATGTATACTAGTTTGTTAGATCATTCCTATAACCAAGACGTAGAATCAACAAATCAATAAAATTTATTACAATTCCAGACCAGTCATTACCAATAAAGGGAAATATTTGTAGCTCAGGATTGAAATGAGAGGTCCTTGTCATTGTTTTGCTTCAGATATTAACATAAGATGTTATTATCAATATAACATAATAATAAAATGGAAGATCGCCGATTTCCTATTCTGACTCTCCTTGCAACAGAGCCTTGCAACAGGACTGTACTCACTGAACATAATTTTGAGGCTTGCCCTAAGATTTAGGAATCTTTTACCTGGAGGCAGATTGTTGGGCTAAAAGTTGTCAAAGTACCCAGATATTGTGAAGGTTGGGAATGAGTATGTAAATCTTAGAGTTACCCTTGTAGATGTATCAGTTCTAAAAAAAAACATATGGCCCAGTATTTCTAGCACACCTTTACTGCAGTAGCAGTATCTCCCTGAGGAAAGTGTTCACTTCTTGAGAACTGCTAAAGGAAGAGAGTTAAAACATGCAGGGGTGAATGTCCTTAGAAAAGTAAGTTCTTAAAAATATTGTGTCATATTATGTTATGTAATCACTCCCATATACTGTATTTCAACTACTGGTACTATATTTCAAATATTCTGCTTCAGTCTTCTCTTCCTGAAGGTGCATAACCTCAGCTCAACATCTCTCTTGTCTGTAGTCCATTCCCAAAAACATTTGTGGAGAACACAGTCTTTTAGATATCCTAGGGCATCACTGCAAGAATAGTTACGTATGTGGAAAAAACATTTTTACATTCACTTCCCAAACCAAATCTTAACATGATTATTCTTCAAGATGTGCACTTTTCAAAATATATGGTTGTAGATCTCTAAATAAGCAAAGCATATTATGCTAGAAAAAATCGTTTGCAAAAATACATCTATTATGGGCAAAATAAAGTGAAAGATAACAGTCTTAGAAGTATGCATGGAGATTATTGTACTGTTTGCAAAAGCAGAAAATCAAAACATAATGTGGATCTGGAATGAAACAAACTTAAGGCTGGAAAATTAGAAACCAAGTGAAACCAAAATTGGCAGATTTGATGTGAACAGCAGAAACACTATCATATGGAATTAAAAACAGATATCTGCACTGTGAAAATAAAACTAGAAAATCTTAGGCCCTGTACATATTGTACATGAACAGAATAAATAATATATTGCACAAAGTTACTAGATATAATCCCAACATGCTACATTAGTTTCATTTCAGGCTGTAATTTTATATTCATCTACCTGGAAATATGCTTCACTGTATTTAATGTGACTCTTTTCTGATTACTCATATATAGGATTATGTTAAAGTTTTTCTGCTTTAACAGATCAAAAAATAGCCTCTAATTTTCATATAACATTGTGCAATTTAGGATAACGATGTTTTAATTTGATAGTATCTCTTCTTATTACAGTTGCAATCATTTTCGTAACTGCATTTTAACTGCATTGGTAGATGAGTTTATAGCATAAGAGCATTCTCAAAGCAAAATCCAATTGATGTTTGGCTTGTTCTCTGGTTTTTAATTTTTGTTGCTTCTTTTTAATCGCATGATTTCTGCTGTGAATTGTATCATAGCTGGGGAATGCATTAGTTTTTGTGCCTTTTATATATTACCTTAATAATCTCAATAAGCATCAGTTTAAATATGAGTTTTATAAATAAGTAATGGAGGGGGGGGTGGACCTTAGGGAGATTGGCAAGTTTTAGATGTAAGAAATTGCTCTTATTGTATAATTTTATAAAAAAAACTACTCAGAAGATGGTCCCATTGAGTTTACTTACATCACCCAGAGAGTCAACCTGAAGAAGAATTGGTGTTCAGTAGATCACCCTGAATTCTGCCCTAGACAGGGTTAGTATGAGATGTTTAAATAAAAGTACTGTATTAAAAGATTTTTTTTCTGTATGCAAAACAAAACATCAACATGTAACTTAAATAATAAAACCAATCTGTGTCTTGGGTGCTTGATCTTTTAATGGACCATGAATTATCCTTGATTATATCAGCTCTGTTTCTTGTTTCAATGGTTCTTCCTTTGATTTAGTTTCCTCTGGGAAATGCTTTGGTTTGTTTATTTGGCGGTCATTATCCAGTAACAATTTTACAATTTGTGAGAAGCGTTCAGACTTATATGGCTGATTGTAGCTACATTGATTAATATTCACATAAACTCTATGAATGAAAGATGTATCTTCTCGCCAATTTAACACAGAGACTGTTATAATCCATCAGCTAGAAAGATACTATATGATATAATTACAAAATAAAATTATCCTTTCATGTCCTATCCTATTAGACTAAAGTTTGCGCATATATATATATATATATATATATATATATATATATATATATATATATATATATTTGTTTTCTTAAGTTTTCGTGGGTACTTACATGTCTGGCATTCAGCTTTGTTCGGGTATTTTCCCACGTCATAGTAGTGGTGCTTTTAAAGTTGTAGCAACGTTTCGGCAGAATCCCACCTGCCATCATTAGGCTTCTGTATAGTGTTTGTCTGTGAGTCAGACTTTTACAGTGGTTTCAGATTTAAATTTGGGGCAGCCTATTGCTGTGTCAGAATGGTTTTTTCTTCCTCCTGATTGATTGAGAGTCTTGGTCTGTGTTTATTGGTCTTGGAGTTTGCTGTGTTCTGCAACTAATATCTTCTGTCTGTTTTTTTGGGGGGGGGCTCTTTTTGTATCTTGATTGGCTGGCAGCATTGTGTTTATTGGAGGCCTTTAGTAAATGGATGGCCTTCGGGTAAATGGATGGCTATCATTAGTAAGGAATCTGGGTTTCATCTGGGTGCCTGGTTGGGGTGTGTTTGAGCTGGAGGTATCAGGCGGGATCTGTTTGTGCCCAGGTGTTTGCCTGGCTTGTGGTGTGGAGATTTTTTTGTTTGTGAGTGCAGGCTTCCAAATGATTGACAGCCCGGTGGAATCATCTCTTCTGTTCATGCTTTCTGGTCTTTTTTCAATCTCTATGGCTTCTCTGATGATTCTGTGGCTGGGATTTTCTATGGTGGCTAGGGTTTTGGTGCCATTGAAGTTGATGTTATGACCTGTGGCTTCCATGTGTTGGACGAGTGAGGAAGTGTATTCCAGCTTTTTGACTGCATTTTTGTGTTCATCCAGGCAGGTGCTTATTCTTCTACTGGTCTGTCCAATGTATGTGGCCAGGCATGATGCACAGGGTACTTCATATATGCCTTGGTTTTCCAGGTCAATTTTGTCTTTGGGGTTCCTGAGGATGGCTGCTATTTTTCTGTCTGTTTTGAAGGCAGTCTTGATGTGGTGTCTGTATAGAATCTTACTAATTTTGTCTGTAGTGCCTCTTATGTAGGGCAGGACAGCTGTTCCATAGGTCTGTTCATCTTCTGGGTCTCTATTATGTCTCAGTGTGTTTTTGTGGATCAAGTTGGTGATTTTGCTTTTGTGGAAGCTGTTGGCTGTCAATATTTTAGTCAGGGTGCATAGTTCAGTCTTAATGTGTGTCTTGTCTGCCAGGCGTTTGGTTCTAGTAATTAGTGTTTTAGCCACGGAGTTTATCTGTGCTGGGTGGTGGTGGGATTGGGCGTTGAGGTAGCGGTTGGTGTGTGTTTTCTTCTGGTATGTGGTGTGTCCTAGTGTGCCATCTGTTATTTTGTAGATTAGTACATCTAGGAATGGTAGTTGTTTGTTTGTTTCTGTTTCCATGGTGAACTTGATTTTGGGGTGTGCGCTGTTTAGGTGTGTTAGGAAATTGTTTAGGTTTTCTTGTCCATGGGGCCAAATCACGAATGTGTCATCGATATATCTTAACCATAGTTTGGGTTTGAGTATGGCATTACCCAGGGCTCTGGATTCGAATTCTTCCATGAATAGGTTTGCAAAGACGGGTGACAGTGGTGATCCCATAGGGGCTCCTTCAATTTGTTTGTATCTTTGTCCTTTGTATATGAAATATGTGTTGGTTAAGCAGTGTTCTGTTAGTTCCATGAGGTTTTTAGCTGGTTGGTATTTATTTTTGATGATTTCGAGGGTCTCTTTTATCGGGACTTGAGTGAATAGTGAAACCACGTCAAAACTTACAAGCAGATCTTCTTGCTCCACGTGTAGATCTTTGATCATTTCCAAGAAGTGGTATGAGTTTTGTACATGAGAAGCTGCTGTTTCAGCATGGGGCTGTAGCTCTTTTGCTAGGTGTTTAGCTAGGTATTGTAGTGGTGCTCCTCTGGAGCTGACTATGGGTCTGAGAGGTATGCCTTCTTTGTGTATTTTTGGGAGGCCGTATAGTTTCGGGCATCTGGAAGATTTCTCTCTGGGTATGATCGTGTGTTGGATCTCTTTGCTTATGTGGCTGGTTATAATTTTCTTCTTGGTTAATTTTTCCAGATATGTGGTTGGGTCTATGTTTATGAGTTTGTATGTGGAGTCTTGGAGTAGGTCTGTCAATTTTGTTTCATAGTCTTTTCTGTCCATCATTACAGTGGCATTCCCTTTGTCTGCTGGGAAGATGATTATGCTGCTGTCTCTTTTCAGGGTTTGTAGTGCTTTAATTTCATTTTTCGGCAAGTTGCTTTTGGGTGATTTGCTTGTGCATAAGATGTTGGTAACTTGGTGTCTTATTTTATCAGCTTCATCTGTATTTAATTTAGTTAGGCTGGATTCTACTGCACATATGATAGATTCTGTGGGGATTTTTTGGGGTGCTATAGCATAATTGAATCCTTTGGTTAGGACATCTGTTTCTGTTTTGGTGAGTTCTCTGTTGGAAACGTTGTACACTAATTGTTTCAGGTGTTGTTGTGAGTTGGGGGTTTTCTTGTCATGTTCTAATTTCTTTAATTTTTTCAAGAGTTTTTCCTGCTTGTAAGTGTTTTGAGATTCAGCTCTCCAAGTTGTAAATTGTTTTATCTTGTCCCAAAGTAGAGGGTGGATTTTGCTGCTCAATTCCAGGTGTAGTGCAAGCAAATCTTTGTTTAACTGATCTAATTGGAATCTCTTACTGTGGAGCTCGTTCCTTAGTAGAGCCATTCCAGTTCTTTTCAGAACTGTTCTTTTCTTTCAGTTCTTTTCAGAACATATCTGGAAAAATTAACCAAGAAGAAAATTATAACCAGCCACATGAGCAAAGAGATCCAACAGATGATCACCCCAAGAGAAAAATCTTCCAGATGCTCCAAACTATACGGCCTCCCAAAAATACACAAAGAAGGCATACCTCTCAGACCCATAGTCAGCTCCAGAGGAGCACCACTACAAAACCTAGCTAAACACTTAGCAAAACAGCCACAGCCCCATGCTGAAACAGCAGCTTCACATGTACAAAACTCATACCACTTCTTGGAAATGATCAAAGATCTACATGTGGAGCAAGAAGATCTGCTTGTAAGTTTCGACGTGGTTTCACTATTCACTCAAGTCCCGATAAAAGAGACCCTTGAAATCATCAAAAATAAATACCAACCAGCTAAACACCTCATGGAACTAACAGAACACTGCTTAACCAACACATATTTCATATACAAAGGACAAAGATACAAACAAATTGAAGGAGCCCCTATGGGATCACCACTGTCACCCGTCATTGCAAACCTGTTCATGGAAGAATTCAAATCCAGAGTCCTGGCCAATGCCATCCACAAACCCAAACTATGGTTAAGATACATCGATGACACATTTGTGATTTGGCCCCATGGAAAAGAAAACCTAAACAATTTCCTAACACACCTAAACAGCGCACACCCCAAAATCAAGTTCACCATGGAAACAGAAACAAAGAAACAACTACTATTCCTAGATGTACTAATCTACAAAAAAACAGATGGCACACTAGGATACACCATATACCAGAAGAAAACACACACTAACCGCTTCCTCAATGCCCAATCCCATCATCACCCAGCACAGATAAACTCTGTGGCTAAAACACCAATTACTAGAACCAAACGCCTGGCAGACAAGACACACATTAAGACTGAACTATGCACCCTGACTAAAATATTGGCAGCCAACGGCTTCCACAGAAGCAAAATCACCAACTTGATCCACAAAAACACACTGAAACATAATAGAGACCCAGAAGATGAACTGACCTATGGAATAGCTGTCCTGCCCTACATAAGAGGTACTATAGACAAAATTAGTAAGGTACTACACAGACATCACATCAAGACTGCCTTCAAAACAGACAGAAAAATAGCAGCATTCCTCAGGAACCCCAAAGACAAAATTGACCTGGAAAACCAAGGCATATATGAAGTCCCCTGTGCATCATGCCCAGCCACATACATTGGACAGACCAATAGAAGAATAAGTACCTGCCTGGATGAACACAAAAATGCAGTCAAAAAGCTGGAACACACTTCCTCACTAGTCCAACACACGGAAGCCACGGGTCATAGCATCAACTTCAATGGCACTCAAACCCTAGCCACTATAGAAAACCCTAGCCACAGAATCATCAGAGAAGCCATAGAGATTGAAAAAAGACCAGAAAGCATGAACAAAAGAGATGATTCCACCGGGCTGTCAATCATTTGGAAGCCTGCACTCACAAACAAAAAAATCTCCACACCACAAGCCAGGCAAACACCTGGGCACAAACAGATCCCCCCTAATATCTCCAGCTCAAACACACCCCAACCAGGCACCCAGATGAAACCCAGCTTCATAACTAATGATAGCCGTCCATTTACCCGAAGCCAAGCTGCACTAAAGGCCTCCAATAAAGTAACACAATGCTGCCAGCCAATCAAGATACAAAAAGAGCCAAAAAACAGACAGAAGATATCAGAAACACCAATCAAGCAGAACACAGCAAACTCCAAGACCAATAAACACAGACCAAGACTCCCAACCAATCAGGAGGAAGAAAAAACCATTCTGGCACAGCAATAGGCTGCCCCAAATTTAAATCTGAAACCACTGTAAAAGTCTGACTCACAGACAAACACTATACAGAAGCCTGATGATGGCAGATGAGATTCTGCTGAAATGTTGCTACAACTTTAAAAGCACCACTACTATGACGTGGGAAAATACCCGAACAAAGCTGAATGCCATACATACATACATACATACATACATACATACATACATACATACATTAAGATATTGCCTAGCTCTCATGTGACTGACTGAGCTGATAAAAATAACATCTATAGCTACTTCTATTGCCCAATTACATACTGTATCTAGTTAGATCCTGAAGCTGAACTAGCCAAAATTGTTTCAAAAGCTACCAGGCAGTTGAGCTTCATTTTACAAAGCAAAACCAAAAACCAAATGCTCTTTTATGACTCTCTCAGATGCCTTGTTCATTTATGGGGATGTGTGTTGACCAGATGTCCCTTGGTTGGTTGTGGGTCATGGGTAACCCTAGCTTACAAAGACTTACAATTGTAGGGTAACCAAATTGTCTGTGGTAGCTCTATAATTTTTGGTGGTGATGTGATAGAGACAGAGGGAGAATCAGTGGTTAAGTCCCAGACCACTGTTCTCTTGCATTTTGGAGGAACATGGGCGCTGCATTCCAAATAGAAGCAACAATAACTTAGTTGTAGTGTGCTGTAAGGATGGGTCAATCTGCCAGTGTAGATTTCTCTCAAAATTTTGTTTTGTCTGTCTTTAAACTTCAACCTAATTCCAAGACATTTTGAAAATTGCTTTGCAAGAAAGTCTATGTATGGGAGATGGATGGGCCTGCCAGAAATCCAGAAAAACACAAGTACCAGATAGGCAGTGTCATGCCCTGTTAGAATCTGATTCGGAAGGGGAGGCTGAGCAGCTGACAGGGAGTGGGAATGTGGCTCCATTTGTTGTGGAAGAAACTAGGAAAGAGCAAAGTCTGGCTGGGCAGAGCAGGGGAGAGGTAGAGCAAGGGAGAGGGAATTTGGAGGAAGACCCAGACCCACCCCCTCTTCATCCTAGGACACACAGGGAGAAACGGAGAAGGGAACAACATGAGTTGTGTGGCTTATGGGATAGGAAAGGGCCCTGATTCCTTTCATTAGCTGCAGCTGGGAATACTGTTTAAAAAGGGAATCTGTGCACAGCAAGTTGTTGGGAGGAAATCGTGAATTATGTGGTATCGTGGAGGCTTATCTGTGTTCCTAGCATCTTCCCAACTGTGTGTGTTTTGCTGTGCTTTCAAGTCTGCAATTCCTTCTCCTGCCCTGTCAAGTTAATTACTGCAGCATGGTTTGTGTGGATTTTTAGTTACAGTTTGTATATTTTGTTTTCAGACTGAATTTTCTCCACTTAAAGACTGTTCCTGGGAGAGTTTTTTTTTTCCAGCTGAAGGTAACCTGGACATTGGGGGAAAAGTTGGAGATAATAAAGGGACTCTTCTTGCGTATTTGACTGTGTTGCCTTTGCGCCACATCCTGGGTTACATACTGTCAGATATTGGTATCTGGAAAAATTATTTGAGTAGTTCTTGAAGCAATTGATTTGCAAATGCTTCAAAAATGCAGCAATTATTAATTGATGTTAATATAGTTTTGTCAAAAACTAGTTTCATCCAATCATCTGGACCTCAGTTTTAATTTTTGTTATTTCTTTTCCTACTGATTTACATAGATTTAAAGAACACCCAACTCCCAACAAATTTGGATGCTTTGCTAATACGAAAAAGCCAGAATGATAAAATAAAAGAACAAAGGATGCGCATCCAGAAAAAAACCATAAAAAACAACACAAAATTTTGCAGCCTATTCCAAAGCCTGGGAAAACAACCAAGTTTTCAATGCCTTTCAAAATGACATCAAGATGGGAGTTACCATGAGAGAAAAGGCATACTTCCAGACTCCTATTAGATGATCTTATGTTCACTCACTCTTCCCAATCTATCAGATAGGCAGAAACTATTAGTAATAGGCAGTCCCTCAATATAGGTAGTGTTAAGTACTTGGACATGGGTTGGAGTAAATGGAGACAGTCTTTGAATGTGAACTTTCAGCTCTTTATTAGCATAGTGACTTCTCAAAACAACAACAGTGAACCCTGCTTTATATAGGCAACCTTTGTGAGAATTGTCCAATAGCGAGCTATGAACGCAAGTACTTTAAACCAATAATAATCCTCTGTTAAGGGCCAATCGGATTCCTAAGAACTAGCCAATCCGATCTGGCGGCCTAACAGCCAATCAGAAGTGCAGGGCCAGAACCCTGCACTTAACCTCAAGCTCATACTTTATTAATTATGGAACATACATAACAACCCTTCCCCCTGGTTTCTTAATTATGGTGTAGTTATATAATCCTTTAAGTAGGATGGTTGTCTTTTAAGTCTTTCAGATTTTCATTGGACTGGTTGATTGCAATCCTGTTGAGGTAGATTGTTGTTTGGCAGTGTCTCTGCTTCTTGCTCAGGTGCAATTTCTTGTGGTGCAAACAATTCTCCTTCCTGCTCCATTTCTTGGGTCTCACTTGATTCGTCACTCTCTTCGAGCAGGTTCCCTGGAACGTCATCTTCTTCTTCTGTAACTCCCCCCCCTCGGTTTGGTCATGGGGGAGTTGTTGACTGGCCGTTATGAGTCGTGACCGTAATTGGTCGATATGCCGTTTCCACAGTCTATTGTCACAGCATTGCACTATGTAGGATTTGGGGCCGGTCACTCGTACTACCGTTGCTTCTATCCATAACGGGTCGCCTGATAAGTTCCGTGCATTAACGCGGCCTCCTACCTGGAACGTGCGACAGCGGCCACTGGATCCTATTGGCTTTTCCAGTTCATAAGCAGGGTGCAACCGGTCGAGGTGGGAACGGAGTCTTCGTCCCATCAGTAGTTCTGCGGGAGTTCTGCCGGTGACGCTATGTGGAGTTATGTGTTGCAAAAAGAGAATTTGGTTAACTTTGTCATCGATATTTTCATAATCCATTTTTTTGCAAAGTCTTTTTAACAAATTGGACCATGCGTTCCGCTCGGCCATTGGTCACAGGGTGCGCAGGCGAGGTGAGTGCATGGCGGATGCCGCGGTCAACGAGGTACTGCTCGAACATCAATGCCATGAACTGTGGCCCGTTATCGGACACCAGGACGTCAGGCAATCCGTGGGTTGCAAAGAGTCTATTTAGGATCTTTATCACTGCCTCAGAAGTTGTGGCCGTCATACGATGAACTTCTAACCAATTGGAATATGCGTTGACTGTCAGCAGGAAGGTATATCCTTTGGTTGGCCCCGCGAAATCCAGGTAGATTCTGGACCAGGGTCCACGTGGCATTTCCCATTCAGTAGGCATGGCTTTTGGTGGGGCGTTGCTGGCTTGTTGGCAACTGGTACACGCTTTGACCCACTGCTTGATTTGCCGATCCATGCCCGGCTACCATGCGTAGCTTCGTGCGAGTGCTTTCATCCGCACGATGCCAGGGTGGCCCTCATGCAGGGTTTGTAGTAGCGTCTTCCGGAGTCATTCTGGGACAACAACTCTATCACCCCAGATGACACAGCCTTTTTGTGAAAAAAGTTCAGTCTGTCTTGCTTTAAATGGCGCGAAGTCATCTGGGACTTGGTCCAATGGCCATCCGCGTTCTACCCAGCCTAGGACTCGAGCTAGGGTGTGGTCTCGTTTGGTTTCTCTTGTGATGTCTCGGGCGGTCATAGGCAGCGAGTTGAGTGTTTCGATCTGCAACGTGGTTGTTGTTGGTGCCGGATCGTCGAGAATCTCTGGAATTGGTGCTCGGCTTAATGCATTGGTGTGGGGAATGGCTTTCCCCAGGCGATATTGAAGGTGATAATTATAAGCAGTGAGGAATTCTGACCATCGGGTCATTCTAGGGGATAATATGTAGGGGGTTGGCTTGTCCCCGGCTATTATCCCTAGCAACGGTTTGTGGTCAGTTATAATGGTGAATGTCCTTCCATACACATATTCATGAAATTTCTTTACAGCTGCAACGATTGTGAGAGCTTCTTTATCAATTTGTCCATGGTTCCGCTCTGCATGTGAAAGAGTCTTCGAAAAGTATGCAACAGGGGCTTCGTTCCCATTAGGCAGTACATGACTCAAAATGGCGCCCACCCCGAAAGGCGAGGCATCGCAGGTTATAACTAATGGTAAAGACTCGTTATACTGCATAAGTACAGAGTCAGATGTGAGCAATTTTTTAACATTCCAGAACGCTTGTTCTTCCCGGTAACTCCATACCCACAATGCTTTTTTATCTAATAACCGGTGTAACGGTTCAGCAACAGTCGCCTTATGCGGTAAAAATACATTATAAAAATTAATGAGTCCTAAGAATGCCTGGAGATCGGTCTTGTTACTTGGCCTGGGGGCATTTTTTATCGCCCTTAATTTACTTTCGGTAGGGTGGATGCCCTGGCTATCAATCCTGTACCCTAGAAACTCAACACTGTCAGTATATAAGTGACATTTATTTTTTTTCACCTTAAGTCCTGCCTCTTGGAATTTTTTAAGAACACCTTTCAAACGATCCTGCAAGATTTTTTTGGTAGGGGCTGCAATTAATACGTCATAAAAATACGGAACCACGCCCTTGATTCCCTGTAACAACCTTTCCATGAGGCTTTGGAATATCCCCGGGGCTACACTAACCCCAAATTGCAATCGAGTACATTTAAAAGCACCTCTGTGCGTTACAATTGTTTGGGCCTGAGCCGTCTTTTCATCCACTGGTAGTTGTTGATAAGCTTGAGCTAAATCTAATTTAGCGAAAACCTTTCCGCCCCCCAAGGAGTGGAGGAGGTGCTGCACCACCGGAACTGGATACGCATTCTGCTGTAGGGCGTGGTTTAAAGTGGCCCGGTAGTCCCCACAAATTTGGATTGACCCATCTGGCTTAATGGGCGTTACAATAGGGGTTTCCCATGGAGAGTGATCGATGGGCTTCAACACCCTTTGAGCAATTAACTTATCGAGTTGTTCGTCGATCTTAGCTTTAAGAGCGAATAGAACTCGACGGGGCTTCAAGCGAATTGGGGCTACTTTTGGATCTAAACTAAATGAGATTGGGGTCCCCTTATACTCGCCTAAACGGTCCGCGAAGACGTCGCTGAACTCAGAAACAAGGTCTTCCTCCCACTCACAACCACCGACTCAGTTCATGCCGGCCATCTCGATGCCTAGTGGCGTGAACCATTGGAGGCCTAATAGACTAGGCCTATCTCTGTCAATGATCGTTAGAGGTAAGTACGCTGTATGTTTTTTGAAGGAGACTCGGACTCGGCAGGACCCGACCACAGGGATTCGATTTCCTTGGAAGTCCTTGAGGATGAGGCGTTGAAATTGGAGGTCTTGGCGTTGGATTGTGGGGATAAGTTGCTTGAGTGTCTTCCAAGACACCATCGAGAGGGACGATCCCGAGTCGACCTCCATGTGGCAAGGCTGGTTCTCGATGGCTACCGTGACTCAAATTTTCTTAGTGTCCATGACTGAGGCGTGACCTATAGTGATAGTATGGTGAGCCTCTTCTTTTTGCAAAGCACGATTTCTGTAGGAGTGGTTTACTGGTTCTCGCCTTACAGGACGGTTTCCTGTCGATTGGCGATAGTTGGCCCCTTTTGAGGCCTGGCTGGGTCCTGGTAAGCTGCGGCAGACCCGGCTGATGTGGCCTCATTTCCCGCACTCATAGCAGAGTGCGTCGCGGAATTTGCATTTGGCCCTGGCATGGTTTGCTCCACAGCCAGCGCAAGGGCGTAAGGGCTTCGGGCAAGGGTCCCGGTCCGACCGCAGTTGATGGACCCCTTCTACGTCGCTGACTGACGACGAAGAGAGGTCCTCGTGGTGCGTCGTAACAAGCTGCCCTTCAGACTTGGATAAAATGTCGCTTGTCAGTGGTGGTACCGGAGTGCAGCTTCGCCGTAGTTGTGCAGCTGACTTTTTGGTCGCCTCCGCAGCCGTGGCTTCAGCGATTGCATCAGCAAGGCTGATGTCGCCTTTCTGCATCAGCTTGCTTTGCAAGCCTAGTGCATCTAATCCCAGAATTACTCGGTCTCTTAGTGCTTCTTCTAAATCGGCGAACTCGCAGAGGCCTCCTAAATTTCGGATGTCTGACATGAAATCGGCCACGCTCTCTCCTTTTCGCTGGTTCCTTTGATAAAACTCGTGGCGTCTCACGAGTGTAGGCACGGTTGGCACGTAATGATCTCTCAGGATGGGTTCGAGGTCGTCCCAGCTCATGGCTTTCACTTCTCGAGGTTTGGCGAGTGCTTTTGCCATTTTAAAAACAGCCGGGCCGCAGTGCGTCAGGAACAGTGCCCGCTTTTTTGCTGGTGTGGCATCCTTCAAATTATTCGTCTCAAGAAACATTTGGAAGCGAACCATGTAGGATTCCCAATCCTCTTGGTTTGGATCGAACGGAGCGGGTGGTACGATGCCGCCGGACATGGTTCTGTTGTTGGCGTCGTCTTATCACATGCTCGGTATTGCTTCCTGGCTTCTTAGGTTCAGACGTCTCCAAATCCCATCCTCGTCGCCAGTGTTAAGTACTTGGACATGGGTTGGAGTAAATGGAGACAGTCTTTGAAAGTGAACTTTCAGCTCTTTATTAGCATAGTGATTTCTCAAAACAACAACAGTGAACCCTGCAGGCAACCTTTGTGAGAATTGTCCAATAGCGAGCTATGAACGCAAGTACTTTAAACCAATAATAATCGTCTATTAAGGGCCAATTGGATTCCTAAGAACTAGCCAATCCGATCTGGCCGCCTAACAGCCAATCAGAAGTGCAGGGCCAGAACCCTGCACTTAACCTCAAGCTCATTCTTTATTAACTATGGTACATACATAACAGGTAGTGATCGTCTTGAATTGCACATGGGAAACCAAATGGCAAACGTTATAGAACAGTGTCACAAGAGTATACTTGTGTAAGTTGTGTAATGGTTAAAGGGACTAGAGTAAATATTGTGAAATCATGAGTTCTACTCCTACTTTAAACCATGGGGGGAAGGGGGAGTTGCCCCATGCACCCTGCACTGGCTTATCTCAGGGCCAATACATGCCTGGCCTCGCAGCCTCGCACCAGCACACTGTTTGGCCTCCTGCTCCTTTGCAACCATGAGCAAGCAGAGGAAGTGGGTTGGTGGCCACGTGAGCTCCTGCTGCACATGGTTGCTGGTGCTGCCACTGTGAGGCAGGTGTTAGGGCATGGATGGCCTGGTTGCAGGGGACCATGCAGGGCATGTGGGAAGCTTCACCCCTCACCTCAGCACTGCAAGCAACCAAACGGAATGGGTGGGCAGGTGGCTCTGCAGGATCTTTAGGGTTTATTTTGGGAGGTAGCATTTATATTGAGCACACACACGTAAAACATGCTAGGTCTTATTTTCAGGAAAACAGGTTTTTTAAGCTTTCCCATTTTTGTTTTTTAACATCTCAGTTGCATATCAATAACATTTCTACAATAGAATGCCCCAAACCTGTCACAGTATTCTAGATATACTTTGACCAATTCAGATTAGAGAAGAATGAGAATTTCTTCTGATTTTGATGTAAACATATGTTGATACAGTCTAGGATTACAATGTTTCCCAATATCATCACACTATGAGTGCATGTTCAATTTATGAATAGCCAATTTATTATCTTTTTGCAATATTTTTGCCCACTACAATCTGAAGACCACAAATCTGGAGGATACTGAATTTGGGAAAGGCAACTATGTCAAAGAGGAAAAAATCAGTGTAGAAAATAGCTGGAAAATTTATGTGTAAAATATTTCAGCAAACATTTTTAGTATCACAGAAGAAATGTCATGCTGACATTTCAACTACTTCATTATATTCTTTAACATACAACAGACAATCAATGTTTGTGGCCACTGAGCATCTGTAATCCACATTTTTCTCTTTGGGGGACTTCTCTTTCTTTAAAAAAAATATTGTGGTTGTGTACTTAGGCTGTCATGCTTCAATTCTAGTTAAGGAATTGAGCAAGAGAAGCTGTAGCTCTCAAACAAAATTGAAACGTTTAATCACTGATGCAATATTACTCAACAGATTTTATTCTGCAAAATGCACAGATTATATATTAACATTATCTTGTATTTCTGAGTTCAAATATCCTATTCTATGTTCTGCCATTAGTTCACAGAGAACACTAATTTACTTTTATTATCAACCTCATAGCTGTGAGGATGTGCCAGTATTTCATTTTCAAGCAGCAGAAAAGTTTAGAGGAAGCCATTCAAATGTTGTCTGTATGTGTTTGTATGTGCGTGTTTATGTATATGTATCAGACACATATCTCCGTGGCTAGACAATTACAATGGTGTCACAATGATGACAGGACACAAGAAAGCCAAGGTTTGAAAACAGCATTATCAGCATTATCTAGTAACATCTCTAGTAGTTATTCTTTGCAAATTGGTTTCTCATCCTTGGCTTATGAGGAAAAAGTCACAGCAAGAAGAAATGAGTAATTATTCCTGATACAACACATTTCATAGACCTTGACTTTTGAACACTGAAACAATTATGTCTCCTGACATATATGATGAAGTGTTTTATGTAAAATTTATCTAGGTAAAATAGCAATTGGTTCTTTTATGGCTACGTTTCTGAGTTTTTATGTTCCCAGCTATCACCAAAAAAAGATAATCTGTGGTTAAAAATGGGCCATCTGAAAATGTTCTTCTACTATAAGTGATTATTGAGTTCAGTAATATTAAAATTATTGTTAAGTAGTCACATTCTAAGTAGATAATGTTGATGATGCTACAAATACAGTGTTAAAACCAGGCCAACGTATTGCTAAACATGTCAGCCAACTTCATAAGTAATAAGATAAAGAGCAATGAGTAACTTATTTTAAGTATTATGAAGTAAAAATTACATTTCCACTTTGGGAAAGATGATTTGCATCCTATAGTTCTGAAGAAACACTTGTTATAGAGAAACTATGACTTAGTACCCTGATATTTTCTCCAAAAATGCTTCTAAGCCAAGAAGCTTCTTCTGCTCTAAATTGAACTGAAGAAGCTTCTTGGATCAAAAGTGAAACATTTTCAAAGAAAAAAGTCAAGGAAGTCTAGTTGCCTTTGAGGAAAAAAAAAAAAAACACTTTTGGGACTTAAGAAGCTTGATTCCTGCTGACTAAATTGATGCTTCCAATATATATTAATCTTATTCCTATAAAAATTTATAAAATAGATTTGTTTTAAAAACAAACTTATAGAGACCAACACTTTCACCATCACACCATAGTAGTGTTGGGCTACAATTCACCAAATTCCCAGCCATCTGTGCTAAATGGGTGTAATTCTAGGGCTCCTTAGGAAAGGAGACCTCCACTCCAAAATCAAAGTCACATATTTCTTCTTGGAAAAGAATATGGGAAGGTTCCTTTCCTACCATCCACACTTGGAGATCCTCTAGAGCAGGGGTCTCCAACGTTGGCAACTTTAAGACTTGTGGACTTCAACGGCCAGAGGTCCTCAGCCAGTTAAAGCTGGCTGAGGACCTCTGGGAGTTGAAGTCCACAAGTCTTAAAGTTGCCAACGTTGGAGACCCCTGCTCTAGAGAGCTGAAGATATGAAGATGCCAGGTACTATTGCAGTTTTTCTCTGATCGTGCCCAGTCATTTTTAAAAAATAAAAATGAAAGAAAACAAGCAATTGAAGTGGTTTTTTTGCAGGGTGACTGGTCTATCAGGGCAACCTGGTCTACCCATTTATGGGATGGAGAATACTGCTTCCACTTTCACTTTTCAGCCCCAATCCAGGAGCCTTCACAGGTAGTCAGTTTTGTGACAAACTATTTTTGTGTTGAATTTATGTTTACCCTTTATTTCTTTGTCAGTAAACATAAATTCAGCAAAGCAATTGAAAAAAACCCCATCAAGAGGATCAGGAAAAAGAGACATATTGGTGGCAGCAGTGGGAATACTGTAAGGGAACTCAACTATGAAAGCACAACTACAGAAGGTTTCTTTCCCTATCCCACCCCGGTCCTCCTCCCATTACTGTATTAGGTGAAGAATGCCATCCAACAAGTTCATGATGGGAATCCATTGAAAGCAATATAAACTGATCCAGAGAGAATCTACTATGATATTCAATTGCTTCATGAGTCTATTTATATTCAGTGCTGAGCCATTCTTGGTCTGAGCTCTGTTAGTCCAAACTAGGCTGGTAAAATGAGAAGTTTCAGTTCAAGTAGTTTTGCAGGTCATGATGCTACTTTTGGACAGTGGCTTGTAGTTGAGGTTAGTTTGATAGTTAAAACACCTTTGCAATAGGTTGCCAAGTGGAACATTCCAATGTTTCTCCCTCATTTTCCTACTTTTAATAAGTTGTCAGAATAGAGTTCCTGTAAAAGCAATCATGTTGGAGAATGATCTCATACTAAAATATAGTGACATGCATAATGTATATATTGTGGAGGTATAAGTTAAGAACAATTTTTCCCATCTGGTCAGTCAAATTGGATGGTTGCCTAAGGATCCCTGTTGATTGTTTTTGCCTCCCTGTCTAGGCAGCACTATTGATCAGAAATCTACTAGTTAAATCCAGTTTCTTCATTTTATTTAATTGTTAAAATGCATTTCTCTTCACTGATGATTGGTACATTTTACCTTAAAAAGAAAATAGGTAAGCCCTTGATTATAAAGATGGTTAACAGTAGAATCCATGTTCTATTCTTTTTCCACATTGCAGAATGGATAAGACAACAGGGCTCTGACAATCTGTGAAGATGCAATTTCTCTTACTACGGTTTTGCCATAAACCTTTGTTAGGAATCTGTCCACCAATTAGTTGGGTTGGCAATATATAAACCAACAATGTATGTTTGTAGCTTTAAGACAAAGTTACTGTATTGATTTGCACTATGTTCCAATTGGTTGATTGTATTGCAGATTGCCATAAGAGGGAGCTAGAGATCATGGCTTGTTCTCTCTGACATGCTTGCTCTCTCTGACATTCTGTCTCTCTGACATTCTGTCTCTCTGACATTCTGTTGCTATCTAAGGTTTCTGTTGCTGTGCTTATACTTTGATATATTTGTTTACTGTAAATGACAAAGGAAACCAGTAAGAAGATTTTGCAATTGGATATTCTTTGGACTGTAAAACGTATATGACCTGGACTGTTTATTGGACTGTGCTATTTCTTAAAGTAAACTTTAACTCAATTCAGTGTAGCTGTGTGTGGCCGAATAATTATTCATAACTACTCTCATACATGTTTCCATGTGCATATCCTTGTTACTCAAGGGTTATTCTGTGCATATCATAACAACCTTCATCACATGTGTTTCCGTAGCTCAGTTCTGAATCCTGGCTGAGGCTGCATCTGGGAGCCTCCTGAATCCAGGAAAAGTTTCTTTTCAGTAGACAGGGTGGGATGCATTTTTTTTTATTGATTTTAGAGTCCATTGAAATGCTGAAGTCAAATAATTAATGTGTTTTCAATATAATCAATCATTAAAAAATCATATGATGGTCATCTCAAGTATAAGGCAATGGTTAATACTGAAAGGTCTCTACCACATGATATTTCTGCACTGACTTGAAAATAACTCCTAATTTCAGATCATTGGCAAAGTGGTGGACCTGAATTATCTCAGATTTAGCTACTATGGAGTAAAATAGCAACCAAGCCAGATGAAGAAGAAGAAGAAGAAGAAAAAGAAGAAGAAGAAGAAGAAGAAGAAGAAGAAGAAGAAGAAGAAGAAGAAGAAGAAGAAGAAGAAGAAGAAGAAGAAGAAGAAGAAGAGGAGGAGTTACAGGAACTGGACTTGGCTAGTCTAGTAAAGGACCAGGGGAGACATGATAGCAGTTTTCCAATATTTGAGGGGCTTCCATAGGGAGGAAGGGTTCAAGCAATTTTCTAAAGCGCTTGTAGGCCAGACAAAAAATAATGGATGGAAACTGAATAAGGAGAAATTTAATTTGAAAATAAGGAGAAACTTTCTGACAGTGAGAACAATCAACCAATGGAACAGCTTGCCCTTGGAAGTGGTGGGAGCACCATCACTTGAGACTTTCAGGAAGAGATTGGACTGCCATTTGTCAGATGACCTACAAAGTCCCTTCCAACTATGATTATCTGTCTGTTATGATGATGCAGCTTTGCACAACTCTGCCCTTTAATTAAAAGGAATAGTCTCACCTATTTGCCTGACTCCTGAGGTTCAGATTCTGTAAGGGAAATGGGTAAGGGATCAGCTTTATAGGTCCTCTTCAATAGTTCAGGCAAAACAAACAGAAGTAAACCATAACAACGTTCTGTCAACTTTCCTTTTTTTCTTTAGTGTTCTGGGAAGATGGGCGCAATAACGGAGACGAGACCTCGGATAGTAACTTCAACTCTTCAATAGTGACTTCAGATCGGAGGTAAAAAGCCTAGCAGCCTAGAGCTGGCTGCTGCTAAAGCGCCCAATGACAGAGATTTGAGCTTGCCACGCTTGGGGCGACCAATCGCGGCAGCCCGTTTACCAGCCAATTGGATCAGCTCTAAATGACCAATCACGACCCGCTGTTCACGGACCAATCAGAAGTGCAGGATTACGAGCCTGCTAGTTTGGAACACTTAGTAAGGAGGAATACTTACTAAATATTTATTTACAATAAGAGGAAATTTGTGAGTGTAATCTCTTATTTCAACAATGTTTCTTAAACCTGGCACTTCAGAAATGGCCATTGTTGAGGATTATACTCCCAGAACATATCAAGGATTCCCCCCGCCCCACCATACACATAACCATATAACTCACCTTTAAAATTGGAGAGCTTTTTATCTTAGCTAAGATTGCAATCTTAGGTAAGGAAGCAAATTATATTCTTCCATCTAATATTTTCCTTATCTGCAGGAGAAAGCTGCCTTCATTTTGAATAAATATAATTGTCTGAAAAAAATGACTGCAGCTCATAAGATAATCCTACTTTTCTGATTCTGGATGGAACAAAAATAATTCAAAAATACTTTTATCATCCCTAATATTTCTATTCAACACTTCCAAGGTCAACACAAATAGCAAAGGAGATAGGGGGCATCCTTGTCTTGTGCCTTTCCTTATATTAATAAAATCTGTAAGTTCCCCCTCCATCATTACCTTTGCTGTCTGTTTATTATATATGGCTTCTATTGCTTGAATAAATTTTTTAGCAAAACCCATCTGCTCCAATAATAATAACATAAATCTCCAATTCACATTGTCAAATGCTTTTTGAGCATCTAGGAATATCAAAGCCATTTGCTTTTCAGGATGAGCCTCATAATATTCCAAAGTGTCCAAAATTACTCTCATATTGTCTCTAATTTGTCTCTTTGGCAGAAATCCATTTTGATCTGAGTGAATAAAATTATTTAAATATTTTTTAAGTCTTTCTGCTAAGATTGAAGCAAAGATTTTATAGTCTGCATTCAATAAAGAAATAGGTCTATAATTCTTAATTTGCGATGGGTCAGTCTCTTCCTTTGGTATAAGTGTAATATAAGCCTCTGACCATGTTTTAGGTATCATCTTTTTTAACATAACTTCATTCATAACTTCTAACAATGGGATGCTCAATAATTCTTGAAATGTTTTATAAAATTCTGCTGGAAGCCCATCTGGGCCCGGAGCTTTCCCATTATTTTGTCTCTTGAATGCTTCATTTAGTTCCATCATTGTTATATTGCTTTCTAGCATTTCTTCAGTCTCTTTAGGTATCTTTGGTAAATTAGCTTCCTGTAAATACTGTTTGACTTTTTCTTCATCAATATTCTCTTGTTTATATAGTTGCCCATAAAAATCTCGAATAATTTCTTTTTTCTCCTTATTCCCATAACAAACTTGGCCTTGTTCATCTATTAACTTCAATATTTTTCTTGATTCCTTCTCTTTTCTCAATTTATATGCTAGCCATCTACCTGGTTTATTTGCATCTTCAAAATAATTCTGTTTAGAGTTTCTAATTTTCTGTGCCAGTTCTTCTTTCTCTATTAATTCCATTTTATGTTTGATTACATCCAGCTTCAATTTAATATCCTTTTTCTGTGGCATTTTCTGTAATTCTTTTTCAAGAGTTGATAAAAGCATAAAAGGAATGAAAATTAAGAAGGAAGAATTTAAGCTACAAGCTTTTGCTGATGATTTAGCTTTTATTTTGGAAGATCCGATTGAAACAGCTCCAAAGTTACTGGAAAGGATAGAGTCATATGGAGAGGTGGCTGGTTTGAAAATAAATAAAGATAAAACAAAGATTTTGACAAAGAATATGTTATTGAGACAGAGAGAAGAATTGGCAGATCTTTTGAAAATTCAAGTTACAAATAAGGTTAAGTATTTGGGGATATATTTGACAACAAGATGTAGCACATTAAAGGAGAATAATTATATTAAACTTAAACAACAGATAACTACAGATTTGAAGAAATGGGAAAACTTGCAATTGTCATTAATAGGGAGAATTTCAACAATTAAGATGAATATTTTACCTAGAATTTTATTTTTGTTTCAAACAATACCAATTAGGCTTGGAAAAGACTATTTTGAAGATTTAAATAAAATTATGTTGAAGTTTATATGGCAAGGTAAAAAAGCGAGAATAAAGCTAAAGCTTTTGCAAGATGCTAGAATTAGAGGAGGTTTTGGTCTGCCTAATTGGGAATTGTATTATCAAGCTGCAAGTTTGATGTGGGTCAAAGAATGGATAACATTAAGGAAACATAGGTTGTTGACATTGGAAGGACATGACTTGCTGTTGGGTTGGCATGCTTTTTTATGGTATAAGGGAACTAAAACACAGGGTTATTTTAGAAGACATTATGTATGGGAGTCTTTGTGGTTAAATTGGGAGAAGATAAAAAGACAATGTTATTTGAAAATTCAAGTCTGGTTATCTACCATTGAAGCATTTTCCTATCCTATAATTTACAAGAAGGAACAAACAGTTAGATATGGGGAACTTTTGGATGAAAAGGGTGAACTTAAATCGATCCAAAACTTAGAAGAACAAGGTATAAGGATGAATTGGTTTTCATATGCACAAATACACTCAAGATATGATGAAGATTCTAAAACGGAGGGATTTTATGATAAACAGACTGATCTTGATGGGTACTGATGAGAAGGTGATTAAAAAATTATATGGTTATTTACTGGGAATGAAATTAGAGGAAGAACAAGTCAAAGAAACTATGATTGTTTGGGGGAAGAATTTTGGATATGGGATTGATTTAGAGAAATGGCAGAAATTGTGGTCTCAAAATTATAAAATGACAATGTCAACAGCATATAAAGAAAACTTGTATAAGATGTTTTACAGGTGGCACTTTCCTCCGACAAGAATAGCAAGAATGTTTAAGAACAAATCTGAAAAATGCTGGAAATGTCATCAGATACCCGGCTCGTATTACCATATGTGGTGGACTTGTGAGGATGCTAGAAAATATTGGACTATAATTCGCATGTGGTTGGAAAAAATGACAAAGAAACATATAGATTTGAAACCAGAGATCTTCTTATTGGGAATTTTACCTGATATATATAGTAAAGATTTGAAATACCTGATTGTAAATGTATTAACAGCGGCCAGGATTGTATTTGCTAAAAATTGGAAGAATGAGAAAATACCATTACAGGAAGAAATTATTAAGAAAATATTGGAATGTGCTGAGATGAGCAGATTAACATTTGAAATTAGAGAGCAAGAGGATAAACAATTTTACGAAATTTGGGATCTTTTTTATAAATGGTTAGATGATAAAATACGATAATAGAATATTCAGAATGCTAGATAGTAAGGAATATCTTTATTTTGCTATTATTTTGCTATTTGCTATTATATTTATAAAGGATTTCTTAGGATTGATTTGATATGATCAGATGATTTGTTATAGAGTAAACTGGTTTAAAGTATTGTTAGCTCATTAAGCATGAATGATTAAAAATATAGTCAAAATCTTCTTTTTTTAGTGATATTAGGATATATAAGTTTGGACTGACAATATGAGTTGTTATGTAACATAATTGTAATTGAGACTACAGAATGAATGCACAAAAATGATGAACCAACTGACACACTGGATGTATATATAAGAGTTGATGTTTTTATGTTTTGTCTGTCTTGTTTGTTTGTAGAAAATTAATAAAAACTTTTTTTAAAAAAAATAATTCAAAAATAGTCTTGTTAGATCAATGTTAAAAACAAGGTCCATTTGGATCTGTATTTTGCTGCTGTCTCATATAGGAAAGATTCATGTCTTTTATTTCTCTTTGAATCTACTTGTGCTTGCCAGTACTCATAGAGTAACTGTATCTCCAGGATTGCTTAATGTTAGTACTCTGAACATAAAAGATTAAACTTGGATGGATATTCAAAATAAATCTACATCAGCCCTCACCAATTGTCCATGCCATGTATGTGGCAATAATATCATTATTCTCTGATGAAGTTCAATATATTTTTGTGTGATCAAAAGTGATTAACTATCTAGATTCCTGAATGCCACTATTTCATCTTAAATTTTTAGTACTGCTATGTGTCAGCATTGTATTGCAAAGGGTACAACTTCATAATGTGACTGTGCCTTTTGTCCTTTAGTGGGGACTGGGATAAGGGAGTGAGAAAACTTCTAAGGCTCATGCATTGTTCCCTAGTGAATTCCGGGAAGCTAATCTGAATGACTGCTTAAAGCAAAACATGCATTAAATACATGGATTTACCATGTGAGTTACAGTACTTTAATCCTGCAGCTGTATTACAAAATAACATTTCTCAAATGTGCTTTTTCAAAAGGCCACTTTTGAGTATGTTTTTTCATTTGAAGAAGATGTTTCATTTCTCACCCAAGAAGCTTCTTCAATTCTGGCTGGATGGTGATAGGCAATAGAAGGAGTATATTCCTTTGGAGTCGTCTGGTCATTAGCACTCTTTCTGAGGCCACTTTTGAAATAAACTTTCAAAATCTAACATGGCAAACAAGTATAAAGAAGACATTTTCAATTGCTTTCTACCATCATATTAACATCTTAATAACAATTTATTTATAGGGCTTATACACAGGGTTGGGATCCAACAGGGTTAAATACCAGTTCGGTGATTTACAAGGTTTGTGGTTTATGATGTGCTTCTCTGCACGCTGCACACATGCCTGTAAATCATCATCAGCACATTGTGTGCAGAGAAGCAGCCTTTGAAAAAGGACTTTTTTTTCCTGCTTTTTAAACTGCAGTTGTGCCTCGCATGGCAGCTGAAGTTGAAAATGCAGGAAATAAAGGTAGGACTTCCGGTTTGAGCTTCTTCGGCGATGGACCAAAATCTGCTATCATGCGCAGTTTTGATCCATGCTCGCCGCTGGAGAGCCCCGAGCCAGCTGGATTTGGGGCTAAGCCATCCCATAGAGGTGGTGAAGAGGAGGGAGACTGCCATCAGGGTCGAGGAGAGCCGCATCTCTCCTCCTCAGCTGGCTATTACTCCCAGGAATTCCTATTTTCATTATAGATAATCTATAAACTAAAAAAATATTTCAGCAGTTCTTCCATCCACATGAAAAAAATATGTGCCAACTGCACTGAGAGACAATGTCTGCTACTTAGACATTTGCTGTATTGTCTGCTTTTCTTGCAGAAATTATTTCAGATTCATGCATTTCAAATTTGAGTGATTATTTGTAGTTAACATTTCATAAATCACATTACAGTATTATGTAATGTCTATCAGAATGAACTTTTCATTGCAAGCAAGGGAAATTAAATTAGGTGAATTCATATCTACCATTTCCAAAGGACACCACCAAAAGATATATTGTAGTTTATACAGGTCAGAATGAAGTTTTATTTAAAGAATTACCATAATACCTTGTCTGCAGAAGAAATATGTAGCCTGTGTTTGTTTCTTCCTCTTCAAATCTTTAAACAACTATAGTTTCTATCAAAATCATTTCAATTTCTTTGGTCCAAATGATTTGTATAAAGTTTGGATATAATTAGTAATTTTTGTTCCATCTACGAATGGGTTACACAAATCTATCCATTGTTTTGCTTTACCTCTTGATGAGCTGCACAAATCAGATTGCTAACAGTTGTAATCCTGTGGGAATAAACCTTGGCTTGGGTTTGAGTAATGATTAATCTAATGCTTTATACACACATGCTTGTTTAAAGGTCACTGAGATAGTGCAAGGAAATCTCATCATGAGAATGGTAAAAAACAAACAAAGATTAAGGAAGCAGCTCGGATGATTGAAAATAAGTCTGTACTCTATCTAATTATTGTAACCCATCAGGGGGTCATGCTTGTATGTTTACCATGTACTAAAATCTCAATAAAAGGGAGTGCTGGATTTTGCTCTGGGCTCTCATCCCGAGAACACTTGCTTGTGTCTTATCCTTTCCATGAAAGACCACCACAAGTGGTGTCCCTGATGTGATACACTGCAGGTGGTATGTGTCCAGACCTCGCCTGGAATAGGTAAAGTACGTACTTAACTATTGCTGGACAATAGGATTTTTCAAGGAACATGGGGGGAAAACTTTCTCAGCCACAGGAACATCATGTTAGTGAGCTGCTGAAGTTAGTCAGGACAAATTTCCTTATCTTTAAACCCTCTGCAGGGGAGCATATAGTTCTTTCAAAAGGTAATGTGAAAAGGCTGCTGCAAGAGATCTGGCAGCAATGCCCCTGGTACTCAGAGAAGGGCTCTTTAAAGATAGACACATGGAGGAAAATTGGAACTATCCTTCATGAGGAACCACGGGCAACAGCTGAAATTTTGACATATTGGAAGGTTGTTATGACTGCTTTAGAGACCCAGCAACAACCTCTTTTAAAACCTTTAGTGGAACCTCCTCCTTATAAAGGAGTTGTGTTGCACCCTCCAACTCCAAAACTGGAGTATGTTTTCTCACCCCCAACAGTGCCTATGCCTGTGGAGGGGAAACCCCAGCCACAAATGGGAAAAGTTCAAGCAATGATGCATCAGGCTTTCAATGAGGGGAAGTTAGAGCCTGATGAGATTCCCCAGATAAATTTGTTTCCAGTTAACAGGCAAGTGGATGCTCAAGGCAACCTCCAAGCAGAATGGGTTCCGATTCCGTTGGCAGTACTTAGGGAAATCAAAAAAGCCATTAAAGATTACGGTATTCAAAGTCCTTTTACAAAGGGTCTCCTGACAAGTTCAGCTACCTCACGCATGGAAAGATTTAATGAGAATGATATTGAGCTCTACTCAATATGTGGTTTTTGATTCAGAGTACCAAAGGGAAACTATCACTAGGGGACAGAATTTGGGGGGGCTGTATAAGCCAGACCAAATCTATGGGGCAAGCTTGTGTGAATCCACTGCTGATCAAGCTACTAATCTGCCTGATCACGTATTTCCCGTGGCTGTCCTTGGGGCGCTGTCCCGCATCCAGGATGTGGGAACCCCGACACGGTCTTTTTCTCAAATTAAGCAAACAGCATCTGAGCCTTATAACGATTTTGTGGAAAGGTTACAATTGGCTATTACCCGGCAAATCTCTAATGAGGAAGCGGCAAAGGAACTTTTGCTGAAATTGGCAGTTGAAAATGCAAACGCTGACTGCAAGTGTATCTTACAGCCTTTGGTGGCTAGAGGTGAGGTTACTCTGGCTGATCTGTTAAAGGCATGTGCAGTGGTGGGTTCTCAGGCTTATAACATGGAGACTTTGGCTATGGCATTACAAAAAGGGATGAAACCTATGGGGAATTGTTTTAATTGTGGGAAGCCTGGCCATTTTAAAGCCCAGTGCCGAGCCCCTTGGGGGGGGGGAAATGACATTTAACAAAAACAAAAATAAGGACATCCGCCCAAAGTCGGTCTGTCCAAAATGCAAAAAAGGTTTTCATTGGGCAAATCAATGTCGCTCTGATCAGAACCAAAATTTGGGAAACTAAATTTGGCGCGTGCAGCTAGCCCCGCTCCCAAGGCTGTCACAAAAGCATCGTCTGCAACTACCGGGACTGCAGGTTTGGGTTTAAAAATGTTGAACTCAATTGATGTGACCTTTCCTAATCAAGTGTACATTGAGTACACTTATTTGCATGGGCCACTGCCAGAAAAAACAGTAGGATTGGTACTTCCCAAGTCTTCTGCATCAAAAAAAGGGTTCTTTGTTATTCCAGGGGTTATTGATGAAGATTATAAAGGGGTTATTAAGGTACAATTGTACACTGATACTCCTGCATCATTAATGGCCGGTGACTCTATTGCCCAGTTACTATTGCTTCCATACATTCCTATGAATTCTTTGATTGGGATCCCACGAACTGGCGGTTTTGGGTCCACTGAAATGGACAGTTCTCCAGTTGCTGCAGAATTGCTAGCGCTGACAAAAAATTTGACTACAGACCAACCTAAAATGACAATTGAAATTCAGTGAAAATCATTTTCTGGCCTTATAGATTCCGGAGCAGATGTTTCTGTGATATGCCAGTAGGAATGGCCAAATGAATGGGCGCTTGAGGATTCTCCAGCTGTTCGTGGAGTAGGTGGTATGCAGTTTGCAAGAAGTAGTGTACATTGGTTGATGGCATTGCATAGAGCAACTGGCAAGACCGCAAATATTCAGCCTCTTGTGTTGCCCCTGCATATAAACTTGTGGGGCAGAGATTTACTGTCACAGTTCCGCACAAAAATTGTTATTGGATAATGGAAAAATTACAATTGTTATCCTCTCAGCCAGTTTGGATTGACCAATGGCCACTTCCATAGGAAAAGCTTATAGCTTTACATCAATTGGTAGCTGAGGAGCTACAATTAGGACACATTGAGCCAACTTCCAGTCTGTATAACACTCCGGAGTTTGTTATCAAAAAGAAAAGTGGAAAGTGGAGATTTTTACATGATTTGAGAGCTGTCAACACCATCCTTCAACCAATGGGAGCGTTACAATGTGGTTTGCCTAACCCGAACCTGATCCCACACAATTGGGATCTAGTTGTAGTAGATTTGCGGGATTGCTTCTTTTCTATCCCTTTGCATGCAGATGACAAGCAATTATTTGCCTTTACTGTACCTGAGTTAAATAACAATGCACCACATTCCTTGCCACAAGGAATGCTAAACAGTCCAACTGTTAAGTACTGAACATGGGTGGAAGTAAATGGAGACAGCCTCCGAATAGTGAACTTTCAGCTTTTTATTTGCATAGTGACTTCTCGAAACAACAACAGTGAACTCTGCCTTATATAGGCAACCCTTGTAAGAATTGTCCAATAACGAGCTATGAACGCTAGCTCTTTTAACCAATAAGAATTCTCTGTTAAGGGCCAATCGGATTCCTCAGAACTAACCAATCCGATCTGGCCACCTAACAGCCAATCAGAAGTGCAGGGCCAGAACCCTGCATTTTACCTCAAGCTCATACTTTATTAACTATGGTATATACACAACACCAACGATGTGCCAGTCATATGTTCGAATGGCTCTGGTTCCATTCAGAACCTCCCATACTGGGTGGAAGGTTTACCATTACATGGATGATATTTTAATTGCAGCTCCCGGCCCACCGGGAACGGTTAAGGCAGTGTTACCCTGCCTTAAAGAGGTATTATTAGGATTTGGACTTCATATTGCCCCAGAAAAAATTCAAAGTCAAACGCCATATGCCTACCTAAGGCATAAGGTCCTTGCAACCTATGCCCATCCAGTCATTCCAGAAATCAAAATTGAGGAAAAGATTTCTCTAGTAAAATTACAACAAATACTAGGAACATTTAACTGGGTTAGACCCTACCTGGGGTTAACTACAGCGGTATTCCAGCCCTTCTTCTTGGCCCTAAAGGGCTCCGCAAGACCGGATTCTGCTATAACCTTATCAGCAGAACAAAGGGAGGTACTGACACACATAAATGCAGCTTTAATGCAGCGTTGGGTTGATCGATTCATTCCTGATACCCCATTTGCTTTGGCAATTTTACAAACTCCAGCCTTGCCGATGGCAGCTTTATTTCAATTACATGAGGTGCAGGTTTATATCATTGAATGGTTGCATTTGCAGAATACTCCCAGAAAAACAGTTTCTACTATGGCTATGCTTTATCGTGAGTTAATCATCAAAGGCTGGAATTGCAGTATGCATTTATATGGCATAGATCTAGTTCAGTTATTTTTACCTATCTCTCTCACTTTGTGGGAAACTTGGTATAGTCAATCTATTGAATTGCAAATTGCTCTTGAAAATTGGCCAGGGAAGATTTCTTGCCATACCCCCAGTGACTCCTGTTTCCAGTTGCTTCAAAATGTATCTGTAAATTTTAATTCAATTATTGCTAAGCAGCCAGTTGAGGGTATAACCATTTATGCGGATGGTGGTAAGACCTATGGCGCTTGTGCATGGAGACAGGAAGGGATATGGAAAACAAAAATTACCCCTCCTCAGCAATCAGCACAAAGGGCTGAATTAGCTGCTGTTATTTTGGCCTTACAGAAATTTTCGCAAGAACCGCTAAACCTAATTGTGGATTCTCTTTATGTTTATCAATTGATACTTAACATTGAATTTGCTTATCTTTCCCCATCTGTTGATGCTAATCTTATGAGTTTGTTTTTAGCCCTACAAAGCTGTCTTCATTCTCGCATACATTCTTTGCATGTCACACATATTCGCAGCCACCAGCCACTTCCTGGGGAGCTGCAGAAAGGGAATGACATGGCTGATGCAGCCGCCTTGGCCATGTCCTGTCTCTCGCTTTCCCGTTACTCCATGGGACTCACATAGCTATTTTCATCAAAATGCTACAGCTCTTTGTAAACAATTCGGGCTCACTGCTGCAGAAGCAGCAGCTATTATCCAACAATGTCCTAGTTGCAGTGCCCAATCCACTGCTCTTCCTCAAGGAGTAAATCCTCGGGGGACATCTGCTTGTCAGCTATGGCAGATGGATGTCACACAACATCCTCCTTTCAAACCATGGCACCATCTGCATGTCACCGTTGATACCTATTCAGGATTTATTATGGCAACACCTCAATGAGGAGAGGCAACAAAACATTGTCTCCATACCTTCACACATGTGGAGCCACCAATGGAGATAAAAAACGATAATGGCCCTGCTTACGTCAGCACCGCCTTTGCGGAATTTTGTCATCGATGGTCAATTATACATAAATTTGGCATTCCCTATAACTCCATGGGTCAGGCCATTGTGGAATAAACTAATCAGACATTCAAACAAGCACTCCTTCATATAAAAACAAAAATGGGGGAAGTGGATGGATATGGTTTGCCTTACATACAAAACATTATTAATGTTACTTTATATACTTTAAATTTTCTAAACATGACAGGATCTCCTGCTGCTATGGCAGCCAGTAGCTATTTTGCTTCCTCCCCTTCTGCAGGAGTGCCAAGACCGAAAGTTTGGTATAGGAGACTGCCAGATCCAACGTGGAGAGGACCTGTCCTGCTGATAACTTGGGGCCAAGGATATGCTGCTGTTAAAGATGAGGGGACAGTTGTTTGGGTTCCTGCTCTCTGTGTGCATCCTTATCATCAGCCAAAGGGGCATGGGGGTGGATTTGGGGGAATGGAAAAGAAACACGTTGATCCAGGACATGGGGAAGATAGCAAACCTTCTTAACAAAACTGATTGTTGGGTATGTATGCACATGCCAACTCACAAAACATCAGGGCTTCCAATGGTTGCAGTACCTCTGGTCGAAGGCGACTGGTATAAGGGACAATGCTATGGTTGTTCGGGTACATGGTCTTACAGTTGGACTCCAAGTAACATAACTACCTTATACCTTGGAAGCCAGATCCAAGAGGTGGCGGGTATCTGTTGGACCCACAATGAGACGGTAGAGAATATGACTTACTTGGGAGCATATCCGTTTTGCAACAAAACAATTGTTATTGGCAATGGAAGTCGGGTTTATTTGGATGACATGAAAACTAAAAATCTCACTTACTTTGTACATAACATTTCTAGATTTGATATCACATCTTTGATCAATGAAAATGAGTGCCCATATATTCCTGCCACATGTCCCACCACGAAAGAAAACCAGTTCTCTAAATGTGCAGATGGGATTAACGCACCATCGTCCACTTATTTGGCTATGTTAATGGAGTCCTTTGCAAAACGAATCTATGCTGAGCCAGGTAAGGTTGGTCATCTCCTGGGAGCAAATTTATGGTTGCTGTGTGGCCAGATGGCCTATGATCGCATGCCAGCATGATGGAAAGGGGACTGCACCTTTGGGAAAGTAATCCCATCTCATGTCATTTCAAAATCTTTGGGGACTGCTCATATCCACAATGCACATTCTGCAACAGAAGTAAACTCTGTTTTGACCCATGACTACTGGACACAAATATCAAGGGGAGTTATTCCCCCTTTAGGAATCATGATGAACTATAGAGATTTGCATCGTTTAAACAATTGGACAATGACTATGTTTAATGACACCATTAAAACGCTAAGGCCGCTTGAAGAAGAACAAGGCAAAATTCGTGACTTTGTCCTGCAAACCAGATATGCGGGAGATACTATTCTGGCTGTAAAAAGGGGAGTTTGCACTGTGATTCATACGCATTGTTGCATGTATATCTCTGATTATTCTCCAAACATTACAGCTACTATACAGCATATGGAACAAAACTTGAAGAAGAATCCATTACAATCGGAGGGTGAGGGACTGGACGTGTGGTCTACACTTTGGTCCTGGTTGCCAAATGGTTCATGGATTCGTCACCTAATTGTTGGAGTGATATTTCTTTTTATACTTTCTCTCTGTGTATGCTGTATTATCCAATGTCTCCCTAGACTTTTAGGAATGTGTCGGGTGAAGCCTCCGGAAGGAGAACTGCTGTTGCAGATGGCGAAAAGCTATCGAGGCATCCGTGATCATCAAAAACTAAAACAGGGGAGATGTGGGAATAAACTTTGGCTTGGGTTTGAGTAATGATTAATCTAATGCTTTATACACACATACTTGTTTAAAGGTCACTGAGATAGTGCAAGGAAATCTCATCATGAGAACGGTAAGAAGGATTAAGGAAGCAGCTCGGACGATTGTAAACAAGTCTTTACTATATCTAATTGTTGTAACCCATCAGGGGGTAATGCTTGCTATGTTTACCATGTACTAAAATCTCAATAAAAGGGAGCGCTGGATTTTGCTCTGGGCTCTCATCCTGAGAACACTTGCTTGTGTCTTATCCTTTCCATGAGAGACCACCACATAATCCAATACATCTGGGGAATCAGACTTCCATAGATATTGTTAATACTCCTTTAACTGGATTGATATAAATTATGAAGACCTAGCTCTCCAAAGAAGACATTGTCATTCTGTTGTCATCTTCATGTAGGTGAACAAATCTTCCCAATATAACAAGCGACAAAAGGTGTCCTTTCTAATTAGTGTAGTCAACAGAAGAACATGTTTTAGATTTTTTTCTAAAAAGTTCTCCATATGTGAAGAATGCCTGCAGTAATTTTTCCTATATTTTCAAAAAACATCAGTAAAATGAGGGTATAAATTTTGACATTTTAGTGATATTAGAAACATTCAAGTTAACAGAAATGTTCTTTTAAAGTGGCTCCCTCCTAGTCTTTCAGCCCCCCAAACAGTTCAAAAACACACTGCCAAAATTTGGTGGCAAAACTGTCAATTTTCTGTGTTCTGATTTTTCTTAATATATTGTTGTGGTGGTTCAAAAAGCAAAAGGCAAAAATTAGCCCATCAATTTCCTAGTAAAAAAAACCCATATGTAAAAACTGGTCAAAGAGAACTTCCTTTAAAGAAGAAAATTAAAAACAGCATACTTTCCACTATATTAAATTAAGATATGGACTGTGAATAAGTACGTGTGTGTGTTGCTGTGTATGTTTCACTCTGTAGGTGTGCATTTTTCATTTTCATTTTAAATGTTTTCTCATCTCTTCTTTAAATATGAAGAATAATCTCATAGGTTTACATCGTTTGTTAAACATTTTTTCTTTTTTCAATTGAAATAGTGCGGGTTTTTTTTCCAATTGATTAGCATTAACACTGATACTAGTTAGTATTAAGTGTTAAAATGACCACAAGGTATGATATTCATCTGCATTATCACTAACCATGTTCTACTTTCTTGCTCACTTGTATGATGTCTTCTTCAATAATCATATACTAGGATATCTGTGGGAAAATGATTCAATAGTGGGAATAAAGTATTCTCTCAAATATTTAAAAGCAGTTGAGTTCTTTATTTTTATAGTATCATGTATAGTAATAGCATTTTATTTAAAAAAAACCTTTCTTTTTTATGTATAATTTTATTGCAATTTCTTCATTTCTTAGCAGTCATTCAGACTCATTGGGAGTCAAGCAAGATACAAACTATTATTATGGTTTGTCGAATAGTCAGCCAGATATTTAGACTGGATTTGGCATTTTTATCTACCTGTCAAGTCCTTCCCAAGGAACTGGGATAGGCAGATGTTGATGTGACAAATTACAAAGTCCTGTAGATAGAAACAGAATGACTGTGGCAAAAGGAAGAAAGGTAGTACCATTAGCAATAGGCACCTTGAGTGCAATCCCAAAATAACTGGAGCACTTGAACACCATCAGCATTGACAAAATCAGTCAACTGAAAAAGGCAGCTTTATTTGGATCAGCTTATATCCTACAACCATACCTTTAACACCATCAAACCTCAACACCTGTCTATCCCAGATCCTTGGGAAAAATTCAAGAAGTGGATAAAAATGCCAAATCCAGTCTAAACATCTGGCTGACTGTGCAACAAAGTTAACAATAATAATAATACTTACAGATAGTTAAAATAATAGGATCCCCTCCCCTGTGTCTTTTAGGTCACATGGGCCAATCATGTATGCCCATATCAGGTTCCCACTCAGCTCCGACAGGTGTCCATTGGTTCACACGCCAGCTGGTAGATATTTTGACTAGCAGCTGAGGCACCACATTCCTAAGCTCCCCATCCTTCCCCCCATGAATGGCAAGCAAGAAAGAAAAAAGGAGTAAGTATGACAAAAAGGCTTCAGCTGAAGTCGTTTTGTAGGTTGACACTCCATTAACTTTGCTAATGACTTTCTACTTTCTTGCATGGGTTTGTGTCTGTGTCTGTGTGTAGGGGGGAGGGAGGGAGAGGGAGAGGGAGGGAAGCAGGGAGAGGGAGAGAGGGAGGGAGAAGAGAGAGGGGGGGAGAGAGAGAGATTAAATATGTTTGTGATCTGGAGAATTGACCAGAATTCTGCCTATATCCACTAGATATAGTGACCTCAGAAAGCATCAGCCTGGGATGAGAAAAGGGGGCTCCTACATCAGATTTTTCTCCCTGAAATTAGAGCCTTGGTCCTGAGGGAAAGATACAAAACAAAGCTATAATCCTTGGGTTTGTGTCATGGTATTATAGAATGTCAAGCCAAATCACATTAGTTTTTCATATACAATTCTATATTTCTTTTGACATGTTTCTGTGATGCTTTTCCTATTTTAGCTGATAGCTAATGTTTGTTCATCTACATGTATAGATCAAAACCAAATTAAATCATGCCTAAAAGATTAAAACTGTCTCAGTGGATGAAGAGAAAAAACATACACTTATTTTGGTTGGAGTTACAAATGGATTCTGTCTGAACTTTAGGTGCTTCATAATGAGGTGGACATGCTTATTGCTTCTGAGATTCAACAGAAAACACCATCAAACCTCAACACCTGTCTATCCCAGGTCTTTGGGAAAAATTCAAGAAATGGATAAAAATGCCAAATCCAGTCTAAACATCTGGCTGACTATGCAACAAACTTAATAATAATACTTAGGGATAATTAAAAGAATAGGATCCCCCCACTGTGTCTTTTAAGTCACATGAGCCAATCATTACAGCCCATGTCAGGTTCCTGCTTTTTCTGAAATTCAACAGAAAAAAGAACTTTAGAATAGTTCTGCTGAATCAAACCAAATTTTTAAAGAGTGGGATTCTATTTGCACACTCCCACTTATATTCTTCAACAACTGTTACAGTGAGATATACTTCCTCTAGTATTAGAAGAAATGTTCTGCCCTTACCACTTCATAATTTACCTAATGACCCATCATAACTGGCTATTAACATGTCTTCAGATAACACACTGTAGGAAATTTATAGATGTGTAATTGATTAATAGGATGAAACAGTTTTTTTTTTAAAAGGATAGCCATATGCACATTTTGCAGCCAAAACTATTAGCAACAAAAAGGGTTGTGACATCTGTAAGCTAAATTTGGCATTTCCCAGGATTATGCCCAAATGTGAACTTGTTGTCCCATTGTCTGAATGTCTGGATGGGGAACAACAGGCTTTGAGTAAACCTGACAAGGCTTAGTGGTTCTGGATTTTGGGACCCTCAAGTTCTGGAACTGTGATATCTTTGGTTCTGGAAAGAGTTACTTTGGCCTAAACAGACTCTGTGTACAATCTGGGAGTCCTCCTGGACTTAAGATTCCTGCTTGTGGACCAGGCGCAGGAGCAGGAGCAGTCCTGGTTAGGAGGGTGTTTGCACAACTTTGTATTGTGCACCACTCATGCCCTAGTCACCTCCTGGTTGATTGTTGCATTTGTTGCATTCTATATGAAGCTGCCCTTAAAAAGTATATCTGGAAAGTTTATGTGATGCAAAATGCAGCAGCAGGGAAATTATATATTATATACGTTCCTCATGGAACACATGTTACACTGCAGCTCTGTGAGCTGCATTGGTTACCAGTTCATTTCTAGGTTCAATTCAAGGTGCTGGTACTGATTTTTAAAACCCTACATGCCATGAGACCCAGTTATTTGAGGGGCCACCTCTCTCTCCAGTTACAATAAATAAAATATATACTATAAAATAAAATGCAGGCTGAATAGTCAAGACCTTGTTGATGATCCAAACTCTGTAAAGGACCTTGGAGTACTCATCTCTAATGATCTAAGTGCTGGAGCCCACTGTAACTACATAGCCAAAAAGGCATTAAGAGTTGTTAACCTAATCTTACGTAGCTTCTTCTCTGGTAATACTACACTACTAGCATACAAAATATTTGCTAGAGTAATGCTCAAATACAGCTCATCAGTCTGGAACCCACATTATGTATCTGATATTAACACAGTTGAGAAAGTCCAGAAATATTTAACAAGAAGAGTTCTCCACTCCTCTACTCATTGAAGAATACCTTATACCACCAGACGTGAAATTCTAGACCTAGAAAACCTAGAACTACTCCGCCTTCGGTCCGATCTAAGGATAGTATATAAAATAATACATTGCAATGTCCTACCTGTCAATGAATACTTCAGCTTCAACCATAACAATACAAGAGCAAACAATAGATACAAACTCAAGGTTAATCGCATGAAATTTGATTGCAGGAAATACGACTTCAGCAACAGAGTGATCAATGTCTGGAATACTCTACCTGACTCTGGTTTCTTTCCCAAACCCCAAAAACTTTAATCTTAGACTGTCTACTATTGACCTCATTCCTTTCCTAAGAGGTCTGTATGGGGCGTGCATAAGTGCACCAACGTGCCTACCATCCCTGTCCTATTTTTTTTTTTCTTATATGTATCTATTTCATGTATTCATAACTATGTTTATACTTACACCTGTTATCTTATAATCGCTTGACAAAATTTAAAGAACCTGTCTGCAGCTTTAAGATTGTGTCTTAGGAAAGGAGATGTGGAATAAGCTAAGACAGATATCTCCTTAGAAATGAGAAATACTATTTTTGTGTCCCCAAAACTATATATCTGAAATAATTAGGGAATAGAAGTTTATTGGAACAAGTGTCAGAATATATTCAGAAACAAAGGAGTATGAACTTTTCAGATGATTTTCAGATGCTATTAATTTAGAAAACTATAAGCATAGACCCACTGAGTGTTAATCAAACTTTGTGATTTAGTTTTATTTGAAAATGGAATTGCCAGCTGGAGAAATATCAACATGATTAGAATGTTGCAGTTGAAGAGAGTTCTCTAAACAAGATATATATAGAGAAATATAGTTGCTCCATAGAAAATATCTAGAATATCTATAATATCGAAAATATAGCTCCATAGAAAAGCACATATTACAAAGTAAACACTTATATAACAAAGAAATATCATGAGAATCAAATGTCCTAAAAAGCAGCCAAGCCTGCACAGGGGTTGCAAAAGCAACAAGGTACAGATAAAGAAATATTTGCTTGGGCACAATTGTTATTTGTTAATTGGGTTTCATATAATTTTTTATTCTGTTTGAATCTTTAAAACTTTTTACTGATGTATATCACTCAGTCACAAATTATGAGTTGGATACCTTTATACATCTCATCAATAAAATTGTCTCAAACCACAGACATGCCTTTGCAAGGCAGACATGCCTTTGCAAATACCTTTAGAAGAGCATTGGCCTTCACCTTAAGGATTCTAGACTTGCAGAGAAAAATCAGTGGCTTGATCCAAAGATCCATTTACTGGAGTTTCACAACACATTTAAGTGAGATACTGATTTAGCCCAATGTAGACATACTATGTTGAAACATAAAATTATACATTATGTAAATGGAGCTGCTAGTTTTTTAACCTTGTAAAATGTGTTTGAGAACCCAGTCAAAATACTTGGGGTAAGCATAACTATAAAGTATAGAACTGGGGTACAAGAATTTCTGTTCCCTGTGCTGACAGAGAATATATGAGATTAGAGGGCAGGGACTTTAGCGCAATAATATAGCATAAATTAGCCTTCCACAGTTTGGGGATAACCATGTTGGGATTATGGTTCCCACAATCCAAGTTATTGGTTATCATGTTGGATGGGAACACTGGGAAATGTAACACACCTAAGAAGCACCAGGATGGGAAATATTGACATATACTTTCTACACAGAAGGATGCTCTTTAAACCCCTGGCATCTTCTGCGTCCAGCCAAGTGGGTGATGTGCAAATAGACCTGGAATTAAACAGTTCCTTTATCCAGGAAATAAGGAGACATAAGTTTCTCTTCAGCTCTTTTTCTCTGTTGCTGATTTATATTTGTCTTGCTGGTGTCTGGCTTTGCTATGAAGCTAAACTGAGTTATTCATGCTTGCTTAGACTGATTTAGTAGATTCTAATGGCTGGGAAGACATAGGAAATCAAAAACTTCTATGAGATTTAGGGCCATAATTTTTTCCCCAAAACAATATAATTCTGAAGATGAGGGCTGTCAAACTCCTGGCCTGCAGTCAGATGCGTCACATGCTGGCCACGCCCACATCCAGTTTAACAAAGGGAGGAAAAATCCCAATACATCACGTGATGCTGCCATGACACTGCGAGTTTGCCACCCTTGGGCTGGTTGTTGTAATCTAGCCCAATAATTATTGGGTGAGTTGATTGTTGTAGTCATTTCCAGTTTGATGATACTATGAAATACAAGAAGATGTATCATTCTGAGTCTATTGTTGATTTTTGCCAGGTCTATTCCACTCAGTTATTGATTTTCCTAGAATTTGTTTTGGGGATGGGGAATTTTTTCTGAGGCTTCCTGAGGCTTTCCAATCTGAAAAGACAAAACAGGATTTTCTCAAGATATCTGTCCTTGGGATTTAAGAAGCAGGAGGAGCCAAGGAGGCTGCAATTTATTTTAAAGATGGTTGTGTAATTAAAGTTAAGACACTTACATTGAAATCCTTGGTTACTTTCAACTATATTAATGTAGCTACACAACTCATCATCAACTTAAATTCTCTTCATTTTTTTAAATAAATGCTGAAAATAAATGGTCTTTTACTGAATTAAAGGAGCACTCCTTGGGGCAAATATACAGACAATACCCTGCAGAGTATTAGTTGTAAATTAGCTTTCATCTGAAGTGAAAATCAAGGCAAATTTGGAAGATGCTGTTTAAATGGAACATGTGGAAGAACTTTGGAGGAAGTACTCAAGGGAGAGACTAAATTTCTCTCTGGAATGAGTATTTGTCAAAAAATGAACAAGAATGACATCAGAAGCAATCTGCACACTAGTAAGACCTTTCAGTACAGTGAACTAGAGAAGAATATTCCAAGACAAATGGATATATTAAAGGATCTTTGGATTCATTTACTTATAATTCTGCACAAATAACTGAAATTACAGATAATTCCCTAAGTGCATATTTTTCACTTTGCTTTGAACATCTGGACAATAAAATACATACGCAGAACATTTGCCCAGTCATTTTAGCCTATCAAAACAGGCTGAAGTGAATTATCTTGGAAATTCCTGGTCAAGAGAAACAGGAAGGCCTTCCATCATCCTGGATCTGTTAAGTAGCTAATGATCCCAAATGAAGTTGCATTACAGAAGGGAGGAAACCAAGGGAAATCAAAATTGTACATGAACTTATTTTGATTTCTTGTGTCCTCAATTGCTCAGTTAAAAGCTCAATAAAAATTCATCAGGTTCTTCACAAATTAAAAAAGCCAATCACACGTAAGGATCAACAGAGAGATTGAAAGTGAAACTACTGGCATTGTAATGTCTGTGTATAGCTCTATAGCACCTCTGCATCTGGAATTAAGAGTATAGTTCCAGTTGTTCTATATGAAAAAAGATATAATTGAACTGGAAGAAAGCTCTCAAAATGATCATGGAATTTTAATTGGAAAAGGATAGAATGATTGGGACTTTCTCTTGGGGGGGGGGAGGAGATTAAGGAGGGACATGACTAAGGTGGATAAAATTATGTATGGCATGGAGGAAGTAGACAGACAGAAATATTGTAGGATCCAATCTGGTCAGTTACTAGGACCAGAGGTTTAGTCTTCTGAACTTTTGGACTTGTGCTGGAGTCCATCCTCAGGGAAATTCTTTCTAGCAGTGTGTGTGCATTGGGCTGTATTATTTATAGAGTTATAACCCTAACCCTAACCCTCCCAAAGATTCAAAGGAAGCCTCTGGAGCCTTTGGATGCTGAAAATTGACCTGTTTTGTCACTTCCGGTGTTTCCAGAAGGCCCATTTTTGGACCTTCCAAGGCTTTCCTCGAGCCTCCAGGAGGGCAAAAACTGCTTCCCCTGAGCTTCAGAGGCTCTCTGAAGACTGAAAACAGGCACTTCTGGTATTTCCGGAAGGACCATTTTTCAGTCTCCTGAAGCTGCAGAGGCTTCCCTCAAGCCTCTGGGAGGGCAAAAATGGCCTCAAACTGGCAGAAAATCAGCTGGGAGGTGTGTGCGTGCACAGTGCAGGTACATTTGGCTGGGGCTTGTGTGCCCACACAAATGGCTCTGTGTGCCATCATGGTGCTAGGAGCTAATGGCAGTACGGTATAACAAACAAAAGAAAGTACCTCTTCAGAGAATGTATAATTGATCAGTGGAATTTATAGTAATGGCCAGTAATTTGGATGACTTTAATAAGGGATTGGACAAATTCATAAAGAACAAGCCTACTGAAGATTATTGGCCTTGAAGGCTAAATGTGAACTCTGGCAGCAGCAAGCTTCCACATACCAAGTACCAGGTACAGATAAAGAACAGGGTGAGAAGACTACATTTTCAACTTTCACAGAATCTAGGACTTGATTTACACCAGTTATCATATATACTCGAGTATAAGTCGACCCAAATATAAGCCGAGGCACCTAATTTAACCACAAAAAACTGGGAAAACTTATTGACTCAAGTATAAGTCGAGGGTGGGAAATGCAGCAGCTACTGGTAAATTTCAAAAATAAAAATAGATGCCAATAAAAACTTTCACTAGGACAGTTGAGAATAAGTTTGATGTTCACAATTTCCTCTTTGAAAGAGACCAGTAAATAGGGAACAAGAAGATGAAGAAAAAGAAATGTGTTTTTTCACACTTTTCACACTGAAGTGAACAAAAATGGCATCATAGGAACAAGCTTATTCTCAGCCCAAAGGTTTGTTTCTGATTTCTTCCCTGATTTAAGGGAAATTTGGGAAACGATCTCACTATCATGAAAGGTTTGATTGATTCACTAACCCAAAAGATGATGATGATGACAGTGGTAGGCAGGAGTCACTCTCTCCCTTGCAAGAAAAAACCAAGAGCCGTTCTTATGATATCTCTCTCTCTCTCTCCCCCTCCTCCCCCTCCTCCCAAGTGGACTGAAAGCAGCTGGAGCTGAGGAAATGAAACTGAGTAGAGCGACCTCTGCTCGCGTTGCTTTCTCAGCCTAGAGCTCAGAAAAGCCTCCCCCTCCTCCCGAGTGGACTGAAAGCAGCTGGAGCTGAGGAAATGAAACTGAGTGGAGCGACCTCGCGTTGCTTTCTCAGCCTAGAGCTCAGAAAAGCCTCCCCCTCCCATGCTTAAAAGTTGCAAAGGAAACACGGAAGCAGGGAAGCGGCTGCCCAGCTTCGGAGCTCCACACCATTTTTTTTTCAGAAGGGAATCTGACTCGAGTATAAGCCGAGGGGGTTTTTTTCAGTACAAAAAATGTGCTGAAAAACTCGGCTTATACTCGAGTATATACGGTAGATTATTCTTATGTTCCTAAACAGCAATAGCACATAAAAGTATAGGAGGAAGGTTTGTCTTTGAGTAAATGAGAAAATAAAAGGTGCATACCCTCCAAATAATCTGCATTTCTTATCTTCAAAATGCACTGCCAAGGGTGATACAAATATAACCTTTTCAATCGTACAACTCAACTGGATGTGCATTTGTTCATGTGCTGAATACAATTCTCTATTCAGGCAAATTTTGGACAAAATGTAATCTATTCTGATGCTATTCCTGTAATCTTATATAATTTCTGTTTTGTTCTCCACTCACGGGACATTGCAATAAAGGAATATCTCTGATATGCTATGAAGCAGCTGTAAAAGTACCTTCTCCAAATAAAGTTTCATTCCTGGCATTTACATAGATATCATGATGTTATTTTCTTGGCAATGATATAGAAGGAGTTGGTTGTTTCCTTCTTTCATGATATTTTTTTTCAACTTCCCAGTCCAGCCTATAGCCCTGGGGTTTTCTGTGTGTCTTACATCCAAGTCTGTTGCTATGTAATATTTTCAATAACAACCAGAATCAGCTAAGTTCTGTTACCTGCTCACTTTGAGACCCTTGACTCTATTCCTAGTTTCAGGAATCCTTCTATAACAATAGCAATAGCATGTAGACATGAATATCATTTCACTGTGCTTTACAGCCCTCTCTAAGCAGTTAACAGAATCAGCATATTGCCCCCAACAATCTCGGTGCTCATTCTACCAAACTTGGAAAGATGGAAGGCTGGGTCAACCTTGAGCCTGGTGAGAATTGAACTGCTGGCAGAAGGAATACAGAGCCAGCCTGCAATATTGCATTCCAACCACTGTGCCACCACAGCTCTATAGCCATATCTAGCACTATCCAGGGATGCAAAGGCAGTGTCTTTGAGATATTACATCAGAGCAGTTTTCTTTGGCATACAATTTCTTTTCAGGAGGTTTATATTTTTCTCTACAACATTAGTTTCAGGAAGCACACAACATATCCTAGGAAAATCCATCACTCGTTTTAAATTTACTCATTCTTTCAGCACTGCAGTCACTAAAGACTCAGGTCTTTATTTAGCATGTATTGAGAAATAATTGGAGGAAGCCATAAGAATTTCTCTTTGCAGTGTGAAGAGAGATCAAATTTATCGATACCATTTCATGCTGTACAGAGTAATTCTTATTATTTTATTACTACATACCCCATCCCCACCTTGTGTATTACTAATTTACAGCCCAATATATTGGAAGCCCAATATAGAGAAAGGCACCCCTTAGATTGGTTTCTTTGGAAAGCTGGGATAATTTGCAAGATGCGTGGGTGGCCCATTTTAGGGATTAAGTCTTCAATGCATCAACTGAAAAAGAACTGAAAGTCTTCTGTTATACTCTGGGCTGGTACAGCTGTTTCCCATTTTTCCCTCCTACAAATCCTAGCTTGCTTACAAGGCAATTTCATTTCAAGCAACAATGTTGATTCAACCAAGCAGCAAGATGTTCAATTCACTGCTTTGAAAGAACATCGCTGTTAGAATTTCCTGGTGGTTACAGTGGTATGTTTTGACGATGAGCATAAAAAGAGAAGAAAAAAAAACCATTGGGCTCAGAAATAAAGAGGAAACACTGCTTTTCTGGTCAAAGTTAAGTTGTGGTTTTAAACTTGAATGTGATGGTTTTTCTATGTTCAATAGTTTGTTGTCTTTTGTGTAAGTTTTTTTCCCTTGTATTTTATATACAATATTCCTTCTGTTGTCATTACATTAAAGCAATTCTTAAAAGAGGGAGATGGGAAATCATGCTCACAGGGTGGCACAATCATCACACTGTAAACATTTCAGCAATATCCAATCCCATCACAATGAACAACCCTATGACTTGAATTTAAGCTTTTTGTATCATGAGAAAATTGCATCTGGTAGATGGCAATGCAAAATTAGATCTCTTTGTTGTTTGGTGATTATTTGTTCATTCATCCAATAATTCATTCTTTAGAATAGTATACACCATTTAATTATTTGGTATTCTTTTGAAATTCTTGGGGTGAGCTAGCAAATAGAATGAAAGCTGCCAGATGGGCTGACGGCAAATCAAGAGTTCTGCATGAAAGCATACATTTTCTGAGTTTAGTGCTCTAGTACCAATTTGTCACCACTCCAGATAAAATTAAATTACTAAATTAAGTCAGCTGAGATCTGCTCAGAAGGAAGGTCAAACATTGTTGGTAGGAGCCTTATGATCTTCCAAAACTACCTTTGGTTGGCCAAAGTATGTCTTTTGAAGGGTGATGATAGTTAACAGCTCAACAGTTTCTGAAGGGCCATAATATCCCCATCTCCAAGGTATATGATAAAAGTAAGATACAGATTAACAGATTTGAAGGGACTTTTTTAGATTATCTAGTCCAACTCCCATGCCCAAGCAGACCCTACACCATTTCTGACAGATGGCAGTCCAGTCTCTTCTTAAAAGCTTCCAGTGATGAAGCTCCCACAACTTCTGAAGGCAAGCTGTTCCATTGATTCATTGCTCTCGTTGTCAGAAAATTTCTCCTTATTTCCAGGTTGAATCTCTTGTTCTGTTTCCATCCATTATTCCTTGTCTGGCCTTGTAAGGAGACAAAGTGATGAGCAGTGATAAGGAAGTTCCATATACTCATAATCTTGGCTAGAAGTGAAGACTTTAGTCCCATTTATTTAACTGTTCATTCCTTAAGGATACATTTACAGGACTTCTTCCATATACTCCTGTCATATTAATATGGGGAATTGAGGAAAGAGATCCAGAAAACTTTTTTAAACCCACTTTTCCAGTTTCATCTCCAGGAAAAAGAAATAATATGTTGATGTTCCTATTCATAAGTTATTCATTTTACAAGTATAATAGTATTTTTAATAAAAGTCCATATAAAATAATAAAATAAAAATATTTACAGTGATTTTAAAAGGTGGGTTCTTTATTATGCTATGAAAAAGCTTTTTGCTAAGAATAAGATAAGAAACTTAATTATGGATACTATCCAATCTTCTCTGTATCTGTACAACTCTGTGCTGAAACAGAGGTGGTTTGGGAAAGGCTATTGGTGAGGGAAAAAGTCATTCTTCTATCCTTCTGCTTATTATTCTCCATTCATTTCTCACTTATCAAAAGTCAAACTTTTCTTGAACTTCTACAGTTCAGAAGCACAGAAATTCACCCTGCATCTTTGCCTTTGCCCTTAGAGTATAATATCATTCTGGCTAATGAAGCTGAAGGTTCCAATTGCTGACTTTTTTCTGCTAGATTCTCAGACATATGAATCATCCCCAATGAACTTTAGTGCTTGGGAACTTTTCTGAGAACCGGAGAAATCATTTTGAAGAATACATGGCTAATTGCAGACCCAAAGGGGGAAAAAAACTGGGCTGCCTTGTTATAAGAGTTCATCTGGACGTTTTGCTTTGCAAAGTTGAATTTCAAATATACAATCATTCATATATTTCATGTTACATTCCAAATCTTCATTTAATTACTATTCAGTTTGTAGTTGCTCTAAAATTAAGCATTTTTGAACATACCATTCAAACCGCTGATACAGTTCCTGGAGGAAATTCCTAGAGATGTTAATTGTAATTTGCCTTTCCAGTTCATGTAAGAATTCACTGTTTCTTTTTTCTTTCTTTTTAATCAGCAAAGACATCATACTCATTGTAGTTTTGCTGTAGGTAGTTTTCTGTAGTAGTTACCTAACTTCTTATGCCAATTAATTCATTGTTTAGTTGAAATAAAAATCCACTAGAATTCTAACTATTGTGACAGTTAGACTCATGGAACAAGTGATGTCCATTATCAATAAAGTGTATGCTTCAATACTGGTAGAAGTATGTTCTTCAAACTTATTGATGAAAAGATTTTGGCTGCCATTAACTATATTTGCTGGTGATTTTTGGAATTATGGACCCAGCTCTATTTTGGAGAAGGAAGTTCAGTGAATATAATATATTCTTGATCAAAATATGCTACCTGAAGAATAGCAATTGGATTTAGACTTTTATACTCTTCCATTGTGCTTTAATAGTCAGTCTATTGCCCCCCAAAATCTGGGTCCTCATTTTACCAATCTCAGAAAGATGGAAGGCTGAATCAACTTAAACTAGTCAAGACTGAACTTCTGGCAGTTAGCCTGCAAAACTGTAATACCATAAATATACCATTTATGTTATATATGTAAATAGTTAAAATAAAAGCGAGCTTGGGGTTAAGTGCAGGGTTCTGGCCCTGCACTTCTGATTGGTTGTTAAGCGGCTCGATCAGATTGGTTGGGTTCAGAGAATCCGATTGGCCCTTAACGAAGGACTCTTATTGGTTTTGGAGCTAGCATCTTACAGCTCCCTATTGGTTATTTCGCACTAAGGTTGCCTATATAAGGCAGAGTTGTTGTTATTAAAGCATTAAGTCACTATGTAATAAAGAGCTGAAAGTTCACCAACTAAGACTGTCTCCATTCATTTCACCCATGCCTGAAACTATATCACTGGCGACGAGGATGGGATTTGGAGACATCTGATCTTAAGGAACTTGGAAAAAAAACAGAGCACGTGTTAATACGACGCCACCAACGGAAACCATGTCCAGCGGCATCGTACCACCCGCTCCGTTCAATCCGAACCAAGAGGATTGGGAATCCTACATGGATTGCTTCCAAATGTTCCTCAAAACAAACAACCTGAAGGACGCCACACCAGCCAAGAAGCGGACGCTGTTCCTGACGTACTGCGGCCCGGCTGTCTTTAAAATGGTGAAAGCACTCGCGAAACCTCGAGAAGTGAAAGCCATGAGCTGGGACGACCTCGAACCTCTCCTGAGAGACCATTACGCGCCAACCGTACCTACACTTGTGAGACGCCAGGAGTTCTATCAAAGAAGCCAGCGAAAAGAGAGAGTGTGGCTGACTTCATGGCAGACCTCCGACACTTAGGAGGCCTCTGTGGGTTCGCAGACTTAGATGAAGCACTGAGAGACCGATTAATTCTGGGATTAGATGCGCTAGGTGTGCAAAGCAAGCTGATGGCGAAAGGTGACATCGGCCTTGCTGACGCCATCGCCGAAGCCACTGCTGCTGAGGCGACCAAAAAGTCCGCGGCGCAACTATGGCGAAGCCGAAACCCAAAGACTCCACCGATAGGCGACATTTTAACCAGCTCAGAAGGGCAGCTAGCGACAACGCACTACGAGGACCTCTCTTCGTCGTCAGACAGCGACGAAGAAGGGGTCCATCAACTGCGGTCCGACTGGGACCCTCGCCCTAAACCCTCACGCCCTTGCGCTGGTTGCAGGGCAAACCACCCCAGGGCAGACTGCAAATTCCGTGACACACTCTGCCATGAGTGCGGAAAACGAGGCCACATCAGTCGAGTCTGTCGCAGTTTACCGGGACCAAGTCAGGCCTCAAAGGGAACCAACTTTCGCCAATCGGCAGGAAACCATCCTGTAAGGTGAGATCCAGCAAACCACTCCTACAGATATCGAGCGTTGCAGAAAGAAGAGGCTCACCATACTATCACTATAGGTCACGCCTCAGCCATGGACACTAAGAAGATTCGAGTTACAGTAGCCATAGAGAACCAACCTTGCCACATGGAGGTCGATTCGGGATCGTCCCTCTCGATGGTGTCGTGGAAGACATTAAAGCAACTCATTCCTACCATCCAACACCAAGACCTTCGAATGCAACGTCTCATCCTTAAAGACTACCAAGGGAATCGGATCCCTGTGGTTGGGTCTTGTCGAGTCCGCGTCTCGTTTAAAAAGCATATGGCATACTTACCTCTAACGATCATCGATAGGGACAGGCCTAGTTTGTTGGGCCTCCAATGGTTTGCGCCACTCGGCATCAAAGTAGCTGGCGTGAACCGAGTCGGTGATTGCGAGTGGGAGGAGGACCTTATTTCTGAATTCAGCGATGTCTTCGCAGATCGTCTGGGCGAGTATAAGGGGACCCCAATTTCGTTTAGCCTCGACCCTAAGGTCACCCCGATCTGTTTAAAGCCCCGTCAAGTTCCGTTCGCCCTTAAGGCCAAGATAGATGAACAATTTGACAAACTAATTAAACAAGGGGTCCTGCAACCCATTGATCATTCTCCATGGCAAACTCCTATTGTAACCCCCATTAAGCCAGATGGGTCAATCCGAATCTGTGGGGACTATCGGGCCACTCTAAACCACGCCCTCCAGCAGAACGCGTATCCAGTGCTGGTGGTGCAGCACCTCCTTCATTCCCTGGGAGGCGGAAAGGTTTTTGCTAAATTAGATTTAGCTCAAGCCTATCAACAATTGCCTGTGGACGATAAAACAGCCCAAGCTCAAACGATAGTAACGCACAGAGGTGCTTTTAAATGTACCCGATTGCAATTCGGGGTAAGTGTAGCCCCGGGAATATTCCAAAGTTTAATGGAACGATTATTGCAGGGAATCAAGGGCGTGGTTCCGTATTTTGATGATGTGTTAATTGCAGCTCCTAGTAAAAAAATTCTGCAGAATTGTTTAAAATGTGTTCTTAAAAAATTCCAAGAAGCGGGACTGAAAGTAAAAAGGGATAAATGTCATCTGTAAACTGACAGTGTTGAATTTCTAGGTTATCGCATTGATAGTCAGGGTATTCACCCTACTGAGAGTAAATTAAGGGCGATAAAAAATGCTCCCAGACCCCGTAACAAAACAGATCTCCAGGCATTTTTAGGCCTTATCAATTTCTATAATGTGTTTTTACCGCATAAGGCGACTGTGGCTGAACCGTTACACCGGTTATTAGACAAGAAAGCATTGTGGGTTTGGGGTTACCAGGAGGAAAAAGCGTTTTGAAATGTAAAAGATTTACTTACATCTGATTCTGTACTTATGCAATATAATGAAACATTACCATTGGTTATAACTTGTGATGCCTCACCGTTTGGGGTGGGCGCCATTTTGAGCCATGTGCTGCCTAATGGAAACGAGGCCCCCGTTGCATACTTTTCGAAGACTCTTTCCCATGCAGAACGTAACTATGGACAAATAGATAAGGAAGCTCTTGCAATTGTGTCAGCTGTAAAAAAAATTCCATGAGTATGTATATGGGAGGACATTTACCATTGTAACTGACCACAAACCTTTACTGGGGATAATCGCTGGGGACAAACCAACCCCCTATATATTGTCCCCAAGAATGACTTGATGGTCAGAGTTCCTAGCTGCTTATAATTATCGATTGTTATATCGCCCGGGGAAAGCCATTCCCCACGCTGACGCACTCAGCAGAGCACCGCTACCAGAGACTCTCGACGATCCGGCACCAACAGTATCGGCGTTACAAATCGAAACGCTCAACTCGCACCCTATGACCGCTCGAGATATCGCGAGAGAGACCAGACGAGACCACACCCTAGCTCGAGTCTAGGCTGGGTAGAACGTGGATGGCCATTGGACCAGGTCCCAGATGACTTTGCGCCATTTAAAACAAGGCAGACTGAACTTTTTTCGCAAAAAGGCTGTGTCATCTGGGGCGATAGAGTTGTCATTCCAGAACGACTCCAAAAGACGCTGTTAGAAATCTTGCACGAAGGACATCCCGGGATCGTGCAGATGAAAGCACTCGCACGAAGCTACGCTTGGTGGCCAGGCATGGACCGACACATTGAGCAATGGGTCAAGGCCTGCACTAAGTGCCAACAAACCAGCAATGCACCGCCAAAAGCTGCACCGACCGAATGGGAGACACCACGCGGACCCTGGTCCAGAATCCACCTGGATTTCGCAGGGCCGATTAAAGGACATACATTGCTGTTGATTGTCGATGCATACTCTAATTGGTTAGAAATTCATTGAATGACCAATACAACCTCCAAAGCAGTCATTAAAGTACTTAATAGACTCTTTGCAACTCATGGATTGCCGGATGTCCTGGTGTCGCACAACGGACCACAGTTTACAGCGCTAATGTTTGAACAGTACCTTGCTGATAATGGCATCCGCCATGCGCTCACCTCGCCGGTCCATCCTGCTACCAACGGCCGAGCGTAACGCATGGTCCAATTTGTAAAAAAGACTTTGCAAAAAGTGGACTATGATAATATTGACGAAAAAATAAACCGCATTCTCCTTCTACAACACATCACTCCGCACAGCGTAACCGGCAGAACTCCCGCAGAACTTCTCATGGGGTGAAAACTCCATTCCCGCCTCGACCGACTGTACCCTGCTTATGAGCCAGAAAAGCCTGCAGGATCCAGTGGACGCTACCATACCTTCAAGGTAGGCGACCCCGTTTATGCAAGAAATTTATCGGGCGACCCGGTTTGGATTGAAGCAACGATAATACGCGAGACTGGGCCCAAATCCTATATTGTAAGATGTGTTGATGAAACACTGTGGAAACGACATATTGACCAATTACGGTCACGACTCATATCGGCCAGCCAACAACTCCCCCATGACCAAACTGAGAGGGGGGAAGGAATGGAAGAAGACGACATTCCAGGGAACCTGTTCCAAGAGAGCGATGAATCAAGTGAAACTCAGGAAATGGAGCAGGAGGAAGAATCGTACACTCCAAGGGAAATCACACCAGAACAAGAAGCTGAGCCACTGCCAAACAACATTCTACCTCAACAGGACTGCACGCAGCCAGTCCAAAGAAAATCTGATAGACCCAAAAGACAACCGTCCTATTTGAAGGACTATATAGTCACACCATAATTGAGGAGCCAGGGGGAAGGGGTGTTATGTATGTAAATAGTTAAAATAAAAGCGAGCTTGGGGTTAAGTGCAGGGTTCTGGCCCTGCACTTCTGATTGGTTGTTAAGCGGCTCGATCGGATTGGTTGGGTTCAGAGAATCCGATTGGCCCTTAACGAAGGACTCTTATTGGTTTTGGAGCTAGCGTCTTACAGCTCCCTATTGATTATTTTGCACTAAGATTGCCTGTATAAGGCAGAGTTGTTGTTATTAAAGTCTTAAGTCACTATGTAATAAAGAGCTGAAAGTTCACCAACTAAGACTGTCTCCATTCATTTCACCCATGCCTGAAACTATATCAATTTATAACTTTGGGTTTTTCTAATTAGACTGATAGATTTATAGAAATGGTTTGTTCATATTATTATGAAAAAGCAAACAGTTATGATTTGATGTTAATGCCTTATTTAGAGAGAGTTGGAAGTCAGTGCTTCTTTTTATTTTTTCCTTATCTTTCCTCACTTCTCTTTTCCTTCCCCCTCCCCACTGCTTTTCTATTTACATTGTATTTTCTATTTTATAATACTTTATAATTCAGTGAAAATGTTGACACATAAAAATATACTATTTATGTCCACTGAAAGCACAGAAAGCTAGGAAGCCGAAGCCTTGACTTGGTGTTATTTTTCTCATATCTATAAGCTATAGATGAGCATTTTGGATACTTACAGATATAAAATATGCATCTGAAATTCCTCCACAGATTATAAAGGAATAGAATGGAGAGGCATCATTTCAAATTTCTGTAGAGAAAAATATACTAGGAGAAGATGTAACCAGATACAAAGGCTTCTCCATTTTTCTTTCTTTTTTCTTTCAGAGTTTCCTAGGAGAAGTGCACCATTTGCAAACATACTGATTTCATACTATATGCCCATTTAGCTGTTTATAATGGCAGTATCCCCCCAAAAGGTGGCCTTATTCAATGGAACTCTTGGGATCCCATCCCTTGCAGCATGACTTGCCTTGAAACATTTGCACATCCTAAGCTAGGTACTCAAAGAAGCAACTCTCTCAGAAGAAATGCTTTTAAAATTTGAAATTGTAACCTATGCCATGCTTAATAAGATTTTAAATTCTTCCTACCTTCTGTCAACCTGGGATCTCTCCAATGTCCCATTTACCTGGCAATTCTCGCATTTTATGCAACCTTAGTGTATGATTTATTTTAATTTGTCTATTTCCTCCTTCTTAGTCATGACAGGTGAGGAAAGACAGTTCTCAGTCTATATAAAAGTTGTGTTTCAAAAAGGGAATAATTGTTTTTTTTTTATTTATTCTCCAACAGCTTCAACTGATTAGGCTACAAAACCACTTTGTTGCAGGGTGAACTCAAGTCTGCAATTTTCCAAGGTAATTGGACAACCATATCCATGACTCATTAATACCAACACCACCTGGATTTCCTGAACTGTACTGAATAGCTTTTCTAGCCTCAGAAGGGTGCCTTGGCAATAGTATTTTCTAGGTGGAGTTGAATATTAAATGGACTTCAAAATAGCTGTGGGTTATAGAGGCTTTGGGGAAATTGACTTTTCAAGGCAGCATGCTGTGTCCCTGGAAGTGATTACCATCATATTTATTTATGTGCCAGTCTTCCAAGTCTTTTATTATAGAGAAATATGGATATATATCAGACTCAAAAAACCTCAATGTGTCTTTAAGGTCTACATTAAACCAGAAGGTGATGACGCCAAGTCTCTCACACTTGTCTCTTTACTTAAGTCCTTCTGACTGCTGTTGTCCTTTTTATTCATTCATCAACATGAATCCATATGTATCCTCCCCTTTTGAGGAAGAAAATAAATGGAAGGACAAGATAAGGAGTATAGGAAGTAAGTATCAATCACTTTGTCATGCCCCCTTTGAAGTCTGAATCTGAGATGGAAGACCAACAGCTGATAGAGAGCAGGAGAGTGGCTCCATTGGCTGTGGAGGAAACTGGGGAAGAGCAAAGTCAGGCTGGACAGAGCAGGAAAGAGGTAGAACAAGGGAGAAGAGGTTCAGATGAAGACCAAGGCCCACCCCTCCTCATCCTAGGACATGCAAGGAAGAACGCAGAAGAGAGCAACATGGGCTACATTATTTATGAGGAAGGAAAGGGTCCCAATTCCTTTCACAAGGCACACCTGGGGATGGAGTTTAAAGGAGAGGCAGTTGGGAGGAGCATTTGTCAGGAACAAATATTGAATTCGTCTAGTGTTGAGAGTTGTGACCTGCATTCCTGCCATTCCTCCTGATTGTTTGAATTATTGCCATGCTTCTGTGTGCTTATCTTGTCTTTCTGGAATTATTGCCATGATTCTTTGCTTCTGGGACTTGTTATCTTGCCCTGCTGGAGTGATTGATTGCAGTCATTCTGCTTACAGCATTTGGACTGGAGTATCTGCAGCTAGAGGCTGCTGCAGGTTTGTGGGAGAGCTTTTCTCCAGGCCGGAAAGTAACTGGGACATTGGAGGCAAAGTTGATGCCAATAAAGGGACTCATACTGGTTCTCTGGCTGTATTTCCCTTTGTGCCATGCCCTGGGTCATCATAGACTTCTGAAGCAGGGAGGTCATATGGTATCTGTCAAGTTTAATATCTCCCTGACTTTGTTTTTTAAATGGTTTTAAATTAAAATAGAAAAATTAGATGAATGCTGGTGACAGGTCACAAAGGAAAACCTCAACCTCAAACATTGTCTATATTGTCCCAAATGGCTCTGGCATTTACCTAGGACACATGGGCCACCTGCCCAGAAGAGGATAACAATAAACTGGAAGTGGCAGAGACCATATGGATAGGACTAAAACAAACAGTAAGGGGTAATTTCACATATTTTTTGTTACCTTCTTATATTAGGTGTTTTGTGTCCAGACATTTTTGGTGCAGCAATTTTGAGGAAGCATCTATCATGCACTCTCACAACTCCTCATGAACTCACAGCCCTAGAAACTAGTTTAATAGTAGACATGGGCTTCTTCTGAATCTTACTCTTTCTTAGACCAACTGATGCAAAACTGATCCTTTTCTGTCCCTCATTTTTCATTTTTGGAAAGAATATTTTATCAAATAATTTATTCAACTTTATAAATCAGCTCTGCTCCTTGCAATAAGATTCATATGAAATAAAGATACAGGAAGACAAAGTACTTTCCAGATTGTAATTCTGTCAATATGTATTTCTTAACATTCAAAAGCTGAAGTGAAAGCTTAAAAAGAATGAAGGGCTGCCAGCAATAAATTGGACAGATTCGGTTACAGTGTAATAGGAGCATCTTTAGAAGATCTGAAAGACCAATTTAGGAGCAGATCCTGCCAGAGAAAAATTATCTGGTCAACAAGAGTTAATACCAACTTAATGGTGCATAAACATCCATCAATAAATCAGAAAATAATATCTGCAGCTATTTCAAAAGAATAAATATTTGTAATAAAAAGTCAGTTTTTATTCTGAAACAGTAAATAATAGTCCAGTTGATGGTCTTAAAATAAAGTAGAAATAGGTTTCCAGAAATGGATCTGTGGTAGACATCTCTGAAAGATGGCATTCGGGTAGAAATATGTTGCAAATGGGTAGTTTTTGAGTGGTGTTGTCTTTCTGGATAAAGGAGAGATCATTAGCCTAACCATTTGTATTCCGAACAGCTGCTCCTCAGCAGTAGACTTTGGGAGCTGAGGTTTTTGGGATCTACTCATGAGTTGGACAACTGAGAGTCAAGGAATTTCAATCAGGCTCAAATCAATAATACAACTTGTATGGTTATAAGGTGTGCATGAGCCTCATTTTTCTTTAATACTTTGGGGTGTGTTTTGGGATGTCTATCTGAAGGACAAAAAGGGATATATCTCAAATTTATTTTACAACCCTTTTGCATTTGGCAGAAGTTTCTGATTCATACTTGATATAAATTTCTAGATACGGGGCATATTCCAAACTGAGTGGCTTTTAATCCCTTACAAAAAAAGGAATTTTAGTCTTTCTCATCAATTTTCCTTTTAACATTTTCTTCAAGTTCTCCATGAAATGTGAACTAAGCTTTTTACATAGGTATAAACTTTAAGAAGAGCCAACATGAAGCTATACTTATCAGAAAAGTCTTGGAATCTTCTGATATAATATGATGTTATCATGATACACAAATATACATTCACACCATGGTTTTGTATTGGTGATAAGGTTTGGTTCTGATCCAGATTCAGTATCTATAACAACTTTATTACACTGTGGTCCATTCAAAAGTTCTCGGTTTGATTCTAGGATGAACTGATACTGTCGTGTCCATCGGCAAGGAGACCAGGAGGTGGTGACTAGGTTTCAGCTCTTTATTTAGTCCCCGGAACCGATCTGGCTCCGAGGGAAAAACAGCGGCTTTTTATTCTCAAGCCGCGGCGGCCACGGCCAATGGCACCACTTTGAATCTCCTGCGATTCGTTTCCACCAATCGCGGGAGATTCTCAGCGGGCCAATCAGCGCGGCTCGCTAAACCAATCAGATCACCCCGCGCTTTGGCCAATCAAAGCGCAGGGTTTCAAGAATGCAAATGAACGTACAGAACACCCCTCCCCTCTTGGTTTGGTCCTATGTAATGTAGTCCCATAAGTAGGCGGGGCTCCACACTTGCCTACTGGACCTGCGCAGGTCAGTCGTTGGTTGGCTCCCGGCCGGTTCGGTTGGGTTCTCTGTGTCTCTCGGCCTCGTCGATGGAACCGCCTGGTAGGCCTTGCCGGGCCGCTTGTCGCAGCTCCCTCCTGGTCTACCCGGGCTGGCTGAGCTGTGGTTTTCGCTGCTCCTGCCTGGTCTTTCCGGGCTGGTCGAGCTGGCCTGGCTGCTTCTCCCTGGTGAGGTTCCAAGCTGGCTGCTTGCTGGTGAGTATGGCTGGTTCCTTTCTTCTAGGTTTTGGTTCCCGGGGTATTCCCTCCCCTCTTGGTTTGTGTTAAGGGGATTGTTTATGTCTGGTTGCATGTCGGTTGTGTTTCTCATGGCTGTTCTCGATCTTATTTGATCGATGTGGCGTTTCCACGCTCGTCCGTTGGTTGTTTGCAGCCGGTACGAGCGGGGACCTGTCAGTTGGATTATGGTTGCTGGTACCCATAGTGGGTCTCCGGTTAGGTTTTTTGTGTAGACGGCATCGCCTGGTGCAAAGGATCGGTGCTTGCTGGAGGAGTTTGGGGGATTTTCCAGATTGTATGTGGGGTGCAGTCTATCGAGTAGGGACCTTATTTTCCTCCCTATTAGTAGCTCTGCTGGGCTTTTGTTCGTTGTCGTGTTCAGGGTTATATGTTGTATAAAAAGTATTTTATTTATTTTGTCTTGGATTTCCCTGTGTTCGTTTTTTTGGATGGTTTTTTTCGTAAATTGAACATCCGTTCCACCCTTCCGTTCGCCGCCAGATGCGCTGGAGCTGTCAGTGCCCGTATGCCCCGTTCCGCTAGGAATTTTTCAAATTCCAGCGAGGTGAATTGGGGCCCATTGTCCGACACGATGACATCCAGGAGGCCGTATGTTGCGAGTAGTTTGCAAAGTTCCTTGGTCACGGCCTCTGTGGTGGTGGATTTCATGTTGCTTACCTCCAACCAGTTGGAGTAAGCATCTACGGTTACTAGGAATGTATGTCCCTTGGTGGGCCCGGCAAAGTCTAGGTGGACCCTAGACCACGATCCCCTGGGAGTTTCCCATTCTAGGATCGGTGCCGTGGGAGGGCTTGGTCTGGTTTCTTGGCAGCGTTGACACCTTGCCACCCAGGCCTCGATTTGTTTATCCATCCCTGGCCACCAAGCGTAACTCCTGGCCAGGGCTTTCATTCTAAGTATGCCCGGGTGCCCCTCGTGTAACAATTCCAATACCTTCCCTTGCAGTTTTTCCGGGATAACCACCCTATCCCCCCACAGTACACACCCTTTTTGCAGTGAGAGTTCCATTTGCCAGTTCTGGAATGTTTTGAATGCTTCGTCGTTGTCCTTTTCCGGCCACCCTTTCTCTACCCAATGTAACACCCGCACCAGACGTTTGTCTTTATTGGTTTCTCGGGCAATGTCTGACGCAGTTATGGGTAGATCGGGCAGAGTCTCTATGCTGAGGGCGCTCGTCGTGAGTGCTGGGTCGGTGTCTAGATCGGGTAGTGGCGAGTGGCTCAAAGCGTCTGCATGTGTGATAGTCTTACTGGGTCGGTGTGTGAGCCAGTAGCTGTAGGCGGCAAGGAATTCGGACCACCTTGTCATCCTGGGAGATAAAATGTTCAGGGTGGCCCGGTTCCCTGCCAGGATGCCCAGCAACAGCTTGTGGTCTGTGATGATGGTGAACGTGCGGCCGTAGAGGTACTCGTGAAACCTCTTCACTGCTGCGATGATGGCTAGGGCCTCCTTGTCCAGCTGGCTATAGTTCCTTTCTGGTTTGGTGAGTGTCCTCGAGAAGAAAGCGATGGGGGCTTCTCTTCCATCTGGGATTGTGTGGCTGAGGACGGCGCTGACGCCAAAGGGTGAGGCATCGCATGTGACGGCGAGTGGTAGGGTCTCATTGTATTGGATGAGGACGGCATCCGAGGTGAGCAGGTCCTTGGTTTTCCTGAAGGCGGCTTCCTCGCGTTTCCCCCAAATCCAGGTAGCTGCCTTGTCCAAGAGCCTATGCAAAGGCTCCACCGCAATCGCCTTTGGGGCAGGAAAACATTGTAAAAATTAAGCAGTCCCAGAAACGCCTGCAGTTCCGTTTTAATCCTGGGTGTGGGGGCCTCCTTAATGGCTCTGTTTTTGGTTGTGGTTGGGTGGATGCCGTGCCGGTCTAGCAGGTACCCCAGGAACTCGACCCACTTTGTGTAAAGTTGGCACTTTTCCCTCTTCACCTTTAGCCCAGTTTCCTTGAATTTGGTTAGCACCTCCGTTAGCCGACCCTCTAGTTCTTGCTGGTTGGTTGCCGACACCAGCACATCGTCAAAGTAGGGCACCACCCCTTTGATGCCTTGCAAGAGTCTCTCCATGAGGCTCTGGAAAATTCCAGGCGCCACACTGACTCCAAACTGTTACATCGGAAAGCTCCCCGGTGGGTGACTATGGTTTGCGCCTCCACGGTTTCTGCGTCAACTGGCAGCTGTTGGTATGCTTGGGCCAGGTTGAGTTTCGCAAAAACCTTGCCTCCCCCCAGTGAGTGTAGAAGATGCTGCACTACTGGGATGGGGTAGGCGCTTAGTTGCAAGGCGCAATTTAGGGTGGCCTTATAGTCCCCTCAGATTCTCACCAACCCATTGGGCTTGACTGGGGTGACTATTGGGGTCTCCCACCGGGCATGGTCAATTGGTTGTAGGACCCCTTGCTTGATGAGCTTGTCAATTTGCTCGTCAATTTTTGGCCTGAGTGCAAAAGGTACCCGCCTTGGTTTTAGGCGTCTCGGGGGAATGTTAGGGTCTAGGCTGAAGGAGATGGGGGGCCCTCGGTACTTGCCTAGGGTGCCGTCGAACACTTCCTGGAAGTCCCGTGCCAGTTCTTGCTCCCAATCAGTCTCGGCGATGTGATTGATGCCCCGTGACTTCGATGCCGAGCGGTGCGAACTATTGCAGTCCCAAAAGGCTGGGTCGGTCTCGGTCCACGATCGTCAGGGGAAGCTTTGCAGTGCGGCCCTTAAATGTCACTTTGAATTGTCCGGTTCCAACTACCGGGATACGGTTTCCCTGGTAGTCTTTGATGATTAGTCTCTGGTTCTCCAGTTCCTTCTTGTGGATGGTAGGCACCAAGCGTTTGATCTCTTGCCAGGCGACCATGGAGAGGTAGGACCTGGAGTCCACCTCCATTTTGCATGGCTCGCCTTCGATGCCTACCTCCACGTAGACTTTTCAGGCGTCGGTGGTTGATGCGTGGCCGATGATGACCGTCTGGTGGGTTTCCTCCTTCCGCCGGGTCTCACCACCTTGTCGGGTTCGCCCGCTCTGGTCCCATCGGCTGTTGGTTGGGCAATCTCTTGTTCTGGGGGGTGTGCTGTCCCATCTCCGCTCGCTGTGGTCCCGCCGTCTGGGGCTGTAGGCTTTCTTTAATTGGCAGACACGGGCGATGTGACCCTTTTTGTCGCAGTGCCGGGAGACTGCATCGAAGAAACGGCACTCAGCTCTAGGGTGGTCACCTCCGCAACCAGCACATGTGGTCCCCGACTTACGACTCTGCCGACTGCGCTGGTTGCGTCCTGCCTGGAGCCGGTGGATTTCCTGCTCCTCGTCCGAGGTGTCGGAGGCAGAGTGGAATTCGCCATGGTGGGTGGTGGTCTCGCGGTGACTTGCTTCCGGTTGGGCCTTGGTCGCCCATCCAGGGTTAGTGGTCGTGGTGCGGTCCCCTGCGTCCGATCTCTGCATGCAGTTCGCCGACTACTGGGTGGCCTCGGATGCGGTGGCTTCAGCGATGGCGTCGGCGAGGGCGATGTCGCCTTTGGCCATCAGCCGACTCTGTAGGACTGGATCCCAAAGTCCGAGCACGACTCAGTCCCGTAGGGCCTCGTCCATGTCGGAGAATCCGCACATGCCTCCTAGGTTCCGCAGCTCTGCAACAAAGTCGCTGATGCTTTCGCCCGGTCTCTGGTCCCACTGGTAGAAATCATGCTGCCTGATGTAGGTGGGCACGGCGGGGGCATAGTGGTTGTGGAGCAAAGGTTTGAGGTCGGCCCAGTCCATCCCTGTGACGTCAGCGGGTTTCGCTGGGGCTTTCGCCATCTTGAATATTGCGGGCCCGCAGTGTGTCAGGAAGACGGCTCGTTTTTTCGGCTTGGTGGCATCCTTCATGTTGCTGCATTCGAGGAACATGAGGAATCTGTCCGTGTAGGATTCCCAGTCCTCACTAGCGAGATTAAAGGGCACAAGCAGAGCGATGCTGGCCATCTCGTCAGTCTTGCTTCTGTCAGACATGTGCTCGATGGGGTTCAGACTCAGGATCCCATCCTCGTCGCCAGTGTCGTGTCCGTCGGCAAGGAGACCAGGAGGCGGTGACTAGGGTTTCAGCTCTTTATTTAGTCCCCGGAACCAATCTGGCTCCAAGGGAAAAACAGTGGCTTTTTATTCTCAAGCTGCAGCGGCCGCGACCAATGGCACCACTTTGAATCTCCCGCGATTCATTTCCACCAATCACGGGAGATTCTCAGCGGGCCAATCAGTGCGGCTCACTAAACCAATCAGATCACCCCGCGCTTTGGTCAATCAAAGCGTGGGGTTTCAAGAATGCAAATGAGTGTACAGAACAGATACTATAATGTTTCAATTCAAAAATCAGCTTTATTATGGATCACTGAATCAGATGTCATCAACTGTTATGGACTATGTGACAGAACATGATAGAAAGCCATAATAAAAAAAAAGTATGTAAACATGTAAACTACTCAATTTCAACAACATAGGGTGTTACAGACTACAAATGTAAATTTTATGAGTGCAAAAGACCATAATGTTTGATCTGGTCTTCAATTTCTACAAGGACAAAACATATGGTGTTAATGCTCCTTGGGGAAAAAAATCAAAAACATAGAGCTGTGAGGGGAAAGCAATTCTTTTTTTAAACTGGGCTATGTTCCTATCAGTTTAAATGCATTGTTGCTATATGAGTGAAACTATCATATTTTTGTTTTATAACAATGAAAAAATGTTTAAACATTCCATATAATTGAACCATTGATAAGCATGATGCTTGTTTTTTTTTTGGGGGGGGGGGTAAAAGTTTTATTGATTTTAACAACAGACAAAAAACATATAAGACATAAAACATGACATAAAAAAAATAAAAAATAAAAAAAATTATAACATTCTTCATAAATTTACAGTGTATCAGTTGGTTTACCATTCCCTTTTGTGCATCCATTTCATAGTCATCAGAAGAACTATATTACATAATAACTCACATTATCAATCATCAATAAAATATCCCAATATCATTACTGAACAATCATTTGACTATAATTTTACTAATTCATACTTAAGCGAGATAACTATAATTAAGTTAAATTATTTTATGACAAATCATGAAATCATACCAAATCTATCTTAATAAAATTCTTAAAAATTATCAAAACCAAGAAAAATTATATATTCATTATTTCCTAAATTTCTAAATATTCTATTATCATATTGTATTATCTAACCATTGATAAAAAAAAAGATCCCAAACTTCATAAAATTGTTTATCTTCTTGTTCTCTAATTTCAAATGTCAATCAACTCATTTCAGCACATTCCAATATTTTCTTAATAATTTCTTCCTCTAATGGTATTTTCTCACTCTTCCAATGTTTAGCAAATACAATCCTAGCTGCTGTTAATACATTTACAATCAGATACTTTAAATTTTTATTATATATATCAGGTACGATTCCCAATAAAAAAATCTCTGATTATGTGTTTCTTTATCATTTTTTCCAGCCATATGCGAATTCTAGTCCAATATTTCCTGGCCTCCTCACAAGTCCACCACATGTGGTAATATGAGCCAGGTATCTGATGACATTTCCAGCACTTTTCAGATTTATTCTTGAACATTCTTGCTATTTTTGTCGGGGGAAAATGCCACCTGTAAAACATCTCATACAAATTTTCTTTATATGCTGTTGACATTGTCATTTTATAATTTTGTGACCACAATTTTTGCCATTTCTGTAAATCAATCCCATATCCAAAATTCTTCCCCCAAGCAATCATTGTTTCTTTAACTTGTTCTTCCTCTAATTTAATTTCCAACAAATAACTATATAGTTTTTAAATCACTTTTTCATCAGTACCTGTCAAAATCCTATCTAAGTCAGTCAATTCATCATCAAATCCTTCTGTTTTAGAATCTTTAAGATACCTTGCATGTATTTGCGCATATGAAAACCAATTCATCTTTATACCTTGTTCTTCTAAATTTTGCATCGTTTTAAGTTCACCCTTTTCATCCAATATTTCCCCATATCTAACTGTTTGTTCCTTCTTATAAGTTATAGGATACGAAAAAGCTTCAATAGTTGATAACCAAACTGGAATTTTCAAATAATATTGTTTCTTAGTTTTCTCCCAATTCAACCATAACGATTCCCGTATATAATGCCTTCTAAAATAACTCTGTGATTTAGTTCCCTTATACCATAAAAAAGCATGCCAACCCAGCAATAAGTCATGTCCTTCTAATGTCAACAATCTAGTCTTTCTTAACGTTATCCATTCTTTAACCCACATTAAGTTTGCAGCTTGATAATACAACTCCCAATTAGGAAGGCCAAATCCTCCTCTAATTGTAGCATTCTGTAAAAGTTTTAATTTTATTCTCGCTTTCTTGCCTTGCCATATATACTTCAACACAATTTTATTTAGTTCTTCGAAGTAATCCTTACTTAACCTACTTGGTATAGTTTGAAACAAATATAAAATTCTGGGTAAAATATTCATCTTGATTGTTGAAATTCTACCTATCTACCTAATTCTACCTACAATGACAATTGTAGGTTTTCCCATTTTTTCAGGTCGGATGCTATTTGCTGTTTAAGCTGAATATAATTATTCTCTTTCAATGTAGTACATCTTGACGTCAAATATATCCCCAAATATTTAACTTTGTTCATAACTTGAATTTTCAATAAATCTGCCAGCTCTTCTCTTTGTCTTAATAACATGTTCTTTGTCAGAATCTTTGTTTTGTCTTTATTTATTTTTAAACCAGCCATCTCACCATACGTCTCTATCTTTTCCAATAGTTTTAGAGCTGTCTCTAAAGGGTCTTCCAAAATAAAGACCAAATCATCCGCAAAGGCTTGCAATTTCTCCTTTTTGACTTTCATTCCTTTTATGTTTATATCCTCTCTAATATTTCTATTTCAGACTTCCAAGGTCAATACAAATAACAAAGGAGATAATGGGCATCCTTGTCTTGTACCTTTTTTTAATATTAATAGAGTCTCTGAATTCTCCATCTATCATTACTTTTGCCGTTTGCTTATAATATATGGCTTCTATTGCTTGGATAAATTTTCTAGCAAAGCCCATCTGTTCCAATAGTAATAACATAAATCTCCAGTTCACATTATCAAATGCCCTTTGGGCATCTAAGAATATCAAAGCCATTTGTTTTTCCAAGTGCGCCTCATAATATTCCAATGTGTCCAGGATTACCCTCATATTGTCTTTAATTTGTCTCTTTGGTAAAAATCCATTCTGATCAGAGTGAATAAAATTTTTTAAATATTTTTTTAGCCTCTCTGCCAAGATTGAAGCAAGGATTTTATAGTCTGCATTCAATAAAGAAATAGATCTGTAGTTCTTAATTTGTAATGGGTCAACCCCTTCTTTGGAATAAGTGTAATATAAGCTTCTGACCATGTTTCAGGTATTTTCTTATTTATCATAACTTCATTCATGACTTCTAACAGTGGAATGCTCAACGATTCTTGTAATGTTTTATAAAATTCTGCTGGGAAACCATCTGGTCCTGGTGCTTTTCCATTGTTCTGTCTGTTAAGTGCTTCAGTTAATTCCATCATTGTTATAGCACTTTCTAACATTTTCCGAGTTTTGTCAGGTATTATAGGTAGGTTAGCATTTTGTAAATACTGTTTAATTTTTCCTTCATCAAGATCTTCCTGTTTATATAATTGTCCATAAAAATCTCGAATGATTGCCTTTTTCTCCTTATTACCATAACAAATTTGACCATGATCATCTATTAACTGTGATATTTTCCTTGACTCTTTCTCTTTTCTCAACTTATATGCTAACCGTCTACCTGGCCTATTTGCATCTTCGAAATTGTTCTATTTAGCACTTCTAATTTTTTGTGCCAGTTCTTCTTTCTCTGCTTGATCCATTGTATGTTTAATTATGTCCATTTTAAGTTTGATATCTTTTTTCTGTGGCATCTTCTGTAATTCTTTTTCCAGTTTTTTATGGTCATCTTCTAGAACTTTAATCATTGGGTGGAAAAAGAATTGGCCTTCTTCTTCAATGAAAATAAAAAAGAAGATACTTCAATACAGAATGTTTGGGATACAATGAAGGCATATGCAAAAGGATTAATAATTGACTATACAAAGAAAAAGAACATTAGGAAGAGGCAAATGATTAAAGCATGAGGCTTGTTTTGATAGAGAGACTTTTCTGCACAAAATATTTTATCTTCTCCATTCATGCTCTTTATTTGCATGAAATATGCTGTAAAAATGTATAATGTTTACAGTTTTATTTCATGCCTTTCATTTGAACATTTTTATGCACTAGAATCAAAAAATGATCTTTATATTTTCCCACTATTTTTACATCATATAATAAAATATTCTTCCTATTCTGGTGAGATGGGTGATTTCACCTTGGGCAGCTACAACATTATAAATCAAGTTCCTATTATTACAACAGAAGGGAATGAGAGATCATGTGTGTGTATTTGTGTGCTTATGTGTGCATACATCTGTGTAATGTTTTCTTTCTTCTAAAAACAAGATAATGAGAGATGAAAACATTTGAATCACATTTAGACTTTATCAGATGCACCAGAAATGTACTTCTTGGATTTTAAATTGGACTGGAAATTTAACAAATTGGATAGATCTTAAAATTGGAAGAAATGAAGTTGATTTATCATGCATTGCTAATCCCTATTTGTTTCAGTTTGTGTTAAACAGAAAGATTTTTTTCATTATTTTGTAGCTTGCATAAGTAAAAAAAAAATCCACTTATGTAAAGTTGCCTATTTTTTTATTTTATTTTTTGTAATCTGAAAGTTTTAACTGCTGAAACTGTACTTTGGAAAATCAATTCTCATTCAGACTGATTTATGATATGTCATTGGCTAACCCCATGGTGGTTATGTTTCTCAGAAAATTTAGCCTCCTCTAAAGTGCTTGGTTGCAGACAAAAAAAAAGTGGAAAGACCACTTAGGATCAGGAAATTAAGTACTACTTTCAACTAGAACCTATTCCACCACATCCTATTTAAATCTGCGATATTTATTTATTTATTTGATTTGTCAATTGCTTACAAGATAATAGGTATAAGTATATACATAGTTATGAATACATGAAATGGGTACATATAAGAAAAATAAAAGAAACAATAGGACAGGGATGGTAGGCACGTTGATGCACTTATGCACGCCCCCTACAGACCTCTTAGGAAAGGGGGTGAGGTCAATAGTAGACAGTCTAAGGTTAAAGTTTTTGGGGTTTGGGGAAGAAACCACAGAGTCAGGTAGAGTATTCCAGACATTGAACACTCTGTTGCTGAAGTCCTATTTCCTGCAATCAAGTTTGGTGCAGTTAACCTTGAGTTTGTATCTATTGTGTGCTCTTGTGTTGTTATGGTTGAAGCTGAAGTATTCATTGACAGGTAGGACATTGCAATGTACGATTTTTATATATATTTTAGATCAGACTGAAGATGGCGTAATTCAAGGTTTTCTAGGTCTAGAATTTCACGTCTGGTGGCATAAGGTATTCTACAATGAGTAGAGGAGTGGATAACTCTTCTTGTGAAATATTTCTGGACTTTCTCAACTGTGTTAATATCAGATACGTAATGTGGGTTCCAGACTGATGAGCTATATTTGAGTATTGGTCTAGCAAATGTTTTGTATGCTCTAGTTAATTAGTGATTAGTTATATTACCAGAGAAAAAGCTACGTAGGATTAGGTTAACAACTCTTAATGCCTTTTTGGCTATGTAGTTACAGTGGGCTCTAGCACTTAGAACATTGGAGATGGGTATTCCAAGGTTCTTTACAGAGCTTGGATCATCAACAAGGTCTTGACTATTCAGCTTGTATTTTATTTTCTGATTTTTTTTTTTGCCAATATGTAAGACAGAGCATTTATTTGTTGAGATTTGAAGTTGCCATTTGTTTGACCATTCTGATACATAGTCAAGATCTTTTTGAAGGGTAGCAATAGTGTCAGTGGTATTGAACAGCTTTACATCATCAGCGAAGAGAACGCAGTTGCTCTTAATGTAATCACAGAGGTCATTTATGTAGAGTATGAAGAGAGTTGGTCCTAGAACACTGCCTTGGGGGACACCACTATTGACAGGTACAGAATTTTATAGGACACTCCCAATTTTGATCATTTGTTGTCTGTTTCTATCTAGGAATGCTTCTATCCAATTATGCAGGTGTCCAGAGATACCATAAGATTTTAGTTTTAAGAGTAGTTTGTCATGTACCACTGAATCAAAGGCTTTACAGAAGTCTATGTAGATTGCGTCTATTGTTTTGCTCTGATCGAGTTGTGTAATCCATATGTTTTTGCAGTGTAAGAGTTGCAGATTACAGGATAGTTTTTTTTTTTCTGAAACCAAATTGTTTATTAGAGAGTAGGTTGTTTGTCTCTTAGTGGAGGATAATGAATTGGTATATGATAGTAACATATTTCCACAAGTTCTCTTTCAGTCATAGTTTTGGTTTCCAGATTAAATGTATTTTGTAAAAGGGAACAAAAACTGCAGGAAAGAAAGAGCTCAGGCCAACTGCTGATTTTCTTTGCTGGTGTTAAATTGCTTTTTCACCAAAGAGCAGATTGCTTTTTGTGTACCTGTATGCTTTTGAGTCAGGATTGACTTCTGGTGACTGTCTGATCAAATAAGTGCAACTGAGTTTGGAAATGGTTTTCTGTTGTCATCTTTCTAGGACCAAGAGAGATGGACTGGCCCAAGGTTATCCATCTGGCTTTGTGCCTAAGATAGGACTAGATCTCATGGTCTCCCAGTTTCTAGCTTTGTGCCTTACCCACTGGCACCAATGTCATTATGCAATATATATGGCACAGCTACAGAAATGTGCTTCTATCTCTCTATCTGTGGTCATTCTTCAATGCTTACCTAAGTTAGTCTGTCATGCTTACCCAAGTTAGTCTATTATCCTTCATTCAAAATCAACAAGAGGCCAGGACTTGTTCTTGTGGTGTCTTCCATTGCTTCCTTCTTCCTTTCTTCTAATTTTCCTTCTTCATTAATTATTTTTGCATCAATTCATTCATTCGCAGCTACAAAGGAAAACAAGGAACAAAAAGGACTGAAAAGAGGTTTTAAAATTATACTTCAAAATATTGTACAATTAGTTTAAAACATTTCCAAAACACATTTAAATAAATCTGCATGTTGGAATCCTTTCTATCAATTTGAAATTATACGACAGTACTAAACTAAATCGATGTTTAAATCATGTAATCATTAGCAACTATTAGCAGAAGAGCTCAAATGATAAATGTAAAAATTGCATTAAGTTCTACCTGATCTAAAAAAATTTGAGAAGCCCAGCAAATCATAACAAAATTACAAGTTTATGCTAATAATCCTACACACACACACACACACACACACACAAAATAACTGCTGACATCTTCTAATGAGGAAAGTAATGAGGAAGGAAACGAGATATCATCCTTTCCTTCAATGCAAAAAAGTACTCAACTTGCTGGCACATTTTAGCAATACAATCTTGAAAGCAATCAAAATGGAGTTCCATGCAAGTTGCTTGGCCCTGTATAAAGCCATAACAAGACTGAATTGTTAACAGATTCTGCTCAGATTAAGTACACAAGTTCTTCTAATCAAGAAGTGATATAGATTCAAACATTGGAAACATTTATTTAGTGCATATTTTCACATATATTGAAGATGTACTATTGGATACCACCATGAAGCACTGCTTCATCCGGGTGACATAGGCTGGATACTTCGCAACCTATGTAGGGTTTAACTGACCTATTTCACATTTTTAAAAACATTTTTCCCTGTGGGAAAAAAATATCTTCATACTTTGGTCTTATACTTGATACACTTATATTCCTTGTAGCTCTTAGAAGCCCATGTGATTGTAAAGTAAAATATGGTCCCAAAGTAGAAGAGCTCCCTACCTCTAGCTTCTGCAAATGCATCCAACTTCATAGAGACTTCATAAACTCATAAGTGCAAACAGATTGATGAGTAACACTAACATAAAATCAGATGCCACTAAAGCTAACTAGCAGATAGCAATAGCTAAAGAAGTCTACCAAATATTTAGTAATTCACAAATAACTGGACACTAAAGGGAGAGAAACAGAGTGCAAAGGGGACTGAATTTTAGGAAAAAACTTGGACTATGATTAAAAAGTAATGAGCAGGATCAGAGGATTAGGGGAAAAATGAATCAACTAACAGTTCCAAAGTTCTAGCTATGAACTTTGCTATGTTCCATCAACAAACTTTCTGTTACTGGAAGCAAAAACAGAAAGGCTGGTGACAGAATTTCATCCCATCTTCTCCTTTATCCCTCTTTTCCATCTGATACATACAGTACATAAAAGGAAATTAAAATATTTGCAATTGGATTCAGCAGAAAGAAGAAGAGAATGTTTGCAAACCTCCATGACAATTCTGAAGCTTTGGAAAGAGCTTTTACTTCTTTGGACCACTGCATTGGAGCCACTTCAGTTAAGAAGTTATCTAGTATCTATGTCAGGACTTGACGCTATGACTGGTTGACAAGTTAATGCAAAACTCAAGTCTATTTACATTACAAGTAAAAAAAAAGTTGTTAATTTTTTTTTTGTGGAGGTAGGGGATTTCTGTTCCCTGGTCACCAAATGCTAAAAATACTGCTATCATTTTCATGGTAGGTCTCACTGTCAGCCAGATGTTTAGACTGGGTTATTATTATTGTTACTATTACTATTGTTAAACAGTATTTATAGGAATGTTTATTCTAATCTGTTTTTCCTCTGAGAAATTCAAAATGGCACATGTGCTCCATCATCAACTCTTTTTAATTACCACATTTTTTTACCCCTCACTTAAACTGTAAAATTGACTCAAGCTCTACTTCTGGCTAAGAAGCAAAACTGCGGGGGACACATTTTTAAAATTTCATTGCCACTATGCAATGCTGGAATATCAATATTTTCAGCTTCTAAACATGAGCTGATTTGGCTACAAAATAGGCCTGGATGTGGTAGATCTTGGATAGGAGACCACCAGGAAGCTAGGCTATGAAGTTGACCAGCATCTTTGAAGACCAAAATGGCAGAGCATTTCCATGGTATCACCAGATGAATTATAGGTTTATAGTCATGTAGACCTCAAGAACTGGATTCAAACTGAAGGCATCCTAACTTTTCAAGTAGAATGGATATTGTTTCTGCCAATTTTTTTGGGAGGTTGGGAATGACAGAAATGTCCAGCAACATGATGCAATTGGCCTGTTCTGTTTGCATTGGAAGTGGTTTGGAGTAGTTAAGGTGAAAAATAAGTATTAGTTCTTAATGGGGGCTGCAATCTATAGATTGTGCATCCTTCTTTTAAAAGATTGTAGCACAAAGCTGTTCTAATTCCAGTTACTGAAAGGTTAAATTTCCTCTGATTAAAAATTATATTCAAAACAATTTCCCTGACCACAGATGTTTTATCAAACTATCTTCCAAGTAAGTGCATGCAAGCCAAAGAGAGGTTTTATGTAGTGATCCAAGTCATATGTGTTTTGTTATTCATTGCCAAAAGGCAAACAAAATACAAGTTCCAAAAACACACACAGCTAAAAAACATGAGGATTTTTTTTTATCAAGAGAACAAAATTATAAAAGAGGGAATTATGATCTTCCATGGATAGAAATCCAAAGCTGCAAATGACTGCTAGAAAAATCTCACAAGCTGATGAGCCTGTTTTCTGAAACAAGAACTGGCTCAGGCAGGGGTGGGATTTAATTTTTTTAACTGGTTCTGTGGTGTGGCTTAGTTGGTGAGCATGGCTTGGTGGTCATATGACCGGGTGGATGTGGCTTGATGGTCATGTTATTGGCCAACTCAATATCACTCACAACGAGGAACGCATCTCTTCGCCTGGCCTCTCATGACTGTGGGGATGCTGCAACAGTCATAAGTGTGAAAAATGGTCATAAGTCACTTTTTTTCAGTGCCATTGTAACTTTGAATGGTCACTCCACACAAGCAAAGTACCAGCAAAGGAGGGGAAAAAAACTCCAGTAAAGTTCCTGAGACAGGAAGTCTAGTCCTACCAAGAATGTAATAAGGGTTAACGGAGAGGCGGTTTCTGTAAGCAACACCAGAATGTTTCCTTCCTGCCTTCCTTACAGGATTAGGCCAGTAATTTCTTCTAACAACCGGTTCTCCGAACTACTTAGAATGTGAACAACTGGTTCTAGTGAATAGGTGCGAACTGATAGAAACCCACCCCTGGGCTCAGGCATATGTTGAAATTGTAGTCCAAAACTTACTTTGTTATCTTGCTCAGGTTCCTCTTGGTTAAGAAGATAAGGAAGTAAAAAGAATCCTGCTGGATCTGACCCTCTGTAGTTTAAAGTTCTGCTCCTTTAGGGGCCAACCAGAACCCCTTAAGGCAACTTTACCATCAGCTTCTTATTCCTCTGTGAATTGCATTGAGGTGCTGGGTCAAGAGTATAAGGCACAGTCGCAGATTCCTGCCTGCTCCAAAGTGCTGCAGACTGGAAATTTTCCATTAAAGAAGTGATTCTTAAGAAGAAGAAGAAATGTTCCCAAGTGAGCAATGGCCTACAAAAGAAAAACAGCAAAAGTAATGATAGAGGGAGAATTTACAGACTCTATTAATATAAGAAAAGGCACAAGACAAGGATGCCCATTATCACCTCTGCTATTTGTACTGACTTTGGAAGTGTTGAATAGAAATATTAGAGAGGACCAAAATATAAAAGGAATGAAAGTTAAAAAGGAGGAATTTAAATTGCAAGCCTTTGCGGATGACCTGGTTTTCATTCTGGAAGATCCTCTAGAGACAGCTTTAAAACTATTGGAAAAGATAGAGACATACGGTGAGAGGGCGGGTTTGAAAATAAATAAAGATAAAACAAAGATTCTGACAAAGAACATGTTACTAAGACAAAGAGAAGAACTAGCAAACCTATTGAAAATTCAAGTTACGAACAAGGTTAAATATTTGGGGATACATTTGATGCCAAGATGTACTACATTGAAAGAGAATAACTATATTAAACTTAAACAGCAAATAAGCATCTGATCTGAAGAAATGGGAAAACCTACAACTGTCATTGATAGGTAGAATTTCAACAATCAAGATGAACATTTTACCCAGAATTTTATATTTGTTCCAAACAATACCAATTAGGCTTGGCAAAGATTATTTTGAAGAATTAAATAAAATTGTGTTGAAGTATCTATGGCAAGGTAAGAAAGCGAGAATAAAATTAAAACTTTTACAAGATGCTAGAATTAGAGGAGGATTTGGCCTTCCTAATTGGAATTACCAAGCTGCAAATTTAATGTGGGCCAAAGAATGGATAACATTAAGAAAGACTAGATTGTTGATATTAGAAGGACATGACTTATTACTGGGCTGGCATGCTTTTCTGTGGTATAAGGGAACTAAATTGCACGGCTATTTTAGAAGGCATTATATACAGGAGTCTTTATGGTTGAACTGGGAGAAAATTAAGAGACGATGTTATTTGAAAATCCCAGTTTTGTTATCTACTATTGAAGCTTTTTTTTTATCCTATAATATATAAGAAGGAACAAACAGTTAGATATGGGGAAATATTGGATGAAAAAGGTGAACTTAAAATGATGCAAAACTTAGAAGAACAAGGTATAAAGATGAATTGGTTTTCATATGCACAAATACACTCAAGGTATCTTAAAGATTCTAAAACAGAGGGATTTTATGATAAATTGACTGACCTCGATAGGATTTTGACTGGTACTGATGAAAAAGTGATCAAAAAATTATATTGTTATTTGCTTGAAATCAAATTAGATGAAAAACAAGTTAAAGAAACGATGATTGCTTGGGGGAAGAATTTTGGATATGGAATTGATTTAGAGAAATGGCAAAAATTGTGGTCACAAAATTATAAAATGACAATGTCAACAGCATATAAAGAAAACTTGTATAAGATGTTTTACAGGTGGCACTTTCCCCCGACAAGAATAGCAAGAATGTTCAAGAATAAGTCTGAAAAGTGCTGGAAATGTCATCAGATACCTGGCTCATATTACCATATGTGGTGGACTTGTGAGGATGCTGGAAAATATTGGACTAGAATTCGCATATGGCTGGAAAAAATGACAAAGAAACATATAAATTTGAAACCAGAGATTTTTTTATTGGGAATCTTACCTGATACATATAATAAAAATTTGAAGTATTTGATTGTAAATGTATTAACAGCAGCTAGGATTGTATTTGCTAAAAATTGGAAGAGTGAGAAAATACCATCAGAGGAAGAAATTATTAAGAAAATATTGGAATGTGCTGAAATGAGTAGATTGACATTTGAAATTAGAGAACAAGGAGATAAACAATTTTATGAAGTTTGTATAAGATGTTTTACAGGTGGCAGATAAACAATTTTATGAAGTTTGGGACCTTTTTTTATCAATGGCTAGATAAAAAAAATATAATAATAGAATATTTAGAAACTTAGGAAATAATGAATATATACTTTTTTTCTTTTCCTTTTTTGACACTATTTTTATAAAATTTTATTAAGATAGACTTGTATGACTTTATGATTTGTTATAAAATAAACTAAGTAAATTATAGTTATCTCGTTAAAGTATGAATTAATAAAATTATAGTCAAATGATTGTTTAATAATGATATCAGGCTATATAATTGTTGATTGATAATATGAGTTATTATTTAATATAATTACAATGGAGACTATGAAATGGATGCACAAAAAAGAGTGGTAAACCAACCGATACACTGTCTGTAAATTTATGAAGGAGGGTGATGTTTTTATGTTTTATGTGTGTTTGTTCGTTGTCAAAGTCAATAAAACTTTAAAAAAAAAAGAAAAAAAAGAAAAACATCAAGCTGGACCTATGGAAGATTTGCTTAAAGTGGGTGAAATCTGGAGTATTCTTGAACTATCAGCTAGATTGAGTTATGTTGAACTGTAGGTTTCTTTCTTCAGTTCTCCAGAATGAAAATCTACTCTAAGCTACTGAATTGGGGAATATGTATGTGTGTATGCAACGGTGGGATTCAATTTTTTTTACTACCGCTTCTGTTGGCGTGGCTTGGTGGGCGTGGCAGGGGAAGGATTCTGTAAAATCTCCAGTCAGAGGTGGGATTTGCCAGCTCTCTGAACTATTCAAAATTTCTAGAACCAGTTCTCTGGTTGTATGTGACTAAAGTTTTCCAGTTTAGAAAGTGAATAATGAAACTTTTAAATTTATATTTTTTTCTATGTATGCTCAATCTTTGGATAAATAAGAACATGCAATAACCCTTCAAAGATTATGAAGCCCCCCCCCTTTTTTTTTAACTTTAGTTGTGATATATTTGACATGATTAGCAGAATCAAGGACTAGGCAAGAGAGCAACTTAAGAAAGTGAAAATGTTTAAGTTAAAAGGGGAAAACAACAGAAACCATGCAAATCCCTATTAAAGATGGGAATGATCCCAAGGAGTCTGGGATACAACAAAGAAACATTGCCAGCAAAAATCACAATAGGAACCTTGTTCTGTCCTTAATTTGAATACTTGAAATCCCCGCGCTTTGATTGGCTAAAGCGCGGGGATTTCTGATTGGCCAGGCGAGCCGCGCTTATTGGTCCGATTGAGGTCTCCCGCGATTGGCTCGCTCCAAGAGCGGGAGACTTGAATCGCTGCCATTGGCCGCAGCCGCCGCAGCGAAAAGGATAAAAGCCGCGGGCTTTTTCCTTTTCGCTGGTTCGGTTCACAACTATTCAATAAAGAGCTTGAAACTTAGTCACCGACTCCTGGCTTCTTTTGCGGACACGACACTGGCGACGAGGATGGGATCCCGACCCTGAACCGAACCCCGTGTCCAACAAGAGCCAGTTTCAGCATGGAGATGGCGAAAATCGCACCGCCCTCCCCCTTCAACCCCGCCACCGAGGACTGGGAATCGTTTTCAGACCGGTTCCGCATGTACCTCGAGTGCACGGAATGAAGGACGCCCCGGGCCCGCTAAAACGCGCCGTTTTCCTCACACATTGCGGAACCGAGGTCTTCCAGATGGCCAAGGCATTGGCCAAGCCGGCAGACGCAACCGCCATGGACTGGGACGTTCTCGAACCTATCCTGCGGCGCCATTACACCCCCGAGGTCCCCATCCTAATCCGGCGCAACGAATTTTACCGCCGAGATCAGAAACCAGGCGAAAAACTGAGCGATTTCGTCGCCGAGTTGCGGCACCTAGGAGGACTCTGCGAGTTTGAAGGTCTGAACAGCCTCCTCAGAGACCGATTCGTACTCGGCCTATGGGACTCTACCCTCCAGAGCCGGCTTATGGCCAAAGGCGACATCAGCCTAGCAGACGCCCTCACCGCAGCCGCAGCAGCAGAAGCAACCCGCACTTCCGCTGACAGCATGCGAAAATCGGACGCGAAGGGCGGGAACAACAACCCGGCAAGGTCGGCTGACCAAAAAAAACGAATCAACCGCACACTACGGAGAATTCCAGTCTACGTCCAGCACGTCGGAAGACAAGGAGGACATACATCGCGTGCAGACGGGCCGCGGCGACCAGCGGAACCGAAGAAGTCGCAGGTCGAGGACCAACTGTGCCGGGTGCGGCGGCGACCACCCCAGATCAGAATGCCAATTTTTTGACTCTATCTGTAGGCATTGTGACAGACGGGGACACATCGCTCTAGTTTGCCGCCAAAAGAAGACCCGCAGCCCGCCCAGATGGGAACATCACGACCGAAAGAAGGAAAGTCCCCCGCCCAGGACCAGAGATCGCCAATCGGACGGTCGGTGGGACCGAATCCAACGATCTTCAAGAGGTAGCGACAGTCGGCGAAAGGAAGATACCCACCAGACGGTGACCATTGGCCACGCCATCTCCGACGGCGCCAGAAAGGTACACGTAGAAGTGCATATAGAAGGCCAACCATGCAAGATGGAGGTGGACTCCGGGTCCTACCTCTCCATGATTGCATGGCACGAGATTAAACGGCTAGTGCCCACCCTCCATAAGAGGAACATTGATGCCCAAAAAATCATTATAAAAGACTACCAGGGAAACCGCGTCCCGGTAGTGGGCACCAAGAACTTTAATGTAACTTACAAAGGCCGCACCGAACAACTCCCACTCACAATCATCGATCGCGACCACCCAAGCCTGCTGGGCCTACAATGGTTCGCCCCGCTTGACATCGCGCTGACAGGAGTCAACCACGTCGTCGACGATGGCTGGGAACAGCGGCTAACCCAGGAGTTCCGGGAGGTCTTCGACGGAAGCCTGGGCAAGTACCAGGGGCCCCTTATCTCATTCGACCTAGACCCTAGGGTTTCCCCCAAGTGGCTAAAACCTAGGAGGGTACCATTCGCCCTAAAACCAAAAATTGACGAGCAGCTCGACAAGCTCGTCAAACAGGGGGTGTTGCAACCGATAGACCATGCCCGATGGGAGACCCCTATAGTGACCCCAGTCAAGCCAGACGGGTCCGTGAGAATTTGTGGGGACTATAAGGCCACCCTAAATGGCGCGTTGCAACAAAGCGCCTACCCCGTCCCAATCGTGCAACATCTACTGCACTCCCTGGGAGGGGGCAAGGTCTTTGCCAAGCTCGATCTAGCCCAGGCATATCAGCAGTTACCGGTCGACGAAAAAACAGCGGAAGCCCAGACCATCGTTACCCATCGGGGGGCATTCAAATGTAACCGACTCCAGTTCGGAGTCAGCGTGGCACCAGGCATCTTTCAGAGCCTGATGGAACGTTTACTACAGGGCATCAAGGAGGTGGTGCCCTATTTTGACGACGTTTTAGTGGCAGCGCCAAACGAAGCCGAATTAGAAAACTGACTCAGGGAGGTCTTAACAAAATTTAAAGTAACGGGACTCAAAGTTAAACGAGAAAAATGCCAACTATGCACAGAGCGAGTGGAATTCTTGGGCTACCTTCTAGACCGGCATGGCATTCACCCTACAATTAAAAAAGTGAAAGCCATCAAAGAGGCCCCCGCCCCAAAGTCTAAAACGGAACTACAGGCTTTCCTAGGCTTGCTGAATTTTTATAATGTTTTCCTACCCCAAAAGGCTACGGTGGCGGAGCCTCTGCATAGGCTCCTGGATAAGGCGGCGATTTGGACTTGGGGGAGACGAGAGCAAGCCGCCTTTCAAAAAACCAAAGACCTCCTCACCTCCGATGCCGTCCTGATTCAATTCAGCGAAACCTTGCCCTTGGTTGTCACTTGCGACGCATCACCTTTCGGCGTCGGCGCTGTCCTCAGCCATACTCTCCCCGACAAAAGAGAAGCACCCATCGCTTTCTTTTCCAGGACTCTAACTAAACCGGAGCGGAACTATAGCCAGCTGGACAAAGAAGCTTTGGCTATAGTTGCCGCCGTTAAGCGATTCCACGAATACCTTTATGGCCGCCCGTTTACTATTGTGACAGATCACAAGCCGTTGCTGGGCATCCTCGCTGGAAACCGAGCCACCCCGAACATTTTATCACCCCGGATGACAAGGTGGTCCGAGTTCCTGGCAGCCTACAGCTACGAACTATTGCACAAGCCAGGTAAGAAAATTTCGCACGCGGACGCTTTAAGCCGCTCGCCTTTACCAGACTCTGATCCTGACCCAGCACCAACAACAAACACCCTTAGCATCGAAAACTTGCCCAACCTACCCATTACCGCGTCAGACATTGCCAGGGAAACTATCAAGGACAGGCGCCTGGCGCGAATTTTACATTGGGTGGGAAAAGGCTGGCCTGAAAAGGACAGTGACGAATCCGTTAAGATATTCAGAAACCGCCAGACTGAACTTTCACTACTCAAGGGATGTATTTTGTGGGGTGACAGGGTGGTCATCCCGGACCGGTTGCAAGGGAGGGTCTTAGAGATGCTGCACGAAGGGCATCCTGGCATCGTCAGAACTAAAGCCCTGGCCAGGAGTTACGCTTGGTGGCCAGGGATGGACAAACAGATAGAGACATGGGTAGCCAAATGCCGACGATGCCAGGAGACCAGACCCAGCCCACCCGCAGCACCCATCCTGGACTGGGAAACACCAAGGGGACCCTGGTCCAGAATCCATTTAGACTTTGCCGGTCCCACGAATGGACATACCTTTCTGATCACAGTTGACGCTTACTCTAATTGGTTAGAGGTAAGCGACATGAAATCCACTACCACGGAGGCCGTTATTAAAGAACTTTGCAAACTCTTTTCCACGCACGGCCTCCCAGACGTCGTTGTCTCAGACAACGGGCCCCAGTTTACTTCCCTCGACTTCGAGAGGTTCCTGGCGGAGAGGGGCATCCGCCACGCATTAACAGCACCGGCGCATCCGGTGGCGAATGGTAGGGCGGAACGGATGGTCCAATTTACCAAAAAAACCATCCGGAAAATGGACCACGGGGAGATCAACGACAAAATCAATAAACTCCTCTTTATACAACACATCACCCCGAACACCACTACCAACAAAAGCCCAGCCGAGTTGTTGATGGGTAGGAAGCTGAGGTCTCCGCTCGACAGGTTACACCCAACATATAACCCGGAGCGACCCCCAGACTCCAGTACAAAATACCGGACCTTTGCCTCTGGTGACTTAGTGTACGCAAGAAATCTGACGGAGGACCCCCTATGGATCCCAGCCGTCATCACTCAAATCACAGGTCCACGGTCGTACTGGCTCCAAACCACCAATGGGCGAGCCTGGAAACGACACATAGACCAGCTCAGGTCACGAACTGCAACAGACCTCAACCCCCAAAACACGAACCAAGGGGGGAGGGAATACCCGAATAAACAAACGCAAGAAAAAATAAACCAGCAGTACTTACCGGAACGCAGCCATCGCGAGTCCCCACCGGAGAAGAACCACCCAGCCAGCTCTACCGACTCGGAGAAGCCAAGCGGGAGCGGCGAAACCCGTAGCTCAACCAACCCGGTAGGCCCAGGTGGGAGTCACGGAGAAGGAACCGGCCCGATCATCCAGCCGGTTCGCACAGAAGAGGGAGCAGCCAAGAACATGACCGCTCCGACCAAAATCCAGCCTGCAACTGAGTTGCGCAGGTCAAGTAGGACTAGACGGAGCCCCGCCTACCTACGTGACTACGCAACGTGATGGACTATACCAAGAGGGGAGGGGTGTTCTGTCCTTAATTTGAATACTTGAAATCCCCGCGCTTTGATTGGCTAAAGCGCGGGGATTTCTGATTGGCCAGGCGATCCGCGCTTATTGGTCCGATTGAGGTCTCCCGCGATTGGCTCGCTCCAAGAGCGGGAGACTTGAATCGGTGCCATTGGCCGCGGCCGCCGCAGCGAAAAGGATAAAAGCCGCGGGCTTTTTCCTTTTCGCTGGTTCGGTTCACAACTATTCAATAAAGAGCTTGAAACTTAGTCACCGACTCCTGGCTTCTTTTGCGGACACGACAAACCTCTAAATTGGAAAATAAAGAATTCACAACAAATGCCCTTGCCAGTCTAAAAGAAGTAGAGGAATTATTTGGAAAAAAAAACATAGGTATATAAACCAGCTATGAAAAAGAAGCCAGGTTGTAAGATGTCTGGAAGGACTGAGGGTTTTTCTGGGCTGGGAAACTCTTGAGGGAATTGGATGGGAACTTGTCATGGCAGTTTGGAATGTGAATCGAGGCACTTCTGCAAAAAGGGAAAGATGAGTTAGCTGCAGACAGAACAGATTGTTGCAAAACAAAAACAAAAAACCCACTTGCACTTGTGGTTCAAAGCTAGGGGTGTCAAACTTGATTTCATTGAGGGCCGCATCAGGGTTGTATTTGACTTGGAGGGAGTGGAGGGAGTGCGCATGGCCAGTTTGTGGTGGCCTGAGCACTCTGCCAGCAAAAAGGGCCCCGAGCTCTATTTTTGGCCACAGCAGCCTCCTGTAGCCCTTTGCCAATGAAAACATAGCTGGGGGGCAGGGGAAACGCAGGTCCATTTTCACTGGTGGAGGGATGCAGGAGGCTGTTACTGTTAAGTTCTGCGCATGGGTGCAAGGAACGGAGATGAGGCAGTGAACAGTAAACTTCAACTCTTTATTAATCATTCTGAACAGAGCAAAACCCTAGGGCAGCAGCAGCCCTTTTATAGGGTAGGCTGCTGACCTATTAGCCAATGAGAAACATGGAAGTGTTAAACCCTTGAACCAATGAGAGTGGCTCGTTAACAGCCAATCAGATTCCCCAGAAAGGACCAATCCGATATCGCTATTATCGGCCAATCAGAAGTGCAGGATTAGAACCCTGCTTTTTCTTAAGGTTTGTTAAAACTTTATTAAAGCACCTTTATTAGTTCATAACAGTCACAACCAAAAATGGAGTCTGCAATGGCCGCATATGGCCCTGCTAAGCTCTGTTTTCACTGGCAGAGGCATTGCGGGTTGGTCCTTTGTGGTTTCCAGGGTGGCCTCGTGAGCCAGATCTAAGCACCCTGTGGGCGGCCCTGGCTCCTGGTTGACTTTGACATCCTTGTTCTAAGCCAAGGACTACCGTATGGGTTCTCGCATTCTTTCTAATCATTTTACCAGACATAGTCATAAAAAAAGCATCTACATTTTTTCCTGCATGATAAAATAAGAAGGGGTGTGTGTGTGTGTGTGTGTGTGTGTGTTTAAAACTACATTTTCTCCCTAGGTTCTAGTCAAGATGCACGTACACACAGCCTGTATTTGTGGCTTTCTTTGAGAATTTAATCCAGGTAGGTATTTATGTGTTTTTTCTATATGTCTGTTCGATTGTATGTATGTTAAGAATCCCAGGTTGAACTTCACACAACCTGGGAACATGTGATCAAAAGAGAGAAAGCAAGGGATTAAAATGGAGTTGTTGGCAACATTCCAAGTCAGCTGTTCCAAGATTTCTTTTCCTAAAATGTTTTTTCTCCACAGCCTCAAGCTGGATCAGACTCAATTTCAAACTTGATTTTTCTTTTACTGTCTTCACCGTTCACCCCAAATTTAATCCCATTCTGTATTGTTTTGAGATAAATATCTTGCTGTCAGACAAATGGAATTCTCAAGTCAGAAAGAATTTTTAAAAAAACCACCACCACCCAAAAAAAGTAGTATCGAAATCATTTTTAATGTCAGGATTTATTGAAATTTTTATTTCAAAACATTTCGAATGGATTAGATCACAATTACTAGGGAATGAATTATTGCATTATGAAATTTACTGTAACCCATAATTAAATTATTGTGCAATTCACTGTATTGCATAATAACTGTAATAGTGTTTTTCTGAAACATGGTTCTTTTTACTCTAAAATACAGAAGTCTGGAAGACTCAGCCTATAAACCTGATTGCATTTCCTGCCATGGTTGAAACGGCTTGATCATTACTGCTGCTACTACATGTTTTCCTGGGTATACCTTAAATCACATCTTCCCCACAACTCTAATGTGTGAGACAGGACTCCTACAGTTTTGGGTTGTTGTTGTTGTTGTTTCAAAATGAAGCTAAAGAATGTGGAAAAAAAATGAAGTAGTCTCTAATGCCTAGCATTAATGCTAAGAAAAGTTATCCTTTCCCTCCTTCCTTTTGGGGAAATAGGGCAATCTCAAAAAGTGATCAATAAAATTAATCTTTATTTTTCAAAAAAGCAAACATGCAAAACCATTCAGCAGCAAATGGTATTAAAAAATAAATCCAGATTGCAACTTCAAAGTATTTCACCTAAAAAAAATAAAGAGAAGAATACAAGGTTTGGGGCAACCACATAATTACCTGACGTCTGTTCCTAATTATGTGAACAGGAACCTCAGCTGTCAAGAAACTCCAAGTGACATAAACCATACAGTTATTGAGTTTGAACAGAGACAATAAATACCAGAAACAAAATTCTAAAGTTAAGCACAGAAAACAAAATAAATTAAACTTAACATATACTTCCTAGCTATATTTGTTTCTGTTATGAACAAATAAAACACTTAAATAAAGTTTATCAAAACCTTTAGAAAATAGCAGGGTTCTAGTCCTGCACTTCTGATTGGCCGATAAATAGTGATATCGGATTGGTCCATTCAGGAGAATCTGATTGGCTGTTAACGAGCCACTCTCATTGGTTAAGGGGGTTAACACTCCGTGTTTCTTATTACTTACTAGATCAGCAGCTTGCCTATAAAAGGGCTGCTGCTGCCCTAGGTTTTTGCTCTGTTCAGAATGATTAATAAAGAGTTGAAGTTCACTCTTCACCGTCTCATCTCCGTTCCTTGCGCCCATGCGCAGAACTTAACACTGGTGACGAACGTGGGATGCGGAGACGTCAGAGCTGACTGAACACTACAGAGCGCTAAACAGCACACGTGGCTGAAGGCGCATCAACGGCGGGAACCATGACCGACGGCACCATACCACCAGCTCCATTCGACCTGGCACAAGAAGACTGGGACTCATACATGGACCGGTTCCAGATGTTTCTGGAGACCAACAACTTGAAGGATGCCACTACTGGAAAAAAGCGAGTGGTATTCCTGACTCACTGCGGACCTGCCGTTTTTAAGATGGCTAAGGCACTGGCGAAACCAGCTGAGGTGAAGTCCATGGACTGGGACGTCCTCGAGCCCCTCCTACAGGCCCACTATGCACCTACTGAACCAACGCTTGTCAGAAGACATGAATTTTACCAGAGAGACCAGCGGAAAGGAGAAAGCGTTGCAGATTTCATCGCGGATCTCCAGAACCTGGGAGGCCTCTGCAAGTTCACTGACCTCGAAGAAGCTCTAAAAGACCGAATAGTTCTGGGACTAGATGCACCACACGTGCAAAGTAAGCTGATGGTGAAAGGTGACATCAGCCTTGCAGATACCATCACTGACGCTACTGCAGCAGAAGCAACCAGGAAGTCGGCTGCCCGAATGCGTTGCACCAACGCCCTGCTCTGTCAACTCGCCAGCGAAACCTCACCTCGCCTTGAAGGACATGCAACGGCAACCCACCACGAGGACCTCGAATCGTCATCAGAAAGTGATGAGGAAGAGGTCAACCAGCTCCGGTCTGAACGAGACCAATGCCACCAGCGTAACCAGAGACTGCAGTATCAGTGCGCAGGGTGTGGGGCAAACCACCCGCGATCGGACTGCAAATTCCTCGACGCGCTCTGCCATATTTGTGGGAAGAGAGGCCACATTGGAAAGGTCTGTAGAAGCAAACAAGGATCCAGCCCACTTCAGAGGGGGACCAACTACTGCCAAACCACAGGAAGTTGTCCTGTGAATCGGGAACATTCGAACCACCAATGGAACAGCCACTCCTACAGAAATAAACCACTAGCCCATTCAACAAAACGAGAAGAGGCACACCAAACCATCACGATTGGTCACGCCTCATCATTAGATGCAAAGAAGATCCGAGTGATGGTCGCCATCAAAAACCAGTCCTGTGTGATGGAAGTCAATTCAGGATCGTCCCTCTTGATGGTTTCCTGGAAGACCGTAAAACAATTAATCCCTGCCGTCCGGTGGCAAGACCTCAGAATCCAAAGAATCATTCTCAAGGACTATCAGGGAAACCGAATTCTGGTTGTTGCATCCAGCCTAGTCCAGGTCTCATTCAAAAATCGTACTGCATCCTTACCATTGACCGTCGCCGACCATGATCGGCCTAGCTTGTTAGGCCTTCAATGGTTCGCTCCACTTGGGATTGAGGTAGCCGGCATTCACCAAACCAGCAGCAACGACTGGGAGGTGGCCCTCATCCAGGAATTCCAGGACATCTTTACAGACAAACTAGGCGAGTACAAGGGGACCCCGATATCATTTAACCTTAACCCTGAAGTAGCCCCCATCCGCCTTAAGCCCCGTCAATTCCCTTTTGCCCTTAAACCAAAGATTGATGAGCAGCTTGATAAATTAATAGCCGAGGGTGTTTTAGAACCAACTGACCATGCTCGTTGGGAAACCCCAATTGTAACACCCATCAAACCGGATGGATCATTAAGGATTTGTGGGGACTACTGTGACACCCTGAATCATGCCCTTCAACAGAACGCTTACCCGGTGCCGGTGGTAAAACACCTCCTCCATTCCCTGGGGGGCAGAAAAGTCTTTGCTAAATTGGATTTAGCACAGGCGTACCAACAACTGCCTGTCGATAAAAAAAAAACCAGCAGAGGCACAAACGATCGTTACACACCGAGGCGCTTTTAAGTGCAACCGACTCCAATTCAGAGTTAGCGTGGCCCCAGGGATCTTTCAGAGCTTGATGGAGAGACTATTACAGGAAATAAAAGGGGTCGTACCATACTTTGATGACGTTTTAATTGCTGCCCCGAATAGAGAAATACTAAAGGAGTGTCTTAGACTGGTTTTCCAGAAATTTAAAGACTCTGGCCTTAAAGTTAAAAAAAATAAATGTCAACTGTGTACAGATAAAGTAGAGTTCCTAGGGTACCTAATCGATAAACAAGGCATTCACCCCACCAATTGCAAATTAAGAGCAATCAAGAACGCCCCAGGACCCAGAAATACGACTGATCTCCAAGCTTTCCTGGGGCTTATTAATTTTTACAACATCTTCCTGCCCCACAAAGCGACAGTAGCTGAGCCCTTACATAGACTTCTCGACAAAAAAGCAACCTGGGTTTGGGGGCACCGAGAGGAGCACGCGTTCCGACAAATGAAAAACTTATTAACTTCAAATGCTGTTTTGATGCAGTATAATGAGACTTTGCCTTTAACAATCACATGTGACGCATCGCCATTTGGAGTGGGAGCCATTTTGAGCCATGTGATACCAAATGGTAGTGAAGCCCCTATTGCCTATTTTTCAAGGACTTTATCAAAGGCTGAACGTAACTATAGTCAAATCGATAAAGAGGCTCTTGCTGTTGTATCTGCTGTAAAACGGTTTCATGAATATGTATATGGACGAGTTTTTACTATTGTTACCGACCACAAACCTTTGCTGGGGATTATAGCGGGAGACAAGCCAACCCCCTATATATTATCACCTAGAATGACTCGCTGGTCAGAGTTTTTGGCTGCGTACAATTATAAGCTGCAACACCGCCCGGGGAAAGCCATTCCCCAAGCTGACACGTTGAGCCATGCACCACTTCCGGAAACCGTCGACGACCCAGCTCCAACCCTTACAACGCTCCAGATTGAAACGCTACATTCACCGCCGCTAACAGCTAGAGATATCGCGATCAAAACAAAACGCAATCCTATCTTAACGCGAGTTCTTTGCTGGGTCGAACGAGGATGGCCAGTAGATCAAACCCCTGACGACTTCATCCCCTTCAAGAACCGGCAAACAGAACGTTTTTCGCAAAAAGGTTGCATCCTATGGGTGGATAGAGTCGTCGTCCCAGAGCGGTTACAATGAGCGGTATTAAAGATACTGCATGAGGGACACCCTGGCATCGTGCATATGAAAGCGCTCGCACGAAGCTACGCGTGGTGGCCGGGCATTGACAAACAAATCGAAGCCTGGGTAAAGACTTGTTGTAAGTGCCAGGAAGTTAGCAATGCCCCACCAAAAGCAACTCTGACAGAATGGGAAACACCTCGGGGACCGTGGTCCCACATCCATATTGACTTTGCGGGACCTACTAAGGGACATATGTTCCTATTAAAAGTGGATGCCTATTCAAACTGGCTCGAGATCCACGAAATGAAGAGTACCACAACCGAGTCCATCATCCGGAAGTTGAACAGATTATTCGTGACGCATGGACTGCTGGACATTCTGGTATCCGACAACGGACTCCAGTTTACCACGCTCCCTTTTGAACAATACTTAGTGGACTGCGGCATTCACCATGCGCTAACTTCGCCAGCATACCCTGTGGCTAACGGAAGAGCCGAGTGCATGGTACAGTTTGTTAAAAAAAACCCTCCACAAAATGGACTATGGGGACATTGAAGATAAGATAAACAGAGTACTCCTTCTCCAACACATCACTCCACATAGCGTCACCAACAAGACTCCAGCTGAACTATTGATGGGACACAAACTCCGCTCCACCTCAACTGGCTTCACCCGCCTTACGAGCCAGAGAAACCCTGCGGATCTAGTGGAAAATGCTGCGAGTTCAAGATAGGCGACTTAGTTTTCACCAGAAACCTTTCTGGCGAACCATTATGGATCGAGGTAACTGTAATTCAAGCCACTGGACCCAGGTCATACTGGGTGAAAACCTGCGACGGAAAAATATGGAAACGCCATATAGATTAGCTTCGCTTGAGGCTACAACCTAGTTTCCGCGACTCCGGTAACTCCCAAACCAAGGGGGGAGGCGATATCGAAGAAACCGAATTCGAGAAGGCAGAAAGCAGGAACGAAAGAAGTCAGCAATCGGGCGTAACTAATGAAGAAGGATCAAGGAAGGGCGTGGTCTCGCCACAGAGGAACACCTCAACAGAGGCAAGCCTGCAAGGGCCAGAGGACAACGATGAGAACATTAGCGGCACCAAGTCTTCCAATGAGGAACCACTGGCACCCGACTTGCCCAAAAACACCAAGAACTGGTGGGACAGTGTAAATCCAATAGACAGTCAAAACAACCTTCCTACCTCAGAGATTACATCACCACACCCCCCAAACGGAACCTGGGGGGAAGGGGTGTTATGAACTAATAAAACATTTAAATAAAGTTTATCAAAACCTTTAGAAAAGAGCAGGGTTCTAGTCCTGCACTTCTGATTGGCCGATAAATAGCAATATCAGATTGGTCCATTTAGGAGAATCTGATTGGCTGTTAACAAGCCACTCTCATTGGTTAAGGGGGTTAACACTCCACGTTTCTTATTGGTTACTAGATCAGCAGCTTGCCTAGGTTTTTGCTCTGTTCAGAATGATTAATAAAGAGTTGAAGTTCACTGTTCACCGTCTTGTCTCCCTTCCTTGTGCCCATGCGTAGAACTTAACAGTTTCCTCTTTCTTAGGATGACCTAATTCCTGAAGCTAAACTACCCTGCATTTTTTTTAAAAAAAAACAACAACAACCATTTTTTAGCTTTTTGAAGATTTTCCTTTCATCATGAGCCCAGAAGGATGTTCTTTCTTTTTTTATAACTGAGCACCCAGCTTCTTTCTTTTTCCTCAATAGGAACAAAACTTTTACCAGCAAGCAGACAGGAAAAATAAACTTTCTACCTATGTTCATTACAAGCCAGATCTGAAGTGAGAGTATTAAGATCCTGCTTGAAAAATAAAAAGGCATGTATATTCTCTATCTGAGAGGCAAGCTGCAATTCTTATAAATAGCAGTATTCCACTATTCGAGGGGCTGCCAGTGCTACTACAAAGAGGAGGGGGAGGTCAGCTTATTTTCCAAGGCAAGGCAAGAAACAATGGATGGAAACTAATCAAGGATAGAAGCAACCTAGAACTAAGGAGAGACTTCCTAACAGTGAGGACAATTAACCAGTGGAAAGCTTGAAGTTATTGTAAATGTTTTGAGGATAAATTTTTACAACTTTTTAAATATATGATGAATGTTATTTTAGAGGGAGGAAAGAGATGCCAGAGAGTTGGAAAGAGGCCAGAATAGCACTACTACTTAAAGAGGGGCAAGATTTAACTAACAAGAAATGAAAGGGTGAATCATACTCATTGGAATGCAATCTGTTTGGGACATTGTAAGAGTCTAGAATGCAAATTACTTCAACCATTTCAACAAGAGAAGCCTTTCTGCACCTGACTTTGTAGGCTGTGTCTGGGATGAGATTTGATTTTTCTCGTGCAGAATTATACTAATCATAGATATGTTGCCTCTACTGTATAAAGTTTAAATCTGCTCCATTTCTCATTCCCAGATGTGTTTTGGTATCTCTAGCTACTTGGAAGAGGTAATAATCATTTTGTGAATGTATTCGCATGTCTTACTGTTTAGGTTGCTTTTCCATCTCTCATTTTTTCATTCATGTACAGATTCAGGTTTCCTCTTTCTTCAAACACATTTTTAGACATCATTCTAAAAACAAAAAAATGAGTTCTGTTTAGATCATTTCTCATGCTGGTCAGAAAGAATTTTCCTGAAATTCTTGGCTTAGTCTAGTTTTTGGAGATGAACAATCTCCTCCAGGCAAACCATCACAGGTGCTCTATCATTTGCAGCATCTTAAGATCTGCATCTATGGGTTTTTGTCATGAAGAAATGCAACCCCTAGGACTTCATAAGTACTTTCATTCTGAAAGACAAAATTCTCAACTTTCTAGCTTCTTTTCAAGTGGATATTATCCTGACTTCCATTGTGAATATTGTTTTCTGTTTTCTTTCTATTTTTTTCCTTCAGCTGCTCAAGTTGATTGACCTATTTTTCTCTCTCTCTTTCATGGAAACTCACTGCTCTGGGCCCATAGTTAAGGTTGAGGAGAAAGCTGTCTAGGTGTATCTCTGGATAGTATAAACTAGGACTTGTGAAGTGGCTCTTTGTAACTCACAGAAATAATATTTATTACAGGAATTATATGCAGGGGGCATAGGCAAAGCCTGGCTCCTAGCTTGCTACATCAGGCAGATCATACTTGGAAAACATAGGCAGAAAAAAGCACCCTGAGATTTTGAGTCTTGCAGACAGAGCAGCCACAAGTGATTAATAAAGACGGACTACAGGAAATTCCTCACTCTCTACTCCAAAGGTCCCCATAGACAACTTTAAGACTTATGGATTTCAATTCCCAGGATTCTTCAGCCAGCTGGCTGGATAATTCTGATAGTTGAAGTCCACAAGTCTTAACGTTGCCAAGTTTGGAGACCTCTGCTCTACTCAGCACTGTGTCTGATGGTTGTGAGGCACTGATGAACTGGTGCAACTGAAGTTGTTCTTTGAGCAGGCCCTGTCACAAAACACATGTCACAAGCCGATAGGTTTGGCAAGCACACACTGTTTTGACCCAAGCCAGTAGGATTGGCAAGCACATATTGTTTCAACTATCACAACTCTTATTTCTGCAGAACATGTTTAGCTCCTCTGCCTTGCAAGAATTTACTCACCAATCTCTTGTTCGGTAGGGCCTCCCCTCTCCCCCCCCAAAAAAAAAACCCAACTCAGAGGCTGTTGCTTCTGTGAAGGTCCCAAAATTATTTCTGAATTCCAGTAGTGCATAGTCTCTAATCTTTTATTTCTGGTTGTCACTTCTGTCCACTGTGTTCAATTCTTTTTCCTTTGCATGGAGAGCGGCTGGCATGTAATGGCAACCTGATAAACCTTCACCCTATAACATCCCCAGTTATTGCTCCATTTTTTTATTTAAAAAAACCCACAGTCAGTTCAATATATATCTCTCTTACACTTTCTTTAATGGGTGTTTCGTTCAATTTCTCCACTTCTTCTCTCAAATGAGGACAGATTTCTAGAAAATGCAAAATGGAGTTTTCTCATTCTCTTTGTGAAAGCCCAATCTTCTTGCTCCAATGGTTTCAACTTCTGAGAATTTTATTTTAATTGGTTGTCATGCCACAGGAAGACAGTTTAGGAGATTGGCAGGTAGTGCTTTGACCCATGAAATCATTGGCTGTGTATTACTTGCCAAATCCTTCAGTATAGCAATAGTGACAGCTGTTGCCACAGCATTTATTTCCCACCCATTTCAATTCTCCTCGGTGTTGTTTCTTCCACTTGCAACATTGCTCCAGACAACACTGCCCTGTGTATATTCTTTTAATTGAAACCATGCTTTTTGGATGATTTCTATTCAAAAGAAAAGCTTTGAGAGAGTTTCAGTGCAAACTAAGTTTACTAATCAAGCTCAGATTTTTCTATCAAGGGGATGGAAATTCTTAACTGATGCTGATCTCATTCTGATAGTGTAACATATTTTCCAACTGAACATGGCAAAATGTCTGGGAAATATATAATATCATGCTGGTTTTGATTGCTTGATCTGAAGTTTTTTCTCTCTTTGATGAAGAAGTAGAGTTGGGAAGATTTTTTTTTTAATGTGCTACTGTGAATTAGTATTTCGGGTATGAATTGCACTTCAAATATACTATATTCAGTAAGTTAATGGGTGTAATCAATATAAAAACATGATTTTAGATACTGATTCAGTCTATATATGAGTAAATAATGAAACTATTACATAAACCTTTAAATTGTAGTGCCAGGAAGGTTGAAAAATAGAATTGGAAATAGCATTAGATTAACTATTTTTTATTTTTCTTGATTCGTTGCATTGAAAGAATAATTTAATAGAAGACGAGGCAATGTTAGATGGGTTGATTATATCTATAAAAATTAAAATATGTTAAAGAAACTTAGATTACTCATAATTATTTGAGTACTGTTCATATACATGTAAAATGTGCATTGTGTTGATATTTTGCTTTCCTAGAGAAAGAAAGATAGTCCAACAGAGAATCATTCATTAAAGTAATGAGAAAAGAAGTCTGTGGATTCTGTGGCATAAGTATATGGTAATTACAACCCACTGAACTAAAGCCAGAAATAAGTACTATATATGTTGTATCATCAACAGGGGACTCAAGTGGTCATGAAATATTACCTACCTTAAATAGGATGAAATCTCAAAGCAGAATCAGAGAGCACAGCTATGTTTTGGAACAGCTTCTGGAAAATAAACTCTAAGAACAATCCCTTTATTGCCAAATTTTACCCTTTGCCTTGAGATTTCCAACTCTAATTATTATAAATGTAGCATGATGACCAGTTCATTGGTCCAAGGACTGTGAGACTAAAATCTAGTCTTACATGAATACAAAAGTGTCTAGTATGTCAAAATAGACAAATTAAAAGTATCATAGAATATCACTAATGTCATAATGAGAGACAGTTGGATATAGTGGACACGGCACCAGGCTAGAAACTGGGAGACTGGGAATTCTAGTTTGGCCTTACACATGGAGAGAGCTGAATTACCTTAGACCAGGGGTTGCCAACATTTTGGACCTTAGGGACCACCAAACTTATAATGTTAGATCCCAGGGACCACTAACCAGTTCTGTGGGCATGACCTAATTTGTGGGTGTGGCTTGGTGGTCATGTGACTGGCTGGGCATGGCTTGTATGTAAATATTATAAATATTTATATAAAGATTGATTTTTTTTTTAAAAAAGAGCAACTTTTACCCAAAAGCAGGCCAAGCAGGCAGATTGAGTTGCTCACAGAATCACAGATTCATTCAGAGTTCTATCTATCTGCCATTGGCTAGCTCAGTCTGTCACATAAAATTTGGTTGCAAGCAAACTCATAAAAGTTGCTAGCAAGCAAACTCACAAAATTAACTCACAACACACCATGCATGTAAATATTGATTTTTTTATAAAAAAGAGCAACTTTTACCCAAAATCAGGCAAAGCAAGCAGATTGAGTTGCTCACAGAATCATTCAGTGATCTATATATCTGCCATTGGCTAGCTCAGTCTCTTAATTTGCTTGCCGTGAGTCTGCACTGAATTTGCTTGCAAGCAAACCTTCAGTCCTAAGGGAGGTTCAGCTGTGCTGAGCTGAAGAGCTAAAGACTAGCTAGAAAGCAAGACATCCAACCATTTCCTGCTTCTTAACTAATCTAAATCTCCTGGCACAGCAGAACAGATGATAGTTGGAAAAAGGAAAAATAGCAATTTAGCAGGCAAGGAGTGAGTGGACGGAGAGGGTTCCCACGGGTCATGTGGGCAGTGCAGCCTTGTGTTTCTGCGCAGCCTGGATTAATTGCTTTGTGGGGGTGTTCTGGGGGTGAGATTTCTCTGTGGCCCACCAAATTTTTCTCTCAGCCCACCAGTGGCTGCAGCCCACCAGTTGGCGACCGCTGCCTTAAACCATTCTGTCAACCCTAGGAAGCAAGTAATGGCAAATCACTTCTGGAAAAACCTTGTGAAGAAAACTTCAGGGACTAGTTCAAATAGTTTCCAGGAGTCAAAATGGATTTCAACGTACAAAGAAAATGCTACTGAGCATAAATACATATTTTATTATTTATTTATTTATCTAGATTTTGCCATTTATTTTTATTTATTTTGGTTTGGTTAACAAAACCAGTGGTGGGATTCAAATTTTTTTTACTACCAGTTCTGTGGGCATGGTTTGGTGAGCATGGCAGGGGAAGGATACTGCAAAATCTCCAGTCAGAAGTGGTATTTGCTGGTTCTCTGAACTTAAAATTTCTGCCACCAGTTCTCCAGAACTCATCAGTATCTGCTGAGTACCACCTCTGAACCAAACCAAACCAAATTCTTGCTTTGAACAACAACATAAAAAACAACATGAAACATGAAACATGAAGGTTTAGATGACGAGTCATCTAAACCTTGGTTGAATTCAATTCCTCAGAAAAGGCCACTATCTAAAAATAGTGTGAGAATTATTTCCAATTCTGCCAAGAAAATAAAAATGTTACTGGAAGTTCTCTTAAAGAAAAAAGAAAGAAAACATTTTGCCTTTAGTTTGTCTTCAGTTTGGCATGTGTCACCTTATCATAAGAGACTGTAATTCTTACAAATGTAGTTAATTTCCAAATGTTTTAAAATGGAAAACAGGCTGAAAAAAAAACCATATTTTTTTTTGAAAAAGATTTTATTAATTTTCTACAAACAAAGAAAACATAAAAACATCAACTCTCATATGTACATCCAGTGTGTCAGTTGGTTCATCATTTTTGTGCATTCATTCTGTAGTCTCAATTACAATTATGTTACATAACAACTCATATTGTCAATCCAAACTTATATATCCTAATATCACTAAAAAAAGAAGTTTTTGACTATATTTTTAATCATTCATGCTTTATGAGCTAACAATACTTTAAACCAGTTTACTCTATAACAAATCATATAATCATATCAAATCAATCCTATAAAACCCTTTATAAATATAATGTCAAATAACAAAATAATAGCAAAATAAAGATATTCCTTACTATCTAACATTCTAAATATTCTATTTTCGTATTTTATCATCTAGCCATTTATAAAAAAGATCCCAAATTTCATAAAATTGTTTATCCTCTTGCTCTCTAATTTCAAATGTCAATCTGCTCATCTCAGCACATTCCAATATTTTCTTAATAATTTCTTCCTGTAATGGTATTTTCTCATTCTTCCAATTTTTAGCAAATACAATCCTGGCCGCTGTTAATACATTTACAATCAGATATTTCAAATCTTTACTATATATATCAGGTAAAATTCCCAATAAAAAGATCTCTGGTTTCAAGTCTATATGTTTCTTTGTCATTTTTTCCAACCATATGCGAATTATAGTCCAATATTTTCCAGCGTCCTCACAAGTCCACCACATATGGTAATACGAGCCGGGTATCTGATGACATTTCCAGCATTTTTCAGATTTGTTCTTAAACATTCTTGCTATTCTTGTCGGAGGAAAGTGCCACCTGTAAAACATCTTATACAAGTTTTCTTTATATGCTGTTGACATTGTCATTTTATAATTTTGAGACCACAATTTCTGCCATTTCTCTAGATCAATCCCATATCCAAAATTCTTCCCCCAAACAATCATAGTTTCTTTGACTTGTTCTTCCTCTAATTTCATTCCCAGTAAATAACCATATAATTTTTTAATCACCTTCTCATCAGTACCCATCAAGATCTTATCTAAATCAGTCTACTTATCATAGAATCCCTCCGTTTTAAAATCTTCATCATACCTTGAATGTATTTGTGCATATGAAAACCAATTCATCCTTATACCTTGTTCCTCTAAGTTTTGGATCGATTTAAGTTCACCCTTTTCATCCAAAAGTTCCCCATATCTAACTGTTTGTTCCTTCTTGTAAATTATAGGATAGGAAAATGCTTCAATAGTCGATAACCAAACTGGAATTTTCAAATAAAATTGTCTTTTTATCTTCTCCCAATTTAACCACAAAGACTCCCGTACATAATGTCTTCTAAAATAACCCTGTGTTTTAGTTCCCTTATACCATAAAAAAGCATGCCAGCCCAACAGCAAATCATGCCCTTCTAATGTCAACAGCCTATGCTTTCTTAATGTTATCCATTCTTTAACCCACATCAAATTTACAGCTTGATAATACAATTCCCAATTAGGCAAGCCAAAATCTCCTCTAATTTTAGCGTCTTGCAAAAGCTTTAGCTTTATTCTCGCTTTTTTACCTTGCCATATAAACTTCAACATGATTTTATTTAAATCTTCAAAATAGTCTTTTCCAAGCCTAATTGGTATTGTTTGGAACAAAAATAAAATTCTAGGTAAAATATTCATCTTGATTGTTGAAATTCTCCCTATTAATGACAATTGCAAGTTTTCCCACTTCTTCAAATCTGTAATTATCTGTTGTTTAAGTTTAATATAATTATTCTCCTTTAATGTGCTACATCTTGTTGTCAAATATATCCCCAGATACCTAACCTTATTTGTAACTTGAATTTTCAAAAGATCTGCCAGTTCTTCTCTCTGTCTCAATAGCATATTCTTTGTCAAAATCTTTGTTTTATCTTTATTTATTTTCAAACCAGCCACCTCTCCATATGTCTCTATCCTTTCCAATAACTTTGGAGCTGTTTCTAGCGGGTCTTCCAAAATAAAAGCTAAATCATCAGCAAAAGCTTGTAGTTTAAATTTTTCCTTCTTAATTTTCATTCCTTTTATGCTTTTATCATCCCTAATATTTCTATTCAACACTTCTAAGGTCAACACAAATAGCAAAGGGGATAGGGGACACCCTTGTCTTGTGCCTTTTCTTATATTAATAAAATCTGTAAGTTTCCCCTCCATCATTACCTTTGCTGTCTGTTTATTATATATGGCTTCGATTGCTTTAATAATTTTTTTAGCAAAATCCATCTGTTCCAATAGTAATAACATAAATCTCCAATTCACGTTGTCAAATGCCTTTTGAGCATCTAAAAATATCAAAGCCATTTGCTTTTCAGGATGAGCCTCATAGTATTCCAAAGTATCCAAGATTACTCTCATATTGTCTCTGATTTGTCTCTTTGGCAGAAATCCATTTTGATCTGGGTGAATAAAATTATTTAAATATTTTTTAAGTCTTTCTGCTAAAATTGAAGCAAAGATTTTATTGTCTGCATTCAATAAGGAGATGGGTCTGTAATTCTTAATTTGCAGTGGGTCAGCCTCTTCTTTTGGAATAAGTGTGATATAAGCCTCTGACCATGTTTTGGGTATCATCTTCTTTAACATAACTTCATTCATGACTTCTAACAATGGGATACTCAATGATTCTTGAAATGTTTTATAGAATTCTGCCGGAAGCCCATCTGGACCCGGTGCTTTCCCATTGTTTTGTCTCTTAAATGCTTCATTTAATTCCATCATTGTTATATTGCTTTCTAACATTTCTTCAGTCTCTTTAGGTATCTTCGGTAAATTAGCATTCTGTAAATATTGTTTCACTTTTTCCTCATCACTATTCTCTTGTTTATATAGTTGCCCATAAAAATCTCGAATAATTTCCTTTTTCTCCTTATTACCATAACAAACTTGGCCTTGATCATCTATTAACTTCAATATTTTTCTTGATTCCTTCTCCTTTCTCAATTTATATGCTAGCCATCTACCTGGTTTATTTGCATCTTCAAAGTAATTCTGTTTAGAATTTCTGATTTTCTGTGCCAATTCTTCTTTCTCTATTAATTCCATTTTATGTTTAATTAGATCCAGCTTCAATTTAATATCTTTTTTCTGTGGCATTTTCTGTAATTCTTTTTCAAGTCTTTTATACTCGTCTTCCAAGGCCTTAGAAGCTTGAAGTATATTTGGTTGCACAGAAGATAGCCTTTGCCACCTAACATTGCCAAAACTCAAATTCTAGATGTTCTCTGGCTGATTTTGGCACAGCCATGTTCTTTTAGCCCAACATACCTCACAAGGTTGTTGTTATAAGGATAAATAGTAGAAGAAAATGTCGATACCATTTGAACTAATTGGTTCCAGGGGGTACAATGAGTACCCAAAATGATGAGTACAAAACTCATTTTTCCCCTAAGGAATAATGTAGTGCGTCACAAATGACAAGTATAGGACAAAATTTTCACATCAAAATACATTGAGTACCAAATTTGATGTGTTTCAAAGCAGTTGAGTACCAAGGTACTGCTGTTTTGTTCTCTCTGTTATTTTGTGAAAGAAAAACCTGCAGGTGGCTGAGAGATCTGAAGTGTGTGTGTGTGTGTGTGTGTGTGTTTTAATCAGGCTCTGATCAAAATTAGAATCAATTGGGCTAGATAGCTATTATTTTATAAAGGTCTCCAATAAATTCCCTATATTGTAAGCAAAATGTATGTGACTCCTTTGAAGCCAAATTTGGACCCTTTTCTTTTGCTTTTTGCTAACAAAATATAACTGTTTGGATTTCAATTCCAGGATAGTAATTTCCAGCCAAACATTCAAGCTTTTGTTTTCCTACCTGCATAAACTGTCCAAAGAAGAATGGAATACTTTGCAGTCTACATATCCTTTTGTCATTCATGAAAATCCTTGCATTCTGAAGCACCTGAGCTGCAAAAAAATAAACTTTCATTTTTGGAGGTACTGTGATGTAGATAGGGAAATTAGTCCTTGCATACAGCCAAGCTATTCAGATATTTGAGGCTGTTGCTACATCTTTCCAAATCATTCAAATATGTGAAGTTCACCTGAATATTCCTAAACTGACTATTTTGCAAAGTTAGACTATACCTCTTTAAAGAAATGTATGACTCTTAGGTAACATTGCCCCAAACAAAATGCAAACTTGGTATGTTTTATGGCACTGAGAGAAATGAAGAAAAGGCTTTTGGGAAGTTATACATTATCTATGGTTAAAATAGAAATTTTGCTTTATACTCATTACAGGCAAGTTTCCAAGATATCACAACAAGCAGGATTGGCAACTGATTCTGCTAGGAATGTAATAATTTGCATTTCATTAGTCTTTGCCATTATGGGGTGAAGTATTGGGTGTATAAGATTTTTAAACAAAATATGCATTCCTTTGGTTCAAATTTAAATAGTTTGGGGAAAATACAACTCAGAATTAAAGCTATATGTTCCTGTAAAATGAACCATTCAGAGAATATCTAAATATAATATTTACTGGAAATGTTTCCTCAAAAATGGAAAGTTGTAGGGTAAGAGAGTTAGCCATCAAAATAAGCAAGCTGTCAGTGTTCCGAGTAACACACCCAGACTTCTGAAAACAGAAGTCTGAGGCACATAGATTCCTCAAAAAAATAATGCACAAAAGGCCTTTGATAACTCAATTGGGATTTTATGAAACACCAGATTAACCTGATGAAATTTGGTGGTAATTTTGAAAATATGCTAAATTCAATATATGCTACACAAAAGCAAAAGTACTGATAAATGGAGAAGCTACCAAACTGTCGTGTCCGCAAAAAGACGCTCAGAGTCGGTGACTATCATTCAAGCTCTTTATTAAACTGTTGTGAACCGAACCGGCGAAAAGGAAAAAGCCCGCGGCTTTTATCCTTTTCGCTGCGGCGGCCGCGGCCAATGGCAGCGATTCAAGTCTCCCGCTCTTGGAGCGAGCCAATCGCGGGAGACTTCAATCGGGCCAATCAGCACGGCTCGCCTGGCCAATCAGAAATCCCCGCGCCTTAGCCAATCAAGGCGCAGGGATTTCGAGTATTCAAATTCAGGACAGAACACCCCTCCCCTCTTGGTATGGTCCATCACGTAGCGTAGTCACGCAGGTAGGTGGGGCTCCGTCTAGTCCTAGTTGACCTGCGCAACTCAGTTTCAAGCTGTATCTCGGCCGGAGCGGTCATCTTTTTGGCTGCTCTTCCCTCTGTGTGAACCGGCTGGATGATCGGGCCGGTTCGTTCTCCGTGGCTCCCGCCTGGGCCTACCGGGTCGGTTGAGCTGCGGGTTTCGCCGCTCCCGCTTGGTTTCTCCGAGTCAGTTGAGCTGGCCAGGTGGTTCTTCTCCGGAGGGGACTCGCGATGGCTGCGTTCCGGTGAGTATTTTTGGATTTATTCTTGCGCTATTTTATTCGGGTGTTCCCTCCCCCCTTGGTTCGAGTCTTGGGGGTTGAGGTCTGTTGCCGTACGTGACCGGAGCTGGTCGATGTGTCGTTTCCAGGCTCGCCCGTCGGTGGTTTGGAGCCGGTACGACCGTGGACCGGTGATTTGAGTGATGACGGCTGGGATCCATAGGGGGTCCCCCGTCAGATTTTTGGCGTAAACTAAGTCACCGGGGGCAAATGTCCGGTATTTGGAGCTGGAGTCTGGGGGCCGCTCCGGGTTGTAAGTCGGGTGCAACCTGTCGAGTGGGGACCTCAGCTTCCTGCCCATTAACAATTCGGCTGGGCTTTTGTTGGTAGTGGTGTTCGGGGTGATGTGTTGTATGAAGAGGAGTTTATTGATTTTGTCGTTGATCTCCCCGTGGTCCATTTTCCGGAGGTTTTTTTTAGTAAACTGGACCATCCGTTCCGCTCTACCGTTCGCCGCCGGATGCGCCGGTGCTGTTAATGCGTGGCGGATGCCCCTCTCCGCCAAGAACCTTTCAAACTCGAGGGAAGTAAACTGGGGTCCGTTATCTGAGACGACGACGTCTGGGAGGCCGTGCGTGGAAAACAGTTTACACAGTTCTTTGATGACGGCCTCCGTGGTAGTGGATTTCATGTCGCTTACTTCCAACCAATTGGAGTAAGCGTCGACTGTGATCAGAAAAGTATGCCCATTCGTTAGACCCGCAAAGTCTAAATGGATTCTGGACCAGGGCCCCCTTGGTATTTCCCAGTCCCGGATGGGTGCTGCGGGTGGGCTGGGTCTGGTCTCCTGGCAACGATGGCATTTGGCGACCCATTGCTCAATCTGTTTGTCCATCCCTGGCCACCAAGCGTAACTCCTGGCCAGGGCTTTAGTCCTGACGATGCCAGGATGACCCTCATGCAGCATCTCTAAGACCCTCCCTTGCAATCTGTCCGGGATGACTACCCTGTCACCCCACAAGATACATCCCTTAAGTAGTGAAAGTTCAGTCTGGCGGTTCCTGAACGTTTTAATGGATTCGTCATTGTCCCTTTCAGGCCAACCTTTTTCTAGCCAATGTAGGATTCGCGCCAGACGCTTATCCTTAACAGTCTCTCTGGCAATGTCCGATGCGGTAATGGGTAGGTTCTCAATGCTAAGGGTGTTTGTTGTTGGTGCTGGGTCAGGATCAGAGTCTGGTAAGGGGGAACGGCTTAAAGCGTCCGCGTGCGAAATTTTCTTACCTGGCTTGTGTAACAGTTCGTAGCTGTAGGCTGCCAGGAACTCGGACCACCTTGTCATCCGGGGTGATAAAATGTTCGGGGTGGCTCGGTTTCCGGCGAGGATTCCCAGCAACGGCTTATGGTCTGTCACAATGGTGAATGGGCGGCCATATAGGTATTCGTGGAAACGCTTAACGGCGGCAACTATAGCCAAGGCTTCTTTGTCCAGCTGGCTATAGTTCCGCTCTGGTTTAGTCAGAGTCCTGGAGAAAAAAGCGATGGGTGCTTCCCTTTTGTCGGGGAGGGTATGGCTGAGGACAGCGCCGACGCCGAAAGGTGATGCGTCGCAAGTGACAGCTAAGGGCAAGGTTTCGCTGAATTGAATCAGGACGGCGTCGGAGGTGAGGAGGTCTTTGGTTTTTTGAAAGGCGGTTTGCTCTCGTCTCCCCCAAGTCCAGGTTGCCGCCTTATCCAGGAGTCTAAGCAAAGGCTCCGCCGCCGTAGCCTTTTGGGGTAGGAAAACATTATAAAAATTCAGCAACCCTAAGAATGCTTGTAGTTCCGTTTTAGACTTTGGGGTAGGGGCTTCTTTAATGGCTTTCACTTTTTTAATTGTAGGGTGAATGCCATGCCGGTCTAGAAGGTAGCCCAAAAATTCCACTTGCTTTGTGCATAGTTGGCATTTTTCTCGTTTAACTTTAAGTCCTGTCACTTTAAATTTTGTTAAGACCTGTCTGAGTCGGTTTTCTAATTCGGCTTCGTTTGGCGCCGCTACTAATACATCATCAAAATAGGGCACCACCCCCTTGATGCCCTGTAGCAAACGTTCCATCAGGCTTTGAAAGATGCCTGGTGCCACGCTGACTCCGAATTGGAGTCGGTTACACTTGAAGGCCCCCCGATGGGTCACGATGGTCTGGGCTTCCGCCGTTTTCTCATCTACTGGTAACTGCTGATATGCCTGGGCGAGATCGAGCTTGGCAAAGACCTTGCCCCCTCCCAGTGAGTGCAGCAGATGTTGCACGATTGGGACTGGGTAGGCGCTTTGTTGTAATGCGCCATTTAGGGTGGCCTTATAGTCCCCGCAAATTCTCACGGACCCGTCTGGTTTTACTGGGGTCACTATAGGGGTTTCCCATCGGGCATGGTCTATCGGCTGCAACACCCCCTGTTCGACGAGCTTGTTGATCTGCTCGTCAATTTTAGGCTTCAGGGCGAATGGTACCCTCCTAGGTTTAAGCCGCTTGGGGGGAACCTTCGGGTCTAGGTCAAACGAAATAAGGGGCCCCTGGTACTTGCCCAAGCTTCCATCGAAAACTTCCTGGAACTCCTGGGCTAGCCGCTGTTCCCAACCGTTGTCGGCGACGTGGTTGACTCCTGTCAGCGCGATGTCAAGCGGGGTGAACCATTGTAAACCCAGTAGGCTTGGGCGGTCGCGATCGACGATGGTGAGTGGCAGTTGTTCGGTGCGGCCCTTGTAGGTTACATTGAAGCTCTTGGTGCCCACTACCGGGACGCGATTCCCTTGGTAGTCTTTTATGATGATTTTCTGGGTATGAATGTTCCTCTTATGGAGGGTGGGTACAAGCCGCTTAATCTCGCGCCATGCAATCATGGAGAGGTAGGACCCGGAGTCCACTTCCATCTTGCATGGCTGGCCTTCAATATGGACTTCAACGTGTACCTTTCTGGCGCCGTCGGAGATGGCGTGGCCGATGGTCACCGTCTGGTGTGTTTCTTCTTTTCGCCGACCGTCGCCGCCTCTTGAAGATCGCTGGGTACGGTCCCACCGACCGTCCGGTTGGTGCTCTCTGGTCTTGGGCGGGGGGCTTTCCTTCTTCCGGTCGTGTTGTTCCCATCTGGGCGGGCTGCGGGTCTTCTTTTGGCGGCAAACTCGAGCGATGTGACCCCGTCGTTCACAATGCCTACAAATAGAGTCAAAAAATCGGCATTCTGACCTGGGGTGGTCGCCGCCGCACCCGGCACAGTTGGTCCTCGACCTACGACCTCTTCGATTCCGCTGGTCGCCGCGTCCCGTCTGCACGCGATGTATGTCCTCCTCATCTTCCGACGTGCTGGAGGCTGACTGGAATTCTCCGTAGTGTGCGGTTGATTCACTTCTAGGGTCGGCCGACCTTGCCGGGTTGTTTTTTCCGCCCTTTGCGTCAGATCTTCGCATGCTGTCAGCAGACGAGCGGGTTGCCTCTGCGGCTGCAGCTGTGGTGAGGGCGTCTGCTAGGCTGATGTCGCCCTTGGCCATAAGCCGGCTCTGGAGTGTAGGGTCCCATAGGCCGAGCACGAATCGGTCTCTTATGAGGCTGTTTAGACCTTCAAACTCGCAGAGTCCTCCTAGGCGCCGCAGCTCGGCGACGAAGTCGCTCAATTTCTCGTCTGGTTTCTGATTTCGGCGGTAAAACTCGTTGCGCCGTTTCAGGATGGGGACCTCGGGGGCGTAATGGCGCCGCAGTATAGGCTCGAGGACGTCCCAGTCCATGGCGGTTGCGTCTGCCGGCTTGGCCAATGCTTTGGCCATCTGGAAGACCTCTGGTCCGCAGTGAGTAAGGAAGACGGCGCATTTTAGCGGGCCCGGGGCGTCCTTCATTCCGGCGCATTCCAAGTACATTCGGAACCGGTCTGAGTACGATTCCCAGTCCTCGTTGGCGGGGTTGAAGGGGGCGGGCGGTGCGATCTTCGCCATCTCTTTCGCTGGAACTGGCTCTTGTTGGACACGGGGTTCGGTTCAGGGTCGGGATCCCACCTTCGTCGCCAGTGTCGTGTCCGCAAAAAGACGCTCAGAGTCGGTGACTATCATTCAAGCTCTTTATTAAACTGTTGTGAACCGAACCGGCGAAAAGGAAAAAGCCCGTGGCTTTTATCCTTTTTGCTGCGGCGGCCGCGGCCAATGGCAGCAATTCAAGTCTCCCGCTCTTGGAGCGAGCCAATCGCGGGAGACTTCAATCGGGCCAATCAGCACGGCTCGCCTGGCCAATCAGAAATCCCCGCGCCTTAGCCAATCAAGGCGCAGGGATTTCGAGTATTCAAATTCAGGACAGAACACAAACCATTTGAGATAAAGAAGGGTGTCTGCTCTTCGTAACAATACTAGAAACATTACTGGACAGAATTAGATCAAACAAAGAAATTAAGGCAACAAAAAATAAAAGTCAAGAGTACAAATTGCAAGCATTTGTGGATGACATAGTATTTGTCATAGAAGAACCAATAGATTTGGGACCAGTATTATTAAATGAAATAGACAAATTTGGTAAATTGGCAGGATTAAAAATTAATAGAGAAAAGACCAAAATGTTAGTTAAAAACCTAACAAACAGTAAGCAAAAAGAATAAGTTTAAATATCTAGGCATTTGGCTAAGACCTATAACATTATCCCTGAGGGAGGACAATTATACCAAATTATTACAACAAATTGGAAAGGATTTGGAAAAGTGGAACAAAATGCAAATTTCACTATTAGGTAGAACAGCAATGATTAAAATGAATGTCCTACCCAAAATCTTATATTTATTTCAAATAATTCCAGTAATATTGGACAATTTCTTTTAAACAAATTTTATTAATTTTACAAAAAACAATACACAATCCAGGCATAACAACTTAAAAAATCTTTTCTAAAAAAAAAAAAAAATAATTAAAGAAGAAAGCCAATAGAACATATAAAATAACTCCAAATTGTAATATCAATATTTACATTATCTATTTAACTTCATATCTTATCCAGACTTCTTCTTTTATCCAAATTATATTTCTTGCTTATTAAAATTTTATTGCCTTTCATAAACATACAAGACACAAAACATAAACAAAACTAAAACATCTTTTCTGAAGGCTGCCTGATCCCGGGTTGAAACTCTTCACACAGACACAAATTCAAACATCATATTCACTTTATATATCCTTCCATATCTTATTATCATTTTCTTTTCTTTTTTTTAATAAACCAATTTTATCAATTTTACAAAAACAGTGCACAAACAATCAAGGCATAACAGCTTATAAATTCTTTTCTAAAAAAATAATAATAATAATTAAAGAAGAAAACCAATAGAACATAATGATTCCAAATGATAATATCAATATTTACTTTATCTATTTAACTTCATATCTTATCCCAGCTTCTCCTTTCCATTCAAATTATTTCTTGTTAATTAAAATTTTATTGCCTTTTATCAATATACAAAAAAGAAACATAACAAAACCTTTATCTATCCTTCCATATCTTATTACCATTTTCAATAACATTCTTTGTCCGTTCTATTTCCAACTATCCATTCATCTTTTTTCTTTTACTATACTTCTCCCATACACTAATTGGAGTGACGCCTTTAACTCATTACCCTAACTTAAAAGTATTTCATACAACACTTAATTTATCTTGGGATTCTGTTTAGTAGATTCTAAAATTACACAGTAAATTTTATACTCTAAATACACATATAAAAACACAATCTTATATACCTTCCAGAATCCCCCTTTTATCCTTAATTAAATTCACCCATTGTCTCTGAATAAACTTTTTTTCTTTAGATCTTGCTTCCCACCATTAAGGCTTCTCCTCCCCCCCTCTCTCTCTTGCTTATTCTTCTCCTTGCCCTTTTTACCCCTTTGTCTCTCCTCTTCCCTTTTCTTACTCCCTTTCCTTTGCTTTCTAACCTTGCATCCACCTTTCCTCTCATTTTTCTCATTTTTGGTTGTTTTTTCAAATCTTAAAATCCCCTTTTTCTTATCCCCTTTCTCCTCCTCCCTGGAAAAAACCCATTGTTCATCAAAGATGGCTTCTTGTTCCTCTTCTTCTTTGTCCCAGTCATTCTGCTGCATAATCAACTTTTCATAAGTACATAACGCCATTTCTAAAAATTGAAATAAAGTGCCCAAAGTATCTTTTCCATCTTGTTCTTCCTTTTTATATTTTTGATATTCAGTCTTTGGTTCATCCAGAAGCGATGCCATCCTGAAAAGAGAAACTTTCCCCAAAACAACCACCCAAGTATTTTTAATCAAATATAATTCAAAAAAAATTCCAAAAGTTTATATTTTTCTTCTTTCTTCTATTTCTTTTTCTGGGGTTACTGTTTAATCAAAGAGGTCCAATTACCTTGTATCTTTCTTTGAGATTCTTGGCAATCTCCTCCTTTTTCCACTTCTGCTCCAATTTTTTTTCCTCTCCCTTTCCACTTGCAACATCAATTTTTAAATGATCAGAAATCCATACCTCTAATAAGGGTTTTCCAATTTCTTAAATTTTTAAGTCCAATGTCCAAGAACTCTTTTGTCCCTTAACTTCAACTTTCAGAATAATTCACCTTCAGTGCCCAAACAAATTTCAAATCTTCATCTGCTGTTTCCATGGGGTGGGAGAGTGAAGGAAAAAAAGTTCCCTTTAACAGCTTCTCCGCCGCTTCCGATCTTCTTAGGGATACAATGTATCCTCCAGCAATTCAGACAGCTCAATTCCAACGAATTTAAAAGATGTTGATTGACCCGGCTCAGCCAGCACTTTCACTTTTCTTGCTTCCTCCAGCACAATCTTACCCGGTTGCTGGCTTCTTCGTGGTGGCCATTGCTGACCGCCGCTCCACCACCTTGGGAGAAAGGGGTTTTTCTGGACGAGAAGGGAGTCTGCGGCACCCCCAACCCCCTGTCCAGCTCCCCTCTCTCTTCGGCTGTCCCTACAGGGCAGCCCTATCCCCCTAACCCATTTGGATCAGGGGTACCTCGGCGGCAAACGCAGCAAGAATCACGAACGGTCGTTAATTCCTGCTGCCACCGAAGCCACGCAGAACCGGAAACTTCGGACAATTTTTTTTTTTAAAGAAGCGGACAAAATTGTTATAAAATTCATTTGGGCAGGAAAAAAAACAAGAATTTAAAAAAATCTATTTACAAGACAACAAAAACAGAGGTGGCCTTGGCCGCCCTGCCTGGGAGACCTACTATAAAGCGATGGCACTAGTGTGGATAAAAGACTGGATTAAATTGGAAAACAAAATAATTTTAACATTCGAGGGCCATGATTTGCAAATAGGATGGCATGCATTTTTGTGGAACCCAAATAATAAAAGTCATTCATATTTCTCCAGACACACTTTGTGTAAATCCTTAATTAAAATCTGGATAGATATTAGAAGAAACCATTATACTAAAATCCTGAGGTGGCTTTCAACAATGGAGGTGATGTTCCATCCTAACCTGATGGACATTAGCAAAAAGCTTAAATACCAAATACTAGATAATGAGGAATCACTTAAATCAATTCAGGCACTAAAAACCCAAGGAATAATTATTGACAACTGGTCCTACTTTCATATAAAAATGAGACATATTAGGGATGAAAAAGAACATGGATTTGAAACAAAAGATACTCAATTAGATAAAATACTTCTTGGCCTGGAGAAAAATATGATATCCAAATTGTATAATTTTTCACTAGAGTATGAATTAGCTGAGGAAATTGTGAAAGGACCAATGTTAGCTTGGGGAAAAAACTTCAGTTATAATATAGATTTGGATGATTGGGAGGAAATTTGGCAAAAAAAAATCTTACATTTATAAAATCAATACCATATAAGGAAAATTTATGTAAAATGATATATAGATGGCATCTGGCACCTTCTAGATTAGCTAAAATATATCCAACAGCAAATCCAAGCTGTTGGAAATGCAAAGAGAAACTTGGTACCTATTTCCATCTTTGGTGGACATGCCCTGAGATTAAAAAATATTGGACAAGGATAAGAATATGGATAGAAGAAATTATCGAATGTGGACATGAGTGGAAACCAGAACTGTTCCTCCTGGGAATGATTAAAGGGGAATACCCTCCCAAAATGAGATATCTGTCATCCACTTATTAACAGTGGCACGAATTTCTTTAGCACAATGTTGTAAAAGGCCTGATGTACCACTGATATACATTATTAATCATAAAAGCTACAAATGCGCCAAAATGGACAGGCTCACTCTCAAATTAAATGGGAAGGAAGAGTCAGAGTATTATTTGGTTTGGGATAAGCAGTACAGCTGGATAGAGCGCAAGAAAAAAGGTATACAGAATAAATGAACCCAGGACACACATACTATAATTGTATATATTGAATGTATAATAATAGCGATTTCAAGCTTGTCATCTATTATATAAATATTATGAAGGCTCCATTCAATTAACCAATACAGTTATAAACCAATAGTAATAGCAGAATAATATATTATTAATTAATTAATAGGTAATTGATAAGGGATAAGGAATACTTGCCAATGATTACTTACTACTATTTACTATTTACTTAATATCAAATGTAATAGAAAGAAATACGTTTATTGTTTTATTTATATTCTTTTTATTCTTACATATTTGTATATTTGTGTGTGTTTTAATCTTTTGTAAACAAAGTCTATTTTAAAACTCAAAAAAAAAAATTCCTCAAAAAACATGTTTATTGGAAACATCATATTGGCATAGCTGGTGAAAACCAACTCTAAAGGTTCCCATGGTTTTCACCTAATTAAAAGACTCAAAATCCCCCCTCCCAGGTGTCACTGGTCACATTGTCCAATGGATATAGCTAGCAGGCTCCTTTTCTCCTTCAGCAGCCACCTATTATGATGACCTTGATTTCCACAGGAAAACTTTTTGTTTTGACTGTTAGCCAGGCTATCTACTTCTTCCCTCCCTTCCCCCTCTCAGGCTTCGTGGTAATTATGAGGCAGAACAAGATGGCTTCAGCCAGGTTCGCTTCAGAGTTGACACAAGCATTGAATCAGGGAAAGAAACATATATTTCAGTCCTGAAATAAGAAAAAGAAAAAACTCCAATATATGCACTGGAAATTTTAACTCAACAATAGAGCTGTAATAGTTGGAGCATGGGCTCTAATTATATGTATAAGGTTCAACTTGGACAAAAGTATCTTCAGCAAATTTATTCCAAGATTATGAGGACCTGTGATCTAGTTAGAGTTAATTATTATAGGACAGAGGCTGCAGCAATTAACTTTATAGGAAGTCTCAGAGTCTAGGGCTGTGCAAAATATGTTTTGGTGAACATTGGCAATAATAATGTGTCTGTCCATGCCATTTGCAGCTTTTGGATACAATTCATGATATTTATTCTTAAATTCAAGCCTTGTATGGTCTAGGTCTCCTTTTAGAGACTATGTTTTTGTGTATAGTTCAATAAGCCAGTTTCAGCTAATTAATTAGTTTTGCAGGAAAGTTTTGGAAAGACCTTTATAGTTAGAATTAGCCAAGATATTTTCTGCCTCTGTACATTCTATGTACAAATGCCAACCAAATTGTAGTGGTTAAGTGACTGGGACTTCCATTGTATCTGAAATCAAATTTTCTTAAGAAATGTCTGGTCAGGTGTATGAAGCATAGTACTGTCTTCCAAGAATTCATTCTTGCTACTTGCTTCTTAGCATCTATTACCTGATGATTGCATCTATCACCTAGATAGAATTGCCTCAGAATCAATACATTTCTCCTCAGAATCTCCCCAAAGATGGGCAGTAAATACATTTAATAATAGCTCAGTTTATAGTGAAGTTTATAGTGACATTAAAAACTGCTTTTCTTCCTGGAGTCTTCAGGCTTTACAGATGCTACATATGAATTAACTTACATTTTTTAAATAGTCTCTGCTTAATTTTTTAAAATATTGTTTTGCTTGCACATGTTTAGATGATCTATGTAAACATGGTAAATAATAAGAAAAATCCTGGTTATATTACTTCAAGCCAAGTCATGGACAGATTGTCTAGGAGAAGGTCTTTTGATGTGATTGTAGAGAGTCAACATCAACCTGCTAGCATAATATTACCTCATAGTGGCACCATTCAGACAGACTTTGGTTTATTTTGTTCTATCCCTATCACCTTGCAAAATGTTGCCTTTCTCTACCTTCAGAATATTTAATTTTGGTCATATAAAGTAACAAAACAACACAACTATAGATAATATGATAATATATATTGCCAGATATGTAAACCTAAATTGTAGACAAGGTTTATACTTTTTTAGTAGAAGTCAAAACCCAATGGTAGAAAGATAGAATTACACAGGATATGAGATTACATTTGCTTCCTCCTCTTGCAAGAATGGCTGAAATGTATAGCTCATAAAGGATATGTGGTTTCCAGATCACTCATACTTTGGAATACAAACAAAAAATATTATCAAGGACAAGAACTTAGAGAATACCAAATATTTTTTCCTGGAGCCATTTTTACTTTAAGCCAGATCTCAATAAGAAGGAATTCTGGATAGAATCCCAATAGTATGACCTAATGACTAGTATTCCAACTTAAATAATATACATTTCTTTTATGGAAAATGCTTCTGTGAGGTGAGTTAGCAATTACCATCACCAGTTCACACATGAGATTATGATGGATGTATTGTATGTGCATTATATTAAAGTGTGTTGAGAATGAAAAAGAAACATGAAAAAGAATAGGATTGTAGAATGCAAAAATGCCTAGCAAGAAAGGTTGAATTAATGGGCTTACATTGATTTCCAGTTTGTGATTTTATCAGTACTTGTCTTTCAAGGAACTGATGGGTTCAGCAATACAGAGGGAAATGGAGGGTCTACTTGTTTGGAGAAGTCACTGGGATAACTCTCCCTGGATTTTCAGTTTACCTATCCTGGATTTTCATCAGTAGATGACACTAAGTGCCACAACCAAGAAAATAAAATCAACGTAATTAAATGCAAATAAAAACCTTAATCGAAGAAAAAAGATTTCTTAGCATATCTCCAAATTCAATAGTCAACATGAAAACCCACAGAAGTAAAAAAGCTGCTTTCTTGCTGCTTGAACTCTGCATTCATGTATTCTCTGTTTTACATGGCTCATAGCTCATCCTTGAAAAAAATACTCATTTTATTTTAAAAAAAACTTTAAAGAACAGGAGGGTGGAGCTCTAAGATCGCAGCTGATATCTCCATTGCAGGATGGTCCCACCAGACCTAAAACGTCCCATAGAGATGGTGATTGAGGAGGGCACATCCTGTCAATCCCAGGGACATCACAAAGTCCCTGGTAGATCCAGGAGAAGCCCTTTTTTCCTGTGACGGAGAGGCAGCCATTAAAGCTACTGAAGCTGGGACAGTTCCGGAATGGAAGAAAGCTGGAAAGAAAGTGTGTCAGTTTGGTGAGATAAATTTCTACTTATTATTTTCTGGAGAGAACAGCCTAAAAGACTAAAAGTTAAATTTAAAAATGAAGGAGACTTCTGGTGGTAAGGCAAGGATGAACAGAGGTGCAGAAGCCCGTCCATGGTTTCAGTTAATCTCTTTTTGCGGTTGGTGCGATCCTTTGAGGGTGCATGAGTCCCAGAGGGATTCGTGCCAGCAGGGGGGAGACTCGGGTTGCAGTGTGGGGAAGGAAACCCCCTGCAGTGAAGAGGAGCCCTCCAGAGCCCAACGAGCGAGAAACAGCCACCTATCAATGGCAGCTCTGAAGTCCGGACTGTCACCGATATAAAGAAGCGAGTGAGTGTCAGTTTGTGGGATCATTGGTGAAGAGTGTGGCAGAGAAAATTAGTGGCGGAGAGGAGGATTGGAATGCTATAGACTTTTATAAGGCTGTTACAAGTGTCTGTCCAGAACCCTAAAAGGAAGCGGCCAAAAAGCGGATGCGAGGCAAGTGAAAGTGAAGGGGCTTGGCAGATAGAAGAAAGATAGAGGACAATAATGAGTAAAAAGGGAAGTTTACGAGGTTGGGAGATCTACCACACTGATAATAATAGAAGGGAATTTAGCAGCTGGAAGATGACTGGAAGGTGTGGAGGATTTGGAATATTTCATTTGATTTTTATGTTGAAAGACTTTATTAAATCAGAGACAGGAAGAAGATTGGAGCTGACAGAACAGACAGAGTGTGGCGCCACAGGCAATACTAAGAAATCCTGAAGTTATCGTAACAATATAACTGATATAAACCACTTAACTGCCCTTCAGGGAGCATACTGATCTAACTGAGGAGGTGGTTCCATCTGAAGAAAATCAGGACAATTGAACTTAGGAACACTAAGATGAAAAGTAAAAGTGGAAGCTTCCAGATATGTGGAGATACCATGTATTTACAGTCACTACTCAGCATTTTTTACCTCCCCACTTCTGGTGCATTTGGAGTGAAAGCTCTTAAACTTAGAGGCGGAAAGCTAAAAACTTACTTCAAAATTCCTATTCCCCCTTCTTTACTCCCTTTTTCCTCTATACATTTGCTCATTTTTTCTTTATTCTCCTACCCTCCAGCACTATGATAAATTATCTCTCCTTCTTCAATCTCTCTTTATAATGCTTATAAATATGTATACTGGAGAAAGGAAAATTGATTGTTGTAATTGATTGTTAAATAATTGAATTAACTGATTTAATTGATTTATTAAAAATGGTGATAGTTATACTTTGATTAGATATATAGGGAAAATAGTAAGAACATTAAGTATTATTTAATTAATAACTATAGGATTTATATATTAATATTATAATTCATGATGCGATCACAATTAATCCACTTGGGGACAAATGCAATACTGTTTGTGTTGAAGAATATTTAAAATAAGGTTAGATAATACATATATTTATTTATAATATTTAAATATAGTTCGATTTGGATATAATATACATAACTTCATATAAATATACATATAATTATGTGAAGTTATGTATAGAGGCTGAGCATTGAGACCTTACAAAATTATATATGTGATTTAGAATTTGGATTTAAAATAATACAGTGATAATATTTTTATCTATAAGAACTTATACTCCAGTAACCAGCTAAGAGCACAGCTATCCAGCAGATACATAGATTAAGTAATTAGATACCGGTCAATCCTAATATAGAGATTCTATTACTGAATGTTAATTTGGGATAATATAATTAATATATTACAACAACAGAAACAAATCTTAAAAGAAATGACTTCCACAACAACTACAGCTCTGAAAACTGGAAGAAAGGTCATCCCGACATTAACAACTACGTTGGCAACAGCTTCATCCATGGCACAAAAAAACATTGAAGAAACATTACCAGTGGAGAAAAAAGCTAACATCTCGAATGCCAATATCCAATAAATTCTGCTGACTTTACAGGAATCAATGATGAAGCTGCAAGAAACAATGATGAAAAACCATAATGAGACGAGAGCAGATATCAATGAACTAAAAGAGAAGATGGGGAAATTAAGAACAGAAATGAAAGCGGATATCTCCAAAGTAGAAGAAAAAGTTGGATTATTACAGCAGGCCTTGGAGAAAAATGAAGCGACAATAAAAGAGGTAGAGAAAAGGACTGAATGAACTGAAAGGAAATTAGAAAGGGTAGATGAAGAATTAAAGAATGTGAGTAAAGAAATGGAGGACTCACTGGTCTACCTAGAGATGGATAAGGCTGCTACATATGTGAGATTCCAAAATGTAGTGGAATCCAAAGAAGACTTGGAACAACTAATGGCAGGAATATTGGCTGGACTATTGGAAAAGGATAAAGATGACATCTTGAGGGAGTTTGATGAAGTTTACAGGGTTAGTACTAATTATGCGAGATGCCACAAATGCCCAAGAGAAGTCCATATACGATTTGTGAGAAGGAGTGTCCGGGATATCATATATAGGATGTCAAGAGATGAAACAATCATGTATAAAGGCAAAGAAGTCTTGGTTCTCAAACAAATACCAAGAAGAGTAAGACAACAAAGACAAGATTGTAAACTCTTAGCAGCTTACCTAAATCAGAAGAGAATTGTATTTAAATGGCTAATCCCAGAGGGGATGTTAGTTTCTTGGGACGAAAGGAAAATCAAAATAGACTCCATGGAAAATGGCCAGGAATTTTACGAGTGGTTGGTAGGCCCAGAAGACCAGAGCAGTAAGGATGAACTGGAAACGAAGTCCCAGAAAGATCAAGGCTATCATAAGAACAGAGATGGAACTTTAGGAAATCAAGGAAATACCCAATTACAACAGGAGAGAGAAGAAAGTAGGACACATCTTCAGGCACAAGGAGAGACCGGAGCCATTACAAGACAAAGAGCAAAACAGAATTAATTAAATGGAAGAAGAAAAGAAACTACTATCTGTTAAGTACTTGGACATGGGTCGGAGTAAATGGAGACAGCCTCTGAATAGTGACTTTCAGCTCTTTATTAGCATAGTGACTTCTCTAAAACAACAACAGTGAACTCTGCCTTATATAGGCAACCCTTGTAAGAATTGTCCAATCACGAGCTACGAACGCTAGCTCTTTTAACCAATACGAATCCCCTGTTAAGGGCCAATCGGATTCCTCAGAACTAACCAATCTGATCTGGCCACCTAACAGCCAATCAGAAGTGCAGGGCCAGAACCCTGCACTTTATCTCAAGCTCATACTTTATTAACTATGGTACATACACAACACTATCAATTAATATAAATGGTTTAAACTCGACGATAAAAAGGAAAAGTATAATAGCCAAACTAATCAAACAAAATGCTGATATAATATGTCTACAAGAAACTCATATAAAGAAAACAGATGAAAAATACTTAGAATGTCCGAAATTAGGGAAGCTATTCACCTCACCAGCAGACGCGGGGAAAAAGAAAGGGATTGCAGTATATGTTAAAGAGGATTTGAAAGCAGATTTAATATGGTCAGATTCTGAGGGAAGAACTCTGGTTTTGCAGATCTGGATTTATGCCATCCCAATTCTCTTAGTGGTAATCTACACCCTGAATGGAGATCAAAAAGATTTTTTTAAGCATCTTTATGGAAAAATAGTAGGATTGGAAAAAAAGAAATATTTGTATTATAGAGGACTTTAATTCTATTGCTGATTATCAAAAAGACCACAGTAATGGGGGAAGGAACAAAGGGGAAAAAAGAGAGCTTCCCAAGATATGTATGGAAATGATGAAGGAGTTAAATTTGATTAACATATGGAGATTACATCCCGAGGAAAAACAATTTACATTCTATTCAAATCCTCATCAAATATGGACACGAATTAATATGGCATGGATGAATGGGGAAATAGCAAATGAGAGAAAAGGGATTGAAACTTTACCCAATGAATGGGCAGACCACAATCCAATTCAGATAATATGGAAGGGTAGGGAAAAACCCAAGAAAAGATGGACGTTAAATACTCAGTTAATAAGAGAAAAAGAATACACCAACAAACTCAAGGAGGAATTAAACTATTTTTTAAAGGAAAATGATAATGGAGCAACTATGAAACAAAACATTTGGGATACAATGAAGGCAGTAATAAGAGGTATAACAATCTCTTATAAAGCCAAGAGGAATAAGGAAAAATATGCCCAGCAAAACAAATTACAACAAAAAATTAAGGAATTAGAAACTCAATTACAGAGTACCCCAAAGGATTCAAAATTGCAATATCAGATAACAATAACTAAACATAAATTGAATTTAATTGAACAACAGAGAATGATTATAAATTTGAATGCAACTAGACAAACTTATTTTGAGCATGCCAATAAGCCAGGGAGATGGTTATCATAGAGACTTAAAAAAAGGAAAGAAAAGAGATTGATAAACCAGCTAATAGATGGAAAGGGAGATATACAGCAGGAGTATAGAACAGAAAAAAGAAATTGCCCATAAGTATTTTGAAGAGTTATATAAAAAGGAAGAAGTTAAAAAAGATAGGATAAGAAACTATTTAAATGAAATGAGGGATAAAGCAATTGGGGAAGAAATGGAAGAATTATTAAACAAAGACATTACTTGGTTTGAATTGAAATTAGCAATAGAGAACCAGAAAAACAACAAATCCCCGGGATCGGATGGGATCCTAGGGGAGCTGTACAAGGCAATAGCAGAACAAATAGGACCTCTTATGGAAGAAGTTTTTAATGACGTCTTATTGGCATGGAGCGGGGCATTGATTTCACTGATCCTGATGGAGGATTCAGATCCCCGATATATACAAAATTATAGGCCACTTTCATTGTTAAACACTGATTACAAAATATTTACTTCTATTATAGCAAGTAGTCTAAAAAGAATGTTAAATGAGCATATATGAAGACCAAAATGGATTTCTCCCAACCAGACAAATCAGGAATAACTTAAGAATAGTACTAAATGTCTTAGAATTTTATGAAGCCCACCCTGAAAAAGAAATTGCACTTATGTTTTTAGATGCAGAGAAGGCCTTAATTTAAATTGGCAATTTTTAATCCAAAAAATTTATAATATGAATTTAGGCACCAAATTTGAAAATATTATAACAACCATTTATGATACACAGCAGGCTAATATTATAAACGGGGAATATACCCACCCAATAAAAATAGAAAAAGGAGTCAGACAGGGCTGCCCACTCTCACCCCTGCTCTTCAGATTATCACTATTCGCATTATTCACATTATTAATGTGAATTAGACAGAACCCAAACATAAAAGGATTAAAGGTTTGCGGTATCTGCCATCCCGCATCTGATGGGCGGCTCATGATAGGGAGCGAAGGGAAGAGAAACGACAGGAAGCGAGGTTTCCTCTTGATGAGCGCGCCCCGAATGTCTTGGCACATGCTCTTTTATTGTGCTTTTTTACAAGAAAATGATTTAATCAAAGCTCAAGTCAAACATGGTAATCTCATCAGGATGTGCATGTTTACAAAGCTGCATACCGGACAGATTATTTACAATGTGGATAAGCTTATTAACAACCGTCTAGCTCCTTGTCCCTTGTACGTGCCTTGCAAAGGTCACTGAAGAGACAGAAGTTAATGATTACACGTGAATGATACAATGTTGCAAACACATGAATGATACATAGTTGCAATGATACATAGTTGCAATGATACATAGTTACAACATCTCCTCTGTTTTTATTATTTATGACGAGTCTTCTTCCTCGTCCGAGAAGACAGGAACCATTTTTATAGAATGTTCACCGTCCCCGTCATCTAGGCAAGAGTGCGACCCGTCAGCGTCAGGGTTGTCCAAGGAGCGGTAACTCAGCAATGACATTTTTTCGTCCGGTGTTGAGGATATAACATGAGCTTGCAATAGCACATTAACATCAGCAGAGGATAATTAATTTTTCAAAATTTGCAATATTCTATAAAAACAACAAGGTCCTATTATACATATCAATATAATGATTATTAATGATCCTGCCAATGCAGTTAAAAAGGTTGTAAACCATGGTGAAATAGAAAACGAACCCCCCCCCCCACCATCAGCATAAAGACAACATTCTTCTTTAAGCACAGCACACAATCCCCCTTGTTTTTTTAAAAAATAACAGATCTAAATCTTTATGATTTTGCAAAAGGGGGTACTCCATGGGTACCTGTAGGGATATAAAATCATCAGAGTTATACACACAAGCCATACTTGAATGCAAAATGATTTAGATTTAACAATTTCATCCCCTTGGACACATGCCATGAAACCAGTGTAACAAGTCCAAACAAAATTATTGCCAGGGATAAAATACATTCCTTTCAGGCGTGATGTTAAAGTTCCTCCTGAAGTGGTGTGGATTGCAGGATATCCCCTGGTTGTGTGGGTGTGTCTGCCAAATCGAATTGAAGTGATGGGTAGAAGTCTTCTATGCGAGAAGAATTGGTTGTAGAACTTAAACGAACGCCTTGAAAGTCAGTTATAGTCCAAGCAATATTATATCTTCTATGAGGCTTCTGCGGATCGTCATGGACAGTTCTTTTGAAGCGTCGTTTGTTGACAGGATCAGAGTTCGGGTATATAAAAACATCACAAGCAGGAGAGAGGGCTATAGACAAGTTAGTTGTAGAATATTTGCAAAATGAAGAGGGAATGCAATTTGTAGAAAAAGGATAATAATTACAATAATGACAATAAAGATTAATTTGGTAATTCATCAAGGATGTTAGTTGGGGTGGGGAAACCCATAATACAATAGAAAGACATCTAGGTCCCCCTATGTTTAGATTGAATAGAGGAAAAGATTTTAAGGTTCCTTTCCATAGGAAGAGTAAAGAAGGAACAAAAGAGCGAGTGGTAGAGTGTTCTTTAAACAAAACAGAAGTGACAGAGTGAAAACTATGGGTAGCATTTTCATGACGTACCCACATGGAGCAAGTATAATAGCCTTCTGTTAATGAAATGGTTTTAACACGAATAGTCTTTTGACAGGAAGCATAGGTTTTGTTGAAGTAAGGTAGAAATTGCAAAGAAGGTATAGGCAAGAATATCAGGAAGAGTTTTAAGATACAGATGTAGCGGAGGAATTCCCATGATAGGGTCTAACCGCCCTACCAGGGATCTAGCAAGTGGTTTTGTCTGGCAGTAAGATCGCAGCGTAGCCTCGTCCCCAAGTGAGAAGCTCAGCGGGACCCTGCCAGGCGTGATCTGGCAATCTGCAATAATATACCAGAGGTCTGTTAGGCGGGGGGGAGGGGGAGGAAAAATGACACAAAGCAGCAGAAGTGGGAGGAATGCCAGTCAGATTAAGAAAGTTTAAAGTGTAAAGACAAATGTTAAGAGAATTTTGCAATGCTGGGAGGTTCGGGGGGTTTTCCCGCAACGAATATCGATCAAGAGCACGTTTCAGAGATAAGTTCGCTCGTTCCACAATAGCCTGCCCCTGGCTGTTGTAGGGAATCCCAAACTTGTGGGTTATATCCCATCTATTACAGAAGTCCTGGAACGCAGAACTTGTATAGGCAGGTCCATTGTCAGTTTTGATTTCTTTTGGACGTCCCAGCGAGGCAAAGGTACAAATTGAATGATTGATGACATGTTTTACAGTTTCTCCCCTTTGAGGAGTAGCCAGAATAAACCCTGAATATGTATCGATGGAAACGTGCAAATATTTCCAAGGGGCAAAAGGTGGATACTGAGTTACATCCATTTGCCAAATTTCACAAGCTTTTAATCCTCTAGGATTTACTCCTATGGGAATGGAATGTCCTTGCTTACTACATGTGGGGCATTGTTGAATAATGGCAGCAGCTTCTGCCTGAGTTAGGGAAAATTGAAAAGTTATCATAACTTGGCAGGGGAGATTCAAACACACTCCCTGCTTCTATTTTATAATGGACCATTATAGCCTCCATAATTTTCCTCCAAGTGACCAAAATGCCAATAGGTGCACGAGGAGGACTATGGAGATGTTCACCAATTTTTTGCCAAGTGGAAATTTTTAAGGACCCTTCCTCTGAATAATTAGGACAATATTGCCACACATAAGCCAATAATGTAGCAATAGGTTTCATTTTTACAGGAGAGCCCTTTAAATTAGCAGAATATTAGAAGAAGAAGCGACTAACTCCCTCAATTCCTTCAGATGCTGCGTCTGTTGTTGAGAAAAGTTTCCACCCATACTTACGAAAGTCGAGACCGTGTTTCAGATCCGATGATGTGCAATTCGCTTCAGGCCTGGCGATGCACAGCTCCCATCGAGCTGATAAGATATGGGCGCGTCGCTACGTATCCCCCTTAGGGAATCACATCGGGGTCACCAGAATGCGGTATCTGCCATCCCGCATCTGATGGGCGGCTCATGATAGGGAGCGAAGGGAAGAGAAATGACAGGAAGCGAGGTTTCCTCTTGATGAGCGCGCCCCGAATGTCTTGGCACATGCTCTTTTATTGTGCTTTTTTACAAGAAAATGATTTAATCAAAGCTCAAGTCAAACATGGTAATCTCATCAGGATGTGCATGTTTACAAAGCTGCATACCGGACAGATTATTTACAATGTGCTTATTAACAACCGTCTAGCTCCTTGTCCCATGTACGTGCCTTGCAAAGGTCACTGAAGAGACAGAAGTTAATGATTACACGTGAATGATACAATGTTGCAAACACATGAATGATACATAGTTGCAATGATACATAGTTGCAATGATACATAGTTACAACAAAGGTTAAGAAAGAAGAATACAAGATGCAAGCATTTGCGGATGATATTTTTTTCATTGAAGAACCAATAGAAAGAGGACAAAAATTGATGAATGAATTGGAACAATTTGGAGCAGTAGCAGGACTAAAATTAATAGGAAGAAAACAAAATTAATGACCAAAAATTTAACAAAAAAACAGAAATCAGAACTAGAAGAAGTTATGGGAATACAAGTGAGAAAGTAAGTTAAATACTTAGGAATATGGTTGACAGCACATTGTAAGACACTTAAGGAAAATAATTATGATAAATTGATGCAACAGGTAAAGAAGGATTTAGAAACATGGGGCAAGCTGCAACTTTCATTATTAGGCAGAATCGCTGCTATTAAAATGAATATTCTTCCAAAATTCCTCTATATATTTCAGATGATCCCAATCAAAATACAAAAAAATTTTTTTGAAGAACTTAATAAAATAACGGTAAAATTAATCTAGCAAGGGAAAAAATCTAGAATAAACTTAAAGGCAATGCAGGATATGAAGAGCAGGGGAGGGCTGGCAATTCCAAATTGGGAGTTGTATTATAGTGCAGCCTCTTTAGTATGGTTGAAGGAATGGGTAGATTTAACCAATAAGAGAATATTATTCTTAGAAGGCCATGACTTGCAGAGGGGGTGGCATGCTTTTTTATGGGATGTTGGGAAAACTAGCCAGAAATATTTTCACAGACACCTAATCAGAGATTCATTATTGACTAATTGAAAGAAAATACGGAAAAAACACTATTTAAAAATACCAATTTGGATCTCAACAATGGAGGCAATGATTCACCCAAATAATCTGGATATTACTAAAATGATTAAATATAGGGACCTCATTGGAAAATATTTTTTGGTTTATTTGTTTCTTCTTTTCAAAAACTTTAGACTCTTTATTTTTTTATTCCTGGCTTAAATATTAGAGAGGAAGGGAAAGGGAAAGGGAAATAAGTATCGCTGCCATCTGGAGGCTTGGATACATTGTTTTTCTTTCTTTCTTTCTTTCTTTCTTTCTTTCTTTCTTTCTTTCTTTCTTTCTTTCTTTCTTTCTTGATACATTTGGTGTTACATTCAAGGATTCTGTGTTTTTCATTGAAAAGATAGTGGGAAGAGCATGTAGTTTGTTTATGCAGGTGCTCTTCTGTGGAACTACTGAAAGCTGGAGTCTGGATTTGAAATTGAAGGAAAGAAGATTGAAGTGACCTTGAAAAGAGAACTGGAAATTTTGTTTTTTGATTTAGTAAAGAGCCTTGAATATTGAGTAGCAGTGCTTTGCTTACTGACAAAGTTGCATTTTCTCTTTCCCTTTTTTTTACTCCCCCCCCCAAGTTGGATTTTTATATTTGGACTTGAGTCTTTTGATGCAGAAATAAGATCACTTTTTCCCCTTCCCTCCTCCCTTTGTTCTACCTTTTTAGCAAGGGGAATACACAGATTTCTGTCTTTTTAAACTTTTTCTAATTTTTTTATTTTTTCATCTTTTCTCCATTTTACATTTTTTTTCCTTTTCTTCTACATAATTGGAACCAATTGGATTAAGGTGTTCAAGTGCTTGAAGATTTTTTCCCTTCCCTTTTTTATTACTTTTTTTTTTTTATTGGAGTGGCAGTTGGCTGCTCTTGCTTTTTCTTCTCAATTTTCCTATTAAGTATTCTGAGATGAGCAGAAAGATACCAGCCTCAGCTTCTTCAATCCCAACTTCTTCCTCCACACCATCTGGAGGACAACGATCAATACAGGTGACACTGCAAATGATTATGCAAGGAATTCAAAAGATACAAGGGAAAACATAATATTGAAAAGAGAACGGAGAATATTGAGCAAAGAACTGAAAAGACAGATGAGATAATTGAAAATATTCAACAGATGATGATGCAATATGAGGATAGAATCAAGAAAATTGAAGAACAAGATGTACAAAGAAATAAGAAGATTGGAGATATGGATATCTGATTGAGTGAAGTTGAAAGAGACAAGGGCAGGTCTCTGCGATCACTGGGATGGGAAATTGATAGATCAGAATTCTATCTTAGATTTCAAAATATAGAAGAAAAGGGTGAAAACCTTGCTGAAATGATGACAGAAAACTTGGCAGAAGCATTAGAGGTAACTAAAGAGAAGATGATGGATGGAATGGATGAGGTTTTTCGTGTCTATACAAGATATGCAATGAGAAATAAACCACCAAGAGAAGTTCATATCAGATTTACTAAGAAAATAATTAAATCACAAATACTGCAGGTAGCAAGAGAAAAAACACTAAAGTACAAAGATAAAGAAATAGTGATACTGAAACAGTACCGAGAAGAGTGAGAGAAAAAAGAAGAGAATATTTATTCTTGACCAAAGAGTTACTTAAGAGAGGAATAAATTACAGATGGCTAATACCAGAAGATCTCATGTTTACCTGGCAGGAACAAAGACACAGAATTGATACAGTTGAAAAAGCTAAGTTATTCTATCTGGAATATTTCAGAGGAAGGGAGGAAGATACAAGAAAAGAAGAGTCATTAATTGAATTTCAAGAGGCATGTATAGCAGTAATTGAAAAAGAAGAAGGAGCTGTAGGTGGTGTACCCAGAGAGCAATGAGAACCAAAATCTACTAGAGCAACAAATCCTTCTTATAAAGTCTAAAATGGATGAGAGAAAACTGATTACAATTAATATAAATGGACTTAAGTCAGCTACTAAAAGAAGAAAAATATTTAATAAGTTAGAGAAATTAAAATTTGATATAATCTGCCTACAAGAAGTACATATTAAAAAAATAACATGATCATATATTGAAACAACAAAAATTAGGGAAATTATTTAGAACTTTGACAAAGTGTAAAAAGAGAGGAGTGCTGTTATACATTAGAGAAACAATCCCTGCAGAACAAATATATACAGATGATGATGGAAGGATGTTGATGGTGGAGATAATGGAAAATAATCTAAAGATACTTTTAATAGCAATCTATGCTCCAAATGATAATCAAGAAGATTTTTTTTACAGGAAATTACATAAGAAAATAATTGAACTGGACTATGCTAATATTTGTCTGATGGGAGATTTCAATGGAATAATAAATGATAAATTGGATTATAAAACACAAAAAACAGCAAAGAAAGCTAGAAAGACATTGCCAAAATCCTTCTTTCGAATGGTCGATGAGATAAACTTAAAAGATCCATGGAGAGAGAGAAATGCGGAAAAAAAACAATATACTTTTTATTCAAATAGACATGTATCATGGTCTAGAATAGATATGATATGGATGTCAACAGAATTGTTCTCGAACACACAAGACATTGAAATAGAAACAGATACCTGGGCAGATAACAATCCAATAACACTTGTATGGAAAGGACAAAAAAGGAGATCTAGATGGGCTTTAAATAATACAATATTAAAGGAAAAAGATTTTAAACAGAAAATTGAGAGAGAACTGATTTTTTTCTTTAAAGAAAACACAAAAGAGGATACAGAACCTCTGGGACATGATGAAGGCTTATACAAGAGGATTGATAATGGACTATACAAGGAAAAGAAATATAAAACAGAGAAAAACCTTTAAAATATTGGAAGATTACTACAGGAGGCTGAAAAAAGAACTACAGAAATTTCCACAAAAAAAGACATTAAAATTAAAATGGACATAACTAAACATAAAATGGGGCTAATGGAAAAAGAGAAAATAGCACAAAAAATTAAAAATGCTAAGCAGATCTATTTTGAAGATGCAAATAAACCATGCAGATGGCTAGCATATAAATTAAGAAAGGAAAGAGATTCAAGAAGGATAAATCAATTGATAAATGAACAAGGACATGTATGCTATGGAAATTCAGAGAAGAAAAAAATTATTCAAGATTATTATGAAAAATTGTACCATCAAGAGAACATTCAGGAAGAAAGAATTCAACAACACCTACAGGAAATAAATTTGCCCCAGATACCCAAAGATATTGAAATAATGTTAGAAAGTAACATAACAATGATGGAATTAACAGAAGAGACAAATTAAAGACAATATGAGAATAATTTTAGATACACTGGAATACTATTAGGCACATCCCGAAAAACAAATGGCTTTGATGTTTTTAGATGCACAAAAAGCTTTTGATAATGTGAATTGGTGTTTTATGCTGCTATAATTGGACCAAATGGGCTTTGGTAAAAAAAATTATTCAAGCCATAGAAATGATACATTGTAAACAAACTGCAAAGGTTATGATAAATGTAGAGTTAACAGACTTTAACTAGGAGGGGGCTAGAAATCCCATTCATCAAGGGAAAACAAAACAAAAAGTTTCCTATTGCCTCCCAGTGAATTGTTCTGTTTATCTCTGCTGAAGAGGGGGCCAAAGATCCCCCCTTCTACATCTTTGCATCTTTACTATCTTAAAAACTCAATCTACAAAACAAGAAATCCTTGCTCATTGATTGTTTTCAAAAAGCCCAGGAAAAGAGACCTTCTGCCAGTTTATCAAGGGTTATAAACCTATTCTCAGATATCAGCAACAGCTAAGCAAAACAAAGCAAAGCAATAACCCTTTACTTACCAACTCTCAATACTACTTCATACTACTTCATTACTTTCATTATCTCAAAAAACCAATTTATTTAAAATAATTAATTTTTATCAAATGATCAATTGATTTATTGTTTTTATTGCTTAGTATGATTGAGTGTTTAGTGCATATAATGTAATTACTGAATATCTGATATCAGTGATTTAGTGAATTTAATTGACCAGTGTGTTTAGTAATTAATGTAATAAATTAGGCTGTTTGTTGCTTAGCAAAATTATTTGATTAGAGTGATTTGAATAACCAATTGATTGATTGATTGATTTTAGTAATAAGCAACCTTACTTTTGATTTGTTCTCTAACATATCAATTAATATTTATTAATTACCAACATTCATTAAGTAACTGCCTACCTATCACATTAACTAGCTATTGTAATTGATTACTGTACTATTGCCATTGAACATGCCAGCCAAAAACTCCAAACCAAAACAAAAGAAAAATATCTCTACCAATGACTCCCAGACTCTTGCACATGTTTCAACTGTCTTGAAACCATCAATGAAAGTGAAATTTACATCAAATGCCACCTTTGCGATAATCTAGCCCACCCTGCCTGCTTAAATGCAAACTAAAGCCTAGGTGATATGGTTAAAAATTCAGATACATTATTTTATCTATGTCCATCATGTTCTCCTAAGCTAAACAAACTGAGTACCCTACCTGACAGAGTTGAAAGCACAGAATCACTCATTCACTCAATAGAAGAACACTTAGCAACACGTTTTGAAACAACTATGCAAGCAAACCTAATTTCTCTTGAAAAAAAATATTTCACAGATAAGTGATGTATCCTATCAGCTCAAAATCAAATCCCACAACCACAACCACTATCTCAACTACAATCACAACTACAACCAAAAATAACCACCAAACCACAGCCACAAACAATTACTATCCCTACAGATAATTCCACAAATAATGCCTCCTTACTCATCAGAGACACCATGGAACATGAACTGAAACATCCAAATGCCATCTTATTTGGTCTCGAATACACCAACGAATCAGATGATATCACCAAAGTTCGTGATATCATAAGCAACTCAGATACAACAAACATCTCTCCTGAAGATATCATTGAAATAACTAGAGATGGCCATGGGTAGAAATACAATTACGGCTCTGTGGCTCCAAGATTTTGTAGAGTTGTATGCAAAAATGAGTCCAGCAAACGCACATTCATTCATACAATAAATGCCATTGCAAAAACCAATCCCAACCACAAAAAACTTCGCTCAAGACTAGACTTATCCATACTGCAAAGAACCCACTCCCATGAACTCCGTGCAGAATTCAAAACCATCTAGACAATGGAGAAAAGGACCTATACATTAACTACAGAGCTAATTGCATCAAAAGAAAGTCACACAACCCACAACTCCGCATGCAACCCCACCCCATTCAATCCAACATCATTCGAAACTAGGCATGTACGCCCCTAACTACCTCTATTCCAACCACAACTGGCCTTAAATGCAAGCTACTCAATGCAAGAATAAATAAAATACCTGAATTTGTAAATAAAATACCTGAATTTCTCCTCTTATTAAATACGGCTAAATTCTACATCATATTTGTCTGTGAAACATGCATCTCTTCCTGACTCCATTACCACAGTAAGAGACTATCATGTTTACCGATCTAAAATGCATCCAAGTTACCCAGGAGCTTGCTATTCCTGAGACCATCATCTGTGAACTGTCCTTAAATATCACATTTTGGTTCTTACTATGCTACAGAGCCCCTGATTATGACATCGAACATGCAAACAAGCTAAATACACTACTAACATGGGCAGCATCCTGCCCACATGCTTTTATCTTTCTTGGTGACTTCACTCTACCTCATATTAACTGGACCCTTAACGAATGTATAACTGAACCCACACTTGCAACCTTCCACAATGCAGTAACAAATCTGGGACTAGAACAACTAGTAACCAACAACACTAGACTTAACAAATGCCTCAATCTCATCTTCTGCAATAGTTTGAATTCAATTTACAGAATACAAATTAAAGAACCCTTTTCCAACAGTGACCACAATATGATTGTCTCAACATACATCTATACAAAAATCATCACAATGATGAAATCCCCAATTATAACTTCAAAAAAGGCAACTATGATATTATAAACAACGATCTCTCATCCCTTGATTGGCAATTTCTATTCTCTGAATGCAATACTGTAGAAGACCATTACAACATATTTTTACTTACATCAAAAGAGTCATCAAACTATATATACTGTTAGGAATGTAAGTCATCTAACAGCTATTTAGGTTGGACAATATATAAACCAGGATAAACATTTTAATACTGTATCTTTAAGAAAATGAAAAACTATAGTTGGGTGTGGTTTCTCAAACAGCCATAAGATGGAGCCAGAAACCTGGATTGTTAGTCTTAGTCTCAGAAGAGAGTGTGTCTCAATGAATCTCTGTTTTCCTTCTGTTGGAGAGTATTGCCATTCCTCCATTCTTTCTAATTGACTGATATTTTTGGATTTGATGTAAGTCTAATACTGAACTGTTTTTGATGCTGGACTGAAAACTGACTGATTTAACCTGTGAATGACTTTGGACTGCTTGTTTGAACTTTGCTTAAAACCTTTATTGGAAGTAAAAACCAACATTTACTGTGCAGTGTATCTGTGTACTGTGTTTGTATTATTCAAACACTACTCTCAAATACGTCTCCCTGTATGCCCTCATTCTCCTAATGGGGAATTACCTCAACATATTAACATATTAACCATTAACAACTCCCAAAACCAGAAAAAACAAATTACCCAAAACAATAAGGAAGCTTCAATCCAAAAAGAAATCACTTTGACGGAAAAACTAATCTTGTCACGTTGCCAACTTCAAAAGCCGATACAAAAATTTATGCCTCCAGATAAAAACTGAATGCACCAATTATCACATTAAACAAGAAGAAAACCTTCTACGTACCAATTCCACCCACGCTTTCTACAATTTTGTAAACAACAAACTAAAAGACTCAAGGTCCATCCCACCCCTGAAAGGACCTAATAGTAAAGACTGCAGTGACAATACTATGAAAGCCAACCTCTTTAACACATTCTTTGGCTCAGTATTTGTAAACAGCAATGGATCATGCCCAGTATTTCCTAGTCGAACCAGACAACTACAATAATACATATCGATTTTTCAGAAGACAATGTTGAAAAAGCACAACACAATCTAAAACCATCTCTATCTATTGGACCGGATGGAATATGTGCCTACTTCTCACAAAAGCTACCAACTGCTATAGCCAAACCTCTAAGCATAATCTTTGAAAAATCTTTCAGGACCAGCCCCTTGCCAAAACTATGGTCACAAGCCATGGTCATCCCCATCTTCAAAAAGGGAGATCCCAGCCTAGTTGAAAATTACACACCAATCTCTTTATGCTGCATCACCTGTAAAGTCATGGAATCAATTATTAATCAATCCATCATCCTCCACTTAGAAACAAATAACCTACTCTCTAATAAACAATTTGGTTTCAGGAAAAAACTATCATGTAATTTGCAACTCTTACACTGCAGAAACATATGGATTACACAACCTGAGACGCAATCTACATAGTCTTCTGTAAAGCCTTTGATTCAGTGGTACACAACAAACTACTCCTAAAACTAAAATCTTACAGTATCTCTGGACACCTGCATAACTGGATAGAAGCATTCCTGTCAAACAGACAACAAATGGTCAAAATTGGGAGTGTCCTATTAAATTCTGTACCTGTCAACAGTGGTGCCTCCCAAAGCAGTGTTCTAGGACCAACTCTTTTCATGCTCTACATAAATGACCTCTGTGGTCATATCAAGAGCAACTGCGTTCTCTTCGCTGATGATGTAAAGCTATTCAACACCACAGACAATACTGCTACCCTTCAAAAAAGACCTTGACTATGCATCAGAATGGTCAAACAAATGGCAACTTCAAATCTCAACAAATAAATGCTCTGTCCTACATATTGGCAAAAAAAATTAATCAGAAAATAAAATACAAGCTGAATACTCAAAACCTTGTTGATGATCCAAACTCTGTCAAGGATCTTGGAGTACTCATCTCAGGTGACCTAAGTGCTAGAGCCCACTGTAACTACATAGCCAAAAAGACGTTAAGAGTTGTTTACCTAATCTTACATAGCTTTTTCTCTGATAATATTACACTAATAACTAGAGCATACAAAACATTCAGAAATATTTCATAAGAAGAGTTATCCACTCCTCTACTCATTGCAGAATACCTTATGCCACCAGACTCGAAATTCTAGATCTAGAAAACCTAGAACTACTCCGCCTTCGGTCCGATCTAAGGATAGTATATAAAATCATACATTGCAATGTCCTAACTGTCGATGACTACTTCAGCTTTAACCATAACAACACAAGAGCAAACAATAGATACAAACTCAAGGTTAATCGCATCAAATTTGATTGTAGGAAATACGACTTCAGCAACAGAGTGATCAATGTCTGGAATACTCTACCTGACTCTGTAGTTTTTTCCCCAAACCCCAAAAACTTTAACCTTAGACTGTCTACTATTGACCTCACCCCTTTCCTAAGAGGTCTGTCGGGAGCATGCATAAGTGCACCAACGTGCCTACCGTCCCTGTCCTATTGTTTCTTTTATATTTTTTTATTTTTTCTTATATGTATCCATGTATTCATAACTATGTTTTTACTTATACCTATTATCTTGCAAGCAATTGACAATTTAAAAAGAAAATGAAAAAGAAGAGGGCAGAGCTGGCGTCATGACAATATGGCATGCAATCTTGGAGGTCTGAGAGGTTTGCTCCTGGACGATCCTATCGGATCTAAACCGTCCCGAAGAGATCGTGAAAGTGAAGAACACATCCTGTCAATCCCAGAGACACTGCAAAATCCCTGGTAGATCCAGGAGAAGCTCTTCTTGCCAATGGCAAAGAGACAGCCATTAAAGCTGCTGAAGTTGGGACAGCTCCGAAATGGAAGAGAACAGAAAGAGTGAGTGTGCCGGTTTGGTGAGAACTTTTTCTTTATTCTAAGATTTGAAAGGACACCCTAAGGAAAAGAAAGAATCTGTAAAATTTTGACAGAAGTGATTAAGCGACGATTTTAAACAGGAATGTCAAAGTAATGTTTTTTTCTCATTGCTGGATTTTCTATACATGATCTTATTTTTTGAAGCTGGACTGGTTTTTTCTTTTCCATCTATTTTTTTTTCCTCCTTTTTGATTTTGTAACCATTTTAGGCTAGAGTCTCCCTTTTAGTGATTTCTTTTTAAAAAATATCTTTTTCTTTTATTAATTCTTATTGCATTTTGTTTGGAAAAGGAGGGGGAAAGTGAAAGCAAAGAAACTTTGTAACACTGCCAACTAGAGGCTTGGAAATATTCTATTTCTCTTGTGATCAGACAAAGCTGAGAAAGAAAGAACTGAGACTTTTTTTCAAGGACATTGCTATTTGATAAGATAGAGGGAAGAGCATTGATAAGATAGAGGGAAGAGATAGAGGGAGAGTATTATTGCAGGTGCTCTTCTGGGTTTCTATCAACAGCTAGAGTCTGGTGTTGAAGTTTATAGGAAAAGAAAAGGTGATAAGTTTCTGGAGAAGAGTGTTATAATAAGAGCCTTGGATAACTAAACAAAGTGCAGTGTGTTTTCTTGATTTTTCCTAAGTTGTGCTACCCCTCCTCAACAGTTTACTTTTTGAAATAGCTATTTGGACTTTTAGTTCTTTGGAACTTGTCTTTGCTTTTTTTTTTCTCTTTATGCTTGTCTTTGAAAGTTAATTTTTTATGTTTGTTTTTTTTATTTTAAAAGAAAGGTTTTAGTATTAATGATTCCTTCCTTTTCTTTTTAAGGGAGTAACCTTTTTTTTTCTTTTTCTCTTTTTGCCTTTCTGGTACTTTTGTTTTTCCACCTACCTCCAATACTGGTTTTTTTCTTTCTTTTTATCTTCCTGGCTTTTTTTTTCTTTTTCTCTTATGCAGCCTTTTATATTTGAGACTTCTTAATTGGATTAAGGTGTTGAAGAACCTGAAGAATTTTCCCTTTTTTAGCTTTTTATTCTTCACTTTCCTGTCTTTTTTAGGATTTTACAACTTTTTCTCCTTTGTGTATGTTTATGGTTTTTCCCTTCATTTTTGAATTTTCATTGTTATCTAACTAATCAATTGGATTAAGGTATACAAGAACCCGAAGAAATTCTTTTTTCTTTTTTTATTATTATTACTATTTGGCTTCTTTTTCCCTACTATTTTTATTTGGAATTGTTAGGAATAACCATAGTTACCTAATGTTGTTTGGGTAAATAATACATAAACCTTGATAGCAAAGTTTGAATGTGTTTTCACTTTAAACTCTAAATGATATAATTTGGGTGTGGTTGAAAAATTGCCATAAGAGGGAGCTAGAGAACCTGGATTGGCACTGGATTGATGATTGATTGTTCTGCGTGTTCCCTGTTGCTGCCGTTGAAGGAGAAAAAGTTTTGAATGCTGCATATCTAATCTACTGTGAGAAGATATTTACTGGACTGATTTATGGATTGACATTGTAAGTTAACTGACCTTTTTTTTGACACTGGATTTTTGCAATTGAACAATCTCCGGACTGAACTGACTGAATGCTATTGAATGATATTTGGACTGTTTGACCTGCTAAACTCTTAATGGAATAAACTATTCAACTAAGACAGTGTATCCGTTTTTACTGAGTGTGTAAAGTAAAAAACGCTTTCTCTCATATTCGCCTGACTGCTGTGCACATTCTGCTAGGGTATATCCCTAACAGGAATTGCAATTGGTTACTTCACAATTGTATTAAGGTTTAGAAGAACCTGAAGATTTTGAATTGTTTGAAATGAGTAGGAAATTAACAGCTATTGGTTCTTCAAATTCTACCTCCTCTCCACCATCTGGAGGACAACATTCAATACAGACAATGTTAAGGCAAGAGAAAGAAAAAGAAAAAGTTACCCTGCAGATGATTATGCAAGGAATTCAAAATATTCAAACAAGATCAGAGAATATTGAAAAGAGAACAGAGAACATTGAACAAAGAACAAGAAAAACTGATGAAAAAGTTGAGAACATCCAACAAATGATGATGAAGTATGATGAGAGACTACTAAAAATTGAAGAAGAAGATAAACAAAGAAATAAGAAGATTGGAGACAATGATACCAGATTAACTGTGGTTGAACAAGATAAAAGTGGTATGATGAGATGGGAGATGGACAGATCAGAATTTTATCTCAGATTCCAAAACATAGAGGAAGAAAAAGGACAAAATCTAGCTGAGATAATGATAGAAATATTGGCTGAAGCTTTGGAAATAACTGAAGAGAAGATGATGGATGAAATAGATGAGGTTTATCAAGTCTTCACAAGATACGCAATGAGAAATAGCCTACCAAGAGAAGTTCACATCAGATTTACAAAGAAAGCTATTAAAATGCAAATATTGCAAGTGGCAAGAGAGAAAACATTGAAATAGAAAGACAAGGAGATTGTGGTCTTGAAACACGTACCCAAAAGAGTGAGAGAGATGAGAAGAGAATACCAATTCTTGACCAAATTGCTACTAAAAAAAGAGGTGAAATATAGATGACTGATTCCAGAAGGTTTAATGGTCACATGGCAAGAACAGAGATATAGAATTGACTCAATTGAGAAAGCTGAATCATTTTACATGGATTTTTTCAGAGGGAAAGAGGAAGAGGCAGAAAAAGAAATTTCACTAATTGAATTTGAAGAGGACTGCCAAATGATAACTGAAAAAGAAGAAGGTGCAGTAGGTGGAATGGAAGAAGCCAAAGGACAACATGAACCAAGATCCATGAGAGCTGCCAAACCTAATTATAAAATATAACCATGGAAGAGAAAAAATTGATTACAATTAATATAAATGGACTTAATTCAGCCATTAAAAGAAGGAAAACTTTCCATAAATTAGAGAAATTAAAATTTGATATAATCTGCCTACAAGAAGTACATATTAAAAAGCAACGTGAACAATTGTTGATCCAGCCAAAACTAGGGAAAATATTTACCTTCTTGACACAATGCAAGAAAAGAGGAGTTGATTTATATATTAAAGAGACCATTCCAGCAAAATTGATTTATACTGATGACGACGGAAGAATACTAATGGTGGAAATAATGGATAATAATATGAAAACACTCCTGATTGCAATCTATGCCCTGAATGACAAACAAGAAGAATTTTATAAAAAATTACATATCAAAATAATTGAACTGGACTATGCTAATATAGTTATGATGGGAGATTTTAATGGAATTGTAGACAACAAACAGCATAGAAAAAAATAAAGCAAAACAGAAAGACTCTCCCTAAATCCTTTTTTAATATGGTAAATAAAATAAACTTAAAAGATACATGGAGAGAAAGAAATGCTAAAACTAAACAATACACTTTCTACTCAAATAGACACTTATCATGGTCCAGAATAAATATGATATGGATGTCAACAGAATTGTTAACCAATATTCAAGAAATAAATATTGAAACAAGTACTTGGGCAGATCACAATCCAATGACAATTAGAAGGAAAGGATAAAGAAGAAGATCTAGATAGATGCTAAATAATACTATTTTAAAGGAAAAAGACTTCACACAGTGGATGGAGAAAGAACTGGCTTTTTTCTTTAGAGAAAACAAAAAAGAAGATACATCAATGCAGAATGTATGGGATACAATGAAGGCATATGCCAGAGGGTTGATAATAGACTATACAAGGAAAAGAAATACCATGGAAAGATTAGCCTCTAAGGCATTAGAGGATGAGTATAAAAGACTTGAAAAAGTGCTACAGAAAATGCCACAGAAAAAGGACATTAAGTTAAAAATGGATATAATCAAACATAAAATGGGTCTAATAGAAAAAGAAGAACTATCACAGAAAATTAGCGGTGCTGAACAGAATTACTTTGAAGATGCAAATAAACCAGGTAGATGGTTAGCATATAAATTGAGAAAGGAGAAAGAATCAAGGAAAATATAGCAATTAATAGATGATCAAGGCCAAGTTTGCTATGGTAGTAAAGAGAAGAAGGAAATCATTCGAGACTATTATGGGAAACTATACACACAAGAGAATATTGATGAGGAAAGAATCAAACAGTACCTACAGAATGCTAAGTTACCCAGATACCTAAAGAGATTGAAAAAATGTTAGAAAGCAATATAATGATGATGGAGTTAACTGAAGCACTCAAGAAGCAAAATAATGGAAAGGCACCAGGCCCAGATGGACTTCTGGAAGAATTTTACAAAACATTGCAAGAATCGTTGAATCTTCCATTGCTAGAAGTTATGGATGAAGTTATGTTAAAGAAGAGGATACCTAAATCATGGTCAGAAGCTTATATTACACTTGTTCCAAAAGAGGAGGCCGATCCATTACAAATCAAGAACTATAGAGCTATTTCCCTACTAAATGCGGATTGTAAATTTTTGGTTCAATATTGGCAGAAAGGCTTAAAAAATACTTCAATAATTTTATCCATCCTGATCAAAATGGATTTCTGCCAAAGAAACAAATAAAAGACAATATGAGAGTAATCTTGGACACTTTGGAATACTACGAGGCACATCCTAAAAAACAAATGGCTTTGATATTTCTAGGAGCACAGAAGGCATTTGATAATTGAATTGGTGATTCATGTTATTACTGCTGGAACATATGGGCTTTGCTAAAAATTTATTGAAGCAATAGAAGCTACGAGGGCTATCCACAAAATAGATTATGTTTTGTGATAGAAAAAAAACAAAGTGTAGGAAAAAAAAATACACTTGAAAGTGACACAAATACTACTTTTCAACGTATTCACCAAACAAATTGAGGCACTTATCATAGCGGTGAACAAGCTTTGTAATTCCATTGTCATAAAATTCAGCCGCCTGAGATTTGAGCCAGTCAGTCATGCTCACCCGCAGTTCCGCATCGTCATCAAAGCGCTGTGTTCATCCAAGTCTTCATCCTCGGAGTGCTGTGTTGCATATATATATATATATATATATATATATATCTGGCATTCATACCCGCGAAAACTTAAGAAAACATATATATATATATATATATATATATATATATATATATATATACACACACACACACACACACACACACACACACATTTTTATTGGTTTTTAAAACAAACATACACAAACAAAACATAAAAACATCAGGCAATCTTCCATATATGTACATACAGTGTGCCGGTTGGTTTACAAATTGTTTTGTGCTTCCATTTCATAGTCTTCAATTACAATTATATTATATATGATCTCGTATTTTCAATGCAATATTAAATACATTGGTATCATTATTAATCAATCATTTGACTATACTTTTATTCATTCATGCTTTAGGAAATAATCATATTTTACTTAATTTGTTTTGTGACAATTCATATTATCACCCCAAATCTGTCCTAAAATTATTTTGTAGATATAATAAGAAAATAATACATTTTTATATATTTAGTATTTTCTAAAAGTCTACATATTTTGTGACTATACTTTATTGTCTAACCATTGATAGAGTAGATCCCAAACTTTATAAAATTGTTTATCATCCTGTTCTCTAATTTCAAATGTCAATCTGCTCATTTCAGCACATTCCAATATTTTCTTAATAATTTCCTCCTGTGATAGTATTTTCTCATTTTTCCAGTTTTTAGCAAATACAATCCTAGCCACTGTTAATACATTTACAATCAGGTATTTCAAATCTTTACTATATATTTCAGGTAAAATTCCCAATAAAAATATCTCTGGTTTCAAATCTATATGTTTTTTGTCATTTTTTCCAAACACATGTGGATTTTAGTCCAGTATTTTTTAGCATCCGCACAAGTCCACCACATATGGTAATACGAGCCAGGTGTCTGATGACATTTCCAACATTTTTTGGATTTATTCTTGAACATTCTTGATATTCTTGTTGGGGGAAAATGCAACCTTTAAAACATCTTATACAAATTTTCTTTATATGCTGTTGACATTGTCATTTTATAATTTTGAGACCACAATTTTTGCCATATCTCTAGATCAATCCCATTTCCAAAATTCTTCCCCCAAGCAATTATAGTTTCTTTAGCTTGTTCTTCTTCTAGTTTAATTTCTAGTAAATATCCATACAATTTTTTATTCAGCTTTTCATCAGTACCTGTCAAAATCTTATCTAAATCAGTCAATTTATCATAGAAACCTTCTGTTTTAGAATCTTTATCATACCTTGAATGCATTTGCGCATATGAAAACCAATTAATCTTTATACCTTGTTCCTCTAGTTTTTGTATAGATTTAAGTTCACCCTTTTCATTCAATATTTCACCATATCCGTTTGTTCCTTTTTGTATATTATAGGATAAGAAAATGTTTTAATAGTCGATAGCCAGACTGGAATTTTCAAATAACATTGTCTTTTAATCTTCTCCCAGTTGAACCACAGAGACTCCCGTATATAATGTCTTCTAAAGTACCCCTGTGTTTTAGTTCCTTTATACCATAGAAAAGCATGCCACCCCAACAACAGATCATGTCCTTCTAATGTCAACAATCTAGTATTTCTTAATGTTATCCATTCCTTAACCCACAAATTGTAGCTTGGTAATACAACTCCCAATTAGGCAAATCAAATCCTCCTCTTATTCTAGCATCTTGCAAAAGTTTTAATTTTATTCTTGCTTTCTTATCTTGCCATGTATATTTCAACACAATTTTATTTAAATCTTCAAAATAGTCTTTTCCAAGTCTAATTGGAATTGTTTGAAACAAATATAAAATTCTGGGTAATATATTCATCTTGATTGTTGATATTCTCCCTATTAATGACAGTTGTAAATTTTCCCATTTCGCCAAATCTAGCACTATCTGCTGTTTAAGTTTGATATAATTATTCTCTTTTAATGTACTGCATCTTGCTGTCAAGTATATCCCCAAGTACTTGATCTTATTTGTGACCTGAATTTTCAATAGGTCTGCCAGTTCTTCCTTTTGTCTTGATAGCATATTCTTTGTCAAGATCTTTGTCTTATCTTTATTTATTTTCAAACCAGCCACCTTTCCATATGTTTCTATCTTTTCTATCAATTTTGATGCTGTTTCTAGTGGGTCTTCTAAAATAAAAACCAGATCATCTGCAAAGGCTTGCAACTTAAATTCTTCCTTTTTAATTTTCATCCTTTTTATATTCTTTTCATCTCTAATATTTCTATTTAGCACTTCCAAAGTTAACACAAACAACAGAGGTGATAGTGGGCACCCTTGTCTCCTTCCTTTTCTTATATCAATAGAGTCTGTAAGTTCTCCCTCTTTCATTACCTTTGCCATTTGCTTATGATATATATGAGGGCTATCCAAAAATAGATTATGTTTTCGTCTGTAGCAAGAAGGGGTGGAGCTAAAGTGGCCATCTTTGGTTTGTGCGTCCGCCGCTCAGTCTGCATCTAGTTGTGCTAGTGGGAGGTTCATATCGTTGCCCATTATTTCACAGCAAATGTTTGAAATGTGTGCTGTAATTAAAAATCCCGCGAGTTGTGAGGTGCGATCAGTGATAAGGTTTTTGTTGGCAAAAAAACATAAACCGATTGAAATTTTTTGGCAACTGTGTGAAGAGTACGGGAACAACATCATCACTGAAGGTGGAGTGCGCCAATGGTGCATTAAGTTTAAAAATGGCCAAACTAACGTTCATGATGAACAGCGGAGTGGACGTCCAAGCATTGTGACTGATGAACTGGTTGCGAAAGTCAGTGACAAGATTCATGAAAACTGCCGTTTCACAGTAACGGAACTTTTGCTTAGTTTTCCACAAATTTCATGCAGTTTGGTGCATGAAATTGTTACACAAAAGCTAGGCTAACATAAATTTTGTTCAAGATGGGTGCCAAAACTCCTGACAGAAAACCACAAGTCAGCGTATGGCTGCATCATTGACATTTCTGTACTCTTACGACAAAGATGGAGATTCATTTCTTGATCAAATCGTAACTAGAGACGAGACCTGGGTCAAACATATGAACAGCGAGACCAAATTGCAGTCTATGGAGTGGGGGAACACAAATTCCCCCAAAAAACCAAGAAAATGTTTGCAAACATTCTCTGCAAGGAAGATTATGGCGACTGTTTTTTTGGGATAAGCAAGGTGTGCTTCTTATTGATTTTCTGGAACATGGTGCAACAATAAACTCTGTGAGGTATTGTGAAACATTGCAAAAACTAAGAAAAGCAATTCAGAACAAGCATAGAGGAAAGTTAAGCTCAACAATTTTGTTTTTGCATGACAATGCCTGACCACACACAGCAAATTGCACTCAAGAAGTCCTGAATGCTTTCAAGTGGGAGATTTTTCCTCATCTGCTCTACATCCCCAATCTTGCACCAAGTGACTACCACTTGTTTCTGAGGATGAAGACTTGGATGAACACAGCACTCCGAGGATGAAGACTTGGATGAACACAGCGCTTTGATGACGATGCGGAACTGCGGGTGAGCATGACTGACTGGCTCAAATCTCAGGCGGCTGAATTTTATGACAATGGAATTACAAAGCTTGTTCACCGCTATGATAAGTGCCTCAATTTGTTTGGTGAATACGTTGAAAAGTAGTATTTGTGTCACTTTCAAGTGTATTTTTTTTTCCTACACTTTGTTTTTTTTCTATCACAAAACATAATCTATTTTGTGGATAGCCCTCGTAGCTTCTATTGCTTCAATAAATTTTTAGCAAAGCCCATATGTTCCAGCAGTAATAACATGAATCACCAATTCAATTATCAAATGCCTTCTGTGCTCCTAGAAATATCAAAGCCATTTGTTTTTTAGGATGTGCCTCGTAGTATTCCAAAGTGTCCAAGATTACTCTCATATTGTCTTTTATTTGTTTCTTTGGCAGAAATCCATTTTGATCAGGATGGATAAAATTATTGAAGTATTTTTTAAGCCTTTCTGCCAATATTGAACCAAAAATTTACAATCCGCATTTAGTAGGGAAATAGCTCTATAGTTCTTGATTTGTAATGGATCGGCCTCCTCTTTTGGAACAAGTGTAATATAAGCTTCTGACCATGATTTAGGTATCCTCTTCTTTAACATAACTTCATCCATAACTTCTAGCAATGGAAGATTCAACGATTCTTGCAATGTTTTGTAAAATTCTTCCAGAAGTCCATCTGGGCCTGGTGCCTTTCCATTATTTTGCTTCTTGAGTGCTTCAGTTAACTCCATCATCATTATATTGCTTTCTAACATTTTTTCAATCTCTTTAGGTATCTGGGTAACTTAGCATTCTGTAGGTACTGTTTGATTCTTTCCTCATCAATATTCTCTTGTGTGTATAGTTTCCCATAATAGTCTCGAATGATTTCCTTCTTCTCTTTACTACCATAGCAAACTTGGCCTTGATCATCTATTAATTGCTATATTTTCCTTGATTCTTTCTCCTTTCTCAATTTATATGCTAACCATCTACCTGGTTTATTTGCATCTTCAAAGTAATTCTGTTCAGCACCGCTAATTTTCTGTGATAGTTCTTCTTTTTCTATTAGACCCATTTTATGTTTGATTATATCCATTTTTAACTTAATGTCCTTTTTCTGTGGCATTTTCTGTAGCACTTTTTCAAGTCTTTTATACTCATCCTCTAATGCCTTAGAGGCTAATCTTTCCATGGTATTTCTTTTCCTTGTATAGTCTATTATCAACCCTCTGGCATATGCCTTCATTGTATCCCATACATTCTGCATTGATGTATCTTCTTTTTTGTTTTCTCTAAAGAAAAAAGCCAGTTCTTTCTCCATCCACTGTGTGAAGTCTTTTTCCTTTAAAATAGTATTATTTAGCATCTATCTAGATCTTCTTCTTTATCCTTTCCTTCTAATTGTCATTGGATTGTGATCTGCCCAAGTACTTGTTTCAATATTTATTTCTTGAATATTGGTTAACAATTCTGTTGACATCCATATCATATTTATTCTGGACCATGATAAGTGTCTATTTGAGTAGAAAGTGTATTGTTTAGTTTTAGCATTTCTTTCTCTCCATGTATCTTTTAAGTTTATTTTATTTACCATATTAAAAAAGGATTTAGGGAGAGTCTTTCTGTTTTGCTTTATTTTTTTCTATGCTGTTTGTTGTCTACAATTCCATTAAAATCTCCCATCATAACTATATTAGCATAGTCCAGTTCAATTATTTTGATATGTAATTTTTTATAAAATTCTTCTTGTTTGTCATTCAGGGCATAGATTGCAATCAGGAGTGTTTTCATATTATTATCCATTATTTCCACCATTAGTATTCTTCCGTCGTCATCAGTATAAATCAATTTTGCTGGAATGGTCTCTTTAATATATAAATCAACTCCTCTTTTCTTGCATTGTGTCAAGAAGGTAAATATTTTCCCTAGTTTTGGCTGGATCAACAATTGTTCACGTTGCTTTTTAATATGTACTTCTTGTAGGCAGATTATATCAAATTTTAATTTCTCTAATTTATGGAAAGTTTTCCTTCTTTTAATGGCTGAATTAAGTCCATTTATATTAATTGTAATCAATTTTTTCTCTTCCATGGTTATATTTTATAATTAGGTTTGGCAGCTCTCATGGATCTTGGTTCATGTTGTCCTTTGGCTTCTTCCATTCCACCTACTGCACCTTCTTCTTTTTCAGTTATCATTTGGCAGTCCTCTTCAAATTCAATTAGTGAAATTTCTTTTTCTGCCTCTTCCTCTTTCCCTCTGAAAAAATCCATGTAAAATGATTCAGCTTTCTCAATTGAGTCAATTCTATATCTCTGTTCTTGCCATGTGACCATTAAACCTTCTGGAATCAGTCATCTATATTTCACCTCTTTTTTTAGTAGCAATTTGGTCAAGAATTGGTATTCTCTTCTCATCTCTCTCACTCTTTTCAGATTTACACGTGGAGCAAGAAGATCTGCTTGTAAGTTTTGACGTGGTTTCACTATTCACTCAAGTCCCGATAAAAGAGACCCTCAAAATCATCAAAAATAAATACCAACCAGCTAAACACCTCATGGAACTAACAGAACACTGCTTAACCAACACATATTTCATATACAAAGGACAAAGGAGCCCCCATGGGATCACCACTGTCACCTGTCATTGCAAACCTGTTCATGGAAGAATTCGAATCCAGAGCCCTGGCTAATGCCATACTCAAACCCAAACTATGGTTAAGATATATCGATGACACATTCATGATTTGGCCCCATGGACAAGACAACCTAAACAACTTCCTAACACACCTAAACAGCGCACACCCCAAAATCAAGTTCACCATGGAAACAGAAACAAACAAACAACTACCATTCCTAGATGTACTAATCTACAAGAAAACAGATGGCACACTAGGACACACCATATACCAGAAGAAAACACACACCAACTGCTACCTCAATGCCCAATCCCACCACCACCCAGCACAGATAAACTCCGTGGCTAAAACACTAATTACTAGAACCAAACGCCTGGCAGACAAGACACACATTAAGACTGAACTATGCACCCTGACTAAAATATTGACAGCCAACGGCTTCCACAAAAGCAAAATCACCAACTTGATCCACAAAAACACACTGAGACATAATAGAGACCCAGAAGATGAACAGACCCATGGAACAGCTGTCCTGCCCTACATAAGAGGCACTACAGACAAAATTAGTAAGATTCTATACAGACACCACATCAAGACTGCCTTCAAAACAGACAGAAAAATAGCAGCCATCCTCAGGAACCCCAAAGACAAAATTGACCTGGAAAACCAAGGCATATATGAAGTCCCCTGTGCCTCAAGCCCGGCCACATACATTGGACAGACCAATAGAAGAATAAGCACCCGCCTGGATGAACACAAAAATGCAGTCAAAAAGCTGGAACACACTTCCTCACTTGTCCAACACATGGAAGCCACAGGTCATAACATCAACTTCAATGGCACCAAAACCCTAGCCACCATAGAAAATCCCAGCCACAGAATCATCAGAGAAGCCATAGAGATTGAAAAAAGACCAGAAAGCATGAACAGAAGAGATGATTCCACCAGGCTGTCAATCATTTGGAAGCCTGCACTCACAAACAAAAAAATCTCCACACCACAAGCCAGGCAAACACCTGGGCACAAACAGATCCCCCCTGATACCTCCAGCTCAAACACACCCCAACTAGGCACCCAGATGAAACCCAGCTTCCTAACGAATGATAGCCGTCCATTTACCCGAAGCCAAGCTGCACTAAAGGCCTCCAATAAAGTAACACAATGTTGCCAGCCAATCAAGATACAAAAAGATCCCCCCCCCCCAAAAAACAGACAGAAGATACTAGTAGCAGAACACAGCAAACTCCAAGACCAATAAACACAGACCAAGACTCTCAACCAATCAGGAGGAAGAAAAAACCATTCTGACACAGCAATAGGCTGCCCCAAATTTAAATCTGAAACCACTGTAAAAGTCTGACTCACAGACAAACACCATACAGAAGCCTGATGATGGCAGATGAGATTCTGCTGAAACGTTGCTACAACTTTAAAAGCACCACGTGGGAAAATACCCAAACAAAGCTGAATGCCAGACATATATATATAAATAATAATTAAAAAAAAGAAAAAAAAACTTTATAGATGTAAGAAAAGGGACTAGACAAGGCTGTCCACTGTCGCCTCTGTGTTTGTGTTAACACTGGAAGTGCTGAATAGGAACATCAGAGAAGAAAAAGAAATAAAAGGAATGAAAATTAAAAAAAGAAGAGGAGAAATTACAAGCTTTTGCAGATAGCCTGGTATTCATATTAGAGGATCCATTGGAGTCAGCACCTAAACTGATACAAAAGGTAGAAGAGTATGAGAAAGTAGCAGGTTTGTAAATAAATAAAGATAAAACAAAGATTTTAACAAAGAACATGTTAGCAAGACGAAAGAAAGAATTGAAGGAAGTTTTGGGGATCCAGGTCACAAATAAGGTTAAGTATTTAGGGATACATATAACATCAAGATGTAGCACATTTAAGGAAGATAATTATCTTAAACTCAAACAACAGATTGTGACAGACTTGATAAAATGGGCAAATTTACAATTATCATTGATTGGGAGAATATCTACAATTAAGATGAATGTATTGCCTAGAATTTTATACTTATTCCAGACAATTCCAATCAGATTAGGGAAAATTTTTTTTTGAAGATTTAAACAAAATAGTGCTAAAATACATCTTGCAGAGGAAGAAAGCAGGAATAAAACTTAAATTGTTACAAGATGCAAAAATAAGAGGAGGATTTGCTTTGCCCAATCGGGAATTATACTACCAGGCAATGAGTTTGATTAAAGGAGTGGATAATACTAAGGAATACTAGACTTTTGAATTTAGAAGGACATGACTTGCTGTTAGGGTGGCATGCCTTCCTTTGGTATAAGGGAACTAAAACGCAGGAGTATTTTAGAAGACATTATATTCGAGAAGCATTGTTTCTAAACTGGGAGAAGATAAAAAAGCAATATTGTTGAAAAATTCCACTATAGTTATCTACTATTGAAGCTTTTTCCTATCCAATAATATATAAAAAGGAACAAACAGTTAGATATGGTGAGATATTGAATGAAAAGGGTGAACTTAAATCTATGCAAGCGTTGGAAGAACAAGGTGTAAAAATGAATTGATTTTCATATTTGCAAATGCAATCTAGATTTGATAAAGATGTTAAAACAGAAGGTATTTATGATAAATTGACTGATTTAGATAAAATTTTGACAGGTACTGATGAAAAAGTAATTAAATAACTTTATGGACATTTGCTGGAGTTTAAATTAGAGGAAGAGAAAGTAAAAGAAACAATGATTGCGTGGGGGAAAATTTTTGGATATGGGATTGACCTAGATAAATGGAAAAAAATGTGGTCTCAAAATTATAAAATGATAATGTCAACTGCATATAAAGAAAATCTGTATAAGATGTTTACAGGTGGCACTTACCCTCAACGAGAATAGCAAGGATGTTCAAGAATAAATCGGATAAATGTTGGAAATGTCATCAGATACCTGGTTCATATTACCATATGTCCTTTTTTCGGATGCAAAAAGATATTGGACTAAAATCCACACATGGTTGGAAAAATGATAAAACAACACATAGATTTTAAACCTGAGATATTTTTATTGGGAATTATACCGAAAATATACTGTAAAGAATTGAAATATTTCATTGTAAATGTTTTAACAACGGATGGAATTGTATTTGCTAAGAATTGGAAAAATGAAAAAATACCTATGCAGGAGAAAATTATGAAGAAAAGCATGGACTGTGCTGAAATGAGTAAACTGACATTTGAAATTAGAGAATAAGAAGATAAACAATTTTATATGATATGGGGCTTATTTTATCAATGGTTAGATAAAAAGACATGGTAAAGAAATAGACTAGTAAGCCTAACAATAAAAGTTAATAGATTGATATAGAATACAATATAACATATATAACCATTGGATGAATGTATAAGATTAAACCATAATGAAATTTAGAATATCTCGTATAAAATGATGGAAAAATAGTTTAGTCAAATGAATGTTTAATAATTGATATTACATAAGCACAAGCTAGACTGATAAGGTGAGAATTTATATAACTTGTGAGTAATGGTAAAAAAAGGATAGTACAAAAGATTGCAACCAACTGACACACTGTATGTATATAATTGAAAGAGGGTTTTATGTTTTTGTGTTTTGTTTGTTTGTTGTAAAAAATAAAAACTTTTTTTAAAAGAAACTTTAAACACTTCAAAAATGTGCATGTCTTCACCTAAAATTTGTTAATCTTCTTCTTTTCAGAAGGGATTTCCATACATTAATAATATAGCAACAAATAACGATTCATTTCCCATGATAATGAAGTCACATACCTTCAAATTCTTAATCCTTAAACCCACCGTTTTAATCTTGGTAGTCTCTAATTCAGCCTGAACCAAATCAGCTTGTCTTTAAATGACTAAATTGTGGGTTGAACTTAATTCTATAATCAAGGACATTCTTAAGCTAGGAATGTTCTGCAATAATTCTATAGATCCATCAGAAAATGCAAAGTTTACAGCTTTGACTATTCCAAAACATAACTTTCTTAATGTTCACAGGATGTCAGGTTCAATAAAGTTATTTACAATAGATGTTAGGACTTCAAGAATGGCTAATTTCATCAACTGATTTCATTGGAATCTAAATTCAACTTACATTAATTTCCATGTCATTTTCTTGCAAATGGTACAGTTTCAAGCAGCAGAAAGAGAAGGATAGTGATTTTCTTCTGTGCCTCAAAATCTGTTCCAAATGATTATGAGAGTAACACCCTATTCCCCCTGAGAAAAACTTTGGCAGAACAAAGAAGTTATACAAGGTAGGAATAATATTAAAAGGCTCATTGCGTTACTCTGGATACAGATTAATTCTACCTTTCTTATTTTGAACTTAGCAGCTGAGGTTCAAAATACAGAATAATAGAGTTGGAAAGGGATTTTGGAGGTCTTCTAGTTCAATCCTCTGATCCATCATGAGATCCTAAACCATTCCAGACAAATGGGTTGTCCAATCTCTTCTTTAAAACCTCCAGTGATTTGATTGAAGGAACTAGGTATGTTTAGCCTATAGAAGAGAAGCATTAGAGGGGAAATGATAACTGTCTTCCACTACTTGAGGGACTGTTATGAAGAATATGGGATTGGTTTATTCTCTGGAATACCAGAGGGCAGGATAAAAAGTAATGAGTGGAAACTTGTCAAAGAGAACCACAACCAAGACATAGGGAGAAATTTTCTGATAGCAAAAACAATTAATTAAAGGAATAGCTTGACTCCTGGGGTTGTGAGCTATCCATCACTGGTGCTTTCAAAAGTAGACCGAATAATCATTTGACTGGGATGGCATAAGTCTCCTGACTTGAGGGGTTGGACAAGACGACTTCCATAATTCCTTCCAGCTCTTTGTTTCGATGATTGCATTGAAATCATTTGCCCCAGGAAGAAGCATCTCCTCTAATAACCTAAAATGAGCAATCTTCAGATAAACTATTACAGAGGTGACTGATTCTTCCTTTATTCATGCAGAATATTTTTTTCAACTGGGTAGGCACCAAAGTTGTAGCTTGAGTGGAATAAAGTTTATAATAGCTCAACCAAATCAACAGTCTCCATAAGGATGGTTTGCAAAGTACTTATATTTTCAGAAGATTTGGAAATTCAGATCATCATACTGTATAGCTGCAAATTTATTTAACTAATGAGCAATTCCATCATTCACAAATCTAAATGGCTGGGTCATGCTACTGTACAATCTAATCTGAAAGGTCAAAATGATTCACAGGGATGGAGGATAAAAAAAGTTTCTTGGGAAATTTTCTTGGAATAAAATAATATCATTCTGTGATAGTTCTAGTGAGTCAATTAAATGGGGGCTATTTTGCAATAAGGCTCCAAAACAAATATGCAAGATTCCCATCTATTAATGAATTATTAATTATTAATAAATTTGTTCTACAGTGGCCATCACTTGAACTAATTTTCTTCCATGATCTTCATATATTGTATCTTATAATGCATATTTTAGGATGGGATATCTTGAAATATCAGTTAACATTTCTTGATACTGCATTTAATGGGAAAAAGGAGTAGGCAAAGGTATAAAATATAAAGATTATCGACAGAACTCATTGAGTTTGAGTTCTTGTAAATTACAGATTTAGAATAATTGTTGTGGAAAGGCTTTTTAACAAGGCTTTTTAACTAATCTAGTTTATACAGAATGTTTTTCACTGATCATTTTGAAAGGGAATGGAAATCCCATATGTAGTGTGACATTACTTGCTTCACAATTTTCAGAAAGTGATCCATATCTTCATCTAGTTAAAAATGGACCATTGTTAAGTAAGGAAAACAGTTTTCTTCTCCTTCTACATCATTACAACTACTATGATGATGACTATAAACGGGTCCAGATAGTGGAGCTAATAGACAATTATATCCCTCTGCATAGCTAGCATCATTTCCAGCATTAACCCAAGCCCAAATTTGTCCCCACTAGCCCAGGAATGTCTGCCTCTAGATTAATTATTTTAACTATTCAGCCCACATGAATGAAGGAGAAAGACTAAAGTGTTTGCTTGAATGAAGAATATATGAGGTCTACTTAAGATTAGTAAGCCCAATATCCTAGATTGTTTTACAGCCAGGCTTGATAAATATTAATTGAATAAGGGCTCATAGCTGTTGCTTCCAATCTAAAGTTGTTTGAAAATAGATTATTGTTCAAAAAGAGCTAGCTTGGTATATAGTTAAAGTCAGTGGTGGGATTCAAATTTTTTTACTACTGGTTCTGTGGGCGTGGCTTGGTGGGCGTGGCAGGGGACGGGTACTATAAAATCTCCAGTCAGAGGTGGTATTTGCCGGTTCTCCAAACTACTCAAAATTTCCATTCCTGGTTCTCCAAAACTGATCAGAACCTGCTGAATACCACCTCTGGTTGAAGTGCTGGACTAGAAGCCAAATAATTTTGAGTTTATTTCATCTTAGGCATGAAAGCCAGCTGGGTGACTTTTGACTGGTCACTCTCTCTCAGTCCAACCCACCTCAGAAGGTGGTTGTTGTGGAACAAAATAGGAGTAGGAAAGAGAATTAGGGATCTTCACTACTTTGAGTTAGTTATAAACAAGTAATAAAAGCAAGCCAAAAAATATAATAAATAAATAAAGACATTCCCTGGGATTTCATTGCTCATGAATCACATTAGCTTGCTACTTTTATGCATTAAATCCTGACTGCTTGACAAGTAGCCTGGTATGTATTCTTTGTGACCAAAAAAGTTGGGTTTTGTCCTCTTAGAATATCACCTAAAATCGGAAAGGAATATTAATGCTTGGAGTTGAACTGTGGGGACCTTGATGCTTTTTGTGCTTGATTATTTTATTGCAGACATTCCATTACCAAGCTTAAACTGAAACCTATGATAAATGATGTATCAACATCACTCTGTCCAAACACTACACTTTTGGATTTTTCTTTTGCCACTTTCGTCTCTCTCTCACTCCCTCTCCCACCCTCCCTCCCTCCCTCTCAGGCTGGAAGAGAGCGAGCAAGATTTTAGAAGCCATGTCAGTGAAAGGATACCTCATCCCTTCCGGTGCAACCTTCCATTATAAGTTAAAATCTTATATATAAGGTGATCTGGTTTTCAAAAGAAGTGCTTCTATTAATATCCCTGAGCCTCCAGATAACTGTTTCAAAATTATTTTAGGGAGGGAAAAAAAAACATTTTATCTTGTAACTTGGAATGAAACTTTGCTTTATTTGGCAATACAAACTATTTAGGAAATTTCATAAGCTCTCCACAGTGGATTTGTTTGTCATTTGGTCAAACAGAGTTACTATGTTCTTGTCTCAACTCAATTTATGGAAGCAGATTTATGTAAGTGGATTAGAGCTCAACAAACTTTGTGAAGTTTAATTGAAGAACTGTGGAATGTAAATACTGTAAGTAGCTTTTTCAGGGAAGGAGGAAAACCAGAACCTCATGAAAAGAAGCTCTTTATAGGTAGTGTGTGTCTTACATTGCCACAATGCTTAATAAAGATCCATCAGCTCCTAGAAACCTAGCTTGGTGGCTACCTGATTTCCTATCTTCTGGCATTGGGTTTTTAAGATGATACTTTTGACTAATGCAGTTGGGAAGTTGGAAAGCATCACTTTCAATCCTCATCTTCATTGACAGAAATTGCTCTGGGCTCAAATTGATCCCATAGTCATTCGTAGAAAATAAATATGATGGACTGCTGCAACCTACGTATTTTTGTTTTTGTTTTGCTTCAAAAGGAAAATAAAAAAAACAAAGGTTACCTGTGATATAAGACATCAGCCTGCAAGGCCAAAAAAAAAAAAAAAAAAAAGATGGCAGGGAACAATCAAGGTATTTTGAACAAGCAAGGACCCCAATTTTGTGAAGGTGCTTATGATACACTCCACCAATCCAGAAAGTCTGTTTACTCCTGAATGATTCTATAAATCCTTCATTTCAAAGTTTTACTTAGCCATAAAATTTAAATGCTGGAGGATATTTTACATACTCTTCCTCAAAGACCTCTGTTTATGGGCATATCACTATCGTGCCCTGAGCTCACCTTATAGGTCTACTGTGAAGAGGAAAAAGAATTCCATATATGCATTCCTGAGCTCTAAAGAAAACACAATTCAGAATTAATATAAAGAGAGCTCCTTAGTTTCGGCTTTTAAAAATAAGAAAAATTTGTTTTATACAAGTAAAATGGAAACTTGTAAGGTTTGATAATGCAGATCACATTGCTTTCCTTCTCATCCTATGCTGTTAACAAATTATAAATTATTATTTTTTCTCCTTGTGTTTCTTTATATCAAGTCAGGTGAGCATAAAGTTCTATTATGTGAAGGGAAGCTAATATCTTAGGAAAAGCTAGTATCTTGATCTCCAAGTCTTCCTATTCTGCAGTTAAGAAAGTCAATTTGGTCATTTTTCATTAGCATGGGACAATTGACCATCAGCTGGTAGAAGCTTTTGAGGTGGGTCCACAACAGTATTTCCTAGCTTAATGTCAAAATGCCAGGGAAATTGAAAAAAATTTGCAAGTAAGCAAAAATATGCTATGGGATGAAGCCAATAAATTACATAGCAACAGGATTGCATGTCTGCAGAAGGTCAAAACATTGCTTAATAGTGGAAAGTCAAAACTCTTGTAGATGTAGAAATATAGTGTGATGACATCCAAAATACATAATGATCATTGTGTATTCTTTTCAATAGTATTCTTAATATCAGAATCCTAATTTGAGGTTCTTTAAAATTTAACACTTAAAATCAGTGGCAGTTAAAATGGAGATCATATCGTCCAGTAATAGTGTTTGGTGCTCCTCTGCAGTTAACAGTCACATACATTATAAAAATATAATCCTTTCCAACCACTAGTGAATAACATGTCAATAGCAATAGTACAATATGTATCACAACCGAAAAGAGAGCTACAGTATATTTGAAAATGCTTCTGATCTTTTATATAGAAATTGTATCATATTACATAAAGGGAAGTTTTTCAAATGGTTCAGGGAAGCCCTAAATAAAAATATAAAGATTTTGAGATTAAATATTTCCAGATGTTTATATTCTATCTCAATTACATAGGAGTTAACTCCTGGACAAAGAAAATGATTTTCTATCAAAAGACTTACTGTTCAGGATTGGAAACACAAACATATGGATTCAATTATTTAGTAATTTCTACAAATAATTAATATAGATAAACTATGGATGACTATCATGAATGATGGGCTTAATTTACTGATATATGTTTTTGAATATAATTTTCATTAAAGCATTGTGATTACAACAGTAAAAACTAATACAAACTGAATTTAGAAAAACAGAAGAAAGTAGATAAAAGAGTATAGGAAAAAAGAAAAACATAATTGTTATCTGATGAACAATTAACCCACAAATATTTAATGATATACACTGCAAATGCAAAATACTTAGCTGTGCCTCAAAATTGATAATGTAAGATATGGAAAATGCTTGCAAAAAAATGAAATCAGTCGTGAAGACATCAAATGTGACCCTTCCCCATGGATGTTTCTATTTATTGTTCATTTGATACTCTGAGAAGTAGGAAATATTTACCACTGAAATGGTTTGCCTGACTGAAGCAATGCCCGAAGAAGAGAGGAAGAAGCAAAGATAAACAATATGAAATAAATGTTTTTTTTTAAGTTGGAAAAAATAACAAAGAATTATGTTATATACAGTGAGGTCCCTCTCTCTTCATTCCAATTTAATTTTATAAATGGTTAAGTCTTTTTAAACATTCTCAGAGAAAAATATTCTCAGGGTTGTTACGGCTAGTTTTCCTAGCCCTCAGCTATGTTTCTCTTTCCATTGATTAGTACTACAAGGGACAGATGGGGCTGAGGTAAGGTTAGATTAAGAGATGAGTTATTTTCATTAATAATGGAAAATAATTTCTAAAAGTCATTTTGAACCTTTTTTCCCAGTTGAATTTGGTACAATATACATTTTTCAAAATTAAATTTTATGCATATTTCAAGACAAACATTCAAGACTATTTAGACACTTTAGAGAGTTTTCTGAAGAACTTATAGATAACACCAATGGGCAGGGTAATAGCAATAGCAATAACACTTAGATTTATATACTGCTTCAAAGTGCTTTACAACCCTCTCTAAGTGATTTGCAGAGTCAGTATATTGCCCCCAACAATCTGGGTCCTCATTTTACCAATCTTGGAAGGATGGAAGGCTGATAAGATTTGATCTGCCAAATTACAGGCATCCAGCAGTCAGCAGAATTAACCTGCAGTACTGCATTCTAACCACTGTGCCACACTGGGCTCTTCATTAATCCTTTTTGCTGTTGCTTTGGACTGACTTTGTGATCTGATCTCAAAATCTATTTGGTTACCTAAAGAGATTTTCTTTCATTGATCAGGAGAAATATCCGCAGAACAAGAAGATGTTAGTGGCTGAGTCGAATAATAACAGAAAACATCAGTTAAACAAGACAAAGAATGATATGAGCAGAGAGGAGAATATTTGGAGACTTGTAGAAGATATCCTTTGGTATGTTTCACACAAATTTAGTGTCCACATTATTATTTTCAAATATGTTGAAAAGGACCTTCAGTTAACAAAGAGAAACCAATTCCAGAGTGGATTGTCCTGGCAATCTTTACTTAAGCTCTCTTAAATACTTTCCAGCACTCTTTTAGGCACTTTATAACTTACATTATTTATTATCCTGGAGTGCTAGGCCTCCTACCATGGATTTTAACTTGTTTTGATAGACACAGGAAACCAAGGGTTGAATTCAAAGTCATGATAATAAAACTGTGGAACCATAACTGAGTTGAAGGGTAGCAAATGACAGCACATACAGTTGCTTGTGAAAAAGGAGCAGAATGCTGCAACCAGAATAGGGAGCACTGTCTGGCTCTTTGGTTGATGCCTGTGAATTAATGCCTCTTTTCTGTGGGCCCAATCTGAAATGGGAATAAAACAAATTGCTCAAGATGATGATAAAAGGATAGAAAGCTATACACATCACTTTCTGTTAAGTTCTGCGCATGGGTGCAAGGAACAGAGACGAAGCAATGAACAGTGAACTTCAACTCTTTATTAATCATCGTGAACAGAGCAAAAACCTAGGGCAGCAGCAGCCCTTTTATAGGGCAGGCTGCTGACCTATTAGCCAATGAGAACATGGAAGTATTAAACCCTTGAACCAATGAGAGTGGCTTGTTAACAGCCAATCAGATTCTCCAGAACGGACCAATCCGATATCACTATTATCGGCCAATCAGAAGTGCAGGATTAGAACCTTGCTTTTTCTTTAAGCTTTGTTAAAACTTTATTTAAGCGCTTTTATTAGTTCATAACACCCCTTTCCCCCGGGTTCCGTTTGAGGGGTGAGGTAACGTAATCCCTAAGATATGTAACTGTCTATTAGATTTGCGCTGTCCCACCGGTTCCTGTCTGCAGTCCGGCTTCGGTGGGACGTTTTTGGAAATATCTGGTACTGGCGGTTCCGCATTCTCACTGGACGACTCAATGCCGCTAATTCTGTCGTTGTTATTGTCCTCCAATCTTTGTGGGCTAGCCTCTGTTGAGGTATTCCTCTGTGGCGAGGACACACCCCTCCCTGATTCTTCTTCATTTATCGCGTCTGATCGCTGACTTCCTTCACTTCTGCTCTCCACCATCTCGAATTCGGTTTCTTCAACATCCCCTCCCCCCTCAGTTTGGGAGTCACAGGAGTCACGGGAATTGGGTTGTAGCCTAGAGCGAAGCTGATCTATATGACGTTTCCATATTTTTCTGTCGCAGGTTTGCAAACGGTACGATCTGGGCCCGGTGGTTTGAATTACGGTTGCTTTGACCCATAATGGTTCGCCAGAGAGGTTTTTAGTGAAAACTAAGTCACCTACCTTGAACTCACGGCATTTTTCGCTAGATCCACAGGGTTTCGCTGGCTCATAGGAAGGGTGAAGCCGGTCGAGGTGGGAACAGAGCTTGCGTCCCATCAATAGTTCAGCTGGCATCTTGTTGGTGACGCTGTGTGGAGTGATGTGTTGCAGTAGGAGTATTCTGTTTATTTTTTTGTCAATGTCCCCATAGTCCATTTTGTGGAGAGTTTTTTTAACAAATTGTACCATGCGCTCGGTTCTGCCATTAGCTGCAGGGTGCACTGGCGAAGTTAGCGATGGTGGATGCCCTGATCCACTAAGTATTGTTCAAATGCCAGGGCGGTGAACTGGGGTCCATTGTCGGAGACCAGAACGTCTGGCAGCCCGTGCGTTGCGAATAGCCTATTCAATTTTCGGATGACGGACTCCATTGTAGTATTCTTCATTTTGTGGATCTCAAGCCAGTTGGAATAGGCATCCACTGTTAGGAGGAATGTATGTCCTTTAGTAGGTCCCGCAAAATCAACGTGGATGTGGAACCACGGCCCCTGGGGGGTTTCCCATTCTGTTGGAGTTGCTCTCGGTGGGGCACTGCTGACTTCTTGGCACTTTAAACAAGTCTTTACCCAGGCTTCGATCTGTTTGTCGATGCCTGGCCACCACCCGTAGCTTTGTGCGAGCACACGATGCCGGGGTGACCGTCTTGCAATGTTTTCAATACTGCTCATTGTAACTGCTCTGGGGGGACGACTCTATCTCCCCATAGGATGCAGCCTTTTTGCGAAAAAAGTTCTGTTTGCCGGTTTCTGAAAGGGTGAAATCATCAGAGGTTTGTTCTATTGGCCATCCTCTTTCGAGCCAGCTAAGAACTCGCGCCAAGATAGGATCTCGTTTTGTTTCAATTGCAATTTCTCTGGCTGTTAGCGGTGGTGAATGTAGCATTTCAATCTGTAGTGTCGTAAAGGTTGAAGCTGGGTCGTCAACGGTTTCCGGAAGTGGGGCACGGCTCAATGCATCAGCGTGGGGAATGGCTTTCCCCGGGCGGTGTTGTAATTTATAGTTGTACGCAGCTAAAAACTCCAACCAGCGAGTCATTCTAGGTGACAATATATAGGGGGTTGGCTTGTCTCCCGCTATAATCCCTAGCAAAGGTTTGTGGTCGGTAACAATAGTAAAAACTCGTCCATACAAATATTCATGAAACCGTTTCACAGCAGATACAACAGCAAGAGCCTCTTTGTCGATCTGGCTATAGTTACGTTCAGCCTTTAATAAGGTCCTTGAAAAATAGGCAATAGGGGCCTCACTACCATTTGGTAACACATGACTCAAAATGGCTCCTACTCCAAACGGTGATGCATCACATGTAATTGTTAAGGGCAGAGTCTCATTATACTGCATTAAACAGCATCTGAGGTTAGTAAGTTTTTCACTTGTCGGAATGCGTGCTCCTCGCCGTGTCCCCAGACCCAGGTTGCTTTTTTGTCGAGAAGTCTATGTAGGGGCTCAGCTACGGTCGCTTTCTGGGGCAAGAAGATGTTGTAAAAGTTAATGAGCCCCAGGAAAGCTTGGAGATCAGTTCTATTTCGGGGTCTTGGGGCATTTTTGATTGCCTTCAGTTTGCTATTAGTGGGGTGGATGCCCTGTTTATCGATTAGGTACCCCAGGAACTCTACTTTGTCTGTACACAGTTGACATTTATTTTTTTTAACCTTAAGGCCAGAATCTTTAAATTTCTGGAGAACCATTTTAAGCCACTTTTCTAGTATTTCTCTACTCGGGGCAGCAATTAAAACATCATCAAAGTATGGCACGACCCCCTTGATCCCTTGCAAGAGTCTCTCCATCAGACTTTGAAAAATCCTTGGGGCTATGCTCACTCCGAATTGGAGTCGGTTGCACTTAAAGGCGCCTCGGTGCATAACGATCGTCTGCGCCTCTGCGGTTTTTTTTTATCTATAGGCAATTGTTGGTAGGCCTGTGCTAAATTCAATTTAGTGAAGACTTTTCCGACCCCCAGGGAATGGAGAAGGTGTTGTACCACCGGCACCGGGTAAGTGTTCTGTTGAAGGGCGTGATTAAGGGTAGTCCCCACAAATCCTTAATGAACCATCCAGTTTGATGGGTGTTACAATTGGGGTTTCCCAATGAGCATGGTCAGTTGGTTCTAAAACACCCTGGGCTATTAATTTATCAAGCTGCTCATCAATTTTTGGTTTAAGGGCAAAAGGTACCCGACGAGGCTTAAGGCGGATGGGGGCTACTTCAGGGTTAAGGTTAAATGATATCGGGTCCCCTTGTACTCGCCTAGTTTGTCTGCGAAAACGTCCTGGAATTCCTGGATGAGGGCCTCCTCCCAGTCATTGCTTCTGGTTTGGTGAATGCCGGCTACCTCGATCCCGAGTAGGGCAAACCACTGAAGGCCTAACAAGCTCGGCCGGTCATGGTTGATGACGGTCAGTGGTAATGACGCAGTATGATTTTTGAATGATACTTGGACTTGGCTGGATCCAACGACAGGAATTCAGTTCCCCTGATAATCTTTGAGTATGATTCTTTGGGCTCTGAGGTCTTGACACCAGACGGCAGGGATTAATTGTTTAAGAGTCTTCCAGGAAACCATCGAAAGGGACGATCCTGAATTGACTTCCATCACACAAGGCTGGTTTTCAATGGTGACCTTCACTCGGATCTTCTTTGCGTCTAGCAATGAGGCGTGACCGATTGTAATGGTTTGGTGTGCCTCTTCTCTTCTCGATAAAAGGCTGGTGTTTTATTTCTGTAGGAGTGGTTGTTCCATTGGTGGTTCAAATGTTCCTGACTCACAGGGCGAATCTCTGTGGTCTGGCGGTAGTTGTTTCCCCTCTGAAGTGGGCTGAATCCTTGCTTGCTTCTACAGACCTTCCCGATGTGGCCTCTTTTCCCACAGAAATGGCAGAGCACGTCGAGGAATTTGCAGTCTGATCGCAGGTAGTTTGCCCCACAACCCGCGCATTGGTGCGGTAGTCTTTGATTCCGCTGATGGTGTTGGTCACGTTCAGACCGGAGCCGGTTGACCTCCTCCTCATCACTTTCTGATGGCAATTCGAGGTCCTCATGGTGGGTAGCTGTTGTGTGCCTCTCTAGGCGAGGTGAGGTATCATTGGCGAGTTGATGGAACGGTGCGTTAGTGTGGCACATTCAGGCAGCCAACTTCCTGGTTGCTTCTGCTGCAGTAGCGTCCTTGATGACATCAGCAAGGTCGATGTCCCCTTTGGCCATGATCTTGCTCTGCATCATGGGGTCATCTAATCCCAGAATTATTCGGTCTCTCAGAGCTTCTTCAAGGTCTGTAAACCCACAGAGGCCTCCCAGGTTCCGGAGATCCGCAATGAAATCTGCAATGCTCTTCCCTTTCCGCTGGTCCCTCTGGTAAAATTCATGTCTTCGGACAAGCGTTGGTACGGCGGGTGCAAGGTGGGCCCATAGAAGGGGCGCGAGGACGTCCCAGTCCATGGTCTTCACCTCAGCCGGTTTCGCTAGTGCCTTGGCCATCTTAAAGACGGCAGGCCCGCAATGGGTCAGGAACACTGCTTGCTTTTTTCCCGTAGTGGCATCCTTCAAGTTGTTGGTCTCCAGAAACATCTGGAACCGATCTATGTATGAGTCCCAGTCTTCTTTTGCTGGGTCAAATGGAGAAGGTGGTATGGCGCCGCTGGACATGGTTCCGTTGTCGATGTGCCTTCAGCCATGTGCTCTGTTTGGTGCTCTGTAGGGTTCAGTCAGTTCTGATGTCTCCGCATCCCATCCTCATCGCCAGTGTTAAGTTCTGCGCATGGGTGCAAGGAACGGAGACGAGGCAATGAACAGTGAACTTCAACTCTTTATTAATCATCGTGAACAGAGCAAAAACCTTGGGCAGCAGCAGCCCTTTTATAGGGCAGGCTGCTGACCTATTAGCCAATGAGAACATGGAAGTATTAAACCCTTGAACCAATGAGAGTGGCTCGTTAACAGCCAATCAGATTGCCCAGAATGGACCAATCCGATATCGCTATTATCGGCCAATCAGAAGTGCAGGATTACAACCCTGCTTTTTCTTTAAGCTTTGTTAAAACTTTATTTAAGCGCTTTTATTAATTCATAATGTCGTGTCCGCAAAAAGACGATCAGAGTCGGTGACTTTCATTCAAAGCTCTTTATTAACAATGGGAGAACCGAACCGGCGAAAGGCAAAAAGCCCGCGGCTTTTATACCTTTTGCAGCGGCGGCCGCGGCCAATGGCAGCGATTCAAGTCTCCCGCTCTTGGTTTGCACCAATCGCGGGAGACTTCAATCGGGCCAATCAGCGCGGCTCGCCTGGCCAATCAGAAATCCCCGCGCCTTAGCCAATCAAGGCTCGGGGATTTCGAGTATACCAATTCAAGACATAACACATAACACTTTCCTTGGAACAGAAACAAACTTATGAGCCTGACAAAACAGAAACTAAATCCTGGTATTATTATATCAGTGAGAGACCAGATGCAGGCAAAAGATTCTTGAAGACACTGCAGAGAATTCTAACCTAGAAGTAGAGGGAACTTTCTCAACCATTGAAAAGCAGTGCCAACACAGAGAAAGCAGAAAGTGATCAAGACAAAGAAGTAGTTGTTTGCAAGGAAAGGCTACTAATGGGAGTTCAAGCTTAGTAGAAACTATTGGTAGGTAATCAAGGCTTTTTAGTTTCAGCTGCATCTGGGGAAGAGAAAAGGTGCTTTAGTGTTTGAGACCCTCTCAAAGGGAAAGACTTCTTGCTAGAATAACTTCAGTGACAGGCCTATCTTGAATTTTGAGTTTTATCAGCTGTATAAAATCCTTGGACTAGAGCTGAAGTCTGAAAGTGGTTTATCCTTGAAATTGGCAACTTCCTTTGAACTTGCTCCAAATTGCCATTATATTTTTCACTACAATGCTCAGAATTTGATATAATACGCCAAGTGGAATTTGATCAGGGAACCACAGAGTGGAACATTATTATGATCTGGACTAGTCTCCCCTATTAATATACCCAATATAGTGTTTGCTTTTTTCTAGCACATGATTCACAATATGGTTCAGATTTAATTTGTGGTTGATAAGGACATCCACATGCTTTTTGCATGTATTAGTGTGAAACATGTTCTTCTGCATCCTAGCTTGTGTATTGCTTTTTTTTCCTAATCAGAGGCAGAACTGTACAGTTCTTCCTGTTAAATTCCACCCTGTTCCTTTCAGCTGACTGCTCAGGACTGTTTAGATCCTTTGAATGTTTTTCTCTGTCCTTTAAAGAATTAGAGAGCCCTTTTACCTTTGCGGTGTTGACCCACTACAGTGATAGTACTTCATCTTGCAGAAGCATATTGGTCTGTCTCAACACAGAGCAGCACTGAAGAGGACTTGATCTGATCCAGATGTACAGAAAAATCAGTTCTGAAGAGCAAATTATCTACTGGTCATGATAGCAATAGCACTTATACTTAGCAACAGTAAGCAATAGTAAGCATGTTGTGAATCAATAAATACTTAATAAAGATTATTAAGAGCTTGAAGCAAAGTGCAGGGTTCTGGCCCTGCACTTCTGATTGGCCGATAATAGCGACATCGGATTGGTCCATTCAGGAGAATCTGATTGGCTATTAATGAGCCTCTCCCATTGGTTAATGGAGCTAGCGCTCCCTGTGTTTTCATTGGTTAAATAAGTTAAGAGTTGCCTATATAAAAGGGCCCATTGTGGCCATAGAGCTGAGCTGTTTTCACATGTAAATAAAGAGTTTGAAGTTCACTGTTCACTGGCTCGCCTCCATCCTTGCACCCATGCACAGAACATAACACTGGCAACGAAGGGGGGATGTGGAGACGTCAGAGCTTACTGAACAATGAAGAACTATAACCAAGCACGTGGCTGAACGCACCAACAGCGGAACCATGTCCGGCAGCATCATACCACCCGCTCCATTCGATCCGGCACAAGAAGACAGGGACTCCTATATGGATCGCTTCCAGATGTTTCTGGAAACCAACAATTTGAAGGATGCCAGTACCGGAAAGAAACGAGCGGTATTCCTAACTCATTGTGGGCCAACCGTAAACAAGATGGCCAAGGCACAAGCAAAACCGGTGGAAGTAAAGTCTATGGACTGGGACGTCCTCGAACCCCTCCTGAGGGCTCACTACACACCACCCGTGCCAACGCTCGTGAGAAGGCATGAATTTTATCAGAGAAGTCAGTGAAAGGGCGAAAGTGTTGCTGATTTCATCGCGGATCTCCAGAATCTGGAGGCCTATGCGAGTTTGCCAACTTAGAAGAAGCCCTAAGAGACCGAATAGTTCTGGAATTAGATGCACCAGGCACTCAGAGTAAACTAATGGCAAAAGGTGACATTAGCCTTAAAGATGCCATAGCTGAAGCTACTGCAGCAGAAGCAACCAGGAAGTCAGCTGCCCAAATGCGCCGCACCCATGCACTGTTTCGCCAACGAGCCTGCGAAATTTCACCTCAGTCAGAGGGACAGCTAGATACAGTCCACCACGAGGACCTCAAATCATCGTCAGAAAGCAATGAGGAAGAGGTCCATTGACTTCGGTCCAAACGAGACCAACGCCAGAAATCGCAGTACCAATGCGCCGGGTGTGAAGCAAGCCACCCCCGGTCAGAATGCAAATTCCTTGATGCACTCTGCCATGTCTGGGAGACAAACTATCGCCAACCGACAGGAAGTTGTCCCGTGAAACGAGAACCCGTGAACCACCAATGGAACAACCACTCCTACAGAAACAAAACCCTAAACCACCCAACGAAGCGAGAAGAGGCTCACCAAATGATCACGATCGGTCACGCATCATCTCTGGACGCCAAAAAGATCTGAGTGAAAGTGGCCATCGAAAACCAGCCCTGCCTGATGGAAGTCGATTCAGGATCATCCCTCTCGATGGTTTCCTGGAAGACCCTCAAGCAGCTCATCCCCACTATCCGGAGGCAAGACCTAAGGTTCCAAAGACTCACACTCAAGGACTATCAAGGAAATCGAATCCCGGTCATTGGATCCAGCCGAGTCCAGGTATTGTTTAAGAACCATATAGCATTTCTACCCCTGACTGTAATCGACAAGGATTGGCCTAGTTTGTTAGGCCTCCAATGGTTCGCTCCACTTGGAATTGAAGTAGCCGGCATTCACCGAACCTGCAGCAGCGATTGGGAAGAAGACCTCGTCTATGAATTCCAGGACGTCTTCGCAGAAAAATTAGGTGAGAACAAGGGGACCCCGATATCATTTAACCTCAATCCCGAAATAGCTCCCATCCGCCTTAAGCCTCGTCGAGTTCCATTTTCCTTTAAACCAAAGATTGACGAGCAGCTTGATAAATTAATAGCTCAGGGTGTGTTAGAACCAACTGATCACTCTCCCTGGGAAACCCGAATCGTAACACCCATCAAGCCGGATGGATCGATAAGAATTTGTGGGGACTACCGAGCCACCCTGAATCACGCCCTTCAACAAAACACTTACCCAGTACCGGTGGTGCAACACTTCCTCCATTCCCTGCGGGGTGGAAAAGTCTTCGCTAAACTAGACTTAGCCCAGGCATACCAACAACTGCCTGTTGACAAAAAAATGGCAGAGGCCCAAACAATCGTTACGCACCAAGGTGCGTTTAAATGTAACTGACTCCAGTTCGGGGTGAGCGTAGCCCCGGGAATCTTTCAAAGCTTGATGGAAAGGCTATTACAAGGGATAAAAGGTGTTGTCCCATATTTTGATGATGTGTTAATCGCTGCCCCAACTCAGAAAATACTAAAGGAACGCCTGAGGTTGGTTCTCCAGAGTTTTAAAGACTCGGGTCTCAAAGTTAAAAAAAACAAGTGTCATTTATGTACGGATCGTGTAGAATTTTGGGGATATTTAATTGATAGTCAAGGCATTCACCCCACTGATAACAAACTCAGGGCAATCAAGAATGCCCCAAAACCCCGGAACCAGGCCGACCTCCAGGCTTTTCTGGGCCTTATCAATTTTTATAACGTTTTCCTGCCTCACAAAGCAACCGTAGCTGAACCCCTACATCGTTTATTGGACAAAAAAGCAACCTGGGTATGGGGGCACAGAGAAGAACAGGCGTTTCGACATGTAACAAATTTATTGACTTCTGATGCTGTTCTGATGCAGTATAACGAGACTTTGCCTTTAACGATCACGTGTGATGCATTCCCATTTGGAGTGGGCGCCATTTTAAGCCATGTTTTGCCAAATGGTAATGAAGCCCCTGTTGCCTATTTCTCAAAGACGTTATCAAAAGCAAAACACAATTACAGTCAAATTGATAAGGAGGCCCTTGCTATAGTATCCACGGTTAAGAGATTTCATGAATATGTGTATAGCCGAGCCTTTACCATAGTGACTGACCACAAACCTTGCTGGGAATAATAGCGGGAGATAGGCCCGCTGGTCAGAATTCTTGGCGGCATATAAATACAAGTTGCAACATCACCCGGGGAAGGCCATTCCCCATGCCGACGCATTGAGCCGCGCACCTCTTCCGGAGACCATTGATGACCCCGCTCCAATGGTTACAACACTGCAGATCAAGACACTTCGAACACCGCCATTAACAGATATCGCGATGGAAATGAAACGCGACCCCATTTTAGCATGAGTCCTCAGTTGGGTCGAGCGGGAATGGCCGTTGGACCAGTTACCTGACGACTACGCCCCATTCAAAAATCGGCAAACGGAACTATTTTCCCAAAAGGGCTGCATTATCTGGGGTGATAGAGTTGTCGTCCCAGAGCGATTGCGACCAGCGATACTAAGGACCTTGCACGATGACCACCCCGGCATCGTGTGTATGAAAGCCCTTGCATGAAGCTATGCGTGGTGGCCGGGTATTGACAAGCAGATCGAGACATGGGTAAAAGCTTGTCACAAATGCCAGGAAGTAAGCAACGCCCCTCTGAAAGCAACCCCGACTAAATGGGAAACACCGAGGGGACCATGGTCCCGTATTCATCTGGACTTTGCGGGTCCTACCAAGGGACACACATTCTTATTAATGGTGGATTCCCACTCGAACTGGCTTGAAATCCATGAAATGAGGAATACAACAACCGAATCAGTCATCTGGAAACTAGACAGACTCTTTGTGACACACGGATTACCAGACGTTCTAGTATCCGACAACGGGCCCCAATTTACTGGGCTGTCCTTCGAACAGTACCTGGCGGACCACGGTATTCACCATGCGCTAACTTCGCCGGCGCATCCTGCGGCCAACAGAAGGGCCGAGTGCATGGTACAATTCGTCAAGAAAACCTTGCATAAAATGGACCATGGCAATATAGAAGACAAGATTAACCAGATACTCCTTTTGCAGCATATCACTCCACACAGTGTCACCAATAAAACTCCTGCTGAGTTGTTCATGGAATGGAAGCTCTGCTCCCACCTCGACCGTCTGCATCCATCATATGAACCTGAAAAACCACACGGTTCCAGCGGGAAATGCCGCAATTTCCAGGTAGGTGATTTGGTTTTTGCTAGGAACTTTTCGGGCGATCCGTTGTGGGTCGAGGCAACTGTAGTACAAGTAACTGGCCCTAGATCGTACCGCGTGAAATGTCGCGACAATAGAATATGGAAGCGCCATATTGATCAGCTGCGTTCAAGGCTACAGTCGGGGATCTCCGAGCCCCCTGATTTCCAAACCAAGGGGGGAGGAGATACCGAGGAAGCTGAATATGAAGCGGCAGAAAGTTTAAGCGGAAGTAATGATCGCTCAGAGGCAGCACGTGAGGGATCTGGAATGGGGGTGGCCTCGCCTCAAAGAGATGCCGAGAGCAGTAGCAACAACGAAAATTCGAATACGGAACGGGAGGCACCCTCTTCACCAGATAACGTCCTACCCCAGCAAGACTGTAGCCAAATACCGGGAGAACAACGAAAATCAAATAGACAATCAAAACAGCCTGCCTACCTCAAAGACTACGTGACCGCACCCCTTAAACGGAACCCAGGGGGAAGGGGTGTTGTGAATCAATAAATACTTAATAAAGATTATTAAGAGCTTGAAGCAAAGAGCAGGGTTCTGGCCCCGCATTTCTGATTGGCCGATAATAGCAACATCGGATTGGTCCATTCAGGAGAATCTGATTGGCTATTAACGAGCCTCTCCCATTGGTTAATGGAGCTAGCGCTCCCTGTGTTTTCATTGGTTAAATAAGTTAAGAGTTGCCTATATAAAGGGGCCCATTGTGGCCATAGAGCTGAGCTGTTTTCACACGTAAATAAAGAGTTTGAAGTTCACTGTTCACTGGCTCGCCTCCATCCTTGCACCCATGCACAGAACATAACAAAGCACTTAGACATATATACCACTTCCTTGTGCTTTAGTTTAAAGCCCTCTCTAAGTAGTTTACAGAGTCAGCATATTGCCCCCAACAATCTGAGTTTTCATTTTACTGACCTAAAAAGGATGGAAGGCTGAGTCAACCTTGAAACAGTCAGGATCAAACTGCTGGCAGTTGGCAGACTTAACCTGCAGTACTTCATTCTAACCACAGTGCCACCATGGCTCTTCTTATTCTTTGCTCAACCCTTTATTAAAGCAAAGTAGCTTTTCAAAAACCTGCAAAGTTTGGTATATTAGGAAGACTGGCCAATTGAAGGAGAAATAAAAGTTTCACCTGTACATATATGCATTAAATTTCTTCTCTATTCAGACTTGCCTTCTGCTCTATTTCTGGCAAATAAAACAAAATTAAAGAAGACAAAGTGGCTTGAAAGGGCATTAAATGCATTACTTCTAAGTCAGAGCTCATTTTTAACCTTATTCTTGTGGTTCATGAACTGATATTTAAATAATCTCATTTCTCATTGTGCCCAATTGATTCTAAAATAGATCTCCATCTCTCCTGATTGTTCTGGTGCCATTTATCAAAGTCAGCACTGCTGAACTTCACAACATGTTTTTGGACAGACAGGATGAAATAGCAGTGTAGAAAGAGTGTGCTTTGCTTGGCAATATAAAAATATTATTTCAAAGGAGATAAGTATTGTATCCAAAGAAATAAAAAATGTAGGAATGTTTCCAATGTAATGGAAATTAGAAGAAACAGTTCCACAGACACAATAGGGACAACATCAAAAAGAGTCAAGGATTAAATGGAAAGTTAAACAGAAGAATTAGCTTCAAATGCTGACTTAAAATGGAAGAGAAATTAATGGAAGCAAAGGGGATTTTTCCTAAGAGTAACAAATCTAAGAGGTAGGATTTGAAATATAATGAACTATGCTTGTTAAAAACTTCCTTGGATTATAGTTTTAGGAACTTGTTTGGGAAATCCTATGATGATATGGCAAATAATGTCAGTTCTGTCTGTCTGTCTATATATTGAAGGACTGGACTCAAACCAAAATATTTTAATCAAGAATTGTGGTTATATTGGAATTATATTATTTAAAGCTTTGGCTTCAGCTATAAAATCTTACATTTAAAACACACATACATAAAAATGGAGAATTAAAAATCCAGTTCTTTCAAAAGTATTTTGAGTTTTTAAATACAGTGAAACTTAAAGAGTTAGGCAGGTATAAAATAGGAGACCAAAGTTTCCATCTAGTCATTTGTAGCCAAACATTTTGAAAGTTGATTTTGAAATAAATCCAATAATTCCATGGGTGTTGTGAACCTGCTTTCCTTTTACTAGTTTAGTTGTTGCTAAAGTAATGGAATACTTTGTGCAGCAAAATATCAGAAAGTATGCAGCAGAATCCAAGACTGGAATAACCAATATACAGTACATTTTAATATGGTTTGTTCTTGTATAGAATAATACAAGTACTATATGTTATGGAACTGTTCCCTCCAGTTACACCCTTGAAGAATATTTGAAAGCTGCAACTGCAGGATACAGTGGTACAGACAATTCTGGAGGCTCCATGAGTGGCACATGTAACACAGCTGTTATATGAACTGCACTAACTGCCAGTTTGCTTCCCAATCCAATTCAACGAGTGGGTTATAGCCCTTTATAGCCTGGGGCTATCTAAAGAACTATCTCACACTGTTGGAACTAACCTGTCCTATTCTTTCCAGCAGAAAGAATGATTGATGGTGTTAGCCAAAGAATTTCAGCTGGTGGAGTTCAGGAGAAGAGCCTTTTCTGCAGTGGCCCCACCCTCTGGCATATTCTCCTAATGGAGGGGAGGTCTGCTCCTGTGGTGGACTCCCATGGAAAGAGTGAGACACAGAGGCTGGTGTACTCGGGATGGGAGTCAAGAGCAAATTCTAGTGCCCCCTTTTATTGAGAAATTCGTACATAGTAAGCATTCACATTGTGGATTACAATAATTAGATATAGTACACAGAACTGTTTACAATTGTCTGAGCTGCCTAATTGTTCCTGGTGTTTGTTTTTAATTTCCTTGCTTATCTCAGTGACCCTTAGGCAGACATGTATGTATAAGGTCTTAGACTAATCTTTACCCAATACTGAAATCAAAGTTTATTCCCACATCTCCCCTGTTTTAGTTTTTTGATGATCGCGGATGCCTCGGTAGCTTTTCGCCATCTGCAACAACAGTTCTCCTTCCGTAGGCTTCACCCGACACATTCCTAAAAGTCCAGGGAGACATTGGATACAACAGCATACACAAAGAGAAAGTATAAAAAGCAATATCACTCCAACAATTAGGTGACGAATCCATGAACCATCTGGCAACCAGGACCAAAGTGCAGACCACACGTCCAGTCCCTCATTCTCCGATTGTAATGGATTCTCACTCAGGGTTTGTTCCATATGCTGTATAGTAGCTGTAATATTTGGAGAATAATCAGAGATATACATGCAACAATGTGTATGAATCACAGCGCAAACTCCCCCTTGCGCAGCCAAAATAGTGTCCACCGCATATCTTGTTTGCAGGACAAAGTCAAGGATTTTTCCTTGCTCTTCTTCAAGCAGCTTTAGCGTTTTAATGGTGTCTTTAAACATAGTAACTGTCCAATTGTTTAAACGATGCAAATCTCTATAGTTCATAATGACTCCTAAAGGAGGAATAACTCCCCTTGATATCTGTGTCCAGTAGTCATGATTCAAAACAGAGTTCACTTCCGTTGCTGAACATGCATTGCGGATATGAGCAGTCCCCAAAGATTTTAAAATGACATGAGATGGGATTACTTTCCCAAAGGTGCAGACTCCTTTCCATTGTGCTAGCATGCGATCATAGGCCATCCGTCCACACAGCAACCATAGATTTTCTGCCAGGAGATGACCAACCATATTTGGTTCAGCATAGATTAATCGTACAAAAGATTCCATTAACATAGCCAAATAAGTGGGCGGTGGTGCGTATTTCCCATTTGCACATTTGGGCAGCTGGTTTTCTATCATGATGGGATAACATGTGGAAGGGATAATAGGACACCCATTTTCATTGATCAAAGATATGATATCAAATTTAGAAATATTATGTACAAAGTAAGTGAGATTTTTAGTTTTCATGTCATCCGGATAAACCCGACTTCCATTGCTAATAACAATTGTTTTGTTACAAAATGGATATGTTCCCAAGTAAGTCATATTCTCTACTGTCTCATTGTGAGTCCAGCAGATACCCGCCACCTCTTGGATTCGGCTTCCAAGATGCAATGTATTTATGTTACTTTTAGTCCAACTGTTAGACCACATCCCTGAACAACCATAGCATTGTCCCTTATACCAGTCACCTTCGGCCAAAGGTACTGCAACCATTGGAAGCCCTGATGTTTTGTGAGTTGGCATGTGCATACATACCCAACAATCAGTTTTATTATGAAGGTTTGCTAGCTTCCCCATGTCCTGGATCAATGTGTTTCTTTTCCATTCCCCCAAATCCATCCCCTTGCCCCTTTGGCTGATGATAAGGACGCACACAGCGAGCAGGAACCCAAACAACTGTCCCCTCATCTTTAACAGCAGCGTATCAGCAGGACAGGTCCTTTCCACATTGGATCTGGTAGTCTCTTATACCGAACTTTTGGTCTTGGCGTACCTGCAGAAGGAGAGGAAGCAAAATGCCTACACCCCCCCTCAGGGGCATGGCACTAAGCTTTAAAATGGCCAGGCTTTCCATAATTAAAACAATTCCCTGTAGGTTTCATCCCTTTTTGCAATGCCATAGCCAAAGTCTCCATGTTGTAAGCCTGAGAACCCACCACTGCACATGCTTTTAACAGATCAGCCAGAGTAACCTCACCTCTAGCCACCAAGGGCTGCAAGATACGCTTGCAGTCAGCGTTTGCATTTTCAACTGCCAATTTCAGCAAAAGTTCTTTTGCAGCTTCCTCATTAGAGATTTGCCTGGTAATAGCCAATTGTAGCCTTTCCACAAAATCATTATAAGACTCAGATGCTGTTTGCTTAAATTGAGAAAAAGACCGTGCTGGGGTTCCCACATCCTGAATGCGGGACAATGCCCCAAGGACAGCTGCCATAACCACTGGAAATACGTGATCAGGCAAATTAGCAGCTTGATCTGCAGTGGATTCAAACAAGCCTGCCCCATAGATTTGGTCTGGTGTATACAGCCCCCCCGAATTCCTTCCCCTAGTGACAGCCTCCCTTTGGTATTCTGAGTCAAAGACCACATACTGAGTAGAACTCAATATCATTCTCATTAAATCTTTCCAGTCACTAGGAATCATGCGTGAGGTAGCCAAACTTGTCAGAAGCCCCTTTGTAAAAGGACTTTGAATACCATAATCTTTTACTGCTTTTTTAATTTCCCTAAGAACTGCTAAAGGAATCGGAACCCATTCAGTCTGCAGATTGCCTTGAGCATCCACTTGCCTATTGACTGGAAACAAATTCATCTGGGTAATCTCATCAGACTCTAACTTCCCCTCATTGAAAGCCTGATGCATCATGGCTTGAACCTTTCCCATTTTTGATTGGATTTTATCATTCACAGGAATAGGTGCTGTTGGAAATGATAAAGTACACTCCAGTTTAGGAGAAGGAGGGTGCAATACAATTCCTTTATGAGGAAGAGGTTCTACTAAAGTTTTTAAAAGAGGTTGTTGCTGTGTCTCTAAAGCAGTCATAACAATCTTCCAAAATATCAAAATTTCAGCTGTTGCCCGTGGCTCTTCATGAAGGATATTTCCAATTCTCCTCCATGTGTCTAACTTTAAAGAGCCTTTCTCTGGATACCAGGGACATTGCCGCCAGATCTCTTGCAGCAGCTCTCTCACATTATCTTTTGAAAGAACTATTTGCTCCCCCCCCAGAGGGTTTAAAGATAAAGTTGTTTGTCCTTGCTAACTCTTGCAACTCACTAACATGCCATTCCTGTGGTTGAGAGAGTTTTCCCCCCATGCTCCCTGAATAATCCTATTGTCCAGCAATAGTTAAGTACGTACTTTACCTATTCCAGGTGAGGAAACACGGAGATCCGGACACGTACCACCTGCAGTGGATCACGTCGGGGTCACCACTTGTGGTGGACTCCCATGGAAAGAATGAGACACAGAGGCTGGTGTACTCGGGATGGGAGTCTAAAGCAAATTCTAGTGCCCCCTTTTATTGAGAAATTCATACATAGTAAGCATTCACATTGTGGATTACAATAATTAGATATAGCACACAAAACTGTTTACAATTGTCTGAGCTGCTTAATTGTTTCTGGTGTTTGTTTTTAATTTCCTTGCTTATCTCAGTGACCCTTAGGCAGACATGTATGTATAAGGTCTTAGACTAATCATTACCCAATACTGAAGTCAAAGTTTTATTCCCACATGCTCCCACACTCCTGGCCTTTGGGAAGGGTCTAAAAACCTGCTTTTGCTTTGTGGCTCAAGGTGCCAACAGTATCCTGCAATGTTGGGGTTGGCTGATGGCATAAAGACGTTTCTCATCCCCAGGTTGCTCATCATCTAGATTTTTAGTTTTAAATTTCTCTGTTCTCTAAGAGCTGCAGCGGCACAGTGGTTAGAATGAAGTATTGCAGACTACTTCTGCTGATCACTGGTTACCAGCCATTTGACAGTTTGGGTCTCACTGACTCAAGGTTGACTCATCCTTCCATCCTTCCAAGGTAAAATGAGGACCCAGATTGTTGTGGGCAATAGGCTGACTCTGTAAACTGCTTAGAGAGGGATGTAAAGTACCGTGAAGCGGTATATAAGTCTAAGTACTATTGCTATTGCTATTCATTTTTTTTTCTAATTGTAATGGATTTTAAGCACTTTTAACTTTTTATTATGTTGTAAGCTAACCAGAGTTGCTGCATCAGTAAGATGGGCAGCATAGAAATTTAATTAATAAATAAATTCCTAAACAAGTTGCAAATAACTGGAGTGCTCACGTTCCTTGTGGCAAAAATCAGTCCTTTGCAGCGGAATTGTATCTTCCCATATCAGCCATTCGCTCTTGCTTAGTAAAGGGCAACATCTATATTTTAATTACTAGGTCATCTTTATGAAAAGGAGATTAGTGAAGAACTTGTGTCTTCCCAGGCAACTACACCTCCCATTGGTCATTATGTTTGAAAAAGAAGAGTTTATATGGCAATAACATGGTGTTGCTTTTATCCTCCCCATTACCTTCCCCACTTGACACCATCTTGCACATTGGAAGATATTGTTTGGAAACCTCTGATTCTATGGAAGAAGAAGCCATATATATGCAGTTTTCAATTTACAGGAATTGTTGTGAAATAAATTTTAGATCAATGCATCTATGAAATAGCTACTGCATCTGGTTTCCAGCCTTCAAGGCTGTCAAATGTGATTTTCTCCTTTTTAAAAAATTTCTTAATAGAATTCCGTGCTGTATGTGTTCTTGAACAACTGTGGTAGAATGTAGTCTGGATTCCCAGGAGGGATGGAGTACATTCCAGAGGAGCAAAAGACAGCAAAATTTAGATAGCTTGACTGGGAGGAACTTAAAACAACTCTGCCCTAGAGGTTTTCTCACAGTATATGTTTAATGGTGCAAATAGTCTGCTTTAATTTGGCAAGATTTCTGTCAATAGATGAGGAAAAATAAAATAAATTCTTTAGGAGAACTCAGCGTGTCCTTCTTGGTTTTTGGAGCCTGACAATAATCATATTGATTTTCACAATACACTGAGCCATGGTTTGCTTATCCACATTTAACCGAATAAAATTGGCTAAGTTTATTAAACTGTGATTTATGAGACATAGTTCATAAAACAGAATGGTGTATATAAGAAAAGAAGCCAAAACCAAGGAAGATAATCCTGTCATAAACTTGTCTTGTGTCACCCAAACAGACAATGGGATGTGATTTGTTTTGTCTGGACCAAACATGACCCTCTAGTCAGGAGACCATAGTAGTTGTCCTGAAATACATATTTACCATTCACTGTAATTATGTATAGCCTTAGAAGACATTCACAAACCACAATGTTTCTGTCTTATGTAGGAAAAAATGTCAGTGACTAATTGTGGTTGTGTCGCTCAACCATCAGTATTTTTTTTTGAATTATATCAGTGTTTTTCCATCTTAGTACAGAATGATGGTTGGGTTATGATATTTTTCAGTCATAGTAAACTGAGTCCGATTTTCCAGTTCAGTCTTTTATATAAAATGTAGTAGTTTTTCTACAGTTTGGCAAGTGAAGGATGAATTATTGTTTGCTACAATTCCCACACAAAGCATATTATGCAAATAATGTCAGATGTGTAGATATTGAAATCCAGTGATGTAAAACAGAAGACAAAGAGATACCACAACTGGATTACACAGCAGTGTTTCGGAGATCTTGTGCAAAGTTACAGTATCTACTTCCCATCTGTAAACAAAGTGTGTCTGATAAATGCCAGCAAAAAACACATTTAAAGGAGACCAATAATAGACTGAAAAATATGTGTCTACTAATTTAGCCAAAGTTTCAGGTAAACGTTGAGTTTTCTGATGGAGGCAAAATATCAGTATTGTTCCCAGAGAGCCAATAACTGACAAAATACTGTTAACTTCAATACAAAAAAAGTAATATTTTGAAATGTATAAAAACTTTATCTGTAGTTCTTTTTTTATAATGTATTGGTAAAGACAAATATTTTATTTCTCTCCCCCCCAAAAAAAGATGTTGAGATAAACAGAAAAGACGGTGACTCTGAAAAGTATATAATCAAAGGAGCTGGGCTTTTCATTTATCAAGGACTCTCTTCCTTGAAAATAAATATAGTAAATGAGGATTGCTTGTAATTTCAACTGGATGTAAATTTTGAGGATTTTGTTGAAGAATATGATTTTAGCATATAATTTTAGTGTGTGAGACTTCAGGTGTCACTTCTGAAAGTTTTGCATGTAACAATCTGCAAACGTATGTGACAAAAGGTGAAAATTAGTATCTTTGCAGAGAACAATCATAACTATTGTTATTCACAAATTTTAAATGTAAATAAAAATGAGTCAAATTTAATTTTTGTCTTGAGATTTGCCTAATGCCTCTTTCGGGCCTCACCTGGTCTACAAAAAGGTGGACATTCCTTATTTAATGATTGAATCAAGTCATTAACAGTGTATTTAATTAAGCTGACTGTTATGTATATTTTTAATTGAATTTCCTCTCTGTCAAGTGGACATAGAATTGCAACCAAAAGGTACTCACAAAGTATTTCTTTTTATAACTTCTACTGATGATGGCAGTCTAATCCAACCAATATTCTTAATTACTTTAAGCATAGGGGTTGATATTGAGGACTCTGGGGTGATAGTCTTCAGTTGTCTTTATTACTTAAAATAATAAAATTTCTTTATATCAGTCAAGGCCAGAGCTACTTTTTGTACTGATTTCAGTACCCAGTTTCTTCTACAACAACAGCAACTATTCTGGAAACATCCATCTTATGGAAAAACTGGAAGGGATAAAATTTATCCCTCTGCTCATTCAAGATGAGGAAGCTAATGAAGTCTTCTTATCCAGCCTTTGTACTGGATAAGAAGAGACCCTCAGAAGCAGGGCAGAATGAAAGAAATCTTGCAAATAGCAGAACACTTAGGATTATCTGACTGTTGATGAACAACTCTGTTTTACAGTAAGAGATTTAGATGAATCCAAATACATTTGTTCATTATTCTGAGATTCACAGCCTTCAAAGTTTGCAATGCAATGCAAGAGGGTGGGATATACTGCATATATCAGGGCTGTGAAACTCCCGGCCTATAGGGCAGATGTGTCATATGCTGGCCACGCCTATGCCTGGTTTAGCAAAGGGGGGAAAGTCACGATAGTCAGGTGACAATGCCGGGATGACGTGAGTTTGACACTTCCGGTATATGTGCATATAAATCAAATCAAATATATAGTAAGTCATCTTGAGAAACAGAAAATCTCTATATACTCATTACTTTCAGTTTAAATTCATGATCTATAAGTTGCCAAACTGATATGTGCAATAGTAATTCAATACAAAAAAAGTAATATTTTGAAATATTACAGACATAAAATGTATTATAAAAAGTGCCTGCAAGACATAATTCTGAGGAAAAAAAGATGTTGTTCTCAACCAAGATTCTGCGTGTGAATCCAAGAGAAAGAAAATGTTTTATTTGGATGCTTTGCATTGTAAATGAATTGTCCAATGAAAGGAAGATAAGGCAAACCTGTTACAGTGGACTGAAATCCAGAGGCCAAATTCAATCCAATATAAAAGCAATGAAGGCAAGAGCAATTAGGTTTTACAAACATCATTCCCATAAATGTACCTATATTTATTTGCCAAGATAGATAAAAGATCACCTTAGGCAGGAAAAGCTCTATAAGATTGCATTGTACATTAGGGAAAGGAGTGGTGCCCAATAGTGCTCAGTTTTATACTTAAAAAAGCCTCATTAATGTGGAATTAAGTCTACTTTCAATAAAATTCACAAAAATCACAGAGTTCAGCATGCAAAATACAGTCCATTGCTTCCCTATTGTCCATTGAAACAGAGTCTGTATTTGCAGAATAGGCATGCTACGAACTTCAGTGGCTCAATTCAGACAAACCAGAAGAACAAACCAATTTGAGGATGATCAATGAAGTATTTGATTCTCTCCAAATGGAGAAAACCACATTCCAAGCATAATACATGGACACTAAGTATAACAATGTATGATTACTTGAATTGGAATATAGCTCAATAGATGAGATGTACTCCCTAATCCTTTTTTTTAGAGAACAGCAAAGAACTATTTGAGAGATGAAGGGTAGGAGAAGGGGAAGGGGGAAAGAAGAGGAGACATGCTTGACATCTATCTATTTATCCTTTCTATATCTATCTATCTATCTATCTATCTATCTATCTATCTATCTATCTATCTATCTATCTATCTATCTATCTATCTCTATTTTTCGAAATGACCATCAGATCCTTAGTATTTCATATATTATTATTAATGCACTCTGATACTAAGAAAGAAAAGAACTGTGTTCCAACTGCCACTTGGATGTGGGTGCAGCCAGTGCATGACTCATCCAGCCTGCAGCTGGGAGTTTACATGTTCTACTCCCCTTCCCCACCCAAAAACTGCTCTGATTCTAAAGAGTTAGACATTCTACTCCCCCTCCTCCTCTGAAAGGCAGAGAAGGGGATAAGATAGAAGAGGCTTCTGTGGGGCCAGCCTGAGGAGAGAAGGGGATAAGATAGAAGATACTTCTGTGGGGCCAGCCTGAGGAGAGAAGGGTATAAGATAGAAGAGACTTCTGTGGGGCCAGCCTGAGGGAGAGTGAAGATATGAAGTAGCAGAATTTCTTAGCTTCCCAACTATTGTCTCTCTGGGTGGTTCTGGAAAGGCCCATCCACTAGCAAGATGGAAGGGGGACCCACTCATGATGGAAGGGATCACTAAGACCATTTTGCCCAATTACATTTGGTATCGCTCATAATTTGGAGTATGGTAAAAAAAAATGTGTGAACCAAAATTAAGAAAGTAGATGTTTGACTTAGCATACAGTTTGCTTCCAAAGAAACCAGGTCCAAGAATTTGGGGGCTGACAAATCTTTCAAATAAGAATTTATTTCCAATTGGCAATGTGGACGCAGAAGAAAAATTAAGACGATAATATCAAATAGACAGAATATTTATCTATTGAAAAGCAGCAGAATTATCAGAAGAATCATTACATAGCATGCCATTATGTACTTCTTCCCAGAAGTGAAGATTAAGAAGGGAATTAGTCATTGTTTTTCTTATAAATTCTTTTAGAATATTTGATAACCATTAATTTTCATCACAATTTGGAGTTTATCATGCGGTTGCTGATTTAAAAAAAATAGGCAAGATAATTAACTACTTTCACTGGGCTACTATATAGCACTGTGCAGTATATGTTTCTACAAGCTATTGTATTTTATTGATTGGTTACCAGTGGCATGCTATGTAATGATTCTTCTGATAATTCTGCTGCTTTTCAATAGATAAATATTCTGTCCATTTGATAGACACAGTTGCTCATCGGCTTAATAGACACCAGAGACAGTCTATGTTCCAGCAGTTCGAGCCCTACTACCATGTGACAGAGTGAGTTCCTATCACTTGCCTCAGCTCCTGGCAACCTAGCAGTTCAAAAGCAGGTAAAAATGCAAGTAGATAAATAGGTACCACTTTGGTAGGAAGGTAAGAGTGTTCCATGTTTTACCATAAGTTTTGCACTGTGGCATGATGTCATGATGGCCACATGACCAAAGAATCATCTTCAGACAGCACTGGCTCAATGAAATAAAGATAAGCATCGCCCCCTAAAGTTGGCTACAACTAACAGAATAAAACCTGTAGAGACACTTTTACCTTTACTGTCCATTTTAGGTTTCCTTCATTTCTTACATTCTCAGTGTTAAATTCCTCTCATTCTGTGTTGTCTCAGTTTTTTAAATAGGTTTAAATACCCACATGGAAAATTTCCATGTTTTTTCCTTTATATTTTCCTATACATTATGATGTATGCTTCCTTTATTTATCAGTTTTCCTAACTAATGCCTACTAATCAGTAGTCCCAAGAGTTGATTAATAGTTTTACTTTGGTTCACTTGTCTTCCTAATTATTATTATTATTTGCACATTTTTAATACTGAGAACTGCATCACAAAATTTGGAAAAGTACAAACTTCAGAGGATAACTTCATTTCTATAACTATCTTAACTTGGGAAATAAAAATGGGCATGTGAACCAAATGAATTGCTCCAACTGTGGCTGAAGAAGAAATTTGCATGAGTCAGCTGTAGCTGGAGTCAGTGAAAAAGCAAATGTGGTTGGCATAAGCTGTAATATAGCCTGTAAGTGCATTAGTCACTGTGCTTGACTTCATCTGCTGGAGGCTCAGGATAGAAGAACAAAGAAGAAAACTATCACATGAAAAGTTTCACTTCTGGGGATTTTTAGCTGTCAAAGGAACAAGAAAGACATTTTAAAGAGATATAATGGGGCTGAAGTTGTTTGGAGTAACCGGTAGAGGTTTGGAGGTATCATACTCTGTTCGAAGGTTATTGGAGGCCTGAGGAAAAAGTATGAAATACTACAGCCAATTAGTGTCAACTAATTTTGGGGAGGGGGAACATTTACACAAACCTTGATGGTCAAAGTACATATTATGATAGAAATGTGAGAATAAATTTCCCAGGCTATTATGTTTCTTTTAATAAAACAGCATTAGCAACTTTAATAAAGGGGATGAAGCGATCCAGATATTTTCTTTGCTTGAGTTTTTTGCCTGACTTAAATCCCTCCGTGTGCTTAGCTTGCTCATGAAACATATGTGAAGCATCCTTTTTTGTAGTTAGCAACAGCTTTGGGAGAGCAATTCTGTCAATTGGTGAGGGAGGCAATGAATAAGTCCCTTTTCCCTTGTCTCAAGCCACTGACCCAGATGATCAAATTAAACAGAATAAAGCAAGAAAGATTCTGCATTTTCATCATAGTATATACTTTTGCTCTCTGCCATGAAAAAGCATTCATCATCATACAAGTGTGCATCAAGCAAGAGATTACAAAGGTTGGTGCAGGCTGGGGAAGGGGAAAAATCAGCTGATCATGAGCTTTGTAGTTTCAAGTCAATCTCAAGATGAAAATGGTAGATGTAAAGCAATCAACCTGCATATTATCAACAACATATTTTAACTGATTATAAAGCACACACACATTTCTACAGTATTCAATTGGCCCCATTAAACAAGTCACCCAGGAATTAATTTATTGCAATATAGTTATTGTTTTTCTAATGGTCAGTTACAACTATCTGCTTTTTGTGCTTCCAAGGAAGTGTAAATAATATCTGCTTAACTTGATCTGGCTTGGTTTTCTGTCATCAGGTAGAATCAAGGAGACCCTCATCAAGCATTAATTTTTCTGGTTCAAATGCCAATTTAATGCTTTTCCTGTATAATACATAAAATCTCATGATTTATTTAAAAAAATAGTTATTTAAATAGTTGTTTAAACAATTATATAGCAACCTATTCCATAGCAATAACTCTACTTGGTGATAATACAGTTAAAACCAGAAGAGAGTATAAAATAACAATACAGACAACCTGTGTGATGTCTAAAACCATTCTGCTTTTACTCCAAGATCTGAGACCTGGCAAATCAATCAACTACTTAACCACCCAGGCCCCAAACCTGGAAGGACAGTCAGGTCTTCTGTGCCTTACAAAGGCCAACAAGGTCAGGCCATGTAGATCTCTAGGAAAATGCTCTTGCATAGGACAAGCACTGTGATAAATACTGTAGATAGCTTCACCTCTCCACAATACAATTTATTTCTCTGATTTCTTGGTCACCTCCTTGGACAGAAAAGCTTTGTCAATTTTGAAGAACCTGGACAAGTGATGGTTTTTCATTCCTTTCAGAGTCAATCAGATTTCTTGATTCTTATTTATGGACACACAAGGATGTATTTTGTGGATGTTTATTTGTTATACTAAAAGCAACAAAAAACTTTCTCTGTCCCTAGACATGAGAATTGGATGCTTATGTTTTGAATTCTGGAAGTCTTATCCATTTACTGTTGTATCTTCATTAGACATCCTAACAGCAACAGTGAGGCCTAATGCCTGCAAGATTTCAATATTCCTGATTATTATGATTCTTTTCTGCCCTTCTGCTGCCATTTCTACCCTGTATGATACCTCTTGTCTGAAAATAAAAAGTGTCATAGGAATCTGAGAAAGGACATTCTAACTATATTATTATATACCAAAGAATGTACAATCACAGCAGCCAATTCTTTAGCTATGTGGCATTCATATGTATTGAGTTCTACCCAAGAACCTAGGATATCATAATGTATCAATATAATACATGTACAGATCCAAACAATGCAGCTTTTGTAATTAACAGATGGAAATTCTGTTGATTTTCCAAGTACTATCCAAGAATTTTTGGTTTAACGCCCATAATCACTGGGACCACCATAGCCAGATTACACCATAATCTTTCAACTTCAATTTTCAGATCTTGATATTTTTATGATTTTCTTCAATTCTTTCTCTTCTATTCTACAATCACCTGGTATTGACACATCAATACCACATTATCCATTCTTTCTTCTTTTCAATCAAAGTTAAATCTGGTATGTCATGAGATTGTGTTCAGTTTTTGCTCAGAAATCCCACAATATTTTAACCTACTTATTTTCAACTACTTTTTCAACTCTGATTCCCTCAGTTATAATTTTTGCAGATGTTCCAATGAATCATTTTGGAAACTGTATTAATGTTCTTTAGAATCAATTTGTGTGACCTTTTTTCACAAGCTAAGTATATGAACTACTGTTTCTTCTGCTTCTTTGCACAATCTAACTTTGAATCATTAGACGATTTTTCAATTCTAGCCTTGATTGCATTCATTGAAGTAGCTTGCACTTGAGCAGCCAAATTCAAGCCTCCAGTTTCTTTTTTTAAAAATGTTCCAGTTGTAAGTCATTGCCAAGTTTTATCTTTATCCACTTTCCCCTCAATCATTTGTAAAAATGGATCATGTAATCCTTTTCTTTGCCAGCATTCTTTTCATGATTTTATAACCTGGCAGATGTTATTGACATGGGAATCAGTGCAGCGACAAACAGTAGGGGTGAGAATGATCCTCCTTGAAAGATTCGTCTCTTGATATTAATTTCTCCCAATCTACCACCATTCACCAGTACTTGTGTCTTTGATATATTTACACAAATTTTCTGATGTTTCTACTGATTCCATTTATTTCTAAGAACCTGATTATTCAACCTTTTGGCAGGGAGTTGAATACCTTTTAGCAATTATCATAAAGTAATCAATCAAATAAATTAATTGAGTAAATTAATCAAGTAATTTCCCTCTTGTACTTACTTGTAAAGTACTGCTTTATAAATCCTTAGTAAGACCACACCTGGAATACCACATCCAGTTTTGGTCACCACATTACAAAAAAGATGTTGAGACTTTGGAAAAAGTGTAAAGAAGAACAACTAAGATGATTAAGGGGCTGGAGACAAAAACATATGAAGAATGGTTGCAGGAATCGGATATGGCCAGTTTATAGAAAAGAAGGACTAGGGATGACATAATAGCAGTATTCCAACGTTTGAGTGGCTGCCACATAAAACAGTGTGTCAGCTTATTTTCCAAAGCACCAGAAGGCAAGATCAGAAACAATGGTCGGAAATTAATCAAGGAGAGGAGCAATCTGGAATTAAGGAAAAACTTCCTAACAGCAAGGAGAATTAACCAGTGGAACAGTTTGCCTTCAGAAGTTGTAGGTGGTGCATCACTGGAGGTTTTTAAGAAAAGACTGGACAGCCACTTATCTGAAATGGTATAGGGTCTCCTGCTTGAGCATGGTGTTGGATTAGAAGGCCTCCAAGGTCTCTTCCAGCTCTAATCTGATTGAAACTGAAAATTAATCTAAGTTACATTTAAATTGGTTTTCATTCTATTGCATTTCTCCACAATTATCTTGTCTATTATGAACTGATCTTTTGTTCCTCTATTGTTTGGACAGTTTTCTTTCTGCTCAGATGGAAAAGGCTTGATATTTGTTTGTTGTTTGCTTATTAGGTTTACTATAATAGGTGACTCTATGCAGCTTTCAAGATTAGAAGCCATAGGATTATAAAAAATAAATATTTCCTATAAAAGTAAAACTTGCAATTAAAAAGATGGAAAAGAAGGAAGCAAGGTGCATGGGGGGAATGAGGATCTTCTCTTAATCCATCAACAACCTCCAACATGATCTACTCCTATTGGGGCTCCCATCCAACTGGCAGAGCCAGTTCTTCAGGCCCTTACAGAAGGTCAGAAGAATGGGAACAGATCTTATCTCATGGGGAAGATGTTCCAAAGGGCAGTCACCATGGCAGAAAAAAGTTCTTCTCCTGGACTTCAATAAACCAAATCCCTTTACTGATGGGTACACAGCATGCTCCCTTCTATCACCACAGGTAGAGCAGGTCAGTCCTATTAGGGTGAGACAATTCCTTAGATATCCTGGGTCTATGCCATGCAGGGCTTTAAAGGTGATAACCAACACTTTAAATTGCACCCAGAAGCAAATCATCAGCCAGTGTAGCTTGCAGAACAGCCACTCTAGGGCCCCCAAGAATTGCTCACAAAGGGTTGTTGTGGTTGTTTTTATGTGTCACTCATTTCTCCCTTTTTGTTAGTATGCAAGCTTGGATCTATGCAAATATGTAAATACTTGTAGTGTTTATAAAATTCCAGTTAAAAATATAGAATTGAAACTCAGTTTAGGACTATCCTTGGAGTCCACTAAAACATTCTACCTCATGCTCATAGCCTTCAGATTATAAAGAAAGCTAAAGAAATTAGAGGGTTCCAATGTTAATTATTGGAATGTTGCATAACCTAGCCCAGCTAAGCAGTCATATGTAGGCAATATTGGCTGAACTCAAAAAGCTCAGGCTTTTGAGTAAGAACTCATGACAGATTAGATGTCTCCATGCAGCACTTCAAACAAGGACAGCACTTCGTGGAATTGCCAGCCAGAAGACAGTTTCTGGCTGACAGAAATCTCTCTGGAGAAAAGGAGAGATAGGGGGAACCATCCATTTGCATCTGGAAAAATTGTTCCTAATGAGGAGACCAAAGGAACTGAGTTTTCTTGTCAATAGTCAAAAATGGAACCCGAGGGAATTGGGAACTGAGGGAACCTCCATATTCTTTTCAATTAAACTACATACCGTATATACTCGAGTATAAGTCGACCCTAATATAAGCCGAGGCACCTAATTTAACCACAAAAAACTGGGAAAACTTATTGACTCGAGTATAAGTCGAGGGTGGGAAATGCAGCAGCTACTGGTAAATTTCAAAAATAAAAATAGATGCCAATAAAAACTTTCACTAGGGCAGTTGAAAATAAATTTGATGTTCACAATTTCCTCTTTGAAAGAGACCAGTAAATAGGGAACAAGAAGATGAAGAAAAAGAAGTGTGTTTTTTCACACTTTTCACACTGAAGTGAACAAAAATGGCATCATAGGAACAAGCTTATTCTCAGCCCAAAGGTTTGTTTCTGATTTCTTCCCTGATTTAAGGGAAATTTGGGAAACGATCTCACTATCATGAAAGGTCTGATTGATTCACTAACCCAAAAGATGATGATGATGACAGTGGTAGGCAGGAGTCACTCTCTCCCTTGCAAGAAAAAACCAAGAGCCGTTCTTATGATCTCTCTCTCTCTCTCTCTCCCCCTCCTCCCCCGTGGACTGAAAGCAGCTGGAGCTGAGGAAATGAAACTGAGTGGAGCGACCTCAGCTCGCGTTGCTTTCTCAGCCTAGAGCTCAGAAAAGCCTCCCCCTCCTCCCCCTCCTCCCAAATGGACTGAAAGCAGCTGGACCTGAGGAAATGAAACTGAGTGGAGCGACGGAAGCAGGGAAGCGGCTGCCCAGCTTCGGAGCTCCACACCATTTTTTTTTCAGAGGGGAATCTGACTCGAGTATAAGCCGAGGGGGTTTTTTTCAGCACAAAAAATGTGCTGAAAAACTCGGCTTATACTCGAGTATATACGGTATATGTATCCATTCAGTAGCAGGCACCTGAGTTTGACTTGAAGGTCACCATATCTTTAGCTTAATCTCAGTTGCGACCCAAGGCCTCTGTAACACTAAGGTCTTCCATTTAATTCCCAAGCACAAACATTATTCAACAAACCAGAGCAGATTCTGGTCCCTCTCTGAAAAATACTTCTTATGGAAAGAAAGCTCTGATTTCAGATTCTGATAGGAAAAGAACTTTTGACCCATTTTTTTAAAAAGGAATAAACTTGTTTCTACAGAATGCAGAGATTCAGGACAACAGAATATTCAATATTCTACAACTTCATATGACTTTCTCCTCAAATGGAAAGCTACTAAATTGACATTGAGGAATTCTCCATTTGAATTCATCTTCAGTTCAAGCAAATCTTGATGAAGCAATTGGCTACAGTCTTTGCTGAGGAATCCACTGGATATCTTTTTATCCAGCTGCAACTGGAATTGCATAATTAATCAACAAGGATTTTGTTTGACTGACAAATAAATAGATTTGAAAGGAAATCTGGAAGAGAGAAAGTTATTTCTTGATAAGAACCAGACTATGACTCCAAAAATTTCCCCCACTTCTAATAATGCACTTTTTGTTCACTTGAAAAACAACTGCATGTATCTTGCACTGCAAGATATGTATTTATCTTGCACTGCATTCATAATTCTTTTACATCCCATTGTACATTGTACTAGTAATAATTTCTGCATGAACTTGTATCCACTCAAAACCAAACAACCTGAATTTGCATATATGTATGAAAAGCAGCAATTAATATAAGCTATCCCACTACTAACAGTTGAATGAACAGCTGCTTTGCAAAGCCAGTGGAGATTTTCCTGCTGTATGCTGATGCCCATTCCTCTTTACATCTGCATGATGTCTAATGTTGGCTCCTCAGCAAAGTCTGGCTCCAAATCCAGGACAGATTTTGCCTTGGACAAAGTTTTGTCTTAAATAAGCAGACACTTGGTGTCTTGCCTGGTTAAATATTTCTGGCAACTTTTTAAAAAGCATCTCCTTTTCATTCTTTGCTCCAGGCAATAGCAGTGGCAGAATGCCATGACAGCTAGTCATTCAATTCTGCACAGAGAATCCCTGAGCTCAGTTTGGTTAAAAGAGGTTATACATCTGTCTAAAAAACAATGAACATTGGCCTACTCATTCAAGACATGTATTACTGAGATTGGGCTTCATGATTAACCCTGTGATGTTCTCCTCTGTTTCTGATACTTGAAAAAAACACTTTGTTCCATAGAAGAAAATATGTGTAACTCATGGTTGAACTGTAGAATCAGATCATTAAGCCAAAACCACATATGGGCGTCAAATGCTTCAGAAAGCATATAAGTGGGAGAATTTTTCATGTAATCAAATCTCCACCAAGGAACAACTTTTCTACCTGCACAAATGCTCTATCCATCAATGTCTGTCCATCAACGTCATCATGCTCTGTCCATCAATGTCAGATAGAAATTTCGATAAAGTGTACAGCTGGAGGAAGAAACAGAAGCCATCTACAACAGACAATGTAAAGACTGTCACAGCCACTTGATAGGACAGCCAGCCAGAGGAACAACACATCCATGAACTCCAACTAGCAGTCAGAAGACCATGATGAAAACTCATCTCATAATACATGGACAGATTCAACCATAATTTGAGTTCTCTAAGCATGTTAGGCCAGGCTAAATCCAAAAATTCTAAGGTTTTCCTGAAAGCTTGGTATTCAGACTAATCAGACATCAGTAGTCCCACAGAGAATAACTACATTTACACATAATTTAGAAGAGATTTTTAAAAGGCTAAGAAGGGCGAGGGAATTAAAAACAGAACACATCCTCTCCAGCAACTGACACCCATGTAAGCAGGGATTAATAGCACATAAGCCCTCAAACTGAAAACAATACCCTAATCAAGGAAGCTGCAAGGCAAACTACTGTATATACAGTAAACACATAGCAAACCCCACATTTATTAGCTCTAGTAATGTTACCTAGTCAGGTAATGAAATGTCTGCATGTAAGCAACCAAACTCAGAGAGCACCAAGGAATCCACTTTGTTCCATCTTGGGAAAACATATTTTGGACATATTCCCATCATCTGAAATGAATATCAAAAAAAAGGAGAGAGAGAGAGAGAGGGAGGGAGAGAGAGAGAGAGAGAGAGAGAGAGAGAGAGCACAAAACATCCACTCTTGGTAGCTTTTCAATGAAATCTGCCAAAGCACAATGTGTTTACCATTAAAACAGTGTATGTAAAAGCTTGCATATTTGGGAATAGGCACACTGTGTAACTTTTCTTAACGTATGGATTTTTATCTGTGTCGTGCCAGATAGATTCATGTTTACAGCAATAGCAATAGCACTTAGACTTATATACCACTTTATAGTGCTTTGCAGCCCTCTCTAAGCAATTTACAGAGTCAGCATATTGCCCCCAACAATTTGGGTCCTCATTTTACCCATCTCGGAAGGATGGAAGGCTGAGTCAACCTTGATTTATGCATATCCTTTAAGCTAAAATTACCCATTACCCTCATAAAGGGGCTATATCTATTGCAACATTTTTAAAAATGTCTGAGAAATCATTGGCATTCTTTCCTGCATTCCTACATTTACTACTTTCCTGATTCCCTTTTTTCACTATTTCTTAATAAAATGTTTCAACTCTTGAGTATTCCTGATTACCTAAAAATATACATTCTGCTGTGCAAGAAAAGTTCAACCCCCATCCTTATAAAAGCTATAGAATTTTAGCACATTGAGCCAAAATGCCTACATTAGAGGAATATAAGTCAGTCTATCTATGTTAATTGCACAAGTATTCAATCACTGTGCTGTATTTCTGCATTATTCTGCCTTTTAAAAAAATGCTAGAAAAATCTCACATGTTTAGTGAGCAATGCCCCCAAGCATATTTACTTACTCATCCACATACAAATTTTACAAGGTTGTTCCCACACATATGCATTTTGGATGCATCTTTCCCTAATATATGTTTGGTTTATTCTGGCACATGTTTGTATTGATCCTGTTTTACAATCCTGTAAACACTTAATTCAGTGTAGAGTTGGGGTGACTGGATAGTGCTGAGAAGTTACTGGCCAGATGCCCTTCCTGACACCATGTGGAGTTCACAACAGATATTTTTTCTTTGTGCCTTAGGAGAGAAACATCTGCCAGTACCAAGGATTGAACTCTCAACCATATGAGTGGGAGGCGAGCATCTTCACCACTAGGCAGGGGTGGGTTCAGCCCGGTTCGGCAAAACCGGTAGCTCCAAAGATCATCTGGGAGTGAACCAGTTCACTCTGATAATCAGCTGCTGGGCCCACCCGCCGTTCCCGGCTCCATACCACCCTTTATTTCCTGCTTTTGAAGCTCAGCTGCATCGCACGGCACAGTGGATTGCCGCGCATCAGCTGTTGAAGACACAGGGAGAGTACAGGAGTGCAGAAGAAGGTCAGTAGGAAAGCCTCTGCACGCATGCAAAGTGTGCATTTGCCAACCACATGCGCAAAGTGAGCCCATCAAGCCACGCCCACCGAACCGGTGGTAAAACTATTTGAATCCCACCACTGCCACTTGACCACTACGCTGCTCATTCTTGTGTTATTATTATAATTAGTTAATTAATTAAATATGTATAGACCCAACTCTCAATGTTTCTGAGAAGTTCACAAACAAACAACATAAAAAAACCTAAAACAATATAATATTAAACAAGAACAAGACAACTGTACAGAAGCAAAAGCAAATCCATGCCTCCTAAAGAGGCCTTCAATCACTTTCACTTTCAAAGGTTTTGGGCAAACAATCAGGTTTTCAGGATCCTTTCAAACACCATTGGGATGGAGGCCATCTGAATCTCATGGAGAACCTCATTCCAGGAGACAGATTCCACAACAGAAAAGGCATGTTTCCAGAAATTCCCTTAAAGGAATCCAAAACATGACAAACTTGACGCATTGAATTCACTGGGCAGAAACTATAGGAGATTGGCAATGCCTCAAATTCAGCAATGAATAGACGTCAACAATGCAAAATTTGAAGAAGTGAGCTGCCTTATATTTGGATGCTGGTTCATATCTTGAAAAAATTTTTTTTTATTTGTTTAGAATAATTGTACCTTGAATTTTTGCCAAAAAGGTTCATTGACCAGATCCCCCACTCCAACTTCATTAATGAGCTGTCCTCAGGCCAATCATCTAAAAACATGAGACCCAAGGAACAGATGAAGAATGAGGAAGGAAAAACAGCATATGTTTTTCCATGGTATTAAAAATATAAATCTCCTGGATATATTTGTTTTTGCACTACATCTCTTTTCTGCCTGTATTGGCTTGTTCTTACTTGAGAATACAGCCAAAAGTCTGTTCTCCAGAATACCTCTCTCATTCCTTGCCAACCTATTCATCTTTCTTGAAATTGAGAGATACTATGCTCACCGATTTGGTGATAAGAGCAAGAAAAGAAAGACCAATGGTGACAATCTTATTGTTGGCAACCTTAAATGCGGTACAGATGTACTTGGCTTTAGCATAACTGCTACCTGCTGAAGAGAGATGTATAAATACATACAGCCCATAGCCTTCCAATGTTAGGCTATCCCCCTCAGATCATTTCCAAATATTCATAGATTTGTGGCCTCTAGCACTGATTATGAAGACCAGGCTAATCTAATTTTGGCACTTGGGAAACAGGAGCATCAAGTTTAATAAGATTTCTGGTGAGATCGCTTTGGTAGATCAACTTCCACCCTGATATTTTGCCCAACATCTATTGCTTTTTCTCCTCTTTGGGTCCCTTTCATTCATCTAGCCAAATGCAAACAACAAAGCAGATGTCTCTCTTCTGCATTTTTATTTAATTATTGTCTCAAATTTCTTACTTACAAAAACAGGGGGGACCAAAGAGCAACAAGAGAAATCAACATGGCAATGTATTCCAGAGACTGGCTATGCCTGTTTCAGATGGCAATAATGACCCCTGAAGCCTAATAATGCTGTTCTCTTCTTGATTAATTATGATTTCATTTCTTCTAGATATGATTCTAAGGCTTCCCTTCCAGCCCTGTGACACATTGGAATTGTATGGAAAAGAAATAACAAACTTCGAGCAATGTAGCGCAAATCACAGTTTGGATCTGTGGTAAATCTGTCCAAACTCTCCTTCAGTATGTACAAATAATCAGCAAAATGAAGTTCAAAATATGTATTCTATCATAATAATATAGGACATGCCTTAGAAAGATGACCAGAAGTGCAAAAACGAGCATGTTCTATAAGAAGCTAAGTACAGTTGTGTTCATAAGTTTTCATAACCTGGCAGAATTTATGATTAGTTGGCCATTTTTCAGAGAACATGAATGATAATACAAAAACTTTTCTTTCACTCATGGTTAGTGGTTGGCTGAAGCCATTTATTATCAATCAACTGTGTTTACTCTTTTAAAATCATAATGACAACAGAAACTACCCAATGACCCTGATCAAAAGTTCACATACCCCAGTTCTTAATACAGTGTATTTAACATCAATGACAGCTTGAAGTCTTTTGTGGTATGTGTGGATGAGGCTCTTTATCTTCTCAGTTGGTAAAGCTGCCCATTCTTCCTGGCAAAAAGCCTCCAATTCCTGTAACTTCTTGGGTTGTCTTGCATGAAATTCACACTTGAGATCTCCTCAGAGTGACTCAATGATATTGAGGTCAGGAGACTGAGATGGCCACTCCAGAACCTTCATTTTACTCTGTTGTAGTCAATGACAGGTCAACTTGGCCTTGTGTTTAGGAACATTGTCATGTTGGAATGTCCAAGTATGTCCCATGCACAGCTTCTGGGCTGATGGATGCAAATTTTCCTCCAATATCCTTTGATAACATACTGCATTCATCTTGCCATCAATTCTGACCAAATTTCCTGTGCCTTTGTAGCTCACACATCCCCAAAACATCAAGTGATCCACCTCCGTGTTTCACAGTTGGAATGGTGTACTTTTCATCATAGAGTTTGTTGATTCCTCTCCAAATGTAGGATTTATGGTTGTGGTCAAAAAGCTCAATTTTGGTCTCATCACTCCAAATGACTTTGTGCCAGAAGGTTTGAGGCTTGTCTCTGTGCTGTTTGACATATTTTAAGCGGGATACTTTATGGCATTTGCATAGTAATGGTTTTCTTCTGGCAACTGGACCATGCAGCCCATCTTTCTTCCAGTACCTTCTTATTGTGCATCTGGAAACAGCCACACCACATGTTTTCAGAGTCCTATATTTCACCTGAAGTTATATGTGGGTTTTTCTTTGTATCCCAAACAATTTGGCTGAAATTTTAGTTGGTCTACCTGACCGTGGTTTGGTTTCAACAGAACCCCTCATTTTCCACTTCTTGATTAGTGTTTGAACACTGCTGATTGGCATTCTCAATTCCTTGATCTTTTTATATCCCTTTCCTGTTTTATACAGTTCAACTACCTTTTCCTGCAGATCTTTTGACAATTCTTTTGCTTCCCCCATGACTCAGAAACATCAGTGCAGCACTGAATGAAAGATGCAAGGGTCTGACAGGAGTCCAAGAGCTCACTTACCTTTTATGCACACACACTAATCACAAGCAAACAGATCACAGGTGAGGATGGTTACCTTTAATAGCCATTCAAACCCCTTTGTGCCAACCTGTGTGCATGTTATCAGGCCAAAATCATCAGGATATGTAAACTTTGATCAGAGTCATTGGGTAGTTTCTGTTGTCATTACGATTTAAAAAGAGTAAATACAGTTGATAAATAGCTTCAACCAACCACTAACCATGAGTGAAAGAAAAGTTTTTGTGTTATCATTCATATTCTCTGAAAAATGGCCAAGAAATCATAAATTCTGTCAGGGTATGTAAACTTATGAGCACCACTGTATAACATTATATTTGCAATTATTCCCCTTGCTTGAGAATTATGTCTAGATAAACTCATTCTAACTAGGGCCAATAGACTGGATAATATACTAGGTGTCCACCCACAAAATCTCGTTAACTGAATCAGAATCATTATTTGGAAAATGTTGATCTCAGAGCACATCCCCATCTTGCAACATATTTCTAAATTTGTTTTGGAATTTTTCTGTAGACTTCTAATTTTTTTGAGGGGGGAGGGTTGTTAAATTTTTGAAATCTTCTTAAAGTCCTTTACATTATTAATACAGGTAGTCTCTGAGCCCAAAAGTTATGTTGTTTAGTGAGAAATGTGTTAAGTGAGTTTGCTCCATTTTATGACTTTTCTTACCACATTTGTTAAGTGAATCACCGCAGTTCTTAAATTAGTAATGTGATTGTTAAGTGAATCTGGTTTCCCCATGACTTTGCTTGTCAGAAGGTTGCAAAAGAAGATCACATGACACCAGGACATTGCAACCATCATAAATGTGAGTCAGTTGTCAAGTATCTGAATGCAAATCACATGACCATGGAGATGCTGCAACCATTATAAGTGTGAAAAATGGTCATAAGTCACTTTTTTCAGTGCCATTGCAACATTGAACAGTCAATAAATGAATTGTTGTAAGTCAAGGACTACCTGTATTAGAAAATCCACATTCCTTATTTATTTATTTTTTTTAGTTGATTTATCAATCGCTTACAAGATAATAGGTATAAGTATATACATAGTTATGAATACATGAAATGGGTACATATCAGAAAAATAAAAGAAACAATAGGACAGGGACGGTAGGCACATTGGTGCGCTTATGCACGCCCTTATAGACCTCTCAGGAAAGGGGTGAAGTCAATAGTAGACAGTCTAAGGTTAAAGTTTTTGGGGCTTGGAGAAGAAACCACAGAGTCAGGTAGAGTATTCCAGGCATTGACTTTAATTAATTCCTACTATTAATATGATTATGTGCAGAGTGGTAGCCCCTTCTGGCAAATTATCTTATGCTTCAATTAAAACATAGCAAAAAGATCACACTAACCTATCCAAGAAGGGTCACTTTCTTCCTTATAATAGTACTAGTGTCAAAACAGTGAGTCACTTTGATTTTTTTTTCCTAAAACAGCTAGGCAGAGATGTGAAGATCCTAACAATCTGACGGGATAGCACATTTGTAATTTTTCAAACCATATCTGTGAGTAAACCATCCTACTGAGGTTGAAGGACTGATTGAGTTATCTCTAGATAAAAGAAAAAAATATGGTTGGGCACTAAGTGAAAAATAACCATCATTTTATTTGGAAACTTTTTACTTCATTCCAATGTTATATTTGTAAGTGAAGCCTGAGAAAAGATAAATAATCCTAAAACACTGGGAACAAACTTTCTGTTCATCTGCCAAGAATTTGTTTGTGTAAAACATTATTTTGCCAGTTTGTACAAAAGATCTCTATAAGGTCCAAACTAATACACACAGTTAACACAGATAACATCTTATATACTTATATCCGATCTAAGTATAGTATTTAAAATCATACATTGCAATGTCCTATCCGTCAATGAATACTTCAGCTTCAGCCATAACAACACAAGAGCAAACGATAGATACAAGCTCAAGGTTAATCACACCAAACTTGATTGCAGGAAATACGACTTCAGCAACAGAGTGGTCAATGTCTGGAATACTCTGTGGTTTCTTTCCCAAACCCCAAAAACTTTAACCTTAGACTGTCTACTATTGACCTAAGAGGTCTGTAGGGGGCATGCATAAGCGCACCAATGTGCCTACCGTCCCTGTCCTATTGTTTCTTTTCTTTTCTTTTTATTTTTCTTATATGTATCCATTTATTCATAACTATATTTTTACCTATACCTTTTATCTTGTAAGCAATTGACAAAAATAAATAAATAAATAAAATTTGAAGTATCTTCTCAGTTGAGCCTGATGAAAGAATCTGCATGATTCCAATATTGAAATCCCTCTCTTCTGACATATTTTCTGATTTATTGAACAACCTCCCTAAAATTAGAGACTTCAAAGTTGAACATGAAGCCATGTAGTCAAAAGCTGTCAGGGAAAAGACATCTGCCAGCAGAATTGGAAGAAATAAATCTAAGTACTTTCTCTTCCCTTCCCTTTCCTTGAGGCACTGCAATTTTCCTGATCCTTTCAGAACCCATATGGTTAGAGAAGGTACTGAGAACCAAGGAGGGAAGGGGGAAGGAAGGAAGGAAGGAAGGAAGGAAGGAAGGACTATTTGTCTAAGAATATATTGTATCTGGAGAAATATGTTGCATCCAATTCCAATGGTGAATGGGCCTGAAGGAAGATGCCAGTAGATCCAGAGTCCAAAACCATGGAGATGTCTTTACTCTCTTCTTCATCTCTTTTCCTCTTTCTAAGATTTCTTTTTTTTCCCCTTCCTCCTTCTTATTTCCTCTTCAAACCTAATTGGAAAGCATTTTCTAATGAAATGTTCAGTTGTAACATGTTGAAATCAGACTCTTGACTGAAAGATAAAATGGAGCTCCTGAAGTAAATCAATTAAATTCTCCTAATCCATATCTGGGATATCTACATATCTACACTCTTTGTTATATTGGAAAATAAATGTGTGAAAGAGAAAACATAATTTCATAAATCACTATAATTGACTGACATTCCTGTAGTGAAATGTAGTTTGGATTCCTCGGAGGGAATGGCTGCATTTCAGAGAACAAAGAGGCAATGAAGCATGACAAGTTTTTTGGAAGGAAGAGAATTAAGAAGACTCCTCCCTATTGATTCCCAGGGTATATCAATAGTGATGCAAGTAGTTGCTTTAGTTTGGCAGGATTTCTGTCTGTAGATAAGGAACGATAAAGGAAACTATTCAGAAGTAACTCCACGTGTCTTCCTTGAACAATTGTAAGTTACAGTGACAGAATCTTGTAAGTCTGACTATATTTTACCCTCCCTTATTTTATCTCTCTATGAACTTTTGGTCATTGCTTTCAAGTCAGTCTTGACTTCTGGCAATTACAGGTCTCTCAACAAAGTGTTCTAAAGTGGTTTGCCCTTATCTCCTCCTTAAAGCTGAGAGAGAATGACTGGCCCAAAGTTGTCCACGTGGCTTTGTACCAAAAATGGGATCAGTGGTGGGATTCAAAAATTTTTACTACTAGTTCTTAGGCGTGGCTTGGTGGGCGCGGCAGGGGAAGGATACTGTAAAATCTCCTGTTAGAAATGGTAATTGCTGGTTCTCTGAGCTACTCAAAATTTCTTCTATCGGTTCTCCAGAACTCATCAGAACCTGCTGAATACCACCTCTGGATGGGACCACAATCCACAGTCTCTCAGTTTCTAGACTGGTGCCTTAACCATGAGACCACATTGGCTTTCTTCTGTGAGCTAGGGAGGGGCTTCACTGAGATATTTTCTCAACTTTCTTGTCCTGGGCTCAAGTCCTGCTTATCTGTCTTGGTAGCAACTCTTCCTTCTGTCCTTCAAGGCTGTTCCTTATTCCCTCTACCGAGTAAAACAGATTCTCTACAAGAATCTTAGCTAGTAATGGTCGAAGCAAATCAGCAGCAAATAAGAGTCAAAGGAATTCAAGGTGGGTTGAAGTTAGATCTCTTATAGGTGCACAGGGATTCATGACACATTTGACCCCTCCCTCAGGCTCAGCCTGGTTATCTCCTACATTTCCTGCTTGAGCAGGGAGTTGGACTAGAAGGCTTCCAAGGTCTCTCCCAAGTTGGTTATTCTGCTACTTTTGAACTGTCCATCTCTCTTGGAGAAGAGCTTTTTAGATAAAATGGGCTTTTTTTTCAGGCAGCACCCCACCCCAATTGACATTGCCAGTTAAACTCTTCAAGTAAATTCACATCTTATCATTCTGTCATTCAGCTACATGATGAAACCCTGAGAGATCAAGAGGAACAGATGGAGGAGGGAGGAGAAAGAAGAAAAGATCCCAGCAGGATTCTTCAATTTATATTTCCATTTTGACAAGGAAAAAAAATTACATTGGCAACAATTATGCTGGTACATAGGAAAGGATAAGTGAGACGCTCATACAGTATCTCCACTTTTGGCTCTTTGTGTGCCATAGAACTGACATAAATACTGCCTTCTCTACTTTGCTTTCTCACCACTTGACAGCATCTGAAAAGTGAATTGAGGACAGGCTGTCAATGCCTCAGAATATCAGCATCTTAAAACATAACAGAAACATGAGGATTTTTTAAAGGTTCTTTTCTTCTCTTTTTTAAAGTCCCTGATATTTTTTGTGTTAGTTAAAAAACACACCTTGAAGTGGAGAAGCAGTTGAAAATTGTTTGCTCAGCTTTGCCAGCCTAGAGACTTTCATATCCTGGTCTTTTCATGAGAGAAAGGGGGAGGGAGAGGGAGAGGGAGAGAGAGGGGGGGAGAGAGAGAGAGGAGGGAGGGAGGGAGGGAGGGAGAGAGGGAGAGAGAGAGGGAGAGAAGGAGGGATGAAGGGAAGAAAAGATAGAGGCAGAGAGAGAGAAGGAGGGGGAGAGAAGAAAGGAGGGGGAGAGAGGGAGGGATGGAGGGAGGAAAAGAGAGAGGAAGGAAGAGGGGGGAGGGGGAGGGAGCGGGTAGTGAGGGAGAGAGAGAGGAAGGAAGTATGTGTGAGAGAGAGAGGGAGGGAGGGAGGAAAGGAGGGAGAGAGAGAGAGACAGAGAAAAACAGATATGATTTATGCATTTGTAAAAGCCAGCAATTCAGCAAAGGTAACTATACCATTTTTAAGAAACTCAAACTCAAAGCCATCTCCATTTACCCTGTTGATGATAACCATTGCAGTGCCGGCAATCATTTTTCCTTTTTCAGGTTCTGCATTTGGGGTTTGGAATCTCTTGAGGAGAGATAGGCAGCCTTCCCTTGAGGAGAAAGTGGTTGCATGAGACTTATGTATTAGATCAAAGCCAGCAGGGGGTCAGGCTTGCATCTCTGGGTATTCATACTGCCTTTAATCAAAAGACTTGTCCTTTCCTGTTCTACTTTCCTTATGTACCTTCAGAGTTCAAGACAATATAACAGTTATCACACTGAGTTGTGTTGAGAAGATTGTGTTTCAGAACCCTAGGTAAGGATGGACAAGTCACAGTCATATGCCATATGCAGTTTCCAGCACTTCATTGGCATCAAGCAGCACATGGAGATATCAGGCAAGGATATGATTTATACTGACTGTTTCCTAGTATGATTTGATTGCTTACTGTACTCTATGACTATAATTAAGTGTCATACCTTATGATTCTAGACTCTTGACGAGTGTATTTTTTCTTTTATGTATACTGAGAGTATTTACACCAAGATAAATTCCTTGTGTGTCCAATCACACTTGGCCAATAAAGTATTCTATTCTATAAGCAGTGGGGATGAGATTTAATCATGTATTACTTAGTATACAGCACTGTCTTTTCTGCCCCATCTTATACCAAATAGAACCAAAACAGGGTTATCTTGAGCTTTCTTCTCAAACTTTCCCCTGAGTTCTTGCTTTTCCTCCTTTAACTGCTCATTTACTTGTTCTTCAAGGTTAACTCCAAATTACTTTATACCATGTCATCAGATACCCTTCTGAGGCCATTCAGAAAGTCTCTATTTCTTTAAATATTGCTGACAACTTCTCTAAAAAATTTCATGAACATACTTGCTAGGCCTGATGCAAGAAGAATGCTCACCATTTTCCAACATTTTTGAAATTCAAATAGGATACAAAGCAGAAACACACAGTTGAATAATCCTTCTGCAAAGAATAGTGTGAAGCTGGATCTTATTTGTCTTTGAAAAATAAAGAAGTTAAATACGTTGAAATCTGAATTACATCTGGGTTATATCCACAAATAGAGTCTGCTAACTGAGACAGTAAGTCAAGGACTTCATTCAGGAGAGATGGAAAAAAGGAGTGCATATGTCTGGGAAAATAAACATTCTGCATTACAGCTGTATCACCCTTTTCTTGACAGGGTGATGTTTTTCATTTGATTAAAAGTATTAAAAACATAGCCAATCCATTTGCCTCAAGATATATATCTGTACAAATAGTCTTGAAAATGTTCAAGTTTATGTTGCTTTTTGATTTCAGAGTATTGTATTCTTGGCAGGTCATAGCTCAAAAAAAAATTGCCAAAACAATTAAAGTTTTTCATTGCAAACTTTCCATCTCTCTCCAGAAGACATTAGCAAAATTTGGAAATAAAAGAAAGATCAAACAGGAATTTTCTGTGCATGATTTATATATTAATAATACACCATGCAAACTGAAATATGTTTCCTTACAAGTAAATTATATTGAATCCTAGACTAAATATTGCAGCTAGAACAGCAAATTAATGCAGTTCTCAAGCTTCCTAAAGGTAGAGCATTTTTTAATGACAGAAAAGGTTAGAGGTGCAGCTTGATAAAAGACACCCAAGTTCTTTCATGGTCAGACCTCAGCTCTGGATTATAAATTGGAACAATCAAACAAACAAAAACAGAGTATAGCTTCTCAGCCCAAATCTCAGAATAATCTAGAAGAATTTCATCATGGTAATTGCCCTAATTTTTTAAAAGGAGAATATGTTTTATTGGTCATGCTGATTTTAAAATCTATAAAAGCTAGCTCCCCAGATTAAATTAATGTGCAATAAGTAGGGGTGTGTCATTTAATGGGATGAAAATTAATTTTTGCAATTTTGAGGAGTTCTAAAAATATGTGTTTTTACACCAAGAATTCAAATCTGCTGTTATTTTTGAAATTGCATAACATTTAGCTTGATATGGTAAATCCATGTCTGATCATACACCCCACAAAAATCTCTTGTAACCCAAATATTGTTAACCTTATCTTTTCAAAATTACACCTTGTCTACAAAAATTAAAGTTTTTTTCTGCATGAATCTTATCTATCTAAGCAAAAAAATAATCTATGCAATCATAAACAAACATCAGAAAGCAATGACCTGAGTTACAAAATCGTTTAAACAAGTTTCATCAAGTCTTGTTTTGATTTGTTCTTCAACATCAGCCACTGACTTGCTTCTTGGCATGTTTCTCCTGTGTCCACACTCTGCTTGTTGCCTCTGTGACCTGTTTACACATCTCTCTATTGTTGGAGCATGACAGGGTCACTTGCATTGGTTTATCAATGAATTTCTTTATTTCCGCTGTAGTCAGTTTGCACATCAAAGATGGCTCATATACACCTTCAGATCAGCCAATCAGCTCCACAGCTCCTCTGGCATTAATTAAAGACCTTTTTCTTTCACGTACAGAAAAATCTCACAGTGTGTCATCATCTGCATGCCTCAAGTCAATGATCTTTTGCACATCAGCTCTCCTCTCTTGAATGTCATCTGAACACAAGAGTGTCTGGATGATCATTTCACTGAAAGCACACCATGCTAATGCTGAAGGGTTGACAAAACAGCATATACTACAAGCCTTCTTTTGCAGTCTGACTTGCTGCAGATGGAACAACACATAACAGGGGCCTTCAATCCAGTAATGTTTTACTTTGATGTTGAATCAGCAAGGATAGTACATACCAATGATGTATTCCACTAAGTTTTGAAGAGTTTTGCCTTTAAAGCCATGTTTTGAAACCCATATTCAACAAAGAGTATTTGCAGTTGTCAACCAGCATGAATGGCTTACAGGGCCAATTTCCAGAAGTTCTGTGGGAAGTTCCCCTGTCCCTTTTGCCTGTGTGATCCTATATTCATATGCTTAAACAGTAGAGAGATCCTTTACAACACTGTTGTTCTTTGAAAGAAGAGGGTCACCAATTGAACCTCTAGTGAAAGATCAATGTCAAGTTCTATTTGCAGTGTCTAACATGCTGCTAATTTTACCTGCCCATTTGTTGTTAGGTTAAAGTCTTCCCATCCAATTTTGTGATTAAGTGTCATGGGGTAGCTGATTTGTGTGGAGTACACACACCAACCAGATAAACTTCCAGTCAAGCTTGATCTCTACCCAGTGCACAGTACAACCTTTACAAGTATTAACATTTGTAGAATTTTCTCCAATAGCTTTCAAACTTTTGTCAATGCCTTCCTTCTTCATAAACACTTGAGTAGGTTTTTCAGCCTTTCTCTGGAGTGAAATGATAAAGATATCTTCCACCCACCTCACTACACACAGAATAATGTTCTTCTTTGATGGTACTGGAGAATTGCTGGTCTGACTTGTTTGCTTTCAACATAACTTTAGTTGTATCTATATGAGCATCAAAGAAGATGCATTCTATTTTGCCCTTCTTACAGTACAGAGCTCAACAAATTCTTGATCTAGGGACTTCACAATTTTTCCTGGACTCTCTTGACTTTATTGTGATCAACTACAAGTCTCTTGTCTTCTTTGATGACCAAGCCAGCATCTATGAAGGTGGTTGTGGTAATGGCAGCAGTGGCACATAGACCAACACTGTATCTTATGCTCTGCATAGTGACATTTGTTACTTCTAATCTATTATATTCTGTCTTTTCTTTTGAAGTAGAGAGCACATGTCTTTGGTCTAAGGTCTCTTCATAATTTCCATCACATTCCTCTTCATCATCAGTCATCTGTTCTTCATTTTCCTCATAAGAGATAATTATTTCATTTGTCAGTATCAAAATGTCTGAAATACTTCTTTGCTTATATTTAGTGAGCCACATTTGCCTTTTGACTAGTTGTTTCTGCTTGTGCGCATCTGGCAAACCAATGTGGTGTGATCAGTAAAGCCTTTAATGAAAGCAAGTTCCTATCTTTATCTCCTTAGGGAAAGTACAGTTAATGTTTCTTCCCCAAATCCCAAAAAATTTAACCTTAGACTTTCTACTATTGACCTCACCCCTTTCCTAAGAGGTCTGTAGGGGGCATGCATAAGCACACCAACGTGCCTACCGTCCCCGTCCTATTGTTTCTTTTATATTTTTTTAAAATTTTTCTTATATGTATCCATGTATTCATAACTATGTTTTACTTATACCTATTATCTTATAAGCAATTGACAAACCAAATAAAATAAAATAAAATAAATAAAAATGTGAGCTTCTTTTTTGCAGCCAGCAGGGCAGAACAATTTGACACTTGCAGTTGAGGATGTCAAACAGTTTCTCAAGTTTCACAGTGAAAGTATCTTTGACATCTAGCTTTCCTCCATCAAGAGATATGTCTTTAGCTTGATCCCAAAATCTCTTGGATGTTGTTCAATATTTTCACTCATGAATTTATAACAGGGGTCACAAAAGAACTGTTCACTCATTCCCACTTTTCAAGTCCTTTTGGATATATGTCTCTTGCAAGACTGGCTACTGGATAGCTACTAGCATCATCACTACTTTGTACTCTTAACAATAGGCCATATCTGAGAATGTCTCACAGTGTTTGGGAGTTCAGACAGCAACAAGTCTCTGCCAATCCCAATTAGGTTGCTCATATGAGTGAATGTTCCCAATCTTGTTCTTTGTTTAGAAGCCATTACAGAACAGTTATCATGCTCACAGGAAATGAGTTCAGCAGTATTAACACTCTCAGACAAAATAATATTTAACAAAAAGAGAAAGACAGTTGAGCCTAAAACAAACAAAATGTTAAAAAGTTATGATATTATATAGTTATTTATCAAGCACATCTAAAATATTTTTCATTATATTCCCCAAGACATGTCATAACTTTTGAGCACCCCTAAAGTTTGGAAATTGAAAGTTAACAATAGTCAAAATCCTGCATAGTTTTTTAGAAATTTAGCTATCTAGCTCATATTTTATCTTCATAGATCTCATCAGATTTTGGTCATTTCACCAGGATGGAAACATGATTTGAATTCTTCAAAAATCTTCTGGAAAGGAAAACTAGCTTGTTGGAGCTATCTTAACTGTTAGGAATATGAATCACCTAACAGCTATTTGGGTTAGAAATATATAAACCAGGATAAACATTTTAATACTGTTTCTTTAAGAGCATGCTAAAAACTTCAATTGGGTGTGGTTACTCAAACAGCCATAAGATGGAGCCAGAAACCTGGGTTGTTTAGTCTTAGTCTTAGTATCAGAAGAGAGTGTGTCTGAGTGAGTATCTCTGTTTCCTTCTGTTGAAAAGTATTGCCGTTCCTCCATTTCTTCTAATTGACTGATATTACTGGATTTAATGTAAGTCTGTTATTGAACTGTTTTTGACACTGGACTTTGATATTTGGATTATCCCTGGATTGAAAAACTGACTGATTTACCTGCGAATGATTTTGGATTGCTTATTTTGGACTTTGCTTAACATTTCTGGAAGTAAAAACCTACATTTACTGTACAGCGTGTCTGTGTGCTTTGTGTTTATTATTCAAACACTACTCTCTATACGTCTCCCTGTATGCGCTCATTCTCCAACGGGGAATTACCTCAACACTGGTTATGGGCCCAGGCCATACCAGGCTCAGATAGCCCAGTTGGATGGAACAAGCTATGTTTTCTGGTCTGTGAAATGCAGTCTACTTCTGCGTAAAGAAGGTTTATGGAATGTAGTTCAAGACCCACTGGATGTAAATGTTTGGGATCCAGAAAACGAGAATGATGCCAAGAAGCTTGCTGACTTTAAACAGAACAACGAACGAGCTCTTTGTATAATTGGACTAACACTGAGTGACCAGCAGCTAGTCCATATTCGTGGAGAAGAATCTGCTGCTAGGTATTGGGAGAATTTGAAGAGGATTTATGTTCGTGACAGTGTAGGTGCACACATACATGTTACACGTAAACTGTTTAGAGCATGTGTTCTGAGGGGTGGAGATATGTTAGCTCATTTAAACTTCATGAAAAGAACTTTTCAAGAGCTACATGAAAAAGAACTTATATTTTCAGAGCTGCATCAAGTTTATATCATTCTTTCCTCATTGGAAGAAAGTTATGATGATTACGTATCTTCACTGGAAGTCCTGCCCAGAGATAAACTGACGTTAAGTGACATAACTGGAAGATTGTTAGAAGAAGCAAGAAGACGGTTGGATAGAGACCAACTGAGGAAGAAACAACCACAAGAAGAGGATTTATCTTCAACTGCCTATACTGTTAGGAAATGTTTTTCTTGTGGGGCTAGGGGACATATAGCTAGATTCTGTAAGAAGGGAAAACAACAGAATACTGGCAAACACCAGAAGGCCAAGAAGAATGTTAGTGTAGCTATGGCTAGCAATTCAACTGTAAACCATGATTTGTGGGTTGTTGATAGTGGAGCATCGCAATGCATTACTAAAGATAAAAACAGGTTTGTAAAGATGTCCACGAGTAAACAACATGTATCATTGGCAAATGGATGGAAGATTCAAGCATCAGGTGAAGGTACTGCATATTGTTCTTGTATAAACAAACATTTAACTATGTTATATGTACCTAAACTGAAATTTAATTTATTATCAGTAAGAGGTTTAGTTAATATTGGTTATGTAGTAACCTTTAGGGGAGATAACTGTATAATAGAGAAAGAGGGTAAAAGTGTTACTGCTACTTTAAAAAAGGATTTATATATGATACATGATGACTAGTTGAAGATGGCTAACTCTGTTTATAACAATGTTAAGCCACATGCTGAATGTATAGATGTCTAGGGCACATTAATTTCAAAATGCTCAAACAACTGTTGAATTGGCAGAGGGAGTAAAATTGAAATCCTGTAGCAAGTATTTACACTGTAATGCTTGTAGTCAAGAAAAGAGTAAGGTTACTCCAGCAGACAGACTTAATGGGTATAAGACCAAAGAACCTTTAGAGGTTGTGTTTGCTGAAATAATTGGTCCTAAAAATCCAAGGAGGTGCCTGTTATATATTGAGTATTATGGACCATTACTCACGATAAGGTTTCTGCTATCTTATGAAAAACAAAACAGAAACATTCCAACATTTCTTTAACTGGCTAAGGTTTGCTGAGAGAAAAATGAAAAGTAAAGTAATTACTTTAGTCACTGATAATGGGACTGAGTTTGTTAACAAAAGATTCCAAACTATGTTGAAATTGGCTGGTGTTGAGCATACATGTTCTGCACCTTACAGACTACAACATAACTCCTTTATAGAATGAAGAGGGCAAACATTACAAGCCATGGCTCGCACTATGTTATCTGATTCAGGTTTATCTGAAACACTGTGGGGTGAAGCCATAATGTGTAGTAACCATGTTTTGAACAATGTAGTTAATACAACAACTGGTGAATTGCCATTCACTCGTTGGCATGGTAGAAAACCAAATTTAAGTTACCTACACACATTTGGAGCTCCAGCATGGGTGCATATTCCCTCACAAGTAAGACTGAAAGGGCAACATAGAGCTAAGAAGTTATTTTTTGTGGGTTATGAGGCCACCCACAGATCGTTTAGATTCTGGGATCAAGGCACAGCTCATGTTTATTGTAGTGCTAGGGCAAAATTTCTCAAGCATGTTGTATGGGATAAACTGGAACAGGAATCCAGCAATGATATTATTATTGACATCCAAATAGTCCCTAAAGATGCTTTCAGTAAACAACAAATAGTCATTAAAGAGGAAGAACAGGAGGAAGTAGGAGAACAGGCACAGGAGGAGGTAGAAGAACAGGAGCAGGTGGCACAGGAAAGCCCACCAGTAAGTCCTGTATTACCAAGACATTCAACCCAAGTAACACGACCACCTGATAGTGTTGTATGCCAAGTGAATACAGTTCCAAGTAACTTTAGTGGACTAAAACTGTATCCTGCTAAGGATCAGGCTGCTTGGCAGAAAGCAATGTATAAGGAACTGGAATCATTAAAAAGAGTGGAGGTATACGAAAATGTTAAGTTTCCACCAGGTAAACATACCATAGGATGTAAATTGATATATAAGCTAAAGACAGGTGTAGATGGGACTGTTACCCATAAAGCCAGGTTAGTAGCACAAGGGTTCAATCAGACAGCAAATGACTATGATGAGTTATTTGCACCTAGTCTGAAGGCTACTACATTAAGGGCAGCATTAGTGTGGGCAGCTAAGGAAAAATATATTGTAAATCATTTGGATGTAGAGACAGCTTATCTGCATGCACCGTTGCAACACACTATATATTTAAAGAAACCTTTGGGTCTCAAAAATGATAATACTGATAATAATGATTGCTGGAAATTGAAAAAGAGTCTTTATGGTTTGAAGCAATCAGGATACAAGTGGAACCAATGTACAGTTAAAGAATTAACTAAGATAGGTTTTGTAGCTGGCATGGCTGATCCATGTTTGTTTAAAAGAGAAACTAATGGTATAATTTCATTATTGCTATTATTTACTGATGACATAGCATTAATCACCAAAACTGAACAAGAAGCTACTGAGATAATTTCACTATTGGAAAAGAAATTTAAGATAAAACAATTAGGAGAAATCAAACAATATCCTGGTTTAAAGATAGATAGAACTAGGGGAGGATACAAGATCTCACAGGCAAATAAAATTAACCAATTACTAAAAAGTTTTAAATGGAACTTTGTAAGCCAGATAAGACACCAATGAGCCAGGAGTTTAGTCACAGTGATGTTCAAAGTCCTTTTTTTGATAAGAACATTTATCAGTCTTTGATTGGTAGTTTATCTTATCTGAGTAATTGGTCAAGGCCAGATATTGCATACAGTGTTAATCAATTAGCAAGATTTAACAATGAGCCCACTGAAAGGCACTGGCAAGCTGCTAAGCATGTGTTAAGATATCTGAAACAGATAATGCATTATGCATTGTATTTGGAGCCTAAAGATGAACTGAATTTGACTGCATATGCTGATGCAAGTTTTGCTACAGACATAAATACACAAAAATCTACATCGGGTACTGCTGTATTATTGGGAAAAGCATTGATTGGATGGAGATCTATTAAACAGAAACATCTAAGTTTGTCAACAATGGAGGCTGAATTCTCATGTTTGTCTTTATTATGTACAGATTTAGTTTTGTATAAGCAATTATTGATTCATATGGGAATTGATGTAACAGATCCTATTGTTATTTATGAAGATAACCAATCAGCAATACCGATGGCTTCAAATATTGCTGTTAAAACAAGAACGAAACACACAGCTTTAAGATATTTAAATGTGAGACAATGTGTGCAAAGTAAGATGATTAAGCTAGAATACTGTATGTCAGAAAATAATATAGCAGATCATTTTACAAAGGCCCAAGGCTCTATAAAGCATAAAGCTAGCTGTGAAGATTATGGACTTAAAATGTAAGGTTGATTTTACAGTAAGAACAATTTTACTGACAAGTCACATATTTGTAATAGAAGACCATCCATTATACTTTTGTATTAAGATTCTTCAGCAAATATTACCCACACTCATTGACTTTTTTTTTTTTTTACATTTTGAAACCCTGGAGCTGATGGACCATAACTTTCTTCACCCATGACTTTTGACTAGGAGGGGCAGGACTACTCTTACTTGGAGTATAATAATATCTGAAAGTTCCTAAATTCTTCATCCTTGTTTTTGATTTTTGCCATTTAGGGTTTTATTCCCAATAACAATATGATTTGGGGGGATATGAATATGATTTCTGCCATGGGTATAATAAAATAATTAGAATAGATTAAGCATCTTCTAGTGTAGTTTCATGCTTCTAATGTCTGTATTAACCACTATGGCTGTTTTACTCTGGTGAGTTTATTTGGCATATTTTTTGCTTGCATTCATTTCTTTCAGAGTTTGTGATAGATGCATTAGCCCATATATTCTCCATGACAGTTCTTTGATTTGGTATTCCTTTTGAACATGTTGTTATTTTTTTTTCTTAGTATATGATCTAACTAAATGTTCAATATTTCTAAAATTAAATAATATCTAAATGTAGTGAAAAGATTTGCAACAAGTTGAATGGCCTAAAATAATCAAAGCAAAAGGGGATTTAGATGTGTCAACTGATGCATGTGTTGTATACTGTTTTATAATTTTTATCTGATGTAAACTGAGTTGCTATGTGAGATGGACAACTATATAAATTGAATAAATCAATTTTGATGCACTGTCCTGTTTGTTAATGTCGCATCACTCTGAAAATTAAACTTTATTATATTGATTCATAAGGAATTAATGGCCACTGGATGCTGATTACTTCTTCAGTTCCACAAATCTTCCCTTTGTTCCATTTTGATGTATCTTCAATAGAGTTAAAATAATTGTTAATAAAGGATTTAAAATTATTAAAACAATTACAATCCAAATAATATATTTCTCAAAAAATGGTCAGATTTCATATCAAGAATTGAAATGGTACTGGCAAAGCACAAGAAGTGAAATGTTGAAACTTCTATTTTTTTAAATCTGTTTTCCATGGCACTCATTTTCAGTTTAATTCCAGGGATATTATCAAAACTAAAATGAGGCCAAGTAGAAGAAACATTGAAAAATATTTCCCCAAGGATCCATTTTTATTTTGAATGAAGAATCATTTTGACAAACAAGTAAGATACTTTTGATTGAAATGATTATTTATTTTTCCTTGTTTATTCAATTTTGTTAAGATAAAAGACATTTATTAAATTTTGTTAAGACAATTCAGGACACACTACAACAAAGAATCTGAAAAAAATATTCATTGGCGGTAGAACTGGCCAATCTGTGGGATTCCATAGCCACAAGCAATTGCTAGGCTCTTTATTATGGTCTCTGGGAGCTGTCATCCCTCCCAGGCAAACCAGACAGGAAATATGACAAGATGAACTAATTCTACTTTATGGCAAGACCACATAAGCAGAATCTTGCAAGTTTGAAGCTGCAAACTTCCCACCGCCACTTTTTTTTTTTTTAAACAAATTTTATTAATTTTACAGAAGACACAATACACAAACATACAAAACACAAAACATAAACAAAACTAAAAGATCTTTTCTGAAGGTTGTCTGATCCCGGGTTAAAACTCTTCACACAGACACAAATTCAAACATCATATTCACCCCATATATCCTTCCATATCTTATTATCATTTTCTTTTTTATATATATATATAAAAACCATTTTTATCAATTTTATAAAAACAATGCACAAAGAATCAAGGCATAACAGCTTATAAATTCTTTTCTAGGAAAAAATAATAATAAAAAACCAATAGAGCATAACAATTCCAAATTATAGTATCAATACTTTATCTATTTAACTTCATATCTTATCCCTACTTCTCCTTTTCATCCAAATTGTTTCTTGTTAATTAAAATTTTATTGCCTTTTATCAATATACAAAATCCAAAAAAAAAAACCATAACAAAACCTTTATATATCCTTCCATATCTTATTCCCATTTTCAATAACATTCTTTGTCTATTCTATTTCCAACTATCCATTCATCTTTTTTCTTTTACTATATTTCTCCTATACACCAATTGGAGTAACGTCTATAACTCATTACCCTAACTTAAAAGTACTTCGTATAACAATTTTTCTTGGGATTCTGTTTAAAAGATTCTAAAATTACATAATGAATTTTATACTCTAAATACACATATAAAAACACAAACTTATATACCCTCCAGAATCCCTCTTTTATCCTAAATTAAATTCACCCATTATCTCTAAATAAACTTTTTTTCTTTAGATCTTGCTTCCCCCCATTAAGGCTTCTCCTCCCCCCCTTTCTCTCTTGCTTATTCTTCTCCTTGCCCTTTTTACCCCTTTGTTTTTTCTCCTCTCTTTTCTTACTCCTTTTCCTTTGCTTTCTAACCTTGCCTCCACCTTTTCGCTCATTTTTCTCTTTTTTGGTTGTTTTTATAATTCTTAAAATCCCCTTTTTCTTATCCTTTTTCTCCTCCTCTCTGGAAGGGACCCATTGTTCATCAAAGATGGCTTCTTCTTCCTCTTCTTCCTTGTCCCAGTCCTTCTGCTGCGTAATCAACTTTTCATAAGTACATAACGCCATTTCTAAGAATTGAAACAAAGCGCCCAAAGTATCTTCCTTTTTATATTCTTGATATTCAGTCTTTAGTTCATCCACAAACGATGCCATTATGAAAAGAGAAACTTTTCCCAAAACAACCACAAATATTTTTAATCAAAAACAATTAAAAAAAAGTTCCAAAAGTTAATACTTTTCTTCCTTCTTCTCTTTCTCTTTCTGGGGTTAATGTTTAGTCAAAGAGGTCCAATTACCATATATCTTTCTTTGGGATTCTAGGCAATCTCCTCCTTTTTCGGCTTCTGCTCCAATTTTTTTTCCTCTCCCTTCCCACTTGCAATGTCAATTTTAAATAATCAGAAATCCATACCTCCAACAAGGGTTTTCCAATTTCTTAAATTTTTCAATGTCCAAGAATCCTTTTGTCCCTTAGCTTCAACTCTCAAAACAATTCACTTTCAATGTCCAATATATCCAAACATTTCTGCTGTTTCCATGGGGTGGGAGAGTGAAGAAAAAACAAAAGTTCCCTTTAACAGCTTCTCCGCCGCTTTCGCTCTTCTTAGGGATACAATGTATCCTCCAGCAATTCAAACAACTCAGTTCCAGGCAATTTAAAGAATGTTACTTGACCCGGCTCAGACAGCACTTTCACTCTTCACATTTCCTCCAGCGCAATCTTACCCGGTTGCTGGCTTCTTCGTGGCGGCCATTGCTGACCGCCGCTCCACCGCCTTGGGAAAAAGGGGTTTTCCCGGAGAAGGGGGGGTCTGTGACACCCCCACCTCCCTGTCCGGCTCCCCTCTCTCTTCAGCTGTCCCTACAGGGCAGCCATATCCCCCTGACCCATCTGGATCGGGGGTACCTCGACGGCTAGCACAGCAGGAATCGCGAGCTGTCGCGAATTCCTGCTGCCCCGAAGCCACGCGAAACCGGAAGCCCCCCACCACCACTTTTGATTGTTTCATCATTCAACAGGTCTTTTCTAGGTTTCTTTATCTGATCAATAAGCCATTGGAGGCTGCTGCCTCTCTTGTCTGATTGTTTCCTAGGCAGCATCTCTTCCCCACTTCCCCAAGGTATCCACACATTCCATTACATCAGCCCTAATAACCACATTGTTTAATTTCAATAGCACAACTATAGAAAACTAAAGTTCATGCTCCCAAAGAGATAATAACTTCCAAATACTGTGGACGTAGTTGAAGAATGGATCCATTTTAATCTGCAACAATTGTTTTAGTACCTTTTAGTACCAATAACTATCTTATTGATACACTCCAAAACACAGAAATAGCAATCACACTTAGACTTATATGCCCCTTTACAGTGTTTTGCAGCCCTCTCTAAGTGGTTTACAGAGTCAGCATATTGCCCCCAACAATCTGGGTCCTCACTTTACTCACTTCAGAAGGATGGAAGGCTGAGTCAACCTTGAGCCTTGGTGAGATTTCAACTGCCATATTGCACACAGCTGGCAGTCAGCAGAAGTAGCCTGCAGTACTGCATTCTAACCACTATGCCATATTATTATTATTTGAAATAATATAACAAAGTGGCATTAAACTGATTAATATTCTGTGCTGATTTATATCTGCAGAAACAAGGCAGTAAGTTTCAAAAGAAACTTCTTTGGTGTATTATTGATGCTTTTGAACTTTGGTATTGGAAAAGACTCCTGAGAATACTATGAATAGTCAAAAAAACCAAACAAATGAATCATAAAACAAATCAATCCATAGTCAATCCACTAAAGGCATAAATGATGAGACTTAAGTTATCATATTTTGGACATACTATGTGTGAATATTTGGGTCTCTGGATAATGTCTGCTGTCAAAAGAAGCTACTTAATATTCTACAGATTTCTATAGCTGACTATTGCTGTTAATTCTCATCATGGATACTCTTGACTTCTTTGTTCTGTATTCACATTAAATTGAAACAAGAACTTCTATTGATGTGTTGCCTTAGATTAGGGGTGTCAAATTCATGATGACACATTGTCATCACATGATGTATCACAACTTTTTCGCCTTCGCTAAAATGGAGGTGGGCGTGGCCAGCATGTGACATATTGACCCCGTGGACCGTGAGTTTGACACTCCTGTCTTAGATGAAGCTGAAAAAGTTATCTTTAGGTTTTATAAGGAAGAGCAAGGTTGCAATACATAGTTGCCAATATATAGTTGTACAGCTATTGGAATTAAGACCAAACTGCTATTTTTTTACTTGAACAATGAGATAAACTAATAAATATAAAAAATAAAATTACAGTTTTGATCTAACCAATTATATAAACGGACATTCAGGGAGGTTTAATAATCTTTTATTTGTGTTCAGAATAGAGATAGGTTCAAACTGAGAGGTTCTTGAGAGCTTTAAAGCAAGAAATTCAGAACAATTCAGTCTCTATTTATGTAAGAATTATTACTAATACTCAAAGAAATTGGATCTGATATACTCTAGCTTCTAAATTAATTCAATAGGATATCTAATAATGAAATTAGATTAATTAAAGAAGTTTCTGATTAATCTATACATTATAATAAATGATTTGCAAAATAAATGATATCTTCTGCCTTCCCTAGAATTTCTAATAATAAGAGATTTTAATACCAAATAAAACAAAAAAGAGAAATAAGATTTGGCATATACTATGACATGTATTTAACTAAGTCAATCACACACCATAAATATTTATATGTGATTTAGTTGTTAAATAAAGCATGTCAGAAGAAAGTCAACCCCAATGAATCAAAATCTACTTCCAAGAGAGGCTATCAAAATTTTGTTAACATTTGAAGCACTTGAATCAAAATGTTAATATTTTCAAAATCTTGATGACCTCTTACAAATCTGTCAGGAGACTGTGAGACCATTAAAATCCTAGCAACCTTATTTGCCAACAAAATAGCATTATAATTGTCAGCCAAAGTAGGCTCTTTACTTGGTTTTGTCTCACTGAAGCTAAAGGTAATGCTTTTTCTGCACAAATAAAGCACTTACCGTATATACTCGAGTATAAGTCGAGTTTTTCAGCCCATTTTTTGTGCTGAAAAAACCGCCCTCGACTTATACTCGAGTCAGATTCCCCTCTGAAAAAAAAATGGTGTGGAGCTCCGAAGCTGGGCAGCCGCTTCCCTGCTTCCGTGTTTCCTTTGCAACTTTTAAGCATGGGAGGGGGAGGCTTTTCTGAGCTTTAGGCTGAAAAAGCAACGCGAGCTGAGGTCGCTCCACTCAGTTTCATTTCCTCAGCTCCAGCTGCTTTCAGTCCACTTGGGAGGAGGAGGAGGGGGAGGGGGAGGGGGAGGCTTTTCTGAGCTTTAGGCTGAAAAAGCAACGCGAGCGGAGGTCGCTCCACTCAGTTTCATTTCCTCAGCTCCAGCTGCTTTCAGTCCACTCGGGAGGAAGGGGAGGGGGAGGGGGAGGGGGAGGCTTTTCTGAGCTTTAGGCTGAAAAAGCAACGCGAGCGGAGGTCGCTCCACTCAGTTTCATTTCCTCAGCTCCAGCTGCTTTCAGTCCACTCGGGAGGAGGGGGAGGAGGGGGAGGAGGGGGGGAGAGAGAGAGAGATATCATAAGAACGGCTCTTGGTTTTTTCTTGCAAGGGAGAGAGTGACTCCTGCCTACCACTGTCATCATCATCATCTTTTGCATTAGTGAATCAATCAAACCTTTCATGATAGTGAGATCGTTTCCCAAATTTCCCTTAAATCAGGGAAGAAATCAGAAACAAACCTTTGGGCTGAGAATAAGCTTGTTCCTATGATGCCATTTTTGTTCACTGCAGTGTGAAAAGTGTGAAAAAACACACTTCTTTTTCTTCATCTTCTTGTTCCCTATTTACTGGTCTCTTTCAAAGAGGAAATTGTGAACATCAAACTTATTCTCAACTGTCCTAGTGAAAGTTTTTATTGGCATCTATTTTTATTTTTGAAATTTACCAGTAGCTGCTGCATTTCCCACCCTCGACTTATACTCGAGTCAATAAGTTTTCCCAGTTTTTTGTGGTAAAATTGGGTGCCTCGACTTATATTCGGGTCGACTTATACTCGAGTATATACGGTACTTGAATTTTTAAAAAGTTTTAAAAATAAGGAGACATGAAGATAATTAGGAAATGAATGAAATGTACTACATTTGTTGGTTTAGCCAGGGGTCTTCAAACAACATATAAAAAATGTTAAATTGGATAAAAAAATGAGAAATATGCTTCTGAAAATTAATATACTGATATCAGAGATTGAGGTAGTTAAATTGGCCAGGCAGAATGGAGTGAATGATTGCAAACTATTCATAAATAGTAGAAAACTGGAACAGAACAGCTGAATGTATGTACCCTAGAGGAATGAGCATTAAAGATGGGGAAATGGCAGTGAAAATTATAAGATGTTCATTAATGCAAGATAATGAGTAGAGTGTAGTCTTCAAGAAAATAAAGTTTGTTAAAAACAAATGAAAATGGCTAAGATGAAATAAATGGAATATTAAATAGCCTACGAACTTTTTTGGCCAACTTTGCCGTGCAAAAGTGAGAGTTGGCTATGCCAGGAGAAATTGAATGCAGTATGAATGGAGTCTTGTGTGATAAAACAAGAAAAGTTATCATCCAAGAAAGAAGGGAATGAAGGAAATATACAAATGAGAATGACTCGGATGACAGAAGAACATTGAGAAGGCTTCAATATGTCAAAAGAAGGAATGAAGATCAAATCACAAAGTAAATACACTGTATAAAGGAAGAATGAATGGAAGGGAAAAACTTAGTCAGGACGAGATGGAGATAATCAGAAAGGTGAGAAGTTGAAGAAACAAAAGGCAATTTATGAATCAGTGGAGGAACCTGGTGGAGGAAAAGTTTGCTTGTAAAGACAGAAAGGTATGGCAAGTTACATTGAATATGATTATATAAAATTGTTTTGGCTATATTTTCATTTCTATTACTTACATCTTTACTTTCTTTTGAAAAGTAATATCCTGGTATTTTTCGTGTACTTTTCATAATGCTGTTTGCCATGAAATGTGATGGGCTTGCTTCCAAATCACACTGTAATAAAGTATACAACACATTTATATTTATTTTATTTGTTTGTTTGTCAAACATGCACAAGATAGCAGGTATAGGTATAAACATAAACTAAGGAAGTAAGTGTTAGGGATAACATTGTTTACCCTAACTGGTTTAGGTAAAATAATAAATATGTTATCATGGTTTGTTAGTTAAAGTGTCTGTAACTTTAACTGTAAGAATGTAATTAAGGGAGTGGTTGTAAAAGCACCATAAAAGAAGCAAGGCACCGCAGCTTGCTCTCTCTGGCTTGATGATCCCTAATCACTGGATAGACTGAAGACTGCATTTTTCCCCAACTGGAACGGGAGAGAGAAAGGACTGTTGATTTATCAACTATGAGAGGACTGATTTATTGTAAGTGAACTGACATTGGATATTCTACACGGACTTTGCTAATTGAATATCCTTGAATGGACTGACTAAAACGATACATGACTAATGGACTGTTATTTTGACTATGCTATAAAACTCTAAGTGGAATAAACTATATTTTTGATAACACAAGCGTATCTGTTATTTTTACTGTATGTTAACTAACATACAAACTTATCTCACACATTTATCTGTATGCCTATCTGACTAACACTGCACATTCTGTTTAGTTTGTCTCCTTAACCCTGGTTGGGGAACACAGGCTTAACACTGGTTATTTGCCCCAGAGGCTGCAAAGTCAGTTTAACTAGGATAAAACAGATTTATGTAAAAAGTGAGAGTTTGTGTTGTTATAAGTTACAGTAATCAGACAGCTGTGTTTTATTAATTACAGTTTTATATCCATATAAGAAAACATGGCACAAGTCAATCTACAAAGTTTGTCCCTTATATCGAAGTTGGATGGAACAAACTATGTATCATGGTCTATGAAATGTAGTCTACTTTTATCCTCTTGCTCTCTAATTTCAAATGTCAATCTGCTCATCTCAGCACATTCCAATATTTTCTTAATAATTTCTTCCTGTAATGGTATTTTCTCATTCTTCCAATTTTTAGCAAATACAATCCTGGCCGCTGTTAATACATTTACAATCAGGTATTTCAAATCTTTACTATATATATCAGGTAAAATTCCCAATAAGAAGATCTCTGGTTTCAAATCTATATGTTTCTTTGTCATTTTTTCCAACCACATGCGAATTATAGTCCAATATTTTCTAGCATCCTCACAAGTCCACCACATATGGTAATACGAGCCGGGTATCTGATGACATTTCCAACATTTTTCAGATTTGTTCTTAAACATTCTTGCTATTCTTGTCGGAGGAAAGTGCCACCTGTAAAACATCTTATACAAGTTTTCTTTATATGCTGTTGACATTGTCATTTTATAATTTTGAGACCACAATTTCTGCCATTTCTCCAAATCAATCCCATATCCAAAATTCTTCCCCCAAACAATCATAGTTTCTTTGACTTGTTCTTCCTCTAATTTCATTCCCAGTAAATAACCATATAATTTTTTAATCACCTTCTCATCAGTACCCATCAAGATCTTGTCTAAATCAGTCTGTTTATCATAAAATCCCTCCGTTTTAGAATCTTCATCATACCTTGAGTGTATTTGTGCATATGAAAACCAATTCATCCTTATACCTTGTTCTTCTAAGTTTTGGATCGATTTAAGTTCACCCTTTTCATCCAAAAGTTCCCCATATCTAACTGTTTGTTCCTTCTTGTAAATTATAGGATAGGAAAATGCTTCAATGGTCGATAACCAAACTGGAATTTTCAAATAACATTGTCTTTTTATCTTCTCCCAATTTAACCACAAAGACTCCCGTACATAATGTCTTCTAAAATAACCCTGTGTTTTAGTTCCCTTATACCATAAAAAAGCATGCCAACCCAACAGCAAGTCATGCCCTTCTAGTGTCAACAACCTATGTTTCCTTAATGTTATCCATTCTTTGACCCACATCAAACTTGCAGCTTGATAATACAATTCCCAATTAGGCAGACCAAAACCTCCTCTAATTCTAGCATCTTGCAAAAGCTTTAGCTTTATTCTCGCTTTTTTACCTTGCCATATAAACTTCAACATAATTTTATTTAAATCTTCAAAATAGTCTTTTCCAAGCCTAATTGGTATTGTTTGAAACAAAAATAAAATTCTAGGTAAGATATTCATCTTAATTGTTGAAATTCTCCCTATTAATGACAATTGCAAGTTTTCCCACTTCTTCAAATCTGTAGTTATCTGTTGTTTAAGTTTAATATAATTATTCTCCTTTAATGTGCTACATCTTGTTGTCAAATATATCCCCAAATACTTAACCTTATTTGTAACTTGAATTTTCAAAAGATCTGCCAATTCTTCTCTCTGTCTCAATAACATATTCTTTGTCAAAATCTTTGTTTTATCTTTGTTTATTTTCAAACCAGCCACCTCTCCATATGACTCTATCCTTTCCAGTAACTTTGGAGCTGTTTCAATCGGATCTTCCAAAATAAAAGCTAAATCATCAGCAAAAGCTTGTAGCTTAAATTCTTCCTTCTTAATTTTCATTCCTTTTATGCTTTTATCATCCCTAATATTTCTATTCAAGACTTCCAAGGTCAACACAAATAGCAAAGGAGATAGGGGGCATCCTTGTCTTGTGCCTTTCCTTATATTAATAAAATCTGTAAGTTCCCCCTCCATCATTACCCTTGCTGTCTGTTTATTGCTTGAATAAATTTTTTAGCAAAACCCATCTGCTCCAATAATAATAACATAAATCTCCAGTTGACGTTGTCAAATGCTTTTTGAGCATCTAGGAATATCAAAGCCATTTGCTTTTCAGGATGAGCCTCATAATATTCCAAAGTGTCCAAGATTACTCTCATATTGTCTCTAATTTGTCTCTTTGGCAGAAATCCATTTTGATCTGAGTGAATAAAATTATTTAAATATTTTTTAAGTCTTTCTGCTAAAATTGAAGCAAAAATTTTATAGTCTGCATTCAATAAAGAAATAGGTCTATAATTCTTAATTTGCAATGGGTCAGTCTCTTCCTTTGGTATAAGTGTAATATAAGCCTCTGACCATGTTTTAGGTATCATCTTTTTTAACATAACTTCATTCATAACTTCTAACAATGGGATGCTCAATAATTCTTGAAATGTTTTATAAAATTCTACTGGAAGCCCATCTGGGCCCGGAGCTTTCCCATTATTTTGTCTCTTAAATGCTTCATTTAGTTCCATCATTGTTATATTGCTTTCTAGCATTTCTTCAGTCTCTTTAGGTATCTTTGGTAAATTAGCTTCCTGTAAATACTGTTTGACTTTTCCTTCATCAATATTCTCTTGTTTATATAATTGCCCATAAAAATCTCGGATAATTTCTTTTTTCTCCTTGTTCCCATAACAAACTTGGCCTTGTTCATCTATTAACTTCAATATTTTTCTTGATTCCTTCTCGATATTCTCTTCTCATCTCTCTCACTCTTCTAGGTATTTGTTTTAAAACCACAACCTCTTTACCCTTGTATTTCAGTGTTTTCTCTCTTGCTACTTGTAATATTTGCGTTTTAATGGATTTTTTGGTAAATCTAATATGGACTTCCCTGGGTAATTTATTTCTCATCGCATATCTTGTATAGACTCGATATATCTCATCTATTCCATCCATCATCTTTTCCTCTGTAACTTCCAAAGCATCTGCCAAAATTTCTATCATTACCGCTGCCAAATTTTCTCCTTTTTCCTCCTCTATATTTTGAAATCTAAGGTAAAATTCTGACCTTTCCATCTCCCACCTCAACATCCCACCTTTTTCTTGTTCGACCGCTGTTAATCTGCTATCAATATTTCCAATCTTCTTCTCTCTTTGTTTTCCTTCTTCCTCAATTTTTTGGAATCTCTCCTCATACTTAACCATCATTTGTTTAATATTTTCCACTTTTTCATCAGTCTTCTCTATTCTTTGTTCAATATTTTCTGTTCTTTGTTCAATATTTTCTATTCTTTGTTCAATATTTTCTGTTCTTTGTTCAATATTTCCTGTTCTTTGTTCAATAATATCTGATTTTGTCTTAAGTTCTTGAATTCCTTGCATAATCATCTGTAACTGTAAAGTTATTTTTTCTTGTTCCTTATCTTGCTTCAACGTTGTTTGAATTAAACGTTGTCCTCCAGCTGGTGGGGAAGCAGAGGTAGAAGCAGCAATGCCAAATGGTATTGGTTTCTTGCTCATTTCAATGTTTCCAAAACTTCAAATTCTTCTTAACTTTTAACCCAACTGGTAGAGCAGCCAATTATAATCCAAAATGGAAAACTCCAATAGTAAAAAACACGAAACCAAAGAAGAAACAGAAAAAAAGGAAGAAGAAAGATCTTCAGGTTCTTCTAGACCCTAATCCAATTATGAAATAGTCCACCATAAAAAAGGAAAAAATAGAAAGGAAAAAACAAACAAATCCAAAAGATAATAATATTAATTAAGAGCAAAAGAAAAAGGAAAAAGCAAAAAGAGAAAAAAGAAAAACAAAAAACAAAAAGTTCCTTCAGGATCTTCACACCTTAATCCAATTAAAAAATCTCAATAATCCAAAAAATAATCCAAAAAAGGAAGAAGAAAAATAAAATAAAAAATCAACCACGACAACAGAATAATCCAAAAAGATAAATATGAAAAGCAAAAAAGTCCCAATAAAAAGGAAAAAAAAAAAAAGAAGAAAAGAGAAAAGACTCTGAGGCTTTCCCTTTAAAGTAAAAGGCAAAAATAAAAATATTACTAAAAATTAAGATTTAAAAAAAAAAAAGCTAGCGAATGGGGTACATATAAGAAAACACACTGCACTTTGTTATTTATCCAAGGCTCTTGTTATGACTCTCTTCTCCAGCAGCTTCAAAGCCAAACCTCAAGTGTTGATAACAGTCCAGGAAAGCACCTGCAATAATATTTTGCTGTGCTCTCCCTCTATCTTATCACGTTACAAAGTCCTTGAGATGAGGTCTTTTTGCAATTCTCTCCAATTCAAATAGAATACTTTCAAGCCTCTAGTTGGCAGTGTTACAAAGTTTCTTAATGCTCTTTCTCAGCCCCAACCGGAAAAAAGAATTAATATATACAAAAAAAAGGAAAAAAAAAATAGCCAAAGGAAGCCTCTATCCTAAAAAAAATAAAAAAGTCAAAGGGAGCCTAAAAGTATATATAAAAGAAAATTCAGTCCGGTTACCTAAGTCACAATAAAATCTTTCCCATGGAATATAGAAAAAAAAAAAAAAAACACCCCAAGCCTCAATTTGACAGCACTTTAAAAACGCCGCTCAAACAATTTCAATCAAAAAAAAAATCTCACAGCTTCCTCCTCTCTTCAGAATGAACTTTCCAACCTCAGCGAATTTTCAACACAAAAGAGTTTTTCTCACCCAACCGACACACTTCAATCCAGTCACTTTCTTTTTGGAGCTGTCCCGACTTCAGCAGCTATGGAGGCTGCCTCTCCGCCGCCAGCAAAAGGGCTTCTTCCGAATCTAACCAGAGACTTTGCGATGTCTCTGGGATCCTGGAACAGTGCCCTTCACAATCACCGTCTCTCCGGGACGATTTAGGTCCGTTAGGACCGACCAGGGGCGAAAATATCAGCTGCGATCTCAGAGCCCCGAGATCGCAGCTGTAACGCCGGCACGAAGCTCCGCCTTCTCGAAATGTAGTCTACTTTTATGAAGAGAAGGTCTGTGGAACATAATTGAAAATCCACCAAACGTAGAGGAATGGGATCCAGAGATTGAGGAAGATAGACAAAAGATAGAAGACTTTAAACAGAAGAATGAACAAGCTTTTTGCATAATAGGACTAACACTATCTGACCAGCAACTTGTTCATATCCGCGGAGAATAAACGGCTGTTGGGTGTTGGCAGAAGCTGAAGAGGATTTATGTCCGAGATAACGTTGGTGCTCACATAAATCTAACACGGAAGCTTTTCAGGACGCATCTCCAAACGAATGGTGATATGCTTAGTCATTTGAAAACTATAAAAAGCATTTTTCAAGAACTGCACGAGAAAGAGCTTATTTTCTCTGAACTACACCAAGTCTACATAATTCTGTCTTCACTAGACGTAAATTATGATAACTACATCACTTCCCTTTAAATTTTGCCTAAGGAAAGTTTAACTTTAACTGATATAACTGGCAGATTGATTGAAGAGGCCAGAAGAAGACTTGAAAGAGATCAGTTAAGGAGGGAGCAACTTCAAAAAGAAGATATTGAATCTCCTACTGCACACGCAATTAAAAAGTGTTTTAATTGTGGAGGAAGAGGACATTTGGCAAGATTTTGTAAAAAAGCAAAGCGCCAGAACGCTGGCCAGAATACTAAAAGTAACCAAAATAAAAATAAAAATTTAGAGTTAGCCATGTATATTAACGGAGCTGTAAAAAATAATTTATGGGTGGTTGACAGTGGAGCATCCCACTGTATAACAAATGATAACAAAAAATTTATTAAAATGTCCCATAGCACACAGCAGATATCATTAGCCAATGGTTAGAAACTGAAAGCTAAAGGTCAAGGTATAGCATATTGTTCTTTCATAAAAGAGAATGTAAAAATGTTATATGTTAACAACTTAAGTTTAATTTAATTTCAGTTAGAATTTTGGTTAAACTAGGATATGTAGTTACCTTTAGGGGAGATACCTGCATAATTGAAAAAGAAGATAAGAAAATTACTGCATCTTTAAGAGGTGAATTATATGTGTTAAATAATAATAGTTTAGAGGTGGCTAACACGGTTTATGATAATAAGAAACCTCATGATGAATGTATTCACTTGTTACACCGATGGCTAGGGCATTTAAATTTTAAAATGCTAAAAAGAACTGTTCAACTATCTAAAGGAAAAAGTTTGAAACCTTGTAATAAGTATTTGCAATGTTTTTGCTTGTAATCAAAGCAAAAGCAAGGTCATACCGGCAAATAGAGTTGATGGATTTACTACCAAAGAGCCTTTAGAGGTAGTATTTGCCAATTTAATAGGTCCGAAAAAACCAAGTGTAGGAGGAGCTCGATACATATTAAGTATAATGGACCACTATTCTAGATATGGGTTTTGCTATTTAATGAAGAGCAAAACTGAAACGTATCTAAATCTCTTTAATTGGATTAAATTTGCAGAAAGAAAAACTAAAAAGAAATTCGTAACTCTTATAACAGATAATGGTGTGGAATTTACAAATAATAAATTCCAGAATAGACTTAGAATGTTAGGTATTCAACATAAAAAGCCTGCACCATACAGGCCACAACATAATGCCTTTATAGAGAGACAAGGCCAAACACTACAATCAATGGCACGTACTATGATGTCTGATTCAGAATTACCTGACAATTTATGGGGAGAAGCAATAATTTGTGCTAATCATATATTAAATAATGTTGTTAATTCAACAACAGGTGAATTACCATTCACACTGTGGCATGGTACAAAACCTGATTTAAGTTACATGCACACATTTGGAGCACCAGCATGGGTGCATATCCCTTCACAACTCAGACACAAAGGACAGCATAGAGCTAAAAGATTATTTTTTGTAGGATATGAATCAAATCACAGATCTTATAGATTCTGGCAACCAGGTACATCTAGAGTTTAAACCAGTGCTAATGCTAAATTCCTAGAACATGTAGGATGGAATAGATTAGAGCAAGATTTAAATAACGAAGTAATTACTGAACCCTACAAAAGGCAAAAAGATCAGTCTAGTTATAAGAAGAGTCCAATAAAAGAAAAAGTCCACGAAGAGCAAATAGGACCAGAACAAGAGGAAACAATTGATCAGGAAGAATTAGATAATCAAGAAGAGTTAATAAATGAAAGTCCACCTGTAAGTCCTGTAATACCTAGAAGTACTACACGTGTAACTAGACCACCTGATAGGTATCAAGCAAGTATAGTTTGCCAAGTAACTAAAATTCCAACTAGTGTAGATGAACTTAGGATGTATCCTGCTACGGATCAGGAGAATTGGCAAAAGGCAATGGAAAAAGAACTAAATTCATTAAAGGTAATGAAAGTATATGAAGATGCTAAATTACCTCCAGGAGAAAAATCCATTGGGTGCAAATGGATATTTAAAGTAAAAACTGGAAATGATGGGACTGTTTCCCATAAAGCTAGGTTGGTAGCTCAAGGATTTCATCAAACTGCATCTGATTACGATGAAGTTTTCGCACCAAGTCTTAAAGCAACATCTTTGAGAGCCGCTTTAGTGTGGGCAGCTAAGAAAAACTATGTCATTAACCATTTAGATGTAGAAACTGCTTATCAGCATGCACCATTGCAGCACACTATATATTTACAAAAGCCAGTTATTATAAAAGACATTAAAGTAAATAGTAATGATTGTTGGAAACTCAAAAAGAGTCTTTACGGGTTGAAACAATCTGGCTTTGAGTGGAACCAATATATTGTGAAAGAATTAAACAATATAGGATTTAAATCTGGTTTAGCAGATCCATGTGTGTTTAAATGAGAAAATAATGGAACAGTGTCATTATTGTTATTATTTACAGATGATATTGCTTTGATAACTAAGACTAATAATGAAGCTAATGAGATTATATCATTATTAACTAAAAAGATAAAATTAAAGCATTTAGGTGAAATTAAAAAGTATCTAAGATTGACAATTAACAAAACAAAAAATGGATTTAAGATATCTCAAGAAGATAAAATTTGCCAATTAATTAAAATGTACAAAATTGAACTTTGTAAACCGGCAAAGACTCCAATGAGTCAGGAAGTTTGCAAAACTGATGATCAAAGTCCCAAATTTGATAAGTCTATGTATCAATCTTTGATTGGTAGCTTATCATATATAAGCAATTGGTCTAGGCCAGATATAGCTTATAGTGTTAATCAGCTGGCACGTTTTAATTCAAATCCACATCAATGTCATTGGCAATCATTAAAAAGAATTTTAAGATATCTTAAAGGAACAATGAACCATGCATTGTATATAGAACCAAAGGGTGATTTGAGTCTTAGTGCCTATGCAGATGCAAGTTTTGCAACTGACATAAACACTAGGAAATCAACATCTGGGATGGCTATATTATTTGGTAAGACACTAATAGGGTGGAGGTCAATCAGACAACAGCATATCAGCTTGTCCACGATGGAAGCGGAATTTTCATGTCTGTCATTACTATGCACTGACTTAATTTTGTACAAACAGTTATTATTAGACATGGGTATAACTGTTAAAGATTCCATTATTGTGTACGAGGACAACCAAGCAGCCATAAAGTTAGCTACTAATATTGCTGTAAAAACTAGATCAAAGCATACGGATTTAAGATACTTAAATGTTAGAGAATCTGTAAAGAATGGGCTAATTAAATTGGAATACTGCATGACAGAAGAAAACATTGCAGACCAATTTACAAAAGCTCAAGGAGTAATTAAGTTTAAAGAGAGTTGTAACAAATATGATTTAAAGATGTAAATAGTTATAGTATTATTTTTACCTAAAAGGGAAGAATGTTAGGGATAATATTGTTTACCCTAACTGGTTTAGGTAAAATAATAAATATGTTATCATGGTTTGTTAGTTAAAGTGTCTGTAACGTTAACTGTAAGACTGTAATTAAGGGAGTGGTTGTAAAAGCACCATAAAAGAAGCAAGGCACCGCAGCTTGCTCTCTCTGGCTTGATGATCCCTAATTACTGGATAGACTGAAGACTGCATTTTTCCCCTACTGGAATGGGAGAGAGAAAGGATTGTTGATTTATCAACTGTGCGAGGACTGATTTATTGTAAGTGAACTGACATTGGATATTCTACACGGACTTTGCTAATTGAATATCCTTGAATGGACTGACTAAAATGATACATGACTAATGGACTGTTATTTTGACTATGCTATAATCTCTAAATGGAATAAACTATATTTTTGATAACACAAGTGTATCTGTTATTTTTACTGTATGTTAACTAACATACTTATCTCACACATTTATCTGTATGCCTATCTGACTAACGCTGCACATTCTGTTTAGCTTGTCTCCTTAACCCTGGTTGGGGAACACAGGCTTAACAGTAAGTACAGATACAATAAATGGGGACAGTAAGACAGGGATGGTAGGTACGCTGATGTGCTTATGCATGTGCTTAAATATTGGAATATTGAATGTGATACTTGAAATTTAAATTGCTTTTATTTTAATGCTCTACCTTTGTCTACAGATTCTTATCCAGAAGCTCTTTGCAGAATAACCTCTCCCTTACAAGTAGATACAGTCATTGATCCAACTGACCACTGTGATTCATTGCTAAATTCTTGGAGGATAAAATCACCCAATAATGTTCTTCCCCTCTTTGATTTTAACTTTACATTCTTTGTTATGACTTGAACATCTGAAGTTGGCAATAATAATTAAGTTTCCCAGTTGTAACCTCTAGTTCTTCCCAAGCTGAACAAGGGAAAGCTAGAAGGATCTATCATGGGGGATAAAGCTATCAATAGACATCAATCACAGTTGCAATAGATTGATTTAGGACTTCTTAACTCTACGAAATATCAATGCCTTCCTGTCCTTCTTGTTGTCCTTCTACAAGGAACACAATGGTTATTTTAATTGGACTTTGTTTTTAATCCAAGAGTAATTCTTCTTAATCTTATAAAATACATGGCTACTACCACAAAATGTGGTTGTGGCTTTAGCAATGCAATATTTTAAATGGCAATTTAAATGGCCATCAAATGCTGTGATTTAGAATTATTTCAAAGAAAAGTCAATTCTACTTTTTTTGTGTTTCTGCTTCAGATTGGCAAAACATCGTGTTTCAAAATTTCAACAAAAATTGTCAAACGAGCTCCAAGCATTCAAAGAAAATGAGACTACATACAACCCACAGATTGTGGGTTGCTTGCCCCTGCATAAACTTAATTCCCCATATTTTGGTAATATTAGCAACAGCACCTACACTTATATACCACTTTACAGTGCTTTACAGACCTCCCTAAATTGTTTACAGAATCAGCATATTGCCCCCAACTATTTGTGTCCTCATTTTACCCATCTCAGAAGGATGGAAGGCTGAGTCAACCTTGAGGGTGATGAGATTCGAACTGCTAAATTGCAGGCAGCTGGCAGGCAATAGAAGTATCCTATAGTACTGCATTCTAATCACTGCACCACTGTGGCTTTATCAGATAGTTCTTTCTAAGTGACATTGTGCATGGCCATTTAACCAGCCATCCTGATTATTCTGCTCCAATCTTTCAAAAGAGGTCTTGTTTTTCTTTGTGGATTGCTTTCCAGGGATGTTGAATTTAGCTTCAAATGCCTTTTCAAATTTCACTCTTCCCTCCTGAATAGTTCTGCTTCAGATCTAATGAAAATACTGCAGCTCTTCTTCATAAGATATATGAAAATCCACTCCAAAGTTCCAGGCAAGAGCTTTGGGTTAATGTTAGCAATATTGTGTGCTTTGAAGTAACAGAGAGAATATTGAATACTGAAGGTTCTCTAAGTAACTGTTTTACTTTCCCCTTTTATTGTTGCAGCTATTACTGTTAAAAACTGGTGATTGCTATAGTGTGTGCTGATCTACAATATTCTAACTATATTTAAGATGTTATTTTCACTGCTATGGCAGAACAACAGGTAAATATTCTGACAAGGCACTTTTTTCTTCTGATTGGAGGCCCTTCATTTTTTTTTTTTTTAAAAATTGAGCATAAAAGCATAATGATATTGCACAATTATCTTTGGAATGAATAGTTTTGACCTGACTATTTTATGTGGATAAAATCAGTCAAAATCAAGCTTTATTCATTCATAGACCAGCAGATTGAAGGTAAAAAATAGTTTCTTTGCTAAAGTGAAAAAAATACGTATAAGGGAATTAAAACAGGGCCTTGACGTGTATGTCCAGGATTCACTTGACTGGAAAGGGGACTATGATTACAATAACTGTACCTAAGATCCCTGAATAGGATGTAAGATTTGGATATTTACTAAAGTTTCTGAACAGCCTTAATTATTTACTATTTTGCTCAAATTGTGACTTACAATTAATCATATGTTACAAAGAAAGCTTGTAACAATTAGTTAAAATATACCAACATTTTATTGTATTTGGTCGTCTCTCAAGATAATATTCTTTTCACATTTTAAATTATCAGCAAGTGACCAGGGGAATGTATCTGAGTCATAACTTTTGGTAAATGAGGTCATTTATATATGGAACAGCTGCAGACTTCTTCAAATGTAATAGCATCTGAAATCATGTCAGGTTCCTCTTTTTTCAAAAAAAATCAATTTTATTTTCTTTCAGTGCAAGGTGAAAACAGAATGGCCAAATTAACTATCTGCAAAATACCAAGGTATTCTGAATACCTTGGCTGCATTAACTTTATCTAGAGTATTTTCTCATGACATGAAGGGTCTTTCCATGATGAAATTAAGAATACTTGTACTAACCTAAAACTATATTGCTTCTCAACCTTTTGGCCAATGGCATCTGCAGGGTTGGTCAAAAAAATCAAAATGGCAATCCCCAAAGAATGATTTCTCATTACCTCCTGCCTAGTACTGAGAAAGGAGGACTGGCTCAAGATTACCAGTTGGCTATGTACCTCACAGTCTCCTGGTTTCTAGCCTGGTGCAGTAGCTACTACATCACACTGGCTTTTCATTCACTTGGAGACATGATCAAATACTGTGTTTTTATTCATGAGTACATCTGGGTGCTGAAGAGTTTCTATGATCGGAAGAGGGAAGGAGATGACTTTTCTGTGGGAATAAACTTTGACTTCAGTATTGGGTAATGATTAGTCTGAGAGCTTATACATACATGTCTGCCTAAGGGTCACTGAGATAAAGCAAGGAAATTAAAAGCAAACACCAGAAACATTTAAGTGGGAAATTGACTACAGCACTTCTATTTTTTAAAAAAAGTGTGGTAATTTAATATAATGATGATGATGATGACTGGAAACATATTTTGAAGATTAAAAGTAATTTGATAAAACTCACATATTAATAAAATTAAAATGAAGTATTTTTTGGAAGGGTTTTTTGAAGTGAATTGTATGAATAGCCAAATGCAGTAATAAAATTAGTGAAATCTGAGAAAATCTAAGTTGACACATTTTTTTTTGCATTTATTCATTACTCTCTGCACTCTTCCCAAAATTAAAAGTGCTGAAACATGCTCACATCAAGTTAAATTATAGTAAAAATTAGGAAAATGATGCCAAAGAAAATGAATTCATCCTATCCAGAACAATATAATCACAACAATAAATTTTGGATAAATCTTAAAGTTGGATTCAGCTGCTTCACTAACTACAGTATGCTGGTACGAACAACAGTTTTATAATTAATTTTTTTTATATATTTGTTAGTTAACCCATTAGCTTAACTGTTTCTGGGCTAATTTGAAATTTTTGAAGAATTAATGCAACAGTCTCTAAGGGTTTTCTTGAGCTTTTAAATAGAAAATGTGTCTCTTTAAATAATTTTTACAGTCAAAAAGTGCATTTCTTTTTACAAAATATTAATTCTATTACAGGCTAAAACAGTCAAAAGTCATGTCAAAATATGAATATCAAAGCCATTTGTTTTTCCGGGTGCGCCTCATAATATTCCAATGTGTCCAGGATTACCCTCATATTGTCTTTAATTTGTCTCTTTGGTAAAAATCCATTCTGATCAGAGTGAATAAAGTTATTTAGATATTTTTTAAGCCTTTCTGCCAAGATTGAAGCAAAAATTTTATTGTCTGCATTCAATAAGGAAATAGGTCTATAGTTCTTAATTTGTAATGGGACAACCCCTTCTTTTGGAATAAGTGTAATATAAGCTTCTGACCATGTTTCAGGTATTTTCTTATTTATCATAACTTCATTCATGACTTCTAACAGTGGAATGCTCAACGATTCTTGTAATGTTTTATAAAATTCTGCCGGGAAACCACCTGGTCCTGGTGCTTTTCCATTGTTCTGTCTGTTGAGTGCTTCGGTTAATTCCATCATTGTTATAGCACTTTCTAACATTTTCTGAGTTTCATCAGGTATCTTAGGTAGATTAGCATTTTGTAAATACTGTTTAATTTTTTCCTCATCAAGATCCTCCTGTTTATATAATTGTCCATAAAAATCTCAAATGATTGCCTTTTTCTCCTTATTACCATAACAAATTTGACCATGATCATCTATTAACTGTGATATTTTCCTTGACTCTTTCTCTTTTCTCAACTTATATGCTAACCATCTACCTGGCCTATTTGCATCTTCGAAATAGTTCTGTTTAGCACTTCTAATTTTTTGTGCCAGTTCTTCTTTCTCTGCTTGATCCATTTTATGTTTAATTATGTCCATTTAAGTTTGATATCTTTTTTCTGTGGCATCTTCTGTAATTCTTTTTCCAGTTTTTTATGGTCATCTTCTAAAACTTTAATCATTTGCCTCTTCCTAATGTTCTTTTTCTTTATATAATCAATTATTCATCCTCTTGCATATGCCTTCATTGTATCCCAAACATTCTGTATTGAAGTATCTTCTTTTTTGTTTTCATTAAAGAAGAAGGCCAATTCTTTTTCCATCTATTGTATAAAATCTTTGTCCTTTCCATTTAATTATCATTGGATTATGGTCTGCCCATGTACTTGTTTCAATATTTATTTCTTGAATATTAGATAATAATTCTGTTGATGTCCAAATCATATCTATTCTGGACCACAATAAATGCCTGTTTGAATAAAAAGTATATTGTTGAGTTTTAGCATTTCTTTCTCTCCATATATCTTTTAAATTTAGTTCATCTGTCATTTTAAAAAAGGATTAAGGGAGAGTTTTCCTATTTTGTCATGTTGTTTTTACTGTATAGTCCAGTTTATTGTCTACAATTCCATTAAAGTCCCCCATCATAAGTATGTTAACATAGTCCAGTTCAATTATTTTCATATGTAATTTTTTATAAAATTCTTCTTGTTTATCATTTGGGGCATAAATTGCAACCAAGAGTGTTTTTATATTATTATCCACTATTTCAACTATTAATACTCTTCCGTCTTCATCAGTATAAATCAATTTAGCTGGAGTGGCTTTAAAACTATTGGAAAAGATAGAGACGTATGGTGAGATGGCTGGTTTAAAAATAAATAAAGACAAAACAAAGATTCTGACAAAGAACATGTTATTAAGACAAAGAGAGAGCTGGCAGATTTATTGAAAATTCAAGTTACGAACAAAGTTAAATATTTGGGGATATATTTGACGTCAAGGTGTACTACACTGAAAGAGAATAATTATATTAAGCTTAAACAGCAAATAGCATCCGACCTGAAACAATGGGAAAACCTACAATTGTCATTGAAAGGTAGAATTTCAACAATCAAGATGAATATTTTACCCAGAATTTTATATTTGTTCCAAACAATACCAATTAGGTTAAATAAGGATTACTTCAAAGAATTAAATAAAATTGTGTTGAAGTATATATGGCAAGGCAAGAAAGCGAGAATAAAATTAAAACTTTTACAGGATGCTAGAATTAGAGGAGGATTTGGCCTTCCTAATTGGGAGTTGTATTATCAAGCTGCAAACTTAATGTGGGTTAAAGAATGGATAACGTTAAGAAAGACTAGATTGTTGACATTGGAAGGTCATGATTTATTATTGGGTTGGCATGCTTTTTTATGGTATAAGGGAACTAAATCACAGGGTTATTTTAGAAGGCATTATATACGGGAATCGTTATGGTTGAATTGGGAGAAAATTAAGAAACAATGTTATTTGAAAATTCCAGTTTGGTTATCAACTATTGAAGTTTTTTCGTATCCTATAACTTATAAGAAGGAACAAACAGTTAGATATGGGGAAATATTGGATGAAAAGGGTGAACTTAAAACGATGCAAAATTTAGAAGAACAAGGTATAAAGATGAATTGGTTTTCATATGTGCAAATACATGCAAGGTATCTTAAAGATTCTAAAATAGAAGGATTTTATGATAAATTGACTGACTTAGATAGGATTTTGACAGGTACTGATGAAAAAGTGATTAAAAAACTATATAGTTATTTGTTGGAAATAAAATTAGAGGAAGAACAAGTTAAAGAAACAATGATTGCTTGGGGGAAGAATTTTGGATATGGGATTGATTTAGAGAAATGGCAAAAATTGTGGTCACAAAATTATAAAATGTCAACAGCATATAAAAACAATTAGACAATGTCAACAGCATATAAAGAAAATTTGTATAAGATGTTTTACAGGTGGCACTTTCCCCCGACAAGAATAGCAAGAATGTTCAAGAATAAATCTGAAAAGTGCTGGAAATGTCATCAGATACCTGGCTCATATTACCATATGTGGTGGACTTGTGAGGAGGCCAGGAAATATTGGACTAGAATTCGCATATGGCTGGAAAAAATGACAAAGAAACACATAGATTTGAAACCAGAGATTTTTTTATTGGGAATCGTACTTGATATATATAATAAAAATTTAAAGTATTTGATTGTAAATGTATTAACAGAAGCTAGGATTGTATTTGCTAAACATTGGAAGAGTGAGAGGAAGAAATTATTAGAGAAAGAAATTATTAAGAAAATATTGGAATGTGCTGAAATGAGTAGATTGACATTTGAAATTAGAGAACAAGAAGATAAACAATTTTATGAAGTTTGGGATCTTTTTTTTATCAATGGTTAGATAATACAATATAATAATAGAATATTTAGAAATTTAGGAAATAATTAATATATAATTTTTCTTGGTTTTGATAATTTTTAAGAATATTTTATTGAGATAGATTTGGTATGATTCCATGATTTGTTATAAAATAATTTAATTTAATTATAGTTATCTCGCTTAAGTATGAATTAGTAAAATTATAGTCAAATGATTGTTCAATAATGATATTGGGATATTTTATTGATGATGGATAATGTGAGTTATTATGTAATATAATTATTTTGATGACTATGAAATGGATGCACAAAAGGGAGTGGTAAACCAACTGATACACTGTAAATTTATGAAGAATGATAATTTTTTTTTTGTTATGTTTTATGTCTTATATGTTTTTTGTCTGTCGTTAAAATCAATAAAACTTTTACCAAAAAAAAGTCATGTCAAAATATTACAAATTCCAGGCATTGACCACTCTGTTGCTGAAGTCGTATTTTCTGCAATCGAGTTTGGAGTGGTTTACCTTGAGTTTGTACTTGCCCATGTATTATTGTGATGGAGGCTGAAGCAGTCATTGACAGGTAAGATTTTAACAGACAGTTTTGTGTACTATGCTTAGATCTGACCGCAAGCAGTGCAGTTCTAGTCCAGGCCCAAAATTTTGAGCCTGGAGGCATAGGGAATTCTATTGTAAGTGGAGGAGTGGCGTACTTTTCTCAAGAAATACCTCTGAACCCACTTAATTGTGTTAATGTCCTAAATACAGTGCAGGTTCCAGATGAACGACCTGTATTCAAGAATTGGTCTGGCAAAGGTTACACATAGTTACATGTAAATAAATCTTCACCATGTCATTTGCCCAAATATCCCCTTTTGGTTAGACACTGTTTGAGAAGCAAGAAATACAATGTACTATCATGCAACCATAGGCAAATTAAGCCAGATTGTCACTTTGCTCACAATTGCAATAGGTGCATCTCCTCACCTTCCTCTGGCTCACTCAGCACAACATAGGGGCTAATCAAGCCAATAGACACTGTTGTTATCACTGGCCCTGACAATGCATCAAGCCTACTACCCTGAATTGAGACTGAGTTATCAAGAAGAATCTCATGACAGAATGGAAGCTCTAGATGGTGGTAGGAGAGCAACTTTCACTGGATAAGTCAACTTTTCCTCATGGGTGTGGTTTAAAAGTCACCTGGACAAATTCTACAATCAAGTGTTCTCTTATGCTTGGACCCATGTGAGCTGGTAAGCATGAATGCCTTTTGGGAAATCAAATGTTTCAGCTGTTGCATGATCCTAATGCAAAATTGGACTGTTTTCCTCAGAGTCCAGCTTTTCTTGGAGTCCACCTAAGGAATTTTCTAAGAAAAGAATCAAGTGTAAATTTTTGCAAGCAAGAACTTTGTTATAAAGAAGGATGATTCGTGCAAATCCTGCCTCAAGTATCTCCATTTCTGTGAATTAAAGGAACATACAGTTAAATGCCCTTACCATGCCACAGATAGCTATTTGGTATTCGAGTGCTTGCACCATTGTTTATCATCTCAGATCTGTTGCTGATACATCATGGTTTGCAAAACACAAGGATAGTTTCCATATCTTCTATGGCCTGATCTGCAGATAGATCATGTTTCTTTAGTTGTACATGTGGGGCTAGTTTATTGAAGTCAGATTTCTAGCTAAATTTATTAGATGCAATCTCATCTGCTTTAATTGTCTTCTCTGCCATATCCATCCATTATATCAAGGGTCTTCAAACTTGACAAGTTTAAGACTTGTGGACTTCAACTCCCAGAATTCCTGAGCTAACATGACTGGAGGAGGAATTCTGGGAGTTGAAGTCCACAAGTCTTAAAGCTGTCAAATTTAAAGACCCCTGCACTATACCATTCTGCACTATTCTGGAGGACCCTCACGGTGCTTTAGAGCAAAGCAATGTGATTATAAGAGTTTATTTTGATACCCCTACACTTTTTTCATAGCTCAATGGTAGCCTAACACCTACTAACCAAATTCTTTCTATATTCCACTTCTGAACTAATATGGTATTACATGTTCCAGACAAAGGGGTGCAGTCAACCAGTTGTAAGTGATTGAAAGCAAACCCAAACCACAGCAATGGAGATACATTAATTTATTCACCTGCCCTCTCAGGGACAGAGCTGCAACTTAAGCATAGATTCCCTTGATACGTAAGTCTGACAGCTAAGCCACCTTGGTAGAGCAGGCTGACATACTTTGATCTTTCACTTTTAAAAATGCAAATCTGGAGTGCCAGCATCATAGTTTCAATTTCTCTTTACTTTTATCAGCCTTTCTCACTGCGTTCCTGTTTAAGTCAGCATATGTGATCTCTCCCAAGGCCAGGTCTCAGGGACAATTCTGCACCAGAGTTTCTTCCACCCTTCACTTTTTCTCCCCATCAACAGCTCATCTCATCCCATCATATTATTCATTTATTTAGAATAGATAATTCTTTATTGGCCAAGTATGATTGGACACAGAAGGAATTTGTCTTGGTGCATATGCTCTCAGTGTACATAAAAGAAAAGACATTCATCAAGAGTCAAGCATCATATAGTACAATACTTAATAATAGTCATAGGCAGTGGTGGGTTTCTACCGGTTCTGTCCACCTCTGTAGAACGGTAGCTCTGAAGAGCAGCAGACATAGAACTGGTTCTATGTCTGCGATGTTTTTGCCCGCCCACCCACCTGTTACCTGATCTTTATTTCCTGATTTTTCAACTTCAGCTGCTGAACGAGCCACAGCTGCAGTTAAAAAAACCACAAAAGAAGGCTGTTTCAAAGGCTTCTTCTTGGCAGGCAGCATGCTAATGATGTACTAATGATGATTTATGATGATTTACAGGTGCCGCAGCTCACAGCTGGCAGGGAAGCTCATAAATCCCAAACCAGTAGTTAACCCTTTCGTATCCCAGCCCTGGTCATAGGTACAATAAGCAATCAAATTTATTTATTTATTTATTTATTTATTTATTTATTTATTTATTTCCTTCCTTCCTTCCTTCCTTCCTTCCTTCCTTCCTTCCTTCCTTCCTTCCTTCCTTCCTTCCTTCCTTCCTTCCTTCTTTCCTTGCCTCACCTCAAAAAACTCTCCCCTTTGCAGCATTTAAGCACACACTCTGAAAATGCTTAATGTCTGATGATATGGTTTATCTGCAAGGAAGCTAAGATTTTTCCCTTATCACAATTGTACCAAAAAAGATTTCGCACTAATGTCAATGTGCCTATTCATACTCCTGTCCCATAGAATTTTTATGTTCTAATCTAGGATATTTCTTCTTAATTTTTTCAAACAGAAAAGTGATACTTCTACAAGGGATATTTCCACTATCATAATACAATGTATACAACTTTTAGGTTTAAAGGTTTATCTCCAAAAAGTCTTATCTACTTATGTTAATTCCAAGTGCTTATAACAGATTATTAGGAATCTGAGAAACAAACAGAAGGAACCTGTTCTGTCCTGAATTTGCATACTCGAAATCCCCGCGTCTTGATTGGCTAAGGCGCGGGGATTTCTGATTGGCCAGGCGAGACGTGCTGATTGGCCCGATTGGAGTCTCCCGCGATTGGCTCGTTCCAAGAGCGGGAGACTTGAATCGCTGCCATTGGCCGCGGCCGCCGCAGCGAAAAGGATAAAAGCCGCGGGCTTTTTCCTTTTCGCCGGTTCGGTTCACAACTGTGTAATAAAGAGCTTGAATGATAGTCACCGACTCTGAGCGTCTTTTTGCGGACACGACACTGGCGACGAAGGTGGGATCCCGACCCTGAACCGAACCCCGTGTCCAACAAGAGCCAGTTCCAGCGCAAGAGATGGCGAAGATCGCACCGCCCGCCCCTTCAACCCCGCCACCGAGGACTGGGAATCGTACTCAGACCGGTTCCGTATGTACCTGGAATGCGCCGGAATGAAGGACGCCCCGGGCCCGCTAAAACGCGCCGTCTTCCTTACTCACTGTGGACCAGAGGTCTTCCAGATGGCCAAAGCATTGGCCAAGCCGGCAGACGCAACCGCCATGGACTGGGACATCCTCGAACCTATACTGCGGCGCCATTACGCCCCCGAGGTCCCCATCCTGATACGGCGCAACGAGTTTTACCACCGAAATCAGAAACCAGACGAGAAATTGAGCGACTTCGTCGCCGAGCTGCGGTGCCTTGGAGGACTCTGCGAGTTTGAAGGTCTGAACAGCCTCATAAGAGACCGGTTCGTGCTCGGCCTATGGGACCCTACGCTCCAGAGCCGGCTTATGGCCAAGGGCGACATCAGCCTAGCAGACGCCCTCACCGCAGCCGCAGCCGCAGAAGCAACCCGCTCGTCTGCTGACAGCATGCGAAGATCTGACGCGAAGGGCGGAAACAACAACCCGGCAAGGTCGGCCGACCCTAGAAGCGAATCAACCGCACACTACGGAGAATTCCAGTCAGCCTCCAGCACGTCGGAAGACGAGGAGGACATACATCGCGTGCAGACAGGACGCGGCGACCAACGGAATCGAAGAGGTCGTAGGTCGAGGACCAACTGTGCCGGGTGCGGCGGCGACCACCCCAGGTCAGAATGCCGATTTTTTGACTCTATTTGTAGGCATTGTGAACGACGGGGCCACATCGCTCGAGTTTGCCGCCAAAAGAAGACCCGCAGCCCGCCCAAATGGGAACAATACGACCGGAAGAAGGAAAGCCCCCCGCCCAAGACCAGAGAGCGCCAACCGGACGGTCGGTGGGACCGTGCCCAGCGATTTTCAAGAGGCGGCGACGGTCGGCGAAAGGAAGAAACACACCAGACGGTGACCATCGGCCACGCCATCTCCGACGGCGCCAGAAAGGTACACGTTGAAGTCCATATTGAAGGCCAACCATGCAAGATGGAAGTGGACTCCGGGTCCTACCTCTCCATGATTGCATGGCGCGAGATTAAGCGGCTAGTACCCACCCTCCATAAGAGGAACATTCATACCCAGAAAATCATTATAAAAGACTACCAAGGGAATCGCGTCCTGGTAGTGGGCACCAAGAGCTTCAATGTAACCTACAAGGGCCGCACCGAACAACTGCCACTCACTATCGTCGATCGCGACCGCCCAAGCCTATTGGGTTTACAATGGTTCGCCCCGCTTGACATCGCGCTGACAGGAGTAAACCACGTCGCCGACGACGGTTGGGAACAGCGGCTAGCCCAGGAGTTCCAGGAAGTCTTCGATGGAAGCTTGGGCAAGTACCAGGGGCCCCTTATCTCATTTGACCTAGACCCAAAGGTTTCCCCCAAGCGGCTTAAACCTAGGAGGGTACCATTCGCCCTGAAGCCTAAAATTGACGAGGAGATCAACAAGCTCGTCGAACAGGGGGTGTTGCAGCCGATAGACCATGCCCGATGGGAGACCCCTATAGTGACCCCAGTCAAGCCAGACGGGTCCGTAAGAATTTGCGGGGACTATAAGGCCACCCTAAATGGCGCATTACAACAAAGCGCCTACCCAGTCCCAATCGTGCAACATCTGCTGCACTCACTGGGAGGGGGCAAGGTCTTTGCCAAGCTCGACCTCGCCCAGGCATATCAGCAGTTACCAGTAGACGAGAAAACGGCGGAAGCCCAGACCATCGTGACCCATCGGGGGGCCTTCAAGTGTAACCGACTCCAATTCGGAGTCAGCGTGGCACCAGGCATCTTTCAAAGCCTGATGGAACGTTTGCTACAGGGCATCGAGGGGGTGGTGCCCTATTTTGATGACGTATTAGTGGCGGCGCCAAACGAAGCCGAATTAGAAAGCCGACTCAGACAGGTCTTAACAAAATTTAAAGTGACAGGACTTAAAGTTAAACGAGAAAAATGCCAACTATGCACAAAGCAAGTGGAATTCTTGGGCTACCTTCTAGACCGGCATGGCATTCACCCTACAATTAAAAAAGTGAAAGCCATCAAAGAAGCCCCCACCCCAGGGAACTAAAACACAGGGTTATTTTAGAAGACATTATGTACGGGAGTCTTTGTGGTTAAATTGGGAGAAGATAAAAAGACAATGTTATTTGAAAATTCCAGTTTGGTTATCGACCATTGAAGCATTTTCCTATCCTATAATTTACAAGAAGGAACAAACAGTTAGATATGGGGAACTTTTGGATGAAAAGGGTGAACTTAAATCGATCCAAAACTTAGAAGAACAAGGTATAAGGATGAATTGGTTTTCATATGCACAAATACACTCAAGGTATGATGAAGATTCTAAAACGGAGGGATTTTATGATAAACAGACTGATTTAGACAAGATCTTGATGGGTACTGATGAGAAGGTGATTAAAAAATTATATGGTTATTTACTGGGAATGAAATTAGAGGAAGAACAAGTCAAAGAAACTATGATTGTTTGGGGGAAGAATTTTGGATATGGGATTGATTTGGAGAAATGGTAGAAATTGTGGTCTCAAAATTATAAAATGACAATGTCAACAGCATATAAAGAAAACTTGTATAAGATGTTTTACAGGTGGCACTTTCCTCCGACAAGAATAGCAAGAATGTTTAAGAACAAATCTGAAAAATGTTGGAAATGTCATCAGATACCCGGCTCGTATTACCATATGTGGTGGACTTGTGAGGATGCTAGAAAATATTGGACTATAATTCGCATGTGGTTGGAAAAAATGACAAAGAAACATATAGATTTGAAACCAGAGATCTTCTTATTGGGAATTTTACCTGATATATATAGTAAAGATTTGAAATACCTGATTGTAAATGTATTAACAGCGGCCAGGATTGTATTTGCTAAAAATTGGAAGAATGAGAAAATACCATTACAGGAAGAAATTATTAAGAAAATATTGGAATGTGCTGAGATGAGCAGATTGACATTTGAAATTAGAGAGCAAGAGGATAAACAATTTTACGAAATTTGGGATCTTTTTTATAAATGGCTAGATGATAAAATACGATAATAGAATATTTAGAATGCTAGAGAGTAAGGATTATCTTTATTTTGTCATTATTTTGCTATTTGATATTATATTTATAAAGGATTTTTTAGGATTGATTTGATATGATTAGATGATTTGTTATAGAGTAAACTGGTTTAAAGTATTGTTAGCTCATTAAGCATAAATGATTAAAATATAGTCAAAAATTTCTTTTTTTAGTGATATTAGGATATATAATTTTGGATTGACAATATGAGTTGTTATGTAACATAATTGTAATTGAGACTACAGAATGAATGCACAAAAATGATGAACCAACTGACACACTGGATGTACATATAAGATTTGATGTTTTTATGTTTTGTTTGTCTTGTTTGTTTGTAGAAAATTAATAAAAACTTTTTCAAAAAAAAAAAAAAAAAGAAGCCCCCACCCCAAAGTCTAAAACGGAACTACAAGCGTTCTTAGGGTTGCTGAATTTTTATAATGTTTTCCTACCCCAAAAGGCTACGGCGGCGGAGCCTTTGCATAGACTCCTGGATAAGGCGGCAACCTGGACTTGGGGGAGACGAGAGCAAGCCGCCTTTCAAAAAACCAAAGACCTCCTCACCTCCGACGCCGTCCTGATTCAATTCAGCGAAACCTTGCCCTTAGCTGTCACTTGCGACGCATCCCCTTTCGGCGTCGGCACAGTCCTCAGCCTTACCCTCCCCGACAAAAGAGAAGCACCCATCGCTTTTTTCTCCAGGACTCTGACTAAACCAGAGCGGAACTATAGCCAGCTGGACAAAGAAGCCTTGGCTATAGTTGCCGCCGTTAAGCGATTCCACGAATACCTGTATGGCCGCCCGTTCTCCATTGTGACAGATCATAAGCCGTTGCTGGGAATCCTCGCTGGAAACCGAGCCACCCCGAACATTTTATCACCCCGGATGACAAGGTGGTCCGAGTTCCTGGCAGCCTACAGCTACGAACTGTTACACAAGCCAGGTAAGAAAATTTCGCACGCGGACGCCTAAAGCCGTTCCCCCTTACCAGACTCTGATCCTGACCCAGCACCAACAACAAACACACTTAGCATTGAAAACCTACCCATTACCGCATCGGACATTGCCAGAGAGACTATTAAGGATAAGCGTCTGGCGCGAATCCTACATTGGCTAGAAAGAGGTTGGCCTGAAAGGGACAATGACGAATCCATTAAAACATTCAGAAACCGCCAGACTGAACTTTCACTGCTTAAAGGATGTATTTTGTGGGGTGACAGGGTGGTCATCCCGGACAGATTGCAAGGGAGGGTCTTAGAGATGCTGCATGAAGGTCATCCTGGCATAGTCAGGACTAAAGCCCTGGCCAGGAGTTACGCTTGGTGGCCAGGGATGGACAAACAAATTGAGGCATGGGTCGCCAAATGCCATCGTTGCCAGGAGACCAGACCCAGCCCGCCCGCAGCACCCATCCGGGACTGGGAAATACCAAGGGGGCCCTGGTCCAGAATCCATTTAGACTTTGCTGGTCCAACGAATGGGCATACTTTTCTGATCACAGTTGACGCTTACTCAAATTGGTTGGAAGTAAGCGACATGAAATCCACTACCACGGAGGCCGTCATCAAAGAACTGTGTAAACTGTTTTCCACGCACGGCCTCCCAGACGTTGTCGTCTCAGACAACGGGCCCCAGTTTACTTCCCTCGAGTTTGAGAGGTTCTTGGCGGAGAGGGGCATCCGCCACGCATTAACAGCACCGGCGCATCCGGCGGCGAACGGTAGGGCGGAACGGATGGTCCAGTTTACAAAAAAAACCCTCCGGAAAATGGACCACGGGGAGATCAACGACAAAATCAATAAACTCCTCTTCATACAACACATCACCCCTAACACCACTACCAACAAAAGCCCAGCCGAATTGCTAATGGGCAGGAAGCTGAGGTCCCCACTCGACAGGCTGCACCCGACATACAACCCGGAGCAGCCCCCAGACTCTAGTTCCAAATACCGGACATTTGCCCCCGGTGACTTAGTCTACGCAAAAAATCTGACGGGGGACCCCCTATGGATCCCAGCCGTCATCACTCAAATCACAGGTCCACGGTCGTACCGGCTCCAAACCACCGACGGGCGAGCCTGGAAACGACACATCGACCAGCTCCGGTCACGAACTGCAACAGACCTCAACCCCCAAGACTCGAACCAAGGGGGGAGGGAATACCCGAATAAAATAGCGCAAGAAAAAATCCAAAAATACTCACCGGAATGCAGCCATCGCGAGTCCCCTCCGGAGAAGAACCACCTGGCCAGCTCAACCGACTCAGAGAAACCAAGCGGGAACGGCGAAACCCGTAGCTCAACCGACCCGGTAGGCCCAGGCGGGAGCCACGGAGAATGAACCGGCCTGATCATCCAGCCGGTTCACACAGAGGGAGGAGCAGCCAAAAAGATGACCGCTCCGGCCGAGGTACAGCTCGCAACTGAGCCGCGCAGGTCAACTAGGGCTAGACGGAGCCCCGCCTACCTGCGTGACTACGCTACGTGATGGTCTATACCAAGAGGGGAGGGGTGTTCTGTCCTGAATTTGCATACTCGAAATCCCCGCGCCTTGATTGGCTAAGGCGCGGGGATTTCTGATTGGCCAGGCGAGCCGCGCTGATTGGCCCGATTGGAGTCTCCCGCGATTGGCTCGTTCCAAGAGCGGGAGACTTGAATCGCTGCCATTGGCCGCGGCCGCCGCAGCGAAAAGGATAAAAGCCGCGGGCTTTTTCCTTTTCGCCGGTTCGGTTCACAACTGTGTAATAAAGAGCTTGAATGATAGTCACCGACTCTGAGCGTCTTTTTGCGGACACGACAGAACCCTAGACAGAAATTATCAGCAGATGGGATAAGACATCATCAGTAGCTTATCTCATAAATGGCATGTCAGTCCAAGTTACCAAAAAAAAAAAAAAAGTCACACATTAAATTAATAAACAAACAAAATACCACAAAAATGTTCAAACAGATTTCACCTTAATGTGCTTGGTAATTAAAGAGGAGTGAAAATTCCAGTTATAGGTTTCAAGATTCTGTAGTTTTAAGGATTAAAGTTTTCAAATGTTGCATGAAAATTCTGTGTTGTAATTCTTTGTCTGCAATTTTTGCTTCCTTGATTGTGACCAGATATAAAGATTTTAACATTGCTAAACGCTGATTTGGATTTTAAACATTTGATTCAGAGGTCTATTCTTACTGGTGGTAATAAGTAGTAGGTAATTTTTTTTATTAATGCTTCTCTCTTTTCAAAACCCCAATTTGGTCTGATGAAGCAACAGGCTGAAGGGCTGCACATTTTTGGAAAATGAAAATCATCATCTTGCTTTTCTCTCTCTACAGGATCAGAACTCAATACAGGTGGCCAGTACAGGTGGCCACACAGAATTTTGGATCAATTTCTACAGCTATTTTACAGCTAATTTTAAAAAACTACCTCTTCATTTCTGTAGAACTGAATTGTCAACTATTTTGCAGAACAAAATTAACTTGACAATGTGCAATTTCTAAATGGAGAACAAAGTTATTACAATATGAGGCCATAAGTTAATTTTGAAAATATGTGCATTCTTTAGAACAGCAATCTGGTTCAATTTGCCAATTTCTCTGATTCATCTCTGGCTAATACTGGGTTTGCAAACAAATGGGACCCCACCCTGCTTATTTCTTTGAGTCCCAGGGGTCAAGAATATGTATACTTACCAAAAGCACTTCCAAGTGCAACCTTTTTCTCCCTGCAGATCAGGGATTGCTGGTCTTTTTGGGTTGATCCATTTACGGTCATAAGCTTGGCTGTGCTTTAGGAGCAGTTACAGCTGTGTTGGACACTAAAGTCCAAACTGTGAATCAGATGAATAACCGCATTCCATATTATCTTCATTTCTATCTTTTTTTCCTTCTTCTCAAGTGCCAGTTTTTATAAATGTCAAGTCTTGGCTCAGGAGTTTAGGAGTAGGGGACACCATTGTTCTTCTTTGGGGTACAAAGCAAAGAATTCCTGTCAAAAAAAAGCTGAGCTGATTTCCCTCATTGCTTCAAGAACACACATGCAGGCACTATGCCAAGTGATTACAAAGGAACAAGACTCTTAAAAACATTTTCCCCATCGAGTCCATGGTCTCCCCCCGGTCTATGAAACACTGGCTCTCGTTCTTTGACCAAGTGAAGAATAGGAAGATCAGGCCAAAAAAATATATCTGATATGAACATTTGCAAGTACATATCTATATATTGACTGAAAAATTCCAAGACATTGCCAGTTATCTGCTGGCATTTTTTCCAGAGTGTTAATTTACAAGACCTGCCTGGAAAGGTTACATATTCATGAAAAATATTGTTTCTGATTGCTGTTTAGGCTTTGTGTACACTTTATTAAGTCAAGTGCAATGAACATATTTGCATGTATGACACAAACCTGAAATGTATTATAGAAATAAATGAAAGATCATTTATCCTTAAGATTCTACTCTACATTGGATGCAAGAAGTCATGAGAACGGTTGCCCCATTCAAACAGGAGACAAGCTTAGTCAAGCATAACAGAGGTTTGTTGCATCTATTCTATACCTGAGTATCCTTGAATCCAACTATATATCAGCACCTGCTATAAGTACATCATAAAAACATGTCATCATAAGGGAATAAGAGTCACCAGTTGAGGTGGCTGCTATAGAAATTAAATAAATGAATAAAATTCCTTCCATTGGGCTTTTTCAGACTAAGAAGCAAAGGAATTTAAACTGCAGAGCAACAGGAAATATTCTCAGCATACTCTTGCATACAATAAGATAGATTGAAGAAAATGAAATGCTAATGAAGTTCACCAACTTCTTGAGAATGAGGTCAAGAAACAGAAATCTTTTTCATCCAGTTCATGGAAACTAGAAAGGATTTATTTATTTATTGATTTGTTTGTTTATTTGTTTGTTTGTTTGTTTGTTTATTCAAGTGATTATTAGATAACAGGTATAAGTATAAACATGGTTATGAATACATGAAATGGATACGAATAAGAAAAAAAGAAACAATAGGACAGGTACAGTAGGCACGTTGGTGCGCTTATGCACGCCCCCTACAGACCTCTTAGGAAAGAGGTAAGGTCAATAGTAGACAGTCTAAGGTTAAAGTTTTTGGGGCTTGGGGAAGAAACCACAGAGTCAGGTAGAGTATTCCAGACATTGACCACTCTGTTGCTGAAGTCGTATGTTCTGCCATCAAGTTTGGTGCGGTTTACCTTGAATTTGTATCTATTGTGTGTTTTTGTATTGTTTTGGTTGAAGCTGAAGTATTCATTGACAGGTAGGACATTGCAATATATAATTTTATGTACTATATACTTAGATCGAACCGAAGATGGCATAGTTCTAGGTCTAAAATTTCAAGTCATAAGGCATTCTGCTATGAGTAGAGGAATGGAGAACTCTTCTCATAAAATATTTCTGGACTTTCTCAATCGTATTAATATCAAATATGTAATGCAGGTTCCAGATTGATGAGCTGTATTCAATGTTTTATATGCTCTAGTTAGTAGAGTGATATTACCGAAGAAAAAGCCACGCAGGATTAGGTTAACAACTCTTAATGCCTTTTTGGGTATGTAGTTAAAGTGGGCTCTCGCACTTAGATCATTTGAGATGAGTACTCCAAGGTCCTTGACAGAGTTTGGATCATCAACAAGGTCTTGACTATTCAGCCTGTATTTTATTTTCTGATTTTTTTTTTTGCCAATATGTAAGACAGAGCATTTATTTGTTGAGATTTGAAGTTGCCATTTGTTTGACCATTCTGACACATACTCGAGGTTTTTTTGAAGGGTAGCAGTATTGTCAGTGGTGTTGAATAGCTTTACATCATCAGCGAAGAGAACGCAATTGCTCTTGATACGATCACAGAGGTCATTTATGTAGAGTATGAAGAGAGTTGGTCCTAGAACACTGCCTTGGGGGACACCACTATTGACAAGTACAGAATTTGATAGGACACTCCCAATTTTGACCATTTGTTGTCTGTTTGACAGGAATGCTTCTATCCAGTTATGCAGGTGTCCAGAGATACCATAAGATTTTAGTTTTAGGAGTAATTTGTTGTGTATCACTGAATCAAAAGCTTACATTTTGGTCCAGAATTAATCTATTGATGTCCATCTCACCTTAGACTCCATATTGATGTCCATCTCACCTTTACATGAAATATTATTTTGGCTAATTGTGGAACTTTAAGGATTCATGAGCCATTATTTGGATTTTAATGTGCTCAGGTCATATGACTCTTTCAAGCCCAAAGTGTTAAATCTAAAAGGGTTCTATACTGACAGTTAATAGCATGTCACTATGACTAGTTATTTTTGCTGATGCATTTTTATGTAAAGCAGTGCTTAGGAGTCAATGTTAATTGCAACCAAGCAATCAATCATATAAAAAGAAGTGGGGAGAGAGAAAACATTTTGCTCTGAATGGATGGAATTCCACTAAGAATGAGTAATCCAATTTCTAAGGGAGGTAAACCTCCCACCCTTGGACTTATCCCTCTAAAAGGGGAGAACAATTCAGTGATTTTCCTGGGAGTGAGCCAATTATAAAAACATTCATTATCTTGAATGCAAGGTGGCTGTGGAACTCAATGAGCAATAGCCAAAGTGGATATCTATGGCCAAGAGTCCATAGGCTCCCAGTCTCTCCTTGCCAAATCTTGTTTTTCCTGCCTCCCACCCAACTTAAATTTGGTGATATGGTTTACAGTATTTTTTTAAAAAGCAAATTTTGTTCTCTGCTATGATAAATATTTAAAACAAACCAATCAACAACAACATACCCCCAAAAAGTGGAAGAGTGATGAAGAAAAAAATATCCTCTCAATTGGCTCTATTTTTTCCAGTGACATCACCTAATCACCACTGTATCCTTGTGGCCCACAAAGATCCTTTATTCCTTGGAATTCCCTTCAGCTATAAAAGTAGTTAGCCCCTCTGATATATGAATGGTGTTTTGTTAAGTCTTAGTATTAGAGTTAGAAGAATTCAAAGGAGGTTGGGTGCCCATATTATTAAAATGGTTGCAGTGTTGTTCAAAAGCACTGGGAACCTTACAAAAATACAGCATACAGTCAAGCCTGAAGAATTGGATTGAACTTGTATTGATCTCATCAACTCTGTGAGGAAACTGTTTCTCCCCTTCTACGTAGTTGCCCCTGATCCCAGTGCACATACACAGTAGAATGAAATAATAGGAATCTGTCACAAACTCTAATTCCGTAGATTCCAGGGCAGGAATGTCACTGCTAATATCATCATCATCATCATCATCATCGATAAAACCATAAGCATAGCACCCCTAATGTAATACTAAGGATCTCATTGCTGAGATTATTTTCCCTTGCAGGAAGGTAAGAATCTTTCATTAGATCCTTTATTTGATTAAATCAGGGGTCTTCAAACAGCTTTAAGACTTGTGGACTTCAACTCCCAGAATTCCTCCTCCAGTCATTTCAGCTCAGGAATTCTGGGAATTGAAGTCCACAAGTCTTAATCTTGCCAAGTTTGAAGACCCTTGGATAAGATATTCTCCCACCCTCCCCCCATCTGAAGAAAAGTAGCCTATTCAATTGCACTAGACCAGGGATATCAAACTGGCAGCTGGCAGGTCAGATGCATCATGCACAGGCCACACTCACCCCAGCTCCATGATTGGGAAAAACATTGTGAAATGTCACATGGTGGCAAGTGATGCCATGAGTTTGACACCCATGCATTAGAGCTTGGAAACTCCAGACCATAGATCTCTGGAAGTAGGAATCTTACCTACTCAGCTATCATAAGATATGATTAGAATCATAGTTCAGCACAAGATTAGGTTGGTGCTTCAACCACTTATTGTCCTGCTCTCTGGGCTTCTTGTTTGAGTGAGATGGCATTGAAGGCTAGTTGGTTTCTGGCATCAGTCAGTACATTATCTAAACTAGCCGACAAAATGCTGAATCTACTCTAACAGGTTCCTTTCACCATATTTTATGTGGCTTCCCAACATTACTAATATTCCTCTTACAGTGTGTGGGTCAGAGAGGGGAGTCCTTGATACTTTTGATATTGCTGAACTACAGTTTGCAGCAGCTCCAGCCAAATGATCAATTGGGAAGCCTAAAGGAAGTGGCAGTTCAGCAACATCTTCAAGGACCACCAGTTTCCATCCTTCCTAGTCCTCTTAGTGATCCTGCTTATCGTATTTAGAAAACAGAGAGAAATATTGTGCATGTAAATACACCAGATCCTACTACAAAGAAAAAAGTTAAATCCCCTGTTCCACATTCATTTTTCCCGTCTGCCGGAAGCAAAAAGTCCATCTCTTGCACCTCCACTTCAGCTCTTCAGAGCCTTCATCTCCTATCAGAACATGCACAGCTTTCCAGATTCAGGCACTCCAGATGTGTTATGTATCTACTTCATTTTGGCTGCTCCTACTGCAAGGCCAAAAGAAATATTAATCACTTGATTTCACGTGAAAAGGATGGGACCTCCTCTCAAATTTCAGAAAGGGGCCGGCAAGTAGAGGAAGCCAAAGCTTTCCCTATTTAAGGGCAAAACACAGGAATGTCTGTGGCTGAGTTCTCTGCAGGCCCAGTGGTTGACAGGGCAGGAAGCAATTGATGGTGATCTTTTGATTTTTTTTTTTCCTCTCCCCTTTTTTTCCCTCTCTCATTCTCTTTTGCACATAGAGTCTCATGTTTAAAATTATTTAAACATGATGAGCTGTGTGCAGAGAGCCGTTTTGTTCTTCTTTACTGTGTCACAATTCTCCGTCATTTTGGCACAACAACAAGAAGGTAAGTAATCCCACTTAAGAATCGAGAATTGTCATGGTTTTATATTATATATTCCCTTCTATGCAACTTTGCCAGATATCAAGTATTTCTCAAGCTACTTTTTTTCCCTTTTGCTTTGAGCTGGGTTGGGATCCTGCATTTGAAGCAAGAAGGCTAACCTTTAAAAAGGGAAATTTTAGAGGCTTAACCATATTCTGTGCCTTTTTCTAAACTTTCTCTCTTGATGTTTCTAGACTTAGTTTGCCTAACCAGCACTGGAAATATCTTACTGTTTTTTCTTTTGGCTTTTTGAATAAAATTCTTGAGTGCAGAATTCAGGAAAGTTTGAACTTAATTTGCAAATGTAAAAGAAGCTTGTATTTAGCCATTGGGGGGGGTTAGGGATTGTAAGAAACACTGCTTTGGAGTCTTGCTGGCATATTTCTTTTTAAATATAGGGTTATGTATAAAGTCATTTATATCATTTAAGGAAGTGCTTTTGTGAACCAGGTTGGTTGGCTCAGCTCTGGGGAAAGATTTTTCCAGGTGTGGATATGACAGGGCTGCCAACTCTCACGCAATCAGCGTGAGACTCACGCAATTCAATCAATTTTGACTGTCTCACTCTGATAAACAAAATCTCACGCTAAACCCCCAAAATCATGGAATGTACAAAAATATCCCTACATTCTCTGATTATATTCCGAATATTCCCCTTAGCTTAGGAGAAGGATGAGCTCCCAGTGCCGCCCCGCCCTGCCCAGCCACCCCGCCCTGCCCAGCCACCCCACCGCGCCTCTTTTCCCGCCTTAATCCTTCTGCCGGCGTCCCGTAACTGTCACGATGCCGATCATTATCGCTTCAGGAAAGCGAAGAGCAGGAGGCTTCTTCGCCGCCCGGGGCGCTCGCAGCCACTTTGCCCCGCCCTCTCCCTCTCTGCAATGTCCTCTGGGACAAGCCAGCTGCCCTAGGCTTTCCAAAGAAGGACACGAGGGGGCTGGCAAAGCCTCTTTACAGCCTCGGCCAGTAATAACAATGGTAAGCAAAGCCAACGGAGTGGCTTCCATTTAACCCTTTGGTGTTTAAATCTTTGGTGATGTTTCTTTATTTTCTCTGGCTGGATTTCTGACCCAGGGGAGAAAGACCATTTAAAAAAGCAAAAAGGACAGAAAGAACACCAAGAAAGAATGGGACAACCCCCCCCCCCCAAAAAAAAAGAGATCCAACACAACTCTGAATAAAATTATTATTATTTTAAATTTTATTATTATTATAATTATTATTACCACCCCTTTACATGCCTTATGCTCTCTTTTAGCTGATCCAAAAGAGTCTTCCCAAACCAGCAAGGCGAGAAGCGCGCCTGGCTGATCTATAAAGGGGCTGGGCAGCTTTTTTGCAAAATACTTAATAGAAAGGTTGGAGGACTGACAGGATTACATCTCTGGCAGTGGATGAAGGAATCACTTTTTCCTCTTTCTCCTTTGAGTTTAAATCCTAGGTCTCCATGCACCAGATCGACAGGACTGTACTACATTATTATCATATTTTCAAACCCTTAGATAAGGACTCAATAAGGACTTTTTTTGATGTCAGTAGGCTTCTCAGCCCCAAATTGGGATAGCCCTGACTCAACTAGAACATATTCTAATCTTAACACAATTTACCATCCAAAGAGCAGTAAGACCATTAAGTTCAGAATCTAAACTTAGCCAATAAATAATATACTGTTTCCTCACTGTGCTCAAGCTTCAGAATACAGTAGATGAGTTTTACAGTTAACAATATGTATATTTATATGAAGCACTCATTATTTGATTAAATGTTTAGTTTATACATGTCTGAAATTATGAACCCCTATTTCAGTCAACAAGTTAGTATATAATTAAAGACTGAGACTATAGCATTTGATATTGGCATGTAGTATGGTATTTGATACAGAAAGAAGAATACCCATTGATGTATTTGCATTATCTCTGTAGTTGTTTCGGGTTTTTGTCTTTTTGTTGCACATTGAATTCATCCTATAGTGGTCTATAGTACATCACTAAGCTAATAAAGTCAGTTGAGGTAGAATACTGCAGTTACAAGTCAGGAACTTCAATTATTCATGGTCAGTGAACTGCATTATTAATATCTTACAAATCCGGTTCAAGTACATTGGTGCTGCTTGCATGTATGTATGTATGTATGTGTCCAAATCATGACTAAAGTATGCATCAGATTGCACCATTTAAAATGTAAAATTGTCAAAGCTCCCTACCGTGGAAGGGGGGACACCCCCCTTCCACACCATCCCCCCCCCTCGGTCGCTTCGCTCCCTCGCAGTGTCTCACTCCGAACTATCACTCAAGGTTGGCAGCCCTGATATGAGTGTATTCTTCTGAGACATAAACAGGAAGGGAGAAGGATATATCACATCTCAAACTTCATTTCATCACTCATCAGAGAATTCTTTCATGTCCCTTGCTCTCCTAACAGTAAATAACCTCAGGCTATACATGCTTCCTGGAGAGTAAGTCTGATTGTGAACAGTCAAGGGATTTGCAGGGCTTACAAGCACATTTGGCAATTAAGATTCAGGACATTTTAATAAAGGACATTTTTGGATCCTGGTTTGTTTGGTGGTGATGTGCACGGTGTTGAATTGACAGAATTGTTGCATTATGTGATCTATATCTTGAATGCACAACTTGATTGATACAATTAATTAATAACAAGCTTTACATCGTAATTTGCCCCAACCAAATATACTCACATAATTGATAGGTATATCTGAAATTAGATGTTTCTTTTTCAGTTTATCTAATAGAAAAGCTTTTCATAGAAATGATTCTATTAAAAAAGGATATTCTATATATTTTTAAAAATAAGATGCAAGGACTATAGAAATGAACTTATTTATTCATTCATCACAATTGATTTAGCGAGTAAAGAAAAAAGGCACTCATTTTTTTTAAGGTTGCTTTATATAATTGATTCTGTATGGTTGATATAAACTATACTGAAATTGCTTGTAGAAATTTTCTAAATTTTATTTGTTCTCACATTCCACTGGATCAAATTGCTTACGTCCAGCAGATTTAAAGGATATGAAGCATCTATGGCTACGCATTTGGTGCATTCAAACAGATGTAGTATTTGTTTCTAGTTGCAACATGCATTTTAGGTAGATATAACAGAGAAATCAAATGCATGTTTAGAAATACTATTTTTGTTCTACTGTTATACTTTCTGTTATCATTATTTGGCTAGACTGTAAGATTGAAGAAAAAGAAAGAGAAAGAGAGAGAATACAAAATCCCATAACATTGACCTGATTTTTTAAAATGTAGAAATGATACAGCATGCTGCAATGGTTTATATTTCCCTCCATACCCTTAACCCCCATTTCCATTCACATGTGTCAGATTTTTGGAGACTGCTTGAACAAGTCCCTGCAATTTTTTTGGCATGATTTATCAGAAGTAATTTGTCATAGCCTCCTTCCTAGGTTGAAAAAAAGTGACTGGCTCAGGGGTGGTACTCAGCACGTTCTGACCAGTTCTGGAGAACCAGTAGCGAAATTTTGAGTAGTTCAGAGAACCAGCAAATATCACCTCTAGAGATTTTACAGCATCCTTTCCCTGCCACTCCCACCAAGCCACACCCACAGAACCGGTAGTAAAAAAAATATTTGAATCCTACCACTGGGCTGGCCAAAGTCAGCCAGCTGGCTTTGTGTCAAAGGTGCCTAAATTAGAACCCACAATCTCTTGGTTGCTCTTAACCTTTACCTACACTGTTTTAAAACAGAAGAAATTTCAAAAATGTTCTAGAATCTCTCTTACTTTTGTTTTTACTTTTTAACTTTTTACCAATGGTCATGGGTGTATTATGGATGAGTTCCTTCTTTCCTTCCTTCCTTCCTTCCTTCCTTCCTTCCTTCCTTCCTTCCTTCCTTCCTTCCTTCCTTCCTTCTTTCCTTCCTTCCTTCCCTCTCTCCCTCCCTCCCTACCAGAATAAAGATTATTCAGTTTGTAACAAGCTATAACCCATAGATGAAATAAAATAGTAACCATCTTGGAAATTAATATTTTCTAGATATGGTAAATTGTTCTGTATATGCTGAAAGTAACCTTTAAATAAGGAGGGAGGGAGGGAGGGAGGAAGGAAGGAAGGAAGTCATCCATAACACAGAGAATTAATGTTAAATTATACCAAAATATTCAGGTAAAGAAGCTAATGATTATACACTGAGCATCAAATAATCACACCGTAAAATTCAATCATGATTTCCTTCTTTGCTATAATAACTAGAATAGGAGAATGAGGACAGATTTACATGACAATTATTAGGTTAAGCATTGAAGCCAAGGTATGTAATTGGAGTGTACACTGACTGTTTGGGTGTCCTATACATAAGTCAGAGAACTTATGGCTGTTCAGAACTTGTGGCCTAGAATTTCTCCTCATTGGCCATGTTTGTTGGGCCTCATGGGTGAATTAGTTAATAAAACATCATTTGAAGAACCATTAGCTCCCCTCTCTCTGCCCTGGACCTATGCTGATGCAATTCATCTTACAACAAAGTTCTGGTTTCTTTCTTTTCTTTCTGATTCCTAGTTATGAATATTAGAAAATATTGTAATATGCCATGGATCTTCCTTCCTTGCAAACCTCATTCATTTCTCTGAGCATTAATTTATGTCTTTTAAATGAAGTACTTCTCTTAGTACTCCATAACCTTACTTCAGCTCCTAGAAGCACTGCTTGATAATGAAAGGCTGTCTATTTCATTTTTTGCTCCTATTTAATTTTTTTGTCTCTGTGATTGATAATGCCATGCCATCTGATCCTCATCTTATATTACTAGAAATTATTAACATTTCTATTATTAGAGAAATCCATAATGTCTTTACTCAAATGCACTCACTGCCTTTCTTAAGTTGATGAATACATGACTTTATAATTTGTTTTCGTTGCTACCTCATAAGAATTTGGAGGAACTATCACTGCAAGTCTTAACCAAAATTAATACTTAAGATTTCCACATTTAATTTGTTGGACTGTAGCCATGATAAATGGACTCTGGGATTTGTTGTACTCTTGCCTCTTCATGTTTTACCTCTAAGTTTTCATGTACAGCATAATGAAAACATGAACTGTTTAGAAATAGATTATATACAAAGGCTTTGCTTTCAAAAATGATGTATTTTCATGTAAAAAACATTCTAGACAGAAGGAACAGCTTGAGTAATGCCAGAATTTTTGTGTGTTTTTTCTAAAAGAGAGACAGCCAGATCTGGAATATACCAAGCATGTAGAAGCATAATACAAGTACAGACTTTAGGAAAACAATCTGTTAAAATAACTTTTAACATTAAAATAGAAGTGTTTTTCTCCATTTATTGACAGTTGTGTCCTTCCGAATAATCCCACTGTATAAGAGTAATATTTAAATTTGATAACCTTGTGGTATTAACCAAGCATATCATAGTTCTTTGACTGAGATGTTGAAACTGGGATCTATCCATGTTGAAACAGCAGCCTCACAAACTGTGGATAATGTATGGATCAACTTTAGATTTCCACCCCCAACTATCATCTGAGGTTTTTGTGAAAGGAAAAATATATATAAAATGATCTTCTGGTTTTCCAATTACAGTGTATGTTTTGTGCTTACTGTGCATAAAGCAAACACTGCTCACATTTCTGGCATTTGAACATTAATTTGAAATTAGTGGATTGTGAGATAAGCCAAGCCAAAAATTCCAGTCAGGATGCATGTAAATAGCAGAAGAGATGTGGCACAAAATAGAATTATGGGTTATATAACAGAATCTTTTGACAAGACTAATTCATACCTCACTGTTTGAGTTCAGCTAATTCCATTCTACCCCAAAGGATTGGGGAAGATTTCCCTCTAAATCAGTGATGTCCAACATTTTGACTTGCCTGGGCCACATTGAGTGAAGATGTATTGTCTTGGGCCAAATATAAAATATATAATATAAGTAATTTATATAAATAGCATATTCTTTATTGGGGGAGGTGTCTTGTGGAGCCACATTTCTAACTATCTAGGACTGCATGTGGCCCAAAGGCCATGGGTTGGACATGACTGCTCTAAACCATAGTTTATTGAAATTACAATAAACAACCCATAGTTTAAAATAGCTTGGTACATAATCAGAGTTTTACTTATAACATATAGCAGTGGCAACTAGAAATGGGGTCCTATCTCTGCAGATATATGGATGAGGTTATGAATATACCCCTCTCAAAGCAAACCATTGACTAAAATGAATGATTTTAATATGATCCTTCAGTACCTAGATTCCATGTTATGAAATAGTTCTAGCAAAGAAGTAAGACTTGCCCCAACGCTTTTGAACTCCCAGAAGATAGTTGAAGTAGAATTCCTCTAGCAGAGCTTTTTTAAACTAATAAGTTGGGATATCATTGTTCAGACGAGATCTTTGCCTATATAAACTTTTTTTGGCTTCAGCTTCCATGTTACATTTCAATGTTACACTTAAAATAGTTGTTGCCTCTGTCAATCTAATTTGTAAAATGTGCTTATGTTACATTCCAAAGTATTCAGAAGTTTTTAATAAAAGTTCTCTGGATGTCATTCACATCTTTTTTTTCGAGAAAAATCTTGCTAAAACTATACTTCAGTTTAACTCTTAATAGTCAAAATTAAATAAAACAAAGATTATAAATGTGAAATATGCTGACTTATCAAGCCAAGAGAAAGGAATAATATTCAGATATATGGCATCTTCATCTCCACATCAATTAAGGCTCAACATGCTTTCACTTTTAGGATCCTGGTTTTCTGTGGGTCAAGGATAGACAACTGGGAGGCCCTGGACTTATATTTGCAGCCTTCTTTGATTGCAAATCCTAAAAGGTGATGGGTGTTTTGAGACAAGCAATCAGTAAAAACTATAATGTGGGTTATAAAATAGGCTTCACCTAGTTGGTGAAGGTTGGTTTGGGTAGAGAAATCCTTAAAGTCTATTCTGGGATGGGGGAAGAGAATCCTGGCCTTCCCCAATTGGATCATCCAGTTTGTATCTCACTCCCTCTCACTTTGGTCTGGGAACATTAAGTGAGTTCATTCTTTAGCTCTCAAAAAGTTGCCACCATGGCCGTCCAACCATGTTTAAAGTGTTGTAAAGTATAAACTTCATAGGATGCTTCATTTGCAACTCCTTGAATTAAGGAAAGCCCAAATCTTAATTAAGTTTTAAGAACTCCACATCCTTTCAGGGAGTAGGTGTTACTGAAATTAGGCCAGTTCCATAAGCCTGAGGAGAATTGTGGTTTGATGAAAGCTAAATGGTTACTTCTGCCTTGTCTGCACTTTCCATGTGTGTGCTTTGACTTCAGACCGAGTCATCAAATGACTTCCTGCAGGAAGGAGAAGAACTGCAGAGATGAGGATGGAGGGAGGAGAAACCCTGCTTTTCTGTAGGGAGAAAGGAATTAAGATGATGTTTCTTTTTCTCAGTATTATTTAATTGACTCTAACAATGTGGAATTGATGCCTTTTGTCAAGAAATGCAAATGCAGTCAGCTTTAATCATTGCCATTTGAATTCCGTGGTTAATGCTGAACATGGAAAACAATCAGTCTGGAGTGTTGTTTTTTTATGAGTCCCACTTTTGTGATCAGTCAAGATTCTTCTTCTAATCTAGATCAGCTTCCCTCAACTTAATGTCTCCAGGTTTGTTGGTCTTTGGCCATGGTAGAGAGTCTGGAAGTTGTAGTCACAAGACATTCGAAGAGTACCACATTTCATGAAAAATTATTGAGATTGTTTATATATTTATTACCCAAGTTAGGGCATGCAACTTGTGCAATGCTGATACAAGTCAGGAGCCCCACAACCACACTTTGCAAGGTGGGAATAGAATGATGAAAATACTTCTAAACAGATGGTGCTAGGATTTTTTTTTTTTTTTTAAGATAGCTACAAGTAGATCTTTGCGAAATCTTGAATCTCTGGAAACACAACCTGGATAACACATTGACCTTTAGGCATTGCTGTTCAGGCTGCAAACCTGGCTTAAGACTTCTTGATCCCTGTGAAATATAGTTTACTTCTCAAACTTGCTTGAGTTTGAGTTGGCAGGTTTGCGCAGGCAGTAAAACAATGTGAATGATGGAAACCATCTGTGGCCAAAATGTCACTAAGTGACTCTGAGAAGAACGCTGGTAAATTTATATGACATGGTTCCATAACAAGGCCTTTTAAGGCTTAGGTTCTCCAATTGCTTATCCAGAGCAGTTTCATTCTGTCTGAGAGATCTGGGAAGAACTGGAAGGATTTTGGCTTTGCAGCCATACATTCTCTTGTAAAGAAACCCTGGAAAACCCACTATGAGCAATTGAGTTCATTTCCAAATGAGTGTGACTACCATTTACATTGATTGTGTGAATGGCTACAATGATCATTAAATGATAGGTTCAATCTGGGTAGAAAGAAACAATCACTGATCTACTCATGATCCTATTAAATGGCCTATTTTACTTTTTCAATCCAGCTAATAATAAATTCAAAAAATTTTTTGCATGTATTTTACTTGAGACTTTGAATAGCTATTTTATGTAATGAAATCTCTTGACCTATTTTTACAATCTTTGAGGCTGCCATTTTGTACACTGAGTCTAAAAGCATGATGAACCAGGCCTCTTTCTTAGAGCATAGTTTTTTTCCATATCTATGGGAAATCAATTCTAGATAGATAGATAGATAGATAGATAGATAGATAGATAGATAGAGAAATTTCCCCAAGTATATTTCTGGAGCATCCCCCTAGAAGATTTAGACATTGCTCAGGGTGAAGAAGGAGTGTTTTTCATCACATGGGCTGCCAGCCAGCATGCAATGCAAACCACAAAAACACTGCACTAAATACAATCTCATTTAATCCAAGATTTGGGTTCAATCATAAATTTCCTGGGAAATTTCCAAGCACAAATGTAAGGTAGAGCTTTCTTGTACACTTGTTCCTAGATTTGGCATTCAGTGATCAAAATATGGGTTAGGGGGCTATCTTTTACAATTACATGTGATGATGGTGATTAAGTGAGACAGCTTTGCTTGTCCCCTTACACTCTGCTTTCCCTGAAGCGGCCATTAAATGAATGTCCTGGACCTCCTGAGCCTTTCTCTAATCTCTGAGGCACCTCATGCTCTTTTTCCTGCCCCTTGTGGTCACCTTCATCCTTGGCTTTCTTCCCACCCAGCTATTGAGTCACCCAAGGAAGCCTCTTGCCCACCATAGCATCTGCAATGGTAGCAATGGTGCTGACCAAATTTAGACTCCCTTATGTGGCTGAGGGACTGGATGGGAAATAGGCCAAGGCCTGTGGGGATCCAATGGGATAGGATGAGATAGATGGGGGGGTTAGAGTTAGGGTTATGTTTAGTTGTAAACAACCACAGGGGAGGGAGTTGTAACTTCAAATGGTTCAGTCACAAATCAAATCAAGTCACCTATACTGAATTGCATAATATTATTACCTTTTAAAGTAATTCTGAATTGTTCTTATGTCTCAACTTGTTTTCTAAAGGAACTCCATTAATACTGAAGCAATGTTGAATGCACTTGTGAATCTTAATCTTGATTTATGTGCATTTCACTAAAAAGTTGCTCTACCTAGCATTTGCTCCTTTTATTTCTAATTTTTACAAATCTGCTTCTTTGATGCAGCGTTCTAGTAATGTTTCTGTAGCTTTCCTCAACCATAAAAATGGAAGCAAGTAGAAATGATAATTTGGCTTAATGTATAGTCATCTGGTAATCAGTACAATCAATTTGTCAAATTTTCAAGCAATCATATGTCAACTGAAAGTTCCTGCTTTCTTAGTGTAGAAAATAATGATGATTGCTATCTTGACATTCATAAATTCATAGTTGTGTGAGGGCATCTACTTGACTCCATCAAGATTAATTACAAGTTAATAAGCATTGGGCTGGAAGCTCAGAGTGCTGAAATAGAGTCTATTTATTCCAGACAATAGAATTCATCAGAATCTCCAGATCCCAGTCATCATAGATTGATTATTCAAGCCACATTCACATAATGGAAATGCATATAAATGCCAGTTTTGCACTGCCGTAGCAGGCTATGGATGTGTTCTATTGGCCATGCTTGTTTCTTCAGCAGAAGAGAACCATTGTTTACAGAAGTAGGCTCCTGTTCATCTGGAGAGATCCCTCCTTAGTTGCACTTCAGAAGCACATTAGTTAGGAAATAATCCACATTTACCCCCACATCACTCCCCTTCAATGTTTGTTGCAGTTGCTTGAAGAGTTGGGGGAAAGCCAAGAAATGTCATTTGCAATGATACATTTCCTTGACTTAAACCATAAGAGTAGAAGAAGGACTTGACTTTCTACTTGCGAAGGTCTAAGCTTCATCAGAGTAACTGATTGGAAGACAGAGATTATATCTTTCAAATCACAGATTTGTCCCACCTCAATCTTCTGGCCTGCCTTTCCTGGAAGGCTTTCCAATGACAGGACATTTTGACAGATGAAGCTGGGGAGAAGTAGAAAACAGTGAAACGTGTTCTTCTTTTTTGGAGTGGAGTGTCCCCTGACTTGAACTTTAACCATGGAAAATTTGAGTAGTTCTGCATGCTCTTATGTTCTCAGACAGCTTTGTTGGACCTTGGGCACCACTATAATCACTATAAAATGCATGTTGTTGTTAAATACCCTTTTGGATAAAAGCCTAGGGTCACCTTTTTGTTTCTTTCCCATAAAAGACTAATTTCTTTTTTATGTCATTAGCCTTTCAAACTTTTTGTAAGCACCAGTTATTTCATTTGCTTTTACAAGCATGAAGCTAAGCAATATGAGAGTCAAAAAAATATTATTTTGTGAGCAGCCTACTAGAAAATTGCTGTCACTCATATTCAGTCTAAATAATAAATCAAGCACAGAGCTGCATAGCAAAGAAACATTTTTTAGACATATATTACTGAAAGTATCATTTGTGATTTGCATAGAACAAGTTTTTGGTACAAATACTTAATGAATTTTTCCCAAAACAAGAAGGATCTAATCTTATTTATGTTTAAAATGAATTTGGAATAATGCCCATTAACTAAAATATGTGAAGAACCAATTTAGTCTTAAGATTAAACTGTTTATTACTTTCATTTTTACCTATTGGCCAGCAGAAAATAATTTCTTAAAATAGTTTCTTAAAATAATTGAATTATTTAATGTATTTGTTCTTCTTTATCATTGTGCCCAGTTAGTGCTAGGTAAAAATGCTTTCCTTTTTACTAATAAAATATAACAAATAGTTTCTGCATCATGACTGTGTTGTTCTTATATTGATAGATGATGTATGATAAATCAGAATCAGAATATTTCAGTCAACCATGCTTGAGGGCTGGGGGAGTGGCTATGAACCTTGCCATTATTCTCCACATGGAAGTAAATTTCACTGAAATCAACAGAATTTCCAGTTGAACATGTTTATCCAAGTGTTAGGCAGAAATCCAAGTGGCAGGATTTGTTTGAACTCTGGTATGGAAGCATAGTGGGTTAGGCCATAATGGAAAAAATGATGTACAGCTGTGAGGAAAATGCCAGTAAAAATCTCCGAGATGTAAAATGCTTTATTAAAAATCTTGTCGACACCCTACAGTGATACCTATATGATGAGATTTCCTTCTCAGTAAACAAAGATAGAATTTCAAATTAAACCCCATTAAGCTCCCAGGTTCTATCCTCTATAGATTTCTCTAGGAGTATGGAACATTAATCTCAGCAAACCTTACTAAACTGACATGCATCTAATCAGGAATATAAAAACAGCCTTTTGGGTCAAATCAAAGGCTAGTTGGTCCAACCTCCTGTATGTTGCAGCTGCCAATCATATTCTATATGCAATGCCCATGAGGGCAAGATCTACTATTGGTCCCATTGTCACTAGTTTATAATATTTAATTAATTTTTTCTTTATCATATTTCCATGCTGCCTGACTTCCAGCAACTATGGTGAGATATGTGATTTGGATGTATCTTAGAGGCATTCGGACTAGGAGCCTTTGCAAATCTTATCTAAATTACTAGTTATCATTATTGTGTTATCTATTTTTTGGCTATCTATTAATTGTGTAAAATAAGGTAAGGTAGGGTAGGGTAGAGTAGGATAGGATGGGATGGGATGGGATGGGATAGGATAGGATTGGGAAAGGAAAGGAGAGATGATGAGAAGAAAAGAGAAGGGAAGGGAAGGGAACTTAATTGTCTTTTTTTTTTTTACTGTGAGTACACTGGCCCACATTAAAAATAAAATTGCCCACTCTCAAGAGAAATTATATATCTACGCAAACACATACATAACACACATATACACATTGTATATGCTTTCATAAATATATACCTTCACCCATACATATGTATGTTTATGTGTGTGTATAATCTATATAGTTAAGATGAGATATATCTCATTTTGGTCAGTCTACTAATTATATTAACAGAGCAGTCCAAACCAAACATTTGAAACAGGTCCTAAATAAGCATTGACTCTACTTTCATACGTTGATTGACCATTGATTTTCACACACTTATTAATCAATAAGAATATTGATTAATCTAATCAGCAACAGGCTGTGTAGGGGTTTTGCAGATGGGATATTTGCCTACTATTCTAAACTTGTGTCTACATTCTGGCAAAAATGACCACTGAAATGACCACTTTTGGGGCTGCTATGCCATTAGTGCTTAATGAGATCATTTAAAAAAAAAAGATTTAAAATTTGTGATTTAATCATTAGAGATTTTTGCTTCATTAATTAGATTTCATGCATTTCTGACAAATCATGCTCCATCTTGGCAATGAGGGAAAGAGATAGATAATTCAATAAAGTTATTAGGTAAAATTAATTCCTGATTTTCTTCCCACTCAACTGATGATTGTATCAATCTATTAAAAAAACATGAGATATGGGAATTTGTAAATGTCTAAGGAAGGACATTAAGATTTGTCAAAAATGGTGTAGTGTCTCCTGCTTGGGTGACTAGATAACCTACAAGGTCCCTTCCAACTCTGTTAATCTGACCCCAGAATTCAACCCTGAGGATCAAAGGATGACTTACACAAGTATTTCAGGCAGAATTAACACTGCAACATTGCAGCATCTGTTTGATCTTTGCTACTCTCTTTCTGGATGCCAGGGGGTTCTGTCAACATACAGTCCATGCATGGGGAATAATATTAATCCATGTATTCTCCCTCCTCTTTTTCATATTCACTACCACAGTTAAAGTGATGGGCCAGCCATAAAATTTCTATTTAGCAGAAAGCAAAATTGTGACGTGATACCCTGACTTCCATTCTGCCTTGTTCTGTTATGCTGTCTTCACCTTTCCAAAAAGATTCTACACCCAAGCAAGGTGTTAGCTACAGTTCCTAAATAATACTAGAACTTGTGGTTCACTTTGGAAGGACTAGTTTTTCTACCTTTTTAAAAAACTAAAAGATTCTAAGAAATACAAATAGAAACCAGACAGGAGAGTGTTTGGTGGGTGCCGAAAGAAACTCCACATTGCCTAGTCAATGTTTATCAGTTAAGTTCAGTAAAATGAGAATAACTTCTTGCCTGATTTCTGACAGCTACTGCAATTTGCTGAATTCTTTCCTTGTGTCTAAAATTTCTCATTTGCTAGCTATCTACTTATCTGTTGGCAGCTCATAAGGATGAAAAATCCCATCATGCGTAAGTTACCTATAGAATGGTAAAGAGGCATCTATTTGTCATCTTTTTGGGATAATACTTCTTCATGTCTCCTCCGAAGTCAGCATGAATAAAACATTTCCAGTTTCCTGAACTGAGCACTTAAGTAATTGCCCCCAAATGGAAAACACTCTGTATTTTGGCTCAGCAACTCAGTGAGTTCATTTTGAGAGTATGCACTGCTCTATTTTGACTCTTATTATGGAACAAATGCATTAGCTTTGCTTGTAAACATTGCCATAATAACTAACAGAGGTCTTAAGCAGCAAGAAATATATTTTTTGATCTGGTCATTTAGCTTCATGCATTAAAAATCTCACCATTAATAATACACACATAAACCTCTTCAAGATTCAGTGGCAACTGACATAAATTCATGGGCAAACTTGAGATAGTTTCCAGATATCCCAAAACTATAGCTCCCTCTGTCCACACAATTCTGCTCATTTACAAGTCCTCCTACCTCACATATGGTACATAAAATAACATTTTGGTGTTTGCCAAAGAAAACATACTTACTTATTTAAACTTCTATGCCACTCAATTCCAAATAGCCCTGACTACAACAAGCAACAAAACACATATTAAAATTCACAGCCCCTATTTCAAGACCTCCTAATCTTCATTGTCCCCAAATACTTTCCTAGAAAGCTGTAGCTTTATGATTTCTTGGAAACCAAGAAAAAGTTGGGTGGTTCAAATATCAGTGGACAAACTACTTTACAAAAAGGCATCACTGAGAAGTCTCAACTGTGGATGGTATTACCTTGAGTGGGGAACTTTTAACATGTATTTCCCACCTCATACCAAACAGACAAGTTCAACCAGAGAACACTTGAAGATCTCTGAGCCTTAAGCCTTTAGAGGGGACTACCAGCACCTTCCACTCCACCCAGAATTCTGTCTAGCTACTGTTTTATAAGTGTTTTATGAGACAGTATATTTTGCCTCCAGCATTCATCCAAATCACTTCCATTTTTCCTTCCAAAAGGCAAAACATTGAAGGAGACTCTAGTGATCAATATGTAACATTCCAAGACTTAATACAACATTGGCTTTTGGCTAAGATCAAATCTAATATCTGTTCTTATTAGTTTCATGCTTCATAAGTCCTTCATTTGCCTGCTCCTTCCTACTGATATTATAATTGTTGCTACTCATTTCTTCAATCATCTTGTTTCTGCAATGCCCAGCAGCTAGTAGGTACTCTACCTTCCTAACAGACAAAAGCAAATCTAAGAGTAATTGCAGTACCTTAAATGGAAATCCACTTATAGGTAAGGAACCTGTCGGCCCCTTTGGTTGCTCCCTAGAAACTCCCTGGATTTGCTTTTAATGGGAAGCTTCCAGAGTCTGATTTTCCATCTTAGGGGTTTTAATCCTTAAACTAGAGTGAACTGGACAAGGCTTCAGATAGAGGAATGTAAAGCAGATGTGTGATTTCTCTGGATGAAATTATCCAATTGATTTTGCTCCAGTCACTTCTCTCTAGATTGATCAGATGGTTTTGGGGGAAAATTTGGGAGACAGAGTGAAGAGATGCTGCCTAGGAAATGATCAGATAAGAAACACTATAGCCCACAGCTGCGCAATGGAAAAAAACAAGATGCTCAGAAGGACCCCTCCCAATGTTCATGGGATGTAAAAATGATGGCAGGAGAATTTGATTTTAGACTTGTAAAATTCTGTTCATGTAGCCCTACAATAAAGTAGAACTAATTTATCTAGTTGTGTTTCTTGTCAGATTTACTGGTAAGGTTGACACTTAACCCATCTCACAATGCAGAAATGATCTAATTGGGCATATCTAATTTGCTGTTTTTGAAAGGAGAAATCTAAAGAAGAAGTTTTGAAGAAGTTAAATCTAATATTTAACAACATCCTTGTAAGAAAAAAATATAGCTTTCTCTCTTCCTTTTGTTTCTTAGGAACTTTGTTGCATTAATGACCAAGCTAAAATGTGGTTTTTTAAAAACAAACATTGCCCTATCACGCTATAAATATTTTGTCACACTGTAAAGTTCCTTTAGTGGCATTCATAAAAGTGTTGGCACTATATCAAACATTATTCATCAGGCAGGAAAGCATACTTCAGTTCTGATTTTCTTTGGTTTGATGTAAGAACAGCAGGTCTTCTCTGAAGAAAACTGTCATAGTAAATTCTAAAAACTTAGGAAATGCAATTTTAATATGCTGCAAATTCTTCTGATACTAACAATAAAAAACAAAAACCCTTCCGCTTCTTTATGGTTTGTGAAATGTCTTCCAGATGTTCAATAACATATAATTTATTTATACAAAAGCTGGCAAGCAATTCCCATCATTATTTAAAAAGAAAATTATACACAATAACTTGAATGATACACAGTGTGCCAGGAATAAAGCCATCCATCCTTGATTTCCCCAAAATTTCCAAGTTAGAGCACACAAAGGCCCCGTTCCAGCTCCCAAACTGGAAATTATTAGATAAATGAGTATAAATATAGCAGATTCTATATTGGTTTGTGGACAATGGTTTTTTATTTGTTTTGCTGATATTTATATTTCCCTCACTAAGTGACTTGTACAACCTATGTTGATGCAAAAATGACCAAATGTGTGGCATGACATAATGTAGGTCCTCCCCCAACCCACATTTTTGTGTGATATGTTGATACAAGTGTGAAAAGGATGGAATTTTACAAAGATAATATATGTTTTATTATCTGTTCTCTCACGCACCCTACCCAAATGCCTGGGGCTGTCCTTTTCCTTATACCGTGCAATAATCATGGTTGATATATCAAGCTTGCAGGAAGAACCCTTCACCAGTTAGGCTCCTGATTCCTTCCTTCAGTGTCTCTGGGAATTACTAAATCAGTCTCAAATAGAAAGCTTAGATGGCCATCCAGATGTTGATGATCTACAACTTCTAGAAGCCCAACATGGTTAATGAGAAGGGAAATTTATAGTTAATGAGAAGAGTCCTTCATCTCTCATGGTCCATCTTTACAATCTGAAGAATTTCCAGATTTCTGAACTCACAGCCATTTCTTACAGAATTTATCAGCCTCTGATTTAATCCTTCTTTTATGGTTACATAATAAAGCAGCCATTAAATACAAAGTAGTTTCCTCTTATATGAAAACACTTTGAAGTCACTATCCTCTTCTTACAACAAAAAACAAAATAAGCCGTTCTTTAATTGTAATGTTCTTCTTTCATCCTTGCAGTCTGGAAACAGAAACAGGAAACTCAGGTTGCAGGATTAACTACCCATTGTTTTAAAAGCATTGTTAGCTTAGTTGTACCCAGTAAAGAACTGTAGACATACAATAAACAGGCCACTACATTATACTGAATCAAGACAAAGATGCACATTTTAATCTAGCAGGGTTTTTTTCAGTTGGCAAAAAAAACAACATGGAAGATTCTCCTGGAAAAAAGTACTCAATATTTTACTTTTTCCAAAAGTTTCAAAGATTTCTAGGTCAGCACTTCCAGTTTAGTTCTCAATTAATTTAACAATATCCAGCCAGTTTGAAGCAAAGCTGTAAGTTATTACAACCAGATGTTTCTACAGTGTTGTTTTCTATCTAGTCAATAGTGCCACTGCCTGGGCAGTAAGAGAATGACTTGAAACATTATTGGATTCCTTCTTTTTCAATAAGGATAATTTTTATTTGACTTTTTTTTAAGTTTACAGAAATAAATATATTCTCTGATTCTGAAGAACTGATTCTTCCAGGAGTGTCTTACTGCAAAATTCCTAAAGCTTTTATATCTAGGCTCTATGTAAGACTAATAGCCACTAGAATTAAAGTTTTATGTATCTACTGCCGTCATCTGTCAGCTGTTTGGATTTTATATAGGCCAAGCCTGGTAACATTACTGGCAATATCTGTATGATCAAGAGACTTAACTTATTTGGGAGGATGTTACTTACGTTAAATCTATTTTTAAATAAATATTTAGGAAGTATTCCTTATTTCCATGCCCCTTTTAAATGAGCAAGTTGCATCTGTTTATATTAAAATTCTATCTACTGAGTTCCAATAACTTGGGAGCCAATGTAGTTTTGAGCTGCATCAACAGAGGGTCCTTCTCATAGCTTAGCTTTACTGTTCTTTATTTTTCTTCTCTCCTATTTTTTCTCTCTCATTCCTTTTTACAAATAAGAAATGGAAGTTATGAAAGACGATTTTAGTCATTACATGATTGGGGTCAAGTGTTCAAGTTCAACATCCTGTCTGCCAGATAACTTGGACTGTAGTAGGATTTAATCATAAATTTCTCAGTTCTCCCTTGCTGCTCAAAGAAAACATAATCAATCTGTTGTTCTTATTTTAAAGATAATTAAATTGTTTGGAATAAGTTAAATATAAATCTTGGACCTTGTATGCATTAACTGTGTTGAACTATAGTGACAATAAAGGGCAAACATTGGATATAAATATAATTATATGTTAATCTAAGAATATATATTTTATACTACTTTCATACTTCAGTGAACATCTACATTTCAATATTAAGACATTTTATTATCTCAAGCTCAGCGTCTTTAAACACAGAGCCATCATGCCCTCTTATTACATTTTTAACAATGTGGAAATGACTAAAATGATTTGTGTCAAGATGGTTGAGCTGAAAGCCTCTAGTCTTTCCTGAAGGTTCACACACAAGATTAGTACACCATTTCTGTATAAAGGTATTAAAGTAATAACGTTAAAATCTCTATATATGCATGCGGGCCAGTATTTATAGATTTGCTCAGGCAAAACTATTTTGATTTTTATCTTTAATCTTTCAGACATCTTTTTGTATATATTTTTTATATTTGATCTTCCCAGCTGTATAATAGCTTTGCTATCTGATCATTTCCAGCACAAAGAGCAGGCAAAGCATGTGATAAGGTACCCATTGCAATGCACCTCAGATAAAGTTTTTTTTTTGTAGATGTTTTTATGGTTTTCATGTTTTTAAATTGTTTTATAATTTTAGAATCGTAAGCTACCCAGAGTCACATTCTTGAGTTGGGCAGCTATAGAAATTGAGTGAATGAATGAATGAATGAATGAAATGGCTATCACAAAATGATGAATTTCCATCTGGTTTCTTCCTGAGGAAGTTCATCTGTTGTGATCCAGAGATAAACCTTCTCAGATGGATTTCATTTTTGGGGAGGAGCATCCCAACCAACTCTACTCATACCATCAAAGTAGACAAGCTCCCTCCCTATTGATATTCACAAATTCTTTATTGATATTCACATTAGAACTTGGCTATCCCAAATATCTTTTTGTGGGGGAAAGGGTGAGCGGAATTAGAATTGCTGGAAAGAGCATGCACACACACGCACACACACTCTAATACTACACTTTTTGGCCATTGGTTATTCCTTTTGTGTGAAGCGCATTGTAACTGTAATTTGAACAAGATTTTATCGGCCACTCAGAATCATAGATTACATAGATTGGAGTAGCATATCCAGCAAATGAATACATAAATAAGGCAGAAAAATTACTCTATATTTGATTGTTGATAAAGTATGATTCCAAGACCACAGCAGAGTTCATTTATAATATGCTTTGAAAGCACAGACCATATTACTTTCTCCATCATACATAAGGACTGAGTAAGAGAGCATAATGAGATGGGCTTAATATTCTACAATACAGAAATAACAATCATAATAGATATGGAGCCCAAAAGCCCAGATTTTTTACCAAAGGTGCTCAGAATAGAATGTTCTATTCTTTTTCAGAAGAATAAATGCCATTAGAAGAATAAATATATTCCTAAATATATTTGTAGGGAGAATAGATTTCATTGATAACTTTTTCTAAAGATGTGAAGGAGCAAAAGATTGCAATAGGATAGTTTTTTGATGATGAGATGTACTCATGCTTCTTGGTTTTCAGATACTGTCACTCTTTCTACCCTTGACAAGTGAAATCTATCTATCTATTTATCGATCAATCCCCTATCTATCATCTATCTATCACATATCATCTATCTTAACTTACTGCACCTCTGTATGGTTTGCCAGCTGCACAGTGGCAGATAGGAAAGCACTCCAGAGGGTTAATGTCTTTGCCCAGAAGACCATTGATTGCCCTCTCCCCTCTTTGGAACAGCTTTATAGCTCCTGCTGCCTTAAGAAAGTTCAAAATATTTTCAAAGACCCATCTTATCCTGGGAACCCTTTTTTTGAACTATTACCATCTGGCAGATGGTACAGAATAATAAAAACAAGCACAAATAGCCTGAAAAAACAGCTTCCATCCCAGGGCAGTAGCTCTTTTGAATTCTACTGTATAGTGCAGTGTTGGGGCAGTGTTGCGGGTTTTCAGTTCAATGTGTGGAGTGTGAAGGATGTGTGTTTGTGTTTATTTTCATGGTCATGATATGCACTGAAAATGGTGTTTGATTTCATTGTACAAGGTGCAAGGACAATAAAGTAAACTAAAACTAATTTAGAGACCACCCATCTAACTGACAGAACAACTTTAGGTGATGTGAATCTTGAATGATCTGTCCCTATTGAGCTAAATGGCATAAGTGTTACTCTCATAATGGTGCACAGTAACATGAGCAAGTCTACCTCTAGATAAATCTGCATCTTCTCTAGGAGTATATTAACTTCTAGGGAACCTGGCTGGGTCTCATAGCAATGACTAATAAAGTCTCCATAGAATCAAGCTGAATTCTTGGTGACTTTATACATGCTCATGTCGTTTTCTTGGCAATATGGTAGACATGATTTGCCTTTGCCCACTTCCAACCCCTTTTTATATTCCCCTATGCATCCCACAGCTCTGGCATTCTCTGGTGGCCTATCTTCCAAGTACTAACTTGGTCCAGGCCTATTTTTAGTTCCAAGCCCAGGGTCAGCCAAGAGCTGCCACCAGCTTGAGCATTATAAATGACAATGCATTTAATTTTATTCTCAAGGATGGACATGTTGAACACATTACAAATAGAGCATTTAGGTCATAATTATAATTTGCTTATGTTTATTAGTACTTGCTGTTATTTTTTTTACTTTGATCAATGTAGTGAAATCCAAGTAATTAATATTTCCTCTTTCTTCCTTTTTCCCCTTCTCCTGTCTATGTTTTTCCCAGTTGTTTACGGAGAATGCAGCCACCTTGGCCAATTGTATTCTGACCGAGACGTGTGGAAACCAGAACCATGTCAAATTTGCGTGTGTGACTCAGGATCTGTTCTTTGTGATGAAATTATTTGTGAAGAAAAGGAGTTATCTTGTACAAATCCAGAGATTCCATTTGGAGAATGTTGCCCTATTTGTCCAAATCCAACAGCAGTTCCTGTAAGTTCTACATTTGGGTTTGCTTGTATTTTCATGCCGTTTCATATCAACATCAATTCTACCTTAGTGCTTAGACGTGAAAGGGTTCCATGCTCTTGATTTCACAAGATTTGCTCAACTTTAAGAGTAAAATCTTTGGGGCATGAACAAGCTCATGCTGAAGTAGAATGCAATTGTTTTTGAGCTTAGCTGCCCTAAATATTTTGGTGCTCTTTTCAAAAGATTTAGACACTGAATTAAAGAAAGAGATATTAATGTAGGAAAGGTCTAAATAATCTGAGCTACAGAAGAACAAAATCTCCAGGGTGCTTTTTTTTCATAGGTCTACATTCTATTATCTACCAGGGAACAAATATCAGTAGAAAGGGTCACAACAGAAAGAGTTGATCTTCCCTTTTCTCCCTCTCCCAATCTCTCTTCCATTTTTTTCTCTCCCCATCCTAACATCCCTATCTATATCTCTGTGTCTTTTCCAGTTAAGAAAATTGCCAAGGGAGGGACACACTGATTTTGCCAAAAATCTGAACTGCTGGGAGACTTTTCAAATTAGACCAACATCTGTTGGTACAATCTGTTTTTGAAGGCTGCAGGTTGTCCATCCCTGCTCCAAAACCACACCTCACAATCCAGCAGACCATTTCATGGAGGCCCAGGAAGGTTCACATCCTTCCTTTTTGTATATAACAGAGATCTCTGTCCTTCCTGAAGTGTTAGAAAAGAATACAAAGTGCCAAAACATCCTGCAGAAAATTGTTTTTGCAAACCTTTCCAACCAGGAATCGACCAAGGAAGTCTCACAGCAATCTCCCAAGAATTGCTCTTTCCACTTTCCCAATGGAAAGATGCTGCTAATGGCTGAGCATTTCAGAATTGGCCTGGACTTGTTATTTAGTTGAATGCCTGGCTTGTATTATGAATATTTGCTCCAGCCAAAAGACATGGATCCAAAGAACACTAAACTCAGTCCCAAGAGAAGGCCCAGCTTGATTGCTGAGAGTGAAATTCAGCTGGAACTCTCCCATATTGTCTGGATGGTTGGAAAGAAGCTCACACAGAACACTTGGTTTCTGCCAATTAAATATGTTCAAGATGCTTGAGTCAGATTGAGTCAAGATGGAAACTTTTGTAAAATGGAGAATCTCTATCCATTTTAGCTTTACATGCATACTTTTAACTTAAGTTTTGAAACTATTTCATAACTAGTAGTCTCTTTTATATATCAAGATGTCTCACTGCTTCTTTCCTCACAATGATTTGAAAGTCCTGTGATCATTTTATTCAGCTACAAAATAAAAGTAAAGTCGTATGCCCAGATTAACATATATGGGAGTAGATTTCATTGAATATAATGCATATTACTTCTCAGTAGATATATAAAGAATTGAACTATATAGGCTTCCCCAACCAAGTGTTTCTCTTTTTTTAAAAAAAAAATTATTATAAAATAAGCAATACAGGAAAAAGTTAGAAAACCAAAAAAAAGAAAATAAAAAATGCAAGAGAGAGAAAAGTGATGACTTCTGACTTCTTTCAGAGTAGCAACATAAAAATAGCTCAAGCTTTTGTTTTCACAACATTTCAAGTCATTTTTGTAACAAAAACATCAAAAGTTGATGTTTGAGTTTAGCTCAAAGTTTTATCTTTTTTAGTCCTGAAAAAAAAGTTTCCAAATACAAACAAAACTAGGTAAATTCCTTTTAATTAAAAGCCAGTTTTGCCATCTCTGCTAATTTCATCATCTTTACCATTCACTTTTTCATTTCTGGGAACTAGTATACCTTTCCAACTTTGTGCTTATAAGATTCTCTGTCAACATATATAATAACAAAGTCCTCTCCCCCCAGTTCTTTGTCCATCAAACCTAAAAGGAAAATATCCAGTATCAATTTTGTATTTATTTGAATGATCTTCTGAATTAAAGTAAAAATCTGGTCCCAATATTTTTTTCTTTTTTCTTTGCTTTGTCAGAAGCCCACCAAATTTGGTAAAAAAAATACTGTCTTTATGGTTGCATTTCCAATATATATTTAAAACTCCTTTATGCATTTTTGACAATTTCCAACCAGTGTTCCTCAACCTTGCCAACTTTAGGATTCCCAGAAGGCCTCAGCTACTGTCTCAACTTCCATTGTCCAAAGCAGTGGATTTCAATTCCCAGAATCATCAGCAGAGGCTACACTGTACAGGGAATATAGAAATGGAAGGCTATCACATTTGATAGTGTCCAGGTTGAAGAAAGTCCGTATTCTTCAGAAAAGACATTATGGATTAGATTTCAATTGTTAACTTCTATAAATTGACATAATACACTGTTGTTTGTTATACTTTGCATGCATTCATGAATTTTTCACACAAAAGTGTCCTGAAAGAAGGGTAATGCTTTTATAAATATGCCGTACAATCAATCTTTTATTTGAGTGCAAATAATGGAAGGTCCATGTGCAAGGAAGGCTTTTACAAAGTTTTTTAACAGGCCTGTCTCAATGGATAGAGGAAAAGCTTCAGAGTAGACACAAATTGGGTTGAGGTCATTTCTCTTCCCATCTGTGCCTATGAGAAAGCATCACTCTAGGACAATAGGAGAAAATAAAATTTCAGCTGCCCAGTTGCTCACTAAGGGAGACTTCTGGATGTCTGGCATCCAATTAGAGACATTGTGAGCTGATACCAAACCTTTAACCAAGGTCAGGCCTGCTTGGTTAACCTGACAACAGCTTCATATATTCCAGGGGCCAAGTTAGTTCACATCTAAGCAATAGGCTTTTAAAAATAAGCATAATGCCATTATGCTAAATTAATTTCTGGATTAAGATGGCAAAGTCTGCCTTGACTTTTTAGCATGAACACAGTATGCAAGCACATAGACCTTGAACATGTTTGCTAAATTATGGATTTGGATATAGTTTTCGCATACCTAAGACCACATGTGTATAGATCCATAGCAGGATTGGCTATTGTAATCTTACTACATTTGAAGGACTTCAACCTGAAGCTGGAAGACAGCAGTGCATGCAGTCTGTCTTAATCTCTCACTCACCCTAATCTCCAGATATTCAGCCAAGAATCTGGAATGGAGATTTGTTCACGGTTGCTTGAACTTGGATATAGTTTTTCACACAACCTATTATCTTCATAAATCAGGGTGCTGGATCACATGGAAAATTGTCACTTGTCCTCATGCAAATACATTCAAGTTCAAATTACCTTCAGACCTCCAGTCTTATTGGGGAAAGAATAGACTGGGGCTATTTGTATTGCCTCATGCTCTCTCCACTCTTTCCCTATAGATTATTCAGATCATGATAAGGAAATTAAAATAAAACCTTAGACATTTTCAAGTTAATTAAGTATGAGTAAAAAAAAAAAACAACCCTCAGGATTCATCAGGTAACAACTACAGTATATCACAATCTATTCTCCCAGAGGTTGTACATGAGGGAATAGTTATCTCTTGTTCTGTACACCAGATGCCCAACCAAACTATTACAAATTATTCCTGAACTTCTATAAAATGATATTCCGTATTCATGGATTATATTGGAATTGAAACATATACTTCACCCAAAACGCTATTATTCTCAGTGGCCAAAGTAATGAAAATATTGAGCAGAAAAGGAGAAGGAAAAGAAAAGTCATCACAAAGATGAAAAAGATGATAATCCTCAGTACTGGTTCATTATAATCCTGGGATTATATTTACATACTTTATAAAATATAAAATATGCAAGATAATGTAATATTAGTAGCTGGCAACAGCTATTGGATTTGTAAGCCATACATGAAACATGATCTTTCCTATGTGTACTCCAAATCTCATCAGCCTCAGCCACCATGGCCGAATGATTGGCATGATGGGAGGAGTAGCCCAGTTCTGGAGGTTGAACCAAGTTATGTCTGCTTACCCTCAATTGTGTACCAATATATCCATATCATTTCACTCATTTGATTATATCTTTTGTTTTATTTGAAATTCTGGTTAATTGTTTTAATTTGCATTTGTGTTATATTTATTGCTGAGGCTGACAATGTTTTGTTTTCCCTTCTAGCCTGAAAAAACTGTAAGCCGGGGCCCCCAAGGTCAAAAAGGAGACCCCGTAAGTTCAATTAATGTGTTCCTTTGCTTGAAAATAGAAATGTTTCAAAATACAGTAAGGATGGTCAGCTCAATCTACCCTGTTTATGCAAGTTATATTTGTAACATTCCATTAAAAACAATATGGATTTGTTTTTTAAGGATTTTTTTTATTCCAGAAAAGGCATGTTTTAATAATATGTTCCAATCCAATATGCTCATTTGTCTGGATTGAAACACATACATGTGTTGTTCTAATATTGGTCCCTGCTTGTATTTTAAAGACACATAGAAGGCTGAGTTTTATTTTCCCACTTACCAGTTTGTTGAGGAAGTACTGAGGTTTTTCCATACCACACTATCTTTGTCACAGGGCATTTACTTTGACTGCTTATGTGACAGTTTTTCTGATGTGAAATAAGGCAATTGGTATAAAGTGTAGCTGAAGTAGAAAGACTGATAAGGAATGTACTAATTCCAAGGCAACAAGTTAATGACATGCCTCTTTTCTATTCCTCTCTACTCAAGGTATTGTACTCAAGAGTGAGCACTACCCTTGACTTTTCATTGCAGTCAGTACATCTCCACTGCAAAATTGTAACCATCATGGCACAAGTTACCCAATTTTCTATCTCTCCTAATAACATAAATTTTGAATTAACATACAATGTAAACTGATGCCATTCACCGTGAATCCTTTCTTTTTAAATGATTCCTAAATTGACTTGGGTAGAAGATATTTTTGGACTTCCTTTATGGTCCTAAAGAAGCTGACTTTTATTGGTCCCAGTTTATTGGTCCCATCAAATTCATTACCTGAATCTATTTCTTCACCAGATCCTTTTGGGGAAGAGCTAGATGTCATCAGCATTCAGTTGACATTTATTATAAAGTGCTAAATGCTATGAGATTGAGGAGAAATTTCCTAGCACCACCTGGTTTGTTGATTAGCATGACCTCAAGGCTGTTCTGTAGAGAGTAAAAGGTAGATTATTCTTTACAGAGTAGATGGAAACAGGAAGGCTCCCTTGTCTAGGCAAAAGAGGTTAAAGCACTTTTTAAAGTTCAGAATGTCCAGGTAATATTAGGAAGTGGCTCAGGAGTATACCTCCCTAATTTATTGAAAGAAGGAGGAGGTACAGCACAATAATACTTATAAAATTTATTATAACAAATCTTAATAAAAAGTTTTAACCATCTTGTGGAATTGAATTCAGTCTACTTAATCGGGCTGATATGTTCCTCCCAGACTAATCTGAACAACATCTTTGGTAGCTAAGATCCATGGACTCCTTTGGGGCCCACAATGTTATCACAGGGGATTCCTGAAAGCTTGAAGAAATGTTATGATTTAAATTTTGAGTTAAGTCTTGGGCATCCATAGTGAAGAAACAGTTGAGAACAACTGCACTATAGCATTGTTATCAAAGTTGTTGAAAGATAATTAACAGGAGTGCACTTCTCCTTTATCATTTCCAGTTAAGATTGTCCAAATCGCCAAGGCAATTTCAGTACCAGAATCAACCCTAAACCCAACTGAAATATATCTAGAAAATGAGTAGATCTGATAAGTCAGTACATATGAGCTGATATAACAAACAGGGTATTATTATTAAAATGATTGCATCAATCCACTATCAAGAGTTTTAGTTCCCCAATTACCTACAATTATATTGTTGGGGGTGGGGTGCACACAGGCAAATAAATAGGACTTTAGTTCCTTTTGTTTAGCATTCCATGCATTACCTAAATAAGAAACCATTTGAATATTTGTGCATGATATTCATTTCTTTTCCATTTTCCCCATAAATTATATTTAGGGCCCACCTGGAAGAAATGGATCCCCTGGTATCCCTGGCCTGCCAGGAGACCCTGGTCAACCTGGCCCCCCTGGAATTTGCCAAAATTGCCCAGATGGAACTGTAAGTAACATTCTCTCCATTATTTTTTCTTTTGTGTTTCATTTGTGTTTAAATGTTAATATGCAGTTCTTGGCATGCCATTTATTCCGAAACACAAAGGGTTTTTTTCAAGTTAAAGATGAATTAGATCAATGTTTTCTTAATCTCAGCAACTTTAAGATGCATGGACTTCAACTCACAGAATTCCCCAGCCATCATAGCATGGGGAATAATTAGAAGTATTGTTTCTTCAAAACCCCTGCAAAAATTGGAACAAGCAAGGCAAAAATAATTCTGGATGGCAAAATCTAAATGTTACACATTTGCAGCATATAGCTTGACAATCAGGTTTACTCTCACACATTCTGTAGATAATGCCATATGTTACTATAATTGTCTAGTAGTTTAATAAAGAGCCAGTTTATAAGATATTAATATATTTCCAAATTTATGAAGACATTGAAAGAGTTGTTCACAGCAAATCTAAATTAAAGGAAACCATCAAAGAGATATTGCTGTGGAGAATTGGAGAAGCAGTCAATCTGCATGTACCCTGTACTTCCAACCTTGGGAAATCCATGCTTCTGGCAAGCTCTCAGTGATTCTGAACCAAATTCAAGAAAATGACTTGCCATGTGATAACTATTATGAAATATTAAAAAGTAGCTAAAACAAATTCAATTACAATTTGTCATTTTGAACATTTTAAATATATTCAGGGATGAATGTTTCCCTCCAGATTGATATTGCATAATAACCTTGAAATGGTACCTCCAATTAACAGAGTGTGAAAGATTGAAGAGTCTGAGAAAGAAATAGGAAAAACTTTAGCAGGATCCAATCTGGGTTGGTCACCTGGACCAGAGATTTAGTCTTCCAAGCTTTTGGACTCATGCTAGAGGCCATCCTCAGGGAACATCTCTCTAGTAGAGTGTATGTCCTGGGTTATTTGGTGTGTGGTATTATTCATAAGGTGCCTGGTTATATGTGGCTTTTTAGATGTTGATTGGGGTGTTGATGGCCAGCAATTAAGTCACTGGCTGTTGTTTCCTTGTGCTGTCAACCCCTTGCCTCCTAAGTACTTGGTAAGCTGGTGGTAAATCAACATTCCTGTTGACAAAGCCCATTTCCCAGGCTTCAATCACTACCCTGCCTGTTTTTGTGCCTGCTCATCCAACAATCTTAGTAGCTGCAAAATTAAATATATGTCTTTGTTCATTGCAATGTGGCACTACCAATGAGCTCAGGTCTCCTTATCTGACTACTTGATTGTTTGTTTGGTTTTTTTTGCAATCTGGTGGTTAGCTTCCTCCCCATCTGTCCTACATAGTCACAGGGGCAATCCATGCAGCGGATCCAGTAGATTATATTGGAAGTATCTCCCACCTCAAAACAATATTTATAATGCATCATTTGTCCACCTATGGTAGCCTTTGGGTGGTGTGCAATGCCCACTTGCTGATCTCAGAAGCTGCATTTGATTGCTTCCGAAATCTTTTTGATGTATGGCAGGGTGTGCCATGTTTTGTATTTTGTTTCTTTCTTTCTCTTCCCACCATGTTATGCAAGTATCTTGTAACAAATGCTTGTGGGTACCCATTCTGCCTGAATTGTTCACATGAGTACCTGCTTTCCAGTGTTTAGCTTGCTGGGGACTGCAGTGAGTTCTCACCATGGCATTCCATTTTCTTGTCTATTGACAAGCATGTCTAAAAATGCTAATTGTCAAAGCTGTTTCACTCTCTGTTGTGAAGTGTATGTCTGAGAAGATAGAGTCCAATATGGTAATTTTAGGCATAAACAACCAATGAATGGGAGAGAAATAAATGAGTAGCTTATCTCATAAACAGCAGTTCAGTCTGTGTTGTAAAAGGCTTGGGAAGATTTTAAAATATTGAAAGTGAACCCACCAGAATGACCTCACTAATAAATAACGGCAATAGTTCCTATTGCAATTTCAAGCATTCTGTACCTCACCACAATTCTTACATTAAAACTCCATGCTGAAGTTAATATGACTTTTGCTTTCTAGAACATGTCCTATGATGCAAAACCTGACACAAACAGAATTGGAATTTGAAAAAAATCTACCAATCCCCATGACTTTCTCTAAACTGGTATCTTGTACCCCTTTCCAGCCAACCAATTTTTCACATTTCTTCTCGTTGTACATTGTACATTTGGGCCTCCTTAAACATTGAAATTATTTTTCCCAGCAAATCTCATTCCTGGAGGAATCTAAGTGGAAGTCTTTGGTCACCCAGGTGGAACAATCTCCAGCATCCCCAACCATTATGTCTTGTCAGGGTATATTCATGAATTGGAATAGAGCAAGGTCAGCCAATGAATAGGCATAGCAACTAAATCAGCTAATGAGGACTGTTTGGAAACTGAAACTAGAAGTAGCCTAGACGTGACTCTACATTTAGCTCTGCAGCACTGAAGCTACTGTATGTTAAGGCCTGAGTCTGCCTGTTGAAAATGAAACTGCTGCTCTCCTCTGCTGTGTGTCTTGCTTGCCTGCTGAACTAAAGTGAAACTGATGTCTGTTTCTGAGCTCCTGAGTTGCTCTTCTGCGCTGAACCTGTAACATGTCTGCTTCTGTTTGGGTTTTTTGCATGTTGGAGAAATCTACAACTGGTATTGTAAAATCTAGTTTATGTGTTTATAAAGAAGTTAAACGAAGCCTCGGTCATCTGTGTTTACTTTTCTGGCACTGAATTTACGCTGCTATATTCTGAACATGTCTAATGTTGACAATGCTTTGGTTCAGAAATAACTGGAATTATTTCTCACAGATTTTCCACCCATTGCTCTGTCACTTCTGTAACTTTCCAATCTGTTGGGATGTAAGGTGCTGGGATGTTCCCTAATATAAATCCTTAAAATAATTGGGGCTTGATTTATCCACCAGTGCATAAAGGCGTGGCCTATGATTCCAAGCTGGGGGGATATCTGATTAAGGGATAGGTGTGCATGTATATAAAAATGTTCCCAGTGTATCAATTGCTGACCTGTTCATTTATAACAACTACTTCTTTTTTCAATTTGTTTTCTACTGCAGATCTTTTCTTCCCAGTATGGCTATGATGGGAAGGCTGGACCAGCACCACCATTTAAAAATGTAAGATAGTAGCATGACCTTTATGCTGCTTAAATTGTTTTTCCCCAAAATGGGTTTTTTCCCCTTTTCTTGCACAGGTTATTTAGCAAATAAATATTGATTTATGATTGCCTAAAACAAAACTGGATTAATGCGGCATTCTCCTTCAGAGTTCTGATTGGAGACACTCCTTGAAACCTCTTATCAAACCAAAGATTTCCTTGATGTTTCTGCCTCAGTTTCTTTTTCTATATTTTACAGCACCCCTTCAGCTGTTTTCATCACCTGCTTCTTTGTTCCCATGTGTTTCCTGCAATATTTACTCTTCCAATTCTTTTTGTCTAGATCTGTCTCCTCATTTTTCTCCCCTGCAACAATTTTCCAGGCTATTAATTGCACAGTATTTGCTATTTCCAGAATGCAGATATCAGTGGGTAATAACTTTTTTAAATTTGCGGTCTCTCTTAATAAACATACTCGGAACAATCACTCCACATGATGTTCCAAAATAAAGCTATGCTCTAACCTGTTTGCAAATACCAAATCAAGGTTAAATGATGCAATTTTGGAAAAAAAAACAATTAACTTGGGATGGTGCTGCCTCTTATATGTTAATCAATCTAGGCACATGCTTTTAGATGGATTGAGATATTGTAAAAGGTAAAAAGAAGGATTGTGTGAAGGTGTTTTGATTTTTAGAAAAATCACACAACTCATCCTCAGATAAATGCCTAAAAAGTAGAGAGACAATAAGTTTATATCAATGGACATGGTGGCATTTTTTAGTCAGCAGCTTGAGTAAAATAAAATAAAAATAAAAGTTAAAGAAAGCAAATATTTTAAAAAATGTGTGTGTATGGATATGTGAATGTGTGATATCTGCATAATCTGTGAAAAGGGCAACTGACCTCACACTGGACTATTACAAGTGCTCTTAACAGACTTTCCTGAATGTCTACTTTTCTCCTATGTTGTCCATTTGCTACTGTGTTATGAATCATGAAATTCATTTGTCTTCTGTTCCTCACAGCATTTTTCTATTTTCAGTCCATCAATCCATCAATCCATCAATCCATCCATCATAATTCATTCATCTGTTTTCAGTTGCTCACCATTTTTTCCTTCTTGCAGCTTCTGTTGTTTGTAGCTTCTGCATCTGAGATGTATAAACCAGAAATGCCTTCTTCTTTCATGTCTTTGGTACTAAAGCGCCTAAGTGGTCCTGGTTTTTCATGGAAGGGGGTTTGGGGAATGTATGTCCAGAAGGACGACAGCAACTAGATGCCTTCCAGATATGTTGGACTGCAACTCTTGTAATTTTCAGATGGCAGTGAAGTTTTTGAATTTGATATTAATATCACTGCAGAGCATCTAGCAGAAAACATCTATGATCATATCATACTAGTGGGATTGTGTTTAAAAAGAAAAAATATAAATAAATTTCCCAATATTGATCCCTGTTTATATTTTCTATAGCATTTTTTAATGGATCCAAGAATGTGTGACTGCAATCAAAGTCCTTTCCCTGCATTTCCTCCTTTATAAATCACTTCCAGTGGGATTAATGGAGTTGTTTGCAAAACCTCCAGTTACCTGAGTTGTTGGGCATATAGGGTTCTGGATGGGCATGAGTGTATGAAGCCCTGGATATCAGAGGTCTCCAACCTTGGCAACTTTGTGGACTTCAACTCCTACAATTCCTCAGCCTGCCGTGCCGGCTAAGGAATTCTGGGAGTTGAAGTTCACAAGTCTTACAGTTGCCAAAGTTAAAGACCCCTGCCATAGATGGTTCAACAGAGTTACATCAAAAATTCTAGGACAAGCAATGACTTTTAATATTTCATTGCTTACCAAGACACAATTGCATAATTCCTGCTTAACAAGAAGAGATGATAGCCCTAATCATCTAAGGAGCCTTAATGAGTTATAAAGCCATCTTACAAAATTAAGTCAACCCATTTTTTTCCCTTCACCATAGCAATTCACTAGAAGAAATATTTTTTTGCCTGTACATCTCATATGTCACTGATTTCTTTATTATTTTTAATTAAACTGTAATTCATAGAAACTATTTCCAGCTCTCAAAAACATATATTGTTCATACTTTAATTTTTGAAGCCAACAAGTTTTAAACTTTTTTCTCCCTGTAGCAATTATAAATAATGAATTGTCTGTTAGTAGGCTATTTAAAGTATAACTATATAAGCATTTGGTGACAAGACGTAAGTTTAGGGCTAAATATCATGTATCCGACCTACATATCCCAATTTTGATTAAGATTGTGCATGTTTTCAATAAAGGTGAAGAGAGTTGGATATTTATTTAATGAACAAGAGTGAATATCATGCAATCTTATTCAGCAAATCCACACAACATTCTCACAGAGAAATTTTATATGCATTTTTAAAACAAGATACGGGGAAATAATATGTAGAGGAAACAAAATGACCATGTTACTACCATTCAGGGAAAGAGATGTTAAATAACTGATGTACCTTTTTGCTAGTGCTCAAGGTTCACAGCCTTATATCTTCCCCAAATTTTCCCATGAGACAAGCACAGTCCCCAGGTGAGGAACTGTTAACTCTACTCAGGTCAACCAGGGATGTGGTACCTATGTCTCATTTCCCAGAATCCATAATTAAATCATAGCCCGTACACAAATGAACTTGGCTTACCAAACAACCTTCTATCTCATCCTGATGACTGGTACTGCCTTGTTCATTGCTTTGTGTGCAATGAGTTATTTTTGCCTAACATCAGCCTAGCAAGTGAAACTAATTGAAGCTGAATTGAAATGCTGATTTAATACTAGAGTGGTTCAAGTTAAAAGCATTTCCACTTTTCACATAACTAGCTTTTGTGACAGTATATACACGGCCCTTTCTACTCTATTTTGATACAGAATTAAAAATTGATTTTATCTGCAATTCACAGCATTATTTTTCAATCTTTCCCATAGGGTGGTGGCTTTCCTGGCCCACCTGGTCTTCCTGGCCCTCCTGGCCCTCCTGGTCCCGTTGGTCAGCCAGGTTCACCTGTAAGTATTTGTCATTTCTTTTCTTGCTTCCAGTCCAGTTATATTTTATACTGTTGGTTAATTATGCTAACCATGTCACTAATCAAGGCAAGAATGTGCATTAAACTCTAAGGAACATATTTATTTATTTTATTTTATTTGGTTTGTCAATTGCTTACAAGATAATAGGTATAGGTAAAAACATAGTTATGAATACATGGATACATATAAGAAAAATAAAAGAAACAATACGACAGGGACGGTAGGCACATTGGTGTGTTTATGCACGCCCCCTACATTCCCCTTAGGAAAGGGGTGAGGTCAATAGTAGAAAGTCTAAGGTTAAAGTTTTTGGGGTTTGGGGAAGAAAACACAGAGTCAGGTAGAGTGTTACAGACATTGACCACTCTGTTGCTGAAGTCCTATTTCTTGCAATCAAGTTTGGTGCGATTAACCTTGAGTTTGTATCTATTGTTTGCTCTTGTATTGTTATGGTTGAAACTGAAGTATTTTTTGACAGGTAGGACATTGCAATGTATGATTTTATATGCTATATTTAGATCGGACTGAAGGCAGCGTAGTTCTAGGTTTTCTAGGTCTAGAATTTCAAGTCTGGTGACATAAGGCATTCTGGAACAAGTAAAGGAGTGGATTACTCTTCTTGTGAAATATTTCTGGACTTTCTCAACTGTGTTAATATCAGATACATAATGTGGGTTCCAGACTGATGAGCTGTATTTGAGTATTGATCTAGCAAATATTTTGTATGCTCTAATTAGTAGTGTAATATTACAGAGAAAAAGCTACGTAAGATTAGGTTAACAACTCTTAATGCCTTTTGGGCTATGTAGTTAAAGTGGACTCTAGCACTTAGATCATTAGAGATGAGTACTCCAAGATCCTTGACAGAGTTTGGATCATCAACAAGGTCTTGACCATTCAGCCTGTATTTTATTTTCTGATTTTTTTTGCCAATATGTAGACAGAGCATTTATTTGTTGAAATTTGAAGTTGCCATTTGTTTGACCATTCTGATACATAGTCGAGGTCTTTTTGAAGGGTAGCAGTATTGTCTGTGGTGTTGAATAGCTTTATATCGTCAGCGAAGAGAACTCAGTTGCTCTTAATATGATCACAGAGGTCATTTATGTAGAGTATGAAGAGAGTTGGTCCTAGAACACTGCCTTAGAGGACACCAATGTTGACAGGTACAGAATTTTATAGGACACTCCCAATTTTGACAATTTGTTGTCTGTTTGACAGGAATGTTTCTATCCAGTTATGCAGGTGTCCAGAGATACCATAAGATTTTAGTTTTAGGAGCAGTTTGTCATGTACCACTGAATCAAAGGCTTTACAGAAGTCTATGTAGATATGTACATAGTCTGAGTACAGAAAAAAAAGAAAACCATAAATTCTGTGGCCTTCTGCTGTTTAATAGGGCTGCTAAAGATATTTTGAACCAATACATTTCCTTAAAGGCTGTCTAGTACAGGGGTCACCAACTTTTGGACCTCAGGGACCACCAAACTCATAATTTTAAATCTGCGGACCAGAGACCCTGGGAAAATTCCAAAAAAAGTCTGCAGGAGAATTCCCCATCCCATTATCTGCCATAGATCATTCTTTATTTGGGATTTCAGGATATTGTTTCCAGCTCCATTCTCAGGGGTGGGGGGAGAGAGACTTTTGGCTTCATGCAAGGAAAGCAGCAGAAGCAGCAGACATCTTTCTTTTTTTCTCCGCCAAACTCCTCCAGAAATGAGTCTTTTGTGAGACTTGCCGTGCCGGCACAGCCTCTTGGAGCAGGATGTCTTGCAGAGTCCCAAAGACTCATTTCTGGTAGAGTTTGAGGGAGAGAAAGAAAGACTTTTGCTGCTTTCCTTGAGTGCATTCAAAAGCAGAAGAAAGAAGTGGAAAGAAAAATCCTGCTGGCCAGGTCAGGCATGTGGGGTGAGTGGAGCAAGTCCCCCCCTTCCCCTCCTCCCCACCTACTTCATGTTGTTTGAAATGCAAGTGATGCAAGCCTTGTGTTCCTGTGGGCCATGTGGATGGCACAGCCTTGTGTTCCTGCGCAGCCTGGATTAATTGTTTTGTGGGTATTTTGGGGTGATATTGCGGACCAGCAAAATTTTCTTGCAGACCACCTGTGGTCCCTGGCCCACTGGTGGGTGACCACCGGTCTAGTAGCATAGCTATTAAAACACCAACCTTTTGGGGGAATAATGGGGGGGGGGAAATACCCGGTTTAGGTTTGAAAAGATGTCAGACATTTCAAGTTTTCAAAAGTGCCTTACTACCAAGGTGCAAATGTTCTTTCCCTCAGCTAAGGTGTGCCCAAGGAGGAACTCTTTGTGATAGTGGACTAAAAACAGTTTAGCACTACACAAATTAGTAAATCTTGTTCCATTGACCTCCCTATTCTAAGATGGCAGCACACTCGGTTACTGCAGCTTTTCGCTCTCTGGTTTAGTGTGTGTGTTTGGTGATATATGTGTCTGAGTCTTGTTGCATGGGGAAGGTTTACAGCCGACAAGAACTAATATTATAATTATTTTAATTTTAAAAATCTGTAGTGTGATTGTGATGTGGTGTTTGGGGCACTGTGCTGGAGTAGCTTTCAAATTTCATTGTATTCGTGGAATGCAGTGACAATAAAAGTATTATATTCTATCCTAGTAGAGAAGCAAAGTGGGTGCACTGGCTTTTGTTTTTAAATGAAATCCTCTCTAGTAAATGTATGCTTTGGAATGTTGAGTATTTAAAACAAAATAGAGTATCACATCTGGCTCTCTGCCAAACTATAGACTTCGTTTTAAGATAACCAGAATTCAGATGTGGGGGGTCTGCCTTTGAATCAGTCTTGACTTCTAACCTGAGCAAATTTTCTTGACAAGATTTCAGAAGGGTCTTGCCATTGTCTACTTCCTAGGCCTAAGAGAAAGTGAGTGGCCCAAGGCCACCCAGCTGGTTTTTTTGTGTCTAAGAGAGGGCTGTAAATGGCACTCTCCTGGTTTCTATTGCTACATCAAACTGGCTCTCATCATATTCAATTGATATATAATAAGAAGCAGTTATAATGCAGCCCACAGGACACGGATATTGGGGAAGGCTGATTGCGAAGTTGTGACTACTATCTTGAGTTTTACTACCATTAGCCTGTAGGTACTCCTTTCCATAAGAGGAGGAAGGAGGACAAAAGAAACATACAAAACCAACATTCATTTATATGGTGCTTTGTACAAAAAAAGGCAATTACTTACAAGACACATTAAATTATTATGTGCACAAATGAAATAGAACTGATTCATCTGGTCCAATTCCCTGTAGTTCCTAAGGATTATTCAGATAGTGGAAATTTGTTCCATCTGATTGTGGATATGGTAAACAGTGATCTAATGAAAGCAATTCATCTTTTCTTCATTAGGGATCTCATGGATACCAAGGTCCACCTGGTGAACCTGGGCAATCTGGAGCTCCTGTAAGTATCAATATTCATTTCTGCAGATCTCATGCTATACAGTATATCATATTGTAAGATAGGCTTGTTTGTGTATACATGTGTTAGTTATCCAATTGGAAAAGTAGTTTGCTTCATGAGTGAATGAAATCATATGCCTCTTGGACTATTGTGTTGTTTAGAGGTCTTCGATCCACAGCTATATACACAGCTGTGTTTTAAAAGCTGCAATTGTGTGTGTTTACCAAGGGACTTTCTAACAACATGCAAGAGCTTTTTAGAGCTATGATTTTAAAGGCAATTCCAAACTGGGAGCTGACGTGGCCTACAATGGTTTGGACCCAAACGTGATAAGGCAAAATTCTGTAAACTCCATCATTCCAGGAAAGAGTGGGATAAATATCGAGTTCCATATCCTCTCTACAATCCTGTTTCTGAAGTTTAATAATTTGTGGAAGGAGGATATTCCTTCAAATCCATATTTGCCATTGTCTCCTTCCTAGGGCTGACAGACAATGACTGAGCTTAGATCACCCAGCTGGTTTTATGCATAAGGAGAGATTACAACTCACAGTCACCTGGTTTCTCTGAGAGCTAGTTTGGTGCTTTAAACACTATACCAAGCTAGCTCTCATATTATGTATCCAAAGAACCACACAAAAAGGAAAGCATTTGTTTACCTTTGGCTTTTATTTAACTTTATTTTACTTTCCAGGGTTCTCCTGGCCCCCCAGGAATGATAGGACCCCCTGGACCTTCAGGAAAAGATGTAAGTTTTTGATTATCAATATATGAATAAAGATAAATAGATTTTTTGGCATGTCGCTCTACAAACACATATAGTATGAATGGTATAGTTGCAGTTATTCAAGGCCTTTTCTTCTGACTTTAATCCTTTTCAGGGGACCACAGCACACTTCAATGCCACCAGACTAATACTTAAAAGCAGATTTAGAGAGGGGAAAAGGAAAAGGTATTGCTTGAAGAGGAAAGAGTAATAAAGCCACGGAATATTTTTTAAAAAGCATTCTGCTCATATGCTGGCTCCAAATAATTCTGATTTTCCACAGATATTGGCATCTTCATTTTGATCAATATTTCAACCCAACTGACAAAAGTTCTTTTATGTATTTACAGTACAGAGAAGTAAAAATCAACTAATTTCCATCATGTGAGGCAGCATTTTAGATTTTTAATGTTTTTTTTCAGAAAGAATGGTTTTTTTTTAAGTTGTTCTAAATTATTATACTGTAAATCAGGGGTGGGTTTCTACCAGTTCTGTTCAACTCTGTAGAACCGGTAGCTCTGAAGAGCAGCAGACATAGTACCGGTTCTATGTCTGCTTACGTTTTGACCCACCTGCCCACCTGGGCTCTTACCTGACCTTTATTTTCCGCTTTTTCAACTTCAGCTTCCTTGCAAGGCACAGCTGCAGTTTAAAAATCAGGAAAAAAGTGCTTTTTGAAAGGCTACTTCTCTGCACAAAGCATGCGGATGACGATTTACAGGCACACACATAAATCATCAAACCGGTAGTTAACCCTTTCGGATCCCACCCCTGTTGTAAATTGTTTGAATTGTTTGTATCCTAGCCTTTCGACAGTTTCTTCCCTGAAAACCAGGTTAAAGTTTTAATGATTAGATTTAGTTGAAAACAACTAAAGAGAAGGCCTCTTGATTAATAAGCCCCTGCAATGCTTATTAACTAAGGTAGCCTAATATTTCTGCATTAGCAAAGACATATTTTTGCTCTTCACAATAGGAAGAGGTCTATTTATTCATGAAGTCCCTAGATCTAGAAAAGGCTTCTGTTGACTGAAGAAGGAGAGGTGATTTTTGAGCAATTTTCCTCAGAATTCCTTATTTAGATCATATATCATTCTATGGGGATAGAGAAAAATGTAAAAAAAGAACATTCCACTTATTCTGTAGAATTGTTTTATGAATAGAATCTTACGTGCATTGCAATAAAATCAAACCAATTAAATCAATATCATCCCATTAGAAAATAGAGAATACTTCAGTTGAGCAAATGCCCTACATATAGATAAATATTTCTGGTTAATTTTTCTGCGGTCTTCCATCTGTGAATGTGTTTTGTTTGCTTTCACTACTCATATATAAACTCATAGCAATCTAGAAGACTTCCCATTCCATCATCCATAAAACTGCTAGATGATATAATGATCAAATTTCTGACTGAAAATAGTTCAGGATATAAACGTATAAATAACCACTTGTAAATTCTTTCATTATCAGTCAAAAGACCTGCCAGATATGCATTGAAAGAAAACAAGAAATACTTTGTCTGGAGGTCTACTGAAGATATTTTGGCTGTGGACAGGAAATATTCCAGTTGCCCTAATTCTTGTAAGGCCAACCAGCAGTAGCTCCATAATATATAGCCAAATCTTCTTCTCATCATTATGTGTTCTGATTTTCTAGTCCTTCTCAGATTGACTATAGAATATGTGTGTTGGTGTCTATGTGTAGTAATTGTATATTGTATCTTCAGGGAGAATCTGGAAGACCTGGAAGACCTGGAGAAAGTGGAATTCCTGGCCTTCCTGTAAGTAAACAGGATATGTTGGAAACTAACCCTAAAAGGTGCTAAGCATTTTGAAAAACTCCAGTGAAAAACTCCACCCCCCCATTTCAATCACTTGTGTGATGTAATTAAGCCATTGTCCTCTTACTGCATTCTTCAGTCCCCACCATTATCAAACTAAGTCCTATTTTGTAGGAAGAAGTCATGACACCCAACTATTTCGTAACATAGCATTAATGGAAAATGGCATGTTTTAGCATTCATCTCCACCCAGGCAAAGTCCTCCCCAATTAAGAAATCCACAAATCAGTATAAAAAATGCCTTCCTATCTGTGTGATCTGACAATGAGGTTACAAATAAGAGATTTTGTTTTGTTGAATTTCCTCAGCCATTTCCAGGTCTCCTATTTTCTCGCTTCACTTATAAGATTTATGTTTGTTTATCATTGATATTGATTGCTATTGCTAGTTCTGTGGCTATGAGAAAGTTATTCCCAGTTGTAAAAAATAGCCATGCTGTTACAGTCTTTCTGTGCCTACAGCTTTCTTCTTCACTCCTATAGCTTCCCTGCCATTTCATCAGGTAGAAAGTGAAAACCTAACTGAGGGCACCACAGCAATAACATCTGAAAGTTATGAACCAAAAGCAATCAATCAAATTAAACACTACTGACAGCAAATGAAGCAGAGGACAAATAACATGAATTCACATCCTATGGCAACTTCTTATCAAAGAACAAAATCATAGAAAATGTAGCAACATCCATGTTTTGCAAAAAGAACAGTTTCCTTCTGCAATATGAAAGCTGAGGAATATTGTTTTTAGATTGATTGAAACAGAAAGTCATGGTATGCCATCTAATTACATGAACACCTTGTAATTGAATATTCAGAAATAATCCATTCCGAAGGTCTGGTTTTTTTTACAAATATTGATGTATTTTTTGTATTCTGAAGAATTCCTCCTTTTGGCTTTCTCTGGTTTGATAATTCCTCAGGTATTCATTCCATTAGCCATGCTTAAACTCTTAGCCTGTTTATCATTTCCTAATCATCATAATCTTCCAATGCAATTCTTCTCATCTTATTGCTCTCTCTCTCTGTGTGTCTTAATTTAGGGCCACAAAGGACCTAGTGGAATGCCTGGAATGCCTGGAATGAAAGGTCACAGGGTAAATGCTCAACCTCAAATATTCTATAATAAAAAAAATAGAGGATGATATCAACACAGCTAGCTCTGCTTCAGGCTTCTTCAACTTAATGCTCTCCAGATAATTTTAATTAAAGCAATTTCCATAGAATTCCGGTGGGCATTTATCAGAGTTGAGATACATCTCATCAGGTTGGCACCATGTTGGAGAAAACTATAATAGCAGATGTTACAGTGGCAGATAGCATGTTACAGTCAGAAACTTTTCTAAAGGAATTGCTGAAGCAAATGCAATGAACTGAGTGGGTTGGGGGAACATGAAGCAATGTAGATAGAAAAATTAGGGGTCATCCTCACTTTACAAGTTTTAGATACTGCTTGGGAGACATATAAACATCCCAGATGTTCAGTATTTTGATTTAGGAAATGTCCTATGTGTCATTCATATGCTATTTTTTTTTTCTTTCCTTCTTCTTCTTCTTCTTCTTTTTTTTTGCACAAAGGGTTTTGATGGAAAAGATGGTAGCAAAGGTGATGCAGGTGCTCCTGGTCTAAAGGTACAATTTACATTTATTACTTGTGCAGAAGAAGACAGGTTTAGTCAGATAAAATTCTTCTTTAGAAGATATTAAACAGTGGCAGTCTCTTGGGCTTCTCAGAATATTTACCTGTTGGTCACATCCAGACCGAACTGAATCTGCCTCTTTTTGCTGGTAATGGCTCTCCCATTATGTTCATGCCTCACTTATAATCCCCACTTTCCTTTCTTTCTGTTTCTCAGACAAGAGGGAAAAGGTTGTTGGCATGGACATCTGAATTGGAGGCAGGGGTGGGGACAGAAAGGGGGGTTACTACCTCTGAGGTCAAACCTTTTCTTCCAGTGTGAGATGCCTAAATCTGATTTACCCAATTGCCCCTGAAATATCAGGATTATACCCTGAGTTCAGTTCACATTGGGATTCCCCCCCTGCCCCCCTTCTCAAAGTAAAGTAACTATGTTTCATCCCAAAAAGTTGATTATAAAAGAGATCAATGAAATATTTCTTCACTTAAAACATATTTAACAAGATGAAGGACAACTCTGAAAACAAGACTAATTAAACTGATCCATTAGGGATTGCTAATCAGAATGACCATATACTACCTCTAATCATAGTTTCACTCTGCTTTTAGCTGCTAGTTGTTGAAAATCTTATGTTCTTATTAAATTGAGTTTGATAGAGAAGTACATTTACCACTGCATATTAAGCTGTCCTAAAAAAAATCTTGTACATACCAGTTTTTTCTTCTCATGAGACGAAAATGGACAGACCTGTCTATGGACAGATGCAGTAATATCATCCTCATCATTTGTTGAAGCAAAATAGGTTATCTTCAATTACTTTGTCTCTTCACTGCCCATCACATCATTTCCAAAATGACCACTCTGTTAAGAAATTGGTAGTTTGCTTGTTTATTCATTTCTAAAGTTTGCGTGCCACATTTTCATTGATAAAATTGATCTCCATAAGGAGAATTATACAGTATATATAGTTTCAGCTGGTGCAAACTGACTCTTCTTTTTTGTACTGAACTGGTCTGATGCAGAAAGAGATTCAAATATGGAAAATTGCTTCAGAGTGCTTAGGTTCTTGCTTGATTGGGAATAGGAATGGGAATATTCATTATTGGCCAAATGTGATTGGACACACAAAGAATTTGTCTCCAGTGCATAAGCTCTCAGTGTACACACAAATAACAAAGTGGTAAGTCATAGATCATAAATCATAAGATACAAATAGCAAGTGATAAATCATAAAATACCAATAGGGGAAGGAATGATGAGAATATGAGAAAGATGGAATTGGGACAATAATGTAAAGTGGTTTGCTCAAATGTGGAATAACACAGATGATATACTGACCAATATTCCCTTTATCACATAGGGTGAAAATGGCTTTCCTGGAGAAAATGGATCCCCAGGACCAATGGTAACTTTCTGAACAATATTGTGGAAAGTATGTGGGATAAAACAGCAATAGAGACAATAAAATTATCATAAATTTGTAATCCTTTTACTCATCCACATGAAGAAAAATCTATTGAACTCTGTGGTAATCTATGCAGTAAGTAATAAGGAGACAGATTTACATTTCTATTCTGATTGGAGAAGTACATGAGGTTTATCACATATTTAGTTGCAATTAAGCTTAACAATAATAAAAGTATGGCTGAGCTGAGTTTCAAATATTTTTTGCAGGATACTCATTGGTGGTGCCAACCCTGGGAATAAGATCATAGACACTTGAGGCAATCATATGCACTTGCCTAATTCACATATAATGCCGGAATTGCAATGTGAAGCCTGGAGCCAGTCCCCTCTTACCTTATTGTACTTTCTGGTTTTAAATTAATCCTCCTTGCCTAAATCACTTCTGATCTGAGGAAGCATAGCAAGAACTGTTTAAAAATAAGAGAAAGGGGGAAAAATCATGTTACATATCAAGCATCCCTGATTTCCTCAAATGCCTAATTTGAACCATGGTTGATCCAAATCATATGATTTATCTGTAATATTTTCTTTAATGAAGGTTTTACAGCTGTTCCTTCAGTGATGAATGTTTTGGGTTGCTCTGCATTCTCTAAAAGTCTTGTATGTTTCTCAGGGACCCAAAGGTCTGCCTGGTGAAAAAGGACGAACTGGGCTTCCAGGAGCTACAGTAAGTAGTTGGGTGAAAGTTTAATATAAACTCTTATTATCATTGCCAATTTTGATTCTCTGGTATATAATTATAGACTCTAAGAATCCTGGAAGGGACAAGATAATGGAAGTCAAATTTGTTGTACTACCTTTGGTTTCTGTGAGTTGCTCTGGCAAAATCAGTCTTTTTGGAGACATTTTACAACTCACTTCGAGGGCACAACTTTGCCATTTCTGATTCTATAGTTTTTTTAGCAGTGTGTTATCCATATTTATAATTTGGTGTATAAAAAGCTGGAAAATGTTGTTTGCTCTTTTTGGCTCTTATGTGTTCCTCTTTTGCCCCATCTTTGGCTTGCCTGCTCCAGTTCAAAAAAGACTATCAGAATATGATCCCAGTTGAGGCAATTTAGTGATAAGACATGGGATCCTTTTCACAGAACAATTCTTTTTATTTAAAAAATGCAAATAGATAATGAGTATATAATTAAATAACATCCCATATACTGTATATCTTATTATGTACATTTAAGATGTTAGGGTTCCTTATTTAATTATTAAAGAACTGTAATACCTATAAATAAATGGGTTCAGAGCAGTTATGAAAGGTTATAGAACATTCATTATTGTAAGCTTTGTGATATTGTTTAGTTATTTTTAAAATAAATAAAATAACAAGCAACATTCATTTGTTTCTAATCAATTCCTTTGTATTTTCAGGGTGGTCGTGGTAACGATGGTAGTCCTGGAGCAGCGGGCCAACCTGTAAGTATATCTCTTCTTTCTTTCTCAGGTTTTTCCCATCCCTTTTCTGATTTTCCATATTGAAATTCTTAGCTAAAGCACAAATTATGGTCCTTGAATCCCCCAAATCCCACCTGAAACTTTATACTTGTTATATTTTATACCACAACAAGCCATGGTGAATTGGATTGAGAAAGAGTGACTGTCCCAAAGTTACCCAGCTGGCTTGCATGTCTAAGGTGGAATTAAATCTCACAGTCTTTTTATTTCTAACCTGGCACATTAATTGGGTTTCAAATAATATTTGAAATAAAATAATATTTTCAAATATTATTTCTCCCACCTTTTCCTTTAAAAGATCAAGGTTGCAAACTCTTAAGACCTGGACAGTAGATAAATTTATATAATAGATAATGTACACTAAAATTTGCAGAGAGAAAATGAAAATCCAGTGCTTTTGAAAAAAAGAACCCTATAATAAATTAGCAGATAATTAGATTTGGATGGAGGTTTAAGAACTTTATTATTGGTCAGCTTATCTTGGAGGCTCTGCAAGTCACCCTAAGAACAAAAAGTCATATAACTAGAGCTACATTTCCCCCACACAGGCTCCGTGTGTTATAGATATCTGTTTTACAACACAATTTTACATTGGTTGGCTCAATTACAAAAGCCGTTTTTCCCCTCATTTGAATATGATGTAATACCAAGCAACATTTGTTATCTTTAAAGAAATTGTTGATAATTTTCCTCAAGTAATCATATCCTTATTCTATTTTCTTTAGGGTCCACCAGGCCCTCCTGGACCTTCAGGATTTCCTGGTATTCCAGGTTTTAAGGTATTTACTACTGCATATATAAAAAAGAGAAATTGAATTCTCTAAAAAAAGATGTTTCAAATATTGACCTATCATCATAATCTTTAATGACCCCATAATCCCTTGTGGGGTGGAATCTGGGTAACCGAATGGAGCTAGCAGAGTGTTTACTGGCCAGTTGCCCTTCCTGTCTCCAATGCAGAGTTTTGTTCAGCAGAAATATTCTCACTGTGCCCAGGAAGAGAAATATCTGCCTCTACGAAGGATCAAAATCACAGCCTCCTGATTGTGAGGCAAGAGCTTCACTTCTAGGCCACCGCATCTCTCCTTTCATATATTAGCCTATGTTTGGTATATATTCCTTTAAAGGAGGGAAGCCACTGTTACTGTGGAATATTGACGGGCACTACTAATGCTGATATGCCCTTCATTCTTTCTACCCTCTACTATTCTATCCTCTGCTAGATACAATTCCATGTTCAGTGCACCAGCAAGAATATTTGAGGTTTCATTGCGATAATGCTTCTTCCAGAGAATATTCATTAGCACATTGCCAAACCTTTCAAACTACAAGGGATCTACTACCACCACCCCAATAAAGTTGTCCAGCTGCCACATATTGTTAATTTGATTGGTCTAACTTTCTCTCATTTCACAGGGTGAAAATGGTCCTGCTGGTCCCGCAGGCTCTAGTGGACCTCCTGGACCAAAAGGAGATGCTGGTGCTCCAGGCCAACCTGGCGGTTCTGGACCTCCTGTAAGTATATGTTCTTTATAAAATGATGCCTCAAGTCTATTTTAGATTTTAGTAAAGTGTATTTTAGTAAGATCATAGTATTTCAAAAAAATGCATAACCTAATAAAAGCTATTATCTTTTGTCAATAGGGTCCTGGAGGACGTGATGGAAATCCTGGTGCCAAAGGCCTTCCAGTAAGTGTCCCAGGCAGAGTGGTATATGCCACTGCATTTTCCTAAGCAATATGCATGTTGACTCAAATCATTCCATGGTATCTTTCTTGAGCACATGTTGGTTTTATCCAGGGTGCTGCTGGAATTCCTGGTGCTCCTGGTCTAAGTGGAGCTCGTGGTCCTCCTGGTCCTCCTGGGATTAATGGAATCCCTGGACAAAGAGGTTCATCTGTAAGTCATCAGCATGCTATTTTTTTATGTCATGATTACATGAAAAATGAATTCAGATACACACAAAATGTGCCATATTTTAAAAATCTGTACAATGTCTTTTGACAGAAGGGTATGATTTGGGTAGAGGGAAATAACTCCTGGATTTCAGGTCTCCCCCACCCCACATTTTTTTCAATATGTGGAGATTGTCAACCTTTTTTTTCCTGTTGTGTAATTTTGATAATCTAAAACATGGGAGGGCCAGAAGGTCCAAATATTAACAGTAAGAAAATATTTTAAGACAGTTACATGCCGAGTAAGAATTTATAACATTTACAGATAATCTCGGAGAGAAAAGGCAATATACATGTCTCCTCATTTATATATTGAGGCAATATACATGTAAGTGTAGATCAGATATTGACTCTGAAATGCTTCAATTTAAAGAGGTTGACTTGGATCCAGAGGTAATGTTCAAATAACATGCTCACTTGTATATCTGCCTCCCTGTAACATTCAAAGAGGTTTCTATGCCCCATGTTTCCTCTTTTGTGGAGTCTTCTGTTTCCTATCTTCTCCTACAAGGAGGAATATACCAGAATAGCACTGAGTAAAGGATTAAAATCAGAACATGGATCCAGAAGGAAGTAGGATTCTATGTAAGCCTCAACTACATAAATCAAATTCAGCAAAAGACTTTCTACTTTTTTGCTACCTAAAAATAATATAAAATGGCCTTCTATACTGGAAATATAGAACAACATTGCATGATTTATCATCTTTAGATTATACACATTTCTGTCACAGACTGATTCTGTAATAGCTGTCTCAAAACATCTTACGTATTTGTATACCTAGCCTATCATCTTATCAATATCCTCAATGCTCAGTAACATCTCACTGTAAGAAATCTATCAAGTGCTTGCAGAAGAATTCAGAGTAACAGTATTGATTCACATTCTCTTTGCACACCCGATTCTTTGGATCCAATTCCAAATAAACCCTTGTCTTTTATTGTAAGCAAGATTCTAATCTACTACCAAGATCTCTGTTTGATGGGACCGAACAAATCAAATTTAGTATTTAGTATTTATTTGATTTGTTAATCGCTTACAAGATACAGATATAAGAATAAACATAGTTTTGAATACATGAGATAGATACTTATAAGAAAAATAAAATAGAAACAATAGGACAGGGACAGTAGGCACAATTGGTGCACTTATGCACAATCCCTACAGGCCTGTTAGGAAGGGGATGAGGTCAATAGCAGACAGTTTAAGGTTAAAGTTTTTGGGATTTGGGAAAGAAACCACAGAGTCAGGTAGAGTATTCCAAACATTGACACTCTGTTGTTGAAGTCATATTTTCTGCAGTCAAGTTTGGTTCGATTAACTTGAGTTTATATCTATTGTGTGCTCTTGTATTGTTATGATTGAAGCTGAAGTATTCATTTGCAGGTAGGACATTGCAATGTATGATTTTATACTATATTTAGATCGGACTGGAGGCAGCGTAGTTCTAGATTTTCTAGGTCTAGAGTTTAAATTTGACAAAGCAATTCATCAGTCTTGTGTTCTTTTCAGGGTGAACCTGGTAAAAATGGTGGAAAAGGAGAGCCAGGACCAAGAGGTGAACGTGTAAGTATTAATTTATACAGCTGTAGTAGATCTGGGGTGGAATAGGCCTGCCCTTTTTACTAAAATAGAGTAAACCTTAAGTTGAAAAGCTGCATTGTTCTGGTAAAAGTTTATCTTGAAATGTTTATCCGTGACTGTTTGATGGCCTTTGTTATAAGGGTGAAAATGGCACCCCTGGTAGTGCTGGTCCTCCAGGAGAAGAAGGCAAGGCAGGAGCACCTGGTCAACCTGGCATCAATGGCATACCTGGAGCTGCAGGAAAACAGGCAAGTATTCTAACAGCTTTGTTTTAGACAAGAACAAAAGACAACCTATGGTAGTCAGCACTCCTTTTCCAGATACATCTATGCCCTAACCCTATTTGTGTATATCAGTTGTGGCTAAATTGCTAATCAAACCAATGGGATTATTCAGAAGAATTATAATTAAAAGCAATAAGATGGTTGTTCACCAGAAAAAAGGCAATGGGATTGTTAATGCCGATAGAGAAAATTCTCTTGTTATCATTATTTTTCTTATGCTACACTTCAGTATGCTAACAAATATATAATCTGCAATTATTCTAGTCATTAGATCTCAGAATAATCACACATAAGAACACAAACTGAAAACATGCATTTATTTCTCAACTTCATTACTGTGATATTCCTACCTTTGGAAATCCCTTCATGAGCTTTTCAGTAAAAAATGTCTTTGTTTCTATTTTTCAGGGTGCTCCAGGATTCCGCGGTCCTCATGGTCCAAGTGGACCTGGAGGTGAAAAGGTGAAGAATAGGTTTCTTACTCAGAGCTTTTGGTTTCCAAAGACTTACTACTTTTTGTTCAGGCCACATTATGATTTGTAATTCACTTTTTCTTCATGTCCTTGTATGATCATATTGTTCAATGTCATTTAAGGGGGCATCTGGTGAGCGAGGTAGTCCAGGCAGTACTGGTCCAAGAGGAGGTCCTGGAGAACCAGGACGGGATGGCAGCCCTGGCCTTCCAGGAATGAGAGTAAGTAGAAATCTCCTGGGTATAGAATATAAAACTCAGAGACATTATTAGGAAAGATGCAACAAGAACAAAAAAGACCAATGCATTCCCTTATTAATGATCAGATTCCATATTCCCAGATTATAAATACTTGTTACAGTTAATGCAAATATCTCGAAAGTAGTTCTGAGAATCAGTTATATCTAAAAGATACCTGGCTTTCTTTATAGATAATATTTCACTGTTGCCTTCAGAATGTAATGCTAGAAAGTTTGAGGTATAGCTCTCAGAGAATTTGACAGGCTGTGAAGGAAAGGGAACAGTATTAAATACATGACCTTTTGAAATTGTTTTAATTTTTATTAAATGTCAGTGCTAGTCAATTGGTTTAATTAGAATAGAATAGAATAGAATAGAATAGAATAGAATAGAATAGAATAGAATAGAATAGAATAGAATAGAACAGCACAGAACAGAACGGAACGGAACGGAACGGAACGGAACGGAACGGAACAGAACAGAACAGAACAGAACAGAACAGAACAGAACAGAACAGAACAGAACAGAACAGAATACTTTATTGGCCAAGTGTGATTGGACACACAAGGAATTTGTCTTGGCATAAATACTCTCCGTGTACATAAAGAAAAGATACATTTGTTAAGAATCAAGAATCATAACGTACAACACTTAATGATAGTCATAGGGTACAATCACCAATTAAATCATACTAGGAAACAGTCAGTATAAATCATAAGGAATAGCTCACTCATTATTACTGTAAACAAAGTATATCCCAGTATATCTCTAAAAGGCAAAGTCTTTAACCCAGGATAAATTGTGAAGCCCTGCTATATAGGTTTTGAAGCTTATAAAGAACTGTACTCACTGTGGTAATGTAGTGAGAAAATGTTGTTATAGGAAGAAAAATAATCTCTCTACTGAGAAAAATCTAATGTCAGGAAGAACATATCTAATTTATTTAGATTGGTCCCTTCTGCTAGATGTCCAGATTTATTTAATGTGTGGGCCCTTACCTGCAACCCAAGGAAATTTTTCTTTTTTTTTCTGTGAATTAGTGAGATCTTTCCTGTATAATTAAAAAACAAACAAACAGATTATTTACTCAGGTGAATCTTTAAATCAGTGAGTGTAGGATAGCTCTCTTAGGAAATGAAGCATACTGATCAAGTGTGTAGAATCCCTCTCCCCCAGATAAAGTACCCTAAAGAATTGATAAATAGACTTTTAGGATCAAGAGCCATGGTACAAAATGATGTTGGTATTGAGTTTTATTATTAATTGGTTGACTTTTTGCCTGCAGCTTAACTTTTCGTAAACTGAAGAATCATAAGCTTCTTTAGTCACTTGATTATCTTTCATGATGATTGCAGTAACCAATTGTTTTTACACCATCCAGTAAAAATAATTTGAGCTTCATTTCAAATGACTATATTCTTAATAAAAGGCAAAGACTACCTCAGGTCAAATTCAGTGATGATATAGACACAGCTAGGTAGCCAATTTAGAAATGGTTTCCTGTTTCCTTCTTCCAAGATGTATTTTATCTTCCCACTCTAATCTATTGTTCTGAGATTCTGTGGTGATCTCCCATACATGTATGAACCAAGCGCAAATTTGCTTAGTGTTTTCTATATAAACTTAGGTCAGCTAGAAAATATCAGGAAAGCTTTTTACCTCATCCTTGTGAACTTGATTCTTGAAAAAACCTTATCTAAATAAAGTTTTTATTAATATTACAGTAACGAAATGACTAATATTCCTGACTTAGAGTAACTATCTTCTTTATATCCTTACCTAGCAACAGATATTTCTGAGATCTATGGATGCGTCTCTTGATTTCGCTAATAAAAGTACTTGAAATTCTCCAACCAGGGCTATAGCCCCATTTGTATTCTTAATCCCTATTTACATAATAAAACAGGGTTAGAAAAGCTAATTACATATATATTTTTACATACATTTTTTACATATATTTTTTTCTTATTCAGGGCTTAACAGGGAGTCCAGGTGGTCCAGGAGTAGATGGAAAACCAGGTCCTTCTGTACGTCACTATATTCTGTTGTTTTACCTCATACTACTTTTGTTACTGTGCCTTACCTTTATGTCACTTTATGAGCATTTAATTTAGTTGCTTATTTCACTTCTTGGGGAATTATTTACAAGCATTTCATTGACCATGTCATTTAATGCCTCCGTAAGCCTTTTTACTTAATTTCTGTATTAATATCTAATATTACCAGAATCGCATTAATTTCTGCTTCTGAAAAAAAAACAATTATATTCTAAGGGACCAAATAGGATAGCACATTATTTATTTATTTGTTTGTTTGTTCGTTCATTTGTTCATTCATTTGTTATACCACACATTTCATTGGTAAAGTCATTCTGGGTGGCTTGGTAAAATGGTAAAAATGTAAATATAGTTTATTATATTTTAATATATTAAAATTAATAAATCTTAAATAAGAATTAAACACAAAGGGGCATCAAACCTGCATCAGGGCATCAAGCCTGCCAGCAAATCCATGTTTTAAGGTCCTTCTGGAAGGTCAGAATGGTGCAGATCTCACCTCCAGCACCAGAATGTTCTACAAGGCAGGGGGCACAAATTCCTTGACAGACAGGGTCTGTACCAATCCTCTTCTGATAGAGTTAGATTTAATGGGATGGGCCAATCCCATTGTTTAAACATATTTGTGAATGTTTAATCTCAGTGATCTTCCAGTGTTTCCTTATTTTTCTTCCTCTCTTCACCTCTATGACTTTCAGGGTTCACCAGGAGAATCAGGGCGGAGTGGTCCCCCAGGACCAGCAGGTCCACGAGGTCAACCAGGTGTGATGGGCTTCCCTGGTCCAAAAGGCAGTGAGGTCAGTATAACCTCATTATTATCCAGACTACCCTTGGATTTAAGTTGACATTTTTTTTTTAAATTTTTCTTTGAGATGTCAACTCCCCGTTTATCAAAAGTAATCCTAAACAAAGAAATAAGTTTTCAAGAGTGTATTATTCAAAGAAATGAAACTAATAAGAAAATATGGAAACATGTTACTATCAGCATGTTAAATTGAAATTGCATTTGAACCCTGTAATTTTTTATGTTTAATTATTGGTAAGATATTAAACTGCATCTTTTGTATTTGTAGGGTTCACCAGGTAAAAATGGGGAAAAAGGAACATTTGGACCTCCTGGTAGACCGGTCAGTAAACTCAATCTTTTAATAATTTCTTTCCCTCTGTCTACACATATACACCCGCATGTTCAATTCTGTTGACCCTGTAAGCTAATCACTACTCTATTATTTAACAGGGGCTACCTGGAAAAGATGGTGAACCAGGAGGACAGGGGCCCCCAGGACCTGCTGTAAGTAATAAAAACATAAAAGTCGTGTATTAATATTAACTTACTATATATGTATATCTTCTATATTACTGAAGAGTGATGGATGCAAGCAATGAATAACACAATTTTTCATTAACTTATTAATCATTATATTGTTTACAGTGATGGAAAGAATTATTTGAGCCCATCCTTTGATCACAGGATCTATTGAAAAACAATACTTTTCAAAATAGTGGGTTAGCCTAAATCCTTCAAAAATTAGTTTGAGTGGAATGGACCACTTATTGTAACTCTACAATAGCACATTAATTTTTGTTTTCTTTATTGTGGTTTAATTAACATTGCATTGACTATGTTGTCCCTTTAGGGTTTTTGAAAGCTTCGTATCCAGAAACTGAAAGTTATTACCGCTGAGCACAAACAAGCTAAGAAAGGAGTTGTTGGGGGAATGGAAAACCATGAATGATATTTTTCTTTTCCCAGGGTCGTCCTGGTGAAAGAGGAGAACAAGGAGCAACAGGTTCACCTGGATTTCAGGTATGCTGATATTCTTCAATGTTTGCTTTTAAAATAATGCATTCAAACTGAAATCAAGAAATTAGTGAAGAAAAGGAAAAGCTTATTCTTGCCTGATTTTGTCCACCAAATTATTTCATATTTATTTATTTATTTATTTATTTATTTGTTTGTTTGTTTGTTTGTTTGTTTGTTTGTTTAATGTGTATGGTGGTTCATAATAAAAAGTGTGATGCTGAATATAATTACAAGAATGACATATATAATGTTAATGGCCTGACTAAGCACTATCTCAATTTTTTATAAAAATTCATCAGGTACAATAAATCTCTATTTCTGATATTTTTAAATACAATCTCTGAAGAACAGAGGGCTATGTGATAAACAATAACGGTATTTCCCCTAGGGTCTACCTGGTCCTTCAGGAGCTCCTGGAGAGAGTGGAAAACCTGGAGATCCAGTAAGTTGTCCTTTTGTCTCTCCCAAATATGGGTAAAAAGGATATGTAGTGCTACCTTAAATGTGGGAAACAATATAAATTATGATTCCAGAACTATGACCTTGTTGTGAAACATTCTTTCATTTCCACAAAAACAAATTTCTATAATGTTGCCACAAAATTC